>LR990193.1:3225000-5725000 GCA_905147375.1 Hylaea fasciaria | reverse complement strand
ATGGATCTACGAACAGTGCCAGTTATTATTATATGATACTAAACTTGTATTATTTTTGGGACTATTAAAAACTAAGTAGGTACCTAGGTGGCATGAAGGATAAATATATGTAGATGTAGATGTAGAGCTAGATTTTTCCAGAGAATTTGTCGATGCACACAACATCAGTCAGCATAATCCACCACACTATCGACGATTATAGCTCAGTCGGTTCTGTTTTCGGATCACATGCCGCTAGGCGTGAGTTCGCAAAAACTGAGCTTGAGCTTCCGATGAAGGAAAACATCGTTAAAACCCTTGGTGATAGTATATTAAAGTTCCCGCCTGGCTACGAGACCACCGTCCAGTACAAAATGTATCGCCAAATCGCCTAGCGAGGTGTTCTACTTACTTGATTTTACATTTTAGTTAATATTATGTAGATTTGATTGCAGTACCGCGCGTCGCCTCTTCAAGGTTATGCAAAAGGTATGAAATGCTGTTTTCTGAACGATGCTTTGTTTTTTTGCAGTCCATCCCGTGATCCAAGTGCCGAATCAGCTGGTGGGCGCTCCGCTCGGCACCGACGTTACACTGGAGTGCTATGTAGAGTCTTCGCCCAAGTCCATCAACTACTGGGTCAAGGATCCAGGTAAGAAGCTGTCACATCATGGAAAAAGGAATAACATACCAGTTTTACACTTAGACCGTTTGCGTCCCATTTGGCTGCTTCACTGAACTCTGAACAGCATTAATGACTGATATTGTGTAAGATTATTTTTACTTTTCCATCTCTTAAAAAAGAAAATGGAATCGTTACGCCGCCATTTGATTAACTCGACCGGTGTAGCATCCGCGATAAAAACGAAACAAATTATAAGGCAGTCATAAAACTCTAGGTGTCTGCGCGAAGTTTTTACATTTTTCATAAAACTTCGCCGTGGTAAGATGAAATTCTAATATTGAATTTGAAAGCAAGTATTTTCTATACCATAATATTAATATTATAATAGAAATGGATAAAGAAAATTTTCTGGTAATTTACTTGGGAACTAGTTTCGAGGGAATTGTTTATCAAAAACTTGTGCTACTTTTTACACCGTTACCATACATTTCACATCAATACATCACATTTTTTTGATAAAGTTGATTTATTTTTTAGTCTGATGGGCAAAAAATTATGTCTTCATTTTGAGGTGTGACATGGTGGGAGGTAGATTTATTGAGTGCTTGTATGTGTATTATAAAAGTTGATCCGAGCTCAAGATATTTTGTAAGCTAGTGAGAATACAATTCAATGATAATAATACAACGATGTAACTCGGCCGAAACGACGAGGTAGTCAAAATTATATATATTGATATTAGTTTGTGCGCCAATTAGACCCGTTTAAATACTAATTAACAAATACAATTCAAGTCTTGGAGTTGAAAGGATCAGTTCAGGGTGAACTACTAGCTATAGTAGTTTACAGCGTCAGCTACACAAGAAGAGTTTGTCCTATGTGAGAAGTCTCCATGCGATAAAAACGCGCACGATTTGTTCACACACGCGGTAAATGAGGGGCAGCGCGACCATTTTTACACCTTTTTTTACTTGGCGCTAAATTATTTGCTAATTTTCTCTTCGTATGCCTCAGCCTTACCTAAAGCAAATGTGTCTCAAGGTGAGCTGATAATCCCATCGGAACATCACGAGATGACGGTGCGGCAGAAGTCCATGTTCGAAGCGGAGATGACCATGACCATCAAGAACATACGCCGCGAAGACCTCGGCAGCTACATTTGCGTTGCGAAAAACTCTCTGGGTGACGTAGAGAGCAAGATTAGACTGTACGGTGAGTATCTACCTTAGTTGCGGATTATTTTTTAAATTAGAATGTAAAGTAATGTAATATAATAAAACTACTACTATAATAAAACACTGTTTCTTCAATTAAACTACACTGTTAATGCAAGTGGACTGTATCTAATGGGGTTGTTGGATGTTGTAAGAGAGGAATAAAGGGGAATTCACTCACCGGTAGCCGACGATAATAAATACCTCCTGGCGTCTCTTGGGGGCCCCCTTTTGGTCTGTATGATATGCCAGCAGTCACAGCGCACTGTGTGTGCGGTCTTGATGCCTCTGGTATGGCACTTCCACAGGGTTTTATATAATTCGACGGAGCAGCACACCGATCAGTTTTTAGGATTATAACGGAAGAAGCGAGAGAATGAAAGTGAATGATAGGGACGAAAAATAGAGTGGTGACCGGAAACATTCTTTAGAATAGGGCGGGAAGGTTTGAATGTGGGATGGAAATGAGTTGCTTTAACATTTATCTTCCCCCCCGCTGACGAACTGATGAGACAGAATAGTCTTAATAAATTGAAATTTGTTCACAACCACCAATGCTACAATTACCACACTATATAGAAGTATACATAGAAATTGTTATGATGTTACATAATATAATAAAAATATGTGATAAGTTTAAACTGAAATTATGGAATGAATTACAATATTAACACAATGAAAAATATAAAATAATATGAAGTGATAAGAACATAATCTAGTCATTCATATTTGGTAGAGGACACAACTTCACAAGAGGTCGATCAAAGACACCTTGTGCAGTCTTGACTGAGGCAGATCTAGGAATACCATCACGTCCCGGATATAGTTTAATAATTCTACCAAACTGCCATCGCAATGGGTGAGTAGTTTCATTTTTGATGATAACGAGTTGATCTATGTTTACTGGAGGAGATGCTTTAGTCCATTTCAATCTCTGTGATAACGTGGTAAGATACTCTCTATGCCACCGAGACCAAAAATCTTGGTGCATTTTTTGCAACAGCTGCCACCGTGTTAGTCTGTTCATATTTATGTTGGTATAATCTGGAGATGGCACTGTTGTGAGAGGTGCCAATGTTAAGAAATGACCTGGGGTTAAAACCGAGAGATCTGAAGGATCTGAGCTAATTGGGCACAGGGGCCTCGTGTTCAAAATTGATTCTACTTGAGTCAAAAGTGTGTTCAACTCCTCGTAAGTCAAAATCTGTGTGCCGATGACGCGATACAAGTGTGTCTTTACGGACTTAACACCCGCCTCCCAAAGTCCTCCGAAGTGAGGAGCTCCTGGTGGGTTGAATTTAAATTCAATGTGCTCCGTTTCACATGCAGAGCGCATGAGATCTCTAAGTTGGGACTGTGCGCCCTTAAAATTCGTACCACAATCGCTGTGAATCACGTTACACCGACCACGCCTTGCTATGAATCTGCGTAGGGCGGCTAAAAATGCTTCGGTTGATAGGTCAGAAGCGAGTTCTAAATGTAGTGCTTTGGTGGCGAAGCATACGAATAAGCACAGATAAGCCTTCATCGAACGCGCCCCACGATAACGTTGAAAGGTTATGTTAAATGGTCCTGCATAGTCACAGCCCACCGACTGAAACGCTTTGATTTGAGTAACACGAGAACGCGGTAGGTCCGCCATTTCCGGTTCAAAATTATGAGGTTTTACCCGGAAGCAACGATAGCAATTCGATATAATTTGGTGCACCGCTCGTCTTGACGACAAAATCCAAAAATTTTGCAGCAGTAGAAACTGCATCGTTTGTAAACCAGGATGGAAATTTTCATTGTGAACGGCCTGAATGAGAAGTTGCGTCAAACGATGCTTGCGGGGAAGCAGAGCTGGGTGTTTTGACTCGTAGCTAAGATCTGACTGAGAGAGCCTTCCCCCCACACGCAAGATGTGATTCTGATCTAAAAATGGGTTAAGTTTTCTGAATGGTTTTGGCAAAACACGATTTGAACGCAACTGTTTGATCTCTTCACCAAATTCTAATTGTTGAATGTGTTTAACGATCACCATAAGGGTTTGATGAAGTTCTTGTTCGGTACAATGACCTGAACGCTTGTTTTTGCGTAGAGCCGCCATAAAACGATAGCAATATGCTAGTACACGTTGAATTTTCCTCAATGATGAAAACTTGTTCAATAAATGTTCAATTGGATGTGTATCTCCTATATTTGTGACATTCAAAATACAGGCACGTTTTTCACAATTAACCTCCAGGTCTGCATGTGATGTCGCATCAGAGCCTCGAGGCTCTGTGGGCCACTGTTTCTGATCCATCGACAGCCACTTCGGGCCTGTCCACCACTGGTCATGATTGACGAGCTCATCAGGCGTCAACCCACGACTTGCACAATCTGCAGGATTTTGTTTGCCTGGTACATGTTTCCAGACTGCTTCGGGAAGTTTACGTTGAATGCTTGATATGCGATTCCCCACAAATGCTTTGAAGTTTGTTGAATTTGACTTGATCCATGACAACACTATCATGGAATCTGTCCACATGTTGACACTCTCTATGGTCAAGACTTTGCTGTAAATATCCCGTACGTATCGCATGAGATCTGCGAGTAAAGCAGCGCCACACAACTCCAGCCTTGGTAAGGTTCTGCGCTTGGTTGGAGACACACGCGACCTTGCACTGACCAGAGCGACCTGATGTTGATTATGATGGCTAGTAGAACGAAGATACACGACAGCAGCATACCCAGCCTCGCTCGCGTCTGAGTATCCGTGAAGTTGGTAACACACAGCGTCATCTGCAGTGATGCGACGCTGGATCTGGAGCAGAGAAAGGTGAGGCAACTGCTGACTATATTTCGACCAAATTTGATGGATGTCATCTGGCACTGGTTGGTCCCACGATGAACCGAGCAGCCACAGACGTTGAATCAAATGTTTAGCTAAAAATGTTAGTGGTGTTAGTAGACCAATAGGATCATAGATGCGCGCTAGCTCTGATAGCATGGTACGCTTGGTACACTCACGATTGATGGTATTGACCTGATAATTGAAAATGTCTTCTTGCGAGTTCCAGGCCAAGCCGAGGACCTTCACAAAGAGAGCGTCACTGTCAAAGGTTTGATTGATGTTCGGTACCGCCTTGTGATCTTCAGGTATGTTCTGTAGTACAGCCGCGTGGTTGCTGGACCATTTTCGAAGCTCAAATCCCCCCGCCGCCATGATGCCTTTGAGTTGTTGCTGTAGATTAACCGCCTGCTCTAGGTTCTGACAACCGGTAACCACATCATCCACATAGATATCCTCAAGCAACACCTGGGCTGCATCTGGGAATGAGTCACCTTCATCATGGGCCAACTGATGAATTACACGTATGGCTAAAAAGGGCGCCGACGAAACCCCAAACGTCACTCGATTCAGTTTGTATTCCTCGATTGGTTCGTCAGGGTAACATCTGAACAAGATGCGCTGGAAGTCGCGATGTTCCTCTGCAACACTAATCTGCCGGTACATTTGCCGCACATCAGCAGTGAACACGATGGCATGGAGTCTGAAACGCAAAAGAATGTTGGTGATGTCAGCTTGGAGCTTAGGGCCTGTCAGCAGTGTGTCGTTCAATGAATTGCCTTTGCTATCCTTAGCACTAGCATCATACACGACCCGCAAGTCCCGGTCCGATTTGAAAACTGCATGATGAGCAAGATAATATGCCGTCGGGGACTGACACTCGCTGGCAGGAACTCTTTCCATCTGGTCACTTGATAAATACTCCATGACATGTTGTTTGTATTTTTCATGAAATTCTGGTTTTGCTAGGAGGCGCTTCTCCAGCTGCACAAAGCGACGGAGCGCCATTTGGTGTGATTTCTCAAATGATGGTGATGATGGATCACGAAATGGTAAGTGGACAATGTATCGTCCATCAGCATCACGTTTGTGGGTTGATTGAAATATATCTTCACATTGGATGTCTTCCACCGACTGAGATTGCTTGTTATCTCCCGAGGGTATGTTGTCCAATTCCCAGAATCTTTGAACTGCAATATCCAGGTTGGTATCCATTGCCACATGATTGATTGACAAAGGGGTGTTATGTGATGAGTTGGTCAATGTCTTTCCCATCAGAATAAATCCAAAGATTGTGTTGATAGCTGTTGCAGCATGATGTCCACCGTCAATTTTTCCTGGTAATAAAATTTGTGGAAATATCTCTCCACCAATGAGGATATCCACCGGACGAGAAGAATGGTAATTTTCATCCGCCAGCTTCAGATTGGATAAATGTTCAAAATGTTCAACATTCACCTGATGAGTCGGCATGTTCCCACAAATTTTGTCTAATGTCACTGCTTCAGTTGTGAATGAAGGTTCCAACTTTCCAACAGGTCTGATCTCCAAGAACACTTTGCTTTTAGAACATGCAGGAACCTCCCCAATTCCAGCCATAGGTGTTTGAGTCTTGTACTGAGTCAAGCCTAAGCGACGGGCACATGCTTTGGTGATGATGTGACTCTGGCTTCCGGGGTCAAGCAGGATGCGAACCTTCTGGAAAGTGCCTCGGCCATCTTTCACCTCCACCTCCGCAGTTGCAAGCATGACAAAATGAGCTCCTGATGTTGGACCTGAAGACACATTTGATAATGAGGTAACTGGTGTGATAACATCATCTTTTCGATTTGAGTTTGACGTGGTGGGACAAGAAATAGCACTCCCTTGTTTATGTTGGGGATTCACAGAACCACTTGTCTCTGCCTTCTTGGGGAAATGCAACAGACTGTTATGGCGCTGGTTGCATATCTTACACAAATGATTTGAAGTGCAGTTTGTTGTAATATGATTTGAGCGCAAACAATTAAAGCACAATTTATATTGTTTCACCGCTTGAGCCCTCTCTTGTGGGGACTTAGATAGAAAATTTGTGCACGAGTAAAGAGCATGGTTCTCTTTACATAGCACACACACCTGATTGTTCGAGCTAGCCAAAAGCATTGTAGGCCCTGCCCTTGATTGATTGTTCAAATTCACACGCTTGTTATGATTATTATTTTGTTGCTGAACTGCCGATGAGTTGGCAGTCACATTTGATAAAGAAGAGCGCTCTAGTGCACTGCATCGTTCCAGTAAAAATGATTTTAGCTCGTTAAAACTTGGGAAATCTTTTCCCGTGCTAGACAGCTCAAACGCTTCACGAGATTGTTTATCTAATTTTGTTAGTAAAGAATGAAATAGCACAAAATCCCATTCCGAAGTTGGCAACCCTAGCGAGGTAAGCATTGCTATGTTTTCACCATAAACATCCAGCAAGACCCGCAAGCTTTGGGCGGATCCAGAATGCATAGCCTTTAAGTTGTTAATTTGCTCCCAACACATGAATGCCAAATACCTTTTGTTGTTGTAACGATTCACCAAAGCCTCATAAGCGCTCACATAATTTATCTCAGACACAGGAAATGCACGAATGATATTTATAGGTTCACCGGCTAATGTTGTGATTAAATATTGAAACTTTTCTACATTTGTTAAATCTGTTCGCTGATGAACAAGTGTATTAAAAAGATCAATGAAGCCAGGAAAATCTTTAAACTGACCTGTAAATGTAGGCAGCTTCATTGGTGGAAGCTTAGTTCTTGACTTGGTTTGATCACCTGGTTGAGATGAGTAAGAGGAACCCACTTTCGATTCCTTTAAGTATTTGCGCTTCGCTTCTAACACTTCAAAATGCATGTCATCGGCTTGTTCTTGAAACAACATTTGAGCTTGTACTTCTTTCTCAGCTAAACCAGCCTTCTGCATTTCACACACTACGTTTATGTGAGCCTCATTAAAGCCTTCCAATATCACATCCATTCGGGAGCACCACGTTTCTAAGCGCGTTATAAGCTCGGGATTTGACACACAATTGCGGGCACAAGCGACGGCATCGTTCAGCCGCTTATGCGCCATGTTACGTTTTGATTTCCAATGAGCCATTAGCGTTTCACTCATGTTTACTGTTTATTTTAATGCGCAAACACTTTATGATTATGTTTAAATGCCGTAGCAGCTTCCTAAAATGCGTTAACTTTCAAAATTCACGTTGAAGTTTGATAAAACGATAACAAAACACGAAACTGTGAGTGAAGTACATATACCTAACCTGTTTGTCAAGTAATGTCAAGTCACAGATAACACAATTCTGAGCGAACGTATTCGAAAGAACGAAACGAACGAGTCGACCGTTCAGTCGGTTCAATAAGTTTGATAATTTGCCTTGCCGGCACACAGACCCCACCTATTTTGAATGATAATATTAATATTGACCACGATGTCACGAAAAAATATTATTTGAACACATGAAATGATAATAATAATTGTCACAGGTGCTGCATGTTACACCTATGCAGTTCACAAAATTGAATGAAACACAAGTTGCCCAACACGTTATCACAAAATGATTGATGGAATGAATGAATTAACACAAAACCAATCGGTGCGGTAATGGCTGCCCGGTAAAATACAAAGCAGGTATGTATCTATACCTATACAGGCACACCTAGGTATAAATTTGTTATTTTGTATGTATTTTGTCTAACCTATCGTTGAGATGGTAAGTTCCTCTAACAAATTGAATGACGAAGTTTGACCAAATATAACACAGAATCACGTTAGGCGTAGTAAATACAAGATAATAGAACGAAAATTTTGCAAAATGATAATTATTAGCAAATTGGTTTTTGTGCACAAATATGGCGGACTTGATGACGCCAAAATTTTTCACGAGTTTACGATTTGAACATAGGAAACAGATTCGATATCGAAATCCGGCTCGAAGGACCAAAAAATGATGTTAATGCAAGTGGACTGTATCTAATGGGGTTGTTGGATGTTGTAAGAGAGGAATAAAGGGGAATTCACTCACCGGTAGCCGACGATAATAAATACCTCCTGGCGTCTCTTGGGGGCCCCCTTTTGGTCTGTATGATATGCCAGCAGTCACAGCGCACTGTGTGTGCGGTCTTGATGCCTCTGGTATGGCACTTCCACAGGGTTTTATATAATTCGACGGAGCAGCACACCGATCAGTTTTTAGGATTATAACGGAAGAAGCGAGAGAATGAAAGTGAATGATAGGGACGAAAAATAGAGTGGTGACCGGAAACATTCTTTAGAATAGGGCGGGAAGGTTTGAATGTGGGATGGAAATGAGTTGCTTTAACAACACAGTTAATTCGTTGTGCTACTTCAGGATTGATTGGTTTCCACGAATAACTAATAAATTGTACACGAACTTATTTCGTTCATTTAGGTATTAAAATAACGGCACAAACAAAATAAATAAAATCACAGTAATAATAAATCTGCAGTGAATATCCCGTTTCCAATTATAATAATACCAACTAAAATAATTATGTTCTGTCCAATATAAACTAATTCGATTTAGTACTAATCTGTATCAAGAGAACCATTTTTATACAGAGCTTGTATTAACGTGTTTCTTTTTTACGCAGAAATACCGGGTAACGATAGGCATGCCTACCATTATCCGGAAGTACGGATGCCATCGGACGATGATTACGGAACCGACGGCTACGATGACGAAGACACGGACGCTGACAGCACCAAAAGCAATAGAGTTCCGGACCGAGCTAACAAATGGTACTCCAACGACGGCAAAATTATTGTTACCAACCCTAACACAGGTTCCGCCATCACTACGATATCCCTAACAGCAACCTTACTACATTTACTCAAGTTTCTACTATAATTTATCCTTACCCAACCGTTATTTTACCTTTTGTGAGCGAATTTTCGGTAATTAAAGGCAATTTTTGTTTTCCCTTTTGTCCGTAAATTGATTGCGTCGAATATTTTTAATTAATCAAGGTCTACATTTTTTCTGTGTTTCGTTATTACAACGGCGTGTAACGTGATAATAACTAGTCTTAAAAAGTTGTACATATTTAATATTATAGGCGGATACGAACAGTTGTATCAATAGAGATTTTGTAACACTCCTGATTTGTGACATTGTTAAAAACGAGATGTTATGTATTAATAATTTAAGGGATGGTTAATATTGAATGTGCCATGTATATATTGCGTTTGTGTTAAATGCGAACTTGTGGCCAATATAAGGGTCAAAATAAAGTTTTTCAGTACACTAGATCGCGTGTAAACCTGGTATTTAAGTAACTAGTTCGGAATGTTTATTTGATGCCACTGTGGCTGCTACTATAAACTTTTACTGATAATAATAAATATTATATTATAGTGTAAATAATAAATTTAAATGTAAACTGTATTATCGGAATCTATAGAAACTACTAATGAAAATATTTGGTTAACAATATATATATAATTATGAATATATACCTACCTATATGCTCGTACTAAACAAACAAGTTAATAGTTGCTGAGCACTAAGAATATACCAAGACATTTTAAACGCTTTTTCTTCATTTGCAACTTTAAGGATTTATTTAGATTAATATATTGTGTATACCTACTTATCTAATAAATATTATAAAATTTCAAAATTATTGTTAATTAGTAAATATAATTACAAATTATATATAACGAAGACATTTCTGTTTTCTTTTCAATAAAATATCAACTAAATTAATCATAGCGATAATATAAACGTTCTAGTAAAATGCTTCAAATGTAAGTGCGACTGTTGCCTTAAAGCCTTAAAAAGTTGCAAATGGAGTTTTTTCCGCATAATAGTATAAAATGTAGCCAGAATAAACTGTACCTTCTTCCAAACAATGTATGTTAATATCCATATCGTTACAAAAAATAATAAAATAAAATCAAGAACACGCCGTGTAGTCTCTTAATTTTACCTAAAATTTACCTTCGTTGAAGATTTTATCCGTAATCTAATATGTCACAGGGTTCCTTACTAATGCGGATATGGATGTGGTGGGAGTGAAAGCTACTTGTTATTTGTATCAGCATTATTTTATATTGAAAATTAGGTTCACCGACATTACGTAAGAATTATTTAGGTAATTATTATGCTCTCAATTAAATTCCCATGAGCGGACTCAGTGGCGTGCTCTGGGATCTCGTACTACTAAACACAGATTACTAAATAGTTACTACCTTTACCAAATGTAAGTTGCGATAAATAATTAATGATTAAGTACCTACTAACATGACATCCGAAACTATAATGCTGCGCTACTTTTTACGGGGGCTCAGATGGTCGCAAGTTCGAGTCCCCTCCGTAATATATTTTCCAATCAGATAATTTAGCATGTTATACCTACCATCCTGTTTACAACTACAACAGTTAGTATGGTATAATATAGGTGCGAGCAACAGTATATAACTCCGTACCTACGAGGTATGAAAATTATTTAACAGATACTGTGTGCGGGACAGCCAAAGAACAACCTGATATCTTTGATATGACATATTATGTATTACCCTGGAACCGAGGACTCTTCTTAGAACCCTGGAACTTTGCAAACGAACACCTGAATTTTGGGTAAAACACACACTCCAAATTGTGAGAATTGTGGTAGGTAATATTGTTTTAAATGTATTATTATATGGAATGTGTCAGATATAATAGCCGGCGTCGGTATTATGTTTGCTGACGACTACGTTTTCTGACAGGCGGATTTAACGTATTATCTTAACCAGAATGCTGAGAAGCGTTTGATTTGTACATGGTAGCAGTAAAATTCAGATAGAATCGTTTAATGCATCCTATTAAATGTTTTGATTTAGCGATAAAGCATATTCTACTTTTAGTGTTATTGAAACTATAAATGGATTAAAATACATACTCCAAAACGTTTTCAGGTACCTGCCATGAGAAACTACAAACATCGTCCGTCTTCATCATCTCATTTCTTAGCAAAAAATACAAAAATCAAAGACATTCGGTACTCGACACTTAATAAAATACTGTTCTACTTTGACGCAGTGACTCAATCTTGAGAATAAAATGAAATCGATTTCTCTAGCTAATAGGATGAGGGAGAATCGCCGAGTCATCTGCTAAGTAATTGGCCGGAAAATTAACAACGGATATCTATCAATCACTTTAATCTTCATGTATGAAAAAAGATTTAGCTTGTCGATGAAATGGCGGACAATCATTAGGGAAAAACACTAAAACTTATGTACTTATGCCAGGCTTCATGTCAACGACTTTGGAGTGGTACTTGAATTTGCATTGGCAAGCGATATGAAGGGTAAATACATCTTAGAAGGTACACGATTCTCTGTTTGTAGGTACAAGTATGCCTTTCTAAATCAAAGTTTCCTACGAAAATTGACTTTTTATTGTTTACCCTTCGGTTTACCCAATCCAATAGGTACTCAATAAGATAAAAAATAACAACATCCACAACAATTTTAATTGTATTTCATCATAAACCACAAAAATAAATTATCTATGATAATTTATTGCTACCTTATTTTGGAACAAAAGTAATAAAAGTCGGATTATGAAAAATAGTTCGTTGATATTATAGACAATTTGTTGTATAAATACCAGGATTCATAACTTTCATATCTCTATTTATTTTAACTGCGCTATCTACTGAAAATATGATGCACCATTAAGCAAATTGCATCGATCATAATTATTATAGGTGAAAACGATAATCACAACAAGATACTCCAATTAACCTAAAACAGATGGTTATAGCTATTAAAATACTCGTGTTCTGCATCAAAGCATCTATTAAATACAATAATTCAAGTATCGTAACCAATGCCCTCACGAATCATAGTTTTAATAGAGATACCGAGGTATTCATAAAAAGTAGAAAGTTTAAATTCAGTTGTTTAGTTGAGTTGGTGAAAGTTAAAGTTCACTCTACTTATTTTTGGTTTGATGTAGTGTCTCATATTAACTAGTTATAGGCATCCTGAATATTATTATGAAACTTCATTTATACATTACCGTTATACAAATGTGATTTAATAATTTCAAAAAATTAATACGTATGCGACAAAAGAAACAGAGATTACGATTCGAATAAATATTATTGATCTATTAACCTTGTTTGGCATCAGGTTGTTTTAGTCTAGTCATTTTAATTGCTCTGTACTTACATACGTTATTCCAAGATTAATTTCATTCTTACAGACATGTCACGGTCATAAATGTATGTTTGTCTCGGCAGAATCTTAATGTAACAAGAAGAGTTGAATAATCACCCCTATTTTTCGTGAAGACGGGGGAAGTCTCACGAGCGTCCTTAATTCTGGCAATCTAAGCATGAGCGTTAGGGTTGACATCTGTCATTTTATTCTTGCATACGTTGCTTAATTTTTGTTCTAATGCCAATTAAATAGCTAACAGACATTTTGGCGACAATATGTTTGGTTTCCTTTCTATCCATAAACTTCATTTGATAGAAGAAAGTAACAATTGATTTTGATACAGTTTTATTTATATGCATCAGTGCATATTGAGATTATATTTTAAAGACAGAATACATTTTTAGAGGTCGAATCCTCTATCATATAAAGCAATATCATTTATGTTTAGCGCATACAATTTACTTGCGTCATTGTCGCATGCTGATCGATAACGTAATTTTATTGTAGTAGTTGACAATAACTGCAATAGTAAAATACCTATTAATTAATAGCATCACAATATGAAATTAGTTAGTCGTTTTTTGTGGTAGTTAGATACTTGCTTGTAGATTAAAAAAAAAACATACTATGACATCCCTAACGGCAGTAGTGATTGATGCCCTCGTTCTGCGACAGTGTAACAAGTGTTTACGTGACTGTAATCAGGTCGTTATTTTCACGATTATTATAGGAAATTGGAACACCAATCACAATGAAAATAGGTTAATAGTGATGGACTATAAATTATCGCAACGATACTTGCTAATCATGACGCACGCTGAATACAATGTATTTATTTCGATTGTGTTGCGTAAGCGTAATTGGGTATTAAATATTTTTTTGTACATATTATAAACAAGTTATTTGCGTTAGTAACGGAATACTAACCATGTACTCAACATATGGCTTAAATAGGTGTATATGTAACTACAACTTTTAAAACTATACCTAAAGCGATAGTAACATAGAATTTGTTAAATATAAAGTGAAGGTTATTATGCGTAGTACATACCCTCGTCCGAAGACTTTTTTTGGCGGTCATCTATGTTTCGATAAGCGCTCCCATTTCGATATAGCTCTGCAATTCTATAGCAACATTGCACAACACAGAGAATCGGTGTTTCTTATTTCTCGCCCAATGGCGCTTGGAGTGGAGATAGGTTATTAGAAACCATTACGAACACCTGAACCGACTAAGCACACTGTTTAAATGAACGAGAAACTCAAATAGAATACCAATAACGCAGGACCTAGGTACGTACCTTTAAAACTAAAACAATGTGTCACGTCACTGATTTGTTGTAGGAAAGATTGGATTTTTTAAGTTTATTATTAATATTATGTGACTTAGGTAATAAAGTTATTGGAATTATTTATTATTTTAATAACCAGATAGACCAAGAAAAGAATTAGATGCATATCCTTTTGCATTTTTTTCTGTAGGTAATATGATTAATGGTTTATAAATGTCTTTACCAACTTTTATACCGTACCTAAACCTGCAGTAAAGCAACTCCCTACAATCTTGACTACCATTTAATTAAAACGGTTAGCCGGCTAACGACCGCGATACAAGCTGCTCTCGGACAAGTTTGATAATTAACGTTTGTACGGACGGACAGGTGGGCCCTATCCGCCGTCCGGGGCCAAGGACGAATTCGAAAGTACGGATTTTCATGTCCATATCCATGGAATTGTGAAAACATCCGCATGTGTCTGCGAACTTCCTGATTGAGTATGCCCACTGAACACGACTTTTAAATAATGATCTATCAATATTTTTTTATAATATCACTTACAGCTCTTTTCATAATCTGTAGGGATGGTATGCATATGTTGGGTCAGTATACATTTATATAGATAGATATAGACATTATTAAATAGACATCAGTACGAACAAGTTTCATAGCTTAGCCCGTGAGAAGGCGCGCCTAATGTTGTTACATGGATAGGCGCGCGCGAGCAAATTGCTCACACTACTTTAAATGCTTATATTTCTACAATATTAGTATTTAAGGCTATAAATGGGTTCATAATTAATAAAACAACATTTATTTAATATGAAAACAAGATATTTAATTAAAACTATGAAACATAAATGCAACTTCTACTACAAATAACAAATTAACTAATTTTAGACCTACTATCTTTGGCAGTCTTCAAAAAAATCACAATAAAATAAATTTGGTAAATTAAAACTAAAAGTTTTACTCTTCCATGAGATCAGGACAAGTGTGCCTCTCGAAACACATTGAACACATATTCGTTATGTGCTCGGTGCAGAGTAATTTCTTGCACAAATATCGGCATCAGTTTCATCCGAAGATTGCTCCGTCTCAGTTACGTGAGGGCTGCAAATAACAGAACTATCGCTTTCTATACTATCAGCACGATTTTGTTCTCCATTCTCAGGATCTGCTAGCAAATCATCATCAGAATCCTCTTCCAACCACGAAGAAATTCGAAGATTTTGTGCATGATTTAGGTCGTCCATTTTTCATGTATGTTGTAGCTAAAAGCAAGACACATTAGCATTAAATTATTACTTTAGAGTACTTACGTAATGAATAACCAATTTAATATAAATTGACAAAATAATACATAAGAAAAACATGATAACATTTTTTTGATACGAAAAAAAATACTTACGTGGATGGGCGCGCGATGAGCAAATTGCCGCGCGACGATGCGGGGCCTCCACAAGTGCTTCACTGCGCGGACGCAGCGGGACTGAACGGCGCGTAAGTTGCGCGAGGGGAGAGGGACTGAATAGTTAGGAAGGTACCTAGGCGCTCGGGACGCTATGAAGTCAGGATCACCAAAAACTTTTGCAATCAATTTTTGTGTGAGCAAATTGCTCATAGCGCGCCTTCTCACGGGTTAGGTTCCTCAATCCTCTGATGTTTGCGAACAGCAAACCACGCTCTGCTACCATGTTAAGAAAAATACTTTTATAGAGAAACATTTATAGTTTAATTTACGTTCTCCATTTTATTTTCTCCTGTGTGACACCAAACATTGACATTATAGTTTTTTAAACACAAACAAGTTTATATGCCCAACAGACATGTTTTCTTACAGCATTGTAATAATAAACGTGGAAGCGTCTAAATTGAAATGCACGCCAAAGTTGTGCCCACAGAGTGTGAAGACAAAAGCGCAGGACATATGCACAAATATGCATAACTAGGTTAGCTATTCCATTTGAAATTGAAACTCACACAGCGGAGAGCCTGCAGAATGCTGCATTATCAATTCAATGCGGCGAGGTGAGTTTCCTGTATCAACGTTTACATTAGCTTCACTTCAACTTTTGGTTTAAGCCAGAATATTAACTGATGTGAGGCGGGACTTTAGTGTGGGTTTATGCAGCGGCGAATAGCCGCTGTTAGATATTCATGTTATGGATGTTTCTTGCGTTGCAATAATAACGCTTCTCATAAATTATACACAATGAATAGACCATTATGAATCAGGAACTGCGTGTATTATGCACGCGAAAATACTCAGGCTCAGCGAAATGCCTGTTGTTGAGGTAAATATTAGGACCTTTGCAGGAATCAAACCGTTGTGCATCGTTATAAATAGGACAAAAAATAAATCTATTATTTTAATTATGCTCATATTTTTAGCCGATTTTGCAAATCGCAATGAAAGCAGCCCGCTTAAGTTTTTAAACTGGCTTGTGCCACACAGTTTGCTATACAGCTCATGATAAATAAGCCATGTGATATTACAGGACCCAAATTACTTTTATTAGAGAAATTTCATCAAAAACCGTTCAGCCGTTACGGAACTCAATGGCAACGCATACTAGTAAATAATATCTTATACTTTATTACATTTAAAGTATTGATTAGGCGGTGACACACAAAGGTACAGGTAGATTTTTCTTTTTGTTATTTTTACTATATTTTAGTTGTATCTGCTAGAATCTACTAGAATCGCAATTTATTTATCTATGGGATACCCACAGCGGCTACGCATCCAGTCATTACAATAGCTATCACTCTCATTGACGTTTGCTCAATAGAGCATGAATAGTGTGCCTACTGGCTACGTTTGATATACTAGTACCCAACTTAAATGGCGCGTCGTGAATCTTCGTTCGCGCAGGAAAGGAAATATGGCCCGATGATTAACGAAAGAATGCTTAAAACTTACAATCAACCTAAGATCACTATTATAAGGTTCATAATACACTGCAGCTGTTAGTTCCATCTCACTCATGCCACGCGGCGATCGCTAAGATGGCGGGGTGGCTGCCGACCAATAGCGGTCAATAGCATTTCCCGTGCTTTGAAAATTAATCTTCTGCGCAGGTACATCGGTAAGCCATATCAGTTGGGTACTACTACACCTACCTGTCTACCATACTACTTATAATTTGCGGTAACGTGTAATTTTCCGAAAAGCCTAATATGAAACAAACCTTTATAGGGTTCCGTTGAAGTTGAGGGCTGATGGTTGAAAACTAGGAGCAGAATCAACAATACGGACGTGTAAGAAACGACGGTAAAAATGTCCTGGATAAATACGTATAAATGAATGTTATAAAGAACATCAAATTATCTGTCGAGCTGGGAACTTTCAGAGGGTACATTTATATATATACGCCGATCAAAAAGTAAGTGCTTCTAATTTTTCAGTAGCACCACTAACCGTGCCTACCTACTAGGGGCTTATTTCGTAAATAAACATTTGGGACATAGCGATACCCTATCAGTTGTGAAGGTCTGCGATGTATGGATACACTGATATTCTCATGAAATATAACTGTATCTCAAATAAAATCTACCTAACGTGATACTTGTATTAGTTAATTCCGAATTCTGTATCCTCCTTAATTTGATCAAAGCTCCAACACTGTATTCAGCGCGGTATTCCGGTATCGGACAATAGCCCCGGCCATCACAAATCACTCCGGAAGTTTGCCGAAGCAGCAATAACGTTTTCCGGCCGTCTAATCTGTTCCGAATCAGGGAATAGATAGGGTTAACCTGCTCCGAATGAGGTTTGTTGGTTGTTACCACTAATGTATGTACATTACTTCGCCCACGCATAGTTCAATACATGCCTCTGTAAAACAGAATAGCATAGAAATACTTTATTTTTGTTGTACATACTCTGTACACAAGAATGTGTATTGCAAAGTAAAAAAAAAGTGTCTTGTTCTCCTATGAGTAGTACTCGTAAAATTTAAGTGACTTCCACTGAATTTGGAATTCGGATGAGCCTTTTTAAAGCGACACTACTGAGATCTACAGGTAGATATCGGACTTGTCAAACTATCAGTGAACTAGCCCAAAAGCTGCCCAATGCCCATACTCAGATTATGGGTGAACAGTAAACAGCGAGAGTAAACAGGTGTCCGTAAAGCCAGGCCAAGCCAGACTTAAAGCCAGATTGCAAGATTCCTGCAATAACGGGAATGCACCGGAGCCACGGGGTAATTAAACAGAGCCTGCGCAGTTATTATAAAGCAAATAACTGGCATTATTACAACCCTTCTTATTTGAACAGTGTTTATCCTATCGAAAGCGACCATCGATCTCGCATAGTATCTATACAAATTCTTCTCTTGTAACATAGGTGACCTACATGAAATAACTACCTATATTTTTTGAATAATAAACTGTTATATCAACCTAGCCTACGCCTATATAGGCTACATATCTATAGGCTATAGGTATAGACTATAGATTTTGATTATCTTGCAATCAAGCTAATTAAAATCAATCCCAACACTATCAATGTTCTGTTAGTCACTGAGTAGTTCCTTTGTCTTAATTCCTTCTCTATCTATAAACAACGTTCCACCATGCAGGCGTGAAATACGTTGATTAATTTCATTGGCTATGAATGCATTATGCCACTCTTATACGCTCAATGACGATTATAATAACTTCATTCATTTCACGAGCCGTTGTCCAATTTCATTGACATGTCGAAAGCAATCATTTCACCAGCCGCCGCACTCAAACCGCACCCGTTTCGGACCGGCAAATCAAAATGGAAACATTGTTGTTATAAAATTGAATAAAACACCGATTATACGCCGGTTCATATCTACCGCAAAACTATCGAAATTGGATTGCCATGAATAAAGAAAACGGTGGGTTTTCCTTCGCTCATTCCTCCTTTTCTTACCTGTTTATGTTACCTATAAATAAGTGAACAACCACAATGGGTTTGTTAGATGGATTTCTTTTGTGTGAAAGTAGATATCAAAGCAATGAAAATAAATTAGGTAAACCAGATTAATTTGATTATAACAATAGGAGCGGTAGAAACATTGAGGAATTGTCATTGGGTAGCAAGTAATTTCTTATACATAACACAATTGGTGCTACAACTACAACTGCTGTGCTCTACGTACATTAGTACATTGCATCCGAAAATTTTCCGTGGCTCTACACTGAATAATTATGCTGAAAGCAATGCCATTTACACCATGACACTGTAAATTTTTATCTACCTTAGTGGTAATTAGTAGTGTAACAAGTAGTGAACAATTCCAAGACAAATACGTGGTAAAAGTCGAATTTGGAATCCAGTTGTAAGAATCTCACACCCATCCATCATAACTAGCACACGTATACATGGGGAGAAAAACAGGAGCTTCCCGAGTAGAAGCAATGATTGTAAAAAGGTCCAACGCACCTTAGAGAGGTAGACTGGGTCCACAATTTAACTATAGCTAGGAATTACCATCCAGCCTTCTGCAAATCATACATAGAAAGCTCGATAAATTTCGGGATGATAAATGTCGAAGACTAGTTCAAGATATCGAAAGATGGTGCGCGTGCTTTGGTCAGAAGCCAACTCAACTCTGGTATAATACTGTGTACGGTGTTCAAAACTATGTAGATACAAGCCAACAGAGTAATGTGCTTGTATGGTGGCTTGGCTCTCTCATTTGAAGATCTAAAACCACACAGGCCAAAGCACGTTTAATCTCGAAAATGACTGAAAATAAAATGCAAATGCTTCATTAGTATTTTTCACAATAGAAACCTCTTAACGAGCTCCAAAATCACAAATTCGTCAACAATCTAACCACATAATAGACACGAGCGACGCAGACGCGTGTAATTAAGTTCCTCCGTCGGCAGCCCTGCATGACAATGAGTCGAGGAGACAGTGGGACCAGCACAAAGGCGTGAACGGAGCTAATGGCGCGTGCATAATCCGGACAAGTCTCTCCATTGACGACTTCTGCGGCATTTTTTGAACGATTCAGGAGGGTCGACGGCTGGCGCTGAGCGATGGGACATGAATACGGGGTTAAGGGTAAGCCTTTTTTGGTGTAATTTTTATGGTGTTTCAGCAAAAAATACAGGGTAACTTAATTTGTTTGTGAGAAAGTAAAAAGATTAGATTCTTCGACCTTGAGAATAACCGTATCATCACTCTGCCATCACCTGAACTATTTACAAATTAGACTTGTTTAACTAATTATCTTGGTAACTGAAATTAAGGTGCCTTCAATCTACAAAGGCCGATTCTCTTGCCAGTTTCAGATTGAGAATTTAAGTTAAGACAGCCTAAAGTTCTGCTACTTGGGCTTTGATTTATAAAAAGTCTCCTTCTACAATTATTTGTATGTTTTTATTAGGGTGAAACTTTTATGTGTAGGTACGAGTATGTATTGTTTTCAATAACAAAAGAACTGATACAGTTATGTGTGACCTGTTATTTCTACATTAGACTATTTGTTTCGTCATACATCAATCTAACTCAGAAACTAATCATCTCTTCTCTCTTTTTACAGCCGACATACGATCGCTGAGCGTAGGCCTCTCCCAATGACTTTTCCCTTTCTCGTCATGCGAAGGTTTTCCCTTGACTTTGTCATGTATGGTACTTGAACGCCGATTCCAACGCCATCAGTGGTACAAAAGTAAAATGTAATATAATATTTGTATTATCTTTCAAGCGAATACCCGAGCAAGAGCTAGTTCATTAATATAAACTAGAACCTCTCAAGCTTAACATTTCAGATAATTGTGCAAACAAATTTATTGCCTTCAAATAAATAAGCCAAATATTCGTTATTAATCGAGTTAAAAATATTTTCTGCTAAATTGATTACGCTCCCGGCTCTCATAATGGATAGGGAGGGAGATACTGTTTTTTATTTGCCCGTGGGCTATTTAAAATGAATCTAGTATATCGATATTTGTAGAGCCGCATCAGAGGCCCATGGGCGACCTGACAAAATCCAACACTAAAAGCAATAGGTATCTCATTCGACGAATTAACAAACCACATCACTATTTATTATCCCTATTCTATACCCAACTACGAGATAAGAGCTGAAAATCTGGCTCCAAGGTATCTATTTGAGAGAACATAGTTCAGCAATCGACTGGCACAGGCGTATTAAGTATATGATTGTCATTTTCGAGTGAATGTGCAGTAATAAAATCTGCCACGCTCTCCCTGTCCAGAAGCGAGCTTCCATCGCCTAGTACTTTTAAACGAACAATTAAATAAAACAGGAACCAACGAACAGTTCAAACTCGAACATAATATATTTCTGATAAGCAAAGGCGCTGCAAAAGTTATAATTGATGTGTAAATCTGTTATCGTAAAGCCTCCCCAGATATTGAGTTATAAAAACAAGTTGTTAACATAAATTGGAAAAAAAATATTGTTGCGTGATTTTTTTATTACCTGTCATAAGCGCTTTATGATTATTTGAACGTTGAAAATATATAATAATAAAATTTTAAAGCCTATTTGCCGTCAAGTAATCTAGCGAAATTGCCCGATGTAAACTGAAGGGATCCATAACAAAATAAACTGCGTCCAGTAAAATGAGTATTTTCTAATTTGAATTGTACTAGGTAGATAATTCTGTCCTCTCATTTCACGTGAAACTCGTGATACTTCAAAGTGATTCATTTATTACATTTCCTACTAAAAGTGTTTTTTCTAACTGTGACGAGTTACAAAAATTCAATCAGTTTCCATAATTTTCATTAACTTCATGACTTGAGTTTAGGTAAAGGTAAACAAAACTAGTTGTAAACTAGTATCCTAAATGCAAGCAATGTAATTATTGAATCTGAAGTAGGGCTAAAATGAAATATACTCGTAATTGCCGTAACACGCTAGGCTTGCTATCCGCTGCATCTGGCTCAGATTCGTCCTATAAAAACATTTATTTTACAAGGCTATATAATATATCCCCTATATAAAATGTTTTCCCTAATTTTCGGCCAGTTTCGTGTCCTGCTTCTAACATGTTAAGCTTAGATGCAAATACAATCATGTCGACAACGTCAACAATACTCGTATGCTATCTATATTTTCACCAAAGTCATAAAATGTATGGTAAGAAATATAAATTTTTGTCATGCAACGAAATAGGCACATCAGTTCATCACGCCACTAGGTAGAAGGTGCAGAGCAGGTAAATGATAAATAATACAGAATAATCTAGAAGGGTCTACTCAAAGGTTTTAAGTCGAGTTTCCGTGTTGGAACCGCAATTAACGTATGACCTTTTTGACCCCCGCACTAATTAAAGAGGGATCGAGAGCGAACGCGGTTTGTTAAATGTACGTGAACATACATTTTTGACTTGTCTTTATTCTACTGTAATGCCAGTGTGCATTGGATTGTCTGCGGTCAGATAGTCAAGCCAGAATATGTATTTGTTTAGAATTTCTGAGAATATACCATGCTCATTCAGCCAGTAGAGATTGTATACCGAATTATATAACAAGCGCAGCAATGACCACATTTGCAAGACACAGTTCCAGCATACATTAAACAATTTCCGAACAGTGCACACGCTTTGGGAACCGAAGACAACTATCATTCACACTCGCACCTGACGCAAACAGCTGAACAAAACCGGCGTGAAACTCCCGTCGCGTGCATACGTAACTTTTAATAGAGTTGAAACTGGGAAATACTGGTGAAACTTATCCGATAATATGTGTTAATGCACAGTTTCGCACTAACTTAGATAACTGTTTTATTCCAGACTTAGGGCTTTGGCGCGATTTGTTTGGTTGTTTTACGAGACCCTTCACGAAATGTATTAATAATTATCATCATTATCGCACAACCAATATCCGCCCACTATTTGAGCAAGTTACTATAATGGCTGAAACGATTCACAATTAAAAACGCTAGAAAGTACACCCGTCATCATTAATTTACGATCGCAATTGAACCTCCAGCCAACCGGCGCTTAAGCACCTTTAATACACAACATAACTCACATTACCTGAGTCCCCCAATACATTACATTACCAGCGTAATTCTAAATTAATTGTAAATAACGCTCTTTGTTTCGCCGCTTATAAATCTCTTAAAATATGCTCAAGCTCAGTAGGTAACGGTGTTCGTATTTGCTTTATTAAATTTTACTCGTAACGTCTTGAAGAGGGAAATTTATATCACTGTCTGTAAGTGTAGTTACAGTACGATTGTATTGACAGTAAGTGATCTATTTTGTCACTTATATTCAATAGTACGATAACAAATCGACAAGACACCATGAACTCTATGAACTTATTAAAACGTGTTGTTCCTACTTACGTGTATAGTTAATAAAATTACATCAAGACATTCATAGTACGTTGAGAAGGAATACGTGGTTTGTTGCATTGTTTTTAGTTCAATGCTTACATTTCTCATTTAGTGCTGTTTTGTGCTAATTCTTCATCGGTCACACCGCACGGCCAACCCAATATAATGCCTAACAAACTACGAAAAACCTGGCTACCAAAGGACTCACAAACTAAGTTCTCTGAACATTTCCTACTGTTACGATTTGTCCTGCAATCCGGTTGTGCTTCATTATTCTTCGAGCAAAGCCCCGGATTAGATTAGCAGCCTCTCACGGCAATATGTACTTCCATATTGCTTTGGGATATAAACTTTTAATAGATTGTCGGTAAAACCTTTTTCTAAATCCTTACGATTTCTTTTTACAAGATGGAAATTAGGAAACATTTCTTATAATTTATTATTATTGGAACGTCTCGTTGCTTATCGAAATATTAGAAACGCTTCGAAACGTTTTACGAAATAATTTTGTAAAGATTAATGGGTTATATTTTATGTTAATACATCAATTTTTAGATCTTTCTACGTTAATAATTTATGAATTAGCTGTGTTGTTGTCTCAATCATTAATGATTTTTATTTGTAGATTTATAAGATTTTAGGCAAAACTGTTTTGGCACATGTATCTTAATTGTCATATATTGTAATTAAACCTTTATGAATTATAGTCCGTTTAGTTTGTTGGTGAGTTGCCTGATAAGGTGCAATTAAAGTCTTTTAAGTGCAATTAAACTCTACGTAGGTGCAAGAGACGACCCATTGTTTGGCGATCGAAATGTAGAATCATTAGTACAGATCGCGCGGCGAGAGTTTGGCTTTGACCTTCGGGTGGAGGGGATTACTGCGCATGGTGTGTAGGCGCATGCGGTGCTCTGATTGGATTGCTCTGATTGTGTGCGTGACAGTACCCATGCGCAGTAATCCCCTCCACCCGAAGGTCAAAGCCAAACTCTCGCCGCGCGATCTGTACCACGTACCTTTGTAGTTGCCCGCCCTCAATCAACATGTATCGTAAAGGAGGTTGATGATGATAGTCCTTTACTTATGTTAATTTCTGTACCGTGGGCAGCCATGCTCACTTCACGCCTTTTCTGGTCACTCCATTGGTCATTCTGTGACGCAAGCTTATATACATAGATATAGATATAGGTCATACGTGCCGCTTCAGACCAACATGCAATGTTAGTCGAGAAATGTGGTCGTTGCTGTCTAGCAACGACCACTTTAGGTAACAAAGATAGAATATATGAAAAATAAAAACATTAAATGAAAGAGGAAACACATTTTTCAGAACAGGGAAGCTATTTACCTATTGCGACACCGATATTGAACAGATGAAACAGGAGAAGCGATCGGTGTGTGAATTCACAAATAATACCGGCAGATATTATGAAGCATCTGGCAATTTTTTTTTTCATTCTAAAGGGTAAGTAAATGAGATTAATTTCGCTTCTAGGCATGTGCTAGACTTGCAATCCATTATTTCATTTCGATACGAAATGGACCACGTATTTCTGTGTTGAATTCACAAAATGATAATTATAACCTCGTTAATTATTATTACGTTCGATGAAAGATGCTCATCGAAAAAGTACGCACGTTTACAGTTTACCATATTTTGCGTGTGAGCATGCCGTGCGTTGGCCTACATAAACTATTTGAATCGAAACATAAAACATAAATTTAGCTTATATTATTAATTTGAAATCTAGTATCTTTTATTTGTTGTTCGGTGTATATAAACAGTTTCCGATAGCAGCAGTCTTTACTTGCAATGGTATCGCTTAGCTACGTATCATTATACGTAAGAAGCCTGGCAAAGTGTCAGCAAACAGGTGCCGTTTGGAAAAAGCGACTCATAAAACAATCAGCGTTTGCGAGAAGCAGAACGGGCGACAGTCGCATGCAGTTTGTGGCGATAAAATTGCTTTAGAATTATTATTCCTGACTGCCAGCTGTCGCGTTCGGTTCCTGCAGTGGCGTGGTACCTGCATTACGTAGCTATAACTATACACCGCTGGCATAGTTGTGGAGTTTGGACGTGAAGACAACTCTGGATAATGCAATATAATGTCCGAAAGCAGTTACAGTCCGTTATATTACGCGTCATGAACATAAACATAGATCCTTACTAATTTCTTATGTCTAAGGAACTAGGAACTACGAGGTCCGTGGTACAAACACACATGCAAACAAATATGTGTGTTATGTGGGATCCTTACGGATTGCACTTCCTCATACCACAGAGGCCGCTGTTTTAAAAGTAACACGTCACTCACCTGGTGATAAACTACGGTATAATTGAGTAAATACCTATATAAATGTTTTTTGCAAAGCGTCGAGAGTAAATCTAGTCTCATATCTCACACCACTCGGTAATATTTATGGAATGCATTTCGGCTCAACTATTGTTGTTGGGATTTCTGCTACGTGTATTATGTGAATATTCGCATAGAGCTATTCAAGTACCTACTATCTAAGTATATTAAGTATAATATAAAGTACTAGCTGGGAGCGGGCCGACAAACGTTTTCCTGTCAAAAACGTATGTAAATAAAAAAGTAAAATGATTTGTAAATGTTTCCCATGTTTTAATAATTATTCTGCTATTCGGAGTCTTTCTTTTTATTGCTATTCGGGCAAATCCAACAAAGCAAATATCATGAAAATTTGTCCAATCGTTCTTTAAATGGTGTAACTAAATGACTTTTTTTTTTATATAGAATCCTATAGCTACCACAGGAATTAGTTCTGAGTGAGTGTTTCTGGAGGCATAGTTTTTGTAGTTCTTGATCTTAGGTAGGTTCAAGTGACACTAACCCAAAAATAAATGCTCTGAACTAAGTTCTAAACAGGGATATCGACATAAATACAGCAAACACAAGAACTTGACAAAAAGTTTTATAAATAAATTAATGCGTCTCAAACAGCTAAGTGCTTAATCATATTTATATATTCAAATGCTACTATGTCGCCTGTGTGCTTTTGGTGGCATCGAAGTAAAATTATGTATATTTATTCAATAAAGTCTCAAAAAATATTCAACTAAGGTTTCGTGAGAGTAACTGATGCGATTTTCCCCTTTGTTCTCATTTTCCGTCCCATATTTTTGTTTTCAACTTCAGTGAATATTTTTATTACATTTTCTTGTCTCTCAACACATGAGTTACTTTGGTGAACTCGTGGTTTTTGCACTGTTTCCGGAAGCGTTCGGGCGCAAAAAGTTACAATCACCTTTGATCTTTTACATGTGTAGGTGTGAGTGATAGATATTTTTGCTTTTATACTTTATATTCTCATTTGAGCACTATCTCACGACATAGTTGAACGTGGTTAGTATTCTCAGCCTATAATGGTCTTCAATCTCCATTGTTCATACATTTGCGATTTTTTGGATCCCACATTATTTTACAAAAGGTATTCTAATAGTACCCTTAAATATGTTAATCTAAAATAAGCAACAGAAATTCCAACAAATGTAATTTTACGAGTATACTTACACGTGCCTGCCTACTATGAAAACAACAATGTATATACCTTTAACTACGACCCCGAACCTTTCACTATCTACGTTTTAAAATACACCAACAATGCACGGTAGATAAGCCAAAACCCCTTATTTTCAAGTGAACGTCGATAAGATCCTAGAAGTATCTCGATACCGATACGTTAGGAAAAACCATAATATCCTATGAAAAATTCAACCGCCCGCTTGCGATCAGCTACCGTGAAATCTTACGGTGAAGGCCCCAAGGAAATAGGTATACCTACGATGAACAGATGTGGACTGAGGACCGCTATATACAGGGGCACATAGACAATTAGTTACATAGCTGAAAAACTCTTTTATTCCTCTTTTAGTCCTGATATGGACGGTTATACATTGTAGTAACTTAGGTAGCTAGACTGCGATGATTTCAATGCTCGGCTTGCCTTGCTTACCTAGGTGCGGTGCACTTCTCTAGTGTTTCGGTTGCTTTGCGCACCTTGCCTTGTTAGATTATATAAAGCATAAAAAGGTTACTCATGGAACTAAAAACTGTACAATATATCGGGGTACATCCCCCAAGAGTAGAATAAATGTTTATTCGTCGCCCCCCTCCTTTCTTCGGCTCTGCACCCGAATGACTCGAGTTGACTCTACCACAAACGAGTAGTTCGACGCTATCTTATTCATAAGCTGCCGAACCTACACCGAGAGGGTGAAAGGTGAAAAATACCTCAGCGAGCGCCTTAAATGTTGTAGTTTCTCCTTCACATAAAGTAAAATACGTGTAGTACTACGGTTTATGTAGATAGGGGCGGGAAACATGCTCACTTAGGTATTTGCAGTTAAGTTTAAGTGAAAACAGAAACTGTTGGTAAAAAGTCGAATTCTCGTGTAGGTTTCCTGGTAATGCCATACATTTTAAGAGCTTATAGTTTCCGATATTAAGAGTCGAAATCGTTGATCAAGACATCGATGTGATAACAGTTTTGTATATAATAATACTAATTGACTTTTGACGCTAAACAAAGTTTCAGCGTGCAGATATAAAAGGTTTTGATCGCGGTAGGAGCCAAAAAAGTCCCAACCAATTCAATAACATTAGGAATCGCACGGCTTTAGATCTCTGTTTATTAGGTGAGACAATGAAATAAAATTCCGTAGACAATACAGTAGACAAAAGCAGCTACCCGTGGCTCTGTAACTATGATACTACCTACGGTTAAATCCCGCTAATAAGCGTTCAACCAACCCTAGCACGGAAAAACAATTCATAACTTTTAACTGGTTTAAAATATAACTCAAAACCTCAAAGTCTGTCCGAGTTGGCGCTAAAGCACCTTCCACGGTCGCGACCCTCATCAAACTGCCCGATTAGCCGGATTAACCGGACAAATGGAATGTGTAATTATCTCCTAACTAATCTTGTTGGTCGACATACATTGCTATCGCACTTAATGCCGGAGTTATTGCTTAGGGAACTATTAAACGTATTGAATGGCAGGGATGGCAATAAGGGTAGCTAATATTGCCCTAGAATTTCAAATTTCATTACTAATCCTAGAGTTCATAATATGTAATTTAGACGCTATCTTCTATCTTGTTTTGTATTACTATCGTAGTGATGTAGGCTATAATTTACATTAGATACACACTATATTATAATGCTAAATATTTGACATTTAGGTTTGTGTTCATTATTCGAAGGTGAACCTTCCAATAATGAACACAAAGTTCTGTTTGCATTTCCCATTTCCAAACAAAATTTCCGCTCAGCAATCAGTAAAAAGAGCTCCACAGGTAATTTAATTACTTATCTTCAATTAAATCAATTAGCCCAATGAAGCGCGCTGTTAAAAGAACGTCACAATGAATTACCATATGAATTCATAGCTACCTCGTAGGCGTAGCGTAGAGTATGGAACATTGGTTACGCGGTCGCGCGACCGTAGAGCCGCCGAGTGCTCTCAGTCAAAGCTCAGTATAATTGTAACAACGTACCTAAGCTTATATTATTTTAGCGCTTACATGCTTGTAGTACTTACATTGTGATACAGGCTACTAGTTGATACTTATTGCGCTTGATAAATAGTTGCAAAATTATTATGCTATAATAGGTCAGTTTTCGCTTCAAACGTTGACTGTAAAAGATTATTTACATCAGTATGTAACTAATTGCACTTATAGAAATTTGGACATTATTGAATCACATCACTGATGTGACCAGATTTCATCTGTACGTTAATTATTGATACAATCACATTTTAGTCTAACGAGAATAATAATTAATTTTGTCACATAGATCCTGTTCCAATATAATTAGCCATGGTTAATTACGATTCAAGCAAGTATAGAAAGTCAGCTTCATAAACCAAATTATTCAGCTAAATACCAAGACCATACAAACCCACACAAAGCAATGGCTTTATTATTATTATTATGAAAAGTTTTTTTTTTTGTAAACCAAATGTTCTGCCAATAGATCGTTGCAGAAGTGACAAGTCCCCAGGTTCTACAGATACTGATACATTATAGTTAGCTAGTCAGGTTAAGTAGTTGCTTGGAACTTAGGTACTGACTGTCACTGCGTTCGCATTGCCACGCGCTCCAGTCAAGGGCCATCCATCCCGGTGTGGAAACAAACAAAACTGTTGAAACCCAATTCATTTACATCCGCACTTTATACATTAACGATCTGTTGAAACGAACAATTTGACTATGGACGCGAATGTTGATGCAAACAGCGTTGGCATTATTGGTCGCAAATATAGCTGACTTTTAGTAGCAACTGATGTTTATAATGGTAGACGACAAAGATACTAAAACTACTAAAATATATTCTAAAAGACAACGATACATTACTACGCTAAGAAAGATACTATGCTAGTTCAGTATTCGCAAAGTGCTCTAAGAAGTTTCCAACACTGCTACATGATATAATATTTAAGAAATATTGTTAGCTGTTCGGTTACCACATCGCGCTGGCAGGCATAGTTTCGAAACCAACTAACCGTAAAAATTAGAATGAGCTTTCAGTGAAAGAAAACATCGTTATAAAACCTTTGAAGCATCTTCTTGGCTGCCGACCCAGCACTCAAACTCCTTTCTGCAAGCAGACCTTACGAGCATGTTACATTCAATATTTGCCACGAGCAATACAAGCATGGTGCACTAAGCATAACGGAAAATGTCTGCCTAACCTAGATACATTATATCATACATCTAGATAACCGACGGTAAAAACCTAGTACGCCATGCGACTAACTGACATTGGTAATTTACCCGCTTTTGTTCTCATAATTTGATTATCTCCCATTTCCTGTTGGTAACGAGTTTTCTCCTTACGACACTTGTAATGGAGGGAGTAAACAAGGAAGAGCAATTAGGCCTGTATCAGAAAGAGCGTGTCGCTAAAGTGAAATATATTGGGCACATCATTCTTTGCCGAGGATTTACTTACTTTGGCTTTGGATTAGAATCAGTTCTTGCTACATTTAGGCATTTTGTGGGAGACAAAACATAGATGTCTCGTGTGCCACTTATTTATCACACGCGGTTTGGTGTGGAGTGAATCCATGCGAATGGAATCTGTTATTTGACTCCTTCACAACTCCATGTTAATGTATTCTAAATGAAATGTGACAGGGAGGTAATAATTCTAAAGTCCGTTGCCTGAAACACCATCTTTTATAGTAATGCGGAGTAATTTTTTTTTTATATTTCGATAAAACAAACACATGAACTTAAATAAAAAATATATGTGTCTGTGAAATATCTAATAATAGGTACATGGTAACATCTACTGACGGAAAATACTTATATTACTGGGTCATAGAATTCAGTATCTGGCGAATCATGAATTACGAAGCTCATTACACAAACACTACTTGCCTTAATTACTGTCTTAAGTGTTTCTAATGAAAATGTATTAAAATGTTACCGCATAATAAGTAATAGTACAAAAATCATTACTTAAAATTGCGATGCTAATTAACATTAAATGAAAATCGCTTTACACAAACGTTATTGTATCCTACAAAACAAACAATGCTCCCGCAACAGAGCTCGGGCGCCGTCGAAGGCTGGATTCCAAAATTGGCTCGCGCTGAACCGGCCGGGTCTAGTCACAATTAACTCCCGACATGTTTCAATTTCCACTGCCGACTAATACTAAATCCTTTATTAATATTTAGTTGGCTCGACGCTCAGACGCTTGACACAGTTGCAACAAACTGACAAAGTTGGTGACGGAAACTTACTACGTTTTCCTATTGATATCTCGTATTGTGCAGGCGAAGTTTGATAGAAACGGTAGGGGAATGGAAGATGGAACGTCGGGAGACTATTATAAGAGGGCAATGATTAATTACTTTTTTGTTAGAAAAATAACGATTTGAAAACAGGAACACTAAATTGGTCGCATAGTGCAGATGGAAAAAGTAAAACAAATCAGCAGAATTATTTAGAAATTTATTTTTAACATAAAAAAATTACACGGTCATATTATAATACAGTATAATTCTGTGTATGGATAATATTTCTAGCCAATATAATAAGGTCAATCCGAAAAAGTCTATGTATAGGTATACCTACTAATAATGCTCGGTAACTTTTTTTAAAGTACCTACCTGTAACCACTAGTTAATTTTACAAGTTATAAGTTATCTTGTTGCGTAGTTAATATAAGATTAGCTAAGCGTACCTGCCCACAGCATACCTGCTACCTTATAAATTGACGGTAAGTCATGTTTCACATGTTGATAAATAATAACGTTTATAATTATTATGACGGCTCGTTTGGCGTAGTGGCTGAGCAATCGGACTGTTGCGCTAGGGGTTGCGGGTTCGATTCCCGCCTGGGATAAATATTTGTGCGATCCACAAATATTTGTTTCTGGTCTGGGTATCATGTGTATGTGAATTATATGTCTGTAAGCGGTACCCACGATACAGGAGCAATCCTAGTGTGGGGAAACGTTTTAAAACAATAAAAAAAATATGAATATTTCATAAATCTGCGTTATCTGTTTATACGTGACTTTGTAGACTATAGGTACCTAGTACCTAGTACCTACTAATTAAAACCCATAAAAAATAACACTTAAAAGTTAATTCACTAAAAATAGTCTTACTCAAGCAGTGAGAAGGAACAGTCACGCTTCAGAAGTAACAAAGCTTTCTACACGGAACTTGGCTCGGATGATTGACCGAACTCCCATTAATGTCGAATAACTTCGATTCCGTTCGGACTGAATTGGATCATCTCAAACAGATGGCTTCGCATTTTAAACTTGAGCCATTATAACATGATAGGTAACTTGTTCGTGTTGCTCTTTGGCTTTCAAGATGATATTATAATATTGACCGAATAATTATTGAGTTGAAAGTCTGAAAATAATACATCTTACACTTTTTTATATTAGTTCGTGCGCGAATTAGACCCGTTTTGAGCTAGTTCATATGTTTTCTGTTCGCAAAAGTTTAAGAACTTCTATGTAAATCCATTGCAAATTCTCGTTTTTAGGATTTACTGGGCGAAGTACATATTTTCTAGGCTGTTTTCATATCATCGCTGATTTAAAACGTAGGTATACATGTTGGTAAATTGCTTTGCTCTATAATAATATAACGGTGTTAATTTCAAGACAATACGCGGAATATTCTGAAACTCGGTATACTTTCATTAGATTAGAGCCGCGCGTCAACTTACCGAAACATTAAAAGCTTTTTAGTCCACTCATTAATTACCTCATAAATTAACGGGTACTAGTAAATTATCAAATATGGAATTTGCACATATGAACTCATTAATTTAATAAACGCACCAACTATTTAAGCAACAAAATTGATTTATCTATACATGAACACCGCGGGAACAATAAAGTCCGCCGCACACTAACGGCAGTGGCTTATGTTGATAATAAATGAATAAATAATGGGCCAAACGATAATATTTCATAGAAAATTGGGTACTTTATTAAGCAGCTGGTAAGATCACAATGCAGTCTTGGCGCGATATATCACACATATTATCAACGCGGCGAGAGGACACGAGACGCGCGGTCCCTCAAAGCAATTTTGCAGGACCGCCTTTCTCGGCAGAATAACTTGAGCTTAGAAAATAGGTTCTTTAACGTCATGAATGATAACAGTATTCTACTAAAATACTCTCGTAAACACGCATCGTTGAATCTCATTCGAAGCGCAAACCGTTTCTATGTTATTTGAAACCCTTCGTCGTTTAGAAACACTCAGCACCAAAATTATTTTGTATCTAAAACTTGTATAACCTAACAAAACAAAACAGGCTGCGTTGTTGCTTCTTTTAAAAAAACACTAGCACACAAAGGGGCAGTTATTTCTTCACGTACATTATGTACAACCGACAATGAGTGCTACATTCTTATTAACACTAAAAATGCAAATGAGTTTACAAATGAAAAAGTGATATCAAATAAAAACGTTGGCGCGCGGCGGCTTTTTATGAAAACCAAGCGGTAAATAAGGCAAAGGTCCCAGTCGTATCCATTTGTCCCCACAGGAGCATTCCCGGGAATGAGCAAAAACAAGTGAAAATAAAGTGAAAACATTGTTATTGCCGTGTGGATTGTGTTGTGTCCGTGTTACAAACTGGCTCCCCATATAACAAACTAGCTATTAGCTTCCACACCACCAAACACTTCGAATAAATATTTAACTATCATACAGATCAAAAAGTTTGTCCAATTAAGATATCTATATACGAGTACATATATTATAATATGAAATAAAATTTGTCAAGGACACTTTAAAAAAAAACAACGGATCAGTGAGTCTATAGCATAACTAGTATCTGCAAGGTATCATTTTTTTTTAACCAGTAAGCTGGAAAATAACAATTTAAAATAATTAAGGGACGCAAGTCATTTGGATTGAGTCATGAGCTATAATTGAGCCCATTAAAGTCAGTGTTGTGCGAATATTTTAGTTTTCCCTGCTGTAGCAACCATTCATGAATCATTCATTCTATTTTGACAACTGTTACTAAATATGGTTGTAAATAATTATTAAATTTTGATTTACGTAGTCAGTAAAGTTCAAATAATTACTGAAACATGTTTACCAAAATGTCATATAGCTAAAATGCACCTTACTTTTAGATTAGGTAATTTCCAATTCACGTCCTGATAGAAATCTGTTAGTTTGTCTATACTAATATTATAAAGAGGAAAGATTTGATTTTTTGCATTGAATAGGCTCCAAAAATACTGAACCAATATGAAATTTTTTTTCACTGTTGGGAAGCTACAGTATCCCCGGGTGACATAGGCTCCTTTTAATCACGTAAAAATTAACGGTTCCCGCGGGATAGTTAACGCGGGTGAAACCCGAGGCGCTTCTAGTATTAAATAAATAGGGAATATATGTATATTTTAAATACCAGGCTTTGTGAATCACAGGATTTATAACAAAGGTACACAAGGAAACAAACATTTGCAAAATACAAACCCACTTTTAGCTAAATCTGCTGTGGGGTAGGTAAGGGCTTATGTTTTTGTATAAAATATTCCTCGAAAACAAGTGATTCCTTGTTATTCCGTAAAAAATATCTTTGTTATAAAAATACCTTGGAACTAATTAGGAGACCATTATTAAAACAATAATGATATCCTAACTAGTAATTAACGGTACTTACTATGATTGGTCGTAATGTGAGGAGTAAATTAAAGATCAAACTATACTATTGCAATTATGTTATAATTGATTGCTGCTACCGACTAATGGCGATGACTTCCTATATAAAAAATAAATGTAAAGTTACCTACAGTGAATAAACACTATCTAAAATAGTGTAGTAGTTATGTAGGCACTAGATGATCTTCGAAAATAGTAAAACGCATGCAGTTTAACTTTGCTAGTATGTTTTGCTCTTCTTCTTTCTTATAAGCTTCGGTCATATTGCATTGATGTCAGTGGAGGTAGCTAAATACGAGTACGTTGACGCTATGACGGCAGCGGTCAACAAGCTACCTTAGCTTTTGTTTAATCGAATCTTTGAGCTGTATCCGTTCTTTAGTACACCGGCAAAAAATAATATATTGTTTTTCATTCCCATAATTAATGATTAACTACAAATTTCTATCAAAATACGTGTCTGGATTGATCTAGCGGTGGTACTGCCGCGGTACACACAGCGCCGCGCATACGGGAATGGATTGCTCGTATACATTTACGTTGACCTATATTCTACACAAATATGGTGGTGTGGCGGTACAATAGAGTGGTGTCACAATGGAAGACAGCTGTTGAAGTTTGGACAGAGTAGTTTTAACTTTTAACTCACAAACGTGGGCGTTCATAGTTAACTTCGCTTTTAGGAAGGCTTAGATTGCTGCTTATGCGGCCGTGCCCCTCGTAATATCTTGAATTTCACAATTACATATTTTGCGGCGTACCCATTTTTATACTCATAGGTTTGTGAGTAATTTAATTACATAGGCCCTATAATTATAGTGTTTGTGACAGGGAACTGTCTTACTAATTCGGTATAAGCGGAAATATGACGTAGTTAGAGACAAAATTAAAACACCACGGACTAGTTTTCTATTCAGTCGTTATTTGGCCGAAAACGGCGCACTACCAAAATCTGATGACATATACCTAGTCAGGTCATAAATTCTGTCACATGTTTTATATAAAATAATTGAAACAAGTTTATTCATTATGTAACCATTTATATACCAAAATTAACTTAACAAAACATAGATTCTTATGACACTAAAGTTTATTCAAAATGACCTCCGTGATTTTGAATACAGGCCTTCAATCTGCGCGGCCAGTCGTCTATCGCAGCACGAACGAGGTCCATGTCAATATCGGCGGCTGCCTTAATCAAGGATGTCTTGAGTGACTCCAAATTGGGATGAGGCTTTGAGCACGCCTTTTCCTCCAAGTGTTGCCATATCTTGTAATCTAGCGGATTCAAATCTGGACTGGAGGAGGGCCAGTCTTCGTGCCGGATGAAGTCGATTTCACGCGCCGCCAGCCAGTCTTGTGTGCTCTTCGCTCTATGAGCTGGCGCCGAATCTTGTTGGAATACCCAGTGCCTGTTATTAAACATGGTATGAGAAACAGGTTCCACAAGGTTCGTCAGGACTGTATTTTGATACACAACTGCATTCGTTTTTACACCTTTCTCACAAAAATGTACCTCTGTTAAGCCCCAATAAGACACTCCCAACCATACCATGAGCGAGGATGGAAAACGACCTCGTTGGACACGCGGAATACGGTTGCTCGCTTCTTCACTACTGTGTGCGTACACCTTATCATTTTGTTTGTTGTAGCTCTCTTCTACGGTAAAAATTTTTTCATCCGAAAAAAGAATTTCCCGATATTTTTTTCCCGCGTACCGCTTCAACAAAGCGCGGCATCTCTTCAGTCTCAGGTCCATTAGACGAGCATTCAAATAATGTCCTGTTTTTCTTCGATATGCCCGAAGCCCTAAGTCTTCATTTAACACCCTTTTCACCGTGGTTCTGCTTAATCCCATCTGAAGGGCCAACAGTTTCTGCTTACGTTTGGGATTTCTTTGAATTCGCGCCTTCACAGCTTTTATCACTGCTGGAGTCCTAACAGACCGAGGGCGACCACTTCTTGACCTATCATCTACACTAGAGTCTTCATTGTATCGTTTGATGGTACGATAAACGAATCTCTTGGTTATATTAAAATTTTTCAGTATGTCAAAAATTTGAATTGGCGCGTAACCGCAACGATGCAACGCAACAACGCAATAACTGCAACACGGTCTTCTTTAAGCGTCCACTCCATATTTAAAAATGAGTAAAATTCTAAAAAGTATACATTTTTATTTTCATGAACAATTCGAAATTCGAATTCAATAAACTTTTTTGTGGCCAGCATTCTAAAAGAAAAGTTTTTACTGTGTGACAATACTTATGACCTGACTAAGTAGTAACATGTCGTCAGATTTTGACGTAAGCTAAAGCTCTGTTTAGCTAAATCCACGCGTGCGGTGGTGTCGGCGTATTTGCGAGTGTAAATTGAAACATGTCGGCAGTTAATTGCGTCCAGGTCCGCGGGGCGAAGGATAATCCTGCCCTCACCCGACCCTTGCAGCCACTTGACGATTTAACACCCCGTTAAATAAACCTGAGTCTTAGCTGAACTTTGTATGCCACCTCTAGTTCAGCCGCGGTTATTTCATAGAGGTTATGAGATAATCTTTCTAGCGGTAACAGACGAACTTCTTAGTTTCTTAAATAAGCTATGCATCATGCTCTTAGTGAAATATTAAAACCCCGCTACAAAATGTGTTTTTCGTCTGATCATATTAAAATCAAGTGCAACTTTTTTTTGTATCATTTCCTGTGCTAAAATATACCTATGTAAGAATTGTGATAATTAATTAATTCAAATATTTGCACATATTTTTGTTGATCAAAACAGCTGTGAAAAGATATTAATTACTTCACAATCAATTCAAATTAGACACCGTATGTATAATTATAATTATTATTATCTATAAGAAATCGGTATATGCATGCAAACACTTCTTCAACATTTAAAATCATATAAAATGATATGGCTCACACTTACTACAATTGTATACCTGAATATGTAGCTATATAATAATTTATAAGTACTTATAACGGACGAGGCCGGTGGAGGAAACCGAAATTCTGGTGCGACTTCCCAACTTCGTAAAACTCTACAACATTATAACTAATGTAGAGGCAAAATAACCCACACTCAAAACACAGGGTTGAACTTTTGAAACCAAAGGCCGTCCCTTATTCCCCCGTGAACTATCCAGAAGGTACCTGACGCGTTATGGCCATCGTAAAAGAGGTAGGGCGAGTAATTTTATCGCTAGCCGCTAGTTCCCGCGTACAGATTGAACCAAATTTAAATTTTCCTGTGACGCCTCTACGCCGTAAACAAAGCCGCTGAAATGGAGTGCAAAATATGGCTCTCGTCATATTTCGTGGCTTAAATCTGGCTGTGCTTTAAAAAAATAGACGGTGCTAGAGGCTTTATTGTAACAACTAAATAATACCAACCGGGTATCATTTTAAAAAAGTTTTAGTAACATTTGTAATTATAGTATTTTTGAACCGCTTAATAACCTAAGCAATTTTCTACCTACTATCTGAACTTTGTGACAATAAGTTTCAGAGTTCAACGCAATGAAAAAGCTCCATCTACCTACTTCTAGTGCAGCACAAAAAATGCTTTTCTAGCTTAACTACCGGATAGTATCGATAAATTTATCGATAGTAATTAGATAAAGTCCGATGCTAACACTACCGTTATAATCGAATCGGTTACAATAAGCGCGATAAAACTAATAAACAACAGTCCAGCGTCATTGATATTCTGCAGCAGCACATGGGTGGATTATTACCACAAACGAGCATTATCGAAACGAGATAGCGAGAGACTAATTATAACAATTATGAGAACAAGCGAGCCACGTAGCACACAGCTCACGTCGGCTCCGTACCTGTGGGCCTCTGCCAGTCAGTTAATAATTCAATCACTCAGCTGGCCCCCCAGGATCCCGGAGCTTAAACGCACAAATATGCAAATGCTCCGTGCCCCGGCGGCGACGATACTTACCTACAAACTTTAAAATTAAATTGCGACCAGCTTAAGATTGTGATAGCTGGCGAATATCATTTTATAGCTGTTAAAGAGAATCGGGCACAGGGATACGACGTAATTATGTTACGTTATGTGCCTCCCCAGAAAGGGCTTGCTGGTAATGTAGGCAGTATGGAAGTTGGTATGTCTATTTCTAGTTCGTTTTACGTTTTACCTATTATAGTACATATTATTGATATTTATTGAAATGTAACAATTGTAGTGACTGTATTAGCCAGCTTGACTACGATCCCGGATTATGATTTATTTATGTACCTAGCTGAATCAAAGATAAAATAAAATAAGATTACAACTCTTCAGAAAGATCGAGTTACATGAGTAGGCCACTCACTGTCTTTCTACTGTAACAGTTATGTGTGTATAGAGGTGCTCGATTTTCGATCTGATTTAGCAAAACTAGGATTATATAGAGTATTTAGTATCTAATACTATATTTAACTTGTGTATGCACTTGCTAATCTCATCCCACTGTTAGGTAGAATATCGCATCACTAAGGCACAATAGGCATTAGAACAGATTTCATGATAGTGTCTAATTTTGTTTTTACTTATCAACGTCTAATTGTTAAGGAGGTCTTCCAGTTAATTGTGTTGGAGGTACAATACCTCCAACACATTTAATACATATAGCCAACTGACTTGTAATTGTCTATGTCTATGTGTGAGTCGAACGCTTCAATTTTATCAACTGTGTTTACTGTGTATATCACAGTGCCGAAAGATCTTGGTAATTAGTTTTCTCCGAGAACGAAATGTAATAAAGATTGCTGATAGAGAAACGGTACCTACGCACGTTTATCTATTGAATTAGATACACGTGTAAGAAGCGAGCCAGTTTATAAATATCTTTTTGTGTCGTCGATAACACGATATTCAATTATTTGGTGTTTCCTTCTCAATCTCATAACCATAAGCTCATTCGTAAGACTGAGCTACGTAAACCATATTACTTATCAGATAAGACGACTTTTCTGTGACTACCTGAGAAGATACTATCTTTATCTAGTTATTGTGCCACCACGAAGAGAGCATGTCTTGGCTAGATATTATGTTTTTAAAGTCTACGCTGATCACTTTTTCAAAGTGTATTTTATCTTCGTTTTGCATTGAATCCAGAGCTGGTTACAGAATACTGCACTATTATAGCAGTTAATTGTGCTACAATAGTATTGTACACCTCGGGCTATACTCGTATTATCCGAACCGCTCTCGAACAAGATTAAAAAAGCACCCTTTACGGCGTTCGAAAACTCAAAGATAAAATGTCAAATCACGTCAAACGACCTATTACCCTTATCTAAAACCACATTAGCAAGAAACGTAACTTCCTGTTGTAAATAAAACCGCAAGTAAAACTCCAAATTGCAAATAAGTAATAAACCCATTATTAGATATGGCAAGATATCAAAAAGCAATAACAAAGTAATGTCTAAAGTTGTTGTAAAATTTTATGTAACGGCCCTGTTCTGCTAAACCAAACTTTTGTGACGGTGATACGGAGTTTATGATTCTGTACAAGGTACATATTTTATGAATTTCTAGGAATTAGGTGCTTTCGACTGAGCGTATGGATAATAAGATGTTTATTTAAGTATGTTTGCGTATTACGCTAAACCCCATTCCAGGCACGAGCTTACGCAGCAATTAATATGAAATGGGTAAAAGATCAAGGCAATATTGCTGAAGATATGCCCGCGGTAGTGACAGCCAGTGATGAACAGTTGAATTGAAGTGCTGGTTCGAATAGTTGCACTAAAATGTTCAAGTACTGTAACTATGTGCTATAATCTGGAGTGCATATCTCTTATCGATGTTACTTACTATGCACTCCAGAAATACCTGGACTCATAACACTGATGCACTGATGAAGTATTCTTGTTCCATGCCCGACTGTTATGAGTCCATGTTCCTTGTAGTTTCTTGTTTACACATAGGTAGTTACATGTACAAAACTGACGGCCCATTTACCAAACCGCCTCTAGCCCCTTGGATTCTGTATCCTTCATTAGCATTTAATGATACGGAACTTGGTTCAGCTTGAGTCGAAATTGTCTTATATGGCTAGCAATCGCTGAACCCTTCCTTCATTCAAAAAAGTTTGATATCTTTTAAAACGAATACACAAAAGAACCTTTTGGTACTCGAACCTTCAGTAGTACAATGATAATAATATAGAGATCTCTCTGTTTACAATTTAACCTGAAAAGTAGCTTTATTTTTCTTTTGAGCTTTGTACGATATTTATTTTTCAGTACAGTAGTTGTATAATATAAATATACTACAAAAGAACGCTAAATTGAAGTTTTGTGTCGTCGTTTCGCATATATTCGATAAAATAGACTTTTAACGACTGTTTTAAGGAACTCGCTAAACTAACGCAGTCTGTTACATTCGCCTAACCACAATTGCATAGGTAACACAAATGTTTTCGTGATAGTTTACATTTTGGATACAATCGCGTAACCAAAATAAACATTTTACAACGATGTCATTAATAAGAATGTTTAACTAAACAAATAAAAAATTATCCCAGTGGACTTCTCTATGTCTCTGATCCAATTTGTTTATGAACATTCAGACCTCGTATCTATTTATCTTTTTACATAAATACGAGTATAAACGATTTTGCCTCGTAATTATCATGCGATTCCATCTATGTTTCACTTGAATTATTAAAATGCTTAGCCATATAATATATTCCGGGACATTTCACTAGTTCAGGTTCTCATGCTAAGCAATAGTGCGTAATACCTATAGGTATTTTTACCTGCGTCTGAGTCAAATTGCACCTACAAGTCCACGCCATTTGTTTCATTGACCACGTTTGACATTAATAAGACATTCAAAAGCCTCTTTCACCCAGAAAATTCAATTCGAATATGGATGATGAAACACCACCTTAATTAAATTGAAAATTAGAAGATGAAAGCTTTTAGGAGCTTTTTGTTTTGACACTTCATAATTATTTACTAATTCTAAACCAATGTAGATTCCAATTTAGGATTTCGCATTATATTTCGCTTTTGGTGCCCACTTCGTTGAGTTTTTATTTTATTGAAAGGTCCTTTTAATTTATTAATGTGCTTTGTTTTATTTTTTTCTAATTACTTTACTCACTTTTAATAGCGGTTAAATTATTTGAGTACAAGGTAAACATCAAAATGATCAAACTGTTCTTATGTGTATTCATTTTATTATGCTGTCAATAATAATTCCACCTTATTTTTAATGAGTTACTAAATCTTAGTCGTATACTAAAACGTCCACCTAAGTATTAGTAGGCTTATGTATCTCAAAACTTTAAATCTTTTGGAATCACTCGTAGTTTCGAGGCTTTTTTTACAAATAAACCCACTGCTTGTCTCTATAATAAGATTGCCTTTGATTAATTTCGCAGCCTATTAGGGCTTATATATCGAATTTACTGTTGTTATTTTTTTGATACAATATATTTAATTACTTGTCTTCTATATACATTAATAACCCGTATCAAGAGAATAAGAGTTAATTGTGTTCAACGTAGCAACGTTTAAAATTGCATAATCAGCGCGTGCCAGGAGGCATCTTGCCAGAACCCTGTAGTGATAAATCGCACTGGATTCCATTCAATAGAGACTTGTGCGAATTATTAACGCCCCATTAGTCTCCGCCGAACGTCTTTATTTGTATAGAAAATCTTATTGAAATACCTATCTGTGACTTAGAAAATTATAAATGGCTTATCGAGGGCTCTCGCTGTTTGTGAACATTAATCACGTTTCTTGTGTGGGGGTGTTAGATGTTGTTTTGAAAATGTTAAGGTTTGTATTTGGGAATCGGATGGACAAAAACAGGACTACAGTTGAGTATGATATAGGTCCCTAATATATATTTATGTACAATCAAATTCAGTAGGTTATCTATGGATACTGCGTGTCCACGTCGATGAGTCGCGTCGTGTGATGAATATCGCATTCAGCAAAAACACTTTTATTACAAATCCAATATTTTAAAATATTCGAAATATGCACGTTATGTAGTTACAGTTACTACGGTGCAAATTTTATTGATTTGGATGCGAATGTGTGACTTCTGAAAGAAGTTTTGGATAGATCCTAACGTATATTACTACGATACCACACACTTTAATATCACGATTACGGGCATTAATTCGTATCAAGAAATTGACTTATTCACTTTAGTGCTTCCTAAATGGGGTTTAGTCACGTAATCGCCACAATGTTTACTGAGTGCCAATAAGCCTAAGCTTCACATGCATTTCCAATAGTAGTATCTAGACAACACATAAATACCATAATATAGTACTTTACTTTACTCCACTGGTTGTCACACATATTATCGTGGAAGATAAATCAAAAAGTAAATCAAAGATTCGGGTACCTAACTTTTATTATGTCTAGTTCCAAATTTAATGAATTTGAATGGGAATCAATTATATTTAGCTATTGTAACCTTATACATATTTTGGCACTTTGAATACTATAATGTACAGCTACTAGAAGTATATTTATTTCAAGCTTTATGGTAATATAAAAACTAAATAAAAACTAAAAACTAAACATAAATAAAACTAATCTAATAGGCCGCTACCAATGGGCCACGTTCCCAAAATGCTGGCTGCTATTTAACTAGATATTTAGCTATTTCACTAAATCTAGCATTTGCTGTTCGAATATAAATCTTGCGTTTCTACTTCCGTCTTACGCGACTAGAAAGATACGTTATATTATAAGAAAAACAAGAATCGCGCTTGTTACGCGTTGCAACAAGCTGTAGGGTCATAAAAGATTTTTATGGCAAGTAAAGTTATAAATCGAAGACTAGTCACTGTAAACTGGAAATATGTTCGGACCGGAAGGTGTAAAGACATAAATCATACTCTTGCTAGGCCAGTTTTATGAATGGGTATCGCAGTTGATAAATACAAAGACGCATATTTTTAATACGCTACTGTTAGCATTTCAATACTGTCGCATCTGGTGGTTACTATGCTAGGAAGTGGTTAATACGCTTAGAATGGAAGTGGTTCTAAAGCACGGCTGCTGACAAGTGCAATAACTACAAGTTTTTTTTGTGAAATAATATTTTAACCCTACCTCTACTAGGTCGGCTGCAAATAAATAGCAAATCAGCTCCTTAGGTACACCTACCCTTTGAAATCTCGCGTAAAGCCGTTTCATTACTCATGACACAATATGTGCTAAAACTCTATCTTATTTTTGAAACAAAAAAACGGGTCAAAATGTTTAATACATAGTAGACACAAATATGTATAACTAGCTGCGCCCCGCGGTTTCACCCGCGTTTCACATTATAAAACCTACAGGGCAGTGGCTATTAGATGCGACTTGTAACATTGTGTCAGAGAAAATACTTAAGTTAGGTCGTTTTTCACAGTTATTATTGCACTGATGGACAGGAAAACAGTGATGATGATGATGACTTGTAGCCTATATTGTGTCTCTAAACTATCTGCATACAACATTTCATGCAAATTAAGGTACTATTTCACAGTTTAGCCCACTGTGTATTGTGTAAGTTGGTGTATAAGTTATCATAATACCAAATTTCAAGACAATGGGGTAGTTTTTCACAGTTTTTAATGCACTGATGCAAAACGGTGACGATGATGATGACGAATTAAAGCCTAAGTCGTAAGTTGCGGGATAACCTATCTACGTACGAAATTTTACACGCATTGGGTGTTTTATCACATTGATGGAAAACGGCGATGATTATGATGATGACTTAATAATAATGTTCGTAGCCTATGTCCTAAGTTGGAAGATAACCTATCTGTGAACCAAATTATCTCCCCCCACTCTCCCCTCTTCCCCCTCTCCCCTATTTCCCCCCACTTTCCCCTCTTCCCCTGCTCCCCTCTTTCTCCCCCACTCTCCACTCTTTCTCCCCCCACTCTCCACTCTTTCTCCCCCCACTCTCCCCTCTTTCTTCCCGCTCTCCCCGTCTTTCTCCCCACTCTACCCTCTTCTCCCCCCACTCTACCATCTTCTCCCCCTTTGCCCCACTCTCCCCCTCCCCTCCCCCGCACTCTCCCCCATCTCCTCCCATCGCACTCTCCCTCTTTAAATAACGATCCGTTCAGCCGTTTATTGTGGTCCGTTGAGGGTGGGTGCATCTAAAGAATACCTAATAATTTCAACCCCCTTGCTTTTTCCCCTTTAGGGATGATTTTGCAAAAAAGCTGAAACCCGTATTTATTTATTTATTACTAAAAGCCTAAATAAGTATTTTCAGATCCCTAACTTGAAGAATTATGGATTTCCCATACAAACTTTACAAACATACAAACCCCTATTTCATCCCCTTCGAGATTATTTTTTGAGACAAAAGATAGCCTATGTCCGTCTCATAGGTCCAATCTACCCCTATACCAAATTTCATCGAAATCGGTCCAGCCGTTTGAGCGTGAAGAGGTAACAAACATACACACATACACACACACTCACAAACTTTCGGCTTTATAATATTAGTAAGATTATATTTTTAGCTTTGTTGCTATTCGGCCTCTATAAAGAAAACAATTGAAAAACAACATTTCTTTCTGTTATCAAGTGAACAAAAACATTATCGTAACGGCTGCGATGTAATTTGGAATAATGTTTTGTGTAATGGTTCAGCTCAGTAAAGCAGAGATAATGTTAAAAGGCAGTAAGGGCTCACGGCATAAACCAATCGTGTAAAAAGACTTCTTGCTTTACGCGGAAAGCTATCGCTCTGCCAGTCGCTTGCTACGAGTAGGTGAGGCCACTGTACTCGTATACAGACATAATACTATAGGCATAGACGATAAACCAATAATAATAACCAATAATACGTAGATTCTGAAACCACCCTTATTTTACCATTTCCTTGGTTCAATAACAGATTTTTCTTGAGTTTTATTTACAAAAGTAGGTTCATTTAACTTTAATGGGTGCGCTTTTCGGTTGCATGTGGATAAGAGTATTTCGATATCGATCAACAAAGAATCCTTACTAGACCTACATTGTAGCAGCGTGTGGTAGCCGCGGAGTTTTTGTCGAATTTCCCATGCCCCGGTCGCTATTACAAGCAAAGCAATCCACAAAAAGATAAATTGTGAGTGAATTTATTACAGCAAAGTGCTCTCAGCAGGACAGATTCTCTTAAAGAACACTCAGATACTTGTTCTTTATCGTGTTTTGTTAATTCTTTTCGGAGATTTTTCTCGGCGCATTGTCTGTAGTGGCGTTGAGTTTTGCAGAGGGTAACATTTATTCAATAAAAACATACTTCTAATTTAAAAGCGGTAAAATAGCGTGGAGTAACTAACATGTTTAAATTTTTAACTTATAATGTTAACTGCAAAAATACAGAAGTTTGCAGTAGAAGCAGAATGCAAGTGCGCCTTAATCGTTATATTATTATCCCTTCCTGAAGCTTTCTCTGTTTGGTGAGCTTGTTTTCACAGTTTCCGTTGATACTGTCCGATCGATTTCTAGTCCAATAAACAGTAAAGTTGTATACTGTGATTGATTATATTATACGAACTCATTATAACTGCTCTGAGAAAGATAAAAGGTAAACATCTTGGTACCGGTTAGGTGCTCAGAAGTAAAGAGCATCTCTCGAACACAAGCATGGGAATCCTCCCACGTTCATCTCAAAAGCACACAAAACCATGTCGTATACCACACACGCGAGGACCCGGTGGACATCAATCGCTGCTGTCCTAATAACCGTTTAAATAGCACCAAGATTTATGGAAAATCCCAACAAAGGAGCCCTCGATCCTACTACGATAAATCTACGCACGAAATAATACGATCCCCGAGCGATTTGTATTGGGACAAAGACTGTGTTTCGTTCAGCTAGGTAATAAAATTAAGGAAGGTTTGGCGTGATCGCGTCACGAGTTCTATGGATTTGAGCGGTCCCTACGGTATCTTGCGATCTTTTAGCTTCCGATTTGTTTAGTTTATGAACTTGTTAGAGCTAAGTTTGTTATTGAAAAGTTTTGTATGTTTTCAATAAGCGTAAATAGAGTTTTTTTCTAAAATAATATACTTAGTTGTTCCTTGATAAAACGGGCGTAGATCGTAGAACTATCGAACGTTCAACTTTATAACTTTGGGTGCAGTGTTGTACACGGTCAGAGATTCCACCATCTTTGTATAAGGCGGTATACATACATATGCTATGTTCGGAACGAACGGAGCCTGAACGTTCATAAAATGCTATAAGGATCGCCCGCTGTCGTTTTCTTCGAAAATATCAGATTTTGGTGGAAGGTTAAAAAAGGTGTTTCTGTAGGTTTTCAATGGAATATTGTAATATACGAAACAAACTTTATAAAAATTCTCATTAAAATGTATTTAGAAGTGTATAATGATATGCTACAAATTACACGATGCACCTAAAAATATGCGGCTATTTGCGAATCGGACCTGATCATATAAATTATGTAATTTCGTATAGTTATAATAATAAATAGAGAAGAGAAGTGGGATGCAATGGGCCGATTTAATTACATTACACCGGTTAAAGGTAAACGTATTCATAAACTTACGTAGCTATTGTAGATACGACCAACTTAGACCGGCTTAATTTTGATCTATTTTACATGTGTGAGTAAGTACAATGTACATTGTACATTGTACATACATACTCGTACAATGGTAAAATTTCACAACCTACCGTTTAGCTCTGAGAGGCAGGGGTGAATAGTGTCATCATATTAGATGCTACATACATTACATAAGGTAGCATAATAAGAATATCTGGTGTCACTGTGGAACAGTAACAGTGGGTAACACAAACTTAATTTGTATAAGTACGTTGCTTCTGAATAATATGTATCTTATACATGCCTAAGCATTGCAATAAACACCGGCTAAAATATAACAAAAACATACGGTAGAATAGACTCTATGTGAGAAATGCTAATACATACCTATGCATTGCAGGAAACACCGGCTAAAATATAACAAAAACATACGGTAGAGTATGATTCTATGTAAGAAATGCTATTGCATAGGTATGCATTGAAGTAGACACAAGCTTAAAATAAAACAAAACCACACGGTAGAATATGATTCTATGTAAGAAATGGTGGTCCAGCTACGGAGTGCTATCCTCATCACAACCCATATCCACCCCCTCCTAGGCCTATAGGTACAAGAAGGTAATTTGTTGCGGAAAATTAGCCAGTATCAGATCAACCCCGGCAGAATTTAGAGGTTTAAACGCTTCGCTAAAAGCTTTTCATGTAGCTACTTAATTAGCTAAGTAATTGGGTAAAAGTAACTCTTCCCGGCAAGGTAATGTAAACATAGCATTTTTTCATTTCATCTTCAGAGGGCAATGAACGAGTAACCAACACGTTTCTAGAGACAACAACGGTAGAAATAATTCATTACTCAGGCACGAACCCGTGCCTCTTATTCATATTTAAATGGCAGACTCATGTTGGAGGTAACTCTGACTCATTCCGGTTTAAATAATATAGCCGAAAAGTTAGTGAAATAAAAGCTTGAATAGGTTATACGACGCGACGCTCGGCTATGGCTATGGAAATGTTATTTTCTGTGCCACTAAATTCACATATTTGTATCTGCATAATGAATTTAATTGTCTTGTGCTGTTTACTTATAAGTGAGCATATTATGCATATGGAGACAATAGTGACAATATACAAGAAACAATCGTTTTAGTCATAACACCAGCTAGAAGAAATTAAACACCGTTGAAATAAACGTTTTATATACAAGTTTTTAATTACACATTTAAAATGTTATAATGCCCATTCCTAGACGTAGAAATAGGCGATTATGCTCATATTCTTATCAATTACAGATCGGGAACACTCACAGCCGAGCCAAAAGTGCTGAGGCCACCTTTTTTATCTTCCCCTTCGCGCTTGGTCGAGTCTCGTGAGTAAGAAAATGATTGCCATATAGAAAACCCCCGAGAATAAGAGGCAGGTCAGGAAACAGCGCACAAAGACAAAACACCCGAATCTGGGAGTTGTCGAAACGATCAGACAGCGACATCAAAGAAGCGTTTTCACTTTTGTGACATAATCGTACCAATATCTGAGAGGTTTTGTACTTTGAGTTTTGGGAGCTATTTTGCGGAAGCTTTGCTTTTTTCGTTTTTTATTTTATGCGGCAGAGCGGCAACCGTGCTTACTTCTGCCCGTCTGATGGTAAACGACTGCTGCTTATGGACACCTGTAACACTCGGGGCGTTGTCGATGCGGTGCCTACTCTCCATAACTTTTTTCACCCTTCTTTTGAAGAGCCCCTACGAAAAACGTCTGATGGTTTACCGATGTTTTCCATAATATGTTATAAGATCTTTACGAGTACAAAGTATTCGCTTTCAATTCAATTTAGAGGACGTGACAATACGAGTAGCGACGATAAACACTATGTATACCTACTACTTGTTCAGATACTTTTACAGTACAACATTATATTTTGCGATAACTCCTACGAAGCCCTTGTATCATCAGCAGTGAAGTTCGCGTCTAATATAGTAGGAAAGGCTTGGATGCGAGCCATTAGGTGCTGAATGACCGAGAAAAGAAACTACACATTCTGATAGTGGGTACCTATCTATTTAAGATCTTCATTATAGTTCGGTACTGGTTCGTGTTTTTTTTTACTTTACAAGTTTTAGCCGTCTGACTTATAAAGTCTTTTTTCACGAATAAATGAGATGGCAGTAGAAAGTTTATGGCACGCTGGGTCCACAAAATGTCGCTTTGCCGTTTTTAGGTTACCGCGCCATTTGTGCTCTTCGTACTAAACTTGCGCGATGAAGTTGGTTGGATTGCAAGTCACATTAAGCAGGAACCAGTTGCTTTCCCAACTGAACTTCCATACAATTCCACAGAACCTCGGTTTTTAAACAAAAACCAAAAGGCTCTAGTCGTCGCCGTCTCTTAAGACCTGCAATAGTTGTCTAGAGGCCGTGTCGGCAGATCCCAGCGAGGCCGAATGACGGCTAATGGCCCGTTAATAATGCCGCCAGTCGCTCTGTTAGCGGCCTTACCCCGCCGCGAGTTACGACTCCGCGGTAGGTGTGGGTGGAGATAGAATGTACTTAGTAACGGATCCTAATTGAAATTCAACATAGAGCTCGATTTGACAAATTTTGATGGCTTAATAATTAGTCTCATTTTTGTGAAGTTTTCGCTGGAAGGATGGTACAATTACAGGTCTAGGGATTAAACTAAACCTAGTTTCGAAATATGCTAACGAAAACTATTTGATACGAATAAGACAGAATTCCATCTAGGGTAAAATAATAATGCTATTGGCGATATTACCACCATATTCTGGCCAGATAACTTACAACTCCTGGCTAAGATTAAAATGGATCTGATACAAATTCAGGTACAGTTCTCTCCTTTACCCTACGCCTTTGGTAGCAAATTAAAAAGGAGCATTCTACCTCGATGTAGCTCCGTAATTTAGCAGCTTTCCCTACCACGAATTACGAGTGGGGGCTTTCTGCTAAACTGCCGGGAATCGCACACTTCACCCGGAGAAAGCGTTAGTACCTACCTACAGCTCCTTAATGAGCGGTCATGTACCTATGATTAGGGAGGCTCTTGACGCCGACACGTGGTTTCATTCAGCTCCCAGTTTATTAGGTGACAGGCATTAAGAAGGCTTCTAGTTGGTTAACCTATGAATAGAAATCGATATTGATATGAAAATGTGGTACACGCAAATCCTCTGAAGCTTTCTGTAAAGCGGTTTAGCAATAATTAAAGGGTCCTAGACCTATTCACATGGAAACTGTGATCTGCAGTATTAAATGGACGTAAAAAAAGTTATTAAGACATTTTAACTCAAAAGTCAAAGGATTTTTATATTAGTCGATATATTTTTTTATGAATAAACATTATAATATCTTTGTCAATGGTATCATAAATTACTAGCTCTGATATTTGATTTAGTACTTTTAGGTACATAATCGTCCAATTTACGACGCTTCCGCCCCGATCAATAGAATGCAAGGGATTGACACAACATACAAACCTTCACCTTTCATGTCGATTCCCCGGTGACATGCAGTTCTAAAGATATTGGATCACTCAAGTAAATTGGTAACCGCACTTTGGAATTCAATAACTGAGATGAAATTGATATCATGTTACGGATACAAGCAATTGGCTCTCTTACGGATACAAGCAATCTTTAAGCAAATGTTTGGCAACCTTCAAAGGTGTCCTCTGTTCCAAGTTTATCGACCTCTATCTTATTTTTAGCCTGCCATTTCCCACGTCGGCATGTTTTATCCACGTGTACCTACCTACCTACTTACTTGATTATGTAAATTAATTTCAGATAAACTTATCTAATGAGCCATCCTTTGCAATGCCTTTTTGGATTGAGAACATTTACATTAGCCTAATAAGTTCCTACTGCTGGAACATATGCCTTCTTTCTCATGATGGCCGTAATACTCTTTTCTCTGACTGAGATGATGGCTCTAATTTTGCCTCTTTCTTGTGCTTGGGCATGCCTACTGTTTCTGTTTTATGTTGTTTTGGGTGCCGGCATCAAAATCGTAATTTCAATGATTTGATATCATTGATCATCAATAAATAAACGTATCAAGGATTTTCAATCACCTACGAAACGTCATCAGTATCTCACTTAAACGTAAAGTTGCCGCAGTGTATACGGTTATATTGAGGCGTTGCTTAGGTAACTTTTGCTTTTGTTGACCAGACTCATAATGCAGACGGGCACAATTAATTTAAACAAAAGCTCACATTTCGACTGAAGTTGTAAAACTAGAATCAGTGTCCATCTATCCTGTAAAACACTTCGCCGTGTAAAGTAGTTGACAACTGTTGTTCCTTTGTCACAGCTGCCTACAATGTGCCCCCTCGACACAATCACAGAGTCATTCATATCTCCAGCAGCGACGATACTGTAAATGCACTAACTTTTATGCAAACATACGCTGTAGCGGAGCGTCCACCTGGGAACCCGCTCTAATTAACGAGCCAAGTTGGGACAACAATTATTATCTAAGGCGAACTTAGTTATTAGACTGCGTTGGGGCAAAAATATTTACCTACTTGGTTGTGGAACTGCCCTGTTGTTTAGTACAACTGCTTACATAGATATATAAAGGTACCTATTATTAGACAATTGTGTAGAACAGGCCGTTTGATTGATGGTGAGCGGCCTTTATTAAGGGAATGCCATACAAACTTTCATTGCAGAAACTGCATGGCTTTCACTACGTTCAGCCTGAGGTTTTAAGCGCCGTAATGATACGATTTTATGTTCGTTTATATCTTTTTCCAAATTTGTGCACGGTGACCAATTTTAGCAATATTTTAAAAGGTAGGTACAGTCAGAAATCAAATCGCTAAAAGTGTACCAAACTCAAGCTTCTTAACTGGTACTGTTATTTGCAAGCTTCTTGACTGGTACGGTTATTTGCGTATCTTGCATGTGGTGACCAAAATGGGAAATTGAGATATATTCAGCGACTTTGGTATTTGACTGTAGGTACCTACCTAAAACTATTTGTTATATATGATACCTGCAAAATTAATTACAGTTGAATTAAACGATACGACGCGGGTGCAGAGCCTCATAATTATACTTAGTATTAAACTTATTACATGTATCATTATACGTACATTATAAGTATCATTATACGGTCTCCAGCCTACTTAAGAAGCTTGTATTTCATCTTGGTATAAAATTAGCGGGTATTCGAGTAATATCTATAATATCTATATTTATATAACTCAAGAACGGCTGGACCAATTTTCATTAAATTTACTTGTTACATTCGTCTTTGTTCTGAATAGCAGAATAAATAATGAAACATGGGCAATTTTTCCGAAAAAGAGAGAAAAATTATAATTAATTTTCTCATACATTTCGGGAATGGCATGACAGTTGCCAGAACAAAGCAGGCCAACTTGTTCTTATATAAAATCATTTTAATAAAAATAAAAAAAAATTGTTATCACCTCTTATGATTTTTTTGCCTTTTCGTCAAGAGATGCTGCATTAGCCTGGCTTCATCTTATTATAACTTTGTCGTGTAGGCAACATACTACAACAAATTTCACAGAAAGATACGAGTAATAGATTAATATTACAGTTTTCAATAACATAAAACTTAAACTAATCTGTGTAAATCTGTCCAATTTTATTTTTAGTCACATTATTTCTACTCAAAACATAAAATTGGATTCTGTGTCGTTTACGTAAGCGTGTTGTGCGCTTGACAAACAAATGGACGGACAACGTTTAATTTTTTATATTGGCCACCGTTTTTTCTTGATTGGCTGATTATACATTCCATCCCTTGTTTCGTTTATTTATTATTTTTACACCCAACACGAGGAAAAAGTCGGTGTATTTTTTTTATTATAACATTTACCGTCTAGCTATGTGCCGAAGCAACTTCCCTAATTTTCTATTTTCCAGAATAAAAGTAAACTAAGTGCTCGTATGTTGGTATCTAAGACAATTTCACAAAACCAGCTCAGGCCGTTAAGGGGTTAAGGCCCCAACAAACATTAATAACATTTTACATAAAATATTAGCAGCGATAGATATACATATAACTACAAACGGGGCGAATACTGCGTAGTGTTCCTACAAATCGAGCTCCAATTTAAAGTTTATTACAACTCGTATCCTTAGTGGCAATCTCAATCACATAACAAGGTAACCCCAAACGGGGACAACCCAATTTCCTCGTACAAGTTAGGCATTTGGGCAGTCCGCAGGGCATTTACAAATGGAGGGACAAACTCATGATCACATTGAATTTACGGAGTTATGCCAATAGGAGCATCTCTAATTAACAGAAGGTCGAACGAACGGAGAGGCGGATGAAAATGGACCTTGTTTCTTCTTCTTTGTTTCACTTGAATAGTTTTCTTCTGGGTTCATCATGTGGCTTGTTCATCATAAAGCAAATTGGATTACACGATTTTGTTTGCAATCGAAATGTTTAAAATCCACCATGGATAGTGATATAGTTATTAAGTTTTTACTATAAACAATGTAGGTAGGAATACTACAGTACGACAGTGAACATTACAACCATTAGATTGAAATCAATTGTAACCAAAGGAACCAGTGACCCACACTTCGCCCACGCCACCCTACAATTCGCTTCTGGACATAAGCATCTATTCCATCATTCAATTTCTAATCGCAATTCTCAGCGAGTATTATTCAGGTACTACCAGACTTTCTCGAAAATCCCAAACCTAACTATGTACAATGCACATTTGGCATTAGGGTTCAATAAGAAATAATCAACATATTAAAGGTTGAAAATTTCAGCCACTTGCTGAGTTAGCTGTGAGTGGATTCCAACAACCTTATGTCGCGGTTTCCACTCAAGAACGCATACATTCCAGTATTTATCGGTTTTGTGGCTAATAAGGCCAAACTTTACCATGCTTATTTGGTTGGTAGTCTATAAATTTGGTGCTGTATTAGGTAATACAACTCTGTATCTTCATATCTTCAGTGAAACTGTAAGGAAAGCCATTTTCATAGTCTTCTTAGAGGTACGATCAGCGTTCACATCGCAGAAATAAGGCGTGACAGGGCGTGCTTTGGCATTTATATACATTTTCGGTACTATAATATATATAGTTGTTAGCATACCCAGATAATCGTGTTATATAATACCTACCACCACAAGTAGGAACTAGTCTAAACATATGACAACAGACACGTGATGTGAGGTACGCTGGATAAACTTAGCGCCAAGAGAATTCGCAATGTCATACCCTTATCGTGGCTCCTTGACATTTGTATGCGGAGTTATAAGCTAACACTTCTTTCATATAAAATTTAGGTATTTCGATATAATATTTACCTGTTTTCGAAAGAGGCATGTCGTCGTCATTTCCATGGAGGATATGTTGTTATCTAAAAAGATCCTGAAAATAGTGTGTCAGAGTGTGACGTTCAATCTTATCCAAGATACAATATCTAAAACTATACCGGACGGATTTTGGAATTACTTTGCTACTGGAAATGAAAGGTAATGAAAAAGCTGGTTATTGTCCTGGGAAATTAAAAAATTAACATAGAGACTGAAAAGCTGTGGATAAATCCGCAGAGTGATTAGTAATATAAATAAAGCTGTCATTTATCATTAGATAGGTTATCAGCAAATGCAATATAAACGAAGCCGAAACGAGCGCCCACTAATCCGGATTACGGCTCTATTATCGCCGTAAGAAAACAAGGGATCAGAATTAAAGAAAAGATTAGTAATTCTCGGGCGAGCGTCGCTGAAGTGGCGCAAACAATAAATCTTGCCGGTTTTCTTCCGGCTGGCCGCTGCAAAAACAGCTACGCGTAATTAATTACCTCACTTGCTTCAGACATACATCTGTGCATCAGAAGATAATCTTTAGCCAAATATGAAGCGTATAAATAGCACAATATATCTTTGAATTACGTTTAGCATATTACTGTTTTCTAGGGTTGAAAGTTACTAGGCATCGTTGTTAGGACAAAAGTCTTCGAAGCCGTAAGATTTGCAATTTGGAGTATTGAGTGACACTGCATATTTTGTAACGGAAACTGCTCGTTACTAGGTATGCAATCAAGGCACGCAGTTAAAGAAATAATTGAGTTCACCTACTGTTAGTGAAATATACTGTGGTCGAGGTCAGCTTTGGAATCCAATCCCTGCTTTCGACTTTTTTGACTCACACTAAACTGTAGATGGTTAATTGATTTACCGGGAATGGCATTGGCTATGAGTAGGATAACTACAACTATTTATATTAATTTTGCAATTGAATGATACCTGCGATACGTAGGTATATAAATAACATATTGTGCAGGGCTTAATGCTTGGTAGTTCCATATTTTTAAATGACCACAACATTATGGTATACTCAGTGGGTAAAATAATAATTATAATAAGTATTATATTAAAGAAATAATTATAACTCGCACTTATAAATTAATTTACAATACAATCAAAATATACTTACATGAGTGAGAAACAGAAATAAGATTTTACTTGTAAGCTTTACGTTGTTCCGAATAACAAGATTCATCCGAAGCTTTACAAGAATAAATTTATTCATCATAAAATTCAAGTTCTAAGATTTAATTCAAATAGAGAGTAAAATCGATTCTCTGAAATCGACGCATTTTCAGTAGGACGTACAGTAGTACCCAACTGATATGGCTTCCCGATGTACCTGCGCAGAAGATGAATTTTCAAAGCACGGGAAATGCTATTGACCGCTATTGGTCGGCAGCCGCCGCCATCTTAGCGATCGCCGCGTGGCATGAGTGAGATGGAACTAACAGCTGCAGTGTATTATAAACCTTATAATAGTGATCTTAGGTTGATTGTAAGTTTTAAGCATTCTTTCGTTAATCTTCGGACCATACTTTCTTTTCTGCGCGAACGAAGATTCACGATGCGCCTTATAAGTGGGGTACTAGTATACCTGGGTACCTACCCGAGTGATTGCTAAGCAACAACTTTTCCTCGTATCGAACCGCTGTTATTAATTTCCATCAAACCGAGAAAGAAAACGTGTTTTTCTACAAATTACTCTGTGAAGGAGCGTCTGATAGCTAGACGAAAAAAAAATTAAAACATCTTTCGAGTTGAAGATCTCAGTAATGATCTGCAGAGAGGAAAGAACGCGCTGAAATTGTTTTCGTTCTCCTTTCAGCTTGGAGGTTCCGACTGGCGACTTAGCCGCAGTGTGATGCAGTACCTATTAGCCACAAGCAGACGTTTGCATTGTATAATATTCTTCTTTTATTTAGATTTAAGCAAGCCTAGCTATGACCGCGATTCCATCTGATTAGAAGTCACAATTTGGACAAAAAATCGAAGGTGTGCCGTTCACTACTAATTACTTGTTGACACATAACGTAACACAATCATACAGCCACGCTTTTTCTCATTAGGGCAGGGTAAGTTTTTCACCATGCTACGATCGACCATTAACATCATGATTTTAATAATCAGAAACTTGGATTACGACAATTCATTCAGTGCAACTAAAAATAATGAAGGAGACGGACTATTGAAAGGAATTCCTTATACGACATGATTGTAGAAGAACCAAACAAAACTCAGTATTTCTACATATTGGCGTATTTTTGAGTAAGAACTTGTACTTGCCGACTTATCTAGAACTTATATGCAACCATCACATCGTGCTCCATTCTTTTCATTCGAGCTAAATTAAATCCATCCGGATTTGTCAAGTTATGAAACCATTACTTTGAAGACTGGTCTAAATTAAACGATTCACCACAAATTTAAAACTTATCTCAACTTATAAAGATCAGATCGAGTATTCTAATTGTTCGTCATCATCATCATCAGCCTGAAGACGTCCACTGATGAACATAGGTCTCCCACTTAGACCGACACACCGAAAGACCATTTGCCACTTGCATCCACCGGTTGCCTGCGACTCTTTTTATGTCGTCGGCCCTATTTGCCGGACGGTCTATTTGTTATCGTTGCAGAGCCGTTCCATTTGTGGTTCATCTTTTTGCTTTCTAAATATTAACTTTTATCTGTCGACGACTATGGCTCGTTAACGTTGGCAACTTTTCGTTTAACTTTAAACTTGAGGCTGAAGCTTTGGTACTGTGTGCAAGTACTTATTCTGTGATTCTCGCTGCAGAAGTGAAAATACGAAGCGCTTATCCTGAGTACATAGGGCAATTGCTCCAGAAGCTAATGTTATATATCATAATATATCATTGAGATGCGACCGTTTGATTTCAGCTACTTTACGGCCGCTGTAATGATCGATTTTCAGGAAACCTTCTAATCTTGTATTTCTCCCTTTCATATACATAATTGCTACAATATACTGATTGGTACATAAATGATTAAGCAAGTGAATATACAATATTATATGTAATTTGTGTAAGTTGTTAACTATAATAAGAATCCTTCCAAACAGAAGCCTGTTAAAGTCCATCCTAATTAGATACATCCCATTTTCCTTCATGAAAGTAAGAAAATATACTTTATCTATACTTATATTAAAAAGAATCCCAATAAGTGACTTATCTCTTCAATTAGGTACCTCTAGGGATAGTCAGAAATAGAACGAAAGGTCTTGGAAAGTTTATTTCAGATAATAATAATTGTAGGAAGTACTTGTCTTTCTTCGATACCTTGAAGCTCTAGTTAAACAGAAAATAAGGTACGAAATTTAATCCGGGAAAGAGCTGAATGGAGTTTCTATGAAAACAAGTAGTAAGTATAATAATTATGGGTTTTCAAAGTTCACGAAAATATTGATTATAATTAACTTTGTAAGTGATTTTATAAAGAATCGCTTATTACTATCTAAGTATAGATGCCTAGATATCTTTGTTATCTTTAGGTAGTTTGCGTTTAATTTTTTTATAAATGTAGTTTAATATTGTCATTGATATTAACTTTAATATGTATTTTGAGAAGACAGGTATGTTTGTTTATTGTATAAGTAAATGCAAGCTAACACCTGAAAATTTTAATTCGGTGAAGCAATACAGGGAAATTATTGATCTAATTTTATCAGCTTATCAAATAAGCATTTTTCAAAAGCTTGTCTGGAAAAACTTACAACAAAAATCTTATTTAAAAAAAAAAATGGGTGCGTGTACTTATGTACGCGCGTGAGAAGTTATACTTCTTTAATATTTTAAAAATAAATTTAATAATAAATTCAAAAATCGAATTTAAGGTTGGTCATTTTTTAAATATTTTTATTGATTTCTTAATTTAATATTCACTTTTCATTTTTATCAAAAAGTTTTCATTAAATTTATTTAGTTATTTTTATAAATATTTATTATTTATTCAATCGTACCAACATGCGCGACTAATATCGAGGTTCAATTCCTATTTTGTTGGTAGCTTTTTTTTCGAGACTTAATGAGCGGTTAAGCAGACGGCTTCATACTGTTAATTTTGTGTCACAGGTGCGCGCGCATCTTAAAATTTCTCTCCCATCATTTTTTCATAACGCGCCTAACTTCATACTGTTAATTTTGTGTCACAGGTGCGCGCGCATCTTAAAGTTTCACTCTCATCATTTTTTCATAACGCGCCTAACTTCATACTGTTAATTTTGTGTTACAGGTGCGCGCGCATCTTAAAATTTCACTCTCATCATTTTTTCATAACGCGCCTAAAGAAGTATAACTTCAAAAATTGCCGACAAAGTGAGTTCATTTCCGCATCACCCACGAAACTTATGTAGCAGCCTTCTTAACGGATCAACGGATGTTAACGGAGCCTCGCACACATGTCGAGCTCGCGAGGTAACGATAACCCAAAATACACCTTTCACAGTCGGCTTGAGGACTCCCGTAGTGATTGAAAAATAAAAGCCAGCAGAGAAACTGAATCGATTTTACGAGTATCAAACAATTTTCAATTCGTTTTTGTCGTACCTTCACCAGGACACCTCTTTGACGAGGAGTTTTTCACGTTTTGATTTTGTAGCAAAAAGCACATCAGCTCGGTATGGACAGAATTATGTATACTCGTAACGTAATGTGCTTTGATTTAGTATATAATATTATGTTTGTTTAAAAACGACCGTGATATCAAGAAGATAAGTAGAAGAGCATAAAATTACTTACAATAAATTAATTTCTTCCAAAAACATAAAATCGGTCTATGGATACTATTGGTATACAATTAGGTAGTGTAATATTGTTCACATAATTATTATAATCTAATATAAAAACTGATTACAAAAAAGTTTCATTTTCTTCTATTTCCCGTAAAATAACTGCTACGAGTGTGAATATTTTTTACACTCCCTTTTTACATTATTCCCTCTTGTTCCGCACAAATCTCATTTCACGCCTTTCGCATAGTTATGAATTATTTTTCATAGCGTTTTAATATGTAAATACTTTTTCCCAGTATTTGTGGCGTAACTTTGGCATGAAATAACGTTGTGTGTTTTATGTAATAAAAAAAATGTATGTAATAGTTAAAATAGAGTGATTTTAAATGTACTCGTTTATTTTTTGTGATGGGAGGATACTGTAAACATTTTAAATAGTAGTCTTAGTGTGATCATAGAAACATTGCGCTATTGTGTTGTGTTTTATTGTAGGTGGGCAATACCTACTCCATCATAGCTGTCACGGTAACAATAATTTATCATCACTATACAAGGTAGATCCAATATTTAGGACACTTCATAAAAAACATTTCTTCCGAAAACCAAAATGTTAGGTAGGTACCTATCAATGTCACGCTACAACTCGAGACCCCATTGTTTTCCATGAAAAAAATGTGTCGGGAGGCGAGTCATCTTATTTTTATCAGGGTTCTTTCACTTGGTTGCTTTGTCTGAATGCCAAGAATTTATTGCGTTGTACAGCCTTCAACGGAGCGCGAAGAATTAGCCGACAATCAGTGGGTGTGCTTGCGGGAGAGAAAAATAATGACGAGGAGCCGTGAGAGCTTGGCCTGGATTTTGGCCGTATTTATTATCACTATTCACGGTTCTATGAATGTGTATATAATGATTTTGTGAGAGAACTTAGAAACGCCTAGATTAATAATGGTTATTAGGAAACGGACACTTAACATGATCCAGCGGTATTGCTTTATATGATTGTTGCTTGTAAATATTCCTGACAGATATAGATGTTAAAAATAAAAGTGGTAAAGGCTGGTCCTTTTACTAGAAACGGCGATGTCTATAAATAATAACACCACTTTTTGCACGCCAGCAACGGTCCGTTCAAAGCGGACAATTTACCCGGCGTTAAACCATTTAAAAATGTACTTCTGTAACTGGATTGCCGCGAAGTAGACGTGCATATTGTTTGTGTTGTTAAAAGAGCGCGCGTCCGCGCGGCGCCGCGCCCGTCCACAATTTATGTTTCGCTCGCGCGTCTAGTGAAAGCCTCCGATGAAAGTTTCATCGTATCTGCGAGCTGCAGGCGTGAAAATAAAATTGGAGCAAGCTTTGGGCATCCGAAAATACAGACTATCGTACCGCGAACGGGAACAGTTCGGGATAGTTGCTTTTCATCACCGTATTGCACTGGACAATATACACACGCGTCAGGATTGGCAGACGGCTAATGATGGATGTAACGCTTTAGGTACTCTTATCAGGACTGCCATTCAATTTGTATTTGCATAATGTTGACCATTCGAATAATTACGTTAGCTGGTATGTTGATTTCGAGAGCATAATAATACAAATCTACCTATAGAGGATTAACCTCAAGAAAGTGAGGGAAGACCCACGTTCAGCAGTGAGAGGATAGAGTTTGATGATGCTATGGGATAAAAGTAGATGTAGCATATTAAATGAAATATATAGACCTAGAATAAGTATTAGGCACCTACAGCAAATGTGATTCGAAAATGATCGTATTTATTTTGAAAGCAAATACACGGTATTACCGTTTTATTTTCTTAGAGATATATAAAAGAAGATGGGCACGGTAAGTAATATTTTTGTAAGTCTATTCTTGTAACTCAATCACGCGTAAAGCTATGACACCCGAATGGAAGGCTCATAGATGGATGGAAATAGGTGTAGGAATAATAGTTTTCTATGAGTATCTAAGTCTGAGGTGTTATTTTCTAGAAAGGTCGATCGATTGATCTTAAGTCTGAGAATGGCGCTCTCTTGTGGCAAGAATTTAATGTCATACAAGTGCCAGACATGAAAATTGAAAAAATGTATATCTATAATATACGAGACTTCAGCCAGCATAGCTTACTATTGAAACAGCACGGTTCTTGGTTCCAATTACAACAATTCTGGAATGGTTCTGGAGAAATCCGGAATGCAGTTATTTTGTATCTAACTAGCTCGTATCGTTACTTGAGTATTGAGATGCGATAGTATCCATTAATAATTAATCTGTGATAATGAGTGACAAGACGAGAAAGATGTTTACCCAAAAAAGGATTTGGTTGAACCTGGTATAAAGATTGAAAATTGGTTGAAACTCGTAATGACAGATTTACCCGAATCTGCCTCAACAGGCGATTAGAGTCATAAGGATACCATAGGAGGAAGATAGGAGGTTGAATATCTGTAAGTTAAGATTATTTAGATAATAGTTCAAGCTCAAAGTATAGCGTATTAAAGCATAACAGCATTATCGAGGGACTAATTGAAAATTATATCATGAAACTATTGGATTCAGAACGAATTATAAAGAAAAATAATATTTATATTCGTTTATCTAGTTACAACCACTACAATCATATTGTATTCGATACCTGTTTATTTCTGAAGAGTCATTATGCTTTCTTTAGAATAAGTGAACGAACTGTACCTACTTATTCCAGCCTTCGCCCAGCAATTTTAAGGTTCTTGGGCATACCAGTTACTTTCGATGTTTGCCTGTATTATCACGAAATCATATTATTAATCTTTAATAATTTGTAAGATCAAATGGATCGAAATAGATTTGTAGTTTCTTTGGGTTGTATGACTCTAATCCACTTTACACTAAATCTGCACTACATTTACACCTTCCAGCATAATATTTGAAGTATTTATTTTCGTCTGCCTCACCAGTTTCCTACAATACCTAGACAACTTCGATTTTCGTATAATAAGCCTATCGCGATAAATCAAGGCACTGAGTATCTTGCGGTTGAAAGCTCATAACTGGTAAATAATGTTAGGCGTCAACAAAAATAGCCGCGGGACGCAGAATATCAGGTTTTAGGACAAGAGTCCATCGATGCCGACGAGGCGATGCGATGCTAAATTAATTAAGTAACGTTTAGTACTGTTGTGTATAGTATAACTCTATTCGTATGATCTCAGTTTTTTTTTTTTAATTTTTCTCGCTTCTTATTGATAAATGCCACGCTTATGAGTACTACGAGCTATACTCGTAGGTATACTTATTTTGCGTGCCACTCTTACCTGCGCGGAAGATTCTACTTCATCGCTCTCACTGAAAAGTATGTAAGTGAAAGTGTGAATTATTATACCACTTTTCGAATTTTCAGCTAATTACAAATAATGTTTTTTTAGATTTATGGTAGACACAAATAGTGTTTTTTTAGATTTATGATAGACAGCCCATTGTTTCACCGACATCATTTCGTGTCGTTATTATTTCAATGTTTATTATGTAATGTAATTTTGTTGTTTCAACCATACCTTCAATTTACCAGCCAATTACCTCCAATTGCTTGCGATAAGGCCGCCTATTATACAGCTGCATTTATTTGTTTATTTTTATTTATTTGTATATTGTATGGTATTCAATAAAGAGAGTATTAATAAAGAGTATTGTGTTGTACATTCTGCGCAATACCTAATATAAAATTCAATAAATATTCCCTTTGCTATATAACTCAATGCAGTTCCACCCTTAGGTCGATTCGAGTTTAATGTCGAATATAACGGTCAATAAAATTGAAAGATATGATCGCTCCCAAATTTATCAGCGGGTCATCAAATGCTCCGAAAATTTTTACGCTATTATTTGGTTGTAGGAGTGGTTACAAAAATTTTAAAGTATTATTAATTATTATCATGATATTTTTTGAAGAAAAAGAAATAATTCCGCTGGAGTTATTTAGTATAGTAGCAACCTGAAAAGAGTGCTAGAAATTGCATTTTTTTGTTTACTCGTATATAGATCGTATAGATATGGTTATGACGTAGGTACCTATTCAATCCAACTTTCTCATCAAAGTGAGACGAGACCCATGCTACGTTCTGTGGACGGATGTAGGATGTGATGATGATGGTGATAATGATGATGACAATTTAATAGATGTCGCTCTCGTATAACATGTCTAACTTAATTACGAAGCTCAAGTGAAATACTGTAATTCAATATGAACACATTCGTCCCTTTGATTACTCCATAAGCTTTAAGCTTTGGTACATAAGCCTAATTGCATATTCTAGGTGCTATAAGTAACAGGCAGTTAGCATGAAGACGAGCACGTAAGTACTTAGAAGTTTGTTTCCACGAAAGTGCTAGATTTAATACTTCTGAGACCGTTATTTTTCAGTAGCCGGTTTTTAGTTTTGGTTGATTATGGATCTACTTTAGCGCAGTGCTACTTCAGCCATAAATATAATATGGATAGGTAGGTAAGGTACGTATATTATAAATTCTTGATCAATAGCTTATTTTAATACTGGTTTATTCAATGTAAAGTAATCTGGGGGCACGGCAGTGCCCCCGCCAAGTCGAGCAAAACAAAAGGCACGGCCGTACTATCCTTTTCTCGAAGCGATTCGGGCCATTTTCGACCCCCTGTAACTTCGTTATGGATAAAACTAGAAGCCTAAATTTTTAGTGACCAAGAGGGCATCACGTTTACAGATAATAATCCAAATTGCATCAAATTTGAACCAGTAGTTTAAGAATTATTGCAAGTCAAAGTTCCTTAATTTTGCTGCCCACTGACTGACTGACTCACCGATCATCAAAATTCTAAGGTACTTCTAGCCGTCCCACAAGTTTGAAATTTTGAATATAGCTATTGTTTAGCCTATAAACCATGGAAAAATTCTGACATTCCATAATTTTCATCCCGTTTTCTAGATATATAATCTGCATAAATAACTTTGTATTCCCATATAAATCCCATTAAATTGTATGTGATTACAAAGTTACTTTTACAGTTAATAATTAGACTTCATTGAAATTGAATGAAATGGGTAACAGGGGTTAAAAATTAGAAAAGGCTTCGAGAAATATGACAGTTGAACGATTTTTAAAAACTTCCACGATAGGTACACCTACCGCAGATAGAGAGATACAAATCGCTATAGTATATACCTATCTACACTTTTATAGGTCGAACAAATTCGTTACCTAGGTACATTACAATAGGTACCTAGGTACCTTACACCTTATACGCATCTGTGGAGACGCAAATACACTCGTTCATGATAATCTATGAGCATGACCTATGTCGCAAGGGGCCCCGGCCTCGCAGGCGCGGGGCGCGCGTTGATGCGTGTTTTGCAAAAAAAAACAAAATAAAGAAAGAAAACCTACAAAAAGAAATGAGATCCCATCAAAAACATTACATGTACAAAAATGCACAAGTCTCGCAACGCAGTTTATCTGCCATAAAAAGTAGTGAGATGGAATGTAAACCAAGTCGGTTAATTTCAATACCTACCTATACCTATCTATGGGAGCAGTTATATCTTTATTTCTTTAGTAAATAGAGTGTCTTGGCGATTGTACACGGCAGCATAATCTACTAGGCAATCTAAATATAGTCTTCCGTATAGGTGTACTTTCATACAAATACAACAACAAAACGCTTAACATAGATTTACGTTGCCGTGTGCAATTGCCAAGTCACTCTATTTACTAAAGAAATAAAGATATAACTGCTCCCATAGATAGGTATAGGTAGGTATTGAAATTAACCGACTTGGTTTACATTCCATCTCACTACTTTTTACGGCAGATAAACTGCGTTGCGAGACTTGTGCATTTTTGTACATGTAATGTTTTTGATGGGATTTATGATTTTCTGTAAACATAGATACCTACTAAGTATACACTTAATATATGACGTTTCTGTACGACACAAAATGTATTGCATTGTCATCAGCAGAAGGGCCCCGCATAAATTGTAAATTTTTAGTCGTAAAGTTCAAAAGTCGCACCTAGATGGTGCAGATAAGTACCTATACCTACCAACCTAACGAATGTGTTATTTAGTTTGAAATATGGGCCCTATATAAGAGGGAAAAGCAATTTCCCGCTTGCCTAGGCTTAGGGTAAGTTTTCGCGGGAAAAATGTCCACGGACTCCGCCACCTACCTATATCTGTTGAGCAAATTTAACTTGAGCTCATTATAGTAAGTATAGGTACGTACTTGACTTTAAATTGGTAACTTTCGAAGCGTAATACTGAATGTGTAACTGTGTATGATGATGATAGGTAGGTAGGTTACTTAATTATAGTTACTTAATTTATAGATTTTCTTTAGAGCGCTCGTCACCGTGAGACATTGGATTCTCTTATGTGTCAAGAATTTAGCTGGAAACAATACCTAGGTACTCTTCAAACTATCTGCACAGTACAGCTTAGTGGATGACACTATCCACGCTCTACCTACAACTACTAAAAGGTACCTACTGACTTAGTTATTGTTTAAACTTGCAGAAGTTCTTTCGTTCCATTGAACTTTCGACTTACGATATAAATTTTTGAACGTAGATAAATTCATGTTATTATGTAAGTGTAGCTGTAGATAGGTACATGTATCGTTTACTATACAACCTGTAACATAATGGTAAGTACCCTATTATACTTAGAGGCAGGGCATTACCTGATTTATAAAGTAAGTGCCTAGTACTAAAATATAAATGTTACGTGATTTATACCTAGTCAGGTCATAAATTCTGTCACATGTTTTATATAAAATAATTGAAACAAGTTTATTCATTATGTAACCATTTATATACCAAAATGAACTTAACAAAACATAGATTCTTATGACACTAAAGTTTATTCAAAATGACCTCCGTGATTTTGAATACAGGCCTTCAATCTGCGCGGCCAGTCGTCTATCGCAGCACGAACGAGGTCCATGTCAATATCGGCGGCTGCCTTAATCAAGGATGTCTTGAGTGACTCCAAATTGGGATGAGGCTTTGAGCACGCCTTTTCCTCCAAGTGTTGCCATATCTTGTAATCTAGCGGATTCAAATCTGGACTGGAGGAGGGCCAGTCTTCGTGCCGGATGAAGTCGATTTCACGCGCCGCCAGCCAGTCTTGTGTGCTCTTCGCTCTATGAGCTGGCGCCGAATCTTGTTGGAATACCCAGTGCCTGTTATTAAACATGGTATGAGAAACAGGTTCCACAAGGTTCGTCAGGACTGTATTTTGATACACAACTGCATTCGTTTTTACACCTTTCTCACAAAAATGTACCTCTGTTAAGCCCCAATAAGACACTCCCAACCATACCATGAGCGAGGATGGAAAATGACCTCGTTGGACACGCGGAGTACGGTTGCTCGCTTCTTCACTACTGTGTGCGTACACCTTATCATTTTGTTTGTTGTAGCTCTCTTCTACGGTAAAAATTTTTTCATCCGAAAAAAGAATTTCCCGATATTTTTTTCCCGCGTACCGCTTCAACAAAGCGCGGCATCTCTTCAGTCTCAGGTCCATTAGACGAGCATTCAAATGATGTCCTGTTTTTCTTCGATATGCCCGAAGCCCTAAGTCTTCATTTAACACCCTTTTCACCGTGGTTCTGCTTAATCCCATCTGAAGGGCCAACAGTTTCTGCTTACGTTTGGGATTTCTTTGAATTCGCGCCTTCACAGCTTTTATCACTGCTGGAGTCCTAACAGACCGAGGGCGACCACTTCTTGACCTGTCATCTACACTAGAGTCTTCATTGTATCGTTTGATGGTACGATAAACGAATCTCTTGGTTATATTCAAATTTTTCAGTATGTCAAAAATTTGAATTGGCGCGTAACCGCAACGATGCAACGCAATAACTGCAACACGGTCTTCTTTAAGCGTCCACTCCATATTTAAAAATGAGTAAAAGTCTTAAAAGTATACATTTTTATTTTCATGAACAATTCGAAATTCGAATTCAATAAACTTTTTTGTGGCCAGCATTCTAAAAGAAAAGTTTTTACTGTGTGACAATACTTATGACCTGACTAAGTATATTTGAAAAAATATAAATCAAGTGGTATATATTTTAAATAATATGAATCACGTTGGTTCGACAAACTAGTCATAATTAAGAACCTACCTACCTACCTAATTATAATAGGTATTGTGTTTTGAATTATTCGTTTGAAAGCATATTGCATTGCAACTTAAGTTTAACTTGGAGACTTTGCACCTACTTCACAAATAGCTTAGAAACTGAAATCTTACTTAGGCCACTCTCAAAACGAAGTCAGACGAATTTTAATCTCAAAAAGCGACGCTTATCGTTTCTTAAAGGCGTCGAAGCTAATTCAGAGGTCGCTCTCAAGGTGCCAAAATATCAGCCACTTGAATGCCTGACTAATTAAACTAAAGCTTTGTCTGCCCAAACCCGTCTGGGTACCGAGATAAAAGGACGTCAAAGTGACGAAAAAGTGGTACGTCTACTGAGGAGCTCTTCAGCGCGCAAAAGGCGCAAATCGAGCGCTGTGTTCTAGAAAGGCTGCGAATAGGTGTAATTCTCATCACATCACATAAGTTACCCGGGCATGTGCTATAATATGAAAGCGTTTGAAAAGTTATTCAAGTAGGTATTTTTATAACGCTTTGGAGCTCGCCTGGTTCAGTCGAAATATGAGCTGATTTATAACATCGTCCAAGAGAGTGAATTATATAGCATCGATACCTTTACAAATTTATGTTTAATTACTAAGCCCCTTTTACTTAATCGCAACCTTCATCGTCCGCTAGACGCAAGCGTTTGACTACGGCTTTAGAGTTTAAGCAAAAATATTTTGATAGAGTGACGCTTTGGATAAGCTTAGCTAGAGGTTGACGGGCCCAAAATTATTCTAAGCTAACAAGTATTCAAAAATATTGCAAGAGTTTTATGTATGAAGCTAGTGTTATTAAAAAAAACACATTTATTTATAGATCCGTTTTGATTAGGTATATAATAATTAATGGACATTAATTAATTAAGATCCTGAGGTTCCTTTATTATACTCCTAATCGGTGTGAAGCGTGACCAAATCTTGGTCATCTGGCTGGTGGTGATTCATCGAATTGACATTTATATTCAATTAAGGAATACCAGGAATCAGGTTATGGTAGGTACGCTATCGACTTTAAAAGGGCTAGAGCACAATAATATATCAACCATCTATCAATAGCATGTAAAGTAGGTATAAAGGTTATCCATCAGAACATATCAAAAGTATACATACCTCCATAATAATTATATTTAATTTAAATAAGTACCGTTTAAAACGAAAATTTGCGTACCGCGAAAAAAATTAATAACACCTAAAGTTAAACGGCATCGCAGAATAATCATCACAAAACTCTTTATTGACATAGATCTTCCAGAAATGTCGTAAAATTTTCATAGGTGACTCCTATGAAATATAAATTTCAAGTGGGTGTGTTAATACACTCGAGGCAAAAGAGCTTCCAACTCATCTACTGAGAGTTGTTAACCTCCCGAGGTAAATTCCAGTAAATTCAAGTTTAACGGCACTGAGTTATTTGGATAGAAAATAGGTGACATTTGAGAGAACATTATTGTACACCTATTTAGATTAATTAATGCTGTTCCTCTGTTCTATAGTGGGGAAAAGGGTCATACTAACATTAAATGTTTCTTATTCTCCTCGCTACCCTTAAAATCCTGTAAAATGTCTCTTCAATCAATAACATTAACAGTTGGTATCACTCAAATTTTATGATTATCTTTATAAATATAATTCTACTGTACGTGTGTATGTCGCACTGAACTCCTCCTAAACGGCTGGACCGATTTGAATGTTTTTTTTGTATGCGTTTAACCTTCACTGGATGGTTTAGATTCACAAATTAGCCCGGCAGTTGGCGCTGCAGTCAGTACCTAAGTTATTTATCTACTGCTGAATCGATTAATCATGCAGGACAACTGCATCTGTCGGGTCCGCTAGTATTGTATAGAATGCGACAATATTAAGTATTAGCTTTATAACAAAAACATACAATAGGTAGGTACACCCTCTCATATAAGTACGACACTTCAAATTACGATAAGTTCAAAAATATTGTGTGTAAGAAAATAATATCAAATGAAACAACTCTATAAAGTTACTCGAGAGCATCTCCAAAAATCTCGCACGTATAAATAACAGGGAAAATTTTCAGGACACTTTCCCATAAATATGATAAAGGGGGTGAGAGGGTTCTCCAGAACGTCACCTAAGGCACTTACTGCTCGCTTCGACACCCATAATTTTAATAAGACATCCCGGGATTCGCTACATGCGAACATACCTACAGATAGGTGTCGATGGCTCCTTTATTGAGGAAATAAAGACATTGGAAGGGCCGGGAAACATGTTATGGTGATGCCAAATTGAATTGGTGTGTGCCATTTTAGTGCCGGATGTAGTATTTTAGTTTAGCTAGGCATGCATGATTTATTGGAGCTCAGAATATTAAAGATCATAGTCGATAGAGAATTTAAATTGGTAGGATTTTTGGAATGTGGCAGAGCACAAACATATCGGTAAATCAAAACAGTCTAGTCACCGAATGGCATTCAAGAGATGGGCTGACAGTGCGAGGCAAATCACACCGCCTAGATGGGTGGACGACATTGTAAAGTACCTATGGAGGCTATTAGATAATGCATACTGTAACGGAACAGGCTTCAATACCCTGGTCTCGTTGCTTCACAAATATGGGGATCTGCAAATCTTGATTATTTTCAAGGAAGATATGCAAACTCCTTCAGTGTTTTGTTTCATTTTAATTTTGTACATGGTTTGACAGCGAAGGAGGTTGAAGGTGGTATAGAGATTAGGCGTCGGAGGTTAATGGAACAGGGATTCGAATTGGAGGAACGAAAATGTCATGTTGGAAAAATATATGGAAAAATGAATATTAATATAAAATAATGGTTTTTAGCTGCATTTATAAATGCCGGTTGTGCTAAGAAATGCTAGGCCACATTACTTTCAGAGTTCTTCTAGGTCGAAATGCGATTCATGAGCTTGGTAGAAGTTCCAAGATCTACTAGAGATTGTTCTAAGGTTTCAGATCTCTAAAATACATGTACATAAATCTATAATGTTATCAGATGGCTGAGGGGGTAAGTAGGCTCTTTATATGGCTTCCTGTAATATTGTGAATAATTGAATTATTTAATAATTAAAATATTATACTTGATCTCTGAGTAAATGGATAGCGGTAAAAAGGTCGAAGTTGTGGTCTTAAAGGGCACCTTTCTGATGATAATATCATTCAGCTAACAAACATAAATCTACTGGTGAACACTAAAATACCTGGTGTGTCTTTGCAAGTGCAAATTGAGCAAATAGTCTCATGTATCGAATCTCTATTCTAATACGAATTAGAGGACGTTACTATCTACGGTCACAAACGAGGGCCTACACCATGACTAAAGTGTCTCCGAGTTAAAGTATAAAACTCATACTTAGATCTCTATATAAATATTGGAGAATCTAAATCTATTTATTATACGAAACTGTATTGACATCAGAAACTACCTGAGAGACTACGGCTCCAGCTGTACATTGCGAATCTTGGCAACAATTATTACATAACAATGGGAATAATAATCGATCACAATGTTCTGAAAGCTAAATAAAGGTTATTATGCGATATAATATGTCTCATTAATCCATTAACAATGCACTAAAGAAAGTGAACTTATGAAATAACGGTTCTGACATAATAATGACAAACTATAGAAATAGGAAAGTAAAATCCTTGCTAAAAGATTATGCCCTCTTTTTAACTTTGCCGAATGACGCAAACCAACAAACAGACTAACGATCATCAGGTAAAACTAGAAGCCTTGCTATCATCAGTAAATTCGAGATCACTGTACACAATAATATAAAACACTGTACAAATCTGAGCGGTGGAGAGTATCCAGTCAGGCAGGCGAATCTCACAGTCTAGAGCGGAGGAGGGGCTCCTGACCTTAGCCGCTGTGTTCATCATCATCATTATCATCTTTATTCCACATTCGTCCACAGCTAGGTACGTTCCTTCTCGCTTTTATGTGGAGTATTGCGGTACGGAAGTCTGGACCGACGTGGTTGGTAAAAGTAGTAATACATTTTATTGTCACGATATTAATCAGGTAAAGTAATACGTTTTACTATTTAAATAATAACAATTATGATTTAACCTCTTCTTCAGTTGTAAAACTCAGGTAGAAATCAATTAAATCAATACTTGATACTTTTCTCGGATCTACATAGCGCCTTAATATGATAGGGTCAGTTGTACAATATTAAGGTAGGGTAAGCTGCACAATATTAGGATAGGGTAAGTTGTACAATATTAAGATTGGGTAAGCTGCACAATATCAAGATAGGGTAAGCTGCGCAATATTAAGATAGGGTAAGCTGTACAATGTTAAGATAGGGTAACTTAGATTTATATCTTTTGTTTACGGTTCAGTTAGATAGAATGCCATACTATATACTTAAAGAGCTAAGGTTACACTATGCGGTTGACAACGAAGGGTATACTAGACGAATCACTTGGCCATATTTGATTCGAAGCGGAGTTATACTTTATAGTTATTATAGGTTGATGTCGATAATATTTAGATGCGGTACGTATTTGGTAATAGTTATTCTGATCGGTAATATTTATATTAAACGTGTAGGGCCGTAATCATCTAGTGGTTAGGACTCTACGTTGTTTATAGGCGTACATTGGTCTTAGAGATCAGGTTTTGGTTAGAAAAGATAGGGGGGGTAGGGGGGGTGGTTACAATTTGGTGCCGTGACCAGGATCGATGACGGCATTACCAGGATCGATGACGGCATTACCAGGATCGATGACGGCATTACCAGGATCGATGACGGCATTACCAGGATCGATGACGGCATTACCAGGATCGAGGACGGCATTACTAGGATCAGTGACGGCATTACCAGTATTTTAGGATTTTAGCGACGGCATTTCCAGGATCAATGACAGTATTACCAGGATATTATTATACGGTTCAGGCTAGTTTTTTAGCTATATTGGTAAGCGTTACTATTTTCAAATTAAATTTATTTTACTTTTGACGGCGAAAATATAATCTTTAGAATCACAGCTTTCAAATTAGGTTTACTGTAACTTCGCTTTAAGGTGGCTGTTTATTAGTCACAATTTGTTGCATGTGGAAAAGGATGGTTTTAGTATGGCATTATAGACATTGAAAATTAGATCGTAATATTGTGTGTCAGGTTACGGTTTGCAGGTTCTTGCGTCAGTTACTTCTCTGTTGTGGGGAAATGCAGTATGAGTAACAACATTATTGTCAGGCGAAAGCAAAATAAAATATTATATTAAAATAATTATTATACATGACACGTACTAGGAAAATGTAGATTTTTGCTAGACTTTAACAGCTTTACTTTATGGGTAAATTATTCAATCTTGAGGTTAGCGATGGTGGGATTGCTATAGAAGGGGAGATAGGGGTGATTCGGATCACTGTTTTAAATATCTAAGTAAAATAAAAATCGTAGTTAATGGGTAGTTGCATGCGGTTATATTAACATAGTATTAAACAAAGTTTAAATTAAACAATACAAATAATCTTTATATTGGAGGAGACAATGGTTTTGGGGTTGGTGTTATTAAGGTTGTATCTGGATATGAGATTATGCAACACATTTTGACAAACGGGTTTGCCATTCAAATATTTACGGACATGGTACTTGATTGTGGTGCTTTATAGGATCTACATTCGTAATGTGAGTTCAAGGTGGGTTGGTGCAGAGGTGAAAATATTTGGTCCAAATAATCAAATCAGGGATGTTAGAAATTTAATATAATATATCAAATAATCTTATAGTTTTTGCAAGTTAGATAGGAAGGTTTTATTAATTGTAACTAAAAATAGTAATATAATATTATTATAACAGTACTCACACTTCATACATACTTGATGATGAGGGCTGATGATGTCACAGTAATCTATCCATCGAAGTGGAAGTTAATATATAAGAAAACTGGTACCTTCACGATATGTATCATTGCGTCAGAGCTTTGCATGTTGTGTCTTACAACGTCCTAATTATTCATTAAAACTGACATTCAATATGAATAGAGTGAACTCAGGGTATATATTTAGATATTATATGCTTAGAGGTAAATTTGCCGCAAGCTAGGACTTGGCTAGATGACCATTGGTTGAGGATGTTCATCATAGAAATAATGGTTAACGGTTAGATTGCGAACAACGTAGAACTGGTTTCAGCTTAAGGTAGTAAATGCACATTTTTACGCAGTTTTCTGATTAGGTCATGCGATATGAACATTTGTATCTTACATTCGTAAACACTTTGTCAGATCATAATAACTTGTAAATAATTAGAGTTTGGAAACACAGTCTGCGAGCAAAAGCGCTGAGAGCGGTATTTGGCAAATTCACATGTCTTAGTTTGACTAGGAAAGTTAGGGTAATGCTAGTTGCGTTGGGGTAACATTGATATTTCAAAAACATTATGGTAAGGTCGGTAGAGTTTTAAAATCAGTATTGTTGTGTTCATTGTTATCAAAAGATTATAATGCGCGGTGGAAATATTCAAAATGTGGCTTCGATGTAATAGGTAGTTTTTATAGACTTTGTGAGTAAATAGACGTTGGTCAACGAAATATGAAATTAAACAGTGCAATATAATAATGTGTATAAAGATTTTGGGGTTGTTGTGCGGTAATAAATATTTTAAATTGTTGGGTCATAAAGGTTGTGCATTCATGATAACAGCTATCTGTCAAGTCGAGGGAAAACGCGTGAAATAGGAGTATAGACGTGGTAGATCAGTTATTGGCTAAATATTGGACATGGTAAAATAGATTTATCCAACGTTGTATCAGAAAGCACGAGTAAAAGTTGGGGAATTATAGTTTTAAATAATTAATTAATTATCGAAATAATCGTAAGAATATCATTACCCTGCTAGATTGATTATCATCGACCATATCCGAAACGGCTGGACCGTTTTTGATGAAACTTTTGTGTTTGCGATTGATGGTATAGATCCACAAAAAGACACGGAGGGTGGCGCGGTAGGTCAACGGCTAGCGAGTCACTTGTTCGGTGTAAGACACAGTCTAGGTAGACAGGTGTTAGCATTTTAGTGACGTTTAGTGAGGCATATCGGAAGGACTGATGTTTCTCCTGTGTACATTCATTAGTATTTCTGTTTAGAGCTACGTTATTAATGTTTCATCACGGAATATAAAAAGCAGCTCTTCATACTAGTTCAACTAAATCGTGATAGTTTATTGTATCTATGGGGATCTGACACCTTCACAAAATAAATCTGAATATATTTGCATAACTGCAAAACGGTTATTCAGCTAATTTAATTTAAGACGGTAAACAGTTTAGTTGACGACAAAGCGCTGAACTTAATTGAAATTAAGGCTTTAAAAAAAAATTGTGTTAAGATGCTGAGATCGAAATTAATGCAATGGTAAATAAATGGGTTAAGGTGCTGAGGTTACGCGAAATTAATACGATGGTGACAGAAATGTGTTAAGGCGCTGAGGGTAGTTGAAATTGAAGCGATGGCGATAGAAACGTGTTAAGGCGCTTGTTACTCAAAGTTTAGGCAGTACACAGCTTAGTCGAAATTAAGCCTGTTGTTACGAGTAGGTTAGTCGCCGTTAAGCCAAATATATTAATAGTTCATAATAATATCTTGGGAATTAACATCGCGGTTCTGTACGTTGATTTTGACGTAAAAGTTTCTTTGGTAGTAGTTCTACTGGCTAGTTAAAAACTACGCTTTGCTGTTATAGAGTTTTGCGGGGTAAAGGTAAAGATAAAGATACAAAAGTATAGGCGATGTACAACGGTCTAAAAGTAATAGTTATGTACTTATCTTTCTTGAAAGTGGCAGTCTTGGGGATTTCTATAGTCTTGAATACTGGGGGTTGTTTTAATGGTTTAAATATAAATTTTTAATAAAAATGAAAATTATTATTTACAGTTTTGCATACGGGGGGGTTGCGTTAATGGTTAAAATATCAAATTTTAATAAAAATAATTAGCTGCAGTTTTGGATACGGGGGGTTGCTTTAACAGTCTTATTTTAATAATTTTAAAAATATAATAATTCGTGTTCTCTGCTTAAATGGGTAAGATGCATTGCAAAGTGGCGTGTTAAACAGTGCAGTGGTGTATTGGAAGGTTTTGGAAGCAGTTAGTTAATTTAGAGGATGGAAGCGGAAGAATTAAGGTTTTAAGGAAGTTATTTGAATGTGACAGTAAATTGTTAGCAGGGTACAAGAAGGGCTTTAGCAATCCATCTATATTCTGGAGTTGAGACGGTTTGTTGTCAATTGGTTTCAGACATACATTCACTTTACAGTATTCTTTGTGAAGGAGAACTTGGTGTTAGGTTAAGTCAGATGACAAATCCATTAGCATTTGCTAATTTCACAAAGGATCTACTACACGTGCAGGTCGGGTTTGGGGGGATGGCCTTGGTCTGCAGCACACTATTCATACTCCGAATTGTCACCTTTATTATATAATGAGTTGGGAGTGAGCGGATTTGTTGAGAACATGGACAGTTAGAACTTGATAGCTATTAAAGACTATCCGAGTTCAGAGGGATTTTGTAGGTATGGATTTCTACAAATGGAAAGACATTTGAGGGATAAGCGCTTACATTATACTATTAGGGTTGAGGTGCCTCACAACCACCTTTTCTTTTGGACTTTGGTAGCCCTTGTGAGAAGTGATTTCTTGTCAATGAGTCAATACAATAGAAGCTCACGTACTGGTTCATAATAATGGAGATATCTGATTCGGTTTAAATACACTCCACTATAGGTACACCACACCACACGTACACACATTCGTTCGTTTGAAGTCAAATGTTAACAAATTAGAATTGAAAATATTTCGGTAAATGCAGATGTTGTTTTCGATTTGTGAAAAATTTTTTATTGGGGCAAAATATACTTTCGAAATAAATTAATTATCTTCGTATATTTTGGGGGTTGATTGTAACGGAACAGGCTTCAATACCCTGGTCTCGTTGCTTCACAAATATGGGGATCTGCAAATCTTGATTATTTTCAAGGAAGATATGCAAACTCCTTCAGTGTTTTGTTTCATTTTAATTTTGTACATGGTTTGACAGCGAAGGAGGTTGAAGGTGGTATAGAGATTAGGCGTCGGAGGTTAATGGAACAGGGATTCGAATTGGAGGAACGAAAATGTCATGTTGGAAAAATATATGGAAAAATGAATATTAATATAAAATAATGGTTTTTAGCTGCATTTATAAATGCCGGTTGTGCTAAGAAATGCTAGGCCACATTACTTTCAGAGTTCTTCTAGGTCGAAATGCGATTCATGAGCTTGGTAGAAGTTCCAAGATCTACTAGAGATTGTTCTAAGGTTTCAGATCTCTAAAATACATGTACATAAATCTATAATGTTATCAGATGGCTGAGGGGGTAAGTAGGCTCTTTATATGGCTTCCTGTAATATTGTGAATAATTGAATTATTTAATAATTAAAATATTATACTTGATCTCTGAGTAAATGGATAGCGGTAAAAAGGTCGAAGTTGTGGTCTTAAAGGGCACCTTTCTGATGATAATATCATTCAGCTAACAAACATAAATCTACTGGTGAACACTAAAATACCTGGTGTGTCTTTGCAAGTGCAAATTGAGCAAATAGTCTCATGTATCGAATCTCTATTCTAATACGAATTAGAGGACGTTACTATCTACGGTCACAAACGAGGGCCTACACCATGACTAAAGTGTCTCCGAGTTAAAGTATAAAACTCATACTTAGATCTCTATATAAATATTGGAGAATCTAAATCTATTTATTATACGAAACTGTATTGACATCAGAAACTACCTGAGAGACTACGGCTCCAGCTGTACATTGCGAATCTTGGCAACAATTATTACATAACAATGGGAATAATAATCGATCACAATGTTCTGAAAGCTAAATAAAGGTTATTATGCGATATAATATGTCTCATTAATCCATTAACAATGCACTAAAGAAAGTGAACTTATGAAATAACGGTTCTGACATAATAATGACAAACTATAGAAATAGGAAAGTAAAATCCTTGCTAAAAGATTATGCCCTCTTTTTAACTTTGCCGAATGACGCAAACCAACAAACAGACTAACGATCATCAGGTAAAACTAGAAGCCTTGCTATCATCAGTAAATTCGAGATCACTGTACACAATAATATAAAACACTGTACAAATCTGAGCGGTGGAGAGTATCCAGTCAGGCAGGCGAATCTCACAGTCTAGAGCGGAGGAGGGGCTCCTGACCTTAGCCGCTGTGTTCATCATCATCATTATCATCTTTATTCCACATTCGTCCACAGCTAGGTACGTTCCTTCTCGCTTTTATGTGGAGTATTGCGGTACGGAAGTCTGGACCGACGTGGTTGGTAAAAGTAGTAATACATTTTATTGTCACGATATTAATCAGGTAAAGTAATACGTTTTACTATTTAAATAATAACAATTATGATTTAACCTCTTCTTCAGTTGTAAAACTCAGGTAGAAATCAATTAAATCAATACTTGATACTTTTCTCGGATCTACATAGCGCCTTAATATGATAGGGTCAGTTGTACAATATTAAGGTAGGGTAAGCTGCACAATATTAGGATAGGGTAAGTTGTACAATATTAAGATTGGGTAAGCTGCACAATATCAAGATAGGGTAAGCTGCGCAATATTAAGATAGGGTAAGCTGTACAATGTTAAGATAGGGTAACTTAGATTTATATCTTTTGTTTACGGTTCAGTTAGATAGAATGCCATACTATATACTTAAAGAGCTAAGGTTACACTATGCGGTTGACAACGAAGGGTATACTAGACGAATCACTTGGCCATATTTGATTCGAAGCGGAGTTATACTTTATAGTTATTATAGGTTGATGTCGATAATATTTAGATGCGGTACGTATTTGGTAATAGTTATTCTGATCGGTAATATTTATATTAAACGTGTAGGGCCGTAATCATCTAGTGGTTAGGACTCTACGTTGTTTATAGGCGTACATTGGTCTTAGAGATCAGGTTTTGGTTAGAAAAGATAGGGGGGGGTAGGGGGGGTGGTTACAATACCAAACCAACATGCCATATGACTTATATAGGTATATACATTATTAAGTACTTATTAAATTCTTCCTTTGGTAAGAATAGTTTTTTTATAATATGTGATGATGATGGTTGGTAGGTTCACAAATAATTCGTTAGCATAGGTAAGTAACTAGGTATTTACCTAATTATATTATGAATTTGTTGTGTTTTTGTCGTCGAGACAGACAAAAGTCTCATAAAATTAAGAGTTTCACAACATCAAGAGACACCTCAGCACACGAATATTCAAAGTTTGTTTGAGAGATGTCTCACTCAATATTCGACGGCAATGTGCTAGGTACCTACTGTATTGTATTATACCTACTTAGATACAATTATGTATACCTACCCCGAACACTCGGGCACTCTTTATATTTATTGCTATAGTCGGGTTTTTAATCTCATGGAGTAAAAATATTTCTGTCTCTCCCTCTCTCTCATCTCATCCTATCTCATTTCGAATGTCAATCATACTCCATGAGATTAAAAATCCGACCAATAATAGGTACCTTACTAAAATTAGCTACGTGCAAGAATCACCATTTTGGATAATGAGAACAAATCGTAATGTACCTACCTACCTACCTAATGCCTCTAAATAATAATATATCTACCTACTAACTAAAGGCAACTAAAAGCTGGAAGAGCTAGGCAACTAGGCACTTAGTAAATAAATTAGTCAAGCTGTCTACTAATGATGCTGTATCAATTAGCAAATGACGGCATGGCTCGGATTTAATCGGGCCCCAATACCTAACTGTGAAGCAAATAGACTAAGCCAAGCCAATGTTTGGGTATGCTGTGGATCACAAATGAGAATTTAGAGGCCATTTAGTTATGTGTGATAGTACCTATCATAGCCCGATTTGCTGCATATACCTACCTAACTCATAGTTGGGTACCTAAATATGTTTTACAGTTACTCCTACTCCTACTCATTTAGTTACGTAAGATAACCTGTTGGGATTATAACTTACTGTTGTATAACTACTTAGTTTATAGTAACCTATCTAGGTACCTATATGCACAGAATACATATATAATAATAATAATTCAGCCTGTAACTGTCCCACTGCTGGGCAAAGGCCTCCCCTCACTATCGCGAGGAGGGTTAGGCCATAATCCACCACGGGGGCCTAGTCCGGGTTGGTGGATAACATGCCTCCGAAATAATTCTCGGGCATGTTGGTTTCCTCACGATGTTTTCCTTCACCGAAAAGCGAGTGATAATTACGTACATATGTTTTTTTTAACAAGAAACACATTGGTACGTGCCCGCACTGGGATTTGAACTCGCCACCTCCGTTTTCGAAGGCGCACGTTCGCCCACTAGGCTACCACGGCTATACATACCCTTTTTTTTTTTTTTTTGAGGGGGGGAAATGCCTTCGCACTATCCCTTCCACCATGGGGGTGGCGGAAGGGGGGCGTGTGTGGCTTGAACCCACTAAAACCCCCCCGTGAGCCGTCGATCCGCCTGGAGTGGGGCGAGATGGGGTCGTGTTGTACCAGATAATGCGGGCGAGCTCTGTGCCCGCCTGCGCCTTTAATTGCTGAGCGTTCATGACGCTAAGGTCGCCGACCTCGCCAACGTCGGAATCACTTCCTGTGTCGGTTACAAGGTCGGCAGCAGCAGCGCCCGGCCCCTTCTTATACTTCCTCGTTTTGAGGAGCACCTCCAGGTCTCCGTCAGATGCCACTGGAGTTGGAGGTTTCATGAACCTCTCCCTAGTAGGGGTGCTCCTGAGGATCCTTCCCTTCCCTCTCCTTGCGGTGCTCACCTTAGCGGTCACCGTCTCCTCTGTCTCCGTGTCCGTGTCCTGGTACCCGGGCACATCCGGAAACAGGGAGCACGGCCGCTTTCGGCAGCTTCCCGCCTCACTAGCGGATTCCACACCGCTCAACAACTCAATCTCCATAGTAGAGACGGATTTGACATCCGCTCTACAAACGACCTCTAGGACGTCCCGGAGGTCCATCGCTGGAGCTTCTGGGTGGCCCTGAGAAGGGCCGTTGGGGTGGCCCTGAGAAGGGCCTTTTAGTCGTCCTTTCTGTTCGCGTGGGGGAACCGACATTGTCACAGAGAAGGCGTGTTTTGCTGCGACAGACAGAGTATTGGCCTGCTGGACACCTGCGTTACCGGGTCCAGACAGTTTCCAGGGTGCACCGCGGGGAGGTTCTCTGTTCTTCTTCGCACCCCACAGAATACATACCCTTAGGTAAGCTTAGGTCAAATCTAGTAAATTTGGGCCAAGTTCTCGGACCTAGATAAATAAAAAATAAATTCCAAGCACTATATTATCAGTGGTCCTCGACGTTCCCATAATACCATTGACGACGACCAACATTGGCTCTCCGCGCTAGTCGAGGAAAAAACTGTTGTATCATCGCCCGCAGTAAAAATCGCATTATTCGGACAAATAACGATAAAGCACGTAATTTAGATAGGAGAATGGATACGAAATGTAAATAAATCACTCAGAGCTATAAATAACAATGACCATAGGATGGGATGGAACCCTTTCCTACGTAGATGGAAATAATATTGTGTTTACTATTTCGTGCCCAGTTTGGTCCGCTTTAGTGGTCCGCTTGTGCGGTTATTCTATTTTATTATATTATCGTTGAACAGTTTGCGCAGGTTGACAGATTCCAGGATTAGCTACGAGATGTAAACCATTTTAATTTATTTTGTTGGAGTGTGTAAGTACTTGTGTTACGATGGGAAAAAAACTCCCAACGAGTCACTCTGTGACCAGATCTGGTGTGACTCGGTGGGAACCACCCGCTAAAGCCATTAGGTAGCTAGGTAGGTATAGGTACCTATTTAGCTCAATGGTACCCTATACAAAAATGTTTTCGACACCTATACCTACTCGTAATACTACTATTACGCTACCTGCCAAAACAAAAGCAACCCCAACTACCTACGAGTAGTTTGAAAATTGATCAACAATCTGTCGTCGTAAATGATTTTACGGGTAGGATATTCTGGTTCGCTCGGTGTACCTACCAAGTGTCGATTGTGTCGTTGTAGATATATATATACAGTATATACTGAGGAACAGAACAGCGGGAGGTATTGAGCAACAGCCAGGAGATTCTTATACAATTTTAACATCACTAAAATAATGTGTGGAATTAAATGTTGTAGGTACTACCTACTCTATTTAACGTCATCAAATTACGATTCTATGGGAAAACCCTGTACCTAACAAAATATAGTTTTATGTACCGGATACGACGGCAATTTTTAATGAAATCGTTGGCAAACAGCATGCGGCCCACCTAACGGTAAGTGGTCACCATTATCAATAGACATTCACAAATTTCGCAACGCCAGACGTCAGGGGTGTTGCCGGTCAACAAAATGCGTTATTCCGTTGTAGCATACCTACCTACCCATCTAGAATTCGAATCGACTACTCCACACCTTTCTGTCCTAGTCTTGTATTCGGAATAGTGTGGGGGGAGAACCGTCCGGCGCGGCGACAGCGCATCCAATTTTGCGTCCACATTATCTATGTTGTTGCAGCCATTCCCGCCTTCAATTCCCCAAGGCGATCAGCACAAATTCCTTCTTTGAACGTTTGGACAAAGTTTAATTGCGATATCGTTGTCATGTTCTGAATGGCGATTATTTAAGGGCCTACGACATTGATCTCCATTTACCTACTTAACGTTCTTTTCTATAATTTAAAACAACAGAGTTAACTTAGTATATAGGTTCTTATTACATCATCGGACATCAAAACAGAAAAGCCATGCGTTCGATAAAGTTCATGGACAAACATAGGATGTTTCAATAAAACACTTGATCAAAATCCAATAAGGACCATAATTTATTTAGAAAATGATATAATACACTTTACAATTGACCGAACACTCGTTAGTATGGCCGGATAGTAGAATTTAACATTTAATATTAAATTCTATGAATAGACACCTACGCATTAATCTTGTGCCGTGGAATTATAAATGAAATCCTGCTTACATTTTTTTGAAACCATTCAATTTTAGTAATATCATGTCACCCCTATAACGCGGTACATTACACAATGACAAACTGTAACGACTTACATAGAAGCGCCGAAAGGGTAAGTGAGTTGTGCGCACTATGCGTGAATTTGCATTCGGTCCCTCAGCGAGATTTATATAAAGGCGTTTATTGCTATGTGTACGATTGTCGATTCGCAGCGCTTCTATATAACTTACAATTTACACATCGCGTTAGTTATTTAGTCTTAATTAAACCTATCTAACCTTTACCTCTTACGTCATAGAAATAAGCTCAATAATCCGGCCACACTATCGTTTATACCGATGCATAAATGCATCCTACACAAATCTTCATTGGTAATAATTAAACACTAGCGTATGTACAAATATTTACAATAATATCTTGAGACACAATTTAAATGTCATTTTGCAACACATTGCTATCGTTTGCTACGGGTGACGGAGTGAAAGGCAAAATGACAGAGAAAATTGTCACTCTGATCAACATAAAAAGTTGGTCAGTGGTAAAAAATTGGGCTAAAATGTTTGCAGGTTTTTTTCAGTACTATGGACAACGCCTAATATGTTTTACTACGTAAAATTTAGCTAGTTTATTTAATAAATCGATGCAAATAATCTTGATTTTAAATTAAGCTAAGGAAAAATTGTAAATTTGTGTTTTTTAAAGCTCATTTACTTATAAAGACATCCCAATGTAATTTTTTATAAATAAATGCTGTAAATGGAAGCTCCTACGTCAGGAAAGACACAGACAAAACTCGTTCTTATATTATTAAAATATTTTATTAGAAGGAAAAAATTATAAACAAGTCCATGAAGTGTTAACTGATCGAGTGTTAAATAATTATAATAGCAGACTGGTTGCTACTTACACAGACTAAACGACTAAACATTATACTCGTTCAATTACTAGCGGAAGAACTAACATTACTGTGGTCGATTTCATAAAATACAAGACTCCAAGAGCAAAGGTGGTTTTATTTAACAAGAGAATACACTTCAAGTGTAGCAAAACTAGAGTATGGTAGCTACAGACTATGGACCAGATAAGTCAGCCGGTGACGGGCAGAAAGCAGCTTGAAGCTTTGAGTGATGACATAGAACATGAATAATTGAACAGAACGTGAATATGAACGTTAGTTAATTTTAGGCTGGTGATAGAGATCGACGCCGGTGCAGACGCGGTAATGAATGTACTGTTATTTTTTGTCCTCTAACTAGAATAGAGGTGCACGTTAACATGTTTTTCAAACGTGCACTACGGTTAGTGTTAAATTATATGCGACCCGATTAAGACTGTTAATCCTTTGAAGCATGTGCGGTAACGAGCGAAGACGACTCGCGATACATGAATACTATATTACGTTCGAGATATACCTGACATTTGTCAGTATTGTATATATCACACAATTGACGAATAACAATAACATACAATATCATAACCCATATACGATGTAATAGAAATTGCGCTTTATGTAAAGTTTTTAAGATATCTTTTCGCAATTTTCTTCGTTGAACAGAGTAAAATTGAGTTAGTCATTGTCGAGATCCGACGGTTGATCACGCATGAGTCATCTCGTATTACCGCATATCCTATTTAGCGAATAGGTAGGTGTCCTTTAGCAATTACGTAGTGTTAAGGCCGACACTCACAAACAAGTTGTCAAGACAGCACATCAAAGATTGACTTGCTAATCCCGCGGCAGGTCGAAGTATGCCATATACTTAAGGGACGCCATGCAATACCAAAAAAGAAAACGTCTTGATAAAAAAATATCGTCCATCCACGCAAAAGCTATCAGATCTCGGTCTGAAGTATGCCACAAAATGCTTCAGCACGTCATAGCTCGCTGATGCATCCCAAAGACAAGGTATGATGCAGCCGCAACGTGACGATATCAAGCAAATAAGAGTAATAACTGTATTCAAATACGGTTTAAAATTAAATAACCGTACAAAATATTCTTTGTTGTGGCATGCCGCGCCATCTTGTCAGTGAGCGTCGGTCTGTAGTTTTAACAAAAGTAACGTTTTTTTATCCTGGATGTAACTTGTACATTTTTCAACGTACCAAATATGTCTCATCTCCGCCTGTTCATTTGCAATAAATGTATTTGAAATGTTAGAAAAATTTATCAGTTCCATCTGGAATAACAAAAATCGAAACACCACGCCTCGCTTCACCTTTATGACAAAAGTTTTGTATGTGCCTTTATAAATTAAAGCAGCACGATCAAACCGGTTCACGTTCATTCATAAAAAAAACCACCTTATTTTACAAAATAAATATCAAATTTCATTGAATTCGGAAAGATAACTCGCTTTTTTATCACAAGATTGGGACTCCGATGACGTTATTATGTTAACATGTGGTGGTATTTTCCCACACTCTAGGTCAACCCCACAACAGATAACAATAAAAGATACACGAACGAAAATAAACACATTTCTCAGTCAACAAAACAATGTACATCAAGTAAGAATATGGGTAGCACTTGTAACGATGAAACCTGCATAATTCGCTTTATCTAACGCGCGCAAAACACAACGGAGCGGGAATACGGACAGCACATTGTACTATCACCAAAACGATCGAGCTTCCAAATCGAGCCATCCCGCTCGCGTCTACTTCAAAACGCACACCACCAACAAACTGGGCACATAAAAAAGGTTCAAACACTTGGCTACCGTATCACTTCGTCCCTCACATTGAGCTTAAGTATCAGTCCCAGCGGGCGTCTGCAAAATCAATTGTCCACGCCACTCGCATACACTAGCTGTGATTGTTGCTGTATAGCAACGTGTTGTTGACTCTCCTCGTGCCGACCGAGGCACTGCTCCCGTTCTTCTCGAGGCTCGCGAGGAAGTCCTCGAGCAGTTTGGCGAGCGCCTTGCGCTTGAAACGCAAGGCTTCGTTGATCACGTCGCGTATCACCTCCTTTTTGTGGTCCACGCTACCTTGCAATAGCTTGAGTTGTTCAAACAGTTTGGAGAAATCTGAAACAATCGGAATTTATATTAGTATTCAATCGCGATTGGTACGGCATAATTTAACACTAATCCATATTTATGAATTGTTTTTAAATGGTTCCTTTAGACACGAGAGATTTTTAAACATTATACTCGTAACTCATATTGTGCAAAATGTAAAATGCGAGGAATATTTTGTAATACTAAGTGGCACTTTAACTTTTACGACCAAGCCTTCACATCAGGTGAAGCATGTGATTGAATTATTACTATAGTAAACAAAAAACAATGTACTAAATGAACAGATTATAATGACACTTAGCACCATTACAATAGGTCCTACATAACACATGGGGTAATTTTCAGCTCATATGTAGGTCGACCCCAGGAAGATAATTTAGCTATATATCTAGCTAGATTATATAAACACTAGTACTGGTCACACCCTCACCTCTCCCCGGACGCCGCACCGCCTTGAACACCTGCGAGCGGACCTCCATATTGTTTTTCTTTATATCGAGGAGCTCCTTGCGCGAAAACTGCGGCGGCGGCAGCAGCGACGGCTGCGCTGGAACCTTGTGTTCGCTCTGAAATCACAAGTTTTTATGTGACATTTGATAACTCATTTTAGTTATAATCGCCGCTACTTGACACTGGCTAATTGCGTAAACGGTGCCAAAACAAAATCTTGCGAAAAGCAACGCTGATAGTCCAGGGGTGTATTCCATCATGTATGGGCCCATTTTTAGCGAACATGTAGCCACATAGAAGTAGATATATCATAACTACTTACACCAAACATCTTCTTTGTCCATGCAAAATAATTAGTGAGCAGCGATAGCGTTGAATACTGCCAACATTTTATTCCCATAGCTACCTTTCGTTTCCGTTTCCTCCCTCTTCCGTTGGAGTTGTTCTCGGCGGCGATGCCCTGCAGAATCGCGTTGATTTGTAGCTCCTGGGAGTCGTGCAGGGGCGCAGGGGGTGCGGGGGGCGCGGGCGGGGGCGGGGGCGGCGCCGCCGGCTCGGGCGGGGGCGACGGGGAGCGAGGCATCTTGCTTCCCATTGTTGCGTATGCATCTGGAAACAAAATTAGGGTCTTTGTAAGCGTGTACATCGACTCGCAGACGGCGTCGGCGTTTCTCGAGGTCATTGTCCCAAGAAACGCTAAAGAAACTTGCATAATTCAACTGTTTTTATAGGCAGGTTTCTACACCCTTGTGTAGGCAAAAGAGCAATATGATACATACGATTGTACTTACCTCCATTGAGGAAAAGCTTGACGACAGGCGGGAGGTTGGCGGGCGCCGTGACGGGCGGTGACGCGGGCGGCGACGCGGGCCCGACGGCCGGCCCACCCGTGTCCACGTGTGGAGGCTCCTGAAACGAAACGGTGATTTCTTTACAATTTTGTTCTGTATTAATTTCATTGCATTTAACTATTTAGCACTGTGACCAGTTTGACTTAAAGTTTAATTTACATTGCCAAACCCAAATTGAAATACTATATTCGACCCAAAATTTCAGTGTTTGCGTGCATAAAACTAAATTGGAAATTGGCGAGATGTTTAACGACTTTTCTCTAAGTATATAATCCTCTTACCTCAGGCGGCCGGCCAGAAGGTAGATCGGAAGGCACGGGCGCGAGTGGCGAGGCGGGGCGGCGCGGCGACACCGGCGACAACGGCGCAGCGGGCGCGTGCGACAAAGGCGACAGAGGCGGCGCGGGCAACACCGGCGACATCGGCAACATCGGCGACATCGGCAACATCGGCGACATCGGCAGCATCGGTGACATCGGCGGCGATATACTGATAACAGCGGGCGAGGAAGGCCTCCGAGCCACCACGTGTTGCGGCAGCGGGCCGACTTTCCGCTTGGGCGGCGCGGCGCGGGGGTTCTCCGCCCCCCGCTTGCCGCCCACGCCGCCGCCCCCGCCGGCGCCCCGCACCGTGCCGCCGACCGGGTCCAAATCGGCTTCGTCGACCATCATGCGCTGTAATTATAATTTTCGCAAATTAGATACCTATAAAAGTTAGGATTATAAACGTCAAATGAAGATAATAGTGTAGGTTTGGCGCCCACGTATTTTAGAGCGCAATCAGGAATGATGTTAGCTTGCAAGTAGCAGATAAGGAAACCATATTCAAGCGATCTTTGTGCCCTCCGAAACCATCTACAGAAATATCGACGTTTGTTTCACCAAATTACAAACAAATATACCAAAAAAAACGTACTAGTATAGTCATCTGAGTCCGTTCCGCTCTCACAGCAGCATTACTAAGTATTCCTCACCTTGTCTATCTTGAAGGGGTTCCCGAACATGTGTTGTCGCACCGGCTGCGACTCGATCTCCCGCAGTTGCGGCGTCATGCGCTTCAGGTACTCCTGGTAGTTCCCCATCTGCGCCACCGGCATGGAGTGCACGCTGTCCTCGTCCACCAGCCGCGTGTGCGCCAGCGACGGCTGGAGGAAGTTCGCTCGCATTCTCACCACCTGCAAGTGGCGAGAGGGCACCGTGAGAGATTTCACCATCAAGTGATATTCAAACTGGTGTCAAGTTACAAATCTTAGTGAGGTGCGGGGAGGGAAATCTGCGCGGAACCGCACTCGCATCGTTTCACAGCCACCGTCCAGTTTGCGTGGTCTTCTAACAACATTCGAGTGACTAGTAAAAATATAGATTACTACCAGTTAGATCAAACTGCACACGGTGTGCAAATTTGATTGAAAACGGTTCAATAGTTCAGGAGTCCATCGCGGACAAACAACGTGACGCGTAATTTATATAATTATTATACTAGCTGACCCGACAGACGTTGTACAGACGACAGACAGGAGAGGAAGGATTTTCCTATAGAAACAATGACAGGTTTCTATGGGAAAACGCTTCCTCTCCTTCTATCTCTCTCCCTTTACCTGTCGCTCTCACTCTCTCTCCCTCTTCCCCTAACATTATCTCTCTATCTCGGGCTCTCTCCCTCTTCCGCTATTTCTGACCCTGCCCTTTAATCTCTCTCCCTCTCAATCTCTTTCCTTCTCACTCTATACCTCTCCCTCTCCCTCTATTTAAGTTAACATGGTCGCTAAGTGTTCTAAAATTTTCTTATTTTCCGCGCTATTTTATTACTTTTTTCTTTCATAAGAACCTTCTCCTGACAATAACAAACACAACAAAAAAAGAATTCAATATGAACTTTATACAATAGCAATAAACCTCGTTTTAGTTAGAAAACGTTTGTATGGGAAAAAGAAAAGGGCTGTTTTTAGGGGTGTTTCGGCCATTATTCGAATTTTCTCACCGTAAAAACCATCTTTGAACTTCAACGAACATTTAAAAAAAAGAATTGGCCAAATTGGTTGAGGCGTTGTTGAGTTATGCGCTTACCAACACAATTTGCGATTCATTTTTATATTATAGATTAAGAAGATGAATAAATACCTGATCCAAAAGATCCCGCCTCCCGATATCGAACGGGTTCCTGTAAGTGTGCGCCTGCGCCTTGTGCCGGCCGCGCGACAGCCCCACCACGAAGCCGCCGAACTCGTTGAGCTGGTCGCGCAGCGCCGTGAACTTGTCCTGGAGGCACGGGTGCGTCGTCAGGTCCTTCTTCAGCGGCGACCGGGGCATGACGCGGACGCTCTCGGAGGCCTGGAATGTACAGCGATAGGTTACTAATAGGAAAGATCCAAGAAGAAGAAGTTAAAGAAAGAAGGAGCGAAAGAGGAAGAAGAGGAGGAGGGAAGGTAGAAGTTAGTTTGTTTGTTATGTTTGTGAACTCCTCGTATTCTCATTTCTAGACACAGGTTTCTTAGTTGTCACCAAGCAGGATTTTTAACAAGCCATACATCCGGTTAAAGAAGATTATTAAATATAATACCTTCTGCGTATTGTTGGCAGAAGATTTATTGATGACGTCAGCGCATAGCTTCTCGAACTCGATCTTGGCTTGGTTCTTCAGTCTTTTCAAGTAGTTCAGAACGGAGAAACTGAGCGAGTTGTCCTGAGTGTCTGGGATCAAGCTTTGGAGCAGCGGCGCTGACGCCCCCATCTTGGTGAGGGCACGGCGAAGAGGCTGCAAACGAAAATATACCTTATTACTCGGCAACTACAGATATTCGATGCAGACATTGGATTGGTTGATCAGAAAACGGCTGTAGCTGGTGGCGCAAACATTACATTTTTGTAAAATGCATACTTAATTTATTCAAATAAATTATTTAAGTGTTCAACTATGAACTAACCAACATGTCTGAATAAAGAGTTTCTTCATGAATCCAAAGAAGTGGCACTCAAAATAAAGCCGAAGTAAAAATCTTACCTGCACATAATACGAAGGCATCCGATCCAAATAGTGTTGGAACGCCATTTTCCACTCCTGCGTCGGCTTACACCGGTGCACCTTGAACAGATCGTCCAGCAGGGGCAGCAGCATCGGGTAGTTGTACGGAAGCACGAAGAGATTCACGCACGTCAGGTTCGTGGAAGCCTTGAGGTATCCGAACGGGTGGTTCATTTCAGAGTTCTTGCAACCGCTATTGGCTACGAACACCTGGAAAGTAGTCAAGTGATTAGAACTACTCGTGTAGAACGCGTTCAGTATTTAAACAGAGGAAAGAAAAAGTTTCCTATAATTGAGACACAATTTGAGATGTATGTAATAGTTGGTATATACCTAATAAGTTCGTCGTAGATTTTTTTTTACTGGCCAGCATTTGCATAATACGTAATCGGTACCGCAAGCAGATCAGAATGAGCCCAAACAACATGAATCAACTGTCACTGAGGAGTTCCATTCCTGCAGTCTCTCTCATCAGACAGCAAGACACACTTAACAGGCATGCAAAATTTCAACTCGGTTGAATAAAGGGTTCAGTTGATTAAACTGGATCAAAGTACCGTAGTAACCAACCATAGTTATAATATATCTAATTTCATTGAAATCTCGTTTCAGCTATAACATCACGATTGGAGAAAACTTTCAAACATCTAACCGTTTTGTTATCCTCATAATTACTCAGTCCAATCATTAAGTCCACAAAAACCTTGCAAAGATACGTCATTAGAGCACCAAAAAGGATAACACAATTTGAATAAACAACGCAAGGACGCCATCCATTCATAACGTAAAAAATTTACAACTAAAAATAAATGTCATTAATAAAAATGTGACGTAACCACAACATTGCGATAGTAACTATGCATGTATCAATGGAATCATCTCAACTCTTCGTATAGAATAACCTCAGTTGACCCTATAGTCGGATTTTTTCTCATGGAGCAAATTGACAATAGAAATGCGATGAGATGAGAGAGAAAGAGATTATTACTCGAGTTTAAAAAACCGACCATAGGACTGAAACCTCATTATGTCATTGCCAATGTTTTTGTGTAGGAGGATACACAATACAAATGGTGGGTGAGCAGTAGGTACGTACCTACTATGCCTTAATTAAACAATCATTTACTTTTAGCTCATCTATGCACGTGGTGTCGACGAGATAGGTATTGAGAAGAAACACGAGAAATATTAGGCTTGTTTTTTTAGGCTACCATTTGACCGCTATCTCTGATCTCGGCTAGTCTGGTTTGTTGCATCCATTCGTGAAGGCGGCGGTCACATTGAGTGATGCAGGCAACATTATCACAGCGCATTTTACTAGTAACAAATAGGTCGGATTCAGCACGAATTTTAATATTGGTTAAATATGAATGTACGCAGAGTTGTCTTGCCGGCCATAGTTCGGCCCTGCTTGAATGTATTTTTTCTGGCTTAACTATGTTCACTGTTATGCCCGGCCTACTTCCTCTTATATGTATGTGTGTGAGACCAATGCTCAGCTGTGGTCAGCTATGAAGTCTACGCCACGTACCTGCCAACAGACCGTAGGCTGTTTCCTCGCCAGAATGTACTGCGTCAGCGGACTCGGCTCCAGCTCGTATTTGTCGAACGGTAGGTTGTCTATCACCATCGGCTCTTGGCTCGAGCACGTAAACTTGACCACAGGGTGCGCCGAGCGAGGCGGCTGGAACAATAGTTGCCAGTAAATAGATATGTCATGAAATAAAATATTGGCAAACTTAAAAGGCATATGCATAAAAAGAAATAAAAGTGACATATTTCGCAAAATTCTCCTGAGATTCTTATTTTCCTGGGAATAGTCATAGACTAAAATAGAATGTATATTATCTATCTTTTTGATATCGGGATGGAGGTAAATGAACAAAAATGTAGTATGTCGATAGATATTGTATAAAACTGTAAGTATAGACGTTAATGTAGACTAATAAATTTTGTAGAATGTTCAACAACGAGGCAAGTCTTTAATATGGCAGCCGTATAATTTCTGAACGTAATTTACGTATCAGCATTTGTTGGCCGAATTCGAAGGAGATTTTAATAAGAAGTCTCGCAGGCAAAGGTTATTGAATATTATCAATGTAGGTTAATTGAAAATTGCCTATAAATCGACTCGTAAAATAGGCTGATTACTTCAAGTAACGTTTTGGTGACTAATGTAGAAGAAAGTACGGCCTGCTTCTCAATGCGGCTTTTTTATTTTGTTTTGGGTTCACAAGATTTTTGCATTTAGCTATTTATTATTTTGTATAAGTCAAGTAGTCAGTTATTTACAAAACTGTTATATTTCTACATGACAACATTGAAAAACTGGCCGGTTCGATAGATGGCGTTGAAACCAATTATGTCAAAACGCTGTGGAATACTGGTATTATTATTGTTACACTTACCAGAGTCGGAGCGTTCGGGTCGGACCGGAATGACTCCGGTATCGGCCAGAAGCCGACGGCGAAGCCCTTCTGCGCGACCGTCCGAGGCACGTAGATGAGGCGGCGGCAGGAGTGCCAGGCCTGGGGCGCGCTCGCTCCCTGCGTAGTCGGCGTTTGGTACGAACCGCCGTTCCATCTCTGAAATAATAATGGCCAATGTTTAGAATAAAAACAACTCCCTGAAGATACATTACAGTACAAAGCGTATTTTTTTTTAATAATTGAATTTACTTCAGACCGAATTATACCGATGTTCAGTGTACGTAGTCGGTAGTTGGTGACGTAGAATTTTCTCTAGTGAATCAAGAAAATATGATGACCATAAATAACTTTAATCACATAACAAAAAAAAATAGTTCGGCCGAACATCTGTTTAGATGGTACTTAATGTTGCTAATGTACAAGGGCAAACATACTATATCTTATTTTAAAAAAACGTGCATTACCTTTAAATCGATCTTTATTTCATCGTCATTTCGACTTTTGGGATTGTGCAATGCAATTAAAATGTCTGAAGCTTTCGATTAAAGTCTTTATTTATTGTACTAAATCGAGGAATAAAGTGCGATTCATGCCTGCTTCTTTGTCTGTGCCTACTAATAGCATAGGAGATATAAACTGTGCGTTTTTATCGTGCGTCGTCGCAAGACTGGCTGACACGCGACGCCTGCCCAGCTAATACCAATTCGATACGGCACTCCGTACTTATAAGTACAGATGAATGTCAGAAATGTTTCAGCGATATCTTACCCCATTCCTGTCGACCTCGGCGTCGACCTCCTTGTCGGGTTCGTGGTGGACGTCGTCCCCGTCCCCGTCCCGGGCCGCGGCGCCGTCTATGGGCGGCGGGTCGGGGCCGATCTTCTCGAAGTTGATGACCACGCCGCTCTGCACCTTCTGCACCAGGCTGTCGATGCATTGCATCAGCATCCGGTGCGAGGTGATGCAGTAGGAGCGACCTGTGGAGATTTACAGTTTTCATTGATTTATCATCATCATCATCATCAGCCTGAAGACGTCCACTGCTGAACACAGGCTCCCCCTTAGACCGCCATACCGAACGACAATTTGCCACTTGCATCCACCGGTTGCCTGCGACTCTTTGATCTCGTCGGCCCATCTAGTAACCGGCGTCACGCAGACGCAGTGTAGGTTAGATTGCGTAAAAACAATTATTTTAAACGAATTTCTAAAATTAGTCAAATAGCCTATTATTAGGCAATCGACACCAAAAGAGTACGTACTACTACGTACTGAATTCAACTGTCCCCATTGTTAGCATTTTTTGTTGCTATACTTGCACAGAATTCCTTTACTAATACTCTCGCTAGAAGGGACACTCAATGTAAGCGAGATAGTATGACCGGGATTTCGTATGACATTTGAGCGTGTTGTCTCTCTCTCTATCGTGGCTTTGAGTACCTTTTGAGTACGTAGTGCCCAGCCTGGGATACTGGTTAGTCTCATTGGTCACTCTCTCACCTGATTTTAAGTAACGATGAACCACATCCGCCTAGAAGTTAGCTATTCATAACATAAAGTAACATAATAGAAAAGTATAGCCTAAGTAGCTGAAAATAGTCCGCTTGATCGTGTTTACGTTGACTTACGTCACAAACTTTCCTAGCTCGGTCCAATTTCGTTTGAACGTCATAAATATAGCCAAGTTCATACATAGAGTCCAGAAAACATGCCCTGGATTTTTGTTGGAAACAGTTATACTAAATACTATAACTAATACTACTTACTAAATAATAGCCCCGACAAACTCACGAACTTTTCCTATTTTAAGATTAGTGTAAATAAACAAGGATTCGTTAATTAAATGTAGACAAACCAGACTTTCATGGGTCGCTTTGTTTAATACAGTACATCATTAATTAGCCCACAATAGTGAATTTTACGTGCCGCCTTAGGTATCATTCATTGATGCGACTTAAATCATCAACAACTGCTGGCCCTTATTATAAATAGGTTCACATTGCGTTTAGAATCAAAATCTTCTTCCATACAAAAAACTGAATAAAAGCTATAAGATTTTACTAATAACATCAAAACGTGTTTTATTTTTTATCTCCTCAATACGCAATCGCTCGTTGTATTAGTCAGCCGCCTCGATTAAAACTAGATTCCTGAATCCACCCATGATTGTCTACAGATTAAATAATAGCATCAATTATGAAGCTGTAACACGCCCACAAAAGGTTAATATCTTAAATGTCAAAGTTGAGTGAATGTGTTGGAATCTCTGAATATTTTTAGATACGTTTTTGTCCCATGATTGAATAGGAAGACCTAACCAGATCATCCTGTATCCCTGTATATAAATCAGCGTATCAGGTGGTTTGGTTGAGATGAGACACGTCATATTCCCCAGACTGACTATGACGAGGTAGTCATGGTGTCTGGGGAATAATATGAGTCTTACCGTATATGCCTAAACATAGTCTGTCGCATATTCCCCAGACAGACTATGAAGAATATGACTTCAATGCATGCATTGACAAGACAACTTTTAAATTATAATATGCGGCAAGTAGGTACAAATATTGTTAACCTATTTCTGTACTATACCTACCTATTTTGAGTTTATTAGCGACCGGCGACACTCAGCCAGGGCGTCCGAAGAAAATAATCATAGTTGTACCTACCTAGTTACGGTAATAACAAATCAAGGTTTGTACGAAATCCTAAGACAGTAGGTACATATAATTTTAAAAATACTACCTAAGTATTTTTAAATGAAATAAATAGGAAATAGCACTATTCATTCTTTGACCCAACATTACGGCTCAGAGTCGGATATAGGACAGTTAAGCTGATGACACTAAGAATAGATTAAGCAACGTATCATCATCATCAGCCTGAAGACATAGGCCTCCCCCTTAGACCGCCACACCGGTTGCCTGGGACTATTTCGATGTCGTCGGCCCATCCGTCCTACTAGTGGGTGGCCTACCTACACTGCGTCTTCCAGTCCGTGGTCGCCACTCTAGAACCTTTCTTCCCCATCGGTCGTCGGTTCTACAAGCGATGTGGCCTGCCCTTGCCCCATTGTCACTTCAAGCAACGTATACTGGCTAATAATTTCAGTGACTTACCACCAGTCACTTCACACATGGCGTCAATGGGCGAGGAGTCCGACGGCACGAGGCCTGTGTCTCTCTCCACCGCCGGCGTTCCCGCCAGCCGCAGCACCAACGAAAACAGTCTCTGGTCCCAGCGGAACGGCTCCCGAGTCAGTTCCGATCCGGGTATTGGACAGTTCATTGGCAGGTTGAACTGGAAGTTAAATGAAAATAAGAAGGTCGGCGACGGCATCGCGGCAGACCTCGACAGAAATGGCGGGAAGAACTTGACGCCTTCCGTAAAGACTGGTTAAATGTAGCTCATGATCTTACCATCTGGATGTCAGGTTTTGAGGCCTTTGCCCAACAATGATACAACACAGGTTCACGTAATTGGTAACTAAAACGAGTCACGATCAATTACATCTAGGGAATCTGGAACTGTGGAGATCATTCTCCCACAATTACCCAGACTCAGCAAATAGTAAGGTAGGTAACTGTCGTTCACACAAATATTTGTCCTGCGCAAGAATCGATCCCAAAGTCACCGGGTTCGAAACCTCGGCCTGACTATGGCACCAACCCATTGATTTTGCGCCTTTGACATTATGCGACTAAACGCTTTATGACTTAACTGTATCCTGCGATGTTACCCGCTGTTTTTGGAATAAAAAGTATAATAAGTAATAGTAAACAGTCTGTGTGTTAGTCCAGGGTGTTAGCTACCTCCATGCCAAATTTCATCAAAATTTGTCGAACCGCTTGTTTGAGCGTGCAGAAGTAACAAACATACAAAAACAAACTTTCGCCGATATAGTGTTTTATTGGAAGTAGGATATGCCAATTTCCACCGCTTTGTGCTTCAGAAGAGCGGGTTGTTATAGATTGATAGCAGTCATCAGGCCACGTCACGAGACCCTTGAGCGTCCTGACCTGACATACTCCCACCACCTGAGGCCGTCCCTTATTACTACCCTCATTAGACAAATAAAACGACGTAACTTTTTATTCCATTTAGGTCTTATCGTGGATTCAACCATTGAGAAATAGGCTGTTTCAGTTAAAAATCGTGACGACAGGAACCAGTTAAACTATTATAGTGTAAATAAATAGTACGTACGTACGGCAGGCGTTTAAATTTACTTAAAACTCGTACTAATGCCATTCCTAATGGGGAATTTAGCATAGTGTATGCAAGCCAAACCAGTCCAAATGATCTAATAAAAAAAATGGGTTGGTACCTATCATAACATGCGTTGGAACTTTGACCACAATTTCATAACATAATTTCATGAAATACCTACCTATCACAGAACAGATAGGTTATATTATACTACGCAATCGAAGTTTTATTTATTTATTTATTTATTTATTTATTTCTCAAAACTTACAGCTATCCTTACAGGTTCACCCTAATGCGATAGTGTAGCAACTTTAACAACATATATATATAATCTAAATAGAACCTTATTTATAACACAATACCCATAAGGCTACTTTTGTGAATTCACACAGAGTACAACCAAACAAGTCCCTCTCTATTGCAATCCTGTTAATATTGCGTAGAGCACGCGTAAGGGGCGCCTCTCGCAGGAGGTTGGTCCTCCCACGCGGCACTGCCACCAGTTGTGGCCGCCGTCGCCGCCAGACATACCGATCGGGGACGCACAACCATATTTGTGCCAGCACATCAGCATCGTGCAACTTACCTCTCAACACTTTAAAAATATACGAAATGAGCGCGAGCTCTCTCCTGACCCTTAGTTCATTGTAACCGACCATGCCTAGAACAAATAGGGTAGGGTACATTAAAGGATAGAAAGGATATACTCCATACTTCTTCAAATATAAGTACCTCATGAACTTATTTTGTATCCTTTCTACCATCAGAACGTACTTTGTCTCATGAGGGGACCAAATTACTCCATTGTATTCCAATTGACTCCTAACAAGGGCGCTGTATAAGGCAGAAATCGCATCAATATTTGTAAAGCCGTTAGCCATGCGCAGGATAAACCCCAAATTTCTATAGGCTTTTTTGCAAACGTTTATAATATGATCCCGAAATATTAGTTCTGTGTTAAGAGTTACCCCGAGATCTTTCACTTCATTTACTCGAACTAGTGGTATCTCGTCGATGTAATAAGTATGCAGTACCGGGTTACGAGAACGACTGAAAGTAATCGTCATGCACTTGGACGCGTTAAACTGCAGCCGATTTTCCTTGCTCCACGCAACAACTCTGTCTATATCTCTCTGGAGACGTTGGCAGTCGCTCCCACTCTTTATCGCAAGCGTTAACTTTAGGTCATCTGCAAACAACAGGCATTTGGCATCCTGGACCACCTTCGGTAAATCATTTATCATTAATAAAAACTCCAATGGTCCCAAATTGCTGCCCTGACTGACTCCCGACCTAGTAAAATACAATTGTGACCTGCTTCCTGAGTATTCCACGTATTGTTGTCTGTCAGTCATGTAATTGGCGAAAAATTTTAAAAGATGCGGAGTACACCCAATTCCGGCTAACTTTTTGAGCAACACTTCATTGTCAACCAAATCAAACGCTTTTTTGAAATCAAAATAAGCACTATCTGATTGCCCCCCACTGTCTACTATCGGAATTAGATCCGTCACGTGACTCAGTAGATTACTTGTAGTACTTCTTCCCGGTCGAAACCCGTGCTGAGCGTCTGAGAGCTGCGATTGCACCTGAATCGCTACTAGCTTTTGTATAATTGACTCAAAAACTTTTGCCACGGAAGAAAGCACTGCGATTGGCCTATACTCGTCTACTTTTGTATGCGATCTTCCCTTTGGAACTGGTACGACCCTTGTTACCTTCCACCTATCGGGAAACTCTGCCGATTGAAGGCAGAGGTTATATACGTGCAGAAGAGGTTCAGCTAGTACCAGACGACAATCCTTTAAGATGTAAGGCGGTATGCCATCTGGGCCAGCGGACTTCTTCGGCTTGAGTTGCCTGAGAGCGCGATGGACATCGTCTAACTGTAACCCGTCTAGGTGCACGCGTGCCGCTCCGTTCTCACCGCCCGCGGCCGTTATCGCTGCGCTCACGTCTAATGTTGCTCGCTTGTCACTGTACACAGAGTGAAAATATTTAGCAAACTCCCTAGCAGCTTGTTCACTACCTATAACCTTTCCGTCCATCAGCAACTTCTGAGGCCTTCTGTTACCTCTTTTAGAATTAGCATAATTCCAAAAGGACTTAGGGTCGCTTTGTAGTTGATTTTGAACATTGAGCTTATATTGTGTCTCCGCATGTGAGATTGCATGTTTTACTTTAGACCTACAATCTGAGAACGCTTTGTAGTCAATTTCCGACCTACTGGTTTTATACTTCTTGTGGAGGGAAGCCTTTAATTTTAAATCTCGAATTAAATCTGTCGTATACCACTCAGGGTAAACATACTTAGCGCTTATACGGCAATGGGTTTTTCTTGGAACACAACTATTTATAATTGAGTTTAATTCACTATACAAAAAATTCAAACTCGTCTCTAAATCTAATTTGTAAATTGGAGTCCAGTCTATATTAAATACTGACGCGTATAGCAACATAAAATTAGCTTTATAAAAATTTCTATCTGGATTACAAGGCGACTGGCTGTTAGCCTCAGATGTCGCCGCACCTGCACAGTCGCAGGGGAGCGGACGCCACCGGGGCAGTCTCACCGATACCTCAAGCGGTGGGTGGTACGGATCAACATTCACGAGCGGTGCCTCCGCAGCGCACACACTCACACTACCGCACTCCGCAAACGTGCTCAAAACCAAGTCCAACTGCCTATCATTACAATTACCTATGGTGTTACTCTGTGTGAACCCACAATAAGCTTGGAAATATTCGAAATAGTTACATATATCAGAAGAGCAAGAATACAAATTAAAATCACCTATTACAATTACATCGCTATAGCATTTACAGTATTCTTCAATTATTCTAAACAATAGCATATATTCATTTTCTACGCTGTTAGGTGGAATATAGACAACGCATAATAAACATAAAAATCTACTCGTATTACGTAGATAAACGGAGCCACAAACCAGTTCGAACATATGATTGTCAATGTTTACATCCACCGGTACCGGTATACGTCGCAACTCGAAGCGCGGTGTGGCCACTAAACACGCGCCACCCTGTTTACGGCCATCCATTCGATCACATCGGATAATTTCGTATCCTGGCGGAATTAATTCTGCGTCGTGGATTGACTCGTTGCATCCTGTTTCTGTAATGGCGAATAAATCCGCACTGGAAGATGCAATACTTTGACAAAAGTCTTCAGTTTTGGTTCGTAGTCCTCTGACGTTTTGATAGACTATAAAAAAGCTAGAGTTATGTAGGTTTTTTTGTGTGATTGGGTGTTCTCCGAAACCATACCCACTCACAGAACTCAATATTAACAGCCCAGTTTTTAGGTTCACATAATATATCATATTTACTTTCAGGAACACCTATTATGAAAGAAGCATAGTCCCTTTCCACCTTATGATTGATTTTTTCCACTTTTACTGGTATCCCATCTCCACAAATTTTCTGTACATACTTTTCCAAATTTTCTACTGTAGTTTCCTTCCGAAGACGCCAGACATGTAAATACTTCTTACGTTCCAGTCCTTTTATTTCTATAGCACTCGTGCAGTCTCCACGCTTCACTTCACTTGTAGGGTATCTTTTCTTTTTCCTATCTATGATAGTCCAATTTTCTTCAGTATCTTGTACGTTTTCCTTCTGTATAATTTCATCCAGAGCTACAGTATTTTTTGGATAAATTATGTTTTCAGTCGTAACCATGGTCACAGTCACGGGTTCCGTGGCCTTACCCTGCTTTGATGGGCTAGCTACCTGATTTAATAGACTTCTAGGAGTTTCATCAGTCGCATACACGCTGGGAACAGTAGAAGCAGATTTTTTTAAATATGGTACCGGTTGCACAACTTCTGGTTTCGGAGCCCCACACTGTCTTGCTAATCTCTCTACCCGCTTTTGACTTTTGACTATTTCAACGATACTTGAAGTCTTTTCCGTCTCATTTTTATCAGGCATAGGCAATGAGCTATTTGCGATACCTGCCGCTTCCAGTTGCAGCTTGTCCTCCCTTAAAAGTTTGATTTCCGCCTCTAGCAAATCAATCTTTGTGGTCTTTTCTTGGACTACCGTCATTATATTCTTACGAAGTTCTCGCAACTCAGTTTCGGTGCTATTGTATCTACTCAATAGCAACGAATATTCCTTTGCTTGCACATCTAGACGATTATTCATCTCTGAACGAAATTCTTGAAGCTCTTGCAACATCTTACACTCGTTGTCCATAATAATGGAAAAATCATTCTGGATCAGATTACCGCGCTCAGCGTTGACATGGCTGATAGGAGTGAATGTTTTATTCAACATCATAGATCCTCGGACTGGAGTGTTGGAATTATCCGTCTTGGGTATTGTACGTACGCATTCTGGACAAGCCCAATTCCTCTTGTATTCCTGCGTGAAAGCATCGAACTTCTCCGCGGTCAAATTCAGACACTTAAGATGAAATAACTTCTTACATCTTTCATCAGAACACTCCATAAACAATATATCATAAATCACTGAATTGCAGCCGTTACATTTCGTACCCATGATTAAAATCGTTAAAATCACGTAAACACGTCCGCTCGCTGCAACGGATGCAATGCAATGCAAAAATGCAAGTTATAGCACGCTCGCTGAGCAAACACTTATTCAGAATATAATAAAAAATTATTTGGAATTAAACACATCTAGGTTATTAACTTATTATAATGGCGGAAACGCACGACTTAAATAGTTTTAGCCCATTTCCATAAAAATTACATTTGTGACTAAACTGCGGTTAAAACCTGCCATTGCCCGTAAAGTAAAACCAACTTTAGATAAGATATGAGAAACATTAGTAACATGTCCATATTATCTGCGTATGCCCCAGACGGCATGCATTTAATAGTATAATACCATAGACTAGTGGTCTACAACTCTACACCTACTCATCTAATTCAAAAGTACCTAAGTATATCTATCTGTCGGTATACTCTGAAATTACTCACCCAATTTTGATACATCGTAATCCTACTTCCCAAGTTCCTACTAAGTAATATGATAAAATGCGAAAGTTTGGATGTTAATAAAATATATATCGTTGATGCGATTATTAAATAATCTTATAATCTCGACTCAAAACGATATAGAAGGGCACAGAAGGTACTGATTTACGAGGAACAAGTCGCATTATACGAAAGCGTTCGCATATTATAAGGCAATAGTATAATAAGTATAACAATGTTCATTCATGCATACCTACGATAAACTTTAATTTGTCTTTTTCTTTTTACCGATATAATGTATACCTACTGAGATTGCACTTGTATGTATATATATATCTAGAGATTTACTATTTAAACAGCTATTCAGCTACACAACTTTACAACTAGTCAAACAAGTAACCTTATGCTTTTTAACAGCTCGTAATCTTGTTAACTCCTCAATGATTGTAGTTCGTACGTACAGACGCAACATCTAAGATTATTTCGACTATGTATTGAACTATTTATCTGTACTATGTTTAGATAAATAGTTATACTTTGTTTGTTTGTTTGCATTGAATAAGCTCCGAAACTACTGAACCGATTAATTATTATAGATTAGATAAGTATTAAATATTTCACTGTTAGGAAGCTACACCATCCCAGGGTGAAATTGGCTACTTTTTATCCCTTAAAAATTAACGGTTCCCGCGGGATAGTAGGTAACGCGGGTGAAACCGCGAGGCGCTTCTAGTTGTTTATACATATTATATACTTAATAGTCAAAAACTAGGGCAAGACAACTTTCAAATACAACTTAGATTTGTTTTTTTTTCTATCTTTACAGGCTTAGGCTTTTAGATTTCACTGTTGGCAAAACCGCCAAAAACGGAGTGGACGGACTTGCCGAACTTCACAAGCTTGCGGGCAGACTTTTATCCTCCTTGCCGGCACTTCATTTCTTCCTCATAGGAATATTATCTCAAATTGATTTTCTAGTCGAAATAAGCCGCGAAGTCCATTTCGTATAGTTTTCTAATACGTGCTAAGTTTGATCAGCATAAACGACCAAGTTTTCAAGATATAGGTTAGTCACACAAACGCTATATATTATGGAAAATAATAAGTTAAAAAATGACACCCCCGTAGTTTCTTGGTGCTGTCTTCTCTAACGGGCGTATTCCGAAGCACTGGTAGAGTCAACGGAGTTTCCTTTTCCTGTCCAGAATCTTGGTACAGTGCTTGAAAGGGAAACATCCTTTTATCAAACTCAAACCATAATTAATTACTGTTTAATTTAATGTATCATACTTTACATTTTTATGATTCTCTTTGTTAACGAGAATTAGCTGTTTGACTTGTAAAAGTGCGTTTTAATTGCCTATTTACAATAAATGCTTTGACTTTTACTTTGACTATACCTTCTGTCTGCAGATTAGTCGTGTCAGATAAACTGCTGAGCATTAATGACTCCGGCTGACGAGCGCAGCGTAGTGCCATCCAAAATTACAAGTGGCACTACAACTGTTTTGGGCAGGCTGCCACATGGTCGGAAAGGTCCCTACTTTGTGTCTAACGTTATTCCCTAGTTTTTTTTTTGGTTTTTTTTTTTTATAAAGGAACATTCATCTTTTTGTAGGTTTAGGTATTATTTTATAGGCAAGACGTATTAAAAATGTAAAACTTATAATTTCTAGAGGTATTTTTATGCACAAAAATGGGGGGCCTACACTGCCAGAAACGCTACCCTGGCACTTTCTCTCCAAGACGTAAGTATCAAGATAATATCACGATATATTATACAATTTTGTAAAATTTTTGCATAGTTAACTGAGATCCTTTGACCTAAATCTTAAAATTGCCCCATTTGCACTGTTTTAAAAATTAATCATTTAAATTTGGGAGAATCATAACATAACAGATGACTTTGCATCTCATACACATATTCACTTTTACAAACTTTAAATGTTGAATGTATAATTATGCATGACCTAAATTACAATGCCGGCAGTGCGGCCGGGCGACCCTACGTAATATTGATATTGCACTAAGAATTTCGATTAAAACATTAATTATTGTAGTTATAAAAATTGTTTCCGAGTCGTGTTTAGCGTAAAGTCAGTATGCCCATAATCCCCACCTATCGGAGGCCCTAACAGGGAGCATTTTTCTTTGTCGATAACTGTGGTGATTATTACTTCACTATAAATAATTAAAATATTTTATTTTTCACAGTGCCAGAATAATTTTCGTCAAAAGAAAGAGTCATAATAATATATTATAACTTATACTCGTATTTAGTCATTTCCTAGAGGGGCGTTTGTTTTTTATTTAGTTAGATGCAGATAAATCTTCCGGGGCCACAGCCAGGAAAAGGTAGGACAAGTCAAGACTACTGCTACTGTGAAGCATTAGGTTGCAGGTTCGATTCTCTCACAGGGCAAATATTATTGTGTGAATCAAAAGCTAGGTGCCTATTTCTTCTGAGCCTGGGTTTTCGTGACGCATCATTTGTTTATTTATTTAGAAGCATACCTACTTATTGTGATTTATGACATATTCATACCATTGAAGGCCCACATGAAAAAAATCTGTCACTACATTGTATGCCGTATTCGGCCCATAAAGTATTTTGATTAAAAATTGTGTTCCCCCCCCCCCTTCCCCTGCCCCCCACGTAAAACTACATAAAAAGTTGTTTTCGAAAAATTTTAATTTAAAACTCCTCAGGCATTTATGTAGGTAATTAGGGGGGGGTGACTATCTTAAGACAAGACGATTCAAAACTGTTTTAATTACCTTTTAATTTAGTTACATTAAAAAGCAAAAATAAAAGTGTCTTAAAGTTGGTGGGGCTTGCACCATTATTTGCATGACTTGCAATTAATGTTTTTAATTTTTCCAAACTATCCAAATAATCAACCCGTTGCCAGTCATACTTGAGCCAACCTTGCACCTGCCACTGTCATACTGAGCCATATCATGGAAACTGCAAGACTGATCAAGGGTTCCATCAGATCAAAATACAAGTACAGTATGCAGTCTTGTTGTATAATCTCACTATAATAATATGTGTAAGTATGTTGTATGTGTTGTCTATTGTTTCCGGGTTTACAAAAAAAAAATTCCAATCTACTCTACAATCTTAAATCAACAATAAAGCAATACAAACTGAGTTTCAACTTGATTTTTCAGTTAATATAATTTATATTTGATTTAATAGCTACAGATACTTACTTCTTCCTGTATGCCCGCATTACTGGACAATTTCCCTCCATCGGTGATAACCACAATGACGGAAGGTTCAAGGTAGAAGGGGCACCTGCCTTGGCCATAAGTATCAATGCCAGTTTGCATTCGGTTAATGTTTAAAACGTCAAATGCATGCTTCAGTGCTGCTCCCATAGTAGTCAGACCCAAACATTGCAAATTTTTCAGCTCATTTATAAATGTAGCCAAATTCTCTTTCCATCCAGCCTGGAATAAATAAACAAGTTGTATGAAATTTAGAACACAGCTTCCATTCGGTGTGTTAAATATACCTATAATGTATACCATTCTATCATACAACAACTAGTTAGGTTTCAGTAGGTACAACATTGAGAGCCCTGCCTATCATAGTGCAATGTCAACTGGTATAAGAACACTTGTAAACCAATAAGAAATGTATTAGCTTTATTATTATTGTAAGTTATTCCTACATAACAAAGATAAGAACAAGCTTCCTGCTAAGTGGAGCAGTTCAAATTTCCCCCCCAAATCGCCATTTCGTTGTGGGTGGGCTAGACCAATGGGAAGGTGCGACGAGCGCGCAGTAGCGAGCGAGCGCTATCGCGAAGGCAGCAAGCAACGGCGGGTCGTCCTGTTTACGTCGTGCTGTCTATTTCAGTAATTTCGTTCTTTCAAAATATGTTCATGTCCATGGATTGCAGATTACAGTGCTACATGTATGGACACCGCCTCACCGGCGTAAATATGCTAAATACCGCACAAATAACGATCAAATCTTGGCGAACGTGTTCACTATGATACTAACCTTGATGTTCGCGGGTGGCTCTTCGAAAGTTAGAAGCATATACCTGTCCCCTCTGCTTTCCGGAGAACGCTGACGAACCTACGAAACGAAATCCATGAGTCCCACACATTTACACGAGATAAACAAATCGATCACAAAAACTAACGTTTGAAGAGTCGATGACACTGCACGTACCTTTACGAACGTTTCCACGGCGCCCTTGGCTACATCGAGTAACGTTGGGCGTCCGCCCAAATAAGCTCTTTGGTTCATAGAAGCAGATGTATCTATTAGGAAAACTATGATAGTCATCGTGAAAATTGGCTAAATGTCCTTGGAAATACATTAAAATATGCGCACGCTATTATGAACTAAAGAACAAATATGGCCGCTACATCGTACGCAGACTCGCTAGGAAGCGACCGCCCGACAGCCGCTTCGACGAGCAGCTGAACAAGCTACGCCACGAAGACTCCAAAAGTACCACGTGACCTAATCAGACGTTCGGGCGTTGTCGGCCGCCAATAGAAAAACGTTCGGTTATTTTCGCACCGTAGCAACTGGGTTACCAAACTAAGACACAAAATGTGCACACAATATGTGCATTGGTGCCTGGTGGATCATCAAATAAACAGTACTAATAAAAAACTCGTCATTCGACTCATCATCTCTTGTTTATCTTTTTTTTAAGCATGCTATATTTTTATATGTCAGATTTTAAATAATCATCATCATCATTATCGAACAATTATTGACTGAGCGAACGTAGTGAGCGAAGGTCCCCATGTCAACTGGTGTTTTTTGCTTTTGCCCGCATGTATAGTATGTTTGTTCCGGGCTACAGGTCGTATTTCGCAACAGATTTTTACAAGATTTCTTACATGTTCTTTGATTTTTATTGCTTTTTTGTCGAGAGCTATTTTTGATACTAAAGTAAAAAATAAGTTTTGAAAGTAGGGGCAAAAAGGGGAAGTTTGCTGTAGCGTCATTTATTCGCCTAGACTTGTGATATTTGGTGGAAACCTAAGTATTAAATATTGAACAAGATATTGTTATGAAAAAAAAAAAGTGGAGGGGGAAGGGGCAAGTTTGCTTTAGTGCCATTTGTTGGCCTAGGGTTACGATATTTGGTAGAAGCCTTTAGAATTAAATTCTGAACAATATGATGTAAAAAAAGTTTCTAAAGTTGGGAGGAAACGGGGGCAAAAACGGGGGGGATACCTATCACTATAATATTAGTTAAGCTCTAATCGCGAGGTCACAGAACCATTAGTTATACCTATTATGTATTATTTCCTTTTGTTAGGACAGTCATAAAATATGTATTACGAGAATAACAATTAATAATAAGACAATTAGCCCACTGCCTAAGTTCACCAAAGTATCATGACTGTATTGGAATACTTGTTTTAAACACAGTCATGTAAAATCAAGGGCAGGAAAAATTTCAACTAAACATTTCAAAGTTTGGTGGCTTGCTATGAATACCTACATGAAATGCTTTTTTAAGTACCCCTGACATCGGTCGAACTTTTAGCGTGGTATAATTACTTTTATTTCCATTGTCAGAATCGGCCCCCAAGTAGTTGAAATATGAAACAGGTGCAACGAAAACCTATTATTATTTAAAAGGGAGCAACGTTACTCCTACGTAAAACGTACTGGTATAATATTTCATTGTCTCTCCCGTAACGCTGAGGAACTATTTTTACTCTGGCAATCTCGATTCCCGTGCGTAATCAAAAAACTTTATAAAGCAAATTACTTTTATATGCGATACAAATATACAGATCATTTCAGTGCTAAAATTTACCAAAATTAACGAAACATCTTATTTAAATTCTGATCATTGGATGATAGAGAGTTATTTTTGAGAAAATACTTTTAAAGAGTAGTTAATTTTACAGAAGCGCGGTAAATTTAAAAATAGAATGCTACTGATATAACTTTTGTCGCCCTTGTCCTTGTACCCGTTTTAGGATTTAATTTTTAATGGAATAACAATATATTATAATATATTTTATTGTGTACATACGTAGTTAATATATAATGTTATAATATTTTATAAGCATTTATTACTTATAAAATATTATAACATTCGGACTTATTTTTATTAAAAACTGCATTAGGTAAAGAAAATAGGAAAGAGCTTAAAATAATAACGCAGGTAAGAGTATGCAACATTAAAATATTATGCTTATCTACCTACCGCTAAATTAACAAAAGTAGGTATAGGTATCTATAGGTACTAATAAGTACAAAATAGTTTGTCTTGTTTTTCCTAACAGCATCATAGCGTATTAGCCCTAAATGTCTTTTTCGGCGTAGGATGGTCAGCGCTTTTGGACAACGTACGTGGCAGTAGGTAGATAGGTATAAAATATACGCGCAAGTCGCACAATGAATATTTCAATCAAAGGAATTTCGATTTATTATTCCACGAGCACACATTGAGCTACCTACTTACTCATTTTTGCTTCCATTTTAACTGTCGTGGATATTAGGTAATGCATAAACTAGACTCTAGAGTATAGGTATTAGGTAGGTATATCGGCAATGCTCCAAGTCGAACAAATAAAGCACAGCTGTGTCTGCCTAAAATTTTTTTTTTTAGAACTAGGCTTGTAATGTCTGGGAATAAGACTTTATTACTAGAGTACCAGCAGATTAGGTATTTACATCAATATCTTTAATTGCATTTAATTTTGTAATGACGGTTTTTCCCTAAGAACAATAATAACAGGAGCTCTTTAATTATATATAAGAAAGGGGAAAAGAGTAGAGCGTATTCTTTAGTGAGTGGGCAACGCATCGACAACGCCCCGAGTGATATTGGTGTCAATTCGATAGGCGGCGTTGACTGTTTACCATCGAACCGGGCCGGTCAGCTTGTTTGCCGCTGTCGCGTAAAAAAACTAATAGGTATTGTTTGATTCAACTTCTACGAAAAAAATCGGTGCTAAATAAAAAAGACAGCTAAAAGTGTCTACTCTCTCCCTATCAAAGGAAGAAACAGCCCTCGTTATTGTACGAGTTAGTATAGTTTCCATACCTACCAATCCTACCTACCTATACGTTATATTATTATAATTGAGTTGTATTGAAATTTTGTAATGGCACAATGTGCGAACAGCACTGTGACCAGAAGAAAATAAAGTTATAACTGAATTCGTTTTTCAAATTTCTAAGGCCCCAGATCAGCTGTTTCAGGGTTCAGTTTTCCCTTCACACAAAGCCTTTAACCGCACCAAGGTAGTTAGCTCTTTAAAAATGTATGTCGCATGCGCGGGCCCGGTGGGTGGCGGGAGAGGAGTGAAGTGAGGCTGGTGCTATTACTGCTATTCCTTATTCTGTGACTGGGGTGGCTCGGCCGGGCATATCGTGCATTTAACCCTCCTGAAACCTAACTTCGTTATATACATCTGTAGACAACTAACAATGTGCAATCTTGTTGTGGATTCGAGCGTTTTTATTTACCGGTTGGCGAGTCGTATTTTACTTGTATCGGCTTGAAACTTATCTACGTATTAGACAGATAGGTACCTACTACCGTACCTTCGTGTATGCGACAATAGCCGTTGCCGCGTTTTTGTTCGTAATTATTATACCTACCTATACCTACTTGGTTCCCAAAAACTTTATTATGTCATTTTCTCCATATAATTTTATATTAGGTACCTACCTAGGTAGGTACTTATTACTCGTAGCCAAAACTAGCTCCCAAAACTCTATTAAAATTCGTTATTTAATTTTAAAAATTATTGTTTGGAGGTAGGTAGGTAGGTACTTAATAGGTAAATCTAAATGGGTCCAGAGTTCAGCGACCATCAATAGTGTTACTACTTAGGTAGGTATATTAATAGTTTTTTGGACACAAACGTAGTACTACTTAGCATACCTACGTACCTACTTGTATCGGTTTCTGGAATATTTGAGCAAATAGGTAATAAATTTTTTTGTCTTTATCTGGAACTGAGCAAATGAACAGGACAGGACAGCAGTAATCTAGGTTCTCCAATTTTACCGATCTAGAAACTGGCCGTAAATAACCTTTCGGACCTACTGTAAATGTTACCTATTTATATTGAGCGTAGGTGTAGATACAGGGTAGTACCTACCTCAGCTGAGCAGGGAGTCGGAGACAGGGGGACGTGGGCAAGTAGGCAATATTGACTACTCAGGAAATCATCCGATAGATATCGACCCAGAGTAGGTATGGGTATATATACCCAGCCTACCAGCTGCATATAGGTACCTATATATACATCGCAATCGCAGTCCTACCGTATTTCGTCGTCAGACGTCACCAACCACCATAGTGGTAGGTATTCTTCGAGCGTGTACCAGCCAGGAATCCCCTAGCTGGTATAGTAGGTAGGTGTACCTATCCTGTTCCTGGACTTTTTGTGACCATAGTGCCAAAATATCGAATAGGTAGTTGTTTCATACGTACGGCTGCGGTTATACGGTACAGTCAGTAACAAAAGTCGCTGGAAATTTCCAAACTTTCGTAGTTAAGTAGGTAGGTATACTTACTCGAAATATTTTAATATATCGTGTACCTATAGGTAGTGTAGATAAGTATAGCTAATTAAGTATGTCCACAGATTTTTGTTGCTTACTGTTCCTATGCGGGCCGAGTGACGGAGTAAGCTTCGTTCGGGGTGGATAGGAAGTACCTATACCTACCTTGGGAGGCAGGGAATGGTTCGCGAGGTTCCTTTGTAACTGCCTTATCCCAAGCCTCGGTCGCATTATAACCGCACAAACATAAGTACCTATGTCTACCTATCGTGAATGAAGTTGACGAACTTTCGGAACATTCAGTGAGATGTAAAAAATCTTAGTTTATGTAACCCATCTGATGTGAACCTGCGGAACTTTATCTTTTAGGTTCTTGGCTCCTGCTATCCCTATTTTTTCTTGCTTTCGCTTAAAGTGGTAAATCGGGGTCTTTATCATCATGAGCCCATGCGAATAAACTGTATTCAGATGAGGGGCCCATGATGATAAAGACCCCGAGACAAAACTTCACCAATAAAGATTACCTATTGACGTCAGTGCAGTGTGTAGTGTAGTGTGGTGGGCTGGTGGGTGAACTATGGTGGGTGTAGCTAGAACTAGAAAGAAGGTAGGATAGGACCTACCTGGAACCCTACCTACCTTTTTTTAATGGGGGGAAATGCCTTCGCACTTCCCGTCCGCCACGGGGGTGGGGGAAGGGGGTGTGTGGGACACGAGCCCACTAAAACCCCCCCGTGAGCCGGCGATCCGCCTGGAGTGTTGGCATTCACCATCTCGCCCCAGCGGCCGGCCCGGTGGGACTACCGGGTCACGCCTAGGGAGGGGATGACCTTGCTCACCAAGGCCATGCCGGTCCCCCCAGACGCGTGGTGCCGTGCAAGCCGGCGGAGGGCCCCCCGAGCCCCCATCAGTGGCACCACTATGGAGGACGAAGGAGGCGACCGAACCGCCTCCTCCTTCCCCCCCTGGACGTCTGCGTCGGAGCGGTTGGGTCAGCATGGACGTCTTCCTCATGGCCCGCTCCGCGGCCTCCTTCTGCTTCATAACGGCTTCGCAGAAGGAGGCAACCGCCTGCCACGATCTCTCACTGCCATGCATGGCGTTTACCACACTTCGCAGAGAGAGATCCTGTCCCACGAGCGCTGAAAGCGTGTGCCGCTAAGCCAACCTAAGGATCGAACTTCGAAGTGAGTTGAGTTTTGACGGGAATCGAAAAAAAGGAAACTTGGTTAATTTTGTACTTTTTATCTCAAACTTGTAATTCTTAGAGTGTTTCGTTCGTGCACGAGTGTGGGAAAATGATAATTACAAGCCAAAATGTGTAATTTAGCATTTTTTCCAAAACTCCTAGGAAGTTTCAGTAGCTAACGTACTTATGAGCGTTTTGGCGGGAATCCGACAGTGAGACGTTTGTTTTTTTTTTTTTTTGTTTTAGTTATGGCTTCGCACGGTTTGTGCATATAGCCAGTGTCAAGTGTTTTATTTTAAGTATTTCTTAATTTCACATTAAGAAAGTCACAGCAATGTTATAGCAATCGTGATCAAGTAGTCAAGTCAATTATTTACATCGTCAGTCATGATTCAGTAAAGTAGTGGATGCTTTACTGAAACTTCTTGGGAGTTTTGGAAAAAATGCGAAATGACACGTTTTTTGAGTTTATATCATTCGCCTACACTCGTGCACGTTAACGAACACTTAATGGTTAATATTCCACCAATATTACACATTAACACTCGAAGAAACACAAGTTTGAGCTAATAATACAAAACCAACAACGTCTCACTATCGGATTCCCGCCAAAACTCCGAGACGTTTGTTGGTTTGAATTATTTTTCTCAAACTTGTGTTTCTCCGAATAGTTATGAATGTGTAATATTGGTGGTATATTAGGCATTGAGTGTTTGTTACCGTGCACGAGTGTGGGCAAAGGATAATATTTAACCCATAAAGCGTGTCACTTCGCATTTTTTTTCAAAGCTCATAGAAGAGTGCTAAAAGAAGGTTCAGTAAAGCATCCATCACTTTACGAATCGTGATCTTTACTATGTAAATAATAGACTTGTTAAATGCATAAGCCGTGCGAAGCCGTAATAAAAAAAAAGCCTTCTGTCTTTTTGTGTTGTCATTGTTCTCAACTTGTCATATTATGTCATTGTCATGTTGTAAAACTGGCAAATTTGGCAATTGGTGGTTTGGTTGTGAGTGTTGTGACTGCCGTTTTAAACTTACTTCTCTTTTGTTTTCAATTCAATTTATACATTATTTAATATTATTTATTGACTAATGGTTCGTGCGTTAGTTACTCTCAATTATACACAAAGGTACAAAAGTACTTGTACCTGCAAGGTACAGGCAGGGAGGCAGGCATAGTAAAATGTATGTTGGTGCAATGTTCTGGTACATAGTATTTTTAATAAATAAATTTCTTTCATGGTAAATTATTCTCTTGGAAGCCAGCAAGTAAAAGCGCCGAACGAGCGAGGCACAGCTGAATCAACCCACAATGAACGCCGACGAATGTGCCTTAGCCATGGACGCGGTGTTAGAAAAACTCGTAACCACCGCTATCACCACAAAATCAGATGATAACCAAAGTAGTTTTGATGGGCTCTACAAAAATTGGGGGAAAACCGGCAGCCAGGACGAGAGACGAAGGGAAATCCTCACAATTCAAAAAAGGTAGTTTCGGAAGTAAAATGATGCTTCATTTCTAATGTTCAGCTTATACAGTAAAGAACTTTGTACATTTTCATTGCTTAGTTACTAAATATCTTAACCTGGAATGCCTATTGTTGAGCAAAGCAAGGCGAAGGTCTCCAGCTAGCATGACTTCTGCCGAGAACTGATGATAATAGCATAAGTTCTGTTTTAGTAACCGTCATTCAAAGTTGGATAAGTACAGAGGAATCTTGGAACTGGTGCAAGCGGTTGAGCAAAACAGCATCTTCAAGACTCATAACAAGGTTAGTATTCATATTCCAGTGCATATTTTGCTTACTACTCCTTGAGTGTGATTTGGAAATAAGGGCAAGTAAATATTTAGTAATATTATCATTTCAACTACAATATACAAAAGTAATGAAAATAATATAAGTGGGTTTATGATTTTTTAAGTGGTTCTTCCTGAAAATTGTATATTATAAAAGAAATCCTCATTGTAAGAATAATTGGTATGTAGGTTGCATGCTTGCCCTTTTGATGTATAAAAAAATTTCATCACAATCACATACATCAGTCTTGATCCTTAAAAACTAGGTTTACCTGTATATCCTTGTATATTATGTTGCATAAAATAATATGTCTTTGGTGTGTTTCTAGTCTCAATATAAATAGTTTGCAATAATAATAATAATAATATATTTATTCAAGGCGTACTATAGACCCAGCATCTATGTGGCCGGTTTTAACAAGGCCCCGTCGTACAACCAAGTGCTAATGATGTCCGAGTGGCTAACCGAGAAGCCATGTGACTTTGAAGAGAATTGGCTCGTGGTGCCAGTGCCTAAAGGGGTCCGGGTGTTGGTTGTGGCTAACAATGTAAGTATAACCTAGAATAGAATAAAAAATCTCTTTTTTCTTTAACAAAAGAACCACAATACAGAAAAAAAAGAAACAAAGGAAAAACACAACAAACTCATATAGAACCTCTTTCAGTCTTAGATTTAGCTTAATAGTCTTAAATTTAGCTCTCTTAGAGTGGTCCTAGAGGCTTAACATTCAAATATGATTTGAAATATGTGTACCTAGTTCTAGTATAAACATAGTTAATATTAACAATACAATATTTATATAATTAGGTATAGAAAGTTGTGAAAGTTTGCATGTTTCTTCCTTCTTCACTCTGCAATGGCCAAACATATTTTGATACAACTTGGTATAAATTAGTCTTGGAATGACACATAGGGGACTCTTTCAATCTACTAAATAATAATAATTCCCATGGAACAGAAAAGCGAACCAGAAACATGACCATAAAGTGTGATATTACAAACTGAATCAATAATACATTTTCTTCAAATATTTCAGGGGAATACAAGGCTTTTTACAAAATTTGGCCACTTGTTATTTGAATGCCGCACTGTACTGCCTGGTGGCAATCCATGCAACCCAAAATCGAGGGTCAACTGCTGCGTGTTAGACTGCTTCTATCAGAAAAAGGGGAACACATTGTATGTTCTAGACATTTTAGCATGGAATTCTCAGCCAATGACTGATGGAGAGGTAATTCTAATCATTATTAAGTTATGCTGGGGTTATGGCTAAGGATTGTTTTGTCACTGTTCAGTGTTCACGGTAATCATTTTCTGTCTTGATTTTGTTTTTTTAAACATTATTCATTATCTTGATACATTTATTAGGTGCCAAAAAATTGCCAATGGGGATTTTCAAGATTTTTTTGTTGTGAGTAACATATCCATATTATGTTACTCATAACAAAAAAATCTTTAAAGTTACTCACAACAAAAAAACCTTGTCAAGCTCGTTTTAAGCATAAAACTAATTGGAAACCTCATAAATATTATAAAAATAGGTGTTAAGTATACCAAGCGATGAAATATATTATAAAAATATTTGGACAAAATGTGACTGTTGTCCTAACAATACGGATTTTAATTACAGTGCGAATTCCGAGACTATTGGCTGAGATCACATTTTATAGAGTCTGATGGTTTAACAACTCTGAACAAGAAAAATGAACTTATTTTCGTACTTCTCCCTAAAGTGTCATGTGCTCTGGAACAGTTTAACAAGTAAGTGTTTAGTGTAATAAAATAAACATTTCTTGTGGGCTTTAAATTTTAAGCAGTAATAGCCTATTAGATAGAATACCCAGCTTTAAAGGACAGAGTCACAATTGCATATTTTAATCCCAGAGTGGGTTTTAGTACCAGAGTGGGAGTTTTATTTAATACCAAGAGTGTAAGAGTGTACGACTCTAACTGCCTGCACTGTTTGAATGTTAAAGCTCCGCTGTTTACAGATTCATGATGACCGTGCACTTTGATTCCGGATTCAAGGCATTAGATGGCCTGTTGTTCTACCACAAGAAGGCACATTACCACTCCGGAGTCACACCACTGGTGGGATGGCTTTTCCCCTATATGGTGCAGGAGGTGTTGGGGGAACGTATGTATTTCAATACTTACTAGTTTTACTTGACAAGACAGTACTCTAGAAATGCCTAGTCGCCTCAATGCATAGAAATTATGGAGCAGTAATAGATATTGTATTGTTCCAGACATCACCGTCAATGCAGAGTGCATGCTCTTAAAACCAGAGAATTATACAAATCAAGCTCAATTTATTAAAGAGTTCAATTCCAAAAATGACGAGAAGAAGATCAAAGCGCAAAACAAAAAAGAAATGAAAAAGAATCAGATGGATACCACAGATGTCAGCCAATCTGAGGTAAAGTAAACATCATGAGTATTTTACTACTTTGAAACTCTATTTATTTATATGAAAGAATGTTACTGTTGGCAACTCTAACAAAGTTTCATGTTTGCTATTTATGTCAGTATTGAAGTGATGGTATTTTACCCGACTTTGGTGAAACAAAAAAATGAAATTAAATAAACATCTTGTGCCAACAAAACAAGTTTGTACCACTCAGTCACAGGCCCAATCTGTCATCGACAAAAAACTAGGCCCTGATGAGCCCACATATTATTATACAAAAAAAAAACAATGACAAAGAAACAAATGAACACATTTTAGAGAGGGAAGTACAAGTATAATATAGTTATGTTTCACCGTATCGCCGCCCATATTGGATCGATATGCTATTACAATTATTGAGATATTATGAATTGGTTCGGCTTCGCCGCAAAAGTACATAATTTAGAAATTCTATAATTCCGGTTTTTAGCTTTCGGACTATTAACTTTTATATGCTTTATAAACTAGCATCTGACGAGTATCTCACTGTCTTGAGTTAATTCTGTTTGACTGTTCTCTCTCATGCTCTGTTTCCATTTCAGACGAAGCCTGTAAAATCCAAATCCGTGGCTAAAAGTGATGGCAAGCCAAAGACCGAGAAGATGGAAGCTGAGGCTGTTCCCTGATTCCATCGATACAGCAGTCGTTTTACTAGCCTCCGATAAGCCAGATCAACAGAATTTGAACCCTACTTTGAGTGATATTACCCAAGGGCAGAAAACTTTGTTGTCTAAATGGAAGATCACCTATTATTAAAACCATATGCATGGTTTAATTTAACATCTACTGAACTCTTCCTTTAATGCAAAAGCCGAATATTACGACCATTTACACAACACTACAATAGACATACAATAAGCCTAAGCTGATGTCTGTATGTTGTTACTGTATCGACAGTGCTACCAACCTAGATCATCCTTTTTGAAAAATATAACTTATGAAGTTATAATTTCCAAAAACAAAAAAAAATCTTATTTGTTTTGATATTTATGTAAGTAAGTTTCGTTATATATACTTGAGTTGAATTTTGTATAGAGCGCGCTGGCGCGTCAATTTGAATGTATGTGTGAGTTTTGTTTGACATGCAATGTGAGTTTCTAATTACTTCTCATTGGTCCTAAGTCTAAGTGAAGGCAATATTTGCATACTAAATGTATTTTAATGGATTCATGTCTATATTAAAATTATCAATGTCGTAGCACTGACTTATATCTGTGAACGTTTTGCTAAATATGTAAGTAAAATAAACTTACTCAGTATTTAATGCAATGGGTACTTTTGTATTTTTAAACATTATAGTTTAGTTACAGTCTTTGGCGGAAGGTGAAGCTTAGTTACGATGAAGAAAATTACTTCCATTAAAAAAAGATTGTTTAAGGTTCGCATGGTTTGTGCATTAAGATACTCTTCTGTTTTTTCGAAGTAATTTGTCAAAATGAAACATTTAAAAGTCGAATCTATAGCTATTAATATAGCGAGTACAATAACAAAAAAACTACTTTCACTCACTAGAGCCTAACAATCCCGTTTAGGTCCGCTAAGCTGAGCTATATATATGTCACACACTTTTTGAGCATGAGATATGAAAATGTATTTTGTGGGTAGATTGTCATATAGTGGGTACATTGTGAGAATCGCGACTAACTCGTATAGGTATATGTGTTCCCAGTTGTTGCCACTGAAGACAACTGGGAAAATTTGAAAAAAATCCTATATATTGCCACTGGCTGTAAATGAGAAGTTACCGACCTTTAGGTATCAGTGATGAGGATTGACACGTTACATCCAGGTTTATGTAAGGGAAGTCCAAATCTCAAAACTATCACCCGATTTGTACAATAAACCCTCGATTTATGGATGTAATAAATAAGTAACTAAGTAATTAACTAATTGAATGGGAGTTATGATATCATATTTAAAAGCTAAAAACGGGTCTAATTCTGGCACAAACTAATATCAAACTATAATTTTGACATAAGTACCTCGATGAGTGAGGTACATCAACTAACCACCCGTAAAGGTAGAAGACTGGAGAATGCGGGTATCACCGTCCAGAGCGACAGGTGTGATTTCCAACTATACCCCTTACTTTTCCTTACTACCTACTTCATTTTGATATTAGGAACGCCAATTAAATCCGTTCTTAGCTAGTCAGCTCGTGAATGGATATTCTTTCTTATTCGAATCTTATACTGTAATTTGCAGTAATAAAATTTAAATGTGATGACCGTTTTGTTTATTATTATAGCTGCAGGAATACCACAGTATTACAGTAATCCTGATGCACATCAGTTCCAATAAATGATTAAAAAAATACAAGTTCGATCGAAATCAAATTTTGTAAATAGACTGTCCCTAGGGCAATTATTGAGGATAAAAGTCTATGTTAGTGACGTTTAGGTTTTCGTAACAAGACGGCACAAACATGCATTGACGGCAAAATTAGTGTGAGAACTACTTGTTCAGCAGTTGCTCTTGTCGTTCTTGGTGACTCAACAGTTACCGCCACATAAGTACTATTGTGTTGGTCACTTGCTTAGATCTAATCGAGTAGCTTACCTACTACGCTACACGCTTACACTATAATGCATTACATAATAAGTTAGACGTAGATACGTAGTAGCGTACCTATAGGCAATCTTTATTCTCTACACTAGCTGGCTGACACGGCAGACGTTGTCATTGCCTCTACCTTTCTCCTTCTCCTTTTATCTCTTTCCCTCTCTAAGTTAACATGGTCATTGGTCGCAGTTTCAATTTTTTTCATATACCGCGAAACATTCTCAAATTTTTCACCTTCTGACAATAACAAACAACAAAAAATTGCAAATGTAATAAGCAAAGTTGATCCATCCGTTCACGCGCGTTGCCGTGACCAAGGGAAATTGGGATTAACTTTTATAGACGTTATGTATATAGATAGTTTAGGGTTATGTACTATCTAGTCATAATTAACAATGAGCATTTATATGGTAACTACTTACGCCGTCTATTTTGGGTAATACACATATCTATGCACACGTGCCTATGATAGGTACAAAGAGCATAAGTAGTACAGCCCTGAAGTCCCTATGTAGGATTTTGGGTGATTGATGAGACTCGAAACGTGTAAAATTAGGTAGGCAAAAATTTCAGCACGAATCTCTTCGTTTGTTTATTTTTGGCGTTTATTAGCTGATCCAGGCATTAGTAAGCCCAAATAAGTATTTTGAAAGTATAATGAGTAGGTATAGATAGATTATGATCTTAAGATTGACAGTAAGGAAACGCGATAAAAATTTAATGCCTATTTACAAATCGTAAACCGCCATTTCTCCCGTTTAAACGCAGATAGAATATTAATATAGGGCCGGTCGTAAACCGCGCCAGTAATGCCAGATGAATAACAAATATTGCTAAAGATCTCAATCTGTTTAATTGGGCTATAGACGCTTTTACTAAAATTGTCTACCCATAGAATATATTTTAATTTTATTAGGGTTGTACTAACTAACGATTGCTGCACCGCCAGTCGCTACCATAGTATATTTCTTCGGTACCTAAATGAAATGAAATTATTTATTTGCATGAAATATGGTACAATATTGATGACAGGTTCAGTGTTCACGAAGTCCTGAATGTTCCACCAGAAACTGGCATAGGTACATATGTACCTACTCGTAGGTAGGTAAGTACCTACTGGGCGATTTAGGTAAGTAAGTATAAAAATGCTTTTAGCACCTCCTCAAATGATCTTTTAAGAATTATTTGTTGCTGATAAATAAGAGGGATAAATTGTGATAAGTTTATGTTCAATAGACTTTATTATTTCTGTTTACATAGAATAACGCCTGTTTATTGCAAAGAGTAAGAGTACCTCTACTACTAGTTACTATACTACTACCTACTGTATGTAGGTAGGTTGGCTATCGCTGTAATAACGATGGTTATGATGGAATAAGCAATATGTTGGAACTACGTAGGTGTTGTGTAGAGTATACCTATTTAGGCGTGCTTATTATTTATATTCGTAATTCCTCCTATTTTTTTTTTTTGGTTCGTGATCGTAATGTATATGAGAGGTTACAGATACGAGTACGTTCCTACTTATTTTATTGTCCACGGTTTACCCGAACCATAAATCATTTTTCTAATAGAATCCTTAGATAGTGATACCCCACGGCTAGGTTGAAATTTATCATACGTTTTTTGCCGATTTATCACGTTCACGGTTCAGTTCTCAATAGTAGCCATCCCGGTACTAAATCAGTAATTCTGACGGGGACTGAATAGTTGAATCCTTACATAGTACCTACTGCATTCAGCACTGTCAATCGTTTTGAATTATGTAAATTCCTTAAGATAATTTTAAGTGAGGCCTGGTTTACTACTGGCTGGACTATACCTAGTAAATAAGTAATTAAGGAACCTAGGTAACAGAGTAAAAGTACAATCCGAGGTTATAATAATATATGAATGAGATGTAGTCAAGTAACGTCCCAAGGACCATTTTTTAGAGACCTTAAACCCCTTTTAACTTTAAAAAGTCTATTTGTGGTTTATATTTAGATAATAACATAAAAGGGGTTTTGACAAAAGAAAATGTGCAAATACCTAGAGTCAATTGACTCAAGTCTCATGCTCTGATAGCTGTGATCGTGTTGATTCTACGATGTTCATTAATAATTTAGAAGGTTGGCACAAAATGAATTGATACCCTTATAGTATAATAAATCTATAGGTAGGTATATATTATTCAATTTTCATGAATCGGGAATTCTTGTTACGAACACAACCCTATTTACCCTATGAAAGGGAATTGTAAAACTTTTGCCTAACTGAAGTCCGATTCAAATGAATCGGCGGAAAGTTTGGCATCAACTAAGGAAGAGGGTAGCTCATCCAGAGGCCATGACAGGGTTTATTCTTCAGAGTTCTCTGTGAGATAACATCGTCCGTCATATCTTTTGAATAATGCGACAGTGGTCTGGTCAGGTGCCCACACAACATCCCGTTGGACATAATGTTGGCTGACCGCCAGGAGCATGCTAGGCCATACAGTGTTCATAAAAATTTTAGCTACACGTATACACGACCAGACTAATTAATGCGGGTCATTGGTCTGGTCAAGCCTTGACTGTAGTAACTGTAAATGATATAGGAGTAGCTAATATCTTAATAGGTACTACTTAACAAAATTAATATTTTTGGTAAACGGCAAAACACATTACATTGTAGATAGTAGGTTAGAACCTCAGTAAGAACAATGTTTTCCGTGTGACAATTTTAGATAACTACAGGTGTAAGAAGGTACCTATAAGAAATTATAATACCCTCTCATGCAAGACGCACATTGGGGCATAATAAAAATAAACGAGTTGGGTTGGGCACTTTAATCTTCTCTCATATTTTTTCAGGGGCGAAATTATAATGTCTCAGGTGTTTTTGGAATAAAAAATAATTCTAGGTTAACTCGCACTCTTGACGATATGCCTATAGGCACCTGACAGTGTTAGGTAGGTGAAAAATAACTAAATGCTTTACCATTTTATTCAGTTACTTAATATTTTGTATCAACCTGTCTACGTGCTACGTGCTACGCGCTACGCTAGTCTACAATTTTTAGTTAAACGTTGGAATAGTAGGTACCTATACCAGTGATAGATCATCTTTATTTATATCGTCAACTGGCTTTATTTCCAAAATGTGTGATTAAATATCACTGTGACACAAACCATCATGATGTAGCTACATGATATAATTTATACGTATCTAGACTATCTAGGCACGGCGTAAGATAAGGTAATTTATACCTGCTTCCCCCACAAGATACGTAGGTACCTACCTAAATAATTTAACTGTTCGTACGTACATCTTACAATACCTATAGTAGGTATATAAACATTATTCATGGCTATTTTCGCGTTATTACTGTAATAAAATCTGCAGAAATAAAAAGCGTAATTTGAGTCTGGCGTCTCGCGGCGAATCCAACACTTATCTGCCAGTATATGGCCACGTAAAACGCTCATGTTTCTATTCTTTATTGTTTAAGAACCACATAGCCATCATATTTTGATAGGTCAAAACGAGATTGGCCCTCAACTTGTCTTGGAAATATTTTACATCTGGTTACCCATTTCAGGCTTGCTTACCACCAAGTTTGCCGGCCATCTGCAGTCTATAAGTTTATACTTATATAATTTTATAGAATTTATATTATATCTTTTTATAGCTGACTTATTATTTCAACTACTTGATATTATTTTCAAGTCTAGTTACTCACATGGAAGCCAAACTGGCCGATCTTGGTGTTAAATTAGACACGAAGTAAATACAAAAGTGAATGGTAAATGAGCTGCGTAACTGGTTACTACTTAGATACTTGCTAAAAGATATCCTTTAACTTTATATACTTATTGACATACTTCTTCAGTATCTATATTTAGGTTAGTCAGCGTCTTGCAAATGGCAAAAGATAAAAACTATTAACACCTAAAATGATTAGGTCATACATACAATTTGATTACTTCGGCAAGTAAGGGAGTGCAGCCTACTGACGCATCTGGGCTAATGAAACAGGGACCTGTTTCATTAGCTCACTGTCCCACGGGCGTTGTGCTCGTGTATCACGTTCTATCCTATTTTATTATGTGGTCAAGCTTAGATATACTTTAGCTTCGGTGATCGTCCCTGAGAGATTATGATATCTGTGTGCTAAATCGGAAAGTTGCGTGCTGAAGATCGTTGGAATTTCCGAAGAGTCTCTTCACCATCGTAGACAGTCTGACGTGGATGAAATTTGTGTTCAAATAGATAATTATATAAGCCTTTAGAAAATGTATTTTCCAAGTAAATATAATATTATGTAACTTGAATATAAATTATATATACTTAAATTATTGTCGGTTAATTTACATTACATGGGTGAAGCCCCTATATTTTCTACACATCGTGGTTGTATATTATATAACCACTGGTTACATATTATCATTGTGGTTGTCCAACACGAAAATTTCAAAAAAGCGTCAAAACTCTGTTATTAGTTTTATAATAAGTAATGCGCTATTCATCGCAAAATCGAATCAATTACCAGCTTCAAACACCCAGCTACTGGGTAAGAATTGAGATACCTATATAATATTATTTACTAGTGACAGAGTATCGAGTTATTCTTTGAATTGCAAATGTGGCAGATGCACCCATCAGCAACGTACGCGTGCAGTGGATAGTAACGTGAATACTAATCCGATTTAATAATACTATACCTAAACTATAGGTTAGTACTAAATTCCGGTAAGTATAGTAAGCATCGCATCGAATCTAATCCTGATAAACCGCTGACTAGATTAGAAATTTAGAGAAGAATCATAGGACTATCATAGGATCATACAATCTAGAAAGGTGTGAACTGGTGCTGATGTTTCATTGAGAATCAAGAAACTGAGTAGGTTGTATTTATTTAGTACCTATCTAAAAAAAACTATCTAGATCTTAGGTATCTGTAACAAAGAATTAGCATCAGAGTCTGACTGAAAAAAATGAATGGCGTAATTTTCGAATGGGCGGACCCGCAACGAGCTCATTTCTCAGGATTCAACTTATCGTGCTTTCACAAACTTGCAGAGACTCCGAGAGCTCCCACATTTGCATTAAGCTGTTTTACGTTCATGATGAAACGTTGATGTGACAGGAATACGCGATAGGTACTTTCAGTCGGGATGATGGATGGCCGGCAGTGCGGTTTTCAACTATCGAGAGCTTTTCACTTATATAGACTAAATAAGGGATTTGTCTAGGAGTAAAATTATTAATGTTGTTTTTGGTAAGTATAGGTATATATTTGGAATTGCAAAATTCGAATGTAGGATTCCAGTGTTCTTTTACTATTGGATGATAATATAATCAATTCATACTAAACACACAAATAAAGAAATGAAGCATGATGAAAATCCTAAAATTGTATATAATATCAATATTATTCTATTTTTTTTAATTTTTACAATATCTATACCTAGTTCGTTTAGTTTGCTTCATCAGCTTTACATAACAAAAAATCAGATAAGTGAGTTTCCGATTTGAACGGAACCACAACAAAACAGCTCGGGACGGTGGCGAGTGGAAATCTAATATAAAGACGTAATAAAAACTAAGATTCAATCCGAGCTAGAGAAGGAGCAACGAATACAGCTTAGTGTAAGCATGGCTTAATCCGGCAATACAAGAATAAATCCACGCCCGCTCACACTTTGAAACTTTTTATGCTCTCTTTGAAACTCCAACAAAATGCAGAAATTTTTTTTTGTTGGCGAGACACGTGCTATTTATTCGCGTGGATAGAATGAGTAAGTAGAGAGTGGACCCTCGTACCTGGATAAATAACAGTTTTTGTTACAACGTATCTTTCGAATTGGGGAAAGTTCGAGTTTGTTTTGATAGGAAGTAGGTAGGCCTATGGAAAGTGAATGCATTGTGTAGGCAAATGGTGTGTTTATTTAGAACGTGCAAAGTTGCAAGAGTATTAGCTTGCGTACTTTAAATAAAAGTGTCTACCTTGCACCATATCTACGACATTGTGTGGTACATTTTGTTACTTCCGCATCTATAGCAACAAAGACGTAGCTTCAGCAAAGCCGAAGTAGCTTACGCAGTTATCATAGCAACGAGCTCGTAAAAGCTATTTTAACGAACGCCTTATTCGCAAGAACGGCTGTTACAGTGACTGAACGGCTTTCAAGCAATAAAGCACGAGGAGACGTCACGTTGGTTTTATTGAAGTTTTTTTGTTCAGTACATTGAAGCGACGCGACATTGATGAGCCGTCCCAATGGATAGATTAGGCTGTCTGCCTCTATTGAACGCAAATTGTTCTACGGACGGTGATCGTCGTAAATTACGAGTGCGCCCTGAATATTCGCACGGTGACATATTTAAGGATGCCATTATGCATAATGCATAATTCCCCAGCGAGGATCATTAAAGCTGTCGGAAGGCGAAAGCCGGCGGTAATGAACCCCGCGATCGTACGCTGTTGTCTCTCTCGGCGCTAATTGCTGCACTCTTATTAAGGTCGAGACGTTGCAACAGTTAAAAATGCACTTTTAACACAAAGAGACCACTTTGAATAGCTACAGAGAAATAGTTAAGTATTTAGGCGTTTGTTCCGTCGAGGATTCGGCGCGTCTGCTCCGCGAATCATGATTTATGGTTTTAGGATACCAGTTCTCAGCACCCTGCCTCCTGATACCTTTAGTAGAAATAAAATGACGTTTATATCGAGTGGAATCGAGGTCGTGTCGAGCCCGCTACGTGAGCTGAATATTTAAAATTTCAGCTACGATTTGTAAGCGTAACCGTAGGCCTGGCGGCGTTTATTTCGCAAGCTGTTCCCCCTTTAATCTTATTTTTTGTATTCAATAGATACTATAATAAATTGTGTGTTATGCCAGTTAATATTTCAGCATGAGAATTCAAAGTCGATGAATGGGAAAAACCCCAGCAAATTCGAGGCTTGTTTAACAAAGGCGGTTACTCTTGAATGAACGTCAAGCTTTTTTTATTCTTTTGCTCGTTCAAAGTAGGTAGTGCTTTGTTAGATACGTTATGTTTATTTCGTTTGATCTGAAATAAAATGCAGACTAATGAAAGAATCACTTATTTTATTTATGTGTATCCTATTTTAATTTTTATACGTGTAAATATTATAGAAGCAATTTTTCTATAAAACTGTTCACTTGTGTAGCGATATTGTACCTAACAGTATACAATATTGATTGCTTTTTAATGCGCTGTTAACGCGTACGCGACATCGCATCGGTTATATTATCAGCTATAAAGCAAGCCGCAGTTACATTTTAATTACGTTTTTTTAAATATACCTACTATAATATATCGAACTAGACAGACACACCAATTATAACCGAGCCTTGTCTGTATACACATTGACGATATTTTTACAATACTAAATGTAACCGACTATTCAACTCGAAAGCCACTGAACCTGGTATTATAGTTCTTTGAAACTGTAACAAACAATACCTACTTGTAAACTTTTTTGGTTTTTTGATTTTTGATTTTTTGGTAAATGGTAATTGGCAGAGTGGTTACACAAGCACCATTTAGCTTTCTAGGTCGACGATCACCAAAGTCGATGCCGACGCTGACACCGACGCGAAAGAATACACAAAGACGAGAGTGAATTCGATTTTATTCTACAATATCTGAGTATATGAGTCACAGTATATGAATGCTCTTTAAAAAGCGCTGCTTTCCGTTTATGTGCAATGGAGAGGGAAAAAGCGCAGAGAGGGTGCCGTGCCGAAATTATTCACCGGCATCACAGCGGACACACTCGGATGCTCCGATTCAAGACGACAGGGCCGAATTTAGGGTCAGGATCGAATTGCAAAAAGCATTGAATTGTTTTAGTATACTTAACTGAGATTTTATGATAGACGGTTTTCCAAAGCAAAAAATCTGTTTTATTTCTAGCAATAAACAAAACGCTACCTAATAGGTACCTAAGTATCAGTTACTAAATCCTATACTTTTAATAATTATAATAACTAATAATCAAATGGGCAAGCCCTAACTTTTTATGACATTAATTAACTTGTTTAATGATCCTTAACCCCTCACTGGCCAGGCACATTATGTAATTTTTAATGAAATAATCTCATGTAAAGGTCCTTATAACTACGTTTTTAGACATAAATATAATTTCGGATTCAGTCCGTCCCAGTGAAAGCCAGTCAGTCGAGGTAGTCTAGATCAACCAGGGCCACAATTCTGCGAATTCTAATTTGGTTTTTCTATGTTCAGCTTTTGGCTTTGTTGGTGTGAAACAAAATAGGTACGAGTAAGTATATATTATAAGAATAATTAAATATATTTTAGGCCAAATACGGCGTACAATGTGAGACGAAGGCAGATTTTTTTACGTGTGCCTGTGTGAACCTCGGGACGAATGTTATGGCATAAATCATATTTATTTTCGAAACGGAATGGAGTTATGTACATAAAGCTGCAACTGGTGTATAATAGTTGAATAAATAGATTCTTCTTGTAAGCTATAGGTATTTAAAAAAAAATATAATTTTAAAATCAATTTATAAATTCCTAGATTAGCATACAAAAGGCAAAACAGTTAAGAATAAATTGTAAAGTTTTAATGAAAACACCGTACCTACCTGAAACGCGAGCTACCAACATCATTCGATCAATCCCATTATTATCTTAGACTATTGTTCTTATTTTCTGAACACAAACAAAACAAACAGTGACGAGTCTACTTGGATCGCTTTCCCCCTAGGGACAAAACTACGCCAACTTTTCTATTTGCCCAGTTTTCACGCCAATAATATGATTACATATCTGCTCTGTTTATCTTGTTTCACTAGTTTTGGAGTGGAAAGCTGTTTTATTGTCTTGCCGATGAGTTTACTTAGTATTAATAATATTGTTATATTTAATATATTAGTAATATTGTAATATTTTTTATATTGAAGCCACGACACGAAATTCGTCTTTATTTCTATCCAGTCTTTCTTTTCTAATGGTTGGTTTGCATAGTGTGATCTATAGATTGCTGCTCGTATTGTAGTAGCTCGGCGCGCTCGCTCGGCCAACGAGGACATCCCCAAAATGTTGAACTAATAATAATTGTTAATATGCAACCTTATCCGATGTCTGGTTTATAACCGGCTAAAAGCTTTAAAAATTGCATTCGTGACCGATTGCATCTCATTGTATACGATACAAGATTTACTTTGTAACAGCCATCAAATTACACAGAGAGTAAGAAATCCGAACAAAGTATCCTGCATTTAAATCGCTATCAATACTCTACTAAATAATCGTTGGCGGTAGGCAACTGTGGCCCAACTTGTAAGGTTCCGTGACTTTATATAATTAGTTCGTGCTAGGCTTTACCTAAATTACCGCTTTCTCTTAACTGCATATTTGTTGTATGTTTACACTGTGTACCTACACAGTGGTAAAATAGGGCACGCAATAAGGCATTGTCAGAGGACAACTCGGCCTGCTTTGCAATTCAATTTTACCCTGCATTGCATCCCCTTTATTATTCGTTTTCAGTTAGGTACCTACTACAATTTTGGAGACCGCACTCAACAACCAAAAACTTTGGGACCTAACACCGCAATATAATATATACCTTCATTAAAATAAAATTGGAGGAGCTGCAAAACCTCTTGCGCTACAATCCCCCTAAAAATATAGAGCTTTTTACCCTACAACTTTGGCCGTAGAGAAGTTCGCTGATATCGTTTTGTATATTTAACAAGAGTTTTCAGTTTTTTTGCCCTCGAGGGAAATCACTGTTAACGAATGTTTTCGCAGTTCGCACTCGAAATTAATAGAAAAGAAGAAAGTTGACTGTCCTTTGCGTAATTTAGCACAATTTGAAGAGCCCATCGGCTGCTATTTTTCAGATAAGTACCTACGCTGAAGAAGCTAAAAGGATTTCGGCTAAAGTATGTTCCTAAAAGTTGGAGACGTTACATTTGTTTATTTGTACATTAGAGGTAGAATCTCGTAAGTAGGTATATTAAAAGGGCCAAACTAAAAGGCATTCGAGTGGTGTTTCAAGTTCCTCCCACTTTGGCGATAGTGAAGCTGATAGTAAAGCCGCGCGAAGGAACCGTGCCTAATGGTGTGTTTTGTATAACATAACGTGGGTTGAGAGCTTCGGATCGTATGCGAGCTCCGAAGACAAGGAATGTCGTCTAAATATTTAATCTTCGTACCTTTCTCTCGGTTCAGGGGGCGTGGGGTCACCTCGCAGGGCACATGCTGGAAAGAGACAAAAAAATCAAGCTACGCCGAGAATGCTAATTAGTCAAGTGGATTATTGGATTATTACATCATAAGCTAATTTCATACTTTGTGAATTTTGGTGGTTCAACATTTATGAACTACCTAGGTACCTATATCTCGCGGTCGCGTGTGGCGATTATTTGCGATATGAGAACCCTATGGTGAGGTCGTAACGCTGCCCGCCCATCAGTTAGGGCTTAGGTTAATTAATTAACATCTTTTAAAAGTGGATATGGATCATAATCAGCTCACGAAAGTATAATATTGTGTAAGGCTTACAACTGGGCTAGTTATTCTATGCTAAAATATTAAGCAAAAAAATGTTCAGTGTTTGGTAAAACCAAATAGCACCAGTCGTTATTGACAAAACAGACCGTATTACCATAACCTCAAAGGATTTGTTACTGAAGAATAACAAGGCGAGCAGGTCATTCACTATATAATGTAGTCGAAGATGGTAAAGATGCTTGAATGGGGCCGATTTTCCAGCTAAATAAAACTATGGCTAAGGTCACTCTAACCCGACAAATTTCAGTTCACAATGGTTGAATCATTAACACCAGAGAAGAATAAAAAGTATTACCATAATATATTCATTGAATAGTAAAGTTATTACGCCAAGAGTAGGTATATTATATTTAATATCTAATAAAGAATGTCTATGCTTCATAAATATCTACATAGCTATGGCAAAAGTCTAGATAAATCTATGCAAATCCTTTAAGTTTAATGTAGATTTATAGTCCTTGCTTGGCCGGGCAGTAGACGAGTTTATTTGAAAGGGTTTAGTGTGAAATACCCACTTTTTATACGTTTACCGAACGCTTGAAATTGACTCATTTATTACTCGAGCAATCTGCTCAAATGCGGTTGCAAACTCAATTTCAATTCGGTTGAATACATTTATTTCGTGCTCATAATATTTTGAACCGTTTTTACGACAAAAACATATTTTTGTTACGACCAGCTTTTATAACTTTGAAATACATATAACGAAGCATTTCCTTTCTTCTGCTAGACCTATACCTACGCATATCAGGTAAGTAATTTGTATAAAAAGTTATCAAACATTTATATTTGTATGCGGTCGTGTGTTAAAAAGCGATAAATAATAACCAATTACTCCATTAACAAGCCAAATTGGAACATCAGAGTGAAGTGTGCAAGTCTTATATATGGTTGTAGAAAAATAAATGGACCTAAATAATATTCATTAACATTTGGTTATTCAAACAAGTTAATCTAAGCCAAGATTTTCGTTACACCAACAAATAAACTTAAAATTATCACATAATTTTAACTAAACAACAAGGCAAGGTTATAAATATATTATGAAATCATTCAATTTTAAAGAAAATAAGTAACTAATAAAAAATAGATAAATAACAAGCCTTTGCTTTGTCTAAAAGCTACCGTTGTCTAGACGTAACCACATCATTCACGATTGGGCCTAATACGTGCTTAGATGTACTTTTGTAGAATTATCTCTTTTTATCTTTCGAATGTAGTTTTTATTTTGAGTATAAAAGTTCTAAAGGTTGGAAATGTTTGTTTGGGCTGTGATAAATGAGCGGCCCTCTCGCCGTTTTGTCCTCAAGTATGAAGACAAATTGTTCTACGAGACGCAAAAAGTACCATACTTTCGCTAAAACGACCTAAACTGGCGAGTGTGGCGCTTGGAAGGGGGAAACGACATCGGAATTCCTAATTAAATACCCAGCTACTTCATTAATAGTGCGGCAAGAAATAAATGGTACCACATCATGGCAGTGACTCGTCATGAAGTGATACTATGTAGGTAGGTACTAATTGTTCTGCATTTTTTTAGGATTCTTTTAACATTTTGTATTTATTCTATTGGAGAAGAAATTTCGTATTAGAGCGCTAACTACTGGTGCTGAAATTTAATCAGTGTGTCTCACTCTATCCCCCTTAGCCCTCCACCAACATCAATCAATATCAACTTGGAAGTCTGTTGGAAAGTATCACAATCGACACCATCTCCAACGGCTCTGAACCACTTCCCGCTTAAGCGGTTGTGCATGCGCGTACCTAATACCTATGTAATGTATCTACACCCTAAAGTAATACCAATACGAGTCAGGTGGCGATATTTTTTCATAACTGGGTATTATTCCCGTCGTGTTCAATATGTTGCGTTAGTGACGGGTCGCGGCACACGGCTGTACTCGTACCTATCGCGTGCCGACAGCTGGCGCGGATTGTTTCTAGCCAACTGTTTCCTGCTGTTCCTATTCATAAACAATGGTAGGGTATTATTTGAGTAGAGTTACTGAATATTGAACATGTTTAGGTATCGGCCGGATAAGGCGTTAGCTCAGACATCTATAACTGGAGGATTCATTGACGTAGTTTATCTTCTACCTCTCTATTTTATTCCATCTATATATCAGTTCAGTTCGTAACTACACAATTTTTTGCTTATTCCCATGATATTTAACTAGGACAATATTACATTAAAAAGAAAAAAGGTTCACAACCAACTCTTTATAATGTATTAAATTAAATAATAACTAATTCCATTAACAACAAAATCCAACTTGTGAGACTACCTAACATAATATAATGTAGATACTTGCTAGAAGATCTAATAAAAATAAAAGTTCCCATAATCTTGCTCATAGATCAACCAATCTGTTTCTTGTACATTTCATATGAATGGAGTCTACGTATAGATAAATAATATCTACTCTATCGCCGGCGAATCACTGAGATGGAAAACTGCCAGCTAGAGGGAGCAGATGCATCGGACTGCCCTGTTATAACTACTTCACATAGGTACCTACAATATGTTTGAATAGATCACTCGTAATATATAAACTACAACTATCGCGTCAGGTTACTTGTTTGAAGTTCAGACCAACGAGAGAAAAAAAAAAGTTCTAACGTTCAAGGAACTAGAAAGGATGTACAAATATAGAGACGACATAAGGCTCGAAATATTTGACAGCTGATCGGTCAATATATAATCGGGGTAGCTAGTAGCGGGTCAGCTTGTTATGGTCTATAGACGGTCCAGTTGTTTTACGTAGGCATCTAGCACCTAGGTTTTTAGTAGATAATATTCTGTACAAGTTGTGGGCAAGTGTTTCAACTGGCATGCCAGTTGAAATATTGATAATATATTAATCATCACCTCAGATTATATCACAGCAATTTAATGTTCCTATCGCCATTTCATCGCGGACTGGAAAAGCGCAGATATAATAACTAATAGGACTATGAGTACCTAAGGCACGCGCCTGTCCGCGCCAAGCATTTCGTTTCGACCTTCATCACGCGGGCCTCTAAGAAATTGATATTTGTGTCAGTGTCTGTTTCCTGTTTCTGATAGCTATCGTGTGGGAGTCTCCAAGGCGACAGTGAGTATGTAGGTCGGTACAAGAGCGAGAACGTGTAAAACAGATCCAGGTATCACGCGCTGTATCCACAGCAGTGGACGACCATAATATTGTTGTTATTGGATTTTTGTTTTCGCAAACTTGTGTATGTTTGAGACGTATTATGTGATTACTTGTTATCTCTAAAACTGATCGAGAAGTCTCACTAAACCATCCACCACTTTACTGCAACTTCACTAGACTACTGACTGACTGTGTTCCATATTTTAAAATATACATTATCCTTATAATTGATACGTACATGCTCCCATAATCACTCACAACTCCCACAATCGCTCACATAATCAATCCCCAGCTGTATATTCATAAACTCAAAAATATTGAAATACATATCTAAATAATATCACTATAATTGCAAAGGTCACAAAAGCACAGTATAATTCTAAATCCCAATTTTTATTATTTCCCAACTTTACATATAAAATTACAAGTCTCGAAACAGGATCCAATCCACCTTAAACAATTACTTGCTAGAAGCTTACAATTACGCAGACTAAAATGTGCTCTGGCGTTTCCAGGACCTAGCCAGGGGCACATACACCTATTGAATATCTAATATAGTGATATATATGATCGTGTCCCCAACCCCACACTATCATATAGATATGTGCAGTATTCACATTAGTGCCGGTAGTGACATACCAAGTATTACTTTTCAAAATTTGAAGCCGTAGCGATATTCGCCATCGTAACCGTTAGCGATATTTTTTGATAAACGAGTATTAATGTTAGTTCGGTAAATTTTCTTGGAATACTTTGCAGACAACCCATTATAATGTGTACGTCTACGGGTCAGGACCAAATTCTTTGCAGGGTTGCACAACGGAAATCACAACGGAAAATGTCACAACGGAAAATTATGTAGCACACTGGAATCATAAAGGTGTGTGTACACATAGTTGAGGTTGTCTACCGCCGATACAGTGACTGTAAGTAGGCGAAAATAGTTCCCTTTTAGTAGCGTAATAAAACAGTATAGTCAAAAATAATATAGTATATTATGTAGGTACATTGTACATAGTAGGTATGTTAGTCTGTAGTGTAGGTAGGTATAATTATGATATCAGTCTTAAGATAAAAATATTTTTAGTAGCCACTAACTGCTATTCTGAGATCTAACATAATTCTTCAGGTTAGGTTATTAAAAGGACTAAAAATAAAATTTAAGTAGGTAAGCAAATATTTATTATCACAAAAACACAAGTATATCAAAATACAAGTTCAAATGAGATCTAAAAAAAACACGATGTAATAGCAAAAAAAAATTAAAGTTTAAAGTAAACTTTTCATATCAACTATTACTATTATACACCGTTTATGCTTTTGCCGCGTTCTTTTGTTTCATTGCTTCCAATTTTTCAGGATTTTGTTGTTTTAGTTTTTTTTACGGTATTTTTGTCATCTTTCTGCAGAAGATAAAGGCATCTGAAAAAAAAAGTTAATTATTCAATTTATTAAACCACTATTTACTTAAATGCTTATTCGTGTTGATGAGTTGGGGAACACTATATTTTTCCAAGACCTTTTTTTAAGTCTGCAAGTTTCGGACCACGCACGTGACGCATAAAGCTCGTCGAAAAATTGTATGGTCTACGCGTATGAATTTACGGACACAAGAATATGTTATCAGAATAATGTATACATACCTTTAGAAATTTCCGTTGTGACACGTAGCACAATTCGTGTCACTCGTCGCACAATGGAATAGAAATACTTCACGACTTTACCTAAAATGCTTCACATAGGCTAAATTAAACAGAAAAACTAACTATCTTTGGGATATTTCCGAAGTCGAATACATAATAGTTCATTCTTAAACGTTCGTATTTAAAAGATCTTATAGAAATCACTAGAATCTTCAATCAAAGTCACAAAAATTTAACGACCTGTGGTGCACAACAAACATGACAAAAATCTGACAAAAAAACTACATGGCGGAAGTGTGCGAAATTGTCTTGACAGTTCGGAGTCAGTGCTGCCATCATTATAATTTAAGAACCTACCGACATTACGTTGTGGTTTCCCCGTTGGGTCGTCGCACACCTGAAGTAGCACAACGGAGGTTAATTTGAGACATACATAAAATATATGCTAAATTAAAAACTATATAGGTTATTCCATATAATTGAACAGAAATACGTTAGACAATTCAAAAAACAATATATTATGCAATAAATTATAAGTTTAACCGTTTAGTTTTCAAATAATACCACAATATTTCATGGTTGTCTCATTTGGGACATGCCCATTTTGTATGAAGAGTTTAAAAATATAAAATAAATATTGCTAAATAATTTACAATTTTGTTTAAAAAAAATGTTATTTTTCTGAGTAATTGATCTTTAGTAGAACTGATAATGTGTTACCAATTTCACAAAGTATTCACTGATTCAATACATTTCTTATTTTTAGGTAGAAAGGCTGTGGACAAAATATTATACCAGTTTTTGCAAAGAATTTGGTCCTGACCCCTACACGTGGTGTTCGCTACTTCGCTTCGTAGAGATATTAGCTGTCTTGGCTAGTCTCGTTAACCGCTTTCCTCATCGTGCGTTTGCGTAATTTATATTTGATATTATATTAAGTGAGGGGGGGGGGGGGGGACTCCGCAATCCATCAAGTAGGGGTTGAAAGTTGAAACTTCAAACGCATCAGAAAAATTGTTTTAAACTTTAGCACAGTAGCGAAAGTGCCCCAACGTGATTAACCTTCGGTACGTCCATGCTAGCGTTCCAATCGACCTTTACAACTCAATTATCTTCGATCGTTTTCTTTCTCCGGCAACCAATGAAGAGGAATAAAAGTCAGTTAATGAATTAATCGAGTTCTCACCCCTGTTAATTAACGAGACTTATTTCAATACCTAAGAATAGTTTACATTTGGTTAACCTATATCAGCAGGTAATTATGAATTACTGGCTATTGCCCCACGTAGACATCAATGTCGAATAATTATGTCGATGCAAGAGTCGATACTGACACGAATTGCCGGCCTAGACGTCGCCGATTCCGAGGCCAACCTGAGTATATTATAAAGACCTTGACAGGATTATATTTAAAAACAGCAGTTAGATAAGATCAGTCTTGTTCCCTCAATTAGTCAAGTCAAATAGAAGCTAGCCATGTGGCCATACCTATAGATCGATTAAGAGATACGTATCCGAATCCTATTCGGGTGAAATTGTCCACATCTCGTAGGTGACCTTACCAGTCGCTTTCCCCTATATAGCGTAAAGGTTCTTGAGTATGTCACTAAGTATATATTTATAGGTAATTTTTTTTTTTTACAGTTTTAGTAGAACGACAATTTTTACACAAACCCCGCCTACGGCCATATGCAAGCTACCTACATGCCGATTCAATTGCACCGACATTTATCGGCCACCGCAGGCACTCGGTGTTAATATTTCCATGGGGATGTTTATTGTAAATGTCTCGCCCCAGTTTCCACGGGGCGCACGTACTCCAGAGCTATATTGAAAGGCAGTATTGTTACAGAAGAGAGATATTCTCGTAAAGTAATAGACATCGTGTTATACAGGTAGAATTTCATTTCATAATAAGTAAGATTTTTGTAAAAAAATATGGTTTTCCATATTTCCATGCACGTTTACGGTATTTAAGTTACGTTAGAAGTATACTCTCTACTGTTATTAGAGATATATTTACTGAAGTAGGTACCTAAGAGAAATATGTTATATGAATGAGTTATAGGAATAAAATACTTTTGCAGTCCTTAGCACTTTTGTGACTTTCAAAGGTCCATATACTTTCGTTTCAGAATTAAAAATAAAAATGGCAACGGCACAAGCGAAGAAGGGGCCTACATACATCCTACATAGATAAAATGTCGCAATCATTTCCTGAATCCGTCAGATACTAAAGATAAAAATTCAACGCAACTGCTGTAACGTCCAACTTTAACAACTGAAAAGTGTTTTTACACATAAAATCACACGCTGTGTCACATAATCGAGATTTCCCAAAGGATGTCCGCTTTTATTAGGGCACGTTAAGCGCGGACCGGCGACCATCCAATTTGTTCCTAGCGAGTGCGGCTGTCACGCGTCGAATATCTCTATGGATATTCGACTGTCATAGCTGTGTATGAAGGTACCTACATTGCATTCCAAGATTTGTCTGCATAATACTGCAATATTGCTTGAGAGCTTGAAATTATCTCTCTTTCGTGCTTGAAATAGACGTTAGCAAATTTTTGTTAACAAATAAAAACAAATCTGCGAGTGGAAGACGACTATAATACTATAACTATACCTAATACTACTACCACTATAGTATTGACAGGTGTATATTCCCGCTTTTTATAAATTCCAGCCAACCAAATTTTGTTAATGGTAATTTTTTAACAATCCGTTACTAAGCAAGAGCGTTTAAAATTGACTTCACGACGCCGAACATCTTTTACGTAGGTGCCTACTTATCTGACGCCAGGAAACTTTGAAAGATTTATGTTCAAGAGTTCCTGTGAAAACTCTTAGCTCATTTTAAACGTACCTACCCTAGTGATTTGCACCGCGTTTACTAAAAGCCTGGATTTGGAAACAAGGAATATAATACCTGATCTCTATAGAAGAATCATCTGAAACATTTTAAAGTTTTGTTCTTTTTCTTTACACAAACATTTTCATAATTGCATATAAAAATATGTATATTTCGTATATTTAAAATTATAAGTTAGATTTATAGGGTTTAGATTTAGCTAGTTTTAGTTTTTTTATATTTTTTCTTCATCGAATAAAAAACTGAATTAGTACCTAATTATAATTATAAATTGTTGCGAAACAAACGTAGTACCTATTGCTTTAGGTATATTACACGTCGTGTCTTAAATTGGTTGAGAAATAACCCAGAGTCGTTTTAAAAGAGTTAACACAGGGTCCGTCGTAAGGTGAATTGTTTTCGATTGGATCCTAAGTGATAAAGAAAATATACGTTCACGAAATCGAGTCCCGCAACGTTGGGAGTAGCAGCACGTTTTCTTTGCAGCAATAAAGTCTATTGCCAATGGGCTTAGGTACTTAAATAGTGCAGTGAAAGGGTTGGAACCTTTAGCCAGGGACAGGTTTAAGAGAAAATAAAGCCTTTGTGTAAGGTGCGAGTGCGGCGTAGCTGTATATGTTTATGTGTATATATGTGTATTTTTGTAGCTTTGGATTCAATGCTGTTTATTGAGTAATGTTAAATAGAGCAGTCAGAAGAAAGTACTACCTTTCAACATTATTCTACTGGACTTTCATTGAATTTATTAGTCCTAAATAACGCACATCGTCCTTAATTATGTACATTTATTAGTAAGAGAAATTTCAGAATTGAATGTTAGGTGTGACAAACAAACTTATACGACTTTCTCGTATGAAGATTGTTTTGGCTGTTTACAATAAGCATAAAGTTTATAATTAAAAGAAAACGTGATAAGGTCTGCTCGAAGAAAAGCGAGCACTTTCGTAAGACTGCTCTTGTAAAACTTAAACTAAGGTAGGTCTGTCGAATTACGCCTAGAGTCAAATTACGCCTATGCCCTAAAACTCCCAGTTACACTATCGATAAAATCAATCTTAATGCGTATGCACTAAGGTTAACAAGCCTTGTGGCGGTCCCGAACCACGGCCGCCGCGCCCTCCACCCCGCTAGCTAGTAATCGACTGACTTTCGCCGTACCTGGTCCCTGGGCTGTTTTTTCTAAGAAAAATCAGGACGTTTGTGGTAAGTTTTTATGGTTTTTGGTAATTTTTTACTCAAATCTTAAAGTTATTCGTCAATATAACTATATTCCTAGCCATAACTGTTTTTTTTTATGGTAAAATGTGATAGATTTTAGTTTTAATGCAAATTTAGTCGGAATTGCTCTGGATGGTTAATTACGCCTAGGCGGTATTTCACTAAGCTAGGCGTTTTTAACCGTAATACTTATTCTATGCCATCACTAATATATTATCTACCTCTTCTTCTTTCTTCTCTACCTCTTCTATCTCCAGTTGCTCAAGTCACTCCACCACCCTCAATGACTTTAAGTCCGACCCCACAAGCTACTCCACCTCGCTCGCAGTTCCTTCATCACTTCCTTCACAGTTAACTCTACCACAAAATAGCTTCCGAAACCAACCCAGATACAAGTTACTTGAAAACTGCAAAGAAGATTGTGGATTACAGCTCATCTAGAGACGCTTCTGATGGTAAAAGATACTTCTGGCACTGAAGTTATGACTAGATTGATCACAACACAAGACCATATAATATAACCAGCAAACATCACATTCATTTGAATCAGACTGGTGATCATGAAGAGGACATACCGTTGGCTCAGTTACCCGGAAAATGTCATTTTCAACCATTTTTTCCCACGCCGAACTAAGCTATTATTAGAAAAAAACTACGCGGAAAAGCTTTAAATTACAAAGGCTAAAGAACACCTAACCAAAAATGTATTTAATGACACCATGAAACTAAGTGAGGAAACGAAGAAGAAATCTAATGGCATAGAAATTGCCGATGATTAAAAACTATTCAAAAATAAACTAAAAGGGATAAATACAAACAATAAAATGACATAAAAAATAGCTGCCAACAATAAGAAAAAGCGGAAATTAGAGGAGTCAACGGTAAAGAAAATAAAATAGCTAGCTGGTATTGCTACGCTTACTATGAGGATCGAATTCCCGATATGAGACCATTTGTGTGAACTGCTCAAAATGGTACCACGACCACGAGGAATGTATCGGTATGACTAAAAATGACGTGGAAGAATTCAAATGTCCTGATGGTTGTTAATAGGCGTTAATACCCCTACTGCGTATAAAAACGCCTAGTGTTGATTTTTTTTACATTTTTTTATTTTATTTGGATAGCTATCTAAAGACTATTTGATTAAGTTTTATCTACGTTCCTCTAAAGGAAATAATATAATATTGTTTATTGCCTTAGCAATTAAAGAATTTGGTTACCTAATTTTAAAACTGTGAAACTATGTTAAAAATAATAAAAGAATTGATGATTATGATAGTAAACTTACCACTGATTATGATTCTAACTAATGATAACTCAAATAATGCTCAACTATAAAGTTATTATGAGTAAATAACCATAGGCGGAATTAAACCCCAGTAGCTTAATTCTGCCAAAACCAATGTGTTTGAATATTATTGTTTTTTCGTTGCTTTCTATAAAGAGCAGTATTATTTGTGATTTATTTGATTCATTATTAAAGTACCTCTCAAAACAAATACTATTTTAATTTTCCTCACTAGTAATATTGGAGAAATTCAGCTTTAACCTTAAGTAGGCGTAATTCGACAGACCTACCTTATTCGGCGGTTTGGAAAAGACAAGTCTTCGGTGAGACTAATTTAAAGTTCAAGGATTTGTTAACATCAAAATGCAGGTAGTCGTCTCTAAATTAAGTTAGAGGTTGACTAGTGGTGCCATGATATCTGATTACTTACCTATTCCAGTAAACAAATTCGCCGTGATGACTACCGTTAGGTACAGGTCCTCAATTGGATCGCTATAAGACGTCATGGTAAGCCCCCAGGTAAGCATAACACCTCACTTAGACTTAGAACTAGGAAAATCAGGTATCGTGTATATCTAATTACATCATCGTGTACATCACTAGTCACCAATCAAAACGAATTCGAGAGTCCATTGTTTCTGGCGTCTGAAACACAAAAAACACTAAATCGAATGATTTAAAACGAAGCTGTATAATTACTTTACTGACACTTTTTTCTTATAAAGTGGAATAAATAACTAATAGAACGTATTTATATCCGTTACTTTTGTATGAAAAGTGTGTCCGAATAAGTAAATCGAATTCGAATATCGAATCAGGAAAATGAATGTGTGCGGCCAGTCAAATCAACAAATAAAAATATATTTCGTTTAAAAAGAAACAATACCCACCGATTAGCTCGATAATTCGTTGAAGTGAACATTACAACAACGTAGATGCACTACTTACCAGCTTGTCTCAATCAGCCCCGGACCCCGGCCACTGCCACTTACCAGCTTGTCTCAATTGGCCCCGACCACTATTTTTATTGCTTTGACAACATTGTAGAACGTCTGTTCCGTGACTGTACTCACTTTACACGTACGAGTAAGCACCGGTTTTATTGTCTACTCACGTTTTTCTATTTCCATCGCCGAATGCTTTTATAAGGGTCGGTTTTATTGAGACTCGATATTATTTTGTTCCATGGGTCATATGAAGTTGCATGTTTCGGCCTCTTTTTTCGCCTATAAAAAAACCAGTCCAAGAATATCGTGCTTTGATGTAATTGGACTATAAATAGATGGAACTGAGCGGAGTTTCAAAACTTACATTAAAGTTAGTACGTGAGCTGTCTGTTGGTCTTATCTGTAGCTATACATAATAATATTATGTCCAATTTATGTTGGAGTCGCGTCCTGCGATTCCTGTGTCCCTCACGTCCTATTCAGAGATAAGACCTGGACGCTAATTTATGGAAATTTAAGTGAAAGTCTGCTTATTCGAGATAAATCAAGTAAAACTGTGTTTTTACAAAGTATACTCAGTCATCTTTGTAGAATTCTTATTTTCATATCGGCACTATGTCTACCAGCAAGCCCTATATGATGACAGAACTCCATTACGCCGGTAACTCCAATCACAGTAATTATTCAATCAAAATGGAAATGAGTTCCGCTCCCGTGTGAGCTAGTTTTTATATCCTCATATAAATATAAAGTAACATCATAAAGAACTGAAACCGAGAGAGTGGCGGGGGAGGTCATTTTATTCAGTAGCCAGTTGAATTTAAACTTCGTAACTTATCTTACATACCTATTATGTAAGTTAAGTTACGTAACTGGTTAGTGTTTTGGAATTATAAGGCTGTTCTTTTCGTACAATAGAGGCTGATGCTAAAATACCCATTACAATTATACTGAATGACGAAGATTATGCGATTATTGTTTGAAAGACCAAGCTGTCATACGCTAAACAAATTTAATGAAATGGATTAGCTTTTAATGCGCCTACGTAATTTACATTAAATTACTATTACAGCCCGCAATACTGATTAGCATTTTATAATTGCTAGACGCAAACTAATGAAAGCTCCGACCGTATTATACTATTTCTGAATGTAGGCATAGTCTATTTTGTTTGATATTATTGAATAAAAGTCAAACTAAAATCCAAACTTTCTAAACTCAACTAAAGATTGTTACTTTTGACTTTGTATGTAAGATAATATTATCTCCGGAACTGAATATTCTGAAAATTCATCTACTGATAGACAGCGTCACTACACTAGTCTCAGTACAAGCAGTTTTCTCCAGTTTATCATATTGGATAAACTAATACATATTATTATAATGTATGTTACTTTCAAATTCGTTTTGTTCTTGAAAAACTCTAGCTAAAATCAGAGTGGTTTCAGCTAGAGTTTTTCAAAGGGACTAAGACAGACTTGAGCACTTTGAGCAGTATTAAGCGCACTACCACTCAGTTAGTACGAACGGCTATCATATGACCTTTCACTGCTCGGGGTCAGCATGCATTGCACTCAGTTCATATTACATTTACCTACCTCCTGTGTCCCACTTACCATAGGTATACCTGTGGGCATAGAGTGACCATGCAATTTGTACTACGTTTGAGTAGTATTCCTATCTGACTAATTAACTTGAATAATACAGCCTCAGTTACGTAAGTTAGTGATGAACCTACTGCGAAGCGTGTGAATTCGGGAGCGATTTCCCGCTTATATTGTGTAAACCACATGTTTTTGCTTTGAATCTGGGGTCGGATGGGTTTGTGGGATATTAATTAGCAAAACAGGCATCAACTACTTTCACCATGAACTATACAAATCATATAAAAGAAGATTTGTTGGGTTCTTACCAATATTTGGTCGAAAAAGGCAGTGAAAGTTAAAATAGCGATAAGTTAGCTGAAGTTCGCTTAATGTTCCGATCCATTGAGTTTCCGCCTCCTTTAGCATTTCCTGTTTCTGCTACTTTTTGCGAAAAACTAAAAATGTTTTTTGGGGTTTCGCTGCAACTTACCCGTAAAACGGCATTTAAGTTTCGTATATTACGTGGGAAAGTTTGGAACTATGCTTAGTCAGGTCGGGACCGAAAAATTTTACTCTATTACCGCCCAGGGTGTAATGTTACTACCAAAACTTTAAATTAAAACACTTCTATACAATAATATCCTGCAGCATTCATAATAATAGGTAAATTGTTTTTTAATTTGTTATTAAAATATTATCTGCGGATTATTTTAACGACTTTTTCATTGCAATAATCTACCCAATAGTGAGGCACAATGTATTAGCATAAGTTAGCAGTGATGAATTTGTCATGTTAAATTTAGTGCATAATATAACCCCACGGCGATTTTTTTCGAGACGCGTCTATCTGTAGGGATTAAAGCTCAGCGAGCCAACTCCGATTGAAGATCTATTACAGGACGGCGGGAAATAAACCTCGACGGCAGCTGATTTATTGATCCTTTTGGTCCCACACCGGACATTGAAGTTGTTGGGTGAAGCTCCAGTCCCCAAGCTCGTTGATCATGTGGCGTTTGCGTCTGGTTGTCATACGTAGCGAAAAAGGGTCACACGATGTATAATGTGATAATTTTTATTTAGGTAAATGCCGCAAACTTTTAATGCACCATCGAGGCTTCGTCCGTCCCCGTGCCTATGCAAAGCAGTCCGTGTAGACTACTTTATTCTAATTTTATTTATTTTTAAACTGTACAACCTATACCTGTACTAGAATCTCTATAACCAGGACATAACAAATACGTAGAAACTATTATATATTTTTGTTTTTATCTAAATGCCGTGAAGTATAACACATTTTTCTTAGGTTAAAACGTAAACTATGTAGCCGTAGTATCACCAACTGCTTACCTACTATTGCGAATATATTACAGATTTGTTCAAATTATATTGCTGATCGAATTTTGTCTCATAAAAATACTACTTGTCTATAATGTCTTTCAGCATAAACTACTTCAAAATTCATTCCAACCGAGAGCAATAAAGTGGAAGGTACTTTGCGTCAACGAAGTAACTAAACAGAAATGCAGTTGTCACAGGAGCTTTTGTCGGAGCTGCATAAGTTATGGAATACCTACTTGTGGAGCGCAAGCTTTGAATACTTCCTGCAAGATAAGTATGAGTTCCCAAACTTACCAACAATGTTTCAAAGACGCCTCGGTTCGATATAAACTATCTTGGATGCATTTTGCAGTATTCAAATCTGTCTTATTAAAAATATATTATAATTAAGCAATTTTTATAATGCCATATAAATATGCGAAATACGTGAATACTTGGCACATGTTGTGTTGATAGCCTGCTATACTATATTATGTAATATAGTACCTAACTTCCCGTAGTGCACTATATAAGTTCGACTACTGTATATATTATATATTTCAGCTATTATTACGATCATTTAGTTATTTTCACGAACTGAAAAAACGATTTCATTACTACTCAAGTCAAACACAAACGCAAAAATTGCCATTTCACTTTTTTTTCTCGCTAGGCTTTTGCGGCAAGCTCTGAACTCAAAACACTTATTGCCTACAAAGTTTCAAAGGCGCTGTGTCGAATCCCGGTTGTATTACCCACGTGTGCACTTTCACGCTGTTGTTGAACAAGAAACTTCGAAGTCAAGCGTTTGTAAGAAGGATAATAAAGTTTGAATTTGAATTTTATAGCACCGAGATGTAGTAATAGAAGGTTATCAGAGATGAATGAAAGCTGTTAGAGAACATCCGGTGGGACAAAAGTGTGTAGTTACCTAAGTAGACATTAGGAAGCCAATTCATGAAATTCAGTTTTGATAAATTTTTGATTTCACATCATCACATTTTAGTAAATAACGACACATATAAAACAGACATACTTAGTCAGGTCATAAGTATTGTCACACAGTAAAAACTTTTCTTTTAGAATGCTGGCCACAAAAAAGTTTATTGAATTCGAATTTCGAATTGTTCATGAAAATAAAAATGTATACTTTTTAGAATTTTACTCATTTTTAAATATGGAGTGGACGCTTAAAGAAGACCGTGTTGCAGTTATTGCGTTGCATCGTTGCGGTTACGCGCCAATTCAAATTATTGACATACTGAAAAATTTGAATATAACCAAGAGATTCGTTTATCGTACCATCAAACGATACAATGAAGACTCTAGTGTAGATGACAGGTCAAGAAGTGGTCGCCCTCGGTCTGTTAGGACTCCAGCAGTGATAAAAGCTGTGAAGGCGCGAATTCAAAGAAATCCCAAACGTAAGCAGAAACTGTTGGCCCTTCAGATGGGATTAAGCAGAACCACGGTGAAAAGGGTGTTAAATGAAGACTTAGGGCTTCGGGCATATCGAAGAAAAACAGGACATCATTTGAATGCTCGTCTAATGGACCTGAGATTGAAGAGATGCCGCGCTTTGTTGAAGCGGTACGCGGGAAAAAAATATCGGGAAATTCTTTTTTCGGATGAAAAAATTTTTACCGTAGAAGAGAGCTACAACAAACAAAATGATAAGGTGTACGCACACAGTAGTGAAGAAGCGAGCAACCGTATTCCGCGTGTCCAACGAGGTCATTTTCCATCCTCGCTCATGGTATGGTTGGGAGTGTCTTATTGGGGCTTAACAGAGGTACATTTTTGTGAGAAAGGTGTAAAAACGAATGCAGTTGTGTATCAAAATACAGTCCTGACGAACCTTGTGGAACCTGTTTCTCATACCATGTTTAATAACAGGCACTGGGTATTCCAACAAGATTCGGCGCCAGCTCATAGAGCGAAGAGCACACAAGACTGGCTGGCGGCGCGTGAAATCGACTTCATCCGGCACGAAGACTGGCCCTCCTCCAGTCCAGATTTGAATCCGCTAGATTACAAGATATGGCAACACTTGGAGGAAAAGGCGTGCTCAAAGCCTCATCCCAATTTGGAGTCACTCAAGACATCCTTGATTAAGGCAGCCGCCGATATTGACATGGACCTCGTTCGTGCTGCGATAGACGACTGGCCGCGCAGATTGAAGGCCTGTATTCAAAATCACGGAGGTCATTTTGAATAAACTTTAGTGTCATAAGAATCTATGTTTTGTTAAGTTCATTTTGGTATATAAATGGTTACATAATGAATAAACTTGTTTCAATTATTTTATATAAAACATGTGACAGAATTTATGACCTGACTAGGTATAGATATTTGCATACCTACTCGTATATTAATACATCTAAATGACCGAAATTAAATAGAATCGAAACCGGAATTCTTTCTTTCTTTCTTTCTTTTTTTTAAAAAACGTAGCCCCACACTAGGATTGCTCCTGTATCGTGGGTACCGCTTACAGACATATAATTTCACATGCACATCACACCCAGACCAGAAACAAATATTTGTGGATCGCACAAATATTTGTCCCAGGCGGGAATCGAACCCGCAACCCCTAGCGCAGCAGTCCGATTGCTCAGCCACTACGCCAAACGAGCCGACGAATGATACCACAGCGCTGTGAAAAATAGCGTGATTTACGCTACTCAATATTCCATCAATTGTTGAAAGAGTCGATAAATCGACTCTAAAGATTTATTACTAAATCCTTTGTTTATACACTTACATACTAACTGTTGCCCACGACTTCGTGCTCGTGGACTACACCTTATCGCGATAAAAAGTATTATATGATATATACGATCCAATCATTAATCAAAATTGGTTCAGGCGTTCAACCGTTAAAAGGTAAACACCAACAGAGACTTACCACATTTAAAATATTAGTATATTTTTCATGACACGTAACTTCAGCGCGCAGCCTACTACACTACGCGGACAAAGTTTGAAATAAAGACGTAAAGAAAGCAGCAAAGGAGAACCCACTTTGCTCTACATTTTATTTTTCTTAAAGGAATACTTGCGATACTTGCCGCCGGTTTAGTTCATTGTTGCACTAACTTAAGTCCTTCTTGGCCTTACTTATGTTCTTTTGTTAGATATGAAATTAAAGTGTATGAAGTATGAATGCAGTTCCTTGTATAGGTAAGAGTATTATGGTTGTACTATTCTTATAACTCTAGAAGACGGACAAACAAACGACTCCTCATACAAAATTTATAGAGCAAATAATGACAACAAAGTTAGGTACCTACTTATTGCGCTTTTCTATAACTAGGTTTTAAATACGTAGATATTACACATATTTACAATACAAAGACATACATTACTTATAACACTTAATTTTATTTAAACTTTTTTATTTTCCGACGATGCAAAGAAAGTTATTTTAGAGAATCATTGCTGGTGTGCCGTTCCATAACTGCCACCATTGGCTTGATAAATATAAAAAGATCTTATAAATACGTACTTTAGAACTACCCTCAGATATCAGCATTTGCACAGTAAAATATTTCCAACTTCATTAGAGCAAGTCCTGGTATTTGTACTCGCAGTAACGAAAATTAACTAACCTTCTGCTGCGACAAGGTTCTCCATTCGTTACACATTTACGCAACTGCCTCTATCACGAAAACGACACGGGATCTCGCCCAAAGTGCCTATTAAGTAGATGGTGTGTGGTATTAGGACCCACTCCAATTGCTGCTTTTACCTACTTTAATTTCCTTTCTACCGCACGGGATTAGATCACAGTCACAACGTAAACACGCCTGCTCTAATTGTGAACTCGAGAGAAATGTTTCTATTGTACCTTGGCCATGCTTAAAGAAACTCTCATTATCTCGAAAAGGCTCTAAGCAGAGATATTACAGAGCTAACCTATGCCCCAGAGAGACGAGGAGAGTGCAATGAGAATAAGTTAACGGTTTAGGAAAGATATAAAGATATACCCAAACTGGACAGGCTGATGTCTGATATCACGATCCCAGCTTCCACTGATGAAATTTCATCTTCCAATACCAGCTGCTATCATGCAGAACAAGATTGGCTTTAGTGTAGCCGTCTTTTGAGAGTTCGTATTCAAACTAACAATAATCCTCAAAATTGCCTACCGCTTGGAACTTCGACATCAATTTGGTCTAACAACTTCCATTCATATTTCCATCCGCTCGGCAGATTACTTAGCAGTCGGCCCTACATTTGCTGTGATTAGAAGAAGACATCGTCGATATAATTTTAGAGAGTATAGAAGGTTCTTATGATCGGTACTAACAGGTTTAGGCGGCACACATGGGTATAACGCGTTTGGTGACGGGCTTTGTAGCGTGGTGGGTGACGCATATTAGTATTGTTACTATGTATTGTGATTGGTGACGCATTGCGTACCGCCCTTATGGCACATTCATTATTTTTCGGTAAGTTACAGACCCGATTAGTAGTAAACTATGACCACATGTCGTTAATTAACCATATACTAATCGGGTTGGGTCGGGTCAGCCTACATACGTAGACATTGAATTACCTAATTCAATACATACCTACGGGTTTAAACCTATATTTTCTTAAAGCTTTTGTTTCAGGGAAACATGAAAATCATTATCCACCATGCACGTTGGTAGCAGAAATTTCTATAACTAACTTGTCTTTGAAGTTGTAACAACATACTATTTAGTAAAAATGCTCGCCAGAAATGCGGTGCCTGAAGAAAATGCTTCCGATTTGAAGTTTCGATACTGCGTGTATTCTGCATTATCTCAACAGTCACCAGAGAGGACGCCCAATATCTATCAGACGTAGCTTTCAATATCTCGTAGCGCGTAGCAGCGTAGCTCGTAGCTCGTAGCCGGCAGTCAGCTAGCGCGGTCCGAAAGCGGCGGCCGCACGCGGCGCGTCTTCAATCTATCCATATTTATTCGATAATTTAAGTTCACTTTCGTTGAAGTGCCGGTCGAGACTTGAACGCAAGGAACGCGTGGTTTCAGTCAAGTAAGTACAGTTACTTTTGTTGGTGCAAATTAAAAATAAGTTCTTCATGAAATTAACTTTTAATACAAGTCCAACATCAAATAATACTTCAAAATGAGTTTCAAAATCATCTTGACACTGTTTTTTCGACGCACTGATATTGAAATCGGATTATTTTTACATATACAACTTCTGACTACTTTATTGTATCCGATTGAGTGTACCTAAATATTGTGTGTTGGCGTATTTTAAAGCTTGAGCTAATAAATATCGCATTAGAAACGTAATTAGCAGTGATTAGCTATAAAAACTCTATAATATCGAAATGAAACTGGTACAAGTCAGATTGACTGCGCCCGACATTCCTAGAAAGTTGGACGAATCACTTCTATCTGCAGGAAACTGTTGTAAATTGTTGAAGTAAAACTTCTTTAGGCGCGACTAGGAGTCGCGCAGGGAGGGAGGGCGGGCAGGAGTAGGGAGTAGTAACTCAGATTTTTTTTCTGACGGAAGTAACGCTTACTATAGTCTGTGTAGTTTCCGCTGTTTAAAAAAGGTTACATTGACATTTTAAATAGCGGAACTATATAGCGGAACAAAATAGCAGAAAAGAAGTTTTACTTCAATCGCGCGTAAAGGTTACACGCACACACTTTTTCTATTTTTATTGGAATGCCGGAAAAACCACAGTATATGCGCAATACGCATACATATACCGAAAATCCACAGTAGACCAAAATTGGTGCTCACAGCTGAGACTTGAGTAGTCGAGCGATAATCTATGCACTTTAAATCCGATATCACTGGGTTGGAAACTTGTACCCAGCACGAAGCACCAAGTGGATTGCCATTGCTCCACAGGGAAATGGGGTGGGTAGTGTAGGTACGCGTTCACGGTCTTGGTTCAATTTATACCATTTGGTCTCGTAAAGCCACATCAAAAGTTTTAAGGCAGCCTCATTAACAGACACCAGAGGTCGGCACTGCCTCGTTAAAAAAACAAAAAGTGCTCAAAACTGGGTCCTGTAATTAATTTTAATTAACTTCAACGGCCAGTGCAGTCGGAGCCATCTCAAAGTCGATCGCTTGCTATCGCACAATGTTCACTCCTTTCTTATTTTCCTTTCTTTTCGTGTTTCAATTATTGTGACATGAGATCGGTTTCGTAAATTTCTGGTGCAAAAAAATAGTGAGAATTTATAAATCGTATCTATTGAAGTATTCAATAAAATATAATTATATTTTAATTTCAATACATTTAAACAATTATGTTGGAGAAATCTCTAAGGTAGAGAAGAATATTTCGAATACATTGGTTTTTGTTACGGACCGTCATAGATTTATACAATGCCTGTTATTTTATTTATTATTGATCAATAAAAAGAAAGATATCTTGAGCAGGTGCTACTGCTGAAATTCATACTGACTTATATAAAACAATAACAATGTTATCCTAAAACTAATTTAAAAATATCCAAACTAATTGCCACACATTGCAGCTAGCATTTTAGGCAACGTTATCCATTAGTAGCGGCTTGATAGATTAGGTAGTAATTACATTTAGTGTATTTAGTTTGATCGAATAATTACTTGTCTAAAACTATATTCTTATAACTATAACTATATCATTTATTCTTATTACAAAACTTGGGTTTACCAAACATCGCCCGCTCACTTGCAATTTGTAGCTGAAAAGTCTTTTATTTTCGTTACAATTATTATCAGTAAACTGAATAATGTATGTGTATAAATAAACATTGAGAATAGGCGCGAGGCCACCGCGCGGCTGTCGTCGGAAGGAAACGCGGAGGTAACTGGGCGCATGAAAATATGTAAATCAAAGTCCGCGCTCCCTTCACAGCTGGATAATCTTTAGTACTGTGCAAACATTGTTATCGTGCGCGTATGTATACGGTGCTTACATTTTACAACCATTTTAGGATATACGGTGGCCTTTTTTTTAAGAAAACGTAGCCCCACGCTAGGATTGCCCCTGTGTCGTGGGTACCGCTTACAGACATATAATTTCACATACACATCAAACCCAGACCAGAAACAAATATTTGTGGATCGCACATATATTTGTTCCGGGCGGGAATCAAACTCATTCAGGGAATCAACTCGATTGCTCAGCCACTACGCCCAACGCGCAGTCAAATTAAAATTAAATTTAGCTGTACGCCATGCAAAATTATAGATATAAAGGATATCACCACACACTACTAATTAATCGAACGATGATCGATAACATCTATCGACAAAGAACGATTGATGAGGATAGCGGTCGATAAAACAATCTATCGATCATGGATCAGTGTATGAACATAGATCGGTGATCGATCCATCATCGATCTTCAGTTTACGTTTATACATTGATGGGTGATATCAAGTTATACATGGGTAATGAAACTCTGCCCATTTATGAACCTTTAAAAAATTTGCAAACTAGCAAATCGATTTTAATAGTATATACTATATATACGACTAGTAGTAACTGTCAACTGTTTCACTGATCTTATGTATGTTACGAATTCCTATCACAAAAGGCTCATGTAACCAGTTTAACAAGGCTCCTCTTTAGAAACTAAAGTTCAAACGAGCACTTGATTTATAACATTCTAAACAAACTAAAAATATTAAATATAATATAACTAAATCCGCAATAATTTTAAGGTCTCAAAGTGAACCTGCACCTCATCACCTCCCATTTACCTCAAGCCGCTTGCAAAATGTCATAAGATTTCGCCTCACTCCGAGATTCACGGCATTACGGGTACATTCACGGTTCATGGCCCCCCAATGCAGCGGAGGCTCGAATAATGTGGGACATCCGGTTGGATATGAAAAGCTTTGACTTTTTGCTTATACATAACTTTACTGAACTGTACCGTTCAGCGCTCACTGAGCACACACACACAGATCACTTGACAGCCATAAAGTAACATTAACAGTCAGTAATTGTTAATGTCAACGCCATAACATAGATCCTATTTATGCTTTTTCTTACATTTCTTGTCACATAAAGCTACAGAACTGAACATTTCAGAAAATTTCGTATCGAGAGTTTTATGGAAACCCCATCTGCATTTAATTTAAAAATAATAAATAGTTAAAAAAAAACATAGTTAACACGATAAAAATGTGACCTATTTTTTCTAATACTTGGCATGTTATTTTATTCGGCGTTTTCTGAGAATCTGCTGACAGGAAAATTATACGACGTTATTTTGACAGGGGAGACTTTAATTAATGACTTCGGTAATTTAGGTTTAACGCTTATATTAGTAATATCATTACTGGGTCTTACGAGCCGTAATAAGCAATTCCATTGATGAATGGTATAAAACACCGAACGTGAGCCAGCTAAAAGCACATTTTAATGAGATTTTTATTTGTAGGTAAGTATCTTATATCAAACGACATTAAGATTCCATATTTATAGTATTTTTGGCTTTAAAATAAATTGTAATAAATACGAAATATCGTAAAATAGCTCCTACATGCTATAAATTTTCGAACTGATTGATCTTTCTAATGCCCACGTTAATCTACAATATTAAATTTCGCACCCCGATTTAATTTTACCTCAAGCATGATATTTTACGTACTCTACATACATTGCATCTCTTTATAGCCCCACAATTTTACGTAGGCTTAACATATTTTATATTAACAGTAAGAGCATTGCATTTCTCATATTACGTTAATAACAGTTCACAGTCGCCATTACGTTTCACGTGATAGCTCATGAACTCATAATAAACCATAATAATATCGAACAATTTAAGTTGAAATTTAACAGTTTCATCCTCTCACCTCTGTACATTAATTTGTTAATTTTGTTTCTGAAATTTCTTCTAAATTCGTAGCTGTTTTGGTAAATTTGTTGCCTTTGATTATAATTTGAAGCCAAATCACTGTCTTCGACAATAGTGTCAGGCAAAGCTGCCAGTAATACGAGTATAATTTGTATAGGCGTTCCAGATAGCCGTCCATGTGTTAAATCAGAGTATCAAAAATCACCTTAGCTAAGCTTAAAACTGGATAAGAAGTGTCTTTACTGCTTGTTATTTGATGATGCATGAGACGCTGAAGGCGTGCGGGGAGTGTAATCTATCAATTCCCTGTCATCTGTGGTAATGCTAGTAGTCTGTGATATGTCACCACAAGATATCACATTATTTTTTGTTTTAACTTGATGACTGCTTCTTCAATAGGTTCTTTAGGTTATCAAGGCAAATCGGATGTTAAATAAAGGTATCCTAGAGAGGCGACCACGAACTGGAAGACGTAGTAAAGGTAGGCCTTCCCACTAGATGAGCCAACGACATGAAAAGAGTCCCATGCGACCGGTGGATACAAGTGGCAAATTATTGTCGTTCGGTGTTGCGGTCCAAGGGGAGGCCTATGTAAAGTAACTAATTTCACTAGTAAATTGTACCTTACTTTATTTTATAGGTTGGAGATTGGAAGACAGATTGTTTTTAAACCGACTTGTAATCGGTAAAAATTTGCACTAAGTACCTACCTTATCTACAGTTATAACATGTTATAATGTAATTCAGTATCTACTTACGTAGGTACATAAGAAAGAGATGTGAGTAAATATACATATACACACTCCGTAATTTATCAAGCTTTTGGCAGGAAGTGGTTATGCCCGCTTCGCACTGTGGTATGTCATGGGATTCCGGATACTATCCATACGCACACGTCAGGTTGTTCTGTATATCTATGACATGATACTGCAAGTTTTATATTAAATGATATTGAAAGGTAGGTCCCTTATGAATCTATACCAGTATGTTCGTATGGTTTGTGCATTTAGCCAGTGTCAAGTATTATAAGTATTTTTTTAATTTCACAAAAGGAAAGTCACAGCATTACAGCAATCCTCGTGGTTAAGTATTCAAGTCAATTATTTACATAGTCAAAGCCACAATTCAGTAAAGTAGTGGATGTTTTACTGAAACTTCCTGGGAGTTTTGGAAAAAATGCGATGTGACACGCTTTTTGGGTTTATATCATTCGCCTACACTCGTGCACGTTAACGAACACTCAATGACTAATATTCCACCAATATTACACATTTGGTAACACATGTTTGAGAAAAACATACAAAACCAACAACGTCTCACTATCGGATTCCCGCCAAAAACTCGAGTGATTTTTTGCCCGCAATAAACGAACTTTTACCACAGATTACTAAATAGTTACTGCTCACAACCGGAAAAGTAAAAAGGTAAAAGCACTTTTTGTTTTCTCTATGTTACTTTCCGAGCGCCGAACCACATCTACACCTTAAAAGCAGCCCGTGGTAATAAACACAGTGAAATGTAGCGTGTTCTCTGCTCTCGTAAATGACAAACTGTGTTGCGGCAATAAGAGGCTTACCGAAGCACGGCGAGTAGCGATCTGTAACCGTAGCCGACTGTATAAGATATGTATGTATACGGTATACAGTCGCCGTAAGGGTTTAGACTTACGATGGGACTTTATAATGCGAGGTAACCCCCTTTTCTGTGTTTTCAGATATTAAATATTTCAGTGTAAAACGACACCCTAGTCGTTGTTTGTGTGAAGCTGTTGTTGTTCTGGGTTGTGTTTTTTTAAGCTTTCTATTGTATTCAAGTATAGTGCTCATGCGTAATAGGTTTGTGACTTTTGTAATTATTAGTTAACATCACGAATTCTATCCATAACCGATTATGATTCGATAGCATAAATAGGTACTAAAAAATAAAAAAGCAAGTAAAACGACATCTAACGCGAAATCTTCACAGAACCTTCAGACAAAATGATAAAGCAATAAAACTTTCCTGAACAACAAAACACATTGTGTCAATTCCAAGTTGTTGAAGTGAGACTTGCGAACAGGCTAAATAAATTGGGTACTGACATGATGCTTCGAGCCCACCGAGATTTTTAGAGCATTTCTATCAACGAAACCGTACGATAAAACGTGAGTCATTGACATTCACCAAATCAGTCGTCTTGGTGGTTCACAGTTGTAATATTTGTATCCTTATCTCATACGCTAAATGAAGCACGTTGAGACAGTAAACTGCAATTATCCTATCTCTATCCCTCATCGTGATATTCACAAGATCATTCTAACTACGAATGCTCATCTTCGAAGGACATTTGTTTTGAAATTCTTTATTTAGACAGAAGCCTCCAAAAATACGTAATGGTTGGTCAGTGAAAAGCTATGTTTCGAACGATATAAGAAACGTTATTGTTACCAGTCACGTGTCATGAGGAAATATAGACACTTTTGATGTTATCTTTTCTCTTGACGTTGTGGCCGCCCCGCAGAAGCCTTAATCAAAAAGTTAAATTCGAAGTTGATGTTATCTTATTTAGCCCTGAATCGGCACAAGAAAATGAAGTTTTCTTTCCAAGCTCAAATTAGTTTAACCACACAAAGTAGGTACATATAATATTAAGATTTTAAATATTTCTTCCTTAGGAAAATAATGGTGTTTATCTGTTCATTACATATTAGGTGATCTTTTAAGTGAACTATTTAAAATAAAGACTTACACCGTATTACTTAGGCTCACTAGGAACGGAGCAAATTCCAATGCCCAAACATTTTTATTCACATAGTGCCAAAAAAGGCATCTTATAAAAGTTAAATGAATCCGCCACCGACACCGTTCTAAATAATCTACTCTGAAAGGCAGGAACTCGGCAACCTGCTACGTGAAGTAGCAGAATTGATAAGTTTTTGTACAGTACCGAGCGACTTCTAATTATAAATTAAAATTACTATATATTTTTATTTAAAACTTCGTTAATTTTAGTTTTGGTTAAAAATATTGGTTCGGTTAGCGCTTTTTCTCTATTGCAAGTTCGGTGGTAATACGATTGACATAAATTTAAAATGGCTCCGGCAGCTTTCGTCGTCCCTTCACAATCATGAAATATCGGCAAAGTCTGAAACGAGTCGAGATGTTGTTGTTTGTACTGCGTAACTTTTAAAAGCTAAATTTGGGCCACTTTTTATTTTTAGGTTAATATCCGATTCGAGAAAAACTCGTTCTAAAACGGAATAACTACCAAATTGTTAGTGGGTCAATAGAACAGATGATTTACTTGATATCTTTTACAGAGGGCAAATATGTATATAATATTATAAAGCAGTAGATGATATAATACCGTATCCTAATATAATAAATATAGATACTCAATCACACTAAAATTACTGAATAAAAAGCTCTCGTATATGTTATATTCAGACTTAATGCATTTTTAATTGTTGTCTGACAGGATCCTAGAAACAGACTTTATTTAGAATGGAAAGTTGTGAAATGTGTAAAAAAAAATGTGGTAGATTATTTTATAATGGACAGGTAAAACCAAAAACCTACCCTTTCCATAAAAAAATCTACCATTTCAAAGAGAGAAATAAATAAATAAATAATAAATAAATAATGCTGGACAATTCACACAGCATTATCTAGCCCCAAAGTAAGCAGAGCTTGTGTTACGGGTACTAGACAACTGATATACATAATACAATACACTACATATATAGATATTTTTTTATTATACATAGAAAACATCCAGAACGCCCTGAACAAATATCTGCAGATCGTACAAACATTTGTCCCGGGGCGGGAATCGAACCCGCAACCTCCTGCGTCGCAGGCGGACCTTCGCCCGTCGCGCCAACGAGGTCGTCGGTGGTAAATGGGTGTCAAAGAAAACCGCTAGTCGTGGCTAGTGAATCATATTATGACACCCACCGCGACACTCGTTCATATTATGTCGTACAATATACTTATCACTAGGGAGAGGTGTCAGAATAAGATTTAATTACTGTACCATAACTTGCTCTCGCTTATTCAACAATGTATGTGATCAAAAGTTCCTAGGTTTTCTCTAGGGTTGTTCTAGTTCTGGGGTTGGGCGGACTAGACGGTAACGAATGTCATTTAACATACTTAGGATACATTTAGATACAATCTTGATGGATCATCCTTAGTGTGTTGATGATAAGCAATGGAATTAACGACGACGGCCACCTATAAGTAAATAACCTACTTGAGATAACGCCTATCTAAAACTTTGATTTTGGTTTCGAGTACAATAACAAATATATTTTTCTTCTTCGGATACCTTCAGATAAAGATAGCCGGACTTTTACAATTTCGTTTTGTTCGATTTCAATTTCGTGTAAACAATTGTTATTTTGGAATTAGTACTTTAATTAAGATTATATGATAGTTATATCATAGAATAGTATCGTAAAGACGTAGTCCGTGTGCCGCGCTCGCTCAGTATTGTAAAGGAATATAATTAGGTATCCTATCTATTATTACTGTTATAAATAAAAGGGAACGGTGCCCCTTACTGGTTATACTGGTGGTAATAGTTAAGTTAGTAAGCTACTCTAGTTAAGTCAGTCTACGTCACGCACGATTCAGTAACATGGTGGATGATTCACTGGAGCTGTCAGACAGTTTTGGGGAGAACACGGAATAACACGATTTTTTTTACAAATCGTTATGTAACATTTATGATAAGTAATAAGACTAACCTACACCAGACACCCCATACAATTGATTAAACTTCAAAGAAAAATGACGTCGAGGTTTCTGAAAAGAATAAAGAGGTGATTAGTATTATATAAGACTCCTTTCCCTATATTTTTACAAAGGCGCCAGAAAAATACAGGGCACTCTTCAACCTCGTTAGCTGGTTCTACTGAACCTTATGTAGGTGTAACTTAATGCCTGCTCTGCGTAGTGTAAGGTAAACAGGAATGTATAGTATGCTATTTCACATTTGAACGAGTTCATGTTACCTAAGTGTTTATCTCATGTTTGCTAGGTGCGCCCTACGGCTTTATACACAAATGATTGTAGGTATGATAATGTTGTTATGTACTTTTCAAATGTAATACACTTTGGTATTTTGCTGGTGATCATGGATACATAAATTATTTGTTGTTCCCGGACCTAGCAAATACCAAATTTTATCTAGGTAATTTTACATTAATAGTTACGTAGCTGGTGGCATCAAACTATAACAAACACATTCCTATAGTGCTTACTCTTTTTATAATAAAGTATGTCTGATATTTATAACTTATGGGGATAATATTAAAAACAGTAAAGGACACTCTTTGTCACCACAAGAGTCAATCTGAGAGCACTGGGATGAAACTTTGAACATGACCAAATGAAGGAAGATACAAATAACGTACATATCGAAACATAACACACGCCCTTTTAAATAGGCAAGGGTTGCTTTATAGCCAATTTGATGCTTAATAATCTTGCAAACCCGGCCATTAGTTAATGGACTATGATTGCACCCATGGAGCATGACGTAGCTGGCGTAATTAAGTCTTTCGTGCCCTGACGACTCATTTCGGTAATCGGTATTACATCATGTGTTTTTATTATCCCAACGACTGATGTAAAAAAGGCATGAGTGTAAAAAGTTTAATTGATGATACGTCTGCCAGCATTTTCACTAAATTTAAAAGAAATAAAAAAAAATAAAGCAGTAAACGGCATAATTCTAGGTATTTTGTTACCAATGTACCTTTTCAGTAGGTATACACGACAGCACAACGCAAACATCTCCTTATTTCTGTTAACTCGTAAAAATTAGGTCACTCCCTAAACAAAAACCATAAATAGCTGCGTTCCAAACAAAAAATAAATTACCACCATTAAAGCAGGACCAAATTTTGTAAAATATTATTATGCGCGCGATAAAACTAACTTATCGGATCTTGAATCGGCAAGCTGTCGCTTCGAAAATGAAACCCGAATTTATAAATGGTTTTCACGGCACGGTGTAGATTACCACAAACACGTGGCAGTGTTTTTACACCTATTTTTACCAAAACGAAAGTTTTATTTGAATGCGTAATTATAACATGTAGAACATTTTGTGAAGTTAAAATCAATCATTTGCTGCCACGCAAGGAATCACGGATCTCAGAAGCGATTGTAAGTTATTTTAATCCAGATTATTTTATATTATCTACCTCGAGTGTAGGTACGATGCTACTAACCATAGTTAAGAATTCTCTAAAAGATTTTTCCGTTCATAAGTATAGTGGAAGTCTCACTGTATTAGAGGTACCTATACTACAAACTCAAACGAAAAGTTGAAGTAGAAGTGAACTTCGAAAGGCATACGACCGTCGCCTGGGAAATCTCCGATGAAAATGGGAACACGAAAATAGAGAGGCAATATAACCCTAGAAATTTATATTTATCAGTTTTTTTATAGTTTTGATTCGTCAGTCTAGCGTGGCAGTCACTGAACTCCTTGAAATTTGTAACTAAAAATGTTAGACCTAATTATAAAAATCTCCATTCCGAAAGAGTGCTTCATTTGATATTAAGTAATATTGTTCTTGGTAAAAAAGAGGGTAATCCCGAAATATTAAACGAATTTTTTATTACTCGCTTCGAGTTTAAATATTATTTTACAATACTACTACGTTTTACGAGCAACAAAAATTGTTCACACCTGGAGCCATTTCACTGCTGTACCCATTTCGTTACATCATTCTATTAAAATGTATGTGTGAAGATTTTGTTTAGCATAACAATTTAGTATCATGTTCAAAATATATTTTTTACGGCAATCATTGTACAACTATGGGAGATATCTTCAGTTATTTGCAAATAAGTACTTAACTTACAACTAAAGTTGTACCTATATAGTCAAGTGACACAAGAGTAATCAAATCCGCCCTGAAAATTTGAGACGCTGAAGTTGACGTTGCGTGATATACCTAGAACATCTATACTAGACGTAGATAACTCGATTAGTGGCACCACAACAAACTGTACCGTGATTAGTCTAGCTGAGAGAGTGAGAGCCAAATCTAGCCGAGTCATCAACTAAATAATCACTGAGCTTGAATTTATAGCGAATATACTGAGCGCTAAATTCAAGCTCGGTGATCAACATCTATTCGACTTTACACGTATCGTAGCGGCGTAGAGGTCTTTATTAGTCAGATTATTTGACTACGTGCGCTCCGCAATTTTACCCTCGTTGACTATTATGTATTATCTCACATGTAACGGGAATTTAACCGGAATAAAAAGTATCCTATGTGTTATTTCAGGTATAACATTAAATTTACAACAAACATCCAATCTAACGAACATTCACAACAAATTTACAAAACTATTGTTTGTAGAAATAGTAGATTAATGAGGACTTGATTTGGTTTGTCTATAATTTTAACGCGGGTAATAGTGATCCTTATTTGCGGAAACGTAAATGAGGCCAACAGATTTAAAGAACTGAATGTAGGTATGTCATTGATTGTGCTTGCGACAAACACATTCAAAACTAAACCATTTTCAAAGCTATAACGATCGTACTTTACAGTAATTCCAATACCTATGCATTCAGTTAATAGCGGGAATCGATTATATCCAGGATAGAGCTCATTTCCAATTGATAGCGTTGGCGCCATAACCCGCATAAACGCGCGGTCCGGCGTCGTATCCCCGCATTTCGGGGCCATTTGTATCTGAGATAACATTATGGCATCTGGATTTCGATAGATATAAGCGCCCGTAACATTGGCTTGGTAGTTTTCTTTGCCGTTACCATACGGTTTGTATGGGTGTTATGTTTTTGCTCGGGATTTGAGCTGGTGCTGTGAGTTTTTCTCACATCTTGGGATGGGTGTTATCGTTGTCGGGCTAGTAGGCACTGTCGTTTTTTGTATAGAATCGCCGAGGTCTATGTTTGCTAGTGAGTTATAGTACGTCAACAAGAGACAATAGTCTTACAATACAATACAATAACTCTTTATTGAACCCCAAAAAATGAACATAAAGAGAAAAATTAAACATAAATGCTGTACAATGGGCGGCCTTATCGCTTAGGCAACTTCTTACTGGCAACCTTTGGATGGACAAGAATTTCAGAGAGATGTTGCGGTGTGTGTGGTGGTGTATATATATTACGTACTATATAAAGAAAAGAAAAGAAGAATAAATAAATAACAATAATAACATAATATATACCTACATATTACAGTATGGATGTAGAATAAACATACAAAACACAACATTAGTCTTAATCTTACATAAACTTATACTGAACTGGTCAATGTAAAAAACATCAGGTTTTTTAGTATTTAGCATGCCCTACGCCTATACTATACTAACCCCCAGTTTCTGGAACGTTTGTTGGCTTTGACAGTAGATTAAAACTATCATTGTCTCTATCTGACACTAAACAAATGACAAGGATGGCAATATAATTAATCTGTAGTCAAAGTTGGCTGACGTTTCAGAAACTGGGGGTAAGTGGACTAGTAATAGGTACAATGTTCCGTGAGATCTCTAGCGCGGTGTTCCGGTAATAGTCCTTGCTAGCCAGTTTCGTTCTAGGTTAAGCATCTATATGCGACCAGTCAGTAGTTATCATTCATTCCATTCCTGTAAATAATTTTAAAAATATTACACGTTCATTCATATTTGAACTACGAGTATGGCAGATGGCAGCAAATGATTTCATTAAAATCACTCTATAAATATACAATTATTATAATATAAATATGTATACTATACTATAAATATACAATCACTAGCCATAAAATATACAATTATTTGCGCAATTACAAATTGTATAAATAAAGGTATTCCAGCTATTTAAATTAATATTCATGTACTTATTTTCATAAAGGCAGGGAGCTATTAAGAGGTAGACATTTTTATCTCATCATTGCTGTTATTACAAACAACACTGTGGACAATGTGGATTAAGTTATAAAATTAAATGGCGAACCCTAATCAAACATGATTAGGCAAACGAGCTTTTAACACGTACCTACGAGGTTTCTTACTGTTTTATAATAGGTACATAATTAAGGCCAGTTAAATGCTCAAAAAATGAAAAAAAATATCATTTCAGCTGTTTGAACTTGAAAAGTGTTTGATTTAAATGTAAGTACTTTTAGCTACCGTAAAACTATCAGTATTCTTTAAAAACGATGTTTCTTCTGGTACACTTTTATACAGTAACATCGATCGTATGCAGTTTTTTACGATATCGAAAGAACAATGGTATATGTTCAAAATTTAACAACTTTGTCAAAATGTTTGCAAAATTAATTAGTCTGAGTTTTTAACTCCTAGTTAGACACTATTATCAAAATGTTCAGTGTTTAATTATTTGCAAAATGTATTTTTCTTAATTTATGATAGTTTATAGTTGTTCGTTATAAATTCTTTCCTACTTGCAATGTTGTAGGTACATACATTTTTAGTTTACAAATATAATATCAAGTAAGTTTATGTAGTTTAGTTAGACCTATACCTATACCTGTATTAGAACCATTTTGTTTACTGGTCTTATACCTACTTCGTTACTACGGATTAATCAACAGTTATTTCTACCAATTTCTACGTTTCATATGATCCGTATGAAACCTAATACGTGTAACGTAAATCAAGTTATTTGTTTGATTTATGATCGTGTTATGTAAATAATACCTTCGGTATATATTGCGTCAGAATTATTAGGTTTCCCTTTGGCTGGCATACCTAATACTATGAGCTCCACTATTAATTACTGTTGTGACAATTTTTTTCGCATCTTGTTAGGGAAAATATTTGTATAGTGCCTTGAGCCACAAACTTATCGGAGCTTGGTCAATTAATCCTATGTTACTATTATGAGAGGTCTGCTTTTGGATACCAATATCATTATGTTATCTACTGAATGGCAATAAAAAGTTTAGGTAATCCGGCGGCGTTATACATTTAAATTTAATTTCATAATAACTAATAATTTTCATTGATCCGTGCTTTGAATGGCCCTGTAAGCCACCAATCAGTGGTAGTTGCTATAGATCATAAATCATTGATACGACGTCACAAGTCCAGGCGTCTTGGACAACTTTAAGTTACTACCTCGTTTGATAAACTAACAACTAGGAACAACAACAACATAACTAAAAAGGAACCTAATCAGTCGTAGCCTCCACTCATAATTCACATCACAGTGCTTCGCGGTTAAATCGCAGGCGAACTTTGGAAGTGTTAATCTACTAATGTTCAGTATAAGGAAGTTGGCTGAAGCACGCAGTCGGCGCCGGCGCTCAGGCGTGAATACGAAATTCTTTAACTTGAGTTAGTTTATGGGATTAGTTGGTGTTTACCATTAGACTAGAGAGAGACCCTCATCTAGCGTAACGAGAAAATGGAAGAGCAAATACGTAGCTTGTTTGCGTTCTGTAATCGTAAATACGGAGTTTCTTTTCTTTCGTACTACTGAGGTAAAGTAGGTACCTACCTATTTATCTACTTCAGGTGAGGAGTATTTGTAGGAAACTGGCTGGGCTACACGTAAGAGTGCGGTGAGAATTTCACGCCGTCGAATTTAGCCACGGCACGCTTGTACTCGACGCAGTTTAATAAAAAAAATTATGGTAGGTAGATTTCAAGTTTCTACGATGCCACGCCATCCAAACAATCTCATATTCTAGAGTTGACGTTTTCACTAAGAACACAAAAGTCACGCGGCACACCCCAAACTAAATTTGAATATTCGCTTTTGCCCCAATTTACGTAACTGGTGAAAAATAAGCCTCGAGACGACAACAAAGCTTCAATTATTATTAACCCACAGGTTGTACAAAAACTCGCCTCTTCATATGCAGATTATCTTCATCAAGCACGCAGAGCCTTGATAAATCCAGCCGTGCTCGGCTGTTGTTCTAATCTAACACTGATGCGATTTAGCATACAGCCGTTATTTTCGCGATGAGTCTTGACGTATGAGCATGCCAGCCTGGATCCCATCTCGTTAAGAACTGGCGGAAAATTAAGGCCCCTGTCGACCTGCGCTGCGAGCGCGAAAGCTGCCTCACTCATTGCCCATTAACCTCGTAATAGGTTAAATATGCTAAGGAGCTCCCATTCACGAATAGTGTGCAAGCACCTCAAACTTCGCCCGTATAATACACGAGGCGAGGGGAACACTTACACATGTTTACCTTCGTAATTAAAGGACATTATCTAGTTTGAATGACACTCGGGCTCGGGCATCGGTGTTCCATTTACCCCGGATTCAGGAACAAATCTATCAGGTGAGGCAAATTTATCAGAAATGCTTTTATTGCTCACACTTCAGTCTGATTAACCTGCCGATAATTGCTATGAGATTTTCGTAATTACAGATCCATCGACGGACTTGAAATAGCCAAGGAAATAAAGCAAATTGCCGGAACGGAGTAATTAATCCGTTAACGTTTAAAAGATTTAATGTTCTTAATTGTAATTATTAACAGTTGGAAGTTGGAGCATTCAAGTGTTTCATTAACTTTTGCGGATGTCCATTGAGTCGTCGTCGTGGTGAATAAGCAATATATTCAATTGCTTCAGTATGAAATTATCCATATGCTAGCTGCCCGGTGCGCCGCATTACTGGGGGTGTTACTGTTTGACCTACTTCGCACATTCGCTCTGAAGTGGATTTGAGATTAAATTCTGTCACTCAATTGTCGCGTGTTGTGAGACTGTTTTTATTTTCTTAGCAAATTAGATTTGCGCCCACGGTTATATTGTTGAATTAAACTGTCTTACGACTTTATAGACGTTTAGTTTAGATAGATATAATTTGATGAACTTTCATCAAACTCATCTTTAGGTATGAAGAAAATTTTAGCCAACGACACCGTAGCGTACGAGTACGAGTATGATACGATATGCTAAAATAACATTTATTTATACTGTAAATAGGAACTTTTTTAAAATGAAGTGATTTTTAAATCATAGTAGATACAATTTAATCTACTATGATTTAAAAATCACTTCATTTTAAAAAAGATCCTCTTTACAGTATAAATAAATGTTATTTTAGCATATCGTATCATACAGTACGTAATTCGGCGTACTCAAGCTGGTAAAACAGAAGAAAATCCTGACAAGGATTTCTAAAGTCGGCTCGCAAACACGAAATAACTTTGATCATTAGCATTATGTACTCCTTTCCCCGAAACTTATGAAAGAATTTACATAAGATTGGGGTGGACTGATTGAGATTCATTAAGTTGTCCGTGCAATCCAACTTCTTGATTGCACTTTCCTTTTTGTTGTTACTGTCCTACCTTTCTTTGAGATTTTTTTAAAGGGGTTGCTCGATTTGTAATCGCCGATAAAGGTATGTATATAGGTTCCTGAATAAACTTGACCTTTCTAGAAGAATTCAAGGTATTTAAGGTGGTGTTCTTTGTATTTTAAGATATTTTACATAGCACACCGTTTATAAATATCACGATCGCTATCTACCACTGTAAAAGTTCAGTGTACCTTATATTAAAATAAAATAAAAAAACCTTTTATATCATGCAATAAGTAAACATGTTTCTTATAATTAAACAATATTTATTAAATGTAGAGAGCATGCATGTACCCCTCAGGTAGTGAGGGTGAAGGCCTCCTCCAGAGAACACCAATGGTCTCGGTGTTTGGCTTTTCTCAGCCAGTTTTTACCAGCGACTTGTATGATGTCGTCTGCCCATCTGGTTACAGGTCTTCCTCTTTTCCGAGTGCCTGTAGGTCCTGGCCATGACGTCATGCGAATTGTCCATCGGTCATCTTTCATTCTCGCTACGTACCTTATATTAATCAACATTATTTTTTCATGCACCTCGAAGTATCAACATACTTATTCGCTACTTTCTTGTAATATTATCTTAACCATATATCGCAAGAAGTTGTCGTATAAGCGTGTGTTACCCTCATTTGCATTCGGTAATGGTCTACGAAAGATAGTGGAACCCATTACCATCTGTCGATCTTCGTTTAGCGGGTCTCTGAGGCTGACGGCTAATCAAGAGCGGTCAGTCTATTTGCTCTATAAACTCTTATGTTAATTCCGCTCTTTGGTTTTTGTTTTGAGAATGGGAGTTATTTGCGTGTTTTATTTACGATTTAAACTCTAAAATCTCCTCGAACGAATGCACTGGCAGTAACACAATATATTATACAGAATCTTAGAAAATACTTTTAACTAAACAAAATGATGAACCAGTAGAAACATGGTCCATGGCATATTTATTCCGCCACTATTATACCCAACTCGACATTAAGATTACTTTATAGTTTACAATTCCGAAAATGTCTGCAATATTGAGTCTACAACGTGATTCAGTCTTCAGAGCCTATTAATAGCCTTATTGTCCAAATTCTTCCCATACCAAGTTTTGTTAGATTTATAAGGTTGTCTTTCATGAGCCGGGGAAAGATTGTTATCTACTATAAATAACTTTGTCACAAGACTGGAAAATATCGCAGGGCCATAATACTTTAGTCGACTTAACGCCCTTTTCCACGATGGCTAATATTCATGTAATATCGTCAGCACTGCTACGTTAATGCTGACTTTGCACAGTGTCAACATTGTCTACAACGTACACGAATATTATACCTAATGGTTATAACATGACCTAATAGTTACAATGCCGATCAAGGCTTCGTAATGAACGCAGCCAAGCAATTTGTCCAGACGACTTTTCTCAATATTTTACTATAATATACGATAATAGTTGTAGGGTTATACTGTATCAGTAACATACATTTGATATTCGGAATTAAAAATGCTTACTAAAACTTCGAATACATTAATTTTCAAGTAAACAATCGGGACAGTATTTTCTTGAATTTTAACTACTAGTATATGAATTTTTCCGATGTTTTCTACCTACTACAGTCGTAACTCGTAACCGTCATGCGGTGTATGCGCAGCGCTCGTTCTATTTGCCTGTGTTTAATTCACGACTGTTCGCGGAACGTGGGGCGAGGTTAACGAGCTCTCCTTCGATACTCAGCGTGTTTAGATAGGGATGTAGAGTTCCTGAGAAAAGTAGACATTTCTGAAAGACTGCTATTTAAATATGCATTTACTAAACAAATCAATGAAGTTAAGAAATCAGTGTTCAATGTACATTCAAGGAACGCGAACGCAAGGAATTCACGTAAAGTGACAGCTACTGGTTATATCAAAGTCTCAAATCCAATAATGTTAAGTAACACTGTCACTGTCACTTATAACGTTGAAGTGGGTAGTCGTAAATAGAATGCGAGAAAATGTTAATGGGGGCACTGGGGGCATCACTTCGCAGCTGTCTAATAACGACCGACGATCGCATTTTGTTATTATGACGGTGACAATCTGCGGCTGGTGATGTAATCTGCTTGTAACACCTTTGATGCTTTTTGTGCTTTTTTGCTCTGGATTATTTTCTGTATTAGATTAGGTATTTTTCTACTGCCTTCCCTGCAGGTAGGTACGCCGTTGTTTGCATGTGTTGAATTCACTGTTCACTGTTCACGCTCTGCCGGCGACTCTAACGAGCTGCAACTGCGGACGATAGTTTTAAAGCTTTTATTTTACACTAATGGCACTGATTTTGTGCACGAATGTTGCCTTCGGCGACGACGACGACGACGGTGGCACTCTCTCTGAACGAAGAACGTATATAGAGAGCAGAGTAGTTTTTTTTTTACTTTTTTTTATAGCGTGTCCACTCTTGTGTATGTGTGTAAAGCTCTTTATTCTTTAAGCTAAATAAGGCGGTAACGTTTTAGTTTAATTTTTTTTCTGAAAGTATCCACTACCTACTGCTTCCTTCCCTTGGTGGAAAATTTACTCATCAATTTGTCATCAGCTGTCAAGGCTAGGGAAGTAGGACTGACGAAAGCCTAATACATAATAATCAAATACTCATTAATATCCATCACAGAACAGATCCACAAATAATATCTACTATGCATTGGATGTATTCAGTAGAGCCTTGCCAAAAATGGCCGTCGCCAAAAATGGCCGTCATCTATAATATCATTCTACAAAACCTATTCAGGATTTGGACTAATCCGTGGTATGGGTCGGTTTACGGACACTGTGCTCCGTGGATACCAGTCACTTTACAATGCATGGCTACAGATATAGCACGTTAGATAGTGCTATTATATAATATCAATTATGATTGGTTCCTTCCTATATCAACAATCATGACGTTTGGATGCAAATTTATCTTACTTGATACGGTGTTATGTTATTGATCAGTGGGATACCTTTTTTTTGTAATTTTTATTGGATATGTATGATCAAGGGTTTTCCGTACGCCTGAAGAATGGTTATAATGGGGCAAAAAAAATAATTATCAATTGTCTTATGTGTTACAGTACTTACGTACCTAATCTCAACAATTAAATGTAATTGATACAGTAAGAAAACTGATTGTCTAGAGTTATATTAATTCAATGAAAAATCAAACTCAAAAGATATTATCCAACGGGAGACACAGACTGTTGATTGTAATAAATGGTGTGCTATATAAATGGCAACTCAGTGTAACCCCCGCAATACCCTAACCACACGCCAAGCCAAATGAGCCGCGGGAAGCTTCTAACCCATCTACTTTACCCACAAATCCTAGAAGAAATACATTTCCCTGCTAACCGTAGGTACGTGACTACCGGATTGCTACTAAAACGCCGCGATCACAGTGTACTAAAACAAAAGGATTTTTTTAGCTTACTCCCAAAATGGTTATTGTGAAACATTTTGAAACAAAAAATAGAACCCATATCATTATTACTTTTTACTTTCTTTGTCCCACAAGAAGCACGCTATAACGCTCGTAATTAAATAAAATCAGGATTAAGTTTGCGTGGACCTGGACCTGCTTATGCTTATTACGGTTTATGCCACTCGGCTCCACAAAATCGTAGAAATCACTCCAAGACCATTAAATTTCGGAGAATAATTCCGCATTCAGTCGGTACTATACCCTAGAATTAAGTTGACTCTTGAATAGTTACCCAGACTTGTGATAGCAGGGATTGAAAAGAACCCATATCATTCTTGGACCTGACTAGAGGACGACGGGAAGAACGTTTTTGGAAATTAAAACCCTCATCACGTAAGACTGTTCCACTTTTTATCCCTCTTGTTAAAATACTCAAACCACAAAACATTTATTTTATCGGCGACTGTGATTCGTTCAATTTATTTTTATTATATTTAGTGAAGCTTTCATTTTAAGCTATACTCGTTTAGCATAATGTTGGGAAAATCATTGTATTCGAAAGGGTTTTTGAATCGATCCCTTACTTACAATATACATAACTTACGTACTGTTTTACTAAATAATAATAATGTAACAAAACACACCACAATCTATTACACATTCTAGCCTGATAATGGACATATTTTTATTTGTTTCAGATTATACCAAAACATCGCTGGAAGAACTAAAACATCACTATTATTTAACCACGTCTATATTAGTAGCTAAGTAATAAGCTTTAAATATGACTTGTATAGTTAGCTAAGCTAATAAGTAAGCCGATATTAATAATCGCCAATGCGTAGTAATAAGTAGGTACCTAAAATATTAATAACATTGTGCCTAAGAACGTGGAAAACAATAACACCAAAATAAGATAAGTGAGAACTTTGTGTTGTTCTTCTAAAGTTGACGAAGCTCAGAGCTGTTCTAAGTAATTAGTGATCATTCAGTGAAGTTAACGTTGAGTGATAATAATAAAGAAAGTTGGTGTTAAAAATGTTGCCTGTGCCGCAAGATCGTCTGTCTGGCCGTCGAAGCAGCTCCATCGTGAGTCGGACCCTGCTCGGCCGTCGGGCTTCCGTCTACGCCAGCGGAAATCACCAAGATCCTGCCAAGGTAAAAAGTACTTTATTTACTCAAAGCTATCCCAATAGTATCCTTCCCGGAATCACTGCCGTTATTCTTAACTTTCGTGTAACACACGATAGAAAAATAATAATTGTTTAGGCAACTACAGTTTTAAGCAGTTCTTGAAAGCAGTCCCCAGAAAATGAGGGGTAAAAAAAGAGCTTTAAGAGAATTTAAACTTATGTTAAGTTTTAATAACGTCGACCTTAAGTCTAAAAATAATTTAAAGAAAACTAGTTTGATTGAAGGTAACATTCATACGGTCTTGTTAAAGTTGAGGTGAAGGGAGAAATAAGCGGGAGAGTATATTTGTGGCTCTATATATTTTATTAGAGAAAATAGATGTAGCGAAAAACTGTTTATTTCATTGTAAAAGCAATATATTCTCCGGTATTGGATAATAAGGTAATTAGGTACGTATATCTATTAACTTTTGTTTATAGTCTGGGAATATTTTATAAGGGCATTCCAAATACACCCGAGTATACTTTACTTTTATCCAAACAAAATTCCCCCCTTTCTAACTCCCAACTCTATTCATACCCCCTCTCCCAAGCTCTTATCCCAGAGAGCCCACTCTCATCCTGTATTATATCGTTTTTGTTATAAATACATTAATAATAATTGCTTCTACTACGAGATTTATTGACATGAAGTTATCGAAGACGGTTATGATTATCTGAGACAAATATAATAATAGGTATATGATGAAATGGATAGTAAATATTATATTATCATTTAAGCTCAGACCACACTGCGACATCTGTATGAGAGTTCCATATCTATTGAATAGTTACTGCAGTAGAAGTTCTTAAACATTCGCGAACGGGTCTAATTCGCGCACAAACTAATATCAAAATATATTTGTTTGTGCGCGAATTAGACCCGTTTTAGCTACTTAATCAGTTACTGCAGTGATAGAAAAACTTTGTTGTAAACATTTTATTAGCAATGTTCGATTTTGAAATAAAGCTTGAAATCGAATCAAAAGTTAAGTGAAAGAAAATTTTATGATGTGTGTGAATAACGTACAAATTTGACTTATTACATTACGACTCACAATCTGAGCTCAAGCAGGCTAAGTGCTTTTATAAAGTTCCTGCTTCACTGAGCCTGCTAAGCATTGCTATAAAATAATATGTAAAGTGTAAGGCGGTAGGAACTGTAGGCACATAGTTCAAACACAATTTAATAGCATGATAAAGTTATTTTTAAAACTACTATAAGGATTTCAAAATACGGGCGCTTTGTTTGCTTTCAGTGATTTAAGAACTATGTATTTAATTCTTCTCTAGAGACTAAATAACCCAAAAAATAATATGTATTTAGGAAGACCAGGAGCTGTTACGTACATATTATTATACATATGGCATTAAAAAAAATCGGGTGGGTACCACTAAATTGCCGTCGTGAGATTTGATGAGTCCCTTACCACGCTTCAGAAACCCAGTGAGCAGAATCCTTACTTATTCGATCAACGGCTAAATTCCGCCTGACGGTGCTGCGGTAACAGCTGAAGTGAATTTGCATTATAAATCGTTTGTTACTCTCGGAAATAGGCGGTATTCGCGAACACAAGTCAATTAGCGGGAGATGATAATCAATCCGGATTACAATTGCCAGTTAATGGTACTCCTGTACGTATACCTGTCTAGGATCAGTGTGATTGTATCATGAACGCTTCCGCTTATGTCGATCTTGCTGTTGCTTTAGACAAGGTTTTAGAAAATAAATTTATAGTAAGCTGGTACAGCTAAAGGCGGGATTAGAGTAGGTAGGTCTACGTATCTAGAGTATTGTGGAAATAAATGAAGCTCATTCTGTGTCATAAACGCCGATTGCTTTCTTTTCGTCGTTGATAGGTTTTCTTTTAGGATTTCATTATTGATGGTTGGGGGTTTAGGGGTTCCAAATAGCTAAGCGATAATAAGATTAGTTCTTGGTTCGAGTTACTTATTTGTTATTTCAGTATTGTGGTCACAGCCAATAAAATAATTGGAACCTCGTATTTATAGGGTGGCAATTAATGCTTAAATTACGATTATAATATTATACCTATTAATAATAATTTATCTATTTAGTTTACTAAACTTAACTACTCATTGTAAACTGCCTACCTCATTGTTATTTGTATCGCAATATCAGGAATATGTATCTGATATAGATTAATTATCCTACTAAATTTACGCATCAAAATATATTTGTTAATTTATCTTACCAATCAATAAGGGAGTCAAACATATAGCTGAGTTTCAAGGTCCCGTTTTGTAAATATTTGCGAGGAACAATGCCGACATCAAATTGGAAATTAAATAATGACTATATTTTAATTTCATCCAGAAATAGACAACGACATCGAAAAGGAATATACATTATAGTTCATGTACTATGATATATTGATGTGTAACGTATGGTATCTATATGACGTACAGTTAGAAACAAAAACTAATGGTTCTCACATACACATATTCTTATTACACTAGGTTTAATTTATTTCATTTTTGATTCAGGCGTAAAATATAATAATCTATTGCCGTAATAACCCATTTATCTATTCCCGTAATACGCTATGTTGGTATCAATATAACATATACGGATTTCTATTTATCACGGTCCGATCTACAGCTAGAGTCCATAAGATAAATATTTATGATCGATTATATTTTACGACCAAAACTTGTTCAATATTTCGTGACAAAAGTTGAATTCACAATGTCAACCCTAATAGGCATATTTGCTAGTTTACGGTCCACGCCAAGATGTTGATAGGTATTCTATATTCTATGCTTTAGGACCCCAAAGTCTGTCATCCACAAGTGGCTTTATCGCGCGTGTTTTGACCTCTAAAATCCTTTGTTAGCGACGGTATCCCATATAACGACGACGGTACATCGCACTATATTTGTTTGGCTGTAATACAAGCACGCTTCGCCGCCAGTCTTCGCGCCTCCATTCTTCCATTCACGCAAAACACAATGTCTTATGTTGAGTAACATGCGAAATTAAACAACCACACACTTGGCTCATATTTTGCGATAAAGGCGGGAAGATTATGTCAGAATTCTAACGTGATATCTTGAAAATGTTTTCTTTCATAAAGTAGTTTATTAAGGAGCAAAAATAATTTGATGAAAAATATTGTTTTCCAGTAAGGCATACGTAATACCATAATAGAAGCAGATCAATATGAGCCCAAACACCACCATTACTGTAATGTTAATCACAGAGATAGGATCCGTTGGTTAACTTCCTTCACTATCAGATCAGTTCACTGTTAACATAATATTGTATTGCCGTTGGAACTTGTCAAGCGTGACTTCTCAATAGTTGGACAGCGGAAACTGGGTCAACACTGACTTGTAACAAGCATCAATACCACAAAGCAGTGAGCCCTTCACATAGTACGTTAAAAAATAAAAACTTAAAAAAAATATTATAACGTCAATATCTTATTTACATAAAGGTTATAAAAACATAAAATTTCACATTAAAATCCCTAAAGCTATCTCTACCTAATTATTGTAGAGCGAGTCTGAATTTTCTTCAGACGCACTAAATTACGATTTATCTGTAAAACTCATACATCCATCACATATTCATGATCTAAATCCTTCATAAACGCCCACTTATATTTTTATCCATACATAAGCTACGAGTAAGTGTCATAAAACATTATATCTACACATACCATGCAAACACAAACATTCTCGCGCATTTTCTGCTAACGTAATGATATTTGACTTATCTTTATTCAATCATGCTGCATTTTATAAGAAGATATTATTATATTGGAAGTGTCTCGTCGGCAGCCAGAGTTGCTTCGGACACCTAAACAATTTGCGGAGGAAGCGTGCTGAAGTTTAAAGACTGCCGTTAGGTAGAAATACTACCGGATTTGTTCTTAAGGCCAGCTTGTACTGGTGGTACTGACAGATGGCTGTGAGCGGTTGAACTGATAATTTTTGTATGTTTTTATTTATCGGAAATAAGTGGTAACTAAATTAGAAAATGTAAGTTTCCAATCGCTTTATGTATAAAAAGCCCCATTTATTGATGTAACTTTCACGAGGTTTCATGATGGAATCTCTTAGAAGGTGACATAGATGCGATTTAGTGTCATCTTTGTGATTTTTTTTTAATCGTGCCAAATATGTCTTCCCAATCGTCTTCATTGTATGATCAGTTTTAACACAAAAAAAACACTTATTATTTTATATTTTAATTGGTTCCCTGAGCATACACAACTTCGTAATTGAGTAAAACCTTTAAGAGAGCTAGAGACTGAAAAAGTACAGTCCTTTATCAAGAGCACAAGGTTAGTGCTGCCTTCCTTTCAAAACAATGGGCGTCGTTTAATAGACTATTTTGTTGATAGAGTATTATAGAGTCAGAGATTATAACGATAGACACTTCTGCTTTCCTCACTTTTACGATTTGAATTCCAAAACAACAGAGCTAACAACTATAGACCTAGTACAACAGGTGGACTCGAGAAAAGAGAAGAAGGATAAATTCACTTGCTCGCTATAAACCGAATAATCAACGCTGGAATAAGGAGGATAATTCCTCCTTATTCAAGCAATTCGATGCCGGGTGGTGCTAATAGCTCCGCTTCAAGTTTCGGACACGGTTCCATTGCTCTAACTAATGCCACTATGTGTACACTGTACATGAGTAACCTTAGTAGGCATGGGTATGTCAACATAGCTGCTCAAACTACATAAACATTTCGAAGAGGTGGTCTAACGTATACGGGTGTTAGATAGTATAAGTGTATTTTATGCAATCGGTGTCTGTGCTGCATTACTGGGATCAGATCACTGTAAGGATGAATATATTTATCATGCGGAAGATTACTTCTTATGTGTAACGACTCAATAAATGTTCATGATATTTCTTTCATGATCCATAAATGTTATGTCCATCTGGTGTTCTTTTCGGATATATCTGGGTGCTGCTGATAGGCAGCAATTCCCTTTTCATATACTCTGCATTTACTCTTTTTTAGGGTTCCGTATCCAAAGGGTAAAACGGAAACCCTATGTCTATGACTCAGCTGTCCGTCCGTCTGTCCGTCTGTCACCAGGCTCATGAACAGTGATAGTTGGACAGTTGACATAAATACTAAAGATAGAATATACCTAATAAATTTTACACAACATGTTTTTTTTGCAGTTTTATATATAATTTTACGGAACCCTTCGTGCGCGAGTTCGACTCGCACTTGGCAGTTTTTTTTGGGATCGTATCTACTCCTGTGAATACTGCGTCTGTTAATTTCAAGGAAATTTGCAGTTCACACCCAAAACTTCTTAATTGCTGGTTCCGTAGTCACTTCCAAAATGCTAGAAATGTAGGTACCGCACACAGATGAAATTTGATACACTACTGATGCTCTTTATGCGGTAACTGTCGGTTTTGAGTATGTTTATAAAATTACCTCAAACCATTGCCTGCAATAATCCAAAGCACGCTCAAACGATTGTAATAATTTCCCGCTATCGGCCACAACTTTCATTGGACAAGTAATATCACAGATAATGTTCTACACAAACATGGATTACGGAGCGTGCTGTTGATCGATTCTAGTTTTGGGAGGAGAGATTATTAGGCTATCTACTGCTCTGCTGAAAGCGACATAGAATATTTTTGGTACCTTTGTACTTTGGAAGCCGATAAGAGGTCACTTTTTTTTTTTTAATCAAAAAAAAAATTTATAGGGGCTTTGAGTCGCTTTGCGACTATGACAGCCCCATTTTTAAAAGAGGTCACACTATTTCTGAAAGAACCGCGTACCATGCAATCATATTTTTCCTATTTTCTACACTTATTTTGCACTAGGAATGTTATGCACATTTTATTAAAACGTCCATGTCGTATTTGCAAATACAACGCAAAAACCGGATGAAATAGTGGAAAAGTGACCTAACTTTTCTTCTTTATTCTATCTCAAAAGTTCTGTTACATATAAGACTTTCTTCTATCACAGGACCTTAGATACATCTGCGTGTAAAGCCACAGTTTTTAACTTTGTGCCCGCCGCGACCAAAGTCGATGAGCACCAGCTGCTTCACCTCGACTCGACGGGCGACAAGCAAAGCTAACTAACAGTTAGTTCATAATTGGGACGGGATCCTTCAATTGGCCAAATCCCGCAACTCGCTGTCCCGCTGCCTCCACTAGTTAATTATTCATGAACCACGTCCTCGTCCTCGTACGCAGCATTATAATGTATCCCAAATTAATTGAGTAGCATAGTGGAAAGTGGAAACAAACATGAGAACCAAGTAACTAAAGTTCATACGCTACTACTATTACTTATTCTGTGCTCATACATAAACGTGCTATTTATAAGTTGCGTGATAAAAGCTAATAAATAATAAATAAAATTATTAGTGTGTTAGTTTTCAATGTGAGCGAGATAAATAACCTAACGCAGCCCGACGAGTTGTTACTGCATATTATAATCTCATCAACTTGTTATTTGCATAAAGGATCACAAAGCTTTTGTCTGTCAAAATTGATTGCCTTTGTGTCACTAATAATTATATGTGACATAAGACATGATTTTTCATTCTACTTTACACTCACTTTGATTCGCTGGTTCTCTTATACATTTCGGTTTCTTGGAATTTTGATGTCATTTTCACTGTGATTATTGAGTAGAAACGCGAGTGAAATTAGATGAGGAACGTGTGAACCTTGACTTTTTCGACACAGGCACTACAATGAGCCAAAGCTAGTCATAGAATATAAAGTTCTCTTTGTATTATACTTTCATGTTCAACCAACCACATTACACCCACATCAATGTATATTCAGTCAGCGTTCGAATGTATTCACTTCAAATCAATTTACTAGTATTTCCCCACCAAGTTATGATTTATCGCGGTCGCATCAGAAACTATTGCAAACTTGTTATTTATTAGCTTCGCGATAGGGTTGGCGATCTCAGATAATCATTTCTAAACCTTGCAGCCATTATAGTCGCCGCTAATGGAACTATGATTATACTATGATTTGTTTTACATGATTCGTTTCATATTCAGATGTGTAGGTAAGAGGTAAAAAGAAAACATAAATATCTAATGTAGCATTTGCCACATCTCGCTCGTCGGGAAAATTAAAAATAGCTCTTACAATATGTTGTCATAAAACCCGTCTGCTCTCGTCCTAAGCAAGCCATCAGAGTTGTAAACCTTTCGATGGCGCGCGTCAATGGACCGCCTAAAGAAATAGTGGGTGCGAAAACGCCCGATAAGACATCCGTGTCTTGGCACATTTTCTAAACATTTCCGTAGCTGTACCAACCAATATGGGGAAGTTCCGTAACTTAACTAACATATTATCTCGGGCGTGTGGTGGGGAAATCTAAAGAGCAAACTTTGACACTGCTCAGTCTTACCTTAGTTTGATCATCACGTTCAAGTGTTTGTTTAGCCAATCTCAGGTTCCAAATTTGTGTTAAGCATTTGCTTGGGCATGACTGTGGGCCTTGTTAAATGTAATTATCACTCACTTTTCGGTAAAGGAAAAAGGAAATCAACATGCCCGGGAACTATTTTGGACGGATGTGATCCACCAATCCGACCGGGCAACCCTGGTGGTTTATAATGTCCTAATGGCAATCATGACTTCATTACGAATGAGAAATTATTTAAAAGGTTAATTCCTTCCAGTGTGTACACAGTTACACAAATACACAGTGCCTATATTACGAATATCTATCATTTCCTTTAGTTCAAGGACGATCAGCTAGCGGGGTTAACAAATATTTGTCACCGAGCGGAAATTGAATCGACGTTCCCTTGATTTCCCTCTCGATCACAACACAGCATACTAAATCTAAGAAAAGAGAGGCTAGATGTTATCATTTTATTTTGAAATAGTTTTTAACGTATAGATTATGACCACCATAATATTATTATGCTATACTCGTACACTAGTACCCAACTTATAAGGCGCGTCGTGAATCTTCGTTCGCGCAGAAAAGAAAGTATGGTCCGAAGATTAACGAAAGAATGCTTAAAACTTACAATCAACCTAAGATCACTATTATAAGGTTCATAATACACTGCAGCTGTTAGTTCCGTCTCACTCTAAGCTCGCTAAGATGGCGGCGGCTGCCGACCAATAGCGGTCAATAGCATTTCCCGCGCTTTGAAAATTAATCTTCTGCGCAGGTACATCGGTAAGCCATATCAGTTGGGTAATACTGTACTACAGTGGAACATAAACTGCACCATAAAAGTACTGTGAACCATCCATTACATAACTACATAGATAATTTCGGAGCTACGAGCTGTGTGTGTGGCTCTTGTTAAAAAATTGAAATCCATACTACGAGTATGTTTTCGCATTTCGCTTTTGTTTTTATATTTTCTCTTCAAAAGTTCTGAATTTCTCTTCCGTACAAGGACGTAGATATTACTGCAGCATGTCACGGAGAAACTACACCGCTTATCGATGTGGAGCAGACACCGCATTGTGCTCTGTGATACGACATGATATCATCGACACCAACGCGCGGTCGCATAGCAATATCTTCCTGCAGAAGTAATGGGGAAATCAGGGTATTGTAAAACTAGTTTATAAGTCAAGATTATACTTGGCAGTAAAATTGGATGACTCCGAACACAAAATCCAGACAGATCGACTTCTAGACCCAGTAGCCCGTAATTTTCAACGGAGCAAGTTTTCAAAAACAGAAAATCTTAGAGAGTACCTATCCGTTATTTTGGCAAGGGAAAGTCTAAATCGTAAAAACTTACCATTCCTCATTTTCTCACCAAAGAAAATGTTACCTTACGAGTTTTCATCTCCATTTAGCACGGACACCGGCCTTTATAGCCTTGCTTCAGGCGGATGTGTGTTTGTATTTACGCCTATTGAAACGCATACACACACATTTTGCGGGCAAGCGCACCTATTCATTTAACTTTCTGGGTTTGATTGCAAAAAGTAACAGACATTCGGCAGTTATGACAAAAGTTTTGATACCGCGTACTGAATGGAATTTCAGCACAAAGAGATACAGCGTTCCGATAAACCGGCGGTATTCCTGTGAACACTGAACATGAGAAAGCTTCCATGGCATTATCCAAGCTTCGACTATGTAAACTATGTTCAAGCAAGTACAGGTCACTCATTCTCCTAGCTAGCCTTTTTCATTTGAACACATTATTGATTGCTCCAGACTTCTATTCTTGAGCAAAGAGAGAATAATCCATAATTTGGCAAGCAAAGAATCATTTGTAATCAAGTGACGTATCGTATGATGCCACGTCTTATTAAAAGAACAGGCGGTCTTCAAAAAATTGGTTAGTATAAAATTTAAAAATAATAAAACATATTTTAGCTGTACCTATGTAAATATGGCGGAAGAGTTACAGTTTGGCAACAAGCAAAAACCAGCTAGCACTTAATTAAAATGTTAATTCTGCTGACAAACACAGTGTTCATTTCGGGCGTTTACTGACCCAGCTACTAATCGGGAAATGAACAGAGTCAGTCAGATATTTTTTAGAGAAATGAGTTTCAAACAGGTTATCTGAGGTGCGAGTTAAATTGGCAAAGTTCATGGCGATTCAGCGGCAAGTTTGACTGAAAGCATTCATTGCGTTGGTGGCCGCAATGTTCGCGCAGGATTGCACTGCTTCACAAACTGTACCTGATCTATTTAATATAACCCTTTGATTATACATATATACCTACTTATATGGCTCCCTAAAATAAGTTCCATTTTGAGACGAACTACTATAGCTATTTCACAGTCGTATTACGTAGTATCGCACAAGAATCTAGAACTGACGTAGCCCATTATAACAAACTATACGATTGTTATAGACTTTTCACTCAAGTTTTGACTGAAAACTGTTCAGGGAAAAGAACGACTTGACTCAACACACAATACGACAACATGGAAATAATGATCTGAATAACAATAATGCTAGTTCAATATCAAGTATTTCAAGAACGGAAAAAATATATATGAGTCTTGGCGATACACGTGTAAAATTGATAAACTATCTGTATGCTGGTCAATTCCTTTAGGCTTTCAAAGTGGAAATAAATTTGCAACTAATCTTACGCACGATTGCTAAATAGGTAGTTATTACGATAAGTTTCCACGCGTCCGTTCAATACCAGCGGATTGTGCCCGCTTTGTTAGATTATGTAGCCACTTTTGTTTATTCGGACGGATCTTTACAGCTGGACTACGCTTATTGCTTTTACAATCCCCTCCTTAAGCGAAGGCTCTTTAATTAAAATCGATTTACGGCTTCTTTCCAAAAACGGTGCGCAATTTTATCAAACGCCGCCGATGGATTGACTTGTCCCAATTTTAGAACGTCAACAATGCTTTCCGAAGTGGCTAATAAGTTTGGAAATTATGCTCTGTCGATGACACGATGTTGTCCGCAGACGAGGGCTGGCTTGTCCATTCTGTGAACATTGAACCCGCCAAATCTGCAATCAATCACATTGGCGGACATGCCACGTAATACTAACATTTGTCTACTCGTAGATTGTCTCCTCCGTATTTGTTACACTCACATAATGACCGGATTACGACACATGCCCATCTCTTCGGGGATTTATTAAGCTTCGAGAAGGTCCCCTTCGTTACCAAATGACTTACTATTCTATTACAAACCATATATCTAACTTTGCAGACGGCAGTAGAAGCTGCGCCAATAGCCGTGCCACTTGATTTGTGGATTTCAAACGTTTTCTAATTTATAGAAATAACCATCCAAAGTTTGCCACTCATCGAGGCGCCGTTTCAGCGAATTTCGGGTCCCTCTTAGTCCTTAATGGCCCCAGCTTTTCCATTAGAGGATAAAAGGATGTGAAATTTAATGAATGAATGGTTCACACCCTTCCTGAATAAATATTTGATTCTACATACTTAATCCATTTTACATGAGACAAGGTTTCAGAAACATGCTGATGACATGTATTGTTGAGATATAATAATATATGCCATGATCTTGATTTTTGTAGGTTAATAAAAAGGAAGGAATCTTTTGAAGTTCCTCTGATATATCAAAGGCGTGCGTTCGACGAAACTGTTTTGGTGGTTATCGAGGGAGATGAAAGTCAAGGACGCTTCATAAACAAAGCCCGACGATAGATTGATGAGGTGGTAACGTCGATAACGATAATGTGTGTGATGTGAACCAATCCAGACGGAGCCATTCTGTTAGTACAGTGAGACGTTACGTTTTATGTTGATATCTTGTTCAAAATAAGTGGTTCTATTCTAACACTATTGTAGTGTTTGGAGTGTCGTATAAATGATTGATTTATCGTTTAGTTAGTACGAAAATATAAAAAGATTTATTTTGCGATAGACAACGGTCGACATAGTACCATTCTATATATTATTTAATCTGCTTTGATCAATAGTAGATACATTATTGATAGAAATATGGCTCGTATAAACACTATTTGTTATCGCTTGCAGCTTAGCTTCTCGTAGCCGCATGCTCAATGTCTGGCCACAATGGCTTAAGTCCGTCGCATATAGGACAATAAATTAAGGGCATAATTAAACTTTCTCCGACGTTGACGGATATACAGCCTCCAGCAGTGCACAGCAGATTGTGCCGAGCGGAAAAATGAGGCAACGGTCGTCACGTCTCTCTACCACGATTTATAGGTTAGGGAACAATCTAAAATTAGCTGCTTTTTTGCAATTTTCTTGGCGTTTATAAAAAGATGGCGAGGGGTGAAACGTGATTTTATAACGGGAACGGATTTTACTTAAATATCTTATGGAACCTAGGAGGTGATTTTTGGAACTCATAGCGATATTTCCCAACCTGACATATTAGATGTGTAACATAGATTAAGTTAGTAAGTATTTATGTTTGTTTGTTTAGGTCAATTTTGTAAGTAAAATTTAAATTTAGCTCTCGTTGTTAAATTAAGTTAAAATTTGGATGCCTATCAAATATCGATGGCATTAACGATAATTAGCTGGTTTGAGCGGAATGTTGTCAAGGAAACTCCTTAGTAAGTAACAGAAGATTGATGGTGTTTGACTAAATTACGATCCTGGTACTACCGAATAAGGTTGTGATAAGTTTGACGAGAAAAAAAATGTGTAAAATTTTTATTGTAAGTATCTCGGATTGTAAAACACCCCACATAGCAAAATTTTTCGTTTTTTCCATCACTCTAATTATATCCATACGACCCATTTATCATATTCACATTTATAATATGAAATTAGTAGAGTACTAAATTTCAAATGTACCTAATTTTATCCATAAGAATCCGTTTTTACCTTGTTTAATAAAATAAAATGAATGATAAGTAAGTACTAAGTAAGTAAAAATACTATGTAAAATGATAAATCAAATAAAATATATAGAAAATAAATAAATATATAATCATTTTACATACCTATTTCATTAATGACGAGTATTTATTTAGTACTTACCTATCACATTTTATGTCTTTACTATTCTCTTAGTGTTTGTCTACTTACGATAAATGTTTTGAGTTGTATAAAGAAAAAATATGCAAAAAAAAAACACAGGTACATCTCTTGACATTGGCGCTAAGAGTCCTATGTGAATTGATTATGGATTATCAATGATTTCAGCCATTAAGGCCATTATGGTTACTTTTGACACTTCCGGTAGCCTGTTAACATTGTGACATTTCAATTGCACTACCATTGTGATCATAGCAAAGAAATAGAAAAATCCGTAGTACGAACGTAGTCTAATAGATAATTGCATTTCAATCTTGGCGAAAATTTATAGTCCACTAATTTTTTGACAGCTATTCCAATGGCTAATTGTCTATGGAGTCTATGGAATATGTCGTGGTAGCTAGGAGCTAGAACTCTATGACTTTCACAATTTGAAAACGAGACAAATAAAATTTAATGAAGTTACGATTGATAATAATCTATCTGACTACTGACTTTAGCCAAAATTAACATTGTTTACATATTGATTTCATTGTTTTTCAATCGCAAATTGTTGCCAAATAGCCGACTTGGGCCCCTGAAAATGTATCTCATAAAATATAATACGAACCAGTTTGAAATTGGAATTAACTTGTCACATACACCTGGCTGCCCTCAGAGGTGTTAAAATAGTGACTCTTGACTCGAAAAAGTCCGTGGGATCGCAGCAAAATGAATAATTCATTTTCATAAATATATTCCCGGTTCTCACATCTGCGTTACAAATTCTGCTTGCGTTTACATTTGGAGATTTTACTTAGTACTTCAGCATTTTCCCCGTATAGAACTTTGCAATTGTAAATGCGTATTAAAAAGCTCCTTCAAAGCTTGATTTTGTTGCGAAACTTTTTATAAATGTCGAAAAAATTGTTTCGAAAATGTAAAAGATACCACGTAAATATTATATGAACTCGTTTTAAAAAACAAGATCACGGTATACCTCCTCGGCGAACTTGAACGGCTTATTGATTGTAAATCCTACTTATATTATAAACGCGGAAGTTTGTGAGTATGGATGGATGGATGGATGGATGTTTGTTACTCTTTCACGCAAAAACTACTGAATGGATTTTGATGAAACTTCACAATAATATAGCTTACATATCAGAATAACACATAGGCTACAATTCATAAAGATATATTATTGTATATTATCCGAACGCAGGTGAAACCGCGGGGTGCAGCTAGTATATTATAATACAGTAGTTACCTATCACGGTAAGTAGAAGTGATTTTCCACGAGGAAGTTGTAGAATGTAGACTCTACGTTTTAAAGAAAAAATGAAAGATTCAATAAAATATTACAATGTGTGGTTGATCCTTCTTTTTTAGGGTTCCGTACCCTAACTTTGATGATAAGTAGTGGTAATTGATCAAACTAACGCCACCTAGCGATATCAGTAGGAAGGAGTAGCAGAACATGCTTCCTTCGAACCCAAACGTATCAATGAAAGCTGCAACCTACAAGCCATTACTTACGTAGGTACCTCGCCTGAACTTACGGGAGGGAAAGCGTTTCCCTGCTGATTTTGTAGTAGTCCGCTAGGTGGCGCTGATATAAATTATGTAGTTTTGATAATCGACTTCCAAAAAGAAGCACAGAGACGGCGATCCAGTATAATTTATAAACGCGTTAGATAGAGCTGTATGTATGTCTCTGTGTATGTTTCCTCATTTCTCATGGCTAGTTAGGTACTTTATAGAATTATAATTCGCACACAATAAATTGCGAAAAGTTTGTAAGACTCTAAAACTTTGCCTATTGAAGCAAAATGTTTCGTTACGCGCCACAACACAAGGCACTTGTTTGAACTTTAACATGGAGTAAAAACAATAGACTACTAACGTTTATCATTATACTTTGGAAAATTTTAGATAATTCTGTGCTTTTTCACTGGTAGTTATTAAATTACCACCTACTCAAAATTTAGAGAAAGATTCTCTATACTCAAACCATTGATTGCGTTATACAATTTTATTAATGTTACTTTATACCCTCCTCACGATAGTGAGTGGAGGCCTTTGCCCAGCAGTGGGACAGTTACAGGCTGAATTATTATTAAGTATTAAAACTTCATACTATATAAAGGTAAGAAGGTATGTAATTTTAAGGTTTACAAAACTTTAACCACGAATTTGACTCTAATAATGTTTACAACGTACCTAACATAAGTAAATGATATTCATAAAAAATATCCAACATGGCTTTCTCGTGGGAAATCCTTACTGAAGATACCTACTGGTTTATTATTTTATATAGACATTTTATGACTCTAGAGAATGAGTGTCTTATCACATAAAAGTATTTTTATCACAAGCTACCTTTTTAATGTGTTTAATTGTAAAGATGAGAAATCTACAATTATTACTGTAGTTCATTCATGCTAAAGTTCAACAACAATTGGACCATGTTATACAAATTACAATACCTGTATACCTAATGCACTTACTTACATATTATCTTGGTAAACATCAATGTTAGCCCCAGAACAAAGGTAACTAAATATTGCGTGTACTTGCGGCTTGAAGACACTTGTGTACCTATTATGATTATTTCAATAAAGTTATGCCTATACAAATCCTTATAAAAAAAATGTCTCACGCTTGCTTGAGAAATGTTGTATGAGGCCTCTATCAATAGTCCCTTCTTTCGAAAGTTAGATAGGTACCTACTCGTTTACTAAAGCTAATGGGAGATTTTAATCCGTAAGCACGTAATTATAAGCCCGCGAGAGAACCGAGGCGCTTAAATTAGGTACAGACGGTTCGTTAGCACATGAAGTGTGACTTTATCGCAGTACGTATCATGAAGTAAAGTAGCAGTATGTACGGTATGTCGATAGGGTTGTGAAAATTATTTTATTACTATAAAGGGTTCTCAAGCCAGGTTTTAAGTTAACTTTTGGAGAACGGCTAATGATGAACATTTAAACCAAAATGTTTTCTATGAGATATTATTAAAATAAATCTAACTTTACATAAAACATTTTACAAAAGTAAACTAAAACTGTAACTTCGATTACCTATTTTAAAGTAAGTGTTATGAAAATGTGTCACTCGCACTGATCGCGCCCATTTCTGATCCTTTGCCCTACCCCAAGCGTAGTAGGTATTATTTATTCTTTGTCCATTTTGAGCCAGCCTGTACCTTATTAACATGAGACCTTTAGTTGTAGCTGAGAAGTAACACACCCGACTACTCAAGCACTAGATATATAAACGCCTGGCTTGTGTAAGTAACCTATTGACATGGCATACCTCTACTCCCTTAAATATATAAAATATAAATGCTTTAAAGATCTGAAAGCGAATCGAACGTAGATTTCTGGGCTATGATTACGCTGAATTTGATAAATTTGATCAAGCACTTTATAATAAATAACATTATTTGCTCAAACTTGCAGCGTGTCCGAACCCCATGATGTAATGAAAAGCCTTGACCAATAATCTCAATAAACAGAAAATCATGACAGGGAAGGCAGAACCTTGCCCAACAGTGGGATAGATAAGGCAGATAATAATAACAAGCCCAACAACATACATCAGTTTAAAATATGCATCAGTGTGTCATATTAGATTTTATGAAGTAAAATTTCTTTAGGAGCGACTAGGGAGTAACTCAGATGTTTTTTCTGATGGAAGTAACGCTTACTTTCCGCTGTTTAAAAAAGGTTACATTGACATGTCAATGTAACCTTTTTTAAATAGCGGAACAATAGAGCGGAACCAAATAGCGGAAAAGAAGTTTTACTTCAATCGCGCGTAAAGGTTACACGCACACACTTTTTTTTTACATTTATTACCGGGATATTATGTCTCTACTATCGCTAACATTCGTACAAAATCAATCACGTTGTAGGCGTAGCGTTGAGACCCTCGTAGTAGGTATATTTATTTTAGGTCCATTGTTACATTAAGCTACACAATACCAACCGCACATACGCTCTGAATTATTCCACAAAACGCCAATAGAATTATTAATTGAACACGCCAACAGTGCGTGCACAATAAAGTATTCCTGTCGCACTAGTGACAAAGGAAAATCTATATTTCCTATATTCTAGTTCTATTATCACGTGTTATTTGATACACCGTTTACAAATATGTACACTAAACAAGGCATTAAAAAATCACAATACGAGTGCCTCAAAACTTGAGCCATTTATTGTATACTCGTAATAGGTAATACTATGCACGTTTACAAGTCAATTATCTTGTAGGTTATCTTCTCTTATCTTATCTTGTAGGTTGCCTCCTTCAAAGCACGAAAACTATCAAAGTAGATAAATAGTGTGTAAAGAGGTGGTTGTGCTGGACTCCTGACTCATCCTACATTTCTATGTCCATCCTATGTTATCCAGGCCCAGTCCAGTGGTGTCACTAGCTAGACACTCTGGTGTTAAACCACCATACTGGTATTAACATTTAAGAGCACAAAATACCTAAGTACTCAAAATATTATTCAGTAACATTATCATGGATAAATTTGGTTTGATCGAATCAGTTTCAAACGTTACTTTTATCAGTATCGATATTTGTTATATTTTTTGTCACACTGCGCTGTGTTAATAATAACTTTACATAGATGAGCTCATACCTACACCAAAGCAATAAACATGCTTGGTAAAAAAAATATTTTCTAAAAAATAACATTTTAAGGAAAAACATTTTTACTCTCGCTGGTAGGTATGTAATTAAGGAGAAAATACACATTTTTCTTGTGAGCACTGTTGGCAACGACACGAAGTAATAAAGGTTTCTATTGTGCGACTTTTTCAGGCCACGATCGATGTGACAGCTCTAATAATAACAGCTGGTGAATCCTGCGAGATTACTGATGATTAAACTAGGACCACGGATATTATTGATCAAAGATATTTTGGTTTCAAATACGCACAAAGCTTTGTATCGAATGTTAGTTTGTGTTATATACGAGTACGTGATTAGCATTAATGTGAAGAAAGTTTTAAATCAAGTACTACCTTTATCTAACTAAAGTAAGGTAATTCAGAGAACTATAATAATAATACCAAGAATTAGGAGGTGCAAAGTAAGTCTGCCTAATTGAAACTATTTTAAATAATTTCTCAACTGAAAGAAGCTATTGAAAGCCTCGCTACCTGATTTTAATGTTAATAGAGTGAATTAGGTTTATAACACAGCGTTATTTACAACGAGAAATTTATGTAGGTAAAATTCTAAGAATAGGTTGTAGCTACTTGTACATAATGAACTAAACTAGAAAAATTTTCTTTCAAATTAAAAGCCATAAAATAGAGCGCATGCAACGCGTGCCTGAATCGCGTGACTGAAAAAAGATTATTTTAAATGTAATTTATGTTAGCTAAATTAAATTTACTTCTGTTTAGATGTCTATGCACCCTTTTAACCATACACTAGTATATTATTATTATGATTAGAGAGAGATTTAAATATGACAAAACATGAGTGGTGCCATAGTAGTTAGATGTGATAGATTTATAGATAGAATAGAATAGATAGAATATAATACATTTTACTGTAATAGCTGTGTACAAACAATGGTATTAAGAATAATGTTGGTATGGTATTAAGGGCGGGTACATAGACAGCTTCCATAAAATGGACTGATTTTTGTCAAAAAGTTAAGCCGTAATTACAAATATTTAAAAGCCAGAAAAAATACAGTGTATAGCCAAGTGTTTCAGTTAGCTAATAAATCAATAATATTGGACTAAAGTTGTCTAGTATCTTGAGAAAAAAATTCAAGAGAAAGGACCCGAAAAAAATCTTTCGTCACATAATGCTCAACATTTTCAGCGACAACTATCATATTTTTTGGAACCATAAAAAAGGCAATTTTATTTTCCAATGAAATTTGAATTTTCCAATGAACTGAATCGATTCCGTTCTTCTAAATCAATAAAAACGACGAGAATATGATCAGTTTGAGCGCGTACTAGGCGGCTCAGTACCCGCTACGGCGTTTCAGAGAGAGGACGTATGTCGCTGTTCCTCAAATTTTCTCGTCGAATTTACTGTTTGTTCTCCAAAAAAATAAAGCAAACAGAATCTTTACATGGAATACAACTGGTTTATTTACTTAGTTACCGTAAATGACTTCCTTGGACGATTACTAAACTTTTATTATAACCTATAATACTTTGTATTAATTCTCCATTGTGTGTCAAGAATAATGGCTCATATTATTTAATTTTTTATTATTGAATTTAATAATTCTTGCACCACCTGTAACTGAAATTAGCAGCTAAAACGTGTTTTTAGATTGTTCACTTAAATAAAACTAGGATTTCTTGTGATAGTTTGGAGTTAATCAAAGGAGCAGATTATGATTGTATTTTAAAATGAAGATGTAGTGAACTTCCGTTTTCCATAATGGCGGATCTGGCGGATGCATATTCTGACGTTTTATTTTTTGCACACTTCCAGTAATCTTTCTGCTCAGCTATGAGCCAGTTTTTTCAAGTTTTTTGCTTCACACGATTTGTGCATTTAGTCATTGTCAAATATTATACTGTAAATTCGAAAGTAACTCAGTTTCTCTGTTTGTCTGTTTATTTGTTTGTTTGTTACTTTTTATGGCTAAACGGCTGAACCGATTTCGATGAAATTTGGTATAGAGAGACAAAAAATGAAAATTAATTTTGGTATATGGGAGGAGGAAAGATGAGGACCTCGGGAGATGTCCCGAGGTCCTCATTTCCCCATCGGGAGATGGAGAGCTGGAGAGATGAGGAGATGGGAGATCGGAGATGGATGAGAGGGATGGGAGATGAGATATTGGGAGTTGGGGAAAAAAGCGATGAGGAAATAGGAAGATAGAGATGTTTTAGAGATATTGACAGAGACGTGACGTGCCCGATTGATTTATAATAGCATACAAAGTTCACGCATATTGTGTTCTTACTAGCTGGATTCAATTTAAATGCAGACGAAGTCGCGGGTAACAGCTAGTATTCCATATTTTCACAACCTCGTGGTAAAGTAAATTTACAGTCATAGTCACGATTCAGTAAACTTTACTGAAACTAGCTTTTACGCGTGACTTCATCCGTATATGAAAAAGCAGCTGTTTAGAAAATAAATATTGAAGTCTTTGTATCTCTACCCCTGTCCCTGTCCCTTTCCCTTTCCATATCCTTAGTCTTAACCTTTATATTTTATCAAGAGCCTAAAATAATGAAATGTCAGATCACCTATTTGAGAAATTATGAATTGCCCATATCAATTTTCAACTCCTATTTATTTGGATTCTAAGATCCTTATTTTTCTGACGAAAAAAGCCTATACCCATCTCATAGGTCCAATCTTGGTCAAGATTGGTTCAACCGTTTAGACGTGAAAGGATGGCAAAACTAAAAAAAAAACCAACAAACACACACACACAGTTTCGCATTTATATGAACTTAGTACGGATGCCTGACACTGGCTAATGCACAAATCTTTTACTCCGTCATTGTCATTGTCAAAATATATATCAAAAAGAAAATTATGGTGGTGGACTAAAGAGGATGTATCAAATGGACTTGACAAACGCGCATACCAGAAAGGACCAACACTAAATAAATTTAATACAACTTATTTAGGTGTGACTCCAATCATTCGTGCGGCATTCTAAATTTGATAGGATTATAGTCAAGGAGGTAATAATTTATGTAATGCTGGCGGTAATGTTGGTGCTTGGTGCGTACGCCGACAAAGATAAAACATTTAATTAATACATTACGATATTTACCTACTACAGATTGCGTTTATTTTTCATTGTAACAAACTACTTATATATATACACCAAAAGAAAAATTATACACAAAATGTTTCCCGGCAGCGGGTTTCGAAACTACGTCTTTAGGAACGGAACGTAGCATCTCAGACCGCTCGGCCAATCTGACATGTCATTACTAAGTCGAAATAATTGAATGCTTCAGACTAAAGCCTACGTAGTAACTATCTAGTAATCTGTGCTAAGGCCACGTGATGCCGTTAGTAAGAGTATAATAATTATGAATTTAGCGTTTTCGAGTTGCCGTGAGCGCGGAGCCATCGTGGCGCGCGGCCCGGCCGGGTAACTTTCATCTTCTAAAATACATGAATCGCTCCTATATTAGCGCCTTAACAGTTTTCCAATTTCATGTGAATTACGATAATACCGTCACCTAACGAAACGAGATCGTAGTGGCGGGCGTAGCGACGTAACGGCGTAGCAAGGCACGCCTACAATTTTTTATAGCTTGTCGTCCTTGGATACATACAATTATGTAATTATGCATTTTCTTGCTTCATTACATGTTATATAGATATAGAATACAACAACTAAATCTACCAATGTGAACATCAATATCACATAGATAGATAAAGAACTTCACCCCAAGCTTTAGTGTAGACTCCCACCCTTTCCATACTTCTACTTACCTTATCTTTCTATTGTAATATAGAATAATAAATCATTTATTTCACATTAACAAAAATCAATATTGTGTTAGCAGCGCAGACAGAAAATATTTACAGAAAATATTTTTACTTAAAACAGTTATCTTGAAACGAGTCACCTAAGTTAACATACTCATGTAGTGAGCACGTTGCGCTCGTTGAATTTCACATATTACGTTTTACTACCTATATATATATAAGTTTTGATAGTCAACATGTTCCTCAGTTTTATACCGTACCTACACTTTTTAGTCATATTCTGTTTACAGCCGTGTCATACTCACAGGCTGAAATTTGGAAACAATTTCGGTTTAAAGTCGATATTCCACAATCAAATAGGGATATATTTTAAAATAAGATGTCAAACACAGTTAAATAAACTGAACATTGTATAACCTTTATTTAGAGATTATTTGTTCTTATTTATTTTTATTGATTATTAGCGTTACCTTTATTTGTTCCCTCGTATCTGATAGAAACACGTAACTAACCAGGTGGCCAGATTTAATTTAATTTTCTTTATATTTACATTATAAAATAATAATTGCAGTGTTACTTTAGTACGCAAGGACTTGGTTTGGAAAGATATATTGCTCCCTGTACCTATAAAGAAATTCAAAGACTATTTTGAAGATATTGCTCGACTTGGTGAGCCGTCGTCGTCTGTAAGTTTTATGTCAGTCTTATTACATTTTTCATGCAGCGAGGAAATTACATTATACACACTCATTGTGTTGTTTGCGCATTGTGTTGCAGAAAACCGAAATTATTTAGCGAAATGTGACATCAAGCTGCGTTTTATGTTCGCACAACTTTTCACCCAAATTTTGGATGGGAGGGCGCGTATAGAATTTGAAAACGTGTAGAGAATGTACAATTCATTACCGTCTTTAAATCTCCTGACGAACATTATTTTCATAACGCTAAGTTTTTTATACGTACCTTGATATTTCAAATTATGATTAACCATAACAATGTATCCAGTATCCTACACTTTAATGAAGCGTATAAACGGACATCAGTGATTTTATCAGAAGTTCGTGGAACTGGGTCCCAATTAATAAATTTCATATCGAAAAGGTCATCAAAAACATATAGAATACAGCTCTGATGAAATAATATAGAGACAGTAAAAGAATCAGCACTTCCATTCGATGAATTTAATTTGTCGATTCAGAAACTGTTGGGTGATGCGTTTATAAAGTACGACAATAAGTGCATTTAATTAAAAAAAATACACAGTACGTGCACGGTCTGGTTCGACATTGAAGTCGTTTCCTATTTGTGCTTACTTCCCATTTATATTAGTTTTTTATTAGTAGTCAAAGGTCTCCGTGAGTACCTTTTAATAAATATATGCCTACTAATCTAACGCCCGACGTATTCTAAACATGTAGACTACATCATCACTGTCTTTTTATTGTCTATCAAAAAACTGCCTCATTACTTAGGACTTGAAACTGCAATACGAAGGTAGACTTTATTGTTTCCCAATATATCGTGTCCTTATCGTATCGCTAGCTGCAAAAAGCATCCCTGCGAGATTTGTTTTCGAATGAGTAGCTACGAGCCGCACACGGCGATCGCGCTCTTGTTTGATTTACCCGCCCTGGTTGTTGCGTTACACATCACTGCTCCGCTCGTGTTTATACTTGTTTACCTCTATAGCGTTAGTTTGCCCTCTTTTCATTATAGGAACGTAATGTTTAGTCACAAGTTGGTTTTCTCGCGGGCTCGTAATGTTCATTTACCCACGTAATCCGGACGCTAATATTAAATTCACAGTGCGAATGCGAGAATTCACACACTGGGAAGAGAAAATGTTATATCACAAAGGAATTTTGCGCTCTATGTGTATCTTTTTGTTATTTTGTCATATAATCTGTCTAAGAATAGAGTAAAATCCAATTAACAAAAGATTTATTGAAATAAAAATTTAGTTTAGATTAATATTTCTGTTTGTAAAAAGCATTTATAAAGAGGTTTTTTTTGGCTACAAGTCTTCATTAACGCTGTTTTGGTAGCCTATACCTGGATGTTGTTTGACATATTATAAACCTGGTTTAATGATTTCATTTGCAGCCCGTTACACTATAATAAATATATAAATAATCTCAAGCGAAAATACTGCACCGTCTGCCCCATGTCCATTAAGCGTAACTGACACTGTTGAAAGCCAGTCGATAAATCATCTTTCCTTCGATGCACGCCAATAAATATATCGTGCTAAAAGCAATAACATTGATGGCTGATTCGAAAAATGCAGTCCCATAATAGGTCACGTTCTTTCTGACCGCAAACGCAATTAGCTGAACAATTAGCCTCGAGTTATTTTGCTGACCTTTTATGAAATATTAAAAATGTTTTCAGTCAGCCTGTGCGACAGCAAAGTAATTTTGCTTTAACCTCTACGGTCACGTGCAAGAAGCCTGCTTTAATATAGCCACCGCCAGACCAATCGCCGAGGTGCGAGATTGACAAAGCACATATATCGACTTGCTCTGATTTGAACGCCATTACGGTTGGAAGGAAACCTACCAAATGCTAGGTTAGGTTAGCTTGCATTAAATGTCATTAATTACCTACAAGATGCAGAATGTTTTATAATTACTTATAGCGGCGTAATAAGCGCAGTGTCAGTGTTAGCGGATATCTTATCGCAACGGTGGTGCTATATACGTACGTACCCTCTGAACTCAATGCGCCCGCGAGTAAGCTGTACCTACGTATGCAGGTCTAGTGAATTTAGTTCACAAAAGATACCTGCTTAGAAACTCTGAACGTTTCTCACATTGTTGTTTAATCCTTACCAGAGATATAGAGGGTTGTGAGAAAACTCGGAATTGGGATATTAGCCGAGTCGAATTACGATATGACCTCGAAAAAAGTTGAAAAAATAAACAATTCAACAAAACATAAAACCGACTAATTCCGAAAGAAAATTGATACTTAGTTTTTTTCCAGGTTTGCCTCTTTTTAGGGTTCTGTACCCAAAGGGTAAAACAGGACCCTATTACTAAGGTTCCGCTGTCCGTCCGTCCGTCTGTCCGTCCGTCTATCACCAGGGTTCATGAACCGTGATAGTTAGGCAGTTGAAATTTTCACAGATGATGTAGTTCTGTTGCCGCTGTAACAACAAATACTAAAAAACAGAACTTAGAACACTAAAAAGGAAATGTTTAAGGGGACTACCATTACATACCATAAACGTGATTTTTTGTTGTTTTTATAGATAATGGTACGGACCCCTTCGTGCGCTAGTCCGTCTCTCACTTGGCCGATTTTTTTTAGCTAATTCGACTAGGGTATATCTATAGCTCCGTGAGTTTCGTATAGAATATTTTGTTTTTATTCAACAGCGTACATAGCAAAATATATTATTATTTATAAAACTAAGAGTGAATACGTAAGAAATGGGTCTCAATTTAAAGATTACTCGGAAATAAACCGGAGTGTTCTTAGATTGAAGAAGTATTTTTGGTAGTAATCATTCTGGTTTCAGTTGTGAAAAATCGTCTAACTTTCTATTCATTTTATGTTTCATTACGTTACGATAGCAAAGGAAATTAGATTAGCTAAGCTTTGTGCAAAATATACTGTAAGGTCGCCTCGGTAATTTGATTATAGGAAATTGAGTAGACAGTACTTTGTCTTTTAATGGTAAGTAGGATGTAGACAGATGATATAAATTAGCTCTGGAACATTATGTTCACACAGTCAAATTCTTGACAAACTCACAGTTCATCAAGTGATGTATTTATTTTAAGTGCAACGCTCTCAGCATAGTGTTGGTGATTATACACCTACATACGTCTGTTGCAGACGACCTTTGTTCCAGAAGCGACTTTGAATGGCTAATAAAAATGCTTAGAATCGATTTTAATGATTATAAAACAATGACATGGTATCCACTATGGGGAAGTGTGAAACTTTTTGTAGCCTAGAAATATGATGTACATAATACAAATCTTCGATAAAACTAAGTGGTGACATACAAGTACGTACTTATACTACTTATTCGATTATTCATAATATATAGAAGGTATTTATGTATTTATATTTGCTAATCAATATGAGTTAAATCTCGAAAGTTTCAGAAGAACTTTTATAGAAAGATGTAAGTGCATATTCACAGCTTACAAAGACATTCAAAGTTAGTATATCCATATAATTTTATAACAGCAATCGTCTTCTGTAGATAGTAACATTACTAAATTCGAAAGATTTAAAACTAACCCTAGGTGTCAGTCCGATGCGATCCACTTGGGCGCATGAAAAACCGCACGGCACTTACACGGACGTGACTAGAATTTATATTATGTTACGAGACTTACGAGTGTGTTAGTACTGTCACTACAACTCATTGTATGTAGTTGGCGACGCGCAGCATTCTATGGTTCCGTAGGCCTTTCGTAGGTCAGGTCATAGTTTTCACAGTTTCGCATGCTGCGTCTGAATCCATCGCTTGAAGGTTTGCACCAGATCCGGCACGGATTATATTAGTTAGAGGGTGTAGCAGGATTTTGCAGCCCATATTATTGTATACGACACATTTACCAAATTAAGCAGGACTTATTTATACATATATATATTTAGCCAACCCAAAAATAAAAAAAAAGTATCCCAAAAGAAATTCATTTTATAACAGAACAGATCAAAGCAATGATAATCCTTTTCTTGAAATGTTGTTTCCAAAAACTTTCAAAGTTTGTTCTGACGAATGCCAATATCATTTTCCTTTCTTCTTGCTTGTGGCTATTTATTCTGGGTCCGTTTACGTAGGACTAAAAGGCAGTTCACCTGAGCACAAAACACTACGTGTAGCTCCGTTGACATAACCAAAAAATACACCATTATATTAACCTACATACATGTATTTCTAAAGCATTAGTAAATATAGCAATGGCCTTTTTTATATACTCTTTGAATTGTAACTCAGGCAAAACAGGCCAAATAAACACAGGTATATTTTATGTCGCTCCTCATGCCCCATGTGATAAAATAACTCCATATCACGCAGGACAAAAATTCGTACTTGCAATGAAGATGCTTTCAAAAAGTGAGCACGTATTTGTGCCAAAAAAATTGGACATACAAACTCCGATACCTAGTTCAAAAGAAGCCGTCAAAAGTCGCACAAATCGGCTATAGCATTGGCGGTATATATTATGTGCGTGAGCTGTGGTATAATAGAATGATGTAAAGCGACATTATGATAGCGCGAAGAGACTGTTTATCATAGTGTGGTCGTCGAGGCGACGGAAATACAACCCTTCCCGGCAACAGGTAGCGCTATTGTCGCATGCCTTTAGATTATGTGATAGCCGCTATTGAGGCGCTACCTGTTTTACCAGTCTCCATGAATAGAACTGGCTTCAATTGGTTACGCCTTAGTGCCCGGTTAGTGGTAATAATAAGAAACCATGGATGACACAGCGTCCCTGGACATGTTAGTTATTACAAACAGATTATTTCTCGTCTGTCATAATTATGTAGGTGTTCTTATTGATCGATTGAAGCGCAGACGAATCATATTTCAACAGCAAATCTCGATTCCAATACAAGCTTGGAAATCTAGTATATACTGCCTATAATGTATCTCCCAAATTCATCATAGAGGCTACTAAATATTTGAGTCCCCATGTGACAGCCAAATACTGGCTGATATTGCTTTGAGATCACAAACATGTAAATCGAGATCATTCCTATCTACTGTAATGTTAACATCAAAAGAAATTTTTGAACGCCTCAAACTAGGCTTCAGCTTTCATTTCCTTTGGGATTGCAGTTCATTGCAATATGAATTGTATGAGAGCGTTTGATGGTTCTGTTGAATTAAGATTTGAAGGCCAATAAAAAGTCAGACAGACTTTATCCAGATTGAAACATGACCAATGAACGTTACCTATCTAAGAATAAAAGGTTGATTTGATTTGCATCTTGACACTCGACTGTATTTAAGTATAATATTATAATGTGTGATCTTCGTACCGTATCGATACCCCTTAAGTGTCTCTAACTTGATATAGACTACACGTAGAAATAAAAGAGTTCATTTTCTTTTATTTCTACGTGTTCAATGGAATGTACTACCCTGAAAATTAAAAAAAACGTTGTACTCCCTTCTGTAATTTTTTAAGGATTCTATGTAGATGAGTCGATTATAACTAAAGTAAAATGACTTTGTTAACAATGAGGATTGAATAATGTTCCACAGTTTGAATCGATATACAAATGACAGTACACCCCACCATCCAGGATATTATCGTGTACAATTCTTACGTATCGGCGTTTACTTGGCAGTTGATATGGACTTTTCCTTTTTCCGCTTATGTAAGTTGTTTATGGATAAGTAACGTTGGGAAATCTGATATATTTGATTGAATACTTTTTCTCGTGAAAGCTCTCTTTTTCTAATAATAAATACGATGTATGTTTTTATATAAATTCAATAAGTGCAATGCAAAGCTAAAAAGTAGGCTACTTTATTTTTCAATTTCAGATTTATGACATTCCTTTTTAAGATAGAAGTACCCTTTAGCCTGATTACTTTTTGCACATCCGTTGTACTACAGATATCTTTTCACAATTTATGATAGATAGGTTCGATATGGCTATATTAAAATAAAAACTAAAATGTTCCATAACACTTACGAATAAAAGGGAAAAAGCAGTTATCATGATTAGCTCAGATAGGTGAGGGTGTATTAGTGTCCGATAAAAGCTTAGTGAAGCTTTAAAACTTTAAATTATGCCATTGGTGTTTTGTAATATGACTAAATCTAACGTTAACATTAAGGATCCATTCTTTAAAAATAGTTGAATGAGCAGTTTAGCGTTTATTATATTTAATATCCTAAGTAAATTTCCCTTTTTTTAAAACAATACAATAAAAAGCGTTGTTTACGGTAACGACTTCCTTATCGCGCACATCAAAAAGCAACGACCCAAAAAAATTCAAGAGCTGACATCAAATTTTACTCAATGCTTTCAGACATATACGAGTTGTCGAGCCAAGTATCAGCGAGATGTATCGTGTACTGTTTGGCAAAAGAAACATGCTGTATTTAGGCAGTGCTATTTGTACCTAATGTAAGTGCGCTCGTTGTTTTCGGTGTTCTACATTTTCGCTCCGACAAGACAACTTTAGATTTCCCTAGAGATGTCATGAGCTTCTGTACAAATATTTGATCGTTTGTTGGTTAAGCCACTAAAGTAGATACATTATTGCGATAACAATTTGGTGACACTTGTTACGTTACATCAGTCATCAACTTATGATTATCTACGTAATTATTATAGTATAATTTTTTTTAATCTAAGTTAGCCAAGTTCTTGATGGCTTCTCAAATCTCACATTCTCTAATAAGTCTCATAATAGTATAAATGTTTATTATAGTCAATATTTTGTATAATAATCATAGTAACGTAGCTGCGCCGCGTAGTTTTACCCCCGTCCGTTGATTATAACCCCACAGAAACCGTACCTATTTCTAAGATAAACAGTACTCTACGCCTATTTATTTATCTATGTTCAAAAAATACACGTGAATCCATTGTTCCGTGGCTGCGTGAAAGAAGGACAAACCAACAAACAACACACTTTTACATGTTTTATCATGTAATAGGATAGGCCTCAATTCCTTATTTTTGTCCTTATAATAAAACCATTAATCCTGAACAAAATGAAATATATTTGCTAATTATCAAAAAAATACCTACGGTATTGTTAAAATTCTCTAGCAAATGAAAAATAATACCAATTTAAAGTCACCTAATACTTGACAACACGACATATTTTATCTCATTACAACGACCTGCTTCACTGCTCAGTCGGAGAAATAATCCGCCTTTTGAAATGTATTGGAAACGAAGATAAAACGTTCGTATTTCCCAAAAGCAGTATGGACACTCCACACAATATATAACAAATGGCTCAGTCAGCGACAAATGTCATGATTATTTTTTCTATTTACTTTTCTACACAGCGTATGGGTTTCTATAATACAAAGTAACGCCAACATAGCAAATCATACTTCTGTACAGAAGCACCACGACTGTTTATGACAGCGCAAAGTGCAAAACCTAATTAAACCCAACGTGAATCAATGTATAATTACGAGTATAGACGTAATGATGTAATTTAAAATGTATTACATCTCCTTACTGTGATACAGATATTGTAAATGCCAATCTTATTAAATACTTCAATTGGCCTATTTCACACTGACACTTCAGCTACGGAAAGAAGTTTTGCAAACACTCCAAGTGAATATCGTGATTACAATATTATGAATATACTAAATAAAATTAATGAATGAGAGAGATCGCTTTGAGTGATAAGACCGCCCATTGTGACAATATTTTTGTTAAGTATATATTGCTCTATTCTAGTCTTAAGTTTTCTTTGTTCGGTGGTGTTTCAATAAAGAGTTATTCTAAATATACATCTACTTACCTGTTATGAATTATTTAAATGAAGTTGCTTATTTAAAAAATATCCCCACAGGCACACAGACACTTCAAACTATAAGTTTGACTTCCCGACACCCCGTCGTTTTTGCGTCTTGGGCAAAAATCAATTATTATAATGATATAAAATTAGAAGAAACAAAGAAGAGTACTCCCACCGAGCGCTCCGTCGATGGCGCGTGATAAATGACGCCACAACGTAGGCAGTGCGTTTTTTATTCGCCCACACTTTCCGCGATCCCGCCGCGGCCGGACCGCGACCGCACTTTCACGCGGACAGTGAGTTATTTGTAAAAGGGTTCACGGACGAAACTCGTCAGGTCCGTGTTGCAATTGAGGAATTGATAAGGCTTCTAAAAATATAAACCTGCCCCTATCTTATCTTATCAAACGGTGTTACTCTATAGGTACCTGTAGTATTATGATAAAACAATAAATAATAGAGAATCTATATCTAATAAATAACTATGTTTTATGTTTTTATTTATTGGTAACATAAAATGAATTTTTACATAAGAAAGTACCCAGTCTGTTTTATTTACTAGGTCAAATATTATTTTATTGTATATTAATTTGTCTTCAGCAAAACCTTATTGGCGTTGACGTGTTTCCTTAGTTGTTTACCGTTTTGAGAAACAGGTGAAGTATTGAGTCGATGATTAGAGTGTGGCGCACACCGCACTCTCCGGCCTGCGAGGCCCGCTGCGGCAGTCGCGCGCTAGCGGCCGCTACGACCCGCCGCTCGTAGCCGTAGCACCGTAGCCTCGTAGCCGCAGCTACGAGTGTAGCACGCGCGAGCGCACCTACGTAACTGTTAAAAAGTACTTCTCGTGAGTTGCTACGATTAATGGAAGCAGCTATAAAAATGTTTTGTACTTCTGGCTATCTCAAAAGTTTGCCCAAATTTATACTTTCTTCTGAAAATATTCATAATTGATTACATTTCGGTTGGAAAGAGAACCTGCACGTGTTGGGTGTTGAAAAGTCATTATTTAGATAAAGTCAACTAAATATTTGAGTACGTGCAATATTACTTGATATTATCCCATTTAATTTCCATTAAGTTTGTGCGTGTGTCGGGTAGCAGAATAATTGAAATTTATTACCAAGGTCGAGCAGATTTGTTACACTTGCACAAACGTGACTGGAATTAACAAGTTTCACTCATGAATTTAGAAATAGGTTTAAAAATGTTAATTACTATTTTATTGCCATTTCAGTAAATTTCCGTTACTGTTATATTATATGTTTTACTATGACTGTGGTCAGTACCTCTTTCTCTTGTTTCTCAATCAGACAACGAATGATGGTTTACTGATGTAGTATATTAGTTGGTTTATGGATATGTCGATAACTAAGATAATGATCGATCGAAAAAGTATAAGGGAAATTATTTTACAAACCTAGCTGAGCAAGAGTTTAAACTTTGTTCTGTCTCTGAATCTCAGAATAAACTGTGGTGTTATATGAAGTCGATCCAGTTAGTTTGTACGAACCCTTTACTCGTATTTAGTCAGGCTTCATAAAAACCTAACCATCTGGCCACCATAACATGGGATAACTAACTTTTAAACTAGTTTTGCCACTAATGTGTGTGTAACAGTGTTTCACTAACAACGATCTTCATAGAACTAAATGTCATGTACTACACTTTTTTAAATTTTAGTTCCTTCTCCTTAACCCTTACCTATTATGAACTCAAAACAAAAATCTTGAAATATTTCATAAAATATACCTGAATGCATAAAAATACTCCTCAAAACAAGTAAAAGGGGCAGCAACTCGTTCCATCACCTTCCTTCTTCCGCCCTACATAGCTATGATTACCATATTGAAACAAAACAAGTTAGTATGTTTTCAAGTTCGTAGTCCAATGTGAAGTAATTACAAGACATAGCAATTACAACTTAGAAAGTTTGAGTCAGACATGCTGACGGTCACTAAAGCAAGGTAAAGCATAGCATATACTCGTAATATATAGCTATTCCATGGCAAAACTAAATAACACCCACGACTGAGTCTTCCTAGATACAAGTCGTAATGGTAAACGGCTTCACTTGACGTTTCAAGTATGGCCAAGGTGTCAAATTTAATACTTTTACCTTGATACCATTGTGATGAGCATCGACAGTCTGGGAGAACACGTATAATGTTACGAAATTTAAACTTCCACTTTTATTACAATTCTTTTATTTTTAGGTCATCCCGCGGTTCCATTATTTCCTGCCACAACGCTGGCAATTAATCTCCGCGGAATTGTTAAAAAGCGACAATTTTTCACATTTTATGGTATTCATAAAGTAGAAACAAAATTACTGCGGCTAATCCTATTAAATTGAATTGGAGATAGGAGAGCTGTAGGACCCTCGTCTCGTCTCATTTTGTGTTTTTGTGAAACCCAACCTGTAACTTGAATACGTTATTTCAGCAGCTTAGCCGTTTTTGGCTGTTGTAATGGCACCGTGTAAAATTTTGTTTCAAATGGTAGCTAGTATTTTTCGAATATCATGTTACTCATCGTAGTTTTTAAGAAACCCAAGACGTAACGTTACAAAAAAAATACAGTGCAGAAGTTAATTGTAATAATTTGGTAATAATTTAATAAGTGAGGCTAGAAAGAGTCCTTCCAAGTAAAGAACATTTTAAAATAATACTTTAATTCCCACCTTCATAAACCCTGACAAATTCTCCGTCAGACATCTTTTAATACTCGTTGAATAGGTATTAAGTTTACCTTTTATAAATAAACTCTGCTCAAATGTCGATCCGACAATCCTTGAATAGGGCGCCCACACGACCGCGTTCTATTTCGCACTAAGTGCTTGGTCTCAAATTCGCAAAACTTTAATAAATATAAGAAAATGTCATTATTTTCTTAAAAACGACCGGGTGACTCGACATTTTTGATCTGGGGTCCCTTTTCGAAGAGACGTAACATACGATTACAGATACAAGATTTGATCGTTATCCTGTAACAGCTAGCTATGTCGTGTACAGCTGTACATACATACGTAACTTTTGACTACATATTTAAGTAAATTAGACAGGATCTCAAGGCCAGATATATTGAATCAAAAATGGCACCTCGGAGGCAATATCGAAGAGCTCTAACTACTAGGTCCACATGATACATGACACATGACAGATAGATAGTGTTTGACAGACGGCCCAACAACCTTTAAAACACATCTTAGCTGAGATAGTGCTCGATAGTGCCCTATTTTAAAAAATTATTGTCAGATACTTTGAATCTCTACAAACGCCACAACCACCAACCACGCAACTGCCATAGTAGTTATTTGTCCTTTATCGAGAAATAGTTCATAAATAGGACGGCCACAGAACCCTTGTTCTGCGTCGAGGGTCTGTAATCCCGGCATGCCGCGGCTCGAACACCTCTCCACCCCTTGATAATATCCGTCGGTTGGCATTAATCTTATGCTATTAACGTCTTCTACCTTCGACGAGTCAGGCCTTAATAATAGACATTATTATGTTATTCGATAACGTGAAAGATTGCAATTGACAGCTGCTAATCAAAGTAGGTACTCCTATTGTACGTACAGTCACGAGCAATAACATATATACATTATATACTTGACTGTCTTATATACTTTGGCTGTCTTATATACTTGACTATCTTATATATACTTTGGCTGTCTTACTTACTTACTTCGTTACTTCGGTCTTTCGTTCTTTATTTTTTCGTTCTCCCTTCTTTTCGTCTTTTCGTTATTTCGTTACTTTGTTACTTCGTTAATTCGTTACTTCGTTACATCGTTCTTTCATTCTTTCGTTACTTTGATATTATATTACTTCGTTACTTCCTTACTGTATTACTTCGTTACTGTTTTTTCTTTACTTCGTTCTTTCGTTTTTTCATTATGTCGTTACTTCGTTATTTCGTTACTTCGTTACTTTGTTACTTCTTTCTTTCGTTCTTTCGTTCTTTGTTTGAGTTGTTTTGTTGTTTCATTCTTAAGTTGTTGCGTTCTTTGATGGGTTTTAGGACAAAATGACACTGCGATTGGCATAGTAATATTAGCTATAATTATTTAACAAAAACAACACATCTCAGCTTAGACTCGAACAACTGAAGAAGAACGGAACCGGAAAAGAACTTCCATGACCGAAGCCATAAACTAAAACAGTAAACCAGAGATAATCATGTCTACAATGTTACCAGTGCATATACGTAGCTTATATACTAAATTGCTTGTTTAAATTATACTTATCTAACACTAACACCTGCCCTTAAACTAAGCAATTATTTTCAGACCTATATTTTTAAGACAGTTGTTTTACACAATGGTTTAGTCAAAACATCTGCGGGCATTTGCTCTGTATGTACCATACATACAACTTAACTTTGTTTGTTTCATATTACATACAATTTAAAAGTGTTATTTGAGAAAGTGTTTTATATACCACTTTACACTACATTAATGTATGAATAATATTTGTTGTCATTTGTTTTAATTTGTAAACTCAATATAAGCCCACCAGTTTCAGAAATAAGGTTCGCTATTATATAAAATAAAATAAAGCGCATAATCGTTTATAAATATTCAAATAAGGAATAGAACTGTAGGTAACCACTTTTAATCCTCGGATTATCCAGACTAAACTCAGTAAAGCGGTGGGTATAGGTATAATAAAAGATTTCCAAGAAAACACCGAACACGTGTAGCCGCAAACTCAAAGTAAAAGCACTTTATGGATCCATAGTTACAACTCAAGTGTATAACTTATTTCTCTATGTCATTACATGAATAAAGAAAAAAAAACTAGTTATTGAAAGTGAACGGTCGTGTTAGTTCGAGTCGTTATGTGAGCTTGAAGTGAGTTTTATCGCGCACGTGTTGCAAGAGATGTGAGTTCAAGGGATGTAGTCGCTGAACACGGCATGGCGGGGCCAATCAGACACCTCTCCACCTACCATCATGAGACGGAGCCTTCCGCTAGCTCGGTGAGTTTGTTTGTTTGTTTAATAAAGTTGTTCCGTTGTTTGGTGTCAGAGTTTACAAGACAGCCCAACGGCCTATGGCGTAGCTTCATGAATGCTACCAATCGATAACGACCGGTAAATATCCTAACGTGCCTTCTAAGAAGCCGAGGATCGAACCCGGTTTTATTGGGTTCATATAATGATTTAGATCTGCAGTAGGTTATTTAATCGTATGAGTTTTCGACATAATAATATTATGTTAATTATTGAACTAATTTTTATTAGTAGGTACCTGTGTAGAAGAAGCTTTAGTAAAGTTATTTTTATCAAATTTCGTAAGAAAATAAATATCTTGGATGTTAATCTTTGATATTTGAAAATAACTTGACTAGATGCCAGACCGTATGATCACATTGCTGAACCAGTTGTAAGAAACACAGAAATATCTATCTGTAGGGACGACTTCAAACAAACAAGAGTGACAAATATAATAAAGCGTAGGTATGCAGAGTAATGCAGATAAAGCCGGAAAATATTATATATTTTCGTTGTTGCCTCAAAACTTGCAAATGCCGACAATAAAAGTAGAGTTTACGAATATAAGCACCGCACTATATACTATTAACTCTACTCCAAGGCTTTGTTTTGCTAAAGAGGCCAACTGTAAAAATCAAGCGTGGAGAATTTCATTTTTCAGGTAGAATAGTTTGTTTGACGTCAGCATTTTTATGCGATAAGATGACAGGAGCATCCTCGAGTGACATTAATAAATCGTGTCAAAAACCGGCAGTCGGCCGCACCTCGGACAGCCTGCGTCATAGCATGGCAGGCTCTGTGGCTAATCCCCTCCCTGCGATGTTTCAACCATTCTGTTTATGCCTCAGCTGCAACTGGGATTTCTTTACGAACCCGTATCCTTTAACGGCCGAAATTAATAATCAATCCAATCCAAATTTTGCTATCTGATATTGATATCACAATCCATTTTTAGGGTCAAACGTGCCAATAACCGATCCGTGGATTGGTTTATAAGGGCACGCAGATTGGAGATCGATCGAACAATAGGCAGCAATCCAAGATCGATTTCAATCTTGGATAGGAGATACAATAATATTTTCGGGCGTAAATCTGTGTACAAACCTACCCCATAATGGGTCGCACAATGACGCGGAACAAATGACAAGCACTTAAATGCTAATTGTCAAATTTACAGAATCAATGCCATATTTAAAGTATTCTATACATACCCATGCATTTCGGTTCACAACGGTGATAAACTGGCACTGCCATAGATAATACACTACGCACAGACAAACGGACTGGACGTTCTTTGTACTTGTCTTATTATACTTCTTACAAAGGTTCTGTGTCAAAAACATGTCTGAGAAATTGTTGGCACGTGTCTCTGAATCTATAATAAATTATATTTGTTTAATTCTATAATATAATAAAACTTCTATAGTATGTAGGGTCATTAAGCAAATCCTACTATCCAGCTATGTTTTAACAGAGAGTTTAATAACATTCTTGATTTAATCGAAAAACAGTCGGTTTTCATCTCACATACGTAACATCATTACAATGGTGCGGTTTTTCAGCTTTATAGATAGAAACTGAACAAATTTCAGACAGTGAGATATGCAAATCTAGACCACCGCTAAGTCCACACAACAACAACAAATTGACGAAATTCAAACGTTTCAATTGTTTCGCAAGTTGGAGCTCTAATGCTTTGTGGGACCAGAGTATCTACACATTACGCTCTATCGTCAACACAAACTTCGTTATGAGCCGTTCTGGCTCATGGAAACTTGCTAACTACCCGCAGTTGGATTAGGAGCAAATTCAGTGCTCATTAAATATTCTAGCTTGCTTGCATTTCAAAGTCGAAAATGGTGGTGGTATCATTGTTGGGCTTCAAGGTGTGCATGTTTTATTCATCTGGTCGCTTGTTACGTTCATAAGCACCACGTTAACAAAAACATTAGTAGTATAGCCTTATTCATAAACATTTATTAAACGTCACTGTAGATATAATACGTATTATTGTAACAGGAATTTTTATTTCAACAAATCATTCGGTAATATAAAAAAACAAAATGAAAACGTCACTTAGTATTGCGCAGTACAATTTTTTTAATAACAGTTACGTAACTTTTTATGAATAAGTATAACTTTATAAGTTAGCCTAAAAAATATAGTATACCTACGTACAATCATTACGAGTTTATCCATAATACGACTATATGGTGTACGAGTATAAAGGCAACATCCACTCAAACAGCCTGCCGCATCTCTCTGAGCCAAATAACAAGCACCCTGGTAGCTGACATTATAGTTTACGATTGGATTTGAAATGTGAGCAGTAGGTAACTGAGGCTGCGTCATGTATTGTGGATTCCAATTTGCCAGTGTGCTATTAGATCGTTCAGTTACCCTTACGACGTGCTCTTTGTGTTGAAGAGAACATGCATCGCCCCATTCAATATTCACTTCGCACCGTGACATATCGGGAAATTGGATACAATTATTAAATGGATGAAGTACATACCCCAAAATGTGAAAATTAATAATGTAACGTGCAAATAGCTTCAACACACAATCGATGTCCTTACACCTTAGTTAGCAAAAAGTTATTGTTGCAGTGCTAAAAACTGTAGGGTAATTCCAGGATAGATGCCCGGCTCGGATAGATGCCTCAAATTCAAAAACTATGATTTCCCGGCTTGTTTTTGCTGTTGTTGATATTGCCAAACGAGAGACATCCCCGCACCTACCCGGTACCCCCCGCGAGGTAACCCCTGACCCGTCGTGCATTCCATCTATACTCAATGAAAGATTTGGTGCGACGAAAAAATTGCTAATTCTTTTTCTACAGCATTTTTGAGGAGCTGGAACTTTTTAAATGGTGAGTAAATAATTTATATTTTGTATCCAAATGTTACAGTGGACTGTATACTAACACTAAAATCAGTTTATTTAGAATATTTATTGAATACACATTCCTGAATATAAAAGGCGTCTATCCTCTACGAAAAGGATAGACGCCTCGATTTATTTTCGCCTATGTTTAACCATATAAAACAAATAATTCCCATTATTTTCAAACGATGTAACTACATTAGGGTATAGATGCCTCAGAAAGGAAACTTCTTTCGTGAGGCATCTATACCCTAATATGATTATAAAGATAATACACTTTTTACGAACATTTATAATTAATGTCTGTGTTTAGATTTTACTTCCCATCACGAATACCTAATTTCAAACTGAAAAAGTGTTTTTTTTCATCAATGAGGCATGTATCCCATAACTGGTTTTGACGCATAGAGCAACTATCCGCCATAGGGCATCTATACTTTCAAAAATAGAGGTCTGGGAAAATCGATATAGATTAGTAAATATCAAAAGTGATGTTTTCTTTTTCCTTCAAAGTGGTAGTCGAAAGACCAATCTATTAACATGTGTGACAAACATTCAGATCCATTAATTAAAATGGGAAATATAAAGCGTTTTCAAAAAGTATGGCAACTATCCTGGACTTACCCTACTTATAGTCAAATAGTATCTATAGTCACTTGGGTCTCAAGATGGCAATTTTGTTTATCTGATTATAGTGACGAAAAGGTGACAACGGAACTTCTCAGTGACAAAGTACATTGATGGTATTTGGGCTTATTTCTATCAGCTTGGACCGAATACTTTGCTTTATTACGTAAGCTTGTGTTGAGAAAAAAATGTTCCTGCATAAACTTTTCAACTCCGATCGATCGCAACCGCCGCTACTACTTGTTACTCTTGTCAGTCGTAAATTAGTCGTAAAGTAAAATTGTTTCATTTATCTCTCCGAGGTGGCCAAGCCACAGATCTTCTAAAGTTGTCATAAAAGGTCCTTTTTCCCTCGGATTTGCGCAATAAAATAAATAAAATGTAGCCCAGCCAGTATTCTCATGTTTCAGTAAGGAAGTCATATATCTTCGACGGCGCGGTCGACCGGACGGAACGCAAAGCCTCGTGAGCTCACTCAATTTGTACATTTTCGACGGCATTGTCGACAAACTATGAAGTTAATATTTATGAGGACAATTTCCTTTTTGTAGATTGTCCAATTATGATGTGGGATGCGGTGTTTTATACGTCAGTAAACCGTATTACAATTTATTCCCGACGATATTTTGTTTTGTGATTTATTATTGAGAAATTCTATATTATTTATATAATATACAAGTACAGAATTATTTTAAATAAATATAATTTTCATGAATCATGTTAAGTTCCAATAAAAAAAAGTGAGTAAATTGTTATTAAGTAGGTACTACCTTGGTAAAAAGGCGATACCTACCTAATTAAGTATGCTTTTAAAAAAGAGCATAATGACCACCACCTACGGTATAATAATATACGGTATACGGTCCGGCGGCGATCCAAGTTAGTGTAAAATTACAGCAAAATGAAATTTCATAAAATAAAAGCCCCTACGTTTCTGCTGCTTATTAATTATTCACTTTAGTTGCTCGCTGCAAATGCTGGCGTAAAGTATCGTTCTCCGAACCAACTTAACTTGGTTAATTAGTATTTAAACGGGTCTAATTCGCGCACAAACGAATATCAAAATATATAATTTTGACATATATATAATACAAAATATAAAATTATATATTTTGATATTCGTTTGTGCGCGAATTAGACCCGTTTAAATACTAATTAACTTGGTTACACCCCGCAGCTTTCTATTATGACTGAATAAGCTTTTAAATAGATACTGCTTGTAAATAACATAATATTTCTATTTATCTTTCCGGTTATACACAACGATCTCAGCCAGAGCAGTCTGAGAACTGAGAAGTGAGTATTCCATGTATGTAGAAACATCACGTTTTCCATTTCAGGCGTTTTTCTATTTCATCGATAACGACAACCGACGAGTGACGGCCGATATGGAGGCCTATAAAATTGATACGGTCCCCTGTCCTTAAAAACTCCTGCAGTCGACATACAAATAGTCACATCAACAAAATTTCAGTGGGCGGGATTACAACACTTAACACGCCATAAATAAAACATTAATACAAAATAATCAACAGTTTAATTAATCAATCACTCAAAATTTCAGTGTCAACCAACTGGATAAACAGCTTCAGTTTCAATGAATTCCACTCTGTCACCAACTAACTTCAAGCCCAATTACCCCGATTATCTTAACTTCTAAAAACACTTTGATTATTTGCTGTTCCAGTTCCAACGTAGATGTATATCAGTGAAACACAAAGTGGTGAAATAATGCCAGTATGTATGATGTTTATTTATTTAGAGCCTCGAGCCGTGTTGGGGTAATAAACGTGGGCCACAAATGAACGCGATAGATTGCCATCACGCGACCGTTTTTGTAAGTATTATATGGTTCAACTAGGCCGTTTTCCCCTTCATTCCAGACTGTAGGTCAAGCTTCTTGCCGGCATCCCTACGATGGTGGTGTAGATTTACTTTAAATACTCAAACATATATATCGGCTCGTGTGTTTCAGTTACATTACATATATTTAACTAGCGGTCCCGACACACCTTGTCCTGTCAAAAATGTATGAAAGAATTAATTATAAATTTTCTCTCTTTGTCGGATATTTTTCCTATGTTTATTCTGCTATTCGGGACGGAGATGAATCTAACAAAGTAAACAACATTAAAATCGATCCAGCCGTTCTTGTGTTATAAATGGTGTAACTACGTGTTAGTTTTTTTATTTAATGTATATAGATGATAACGAAGTGTTAGGTACGCGTACTAGTTACAGCATAGTCGAAGGTTAAATAGCAACTTTCAGAAGTTGGAAACAATGTCAGCTCTCACAGCGTGGCTGCTCCATTTTTTACACTGCAAACCCCAATTTAGAAACAGCGCCCAGAGAAGGTCACTTTGCTTTCTTGACTTGACAAGCTTCAGGTCCCCGCAGCTTAAAAGAAAAATCCCTTTCCATTTACAGCAGAAATACATTAAACAACAAAAGTCTCGAGATACGACTTTCGGAAATCATGAAAATACAAACGACTCGTAAAGTAGTCGAGGAGTCGAGCGAGCTCATAATTCTTCGAGGCATAAAGTGCAAGTATATCACAAGGAGTATAGTCATATTCCTGCCGTAAAAATAGTGGATTTCTGGTTGAAATAGGCCGAGTCGTTTGTTACAAAAACCGTATTTCCTGTCGCGAACAGCATCCAACTGGATCGGATAACGTGATAAATTGACTGCTCATTTGTGCGGTACTCAAGTGAGCCTAACAGAAAATAAGAGATGTAATTTATTAGGTGCATACTACTTAGCAGCTGTTTTCCGCAAAAGAGAGTTCATTAAAGCTACCGCGCGACCCTGCCGACTATGACGACGTGGCAGGCTGGTACGAAACATACAAACAGTTTATTTTATGAAGAGCTCGGTCTCTTTCCGTCAGATTTCGATGCAATTTACTCGTATATATTATTATGGCCTCAAGTCCATTCGCTTTTGAACCGTTATACGAAAACTAACAATAAAATGACAGACAAACGAAATAAATAAAGACAGGCATTAAAAAAATCTTGTTCAATAGTTAATCATAATATTTTTTTCAATATATCTTCTTTTTATAATTATACCCATCCAATTTCTAACCAAGTAGGATATAGATTTAAGAAGATATGCAAATCAAAACATAAAAATGAATTATTTTGGCATAAACAATAAATATGATAAAAATTTAAAAGTGTAGGGAACTATGTTTTAAAGTTCAAATCATTATTTATACAATTAATCCATCGTCCATCGCTAACTTTCTACCCCCGTGTCTGTACGACTCGTCAAACAGGAACTCTAATAATTACCTTTTTGTGAAATCGTCCCACATAATTAGTGTTCACTTGTTCAGTGTGTCGCGCAGGAATGTATATTTGTTGCTGGTCACCGATACATTTCATTAGGGACCTCGAATTCGTTCCGTGTTGCCGGAAAATGATTCAGTGGTGCAGAAATTCTGGCAACCAAAACGAAGCCAAACCAAAACTTATTATTTTTATTTATTGCCATCCTCTTACTATTTGTATACTTACTTAAAAATTTATGGGAGGTTTTTTTTTAAAATAGGCTGACTATTAATATACCTATGTTGCAATTACTATTTGTTTACCAATTTTTTTAGTCATTACAGTCCTGTAGATGCGATGTGGATAATGGTTCGGTTCTAATCGCTCTCTTCAATATTTCCAAAGGAATTAACTCCGAACTAGTAAATTGATAGGCAACTGAGGCCACCAAACGATATAGTAAACTGGTAGGTAACTAAGGCCACCGAACTGATAAATTGATAACTATATAAGGCCACGATCGCTCACCCGTGCGTTCGATGATTGAACGAACGTGTTTTCTTTGTCTCCGGCAGCGGCCTGTGATTTGTATTTATTGATATGGGGAGTGAAAAAGGCTTTACAAATTAGTGCTCTATCTTCATAACAAAATGAGCTGTACTAAATGTGATCACTATCTAAAACAATACAATAGGTGAATAATACGTAAAATTGTTCTACGGTCTCGTATTAAAAGAAAATTTGACCAGTTATAACGAATATAATTTTATATAATTTTTAGCAAACCACTACACAATGTCGAATAAGACAAACGAGCAATGCACCAAGCTTTGATAATCTGACACTGTTTGAGAGAGAATTCCTCGGTGCTATCTTGTATGTAATGTGAATACTATTTGACAAATATGACCGTGACGATATACGAGATATACGAGATGGATATACGACTTCACTATGCTAAGAATAATTCACCAGTTGTATTTTCTTCATCAGCTGCTGACGGAGATTAACGTTCAGCTGGCACTGTTCCGCGACCAGCTCATCCACATCGGGCAGCCTCACGACTGCCCCGAGCTCCGGGAGAGGGTCCGAAGACTGAGGAGGGCCTGCGTGGAAGCCACCAAGCAGACCAGCCAGCTGGTACTGCCTAATTCTAAAAAGTAAGTAAACTCTTACAGAACGGTGGATACCTACAGTTACTAATCAGTTTCTAGCTTCCCACTGCTGGCAGAAATGCTTTCTCTCAAACAGATAGGATGCCATAATCTACCACGATGGTCGGTGGTTGATGTCATATTATTAGCTTCTTGATTCATTAGCTTCTTCTATTTATTCCTAAGTATACCTATATCTAAAAAAAATATAGTTCTTTCTTGGTTGGTTTGTCTCCGTCACGCCAGGCGATTATAAAACTAGAATATTCTCTGAAAACTATTGGCTCTGGTTTAGTTGCTTTTCATAAGAAAGATGGCATAGGATTACCGCCGAACCCTCGAGCGAAGGCGTTGAAATAGCTACATCTACTGTAAATGACAAATTAATGTTGTTGTCTATTGGAACACGAGATATGTCGGTTACAATTATTCTACAAAGCATGTGTGTGATATAGGTAATAACGATTACAATCTCTATGAGGTATATTTATCTATTGTGAATTTCATTCCAACCCCCATATTGTACCTAACTATTCAGCCATTAATTCAAAATGACGCGACGATTCTTCTATTTAGAAACAAGACACCTTCGAAAACAGTTGATATATTGTGGCCATTTAGATGTACATGTTGCTATGGTGCATGTGGCAAACGCGCCAAGGAATTAGTTTTTTTGTACCGCGTCTAAAACCTTTGATAACTCTGATAAGACCTAAAGTGGCCTAACCTAAAACACTTTCCATGTCGGGCCCGACCCCGACTCGACACCCATAGAATAAGGTGACTGTCACGAAATTGGTTCACAAAGTATTTGAACCATTATTATCGGATCAAAATTAGAAAGCATTTATAGCAGGGCCTTCCTGTTATATACAACCCCCTTCTGAATTATGGCTTATATAAGCCCAATTTATCGTAAATATGGAGACTAAAATTTAATTGTCTCAAGCAATTTATCTGACAGTACCTATTGCCGAAGTAATCAATATTAAATGACTGTTTAACTTCGTATATATAAATATTATATAGATATAATAGATCGTAAATATTAAATGAGAAAGGGCGTAGAACAATGGTGTGATCTCCGCCAATGGCAAATGTAGAGCTAGATCGAATCCCTCGTAGGACTTAACCGGTCAGAACTTAGATTAATGGCTTCTCACAACTAGATAGATTGTTCGTAATTTAACATAAAAGTATCCTTGATATATTAGCAAGACTAAATGCTCTCTCTCCCCAAGGGTTTAGGTACTAGAAGAAAACTCTTTATAGGGTTAAGCTCGCCTTTGTACATTTATAATTATCACAAGTAACTCACTTTATATTTAATGTTTGCTTACAATGAAGAATATAAGAATAAGAAGACTAGTTATTCGATTCAAAATAAACGAATAAAGGTGGATATATATTTTTAATAACAAGTGAATACCGGTTACAATTATTACAGTTATTATAAAGTCAAAGTCAAAGTCAAAGCATGTATTGTAAATACGCAATTAAATCGCACTTTTACAAGTTAAATAGCTAATTCTCGTTAACAAAGAGAATCATAAAAACATAAAGTATGATACATTAAATTAAACAGTAATTGATTATGGTTTGAATTTGAAAAAACGATGTTAATGCTAATGTATAAATAGATAACCTCTACGCCCAACCCGCTCACTAGTGTACCTTGAAGATCAGTAGCTTTATAACTCCTCTGAACCGTGTTACAGAGGCAGAGTGACGGCACACAGGGCCGCCACAAGCGAGCACGCTACACAGATAAATAAATATTATTAAAGTACTAAAGCCTCATGACACGTCTCTTGATGTGGGTAGGGACTGAAACAGCACGCACAAATTAATTCTGTTCAAATATTTATAAAGATAATTAAACATTCCATTGCAATTGCGAGCTTTAATGATCCTGGTCATCACAATAATTTTGATATAGGTTCAAATATTTAACTTAATTGCCTCTTTTAGCAGCAAAGTTGCAAAGTAAGCTATTACATAAAAACTAATTAGGTAACTGGGAGCCAATTATTTGATCCTCTAATGGTACAGTGCTGGAGTCGATTGGTAGAACTAATTGCATACTATAGAAAACTTTCTGTCTGCTTCACTACTGATGGTGACCCGAAAATAATAAATTTTTGTGCATAGCTTCGCCTTTATTAGTTTTATCTGCATTTCTTTAGGTTTACTACAGGCTCAACTCAATGCTGACTTGTGGTCCAATTTCCAGAGTTTAGATTGCTCTTGAGTTGAGTTAATCGTTTGTATGGTCGCACCCAGTTGTGAAACAAAATATCGGAGTTACATTTATAATATCAATATTGGTTTCCATTAAATTTAATTATACCAATAAATGCGTAAAACTTTCAACGCTATTTAATGGCAACATTTGTGGGCATTTATTGTATCAATAAACAAAGAATCTGGCCGCATTCATTTATAAATAATCCTGATTTATAAATGATAAGCCTATAAGATAAACTGCGATTTTCATGCGGACCCGGGCCGAGCTTCGTGATCAATAGCGATAAACTGGATCATTTTGAAGAAGTGTCAATTTAAAAGCCGAAACATGGTTTTGCTTTTATACGAAATGCTGGAAACAAAATGCGCAATAAACTTTTTGCCGTTTCTGTTGTATTTAAAATGTTTTAATTCCACCGCTGCCTACCTCTCATACTTCTCGCCTCGGAGATAAAGCGTGCTTGCCGAGAGATTAAGCATAGGGTAGACTGGGTACGTTTGTGCCATGGTACGATTGTGACAGTCGTCATATTAGCGAAACTATAAGGAATTCCGGGGAGGGTCCAAGGGAAGAAAGAAGCGGAATGCCCGTCTGGAGGTGTCTCACTATATTGGGCCAGCCGTTGGGCGACGTTGCCTTTTGCAGATACCTACATTACTTTTTTTCAACGAAAACTAAGATTTTTTATTAGATTTCATTTGATAATTGTCGTTATATGTGTACCGAAAGATTAATGAGTATATTTTCTCATTAAAAGTTACTAGTATGTAGTTAATTAGCAGTGATTACTTTGCATGTAGATTATTCGGTATAGTCATGACAATTATTCTTTTTGCAAATGAGTGTATAGGTACGTTTGTGCCAAAATTTTTGGGTACGGTTGTGACATAGTAATACGGTCAGCTGCGGGTATTCAATAACTTAATCGCATAAAATCACAAATTTTATTAAGATTTGTTTTCTATTTTGAAACAGTTACGGTAATGTAGATATAATTAGACGTTTAGTCAACTTTTTGACTAATAAATGTGAATACTGTTAAAATATTATAATGAATAAAGTGCCTGTTAGTTCTTAGGGATTACAATGTTCCCAGATGCTATTCTCTTTACGTATGTTTCCAGAAATACATATATGATATTACGTTGTTACATTATTACGTGCAATAGTGCGTGATTTTAGACCATTTTGGTGTATTTTTGAACCTGTCACTTCCGACCCCAAGCACTGTCACAACTGACCCAGGGCCAGGGGCGATTGTGACATTTTTTACTTTTTTTCTAATGTGTTCCTATAAGTAAACCGTTGCACTTAGGGGCCAAATTGTTGTGTTTTCACGTAGACAAATGTGCATAGTACTATAAAAACCATCTTTCTTCCAGCTAACTGGAATACTAACGAAAATATGGACGATCAAATGAAAATTGTCACATTCGTACCCAGTCTCCCTACTAGGTAGATAAGCTGGGTACTTATTACTTTGGTATAAATCCTATTAGCTACGCCCTTGCACTGCAGCTTCACCAACAGTTGGCCTGTTTTAATGGGCACCATACACTTATAAAGGAACAATTCTCCGCGTTATTCAAATACTTGAAAATACAAACAAGAAAATATGTAAACTCACAAATCGCAACAGTAAGTCATAGTGAGAAGCAAATTCTCAAGTCAAGAATTTAGTGTAGAAGCCTGTAACGTCAGTATTAGGAGATCGAAGGTTAAAATTATCATATTGTCGTATTATCACGAAGACTGAAGTGTGCTAAGTTTCACGAGAATCAGTAAAGAAAAATCTGTAACAAGAGTTGGAACAAATTTACGAGAGAAGCTACTCGTAATTGAACAAGAAACTCCACAAGACAGTGTTCACTGAAAACCGAACTTTGAAGAGTCTCGCCCGAGTCTAATGTGTCAAGCTACCTAAATAATTCAAGTATAATATACTTGTTTAGCGCTATTCCCATGGACCTGCCATCCCACCCTTCTCAGAGTGACAGGAATGGGGGTGACGACAATTTAATCTGCGACTCGAGGGTAAATAGATGGACAGATATTCCTATTATTGGACTATTATATTGGATTATACAGACATTGTTAATCCGAATCACAATATTTGAGGAACCAATATCTGAGTTCTAGGAGCTACAATAAATCTTGCATGATAAGTATAATAAATGCGAGTACTAATTATTTGATACAGTACGTTAAGTGTATTGCGCGCCAACATTGCTGCGTTTTGAGAACTGAATATTGACATTTATTTCCTACCCAGTGCCAAATATAGGAGAATTTGCAAGGTTTTAAGGGTTAGATTCCTGCGCAGGGAAAATATTTGTGTAGACCGCACAGTACAGGCTTTGGATGTTTGCGGGACCATGGTTCTTGTAGTTTCCAATTTCCTGCTATGAATTTTCGGACTCAAAATTAATAATGGTATATTGGTGAAGAGCTGACGAAATATATTGTACTCAGGTCATCGAGCGAGTCGTGCACTGAGCAGCCGCAACTAGTTCTGCTGTACTTCATGTCACAACTCCTGCTGCGAGAACTTGCCAAGTGTCACAGACTGGTCCAACTCGTGCCAATGGACATGACCTCTTACTACGGTGAGATATTGACATAATATAGTGTAGTAAGATTGTCATCTTTCTAGCATTTTGTTGAAGAACATTTTAGATTTGGAACATTTATCTAGTTGTAAGGTAAAAACAGTAGGTACTCCAAATAGGCATGATTTTTATTTTAGAGGTCATTATATTTTCAGAAATAGGTACTCACTATAATTATGTTTTGAGAACGTTAAATAATTAAATTAATATGTCAATAGCTCTAACAATAAATAAATTCAATTAGCTCTGTGACAGTGAAAATGTTCTGAATTTCGTTTAACTTAGTAGTAATGCGTATAGAGACATAAGGCCTTAATCTTTCAATCATCATTCAAGAACGTCCTCGCATCATGACTACGTTAGCATACAAACGGTGACCTACTCAGATGCAAACAATAAAGTCTCAAATAAAAGAGTCTGAAATTGTGGCTGCGGCCGCATATCGGTTCTCTTCATTTTGTGAAGCGGATGCAACAAAATGTCATTTTACTTACTTTGCGGCTTGAATAGAGCTTTTTATTATATGGAATCTTGCCAACGAATTTGCGAAACGAGAGACCAACAATGAATTTGCAGAGCCGGGGTATTTCAATATCTAATTTAAATGTACCAAAAAAACACCTGGAAAAAAAGAGTAACCATAAGATTTGCAGCACACTGCTTTTATACTGAGCACATGTTTTGATGTTCTTCCGTGAGGAGGATTAGGCACGGAAGTCCGCTCCGGATTGGTGCACAACTTTACCTCCGAAATAATTCTCAGGCATGTATGCGGGTTCCCTCATTTTTTTTCGCTCATTGGAAAGCGAGTGTCTACATATGTTTTTCATGAAACACATACATGCCCGCACTTGGATTTGACCTCGCGATACTCTTATAAACTAAAGTGCTTTTTCTAAAACGTCCTTTGTTTCTTGCAGAAAACCGCGCGGGCCCGTCTAACTTCGGCAACGTGATCAGCCAGATCCTGCTCTGCAAGCAGATCACTCCAGACTTCAACCAGGAGGAGCTGTGCAGCATCGTCAAAGATACGCAGGAGATCAACAGGATAGTCACCGACATACAAGAGCTGTTGCCACAGCATGAAAACTTGAACCATTTAGGTAAGTGCCTACTTTTTCTAAACAATAATACAATTGAAGTGACTGTGTCTGTCTGTGATTTATAAATAAATCCGCAATTTATACGATGCCTATAATTACCATATAGGGCTATATTTACGATGCATATACCTATATTCCTATGCCTATCTTAACGAAAGTGTACAAAAATGTTATCATCACAGTCATATTCACATCCCTTTTTCCCATCCACACACGATGAACCACCATTACGATCCAATAGAAAAATATAGTGTAATAGGTGTGTACTTTCAATCCTAAAACATGTATTTCTTTTCGATACGAATATCAAAAGTTATGGGACAATTTGGCAATCGCCCGAATACCACTCAGACATATTTGATATGATACCTAGTATTACATTTTCTAAATCACGCACTTGTACCTTCTCATAAGACGATACATAAAACATACGGAGCCTAAATCTCTAGTTGTTGGTCTCATTTTTCTACTGTTGTACAAAGCTTACAGCTGATTTATGAAGAGCATTAAACATGATTTCGAACCTCGCGCCTAAAACAACAGACACAGCTGAACCCTATTGTTCGTGAACAACAAATATGTAAATACATCATAACCTTCGTTCGCGGAGAGTTGTCGAAAGAAATGTGGAATATAACGCCCCATTTGCATAAAGGGATTACGACGTTTACGCCACATCTTGGAAACAACAAAACAAGACAGTGACTTGAATCACAAACAAGTATATATATACCACAGAACACTATTTTCACCAACGAGACGATGGTACGTAGCCGGTATATGCGTTTGGGGTGAGAGGATGTTTGTTTGTGCAAATCCGTATTGGTATTTCCTCAAAACGACTAGTCCGATTTTCATGCAGTTTTCAGTTATGGGTTCGGGTTTGATTGGTGAATGTTCTTAGATAGCTGTTGCGGTGACAACTCATCAGGGGGTGCAGCGGTAAACATTTGTTTGTGCAAAACCAAAACTATATATCCGGTTTTGATGCAGTTTGTTATCCTTTTTCAATTAGTGTTTAACGATTTTAGTAAATTTCAAAATTTTTAGTTTATTTACTTGCTCGGCACAAACGAATCTATAGTATTTTATGTTACACTCGCGTGATGATTCGGGTGGAATTGTCTCATTTATCCTGTAATTCATATGGGAATAAGTTGTACCTCTCGAAAAAATATTATAAGTATTACTTTATTGTACTTATTGTGCCACTTATTACGATATCTGAAGAGAACTCCGGTTGTGATCATTTATTTGATAATGTCATTAATGTTATCCGTTAGTGCCTCATCATCATTGGAAATAGGTACTTACCTACCTACCCGTTTAAAAACACTATTACCTACCTATATTTCTTGACTAAATCGCTTGAAGAATATGATGTTTAACTTTAATCAAGTTTTTATTAATAATTATAATAATCTAGCAAGCATCCAGCCATCCTATAGCCACAGCACATATCCCTATATACTATTATATTCGTATTATTTTTCTTTATGGACATTATGAACACTTTTCGGCAGTCTCGGATATCGTCTTCAACCATTGAAGACGATATATTGTTTTCAAGGGTTTCTAGGTTAACAAAATGTATCCAATATTATGCTAAGATTATGTTGTCATCCCTTCTCTTAGGTACACCTATTTGATATAACGTTTATTTACAATATGTTTCCCAAAGTAGTTTCTTTACAGAAATAATCCTACCATTACATAAGTAATACCAATTGACCATAATAATTACGAGTAATTGGAACGAAAACAAAACAACGATTTTTAATTGGTTATCTTTTCAAAGTTATATTTAAACTTCGTTTGAATATTTAAAAGCTGATTTATTGTTTCATAAAGTTTCATTGTATTTACCTATTATAATATATGCAATATTGTATTAAAAACGCGGTAAATATTTTACTAAGTAGGCCTATTTCTTTTAATTCTAGTGTTGTTAAAGATATACTTAGGTGTAAAATGTTCCAGATTTGATATTATTTGAGGCAATATATAACGTAGGTACCGTCAATGTAGATGAAATTGTAACTCTCTGGATTTACGTAATACTTGCTTTTCGTTATTAGATTTATATGAGAATAACAATATCACATTATAAAGAGAACGCAATTTTACAATTCTTTTTGAATTAGACATCGAAATTAACTCCAGATGCTCCTCATCCTTTACAAACTGATAATGTTAGATAATACCACTAGGAAAGTTAACGGCATGAATACGAGTACAATTAAGTTAATATCTTGTTTCAGAGAGCAACATAGCACTAAAGGGTGACGACTCGAACGGCCTATGGCGAAACAAGCGAAGAGGGTCACTGTACAAGGGAATGGGAGTCCTGTGTTGTGTTTCACGGCCCAACTACCTCTGAGGGTGACGACTCTCGCCTACCAGGCGGAACAGTCTCGGCCATTCTACAGGCTCAAAGGCAGGCTAATGAGAAATAGTGACTGTCAGTGATCGAAGTGTTCAGTGCAATGAAGTGTCACAAACAATGTGCAAAGCAAATGAATGGGTCCACGTCGTTTATAATGGTTGACGATATGACTATATCGTAGACGTTAAAATTCATTAGTTCAATTAAATTTTAGTGAATAGTTTATGGACGTTGAAAATGTAATAATGATTAATTATTATCGTCGTATTGCCTGGAGCGGGATCAATTCAGTTTAAGTAGAATATTACGTGTTATTTTGCGTAACAACGGCAGTGTGTATAATATGTATTTCGTGTTTCCCTGTTGTTTATTTACTGAAACGTACCTGATGAACCTTTCAGTTGTGATATTTAATCGTTGTTTTTGTCCTTCTTTTACCTCATACCCATTGAACTTTTTTTAAATGTTGGTGAACCTGTGTGATTCCATTTATTAATGGTTGAATGTTATATTTTGTGTTGTATTTGTTGCATTATTTGAAATGATCGTAATCTAACACAGCTAAGGAAATAAATCTTAGATTCAAATCGCATTCAAAATAAGCATAGTGACTATTTTTAAGCAAACTTATGTACTTACTACAGTAGTTTCAACGGCATAATTTCTAGCACCACTCTAGCGCATTAGAGTTCACTGTCATTAGACTGTAATATATTGAAAGAAAATAATATTAGCTGACTATAACTTCCGCCAACCAATGGTTATGAAAATGATGAACGTTATAAAGTATGCTGTGTGCTTCAGATTGTATAAAGCGGTTTAGACGTCATTTACAAATGATTTGGTTTTGGCGTCAAATATTGTGACTAAGTTAGTGCATATCGATGACATTAATTCACAGAGAATGCATTATATAATGTAGAAATTACCTTAATTTCATACCGACTTCTATTAATCACATCGCTATTTTAATTTAATACTAACCTAATATTTAGCGAGTACCACACAATGATATAATTCGCTTGATATATAATAAAACTGTCTACCGCAGCAGACCAGAGATATCTGTGTTAAGAGAATGGTAGGTGCCTACCTATTGTTGGTGGAAGGCATTGTAATGAATTATTCAAAAGGATTTACATGGAATTTGAAACGAAGCATTCCGTATTGTTTATAATTTAGGTTTATTTAATTGATCGCTCGCACTTTCTAAAATTTTGGTATAGTCAATGTTATTTATTATAGATATAATGTGGAAAGCAATGGCGAAGGTAAAACAATGGCTTCTAATTTGAGTACATGCACCGAGCTAAGGTAAAGAGTGTGAAAGTTCTAAAATTGTTAATTATTCCTTCCCTAGGGGCATCACTGCTCCCGGTACCATTCTGGCTACGCATACCACTTTTAATACTCGTAAAGAAAATATCCATTCAAGGCCTTCGATCGCCATGGCTTTCTATGCGATAAGCACTTATATTATGGGTAAATGATTTGTTTTATCACAATGTCCCAGAATATACCTGATATTTTACAGTCGGCCAATGAGTAGATCTGTACAATTAAGCACAATTATTTTCTTCATCTTCATAATTAAAGGCCTAGTCAAAATGAGTGTGTGAAAATTAGGTAGCTTACTCGAAAATTCTAGTCAATTATTGTATCATTCTAGTCTAATATAACAATAGGATAAATAGTAGGTATTTATGTAATAAAAAGAACCGTTAATGTGATCCTTAAATCCTATGTCCGCCATAGCAATAATTTCAAAATGTTTACTATATCCACCTGCAATTAATTCTTATTTACCTACGTACTTATTTAGTTTATATTTTCCTATACGGGTTTTATTTTCAATTGATAATATAAAATAGTGTGGCGACCTGTTATAGGTAAGTTGTAATTACGTTCTTTCGAATTATTATTCCTGAGGATTCAGGTACGCTCAATTTTGCGAGTAAAAAAATTCAAAATATTAGCGTAGTTGAGCTTTACCAATCAAACTGATAAATTAAGTTTGAAACTCCATTTAGCTTGAGTTTTTAAATTGCCGCATTCTGTTTATATTGCCATAGTGATATTTTACCCAATTGACTTGTTGAAATCGGTCGGTAAAACTCGAAAATAAAATCTGTAAATTGGTTACCGTTAAGCGCTAAAAACTTTGCGCCCTTACGAGTATTACGAATACCTTTTATAACCCACGTTTATAAACTATACTTATTTATTGATTACGAAGAATCAAGTAGGTGGGTACAGTGTAAAATTTAAGATTCACCTTATATCCAACACCTACTAAACGAGAGTGTATGTAAAATGTATAAATAGGTTGTACTCGGGTGAGTATGGGCGTATAGTAGACCTATTAGAAATATTCTAGCATTTCTTTTTGTAGGTACTTTATAACTGCATTGATAAAAGATAATTATGTACCTACTGTCTAAATAATCAATTGGTCACTCATTAGTCACTACTATAAGGCCATATTTTTGTATAAAATAAATTAATTCCTAATTCAGCTTGTACTGTCCCACTGCTGGGCAAAGGCCTTCCCTGACTTTCATGAGGAGGATTAGGCCATAATCCACCACGTGGGCCTTGTCCAGATTGGTGGATAACATGCCTCCAAAATAATTCTCGGGTATACTAATTTCCTCACGATGTTTTTCTTTACCGAAAAGCGAGTGATAATTACGTAGAATCATTGATAAATGCCCAGGCTGGGATTTGAACTCGCCGTCTTCTGCTTCTGCAGGCAGAAGTTCGCCCACCTACCACCGCTATTTTTGTACACCTACATAAGAAAAATATGGCAACCTCAAATATGAACTATTTTACATTACTAGATAAAACTATAGTTGATTATATTGTAACTATAATAAATAGCGCTCACATATTTGATATATTCACACAATTATTATCTACATACATTATTAAATTATTCAAATAGATTATTAGCAGAATATAAAATTATTATATTTACATAAAATTACGCCTAGCTAGATAGCGTACCTAGTCAAACATATTGGGTATAATTTAATAAGGCATCTAGAAACATGCCACATGTAGTTTTATTTTCCAATTGAATATATATCCTGTAAATAAATTATCTATCTTCCTAATATAACCCACTTACTAAAGTGATGACTGTGATATATACTCGTAATATAAAATAATTTATAGAAGATATTAATATCATGCATAAGTAAAATATAATATTACTGAATCTCAACGGAATTTGTTTTATTTCACGCGATGTGTCTGTTTTCCAAAACAATAATAATATGGTTGGAATATAAACGCTGGCTACAGACTACATCAGTGACGTCATGCACTAGCAGGCACTGGCCTGAAGCCGTTTCTGTGCACTCCACTTCACGTTGTGCGTGTTTTATGTTCATCTCAACTGACTGAAATAACAGATCCATTTCTTTTGTCATAAACGGGATCTATGGGATTCGTCAGCACATATTTCCTTTGCGACGTATTTAGTGCACCAAAAGTAGAGAGCAGCGTTTATATTAGGTATACCTACTCGTTTTTCAAATGGATCATCGTTTGCAAGTTATACTGCAGACTGGCATAAATAATTTCAGTTACCTAGGCTTAGTTATTTAGGCTACAGAGACGCAAGGCGGGTAAAAAGTGCTGAAAAACGTAAATGAGGTGAGTGAAATGAATACAGAAGCTATTAACATCAACGTTTTTTTTATTAATAAACTCAGTTGTCTCTTTCGTAGATGTCGCCGCGGTGCCTGATGTAGGGTATGGCTGTCCGACCGCCACCGCCGCCACCACCGCCGCCACCACCGCCGCCACCACCGCCGCCACCACCGCGGTCATACTTCTGTCGCTTCGGTCTATATTCGTCATCCGTGTTACCGTAGCCTCCACCGCCGCCGTACACTAATCAAATTCAATAACTGTTTAGTTAGTACTGATAACGGGTCACGAAAATCCGAGGGCATGCTCGGATTATACTTACTGCGAAACGGGCCTGATAAACCGTTAATTTTTCTAAGAACAAATATTTTTGCCATCGTGCGGCCCAGGCCCTACTACAATCACAGAGAAAAATCCACCACAATGAGGGTTTGTATACATATAACAGTTGAGTGATGGACTGCCTTATGTTTGTTTATTATTTTTTACTCATCGAATCACAAATTAGAAACAAAGTTTTCCTTTACTTTCGTGTAGCCCCGAGGGAAAACAGATATAATATACTTCTCGTTTATTTGTAAGAAAATGAAAAGAGTCGATAGTATTTGACCTCGTACCTCGAAATTAAATACTTAGTTGCTACGTCTTGAGTACAACTTGGTTAGAAACTAGACGCGAACAAGATACCTACATTAAAATTAGTTACAGTATCAAATGAGACAGTAGTATCAAATTATAAAGTTTGAGCAGTAATCCTATCTGTGCAGCAGTAATAATACCTGTGGGCTGTTTTAATTAATAATGTTAGATGTAATGTTACATGTGTGTAGAAAGAGGGGAAGGAAGGGTTATTTTTTGGGTTGTATATTTATTAAAAATGTCTACTGCAATTAATGTGTTGAACGAAGGAAGAAGTATAATAATATTATGAACCTACCACTCTCTTTGGACTCTTGTCTGAATCTTCTCGCTGTGTTGTCTTTTATCATGAACCCTTTGTAACGATTGGGCTTATTTCTTTCTTGACGTGTCCTTTCGACGGCAGAGGACGACTGTGATAATATTTTTGAAACCCTGCATAAAAGGTATGGTGTATGGTAAGTTGTACATATATTTATATATTGCGATTTGTAAAAGTAAGTGGCATATACTATTAATTCACTTACAAACTCGGGATATCGCCAGAGTCCTTACTATTCTGAATTGCGATCGGGTCAAGAATTAGGTATATTTTTGAATATTTGTTTAGCGCACCAATTTGTTCCTGTGCATTGCCGTCTTTCAAATTATAATCATGCAATCTGTCGGGGATTAAGCGTTGGGGGGTGATCTTATTCAATTGTCTTTTTTTGCCTTGTAATAACTGTTCCAATACTCTTTCTTTAAGATCGTAAGGGCTTATATCATTTTTGTTGGACTCGTATTGATGATAATGATAATTTTGATCGATACTATTGATATCTGATCTTTTTTCTTTAATGCCATTATCTACTCGTACTTTATTATTCATCTTATTGGCTTGCTGGATTAATTCTATAATTTTCATGTTTCTGTCATTTTGGTTATCCTCGCTTGCGCTTGTACTAGAGGAGTCTTCTGACGTGTTTTCTATTTGGACTTGCTTTTGAAGTATATTTAAAATCAAGTCTAGATCTCTATCACGTAGAGGAGCACCGTTTATAGGGTGTATTGTTGATGCTAAAGCTGCAAAGTCATCGAAGTTAATGCATCAATTGAGATTAGGCAGTTATAACTAACAACTTAGATAGTCAAAGATAGTCAATGTTATCTAAAATCGAAACAAACTGTTCGGGCCGACGGTTTATTCAAATACTTTAAAGCAATTAAATCAAAAGATCTAGTTGAAATACTTATAAATACTCGTAATAATAATTCAGCCTGTAACTGTCCCACGGCTAGGCAAAGGCCTCCCCTCACTGTCGTGAGGAGGGTTAGGCCATATTCCACCACGGGGGCCTAGTCCGGGTAGGTTGGAAATACTTACACATCAAAAGAAATAAAAATATAGATCAAATATCGAATAAATAGTTCAAATTTAACTAATAACATAACATATAAACATCTCGATACAAACCTGTAAATAAAAACACAACACTTAACATTTTCAAGCGTGATCATGTGAAACGCGCCTCGTTAAAATATATATGTTTCGAATGTTATCACAACGATGAATTTGTTCATGGCAATTTTAAGATTTCATTTTCTCTTATCGCATTTGGAAATTTTGTTTTAAATTTACGCTACTGGTGTACGTAAGTATAGTAGGTACTTAAAAGGCACGCGATTTACGGTTCAGTTGTTTTCAAATTTATGAGAAGTTAGGCTGCAGGGAGTTAATCCGTGCATGGATTAGAGAACCATTTCAGACGATTATAATGTTAATTTTTCAGTTTTATGAAATTTGTATTTGTGAAAAATTTAAACATATTTGCTGACTCGAATATACCTATGTGTGGCTTAATTATTGCATCATCACGTCTACCTGTTATATACTCTTCTGTTATATTATTAATCAGATATCATTACATAGTTAGCCGTACTTTTCACTGAGTAGTCGTTATGTGACCAAAAAACATAAACATGAACAAAACATGAAGTTTATTAAATCACAAAGTTTTTCCATTGTGAAACTTTACAACAGTCTCCTACAACAACAGAATTCATTTCAGCGACTTCATATTACTTGGGGACATCTGAAAAGGTCGGCATTCACTTAAATTATACTTATTCTTTCTTTCATTCCACGTAGCAGACTGCGTTCAGGCGCAGTACTATACCTACTGTCTTTTTAATATGAAAAACTACACTGTTCACATTGAAACTAAAACACATTGTTATCTTGAAAGAAGCTAACTTGTGTCGTCGTCGTTGTAGTCCGTACCCCCTGACCCCCCCGACCGTCCCCCCCCCCCATTGAGTTTGGAGTACCTTAATCCAATTATACTGTAAAACGGTACCCACGATACCCTAGCGAGGGACTACGTTTTTATAAAAAAAAAATGCCCGCTTCTCAAAAGTATGTAAAAATATAATACTCACATCTATTTCGGCATCAGAAATAGATGGGAACAGGCATTACGTATGGGGAAGCTGAACTCACACAAGCACCATATCAAAGGCATAACCCGTCGCTTTTTCAGGTCTAGCTTAAATTGGTGTTATTTCATACAGGGCGAGTAAATTCCGCTATCAAGGGCTGTCGCGGTTTCATTTACATTTTCGTACGCAAAGTAAAATAGGAAAAGGGCTGTATAGAGCCTTGTGTGCATGTATAATGGGTTCGAGGTAATTGGACCGATGTAACGACCTTTTGCCATCGAAAAGTTGCCAGCAATTAATTATACATGCTAGGAATAACGTTTGATCTTCAATGGGTGCAAAAACGCAGATTATTGTGTTTTAATTGGTTCGCCTGATTTTACGATAATTTTGGAGCAAAAATGTGTTCTTCGTCATATAATTTGATTTGACGACTTACATGGCATAAAGGAAATTAATTAGATAAATACTTTTTCCCCCCGAATAAAAACTGATAAATTAATCCACAATTATCTAAGAGAAAATATATTGATAAAATCCTAATTCGTCCACATTTTGACGTATACTGCAATTATTGGGTTTCTCCAGTTTAGTCGCATATGTCAAACGAGCAAAACGTCGTATATACGTCGTTATATACTCGTAGTATATAAGTGCCACGCCTGTCCATAATAGTGCCAGCCAGAATCTACAATGCCACTCGTACTAGGTAGATGTATCAAACAAATAACAAATATCAAAATGTATAATTTCCGTATATATATATATCGTCAGTGGAAAGGCTACTTTGCTTAACCGCCAAAACGGTACTTTCGGGAAAATGGATTTAAAGTTTTTTTTTTTAGAAAAAAAATCATATCTCCCTTGTTTTTTAAGGAAATTAGAATATTTAAATGCAAAATATATTTATATTTTTTTCTTCATATTTACAATACATTCACATTATTGTAGCCCTTTTAGATCGCAAAATAGTAGTCGCTTAAGCAAAAGTATTCCGGTTTTAAGAAAAAAATCATCCAGGAAAAAAATGCTAACCTGCCGTTAATTCACAAACATAATTAATTTAAAATTGCTAATAAATGGCAATAAGCTTCTTACCAGACAGCAAAAATGCTTATGAAATTAAACATTTATGAGTCTTGTACAGAAAAAAATCTTATCGAATGTTTGATCGTTCCATGCCATAATGAAGAATAGCTTAGAAACGATAAGATTCATAAGTTTAATAAGACAACATGCTAACTTGTGCAAACTTATCGAAAATGCAATCAAACGTTACCTTACAGATATAGAATAACCAAACCTTTTATCGATCATACTACTTATCTGCTTACCTGCTGAATAAAAAATGTGCGTATTCGCCCTTATTAATAAAATTAGACAATTATTTATTATAATCATGACTCATCATCATCATCAGTTTGAAGACGTACACTGCTGAACATAGGCTTCCCTCTTAGGCCGCCATACCGAATGACAATTTTCCACTTGTACCCACCGGTTGCCTGCGACTCTTTTGATGTCGTCGGTACATCTAGTGGGAGCCCTATCTACGCTGCGTTTCCTAGTTCGTGGTCGCCACTCTAGAACCTCTTTCCCCGTCAGTTATCAGTTCTACGTGCGGTGTGGCCTGCCCATTACCACTTCAGCTTACAAACCCTGAGAGCTATGTCGTAAACTTTAGTTCTTTGCCGAATATCCTCGTTCCGGATTTTATCGTGCAGAGAAACTCCGAGCATAGCTCTTTCCATTGCCCACGCATATCCAAAAGGTCAGTAGTTATGGACTACGTCTCCGTTCCATATGCCATCATTGGTAATACACACTGGTTGAAGACCCTTGTCTTCAGGCACTGGGCAATTTTGGACGAGAAAATGTCACGTAACTTCCCGAACGCTGCCCAACCCAGTTGGATTCTTCAGGCGACGTCTTAGTTGAAGTTGGACCAACTTAACTGGAATATCTGCCCAAGGTAAGTATACCTACTGGTCAACGACTTCGAGAGTATCGTTTCCAACGATTACCGGTGTGGATACAACATGGCCTTTGGACATGACTTTCATCTTCTCCATGTTCATTTTAAGACCCACCTGTTGGGAAACGCTACTGAGGTCGCTGAGCATAGTATTGAGATCCTCCAGGACTCTGCCATGATGAATATATCATCCGCAAAACGAAGGTGAGTGATGTAGTTACTTGCCATTGATGTTGATGCTGAATCCGTTCCAGTCCGAAAGCTTGAAAACGTCCTCCAATGCGTTCGGGAACAATTTCGGAGAAATAACATCTCCCTATCTCACGACTTTCTGTAATGGGATAGGTTTCGTGTTCTTGTCCTGTAGTCGGATTGACATGGTGGCGTTTCTATACAAGCACTTTAGCAGTTTGATATACTTACCTATAGTCGATATGGCATCGCTGAAGGAACTATAATACTGCCCAGGTCTCGATTGAATCGAAGGCTTTTTCATAGTCCACAAACACCAAACATAATGGCCGATTATTACTCCTGTCTTCTGCATAATCTGGCGAAGCGTGTGTATGTGGTCTATGGTGTCAAAGCATTTCCGGAAACCGGCTTGTTCGGGAGGCTGGAAGTCATCAAACCTGCGTTTGATGCAGATGACATCACCACCACACTCCTTTGCCATGCTTCTGGCGTGATAAGTATCCTCGAGTATGATCGTATTAAAAAACTTCTGGAGGACTTAAAGTACCTATTGGTTTTCCACCCGCTCTCAGCAGTCTGTTGTGATTTCATCATCACCCGGCGCCTTGTTGTTCTTAAGCTGTTTGAGAGCTATTCTAATCTCGTACAGACTGATGTCTGTGATGTCGTCAGTATAGTGTCCGGTTAGTTTAACTCTGGTATCATGAGCTGGACTGACAGTAAGTTTAAATGTCGAGGTGTACAACTGTCCGTAAAATCTCTCAAGCTCCCTCAAAACCACTGGCTTCAACTACTGCCGTCCTCGGTCTTCAGCTTTGTCATGTGGCTTTGCCCAATAAAGGAATTCCTTGCGAACACTTTCAAGCCCTGGTTTCGCTAGATTACGTGCTGTATTATAGGAACGCAGGTCTTGTCGCAAGGATTTAGAGATTCGTCTATTGAGCTTGCCGTATTCTGACATATCAGCTGAAGATTGATTAATTTAATGGTTCTGTCAGAGAGCTTTTGAGACTTATTCCGGCGTGGGCTCTTAAATTGCTTTGAACCCACTGCTTGGACAGTTTTCACCAGTCTCTTGTTTATCTCGTCCACAGAATCGCACTCGGTTAGGCTCTGGAAGCGATTATATAATAAACACAAATTGCTTAAGCGCCACCCGTTATCAAATCTTATGCGAACAGTTATGCTGATACTTCAAACAGTTTCTAACAACAGAAATGAAAAATGGCTAACAAACAGCTACACATTAAAAAGCAAAAAGCTGAAATTGCTAATGCCATAATGTCATCGAAATAAAAGAAATGAAAATATGCTTATGTTGCTGAAATTAGAAAAATGTTAAAATGTTAAAAGTCCTTAAGAGGCTTGCACAGAAAAAATGTGATACTTATGCGACATCACTTTAAAAAACATCATAAATACGTCGCTTGAGACCATTGAAGACCGGAATATTCTTCAAATTTTCCGAATTTTAAAAATGCTTAACTGCCAAAAATTTGCTCAGAATGCCTTGAAAGTTATACAGATCGACGCAGAAAAAAAAATGCAATCCAATGGTATATATAACTCATTTTGGCCCATTTGGCGCTTAAGCACTTTCACCTTTCCACTGACGATATATATATCGACGACTGAAAACAAGAAGGGCGTAACCCGTTAAAACGTCGTAACTAGACTAAGGATAAGGTAATAATCATCTTTTTTTTCTGCGTCAAATGGTCTGCGTCTCGTTGCTCTACGACGACATAAAATTATAATTTCGACCGTAGTTTGAAAAGTATGACAAATTTTTTTTGGCGTAACTGCCCATAAATAGCCGAATTTCCACTTTTTAGAGATACGACGACGAGGAGTTTGTGTTTTTAATCAAAGAATAGTTACGCTGTTCTTTTTTATATGGATCACACCCCTTACGACCTTTTAGAGTGATGCATTTTATTATACTTCACTGCTTACGACTCATTATGGTTTGTATTTTTCTAAGGTCAACGAATAACGTCTAAGCTACTACAATTTCGTGGGTGACTAAAATTAACTTAAACCATGTTATTACAATATTACAAGAATCAACATCTTGTTCATAGGTAATTATGACGAATCATAGGTCCCGTCATTTCTGGAACACTCCAGTTTTTTCTCGCTTACTCCCCAGGCAAGCCACCTCGGTCGATGCGTGATAAAGGTTGTGCGTATTTAGCTGCAAGTTAAATCGTGTTGTGGACACGAAATTCATGTTTTTCTTGTGTGAAAACAGTAGTATAGTAAAGAATGAGCTGGTTGATTCCATTTCAAACAGAACTTTCGCCCAAAATAAACCTATACCCATATAAACTACCAATATCGGCACAAAAGTATGCTGACCTCAAAAAACTTGTTACAAAAAAGTCATACCATCAGTATACGTTAGTGAGTACTTGGATCTTAAGTATAGTAGTAAGACTACAGATCGCCTTCCAGAGACTGATGAAGAGGATAATAACTGAAATTTTGTGATAGGTTAAGATTCAGATTAAAAAGAAATATTTTTTCACACATTTTGTGAACTAATCCAATAATCGCACAATAAGGTGATTAATAGATAGGTAGGGTAGACTGGATAGTGGGTACGTTTGTGCCATGGTACGATTGTGACAGTCGTCATATTAGCGAAACTATAAGGAATTCCGGGGAGAGTGCAAGGGAAGAAAGAAGCGGGACGTCCGTCTGAAGGTGTCTCACTATATTGGGCCAGCCGTTGGGCGACGTTGCCTTTTGCAGATACCTACATTACTTTTTTTCAACGAAAAGTAAGATTTTTTATTAGATTTCATTTGATATTTGTCGTTAAGTATATGTGTACCGAAAGATTAATGAGTATATTTTCTCGTGAAAAGTTACTAATATTTAGTCAATTAGCAGTGATTACTTTGCATGTAGATTATTCGGTATAGTCATGGCAATTATTCTTTTTGCAAATGAGTGTATAGGTACGTTTGTGCCAAAATTTTTGGGTACGGTTGTGACATAGTAATACGGTCAGCTGCGGGTATTCGATAACTTAATCGCATCAAATCACAAATTTTATTAAAATTTGTTTTCTATTTTGACACAGTTACCGTAATGTAGATATAATTAGACGTTTAGTCAACTTTTTGACGAATAAATGTGAATACTGTTAAAATATCATAATGAATAAAGTGCCTGTTAGTTCTTAGGGATTACAATGTTTCCAGATGCTATTCCCTTTACGTAGGTTTCCAAAAATATATGATATTCCGTTATGTTACATTATTGCGTGCAATAGTGCGTGATTATAATATACCATTATGTATTTTTGAACCTGTCACTTTCGAACCCCAAGCACTGTCACAACCGACCCAGGGCCAGGGTCGATTGTGACATTTTTTACTTTTTTTCTAATGTGTTCCCACAAGTAAACCGTTGCACTTAGAAGCAAAATTGTTGTGTTTTCACGTAGACAAAATATGTGCATAGTACTATAAAAACCACCTTTCTTCCAGCTAACTGGAATACTGACGAAAATATGGACGATCAAATGAAAATTGTCACATTCGTACCCAGTCTCTCCTACTTCAAGTTTTCTTGTTTGATTAAAATAAACAGCTTATATGTTGGTTTAATAATTATGTTCTAGTGTAAGTCCCTCTTCGTTTATCACAGAATGTAGGTACATTCTAATTTCTTATGTTTAATTTTAGAAGATAATTATTTGTAAACATTGTTGTTTTTGATTCGTTTACTTGACTTAAATTATGCTTGATTTTGTATTTTTGAGCTTTATCATGCCAAATTAATAATACCTATTAAAGATTCTATAAATATTATACCTAAGTATATTATGATTACACTTGTAAAGTGTTTTTTTTGTTATATTTGTTGGCACGCAAATTATAAATAATTATTGATCTCATGTTATTGTTACAAATTACACACATACATTTTATTTAGAGATAAGTAATAATAATTATCATCTAATTCAAACAGGTTACGTTTGAGTTGAGATCAAGCACGTCTCAAAAGTACTTATGTCTGTTGAAATCTTATTCACGCTCCTAAACACTAATAATGTGTGTACTTAACAGCTAAAGAGTAGAGATAGAGTAATTCGTTATTACAGAAGATGTTTGATTACATTCAATTATGGTGTGGTCTTACTATAAAAATTTCCAATGTTACCTATCTATTATAGTGTAAATAAAGTCCGTTTTAACAAGCTGTGTCATAGGTATTGCCGAGTTAAAGTATGGTTTGCTACATGTTAACTTTTTTGAAGTCCAGTAAATGTACGTCCACAAAAGCTTATGACATTTTATTGAGATTATTAGGTTTCTAGAGGTTTATATTACGACAAATTTACAAAGCAATGTATTCATTATGCACGTGCTTACATACACCCCGTTCATGACAGCAAATTTAAACTAAAAAGTAGTTACGATATTTTTGCGGTCAGCAAAATTGTTATAATTTTCTGATCGAGTACAATCTTCATGTCAAGATACGATATTTTTGAGGTTTGTCATTTCATACGCAATGGCTGTAACTCGAAAAAACCTATTTCTAGCAATATGGGGTTATTCGTTTGTAGACCATTTAATACAGGTTTCTATTTTATAGTAATGGTATAAAAATTACGTTCACACGACTAACCGTTAAAAAGATATGATTTATTTTCTCAATTTGTCACTGTTTTTAGGCTCTGGTGTAAAGTTGGGGTGGGGTTTCCAGGGTTACGCCCTTCTTGTTTTCAGTCGTCGATATAATGACCGAGAAGACAGGTCTTCTCGTGACCACGGTCGATGTAAGTCGACCGAAACGTCGAGGTATGTCTAAAATTATATATTTTGATATTTGTTTGTACGCGAATTAGACCCGTTTTTAGCTGGTTAATATATTTTCTGTTCGCGAAAGTTTAAGAATTTATAATTCTAAAAGTTCATTCTTATATGCCCCTTGATAAATAGCTGCTGACTCACTGCGTCGGCTAATGTTGTTGAAATGTAATACGAATGGAACCAGCTTTAATTAGAACTCATTCTTGACTTAGTTAAGGATTATGCCAATAACTATATTATTTTATCATTGAATTCCTTATATCATTGAAATACAGTATTGTTAAAACTTATCAGTTGGTTAAGTTGCTGAAATCTCATACCATTATTTGTGGTTTAGGCGCCGTTGCCCAGTTCTCCAACCGTAAATATTCGCTGTTCTACAACCAGCACAATCTCTGAAATAATTTCACTATTTTTTAACAGTCAATCTTACATTATTTCATAATTACACTGACAGAAGACCACCCTAAACATTAGACTACAGTGCGGTGGTATCTTTATGAGTAATCTAAGGAAGTAGTAGCTTTGTTTCTGACTGGCCATTAATGTGAGCCCGGAAGAAAGCAATCAGTCATCTTTATATAGAGGTGTGTCAAAACTAATAACTGCACTTTACATCTTCGCGTCATGTTTGACCGACTTACAATAATTTAGGTCAATTAGCCGCCTCAAGAATGTGGCAGTTGGTGAGTTTGGCTCAAAGACCCACCGATTCAATTTGTTAATTTATTTAGTTTATAATATTTTAATATTTTTTGTATAAGTATATTATGTTTTTATTCTTCTTTTGTACAATCAATACATTTTGAGTAACATGTTTCTAGACAAGACAAGAGACGCTTATTTAGTAGAACATTTGATTTGATTTCTACTAGAGCTCTTGTGCGAGTAATCACATTGCACTGCATCACTTTGACACATCATTTTCGTGATATAAATTAGTGTGAGCGCATTACTGTGATCATATTATAAAGATGCAGTAGCCAATAAAGTTGGCATATGGACACCAAAGTGATCGTAAAGTTCTGGGAAGCACCTGCAGTCGTGCGCAATTCTATTTACTCATTCTATATTATATTTAATTTTCCCCTAAATAAGTAGAGAGTGTACCTGTGGTGGATTTTTTGTGGAAAGGTGCGTGGTTGCCAAACTTCTACTATCATGCTTTCGTATAATAATATATTATATTTCTAGTATGATTAACTAAAATATAGCAGACACTGTATGCCTATTGCTATTTGTTAATGGATTTACTTTTGAAAAGTATTTCTTCTTCCATTCAGTATTTAAATGCAATGGCACGTGGTATTTTTAACGACTGACATAAAATTTTCCTAGTAATAAACGTGAGATTGCCTCCTAAATTGTTATGTAGCATAAGACAGCCGAGTTGGTATAAAGCCCGAATACGGTAGACGGAATTATTCAACACTGCAGCAACGAGACTACAGATTGGAGCTATTGGGTAAAATGGTTTCGTGCTACATAAAACATTGTGTTTTCTCTATTCCGCCGGTAGGGTAGGTATATGTATTCTACGACGCCGGTCTATTTTCAGTTATTTTCGGCGTAAATATCTAGTGTAGTGGAAATTATAAATATACAATTTGGCTATGTAGGAACCTGTACATGCCTAGTTGATACTGTCAGATTGCAGTCTGATGCTGATGCTTAATAAGTATTTAAACAAAGAAAAGTTAATTACAAAAGAAATTAACTTATTAAGTAGATAATGATAGTTTTAAACATCATCAAACGTTAGTATAGTGGAAATGTACTGTCTTGTACAAAGCTCATTTAAAATATACCTACGGCTACGCTACGAATGAATCTGCAATGAGTTTTTAATTGATTGTAAGTAAAAATCTAAATTAATTTTAATACTCCTTCCCGAATCTAATACTCAAACTCATCTCGACAAATCCACTTTCAAAACAACTTTACAAGACTCAATTTGGTCAAGTACGTTTTCGAATCGCTTAAATTGTTCGGAAGTAGTTTAATCAAGAGTTGCGATGCGTAAGTGGGATTGGATTTGCAGTAATTAAAGAAGACGTTGACCCTTCCCGATATATTCAGGGCTGGCAGCGGATCTATTCAAGATCCAAGTATCACAATTTCACCCATCCGAACTGTGAATTGTTTTGAATTCGATTATAATTGTAGTAGGTAGGTATGTAAAAATTTCTCATTCTACGAATCATAGGGCTCTGACGTGTTTGTAAGTAAACAAACACCATAAATCTCATCTTTGTCTGTTTTTAATTAAAAAAAACACATTTTAACAGAGTAAAACAAGGATTCCTTATATCTTTCAACATTGTACGCTATCCCATCACATATAACTTATAATGCCGTACGCGAGATTGCTACTTTTGCGACGTGTGAGTGAACATAATTTATATACTAACAAGGAGTGGCATTTTTTGCAAAACTTTGGCCGACAAATCCGGCAGCCCTACATATTACTTCCTCAGATTGGCACCAGCTTCCAGTTCATATCCTGCTTTATATTACGATGTGTGCCGTTTTCGAAACGTCCTTCTAATTTGATATGCTGTAGGTATATTATGTAACTCGAATGGTGCCGTTAGGATTACCATTAGGATAGTTTGTCGGAAAATGTCGTTTGTCGACATTTCGCAAGTGCAAATACCGCACGTCATTATCATCTGCGGTTGCTTTGAGCGAATTACAATTAATTCGGTTAATGCTTGGAGTAGCGTCACGCACGACAGACATGATTGTCTTTGGTCGAGATGTTTGGGAGAATGCTTTGAATGTCAAACGTCTCATCGCATAGGCGTTAAGACGTTGTTATTGTTAGTAATAGGTACAATACGCTGCAAACGATCCCTTGTTATGTTGTAGAAGGGTGGCTGCTTGGGCTTTCAGGAAGAATCATAGTATTAACTAAATGTACTGCAGATCTATTACGTGCAAATTGTAATAAAATTATCTTGACTTCAGAATTTTAAGACAGGACATTATATAGGCCTTTTCTTGTGACAGAACATGAGTGTCGCAGGGGACCATCATGGTCCGACCATGCCATTGTATGAACTTTTTGTCGTCTTTAATAGTACTACACTGCCACGACTTTTAAGGCCACAACTCAGCCCTCGATACTGAGATTCATATCATATTGTACCTACAAGTACCTACCTACCTACTATAAAAACAAAACATTTTACAAAACAACTACAAAGCTAGTTTTAACACGAAAAAAAAAAACTATAACTATATTTTATATCAATTAAAATCTGACTTGATGAAACTGTGGAAGTAGATATAATATTGTAGTAACGTGGTAAGTTCTTATACGTACCTATTGTGTTAAAGCTTCTTCACTAACTTGTCTTAATCACGTCTCATGTTAGTTCAGAAATGAGCTTAGTAACCAGTTGAAAATCCTACATAATTAATCCCTTAGCAACTTGTTGGTATAATAGTCGTATTATGTTAGTGTAACTAACGTACCGTGCCAAGCGTATCGTCAAACTTTGTAAGCTACCTAATGTAAAAAACTAAGTAGATACCTACTTGATTTATCTTTTGAAATAGGATTTTACTTCAGAAAGTCACTGTGGGTATAATTCCTTAAATCCAAGTTATTTTTAATTTCAAATTATATACTTTTACACTCGCATTAAGGAAGACCATTAAAACTCTTTTATCCTTTGTCCTTCAACCCCATTTGTGTTTCATTAACACGTTTAGAATTTCACACAATGACATTTAATTAAGGAGGTAGTTGTTTTCAGTCCATTGTTTCTTACTGGAGTAACTATTATTGTCAGTGGTGCGAGTAAATCCTGCTAAAGACGTAGAGAGTTGTTAATGGCGTCTTAATGACGACTCTCGTCGCTATTCCCTTTAATAATAATAAACATCTACATGAGTAAACATTCTGACTTTGCTTTGAGTCATATGATTATATGAGAACCACACCGGTGATGTTCTTTAAGATCGTCACAGTCCTTAAAAAAATTAAATGGCTACATTTAAGATCTAGCTGCACTAGTAACCCACTCAATAATGGAGTGGTAGCCTAGAGGTGCGCAACGACCACGAGGCAGACCACCAGCCCGAGGGTCGGAAGACATCGCCAAGCACACAGGAACAGACTGGATGAGGCTTACACATGACAGGAAGACGTGCCGTGAGACAGAAGAGGCAATACTCAACAGTGGGTAGCTACGGACTGAATAGATAGATACTCGTATATGTCGTAGATACCACTATTAATCATAGGAACAGCGATATAGCCTAAGCAGGAGCATCTCACCAGGTTTAACTTGGATTACTTTACCCTAAGAAGTTCCTACGTCCAGCAGAAATTGAGCTTGCGAACAAATCTGTATTGTAGGCAGTGAGGTGTAATACATTGTAGGTACAAACCTACAAATACTTTCTCCTTTTTCAACACGTATCCGAAGGTCTAAAAGGGTTAGTCTATGCCACACTGCGAGGTCGTTGCTCTTCTAAAGCCGGAGTATCACGGGCGGTGTAATTTATTTGGTGCTTAAGGACCTGTAGGCAGCGAGCTTCCGTAAAATGGGCGGTTTTTTGTCAAAAAGTTAAGCTGTAATTACAAATATTTATAAGCCAGAAAAAATACAGTGTATAGCCAAGTGTTTCAGTTAGCTAATAAATCAATAATATTGGACTAAAGTTGTCTAGTATCTTGAGAAAAAAATTCACGAGAAAGGACCCGAAAAAAATCTTTCGTCACATAATGCTCAACATTTTCAGCGACAACTATCATATTTTTTGGAACCATAAAAAAGGCAATTTTATTTTCCAATGAAATTTGAATTTTCCAATGAACTGAATCGATTCCGTTCTTCTAAATTAATAAAAACGACGAGAATATGATCAGTTTGAGCGCGTACTAGGCGGCTCAGTACCCGCTACGGCGTTTCAGAGAGAGGACGTATGTCGCTGTTCCTCAAAATTTTCTCGTCGAATTTACTGTTAGTTCTCCAAAAAAATAAAGCAAACAGAATCTCTACATGGTATACAACTGGTTTATTTACTTAGTTGCCGTAAATGACTTCCTTCGACGATTACTAAACTTTTATTATAACCTTTATTACTTTGTATTTATTCTCCATTGTGTGTAAAGAATAATGGCTAATATGACTATTCTTGCACCACCTGTAACTGAAATTAGCAGCAAAAACGCGTTTTTAGATTGTTCACTTAAATAAAACTGGGATTTCTTATGATAGTTTGGAGTTAATCAAAGGAGCAGATTATGATTGTATATTAAAATGAAGATGTAGTGAACTTCCGTTTTCCATAATGGCGGATCTGGCGGATGCATATTCTGACGTTTTATTTTTAGCACACTTCCAGTAATCTTTCTGCTCAGCTATGAGCCAGGTTTTTCAATGTTTTTGCTTCGCACGATTTGTGCATTTAGTCACTGTCAAATATTATACTGTAAATTCGAAAGTAACACTGTTTCTCTGTTTGTCTGTTTATTTGTATGTTTGTTTGTTTGTTACTTTTTATGGCTAAACGGCTGGACCGATTTCGATGAAATTAGGTATAGAGAGACAACAAAAATGAAAAAGAAATTTGGTAGGTATATGGGAGAAGGAAAGACGAGGACCTGGGGAGATGGGGAGATGGAGAGCAGCAGCTGGAGAGATGAGGAGATGGGAGATCGGAGATGGATGAGGGATGGGAGATGAGATATTGGGAGTTGGGGAAAAAAGCGATGAGGAAATAGGAAGATAGAGATATTGACAGAGACGTGACGTGCCCGATTGATTTACAATAGCATACAAAGTTCACGCATATTGTGTTCTTACTATAGCTGGATTCGATTTAAATGCAGACGAAGTCGCGGGAAACAGCTAGTATTCCATATTTTTACAACCTCGTGGTAAAGTAAATTTACAGACATAGCTACGATTCAGTAAACTTTACTGAAACTAGCTTTTACGCGCGACTTCGTCCGTATATGAAAAAGCAACTGTTTAGAAAATAAATATTGAAGTCTTTGTATCTCTATCCCTGTCCCTGTCCCTTTCCTTTTCCCTATCCTTAGTCTTAACCTTTATATTTTATCAAGAGCCTAAAATAATGAAGTGTCAGATCACCTACTTGAGAAATTATGAATTGCCCATATAAATTTTCAACTCCTATTTATTTGGATTCTAAGATCCCTATTTTTTCTGACGAAAAATAGCCTATACCCATCTCATAGGTCCAATCTTGGTCAAGATTGATTCAGCCGTTTAGACGTGAAAGGATGGCAAAAACTAAAAAAAAAACCAACAAACACACACACACAGTTTCGCAGTTATATGATCTTAGTACGGATGCCTGACACTAGCTAAATGCACAAATCTTTTACTCCGTCATTGTCATTGTCAAAATATACTTATATCAAAAAGAAAATTATGGAAGTGGACTAAAGAGGATGTCTTGTATCAAATGGACTTGACAAACGCGCATACCAGAAGGGACCAACACTAAATAAATTTAATACAACTTATTTAGGTGTGACTCCAATAATTCGTGCGGCATTCTAAATTTCATAGGATTATAGTCAAGGAGGTAATAATTTATGTAATGCTGGCGGTAATAATTCTTTAGGAACGGAACGTAGCATCTCAGACCGCTCGGCCAATCTGACATGTCATTACAGTGTCGAAATAATTGAATGCTTCAGACTAAAGCCTACGTAGTAACTATCTAGTAATCTGTGCTAAGGCCACGTGATGCCGTTAGTAAGAGTATAATAATTATGAATTAGCGTTTTCGACTAGCCGTGAGCGCGGAGCCAGCGTGGCGCGCGGCCCGGCCAGGTAACTTTCATCTTCTAAAATACATGAATCGCTCCTATATTAGCGCCTTAACGTCTGTTGCCTGCAATGTATGCTTTAGCTAGTGTAGAGATGTGTTAGGTAGCTTATCGACAAGGACCATCAACCGTAGGTTATACTACAGATCACTATATTACTCCTAGGTTTGTACGGTTAGAATTAAGCCTATCTATACCTTGTATCTAATATACTTATTGGCATACACGTTTGGCTTACATAATGATGTGACAACTCGTTATAAAAGTAGATAGTATTACAATTGTTAAATAGGATAATTATGTTCACACTTCAGGCAACTACAGAAAATAATTTGCTGTCCCTACCTTACTAGCTGCCAAACAACTAAACCATTAATAGATAGATATCGACACAACATGATCCTGGATCAATACAAATATCAGTCCAGGTAGTAATAAATAGACGTGTGAAGTTTAAAGTTCTTCATTGTAATAGCTTGCAACCTACACGACGGCGTGTCAATAATCTCGACCTCCGGTTACATGCTGCTGTAGCTGTACAAGCGGTTACATCGATAGTTAGAATCGAGACGGTGTACACTGTAGGTACATCCTTTTGATGTTCGGTGAATTTTCAGCAGCCTCGCCGACACGACACTATCGTCATGTCAATATGCTTAGCATTGACCTACAGCTTGCAATGCACAGTGCACAGTACCTACCCAATGAAATCCCATGAAAACTAACATTGCGTTTTTACTGACAATAAAGTTTCTTTTTAATAATATGTAAATGAGTTGATCCGTCATTCTGTAAATTCAAAACACACAACACTACAGCAGGTAGTTGCTAAAATGACAGTTTTCTATGTTTAACTCTAGGACTAAGTACGTGGGGTACAATTAAACATACCTACGTAGACAGGATAAATAACTATTGTATAAGATTCAAATGTATTAATATAAAACAAACAAGCACATATTATATTACATTAATTTATTCATAAATTATTCCTAAATTTGGTAGTGACTATACCATACATACTTATGAGTAACATAATAGTTAATAAACTTCCGACTCAGGAAAACGTTTATTCCTACTTTATTTATAACGGTTCGAGCATTAAATAACGTGATAAATAATTAGAGATAATCATAAATTCCTATAAACTCTACAAACACAAAATTAATTGCACGTTATTCATAAAAATATAAAATGTTACACCAACCATCACAAAAAATGTATCGTTTGTCACCGCTCAGGCGCTAAAATTTCATCGTTGACATGAGGCCCCCGGCATTTTTCGCAGACCACTATGAAATTCTGTAAATGATAAATAAAATTCATCAATAAACAATGTTTCTAGAAAGTTATGTAACGGATCCACATGTAGATACAAGACGGAGAGGAACGATTTATGTAAACAAAAATCATATTTTGCAATTGAACAATATCGATGCGGAATTATCAATCGGCAGGTAGGAAAGTATATTGCGTTAGAGAGCCTCGTAGACCACTCTCGAAATAAAATAAAAATTCGAGAAGTTATGATCATTATGTGTCTCGGTTTTATTCACACGTGTAATTTGAGTAATCTTCCGAAATAACTAAAGCCGCTGCTCCATTGCGCGCCGCAGTGTTTCTGTTTTGTAAAAAAAAGAATAGGTAGGGAGCCGTGTCCGTACCCAGCAGCTTAAATAAAAATTACCATGTTATACTGCTGCCTCAAAAGATCGATAGCATGATCAAAATTGTGTTCCGATTTGGGCGAATGTTTTTCCATCAGCTCAACAGTCGTTTGCGCCAACTTCTCAAGTTCCAGGAGCCCTTTGGGTTCAGTATTGCGGGCCGCTTCGTCTCTTCGTCTGCCGTGTCTCGCTCCCCAGTTGTGGTGACTCCGCGATGTCGTCCGAACACTCCCTCTCTCGCCCACCGCTCTACTCGCTTGGTCAAAAGGACCGTTCAATTTCACCATTTTAACGACAAGCACTCAAACGAATGAATAACAAATATTTCGGCAAAAGGGTTTTATACAAAACAGCGGAACCCTAATGACGTAATTAACTCACAGTAATTAAAAACCGTAAATGGACAAATTACTAGGATGCGAACTAATTACCTCACTAACCAGAGAATTACTCCCTGATTGATTAAATCACCATGTTGACGACAAAAATAATACGAAGAATCAAAGGTGGTCAATAACAATAGTTAGTCAGGTAGTTTTGCCATAGTAATTGTTAGACAATAGATTGAACTATTTGAAGAATTCCTTATCCCCACTACCCGCCGAGGAGTATTATACGCAGGTAAGAAAAAATACCACGCCTCAGTCTTACCTTCCCTTGCGTCGACAAGAAGTGTGCAATAAATAGTGCAATATGGTGCAGCCCCCAAAGGAAGACTTGGAATATCAGCTTCAGGATATGAGGGAGTGTGTGCACCGTCATGGCATAAATCACAGCATGCAGGCTGTCCGCCCGATGAGACTACTGGAGTTGGAAGAGTTTGCAGACCTTGCAGTTAGTCATATGCTCAATCTGACGTTTACTCCGGTTAACACCGACAAGCTGCGGCAGACAGCCATCAATCGAATCAGGCAATTGTTTAACTTGGTGAGTAGAGTTGATATACCTACACAATAAACACGTTTATAAGTGAAATTGCATGTAAGAGACGAGGTCTTTTTTGTTGTCAAATCAGCGAAGGGTGTTTTTGCGTGATAACAAGCTAGGTAGCCCGAGTTTTTCGTTTGTTTTCTTATCAAATTAGTTTAAATCACGGCCGCTGCACCTGCTTTTTGTCAGTGAAAGTATAAAGCAGTAGTTAAAAGAAGGTATACTTCTTGCTTCCTCCATAGTTATTTATGATAAATAGGCGGGTAGGTTACATAAACATAAAGCTTATCATTCTCTTGCAGGAATTCAAGCTGCGATGCGATGTTTGCGGTACGTCCCACTACCAGGACGAGGTTACGGCACCAGAACGATAACTTCATGAACTTCATGTCTTAGCATTACGGAACTACCTATATGATAAAAAGTAAAATAGCGATCATGCTCTTCAAACTGAATTGAGCAAATCCAGTGTAAAAAGTGTACAATATGTCCTACTCGTAATATGGGATAATGCGTAAGGTAGTAGGTAGGTACTGTTATTATGTATGTAATTATTCGGTGTGCGTAAAAAAGAGCTAAATTATTTATCCCAACTAAACTAGAACCTTCAATATTCACATTTTCATTCTCATAACACTTAGCCAACAACTAAACTAACGCACCTTGCTTAAATCTATATCTTAAATCTAAATATAAATCTTAAATCTATCTAACAACCAAAATAGGTGTATTATTTAAAAATCTCAATAGTTTTTTGGTTGCTTGGTAATTACCATTAGCAATAATGGCTTACTATGAAACTACGAACTTCATGTAAATTAAAAATGCGACCCAGCTTAGCTTACCCTCATAATCTCATAGCCAGCGTCCATTGACATATACAATTTTAAAGTGACACTAAAACGTCCAATCCATCATAAACTTTAACGAACAATAAAGGCTTAAACGAAATTGTTAATGTTAAGTTTTGGAGAGAATCACAAAGACTGACTTCGGTCACAAAGCGGAGGCCGTTTGGCTCGCAGAATAATCCGTATAAAGCCTGCAATTAAAATACTTATCCTGGTATTCCATCCGCAGACGAGTCTCGGAAATGTCCTGGTTTTCCTCAAAAATATCATGGTTGTACTTTTTACCCATCTCAATGTAATATTCAAAATAAAAAGTTGAGTAGGCTTGAGCGCGATTTTTCGTGCCTGTCTGGATATCTGTTTTAATGTAACAAAGAATTCTGACAGCGCTTGCTCATTCTTCATAGTTGTATGCTATTTACTTATCTGCCAGAGAGCCTTTTATGCGGAAACAGTAGGTAGGTAGGTAATAAAAAGTATATTCTGCGTAATAGTAACAGCTTTAGAAAAACAACAAATACTGCATTTATATACCTATAAATAGTATTAAGTACTTAGTCGATAGTAATTAGGTAGCGACAGAGATAGCCGGCACACCAAAACATCAACAACAAACGCTTATATTACATTTAGCTGATGATTCCCGGTTTTCTTAATCAGTTACTGATGAGATGTACTTACACAAAATATTTAAGTAACTAAGTAGGCACTATCAACCCAGGTAAGTGTGACTCACTGCGAACTTAGCTTAAGTCTAAAGTATTTTTGAATATTGGGTAACTCAATAAACTTGTGAGCTTATTGGCATTTTCGTAAATAAAGAATATAATAAAATTATCCACGTTTCTCGTCTCACGTAAAGTTGTTTATCGCTAAAGTTAGTTGCGACCTGCGACTCCCTACTAAAATATTGATGTTACCCTATAGTTCCGCGCGACATGACGCCGATATAAATAAAGTATACACGTATACCTAACTAGACACCAAGTTCTCTGAATCGTATTGACAGCTGATTAAAGTTGTACAAACTTAACGGCGGCAACGAAACTCGGCGCGTCAAATGAAAGTAGGAAAAGGTGCCCTTTGAATTCAAGAAGGAACATGCGATAAGAAATCTGGGGCTTGAAATTGATATTGGAAGGTACTTATTTTGCATAGAAGTTTAGGGGTGGCCGAAAATCTGGTTACTGATTCTGAAAACTAGATTCTGCACCGCTAAGTTCTGATCTTACCACAAAAGATTTAAACAAGAGTTGAACAGATGAGTCGAAATGTTTTCTCCACAAATCGACGTCTAACCATCGCTTTATCTAACTCAATAACAAATTCAGAAACATCTGTTCAACTCTGGTTTAAACTTTTGTGGTAAGACGGTAAAAGTTATCTAACTTTGATTATTATTTATACTGCCTATTATTTTCACACACTTCCAGATATACTTATTCTAATTATTACAATAGGTGCATGTTTTATAAAGTTTTTATTTTGAAAAAGAACGTTTTTTTTTACCTATAAAGGCACCTAATATATTTTTTATGATGAGAAGCATCATTGTGGTACAAGGTTCAGCTTCTTCATTTATGGACCGTCACATCCTTGAACCATTCGATAATATGAATCATGAATATAAGTAACGTATTAGGTATCTGTCAAATGTTGGCCAGTCCCAAAAGGTTCCCCCTACAGGTTTCATCGAATATACGTTTAAACATTGAGGCATAGGTACCTATATGATTCTTAAGTGGTTTAGTTAGAACGATAGATAGGTTACTTACCTACATCAACACGCTTAGACCTACACAAGAATATACGAAGCAAATCTTTTCGATAAGCATCTGCGTAGTAACACCATCTATCTCGGATTCAGGAACGTAAGCTTGTCAATGGCGGAGGCGCGCTCCTTGTTTATCAATCAATCTCGGCTGAAAGGCCCGATTACGACTGCGAAAACCTTGTATAATTATTCCGTGAAGGCTGGGCTCATCAATCAAACTACTTCGGTGTGCCGACCTCTCGCCGGTGCTAAGTTTCGGAGTTATTATAGACATAGGCTGCTCCAAGAGCTACGATAGTTAAATATTTATCTTATCAACTAATCATAGATTATTATACAACAAAGGTAGCAGGTATTTTGACACCTACAACTTATTTTTTGTTACTCTTATTAGGGTAGTTTAACCCGCAGGACTCGGTATTAAGGTTTTTTCTATAAGGCCTGTATTTATTCACGAGAATAAGATGCTTAATTGACCCCATATATTAGTGCCAATTTATACAATAATGGAAGACAAACATATACGAGCATAATATACTTTGCGTGAAGAATTAATTAATAATCTTATCGTCAGTTTTATCCAATATCTCGTCTGCCTATATCGTTGTCCAGGTCCAGAAGTGGGACGGTAGGTAGGTACTTACCTATATGTAATAAGTTCTATAAGTAAAACCAACCCTATTATATGCACTGATGAGCACGGATCTCCCGAGGAAAATTAGGCCATAAGCCACCACAGCGACCACCATACCACCCTTCCGGATTGGTGGATAGCATACCTCCGAAATATTTCTCGGGTAAGTGGGTAGGTATCCTTACGATGTTTACCTTCACGGAAACCCGCGTGAAGTTAACCCGCGCTGGGATTTGAGCTCCAACTCTCTGGTTGGCAGGCGGACGTTAGCTCAATAATATTATGTACCTAGGTGAATAATGCAATTTTGTCTGAAATAAATACACTTGGAGGCTTAGAAATATTACTTGTAAGTAGTACTTAGTACTGAGGTAGGTTGGTACATACCTACCTAAGGTACCTATGCATGGGTAGGATAGATATAACTAATCTAGGTGCAAATAGTTTCTAGACCCTATCCAAATAACTTAGGTATACCTACTAGGTACTAGCTGAAATACCTACGTCTACCAACTTGAGAATCTTGAGATACAGTGGCTAGTCCGTTTCCTTTTGTATCGTTTGTCTGACTGGTGCCATTGATTAAATAAATAAATAACGGGTCAACTAAGACAATACCAACAATTCATAAAAAAATATACACCTCACTAGGTAAATACTTATGTGCCTATTTATGCAGTTTCAAGTTCAACTATATTTTCCAAAAGCAACACCCTACAATTGTTTTTTTTTATTAAAAACGTAGCCGCCCACACTACATTGCTCCTCTGTATCGTGGGTACCGCTTACAGACATAATTATAATTTCATCACACCCAGACCAGAAACAAAACAATTGTGGCTCGCACAAATATTTGTTCGGGGCGGGAATCGAACCCGCCACACCAAGCGCAGCAGTCCAATTGCTCAGCCAACATTGACATGCAACACGTTCAAGTGTTTCTTCCTTTCCTTAATCTCTGTTTGTAACAAGCCCGTTTATTAAGTGAGGTATTCGTATACCTATTCGTATATAGGAAGGTACCTATACCTATACCTACATATAAATTACTCATCTGACCTCGACCGACTAAACTTTTGCCATATTTAATTAACCCTTGACGCTCGCGAAGTATTAAAACGTTCGAGTTAAATTAAATTCTGCAACATCAACGATTCCTGTTTCAGAGAAGAGCCTTTATTGAATAATGTACCTAATTTTAGCGTAAGTAGGTACACAATTTTCTGGTAATTTTGTAAAGAACAAGGAATGGGTGGCTGTGGAGAGTACCTGTGGTACCTAGGTACAGTCACGAGCAATAATATAATATACCTACATTCGAAAATATATTTCTTCTACAATTCTAGAAATAAGTGTACCTACAACAATTTATTCTAAACTATCTAACCGTCAAACTGTGTTAAATGTCGGTATGTATATACATTGGTTTCAAATTAATATAAACGATACAAAATCAGTAATAACTCCACTTACAATTACACTTCCAATGTCATTTTTAAGTATCCATGACAATTTCTATATTATTATGTTCAGCCGTTTATTGTGGGCCACACGGGTTGCATCTAAAGAATACCTCATAATTTCAACCCTTTGCTTTGCCTCTTTTAGGCATGATTTTTCAAAAAAGCTGGAACCCGTTTTTTCTTTATTTCTTACCAAAAGCCTAAATAAGGAATTATTGAGCCTAACGAACTTTCAACCGCTATTTCATCCCCGTCGAGATTTTTTTGAAGACAAAATATGAAAACAAGTCTGGGTATGTCCGTCTCATGGGTCCATTCTATCTTTATATCAAATTTCATCTAATTCGGTTCAGCCGTTTAGTCGTGAAAAGGTAACAAACAAACAGACAGAGTTGCCTACTTTCGGATTATTTATATTATGGATGTAGGTACCTATTTGTTTTTGTTTTAGTTATGGCTTCGCACGGTTTTTGCATAGAAATGAATGACACAGACAGTGACGTCCATCCGTCCCAGCGTTGCCAGACCATCCCTTTTCAGACGGTTTTTCATCCCTTTTCAGTCTGTTGATCAAAACTATCCTATTTAGGACAGTCGCTGGAACTCATCACATGCACAGATTCAAATGGACAGAAACCACTGAATTAGCAGATTAATAGAGAAAATAGAGGTGATCGCCTCGAAAGATACGGAAAAACACGAGATTTTAGGCCACCTGCTCCACTTTCCCAGACTAAAACATAATAATATTCACACATTGACTACAAAAAAACTATGTTCGATGCTTATTTTACCATACTGAAAAACAGAGCTAAAATAAATCCGCTCCCGTTGCGCTCGCGCTTATAATAACTTATTGTGAATAACTTTTAAATAAAGACGAAATGAATGTTGGAAATACATACCTATTAATAATTATAGTTAGCAATTATTAAAAGACAGATTTTACATTAATGAAAATTAATGACAATATCAATCAGTACTATGTGTAAACTGAGAATCCGTAGCTAATATAAAATAAAGGTGGATTCAGTATACAAACAAGGAGGTAGGTATACTTCACAATAACATTTCGTTTATCTAAATACCACACAAAAAAAAACAACATTGTTTCTTTATAATCTTCCTGTTTTGTCTGTAATCGTCCCTTTTCAAGCATTCTACCGGCCGAAATTGCCTACCAGCGCTGGTAGCACTGGTCCGTCTGTCAGTCAGCGAAGCGAACGTCAGACTGAGATACTGGCTGGTATCCATAATCTGTGGATTCAGTCAGACTTCCTACAGTCAGACACCTCATCGTGTCGAACTGTTGATCGAGTTTAGTTCATTGGTTGTATTTTTTATGTATTATTTATCTTTTCCTCAACAAAAAACAGTGATTGTGTTTTGATTATAAATACATCAAAATGTGGGACCCGACTCACGTCCAAGTAACTATTCAAAGGGCCCGTGGTTTGCTGATTAAAGGTAAAAATGGTACAAATAACTGTTTCGTTACCATTGCCCTCGGCAAAGAAAAATTCCAAACTTCCGTCAAACACAAAGCCACACAAAATGTAGAATGGATAGAAGAATGTGAATTACACATACCTTCTCACGGAAATACAGCCGAGATCGTCCTTAAAGTTTACGATGAAGATTTCGTAAAAGATCATTTACTAGGTCAAGTATCGATTCCGTTAAAAGACCTCGATGTTTACGAGCGGCCACGAAGCCGTTGGTATCCATTGCTGGGAAAACCTGGGAAAGAGAACGACAAGAACAGAGGCGAGTTGGAGGTGAAAGTCTCCTTCACTGTGAAAGAGGGAAGTCTGACTGATCTTAGCAAAAAGGACAAACACCGCTCGTCACTGTCGAGCCTCGCCCATAACGTCAGTGGTAGTCTCATGAGTATTGGGAGCATCGAAAAACGTAAAAGCATAAAAAAACTTGCAAAAAATCTGGGATCGAAAATGAATTTGACTAAAAAAGATAAAAAGAGTGATTCATCTTCCCTCAGTGGTAGTGTTAGCAATCTAAAGAGCTCCGCCTTGTCGACCCCTGATCATTCCACACCGAAGAGGCTACAGGGCGAAGCAGATCCTGGAGTTATTAGTGAAGATGATGATGAATTTGCTTTTGACGACCTTTCACACAAGAGCTCCGGTAGTTCTCTCAATGTTCAATCAGGAAATGTATTTGCTCCCCGAAACAGCATTTATACTCCATCACCTGTTAACGCCTCACTTGAGAATTTAGGAGGAGGAGAATTTCTCCGGAGATCTACAAGTAGTACTTTGGCAGTCCCTGAAAAATCTGTACCGCAAAAGCCTGTTCGTCTAAGCCTTGACACTTTCACAGCACCACAAGTGCCTGCTAAAGTTATAGATAAAAATGACGAATGGCAGCAAAAGCTCTATTCAAATGCAAGCCGTAAATCAGTTAGTCAAACTATGATTGATAAAGAGAAATCGGCAAGTCTCGAACGCAACAAGAAACTTGATAGTCCAAGTTCTCTAAAGGAAAAACCGAGTCCAAAGTTCTTCAAGAAATTTGGAAACAACAACAAAGCAAAGAAATTTATGGAAGAGAGAATTATTGTTGGAGAAGAAAACATTGTTGAAGAAGATGCTGTGAATCCAGCTTACAATAACATACCCAAAACTGCACTACAGCAGTTTGATGGCAAATCACGGGAAGATCTGATAGTAATGATTTACAATATGCAAAAGGATGCTGAAGGTGAAAAGAAGAAGAACAAAGACTTGGAGAACTATCTGGATGAGCTCCTGCTGCGGGTCATGGAAACTACTCCAAGAATCCTTCAAAACCCATACACGAGAAACAACAGCATGCATATTAGGAATAAGTAACTGAAATTGGATAGAAGTTCCAGTGATTCACATATTATATTGCATGATTGCATAAAGTTAATGTAGCATGCCATCATATTTTGATGTTTGTGCCCCTAATATTATTCCAAGTGTTGAAACTTTCTTCAGTTTATGACATGTTAGTGTTTTGTTGATGTACCTATTTACAAAATTATGTTTTTTACTATCTTTAGTTTCATCTTTGTTATGACAATTGAAAAGTAGCCACTTAAACACAGAATTATTATAGTTTTGTACCACTGCTATGAAATCCAGTGGGTATAATGAGAGCTGCATTTTTAAAGCAGGTTATTTAACTGTATGTGCCTTAAATAATGTTTAAATAAGTCTGTGATACAATGGAATAAAGAATCTGATAAAAACTTGTCACACAGATTTCTGACAATGATAAAAAAAAATTGATAAAGAACTAGCAACAATTTCAATGCATATGAACTATTGTTTTCAGTACCTATGCACTGTACCTACTTCCTTTTTCTAGATTGTCAGATTGACAAGGTTTAGTTAGACCAATGCAATAAGCCATTAAAAAAAATCAACTTCCTGAGTTTCTAAGTATCTAATCTGTACTCAGTTTTTAAATGTAAAACTTATAGGAATATTTTCACTTAGTGCCAAACTTTGTACCTATACTTTACAGTGTGTTATCAATGTACTGGAATTATTTTTAAAATGTTGCAGGAATAATACAAATAAAAATATTATAAATAGAGCTAAGCTGCAACGTCAAATACTAATAAAGTGTTAAAGATTAACATTTGTATTGCCACCCATGATGACACATTCTATGAAAATGATGTTATGATGTCAATGATTCACAATCATAACAATACACGTACCTATACATAGCATGATAATGACAAAGCCGGGTGTGTAACTAAAGTGAACTGAAGATATTATCACAACTCATTAAGTCAATTTATCCTACCTTCTGATAAGTTATACAAAAGTCAATTTTAGTGTAAGGAATGTCTAAAGAAATCCATCCAAATTTGAGTGATTTTATGGTTTTATTTAATATGTTAAATTTAATAGTAGGTATATTTATATAGGATTGTTCTATTTTATTAGTTCTTTTACGACTGTAATGTTAGTGACCTATTTTGATGTGTTTTATAGGCAAAGCCACATAGTGGGGTGAAATAGGGCATCCTATTATACTTTGAAAATATTGTAATTCTAGAATATATTAATTTGGTTTTCTTTTTATATTAGAACCAAGTGAGAAGTAATGAAAAGAAATTACTATTCTCATTTATGTAATGTTAGCTAAGCTATATAATGCTCTGCTGGTTCTTAGTTAACCTTGCTAATAAAATTGACCTAATGATTCAGTACTAAGAAGCCTATGTGCAATATAAATATGGTGAAACAGTAAAATGGTTTGTTACTGTTTATTATATAGTTGGGTTTGTGAAGAATTGCTGTACTAATTTCTGTATTACAACATAATGTATAAAACACATATAAGAATAGAAATGCAAGTTTTTGTAAAGTATAATGTACCACCTAATATAATAATAACAAGTTATGTAATAAGACAGTAGTACAGTTACTGTTCCATTATTACACATTGTGATTGTTTGTTTAAAGACAAAGAACAAATTATTTTATACATATTATAGTTTATCTAAAAACAAAAGTATAGAACTTGATCTAAATAATGTATAAGCTAACACTGAGGCCTATAATCACATTTTCTAATTAATAATATCCAGATTATTTATTAACCTGATAAATTATTTTTCTATTAGTGATTAAACTACATACTAACTCTTAAGTTTATTTTACATCAAAAAAGTTAAGAGATATGTATGTGTGTACCTACATTTATTGTTTTCGGAATATGTTAATAATAAATCATAAAATACAAATTGTTTATTTTATGGGTGAACTTCTCATGCTATATTATGTAGGGACCTACGAACTTATTCGTAGGTACCTACTGAGCAAATTAGTGCAGACTGCAGGCTAGTCAACTGCCGTCAGGGTGACGACTGATTGAACTGCGCAGTTGTAAAGGATTTGTTGTCAAGGTGGTGTTTTTCTTACACAGATGTTTAGTTTATTCCCACAAGTTCCATGGAAGTAGATAGTTCCATAGCAGAATTATTCACACTTGTCTCAAAATTCCCGACTGTAGTCACCAATTTTAGACAGTAAAAGCGGTTTGACTTATGCCTTTACCATACGCATAAAATAATAGTCTCATTTATAATAGGATGTAAAAAATCATTTAATATTGGAATGACAATTTAAGCTATATAAATATAATATCTATTTGTGACGACGACTCTTCACCGGCACTGGAGCAGGGGCTGTGGTTCCATATGCCTTTTGTGACAGCTTGTTCATGTAGTATATGGTCATCAGGGAGAATATCAAACTGGAAGTTGAAAATAGAAATATGAGAGCTGGGTGTAATTGCCCACAGGTTGCCTATACTTGGGTCTTCTAAAATATTCATATCGACTTATTGGTGGTTATTGTATAGATACATACCAAGTAGTGAAACAGATTCTGTGAACCATACCAGCAGCAATCAATGACACCAACATGGAGATGGCAATTTCTGGCAGTTTCAACTGGAAGTTCTTGCCGAATAATGTTGCTTCTAAATTGCCGATGGCCTGGAGTATGTTGTTAAGGATTTTTTTATTTCAATAATTTTCAATATTAAGTACATTGAAAATTATTGAAATAAATGTAAGGGTATGATCATATATTTTCCTTCAAAACTAAAATCCTGTGTATTGAGAATGAAGAGACATTTATCAAGCAAGTGTCTATTGTAATATGGTACTTGGAGGATAGATGTTCCGTGAAGAAAGTTATTCAACAATATTCATTGAACTAGCTGATGTGACATCATTCACAATATTTTTGTACATAATAATATATCAATATTAGAAAACGGCTTCCTTCGGAAACCTGATAGGTAGGTAGGTACTAACTTAATCCTATACCAGTTCGCTGATAACTGTATTAATAATTACTCAGTTTTTACTTGTTGGACCTAGATATAATGCATGTATCATGAATATCATGTACCATTCCATACTGGTTATCTGTGGTGGATTTTGGCCGAACCCTCCATATGAAAGCGAGGTGAAACCTATGCTTAGCAGTGGGTGGATATGGCATGTGATTATGATGTATGTTTACGTCAATATTTAGGCACCTATTCCTGCATTACAGTATTGCGTGCATTGCGTGTCTTGGGCTGATTGTGTGGTACTTTGAAAAGGATACGGTTGTAAAGAACATGAACATGACGGATCCAAGGTATCCTCCAAATATAATTGTAATGGGCGACTTCACCAACAGTGGCTTGTACATTTGCATTCCAGAGAATATCAGCAGGGTCAAAATAGAAGATATCACGAAAGACGTGGCGCTGTTGACCGCTGGAACAAATAAGATTAATGATTTATGGGCCGACCGTCCAAGTACCTAGTCTAAAGTTGCATTATTTAAAATAAATACTGAACCCATTATAAAACTTGCGAATTCTGTATATAGTTCAAAGATATAAAGAAGCTTTCAGATAAATGGGTAGGTAATCGGAATTTCGATTGAAAAATGAGAAACGGACGCGCGCACGAGTAGGTAGGTACAAATACACCGGGATTCTCTTTGACACCGGGTTGACCGGGTGTCGATTGTCGAATCGAAAGTCACGAAAGTTTGACAACTTTGACATTGACATTTGATAACAATTTTTTATTTTTTTTGTTTATGTAATGGCTTCGCACGGTTTGTGCATATAACTAGTGTTTTAAGTATTTTATTAAATTATAAGTGTTTCTTAATTTCACATTAAGAAAGTCACAGCAATATAGCAATCGTTGTCAAGTAGTCAAGTCAATTATTTACATCGTCAAAGTCACGATTCAGTAAAGTAGTGAATGCTTTACTGAAACTTCCTGGGAGTTTTGGAAAAAATGCGAAATGACTCGTTTTTTGAGTCTATATCATTCGCCCACACTCGTGCACGTTAACGAACACTTAATGATTAATATTCCACCAATATTACACATTAACACTCGAAGAAACACAAGTTTGAGAAAATAATACAAAACCAACAACGTCTCACTATCCGATTCCCGCCAAAACTCCTTGATAACAATTATTAGAATAAATAAATGTAGTTTTGGGGGAATCCGAATAGTGAGACGTTGTTGGGTTTGTATTTTTTTCTCGAATTTGGGTCTTCTAGTAATAATGTGTAATATTCGTGGAATGCATTAATGAGTGTTCGTTATCGTGCACGAATCTGACGATTTATTCTAAGAAAACGTGCCATTTCAGTCAGCCAGCCAGCTGTGCTGACTGACACTCAAAGAGAATACAAACGCTGACACTGACAGAGACATAATTTAACATTTGAAGTTGGTGTTGTTGGATGGGAAGGTGAGGTGTCTGTCTGTTTGTTTTGTTTACCATTGGCATGGCATGGCATGGCACGCAGTGGCTCGCACTAATAACAAACACAAAACAAGACTGAGATACACGTAACTAGTAGGTAGGTAGTAGGTACAAGATACTATAAACCCGAACCCGATAAAATGATAATGGATATAAATTGTACGTATATATGTAAAATATATTATGATAAGCATGTAGGTATTCACTACCTACTAGTTTTCAACTGCAACTGTGACAGAATGAACACCCTAGCGAGAAAAATCAAACCTAGCTTTCTAGGAACGCTCAAATTCCGCAAATTAGTAAGTGTTCAAAAACAATGTCTTTATTCACTAATATTTTTAATAAGTTGTATTAACTTTTATTTGTAGAGCACCTCAGTATCCGATGTGAGAATTTACGAAGTAGGACCAAGAGATGGTCTCCAGAATGAATCAAAGTTTGTTCCAACCAACATTAAAGTTGAATTGATAAATAAACTTGCAGCTGCTGGATTAAAACACATTGAATCTGCCAGGTAAATAATTATGTGAAAACATTGAAGTGTATTTTAATTACTTACCTAATGTTGTACCCCTTGGCTTCAGTATTACAATCATTATTCTAAAGCAATATACTTTTGAAATCAACACTACACCACTTCCTTTCTGTCGTGCCAGTACTTGCTCATACAATTTCGTCAGTTCTATTTTTTTACATGACTATGGCGAAGCCAACGGAAGGTTATTTTAACTTTACAATTGTATTGTGATACTCTCACATAGTAATTTTAAAAGTTGGTGGTTTTCCTTTATTACCTATATCCTTTAATATATAAATATATCAATTATTTTGTTTTTCCAGTTTTGTGAGTCCCAAATGGGTGAAACAAATGAGTGATGGCATTGATGTTATGAAAACTATTCCGAGAGCACATGGCGTCAACTATCCAGTTTTAATACCAAACTTGAAAGGATATGAGGCTGCTGTAAGTAAACAACAACACTGTGCCAAGAGTGTAGTAACTTTGTAATTATATTTGTACTTTATACACTTAAGCATCTGTGTCTCCTCTAGTCTGATAAACCACTTGTTAACAAAACAGCCTGTACAGGGGTGACAGTCTGTACATTAGTTAGTTACCAATATTGAAGATGAAACAGTGTGAAAGCTACATACAATTTAGGATGAAACTGAGATTGTGATACATAGTTAAACATAATCGTTTGTGAGCTATGGTTGTCAAATTGTCAGTACATTTTCAAAGAAAAATTAAATAGGATTTTGATTAAAGTAGTGTGCCAAATATCTCTACACTTGCATTTAAAGAAAGTGTAGTTACTGCAAGGGTGGTTAATAATTGCTACTGATTTAGCTATCGTTATGTAGCGATGACAAACATGTACAGACTGCTGGCCCTGGTCTGTACGGACCACATTGTAACAACTCAATATCTATATAGGGTTAATAACTGTATTGTTCTCAGATGCAATGCAACATAGAAGAAGTGGCAATATTCCCATCGGGTTCTGAGGGCTTCTCTCAGAAAAATTTGAACTGTTCAGTGGAAGAAGGCTTGAAGAGGTTCAAGCTAGTTGCTGACCGCGCTGTGAAAGATTGCGTGCGAGTGAGAGGCTATGTGTCGTGCGTTGTTGGCTGTCCTTATGACGGGCCTATCAGCCCAAAAGCTATTGCCAAGGTATGACAATAAAAAATAATAAAATAAAAATGCTTATAAATATTATACAAATTTACCTATAGGTTTTATTACATAGTTTTAATATTTTCACTGACTGCAGTTTGCTAGATGCAATTACATTGCAATGTTTACTATTTAGGGTTAAGTACTATTTATTTGAAGCTTCATAATATGGCCCTAAAACTAAGGTTTCTTCATTAAAAAATAGGTACATAGGTACTCAAACTTATTTTGTTATATTGTGCCTAAAATGTTTTGAATGAACAGACAGAAACTCACACTTTGAGTAACCAATGCCAGACACAATAGGTTAAATTGAATTAAATTGTTATAATATGGTCTGTATGGACCACTCTGCTGCAGTGTCGTTAAAGTGAAATAAAACTATGAACTGTATCTTCTGTACTTATTTAATATTTACCTTCTTTCTGAGTCAGTATATTGTGTCAGTGAGATAGTATGGTATGTATATATGGCCTTTATAGAACCCACAAAATCTATGGCACTAACATGGCTAGCCTAGACAGAAACCCTAAAGCAGCGTCTCATGGTGTTTTATCCCCATAGATTACCGAAGACCTCTTAACTATGGGGTGCTATGAAGTGTCCCTGGGCGACACCATTGGCGTCGGCACGGCTGGCTCAGTTCGACGCATGTTGAAAGAGGTCCTAACGGTGGCGAAGCCCGACCAATTGGCACTGCATTTTCATGATACTTATGGCCAGGGATTAGCCAATTTGTTGGCTGGATTGGAAGTAAGAAAATAAATTACAATTAGTACTATAAACGAAAAGGCACAATATGTTTCTTGCTTATACACACACTAACACTTAAAAAACTCCATACAATTCATACTTTAGGTACCTACGATATATTTTTTTTTCTTTAATTTCATCCTATTGTTTTACATTGTTATATTTTATAGTAGAAGCACCTCGCGGTTTCACCCGCGTTAACTACTATCTCGCGGGAACCATTAATTTTTACGGGATTAAAAGTAGCCTATGTGTACCGGGGATAGCATAGCTTTCCAACAGTGAAAGAATTTTTCAAATCGGTTCAGTAGTTTCAGGAGCCTATTCATTACAACCAAACAAACAAAGTTGTTTCGACAATCTTCAGATTAGCGCAATAATACGCATTGATGCATTTATTGTGTGCATTTGATATGATATCACGGTGGAATTGATTGGTATAATATTGTTACATGCAGTGCATAACACAGTTATATCAATGGTAATTTCTATCTAGGGCCGACGACATCAAAAGAGTCGCAGGCAACCGGTGCAACCGATGCAAATTATTGTCGTTCGGTGTGGCGGTCTAAGGGGGGGAGCCTATGTTCAGCAGTGAACGTCTTCAGGCTGATGATGATGAAGATGATGATGATGAATACCAAGATTTTGCGCTTTTATTTTAGATCTTGTTGTCATGGCTTGTCATGCACCAAAGTCAAGTGATTGAATAGCAATAAACTATGACGCGGGCCGGTATCAGCTGTCCATTTTCGAAGATAACGAAGACTGCCAAAACTCAGCTTAACTCAGATTAAGATCAAACTGAGTTTAGTATTAAGTAATACCTACCCAGTTATCATCGCCGGCGACCAACGTGAATTATATTTATGTAGGTACCCATTTGTTGCCTGGGGCGCGGTATGGGAAAACTTTTCCCATTTGTCACCGACGCCTATTCGGGCTGTAAGGCTTCAAGGACTTTTTAAATCGCCCTGACCTGGAATCCAGCTGTAGCCATACACATAATGTAGTTAGGTACCCCAACCCAACATTATGTTTTCCTTCAAAATAACGTGTAACGAATTAATAAAATGTTACATCTACGCATATCTACATTTCAATGATAAAGTAGCGTGTTCGTTATCAGCTCAAAATAAGATACTTAGGTACCGTAGAACCTTGCAACATTGCCCGCTTTTTTACTATTTTTTAAGATAGCACAAAAAGGATTAGCTTCATTCAAAATGTAAATATGCAGTTATACAAAGCGCAATTAAAGGAATGTATATATCCAAGCAAATAGTCATTATGTTAAATATATACGGATAAAATTACGGTCAAAGAGGCGGGCAACTTTATCAGCCATTTCTTACAACATTGCTCACCTTGAATATTCGAGAAACCGTAAGCTCTATTGCTCTGATAATAAAATATATCTTGAGGAATGGTGTAAAGATGAAAACCCAGTTGACAACAAGCTAAAATACCTTATAGTTTTTTTTTAAATGAGGTGGGCAACTTTGTACTACCCTCCAGATCTACTTTCATACAAAGTGATGTGAGGTGCTAGGGCTGCTACAAAAGAAAAATCTTAATATTATATTTTTGTAGATTTATTTAAATTTATTATTACAAACAATGAAAAAAATATATTAAATAAGTAGGTAGGTAACTAGGTAGTACCTACCTATCAAGATATTACGTAGGTATCAATTTATACAATTATGAAAATAAAGAACAAAACTAAACTTGCACCTTGGTATGCCAAACTTATTATACCTAGTTATCTCTTTGTTCCTACTTAGTTAGGAATTGTAAATACAATTCAAAGCAATAGCTTAGGAAGTTATTGAGGTACCATAGGTACTTACCTACCTACTTAATATATTTTAGACTGCCACCATATTCTTCTCAAATTAAGTTAATACCTGGGTAGGTACCTATTATGTAATAATTACCTATTATTTATTATTATAATTAGTATGTACTTATGCAGAATTTTCAATTTCTAAAAGTGTCAACCCTAACACCATTTTTGCGGTGGGCAATGTTTCAAACTCTTTGCTGCGGAATGTCTCACTACTTTGCCCAGTTAAATTTCTTCGTAATAAAGCAACCTACAGCACAGAATAAGGAATTAAACTCATCGCCAATAAAGCGTTTTTAAGCACATGCAACTTGACTCATCTGAAACAAGTATTTTGGGAATAGCACGGTAAAATCTGCGACACGGAATTGACACCACCTTCGACTACCCCTACTTTGATGGCCGCTGTCAGGAAATTCAGCGAAGTTAGGAACAGAACTAATAGCTTGTATTGCCTTAAATATGTCTGAGATTTACCCAAACACTCAAAACTGTTGCTATCTTATAAACTAAATTTACCACGACAACTTTTGTTTATTTTTCGGGTTTTGGCAAAGTTGTACTGCAAAGGCAATGTTGTAAGGTTCTACGGTACGAATACTTAAACAAACATTGAACTAACAATGTTCTTGAATACATGCACATTATAGCATAGCGTAGGTACACTGCGCACACACCCGCGCGCTCGAAAGCCGCTTACGTCATCGCGACATACTATTTTAACATAACTTGTTTTTGCAGTTTGGAATAAAAACTGTTGATTCGTCGGTGTCTGGACTTGGCGGATGTCCTTACGCCCGCGGGGCCAGCGGGAACCTGGCGACGGAGGACCTGGTCTACTTCCTGTACGGCCTCGGAGTGAACGCTGACGTGGACCTCGTCAAACTCGCCGAAGCCGGCCGATACATCTCCAACTTCTTAGGAAAACCGACAGAATCCAAAGTGAATCGTGCAATCGGTGATAGATTTAAGGATAGGAAAGATATTGCCAAAATAGCTGCTTGCGATATCTGATCGAGAATTGTGATGTATGAACTGGGTATTTACATAAATCGTTTATTAACAGAGACTGTACATAATATATTTTTCTTATGAAGAACATAATCAATAAACAATAATTGATACGAGTTTGTTTTATTTGCGCCGGCGACGCGCGATTGTAGCCGTGAGCGTTGGATGGCTGTACCTACTGGTTTTTATCAATTATCATGCGGAGTGGGTACGGGCCGGCTTCGCTCGCACTAGTCCGGCGGACGCGCAACGAGCTGCTCGCTTTTATATTCAATTGACCTTATTTATCGGATTTGATCTCGAGCGGGAGGTGAATAAACCCGTCCCTGGGAGTGGCAGCGCCCATCGACGTCCAGTCGCAGGCGAGAGCCGGTTTAGGTTTGTTTGTTTTTGTACAACACGCGTAAACAACTGTCAAGATGGTCGAAGTCAAGATAACCGAGGAAATCAGGATTGGAGGGACCAATCCGTGTTTTATAATCGCGGAAGTGGGACAAAACCATCAAGGTGACATAGAAATCGCAAAGAAGTTAATAAAAGCCGCCAAGGTGAGTTGCACGTTTTCTTTACAAAGCTCTTTGTGTAGTTAAATAGGAAGCCAGACAAAGAAAGCGTCCTCTTTCCGTAGTGCAACAAACACAGTTTTTGTTTACTGTAGCAGTTCCTAGTAGATTTTATGCGATTTCAAACTTGCAGATCGAACAATCAACCAATCAAAAACAAACAACGATAGTACCTATCAGTTACGAAACTGTGTCAAATTATCGGTTAGCCAACACGCTGTTTGATGATGTAACTTACAATTTGTTCATAAGACTATTTGCCTAATCAACTAATTAGGTAATTTATATACTTAACGTTTCGGTATTCCAGGACGTCGGAGCCAGTTGCGTTAAGTTTCAAAAGACCTGCCTCAACGAAAAGTTTACGAAGAGGTACTTGGAGCGTCCGTATGACAACGCTAACTCTTGGGGCAAGACGTACGGCGACCACAAAAGACATTTGGAGTTCACTGAAAGCCAGTACAGAGAAATATTCAAGTATGCAAATGAGGTCGGCATACTGTGCACTGCGTCCGCTATGGATATGGTAAGTGTTGCTTGTGTTTTACTATTCCAAGTCGTATAGTTATACCACTCTAGGTAGGTACCTCTACCTACGTTTTATACGGAAAACTAAGCGTTGTAATAACTAGTTATGTGCATTTACAATGTGCTAATTCCGTGAATAACAGATACTGGTTTATTTTTATGAAAGTGATGATGATAAGCCCAGGAGCTTACAGATATAATTTATTAAATTAAATATAGTGCAATCGTCATGTCGATACGAAGTAACCTCCTAATTTGATATCATCATCAGCTGTTTTTAAAACACCAAGAAACAACGTCATTAAAATAATTTCTAGTGAAGACACATACCAAAGCCTACTCATTCTATGATAACGTCACAATGTAAAAGGTATTGACACTGGTACTATGACGAAGACTGAAGAGGTACTTCCATTCCAGGTCTCTTTCGACTTTCTCGTGAACAACAAAGTGCCGTTCATCAAAATCGGCTCCGGAGACTCGAACAACCTCCTCTTCCTCAAATACGCGGCCTCCAAGAAGGTTCCCCTCATCATTTCCACGGGGATGGTCGATAAGACCGCTGTGAAGACGATATACGATATCATATCAGCTGAACACAAGCAGTTCTGCTTGCTGCACTGCATATCCGCATACCCGGTGCCGTTCGAAGACTGCAATCTAACTGTGCTGCAGGATTATAAGAACACGTTCGATATACCTGTGGGATACTCTGGGCAAGAAGTTGGTACTGCTGTAGCTCTGGGTGCCATCGCATTGGGCGCTAAGGTAATGCAATATTTTTTTTATTTTGCGTTTAGCATGTATGATCTTCGTTATCCGAATAATTAGTCTGCCAATGCTTGTCCTGTACAATAGAGGAACTTACCGCAGCCTCAGACAATGCGGTGATTTTGGCTACATTTCTAGCCAAGGTCCTGTGAGTTACGACCATTGACTCGAAAAGAAGAAGAATGCTTGTCCTACTCAGTTACAGCATGCACTATCTTTACTTATTACTAAATGTTGGTTCATGTGGTGGATTTACCACGAGAATCCTTTTACCCTATCTGTTATAACGGTTATTGACACTTATCTAATCCATCAAATTTTCACGTTATGTTCCAAATTATATGAGAAAATGCCTACCGTAAGATGGGGGGGGCTATTTGACTTTCACGAGGCTATTTGGAATTTTTTAAATAAAAGATTTGATTGTATACATTTTTTTATTCGGCAACGTTAGGTGTTTTTCTTTGAAACATGTTAACTATTTGATTCAATGTTAATGTCTTTAACTAAATTTAAAGGATAACGAAGTGTTCCCAAAGAAGATATACAATTTAAAAAAAAACCCGTGAATACGAGTAATTTTGTACGTGGTCTACTTCTGGTTGGAACACTAAGATTTTGGAGGTATATAGAAACGGAATTTACTCATGTAGATATACGTTTTCCTAGGATTCTAAGGGTATTTTTAATGATACTGTAACTTGTTGGAGTCGCCATATTTATTGTATTTTATGGGATGGGGCTATTAGCAACAAGATTGGGGCTATTAGAAATGTTGTTCCAAATAACCTATCCTATGCAAGCATAATTTCTACAATAGTTTTTGTTCACTGTCCCAAATAGGTCCAAGTACGGTTTCGTAGTATTATTTAAGGGGTGGTAAACTTCTCAATTCTGAATTTTATTTTATATATTACAGCACAAAAGTGATGGTGCGTAAACACCATAGAAAATACACCAAAGCGGGAAACGGTAAAGCTCATGTGCCATAATAAAAATGCGAAAATTTAGAAACATATTTAAGAAGAAGATTGAAACATTTATTTTAAATGAAAGTTTTTACTTGCCCTTAATTCCAAATAAGCCACTTTTCACAGACATTTTTTCAAATGCAATTTACATCGGATTCCAAAAAACCCCTCGGAATAAAGTTTGAAATTCAATAACTCGCTGTTTTTAAATAACTAAACTGTCAAATTACAATCTAACGTAAGTTTATTTATCCATCCGTTGTTCCAATTATCACAGGACCTCCAAAAATCAATACAGCTCCAGAAAATTAAAAAAAACGGAGAAGAGACACCATATTCCAAATTCCCCCAAATCGGCGAAATTTGGAATAGCGCTTTTAAAAATATGTATCTTTTGATTGGTTTACAATAGAGGAGTGGAATGAATTGCCAACGAAGCGTGTTGATGCGGTCTACGATAAAAAAATATGTTCAAGCGCTAAAACTTACCTATTAGTTTTTAAGCAACATAATATTTTTCATAAAAAATGTACCAAATAACCCCATCTTACGGTACTAACCTTTCAGTCACGTTTATAGACTCAGTGATCTATAAACCTTGCCCCTAACCTAACTCCAATATATTCATAACATTGTAGGGTATAGAAGTTCTTAAATTTTCGCGAACAGAAATCATTAACTAACTAAAAATGGGTCTAATTCGCGCACAGGTCGTCGGAAACGTTGGGGTATGCCAAAATTATATATTTTGATATTTGTTTATGCGCGAATTAGACCCGTGTTTAGCTAGTTAATATTATAGGTACGAGGGTGAATCAAAAAATTCTTGGAATCAATATTAAAAAATGCAAAGATTTAAATAATAATATTTTATTTTTCTACATAATCTCCCTCCAATGCAATGCATTTAGAATAACGCGTTTCTAACTTCCTTATTCCTTGTGAAAAAAAATTATTTTCTTGACTCTCGAAAAAGTCCTCTACGGCAGCTATAACCGCGTCATTATCGTGAAATTTTGTTCCACGAATTTCCTCTTTTAATTTTGGAAATAAGTGAAAATCACTTGGGGCTAAGTCCGGAGAATATGGTGGGTGGTCAAGGAGATTGAAGCCAGCACAGCGGATTGCGTTGAGCGCAACTTCCGATCGATGAGCAGGAGCGTTATCTTGAAGGAACAACACGCCCAACGACAGTTTTCCACGACGTTTTTCTTTAATCGCTTCACGCACTTTCGGGATTAAATTTGCATAATAGGGTCCAGTAATCGTCTGGCCTTTTGGCATGTAATCAATAAAAAGGATTCCTTCACTATCCCAGAACACAGAGGCCATAACTTTGCCAGCGGTAGGAGCAACTCGAAATTTCTTAATGGATGGAGAGGATGGTCGTTTCCAAGACATGCTTTGTCTTTTAGTTTCAGGATCAAAATGGTGGACCCACGTTTCATCCATGGTGACAAGACGACGGCAAAAATTATCCGAATCACGCTGGAACATTTCGAGATTACGCTTGGAAATTTCCAAACGTCGCTTTTTGTTTTCGTCGGTTAACATTCGTGGCACCCATCTTGCAGACACTTTTTTGAACCCCAGTGAATCAATTAAAATGGATTGAACGCTACCAAAAGATATCTTTAGGATCTCAGCTATATTCATTCTGTTTATAGCTATTTTATAGTCATTCTTCTGTCTTCCAAAACCAGATTCTCAACCTTTTTGACATTTTCTTCTGTAACGGAGGTTGAAGGCCGCCCAGAACGCGGGTCATCTTTACAGCTTGATCTACCTCTTTTAAATTCAGCCACCCAGTACGCAACCGTAGAATAGGGTACAGCATCACCCCCTAATGTCTGCTGAATGTCCAAAAAAATTTCCTTCGTAGACATTTTTTTCAAACTGAGATATTTTATCACCGCACGTAACTCACTTTTATCCATAATTTTGACTTTTTAGCAACTCGTTGCACAAAAAAATTTATTACATGCGAACGAACTGACAAAAACAAGTGACAGTCTGCATAAATATAGTGTGATAGACACTCTTTAATTTGAATATCGAACTTGATCCAAAAAGGTTTCATATAATATATGCACTTCTAAGAACTTTTTGATTCACCCTCGTATATATAATAATTCATGATACAGAATATTATATTAGGTGGCGGACAGGAGCAACTGTGGTGTTGTAACTAATCGATCGTTACAATCATGATATCGCAGTCTAGTTGGCTAAAACAGCCCATCTCAAGGCTCCGTCATTGAAACTCGATTCGTAAGAAGAAAGTAATGTCAGGCTTTATTTTACGAAGATAGTAAAATAAACAATAAGGTCCATCGTCTGTGCAATATCAACACTGCAATAGACTTTGTCGCTCAGCTATCTTTGAAGTGATACAAACAGTCCTCAATGGTAGGATGTATAAAATACAAATAGGAATTGGTAAATATAGATAAATTGTCTTCAACTGTGTGTTACACACACTGTGTGTGTTAAGCAATACTTATAATCAATTTTGTTACTAAGGAGTAGTTTAATTCTCTTGCTGTTGACAACGCGGTCTTCGAAGTACCTAAGCGTACCTACCTTGCTACGAGTGACCTATAAATGGTATTTCCAACCAAACAACTAGGTACCTTATTTACTCATGAATTGGATTGGAATTCCATTTGTGAAATAACAAGATCTTCAATGGTCGTTCAAATAATAAATATTTAGAAGTTCAACATTATTCTTTACGAATATTCGTAACATTCAATCTAAAATCCACTAATACCAAAATAGATTTATTATCATCAGAAATATAAACCCGCCAGTCGTAGGTAAATAGGTGACACATTACTATACATGTAGAAGATTTAGTATTTACCTATCAGTCGTGCCTAATTCTATGCACAGTTGTTTTTCTATTTCATGTGTAATATAGAAAAAAATGTTTCTAGCTATTCTAAATATTATAAATGTGAGTCAGCTATTCGAGATGGTAGAAGTGCAACTGCACTGCACAGTAGTGTGTTTGTCACAGTGTACAGATTTACCCCAAATAAAAAAGGTTTATATACGAATTAACTTCCTATACAACGAAAAAAACACTATCTACTAAAACCCTAAATAATTAGTAATCTCCATTCCAGGTGTTAGAAAAGCACATAACCCTGGACAAGTCGATGAAGGGCACCGACCACGTGTGCTCGCTCACACCCGCGGAGTTCCAGCAGTTGGTGCGAGACGTCAGGGTCATAGAAGCCTCTCTCGGCACACCTATCAAGAAAGTCGTTACTTCTGGTAAATATACGTGCTAAATTGCCTTTACATCTTTACGTATTATGTGGGCAGTTTCTGTAGGTTGATTTGAGCTTAGGAGTGTGAGACTCTGTTTATGACGTAAATCGAAAATAACAGAACCTTATTTTCTAAGGTTGAGCGGGGTAGCGTAAATTAATAGTAAGTAGGTACCTAATATTATTTACGATTTTCTTTGCCGATTCTATAATCTTTTTAGTTAGATATGTCACATTTTAAATGCAAATGATAGTAGTCGGTAATAAAATTAAATAAACATCAATACAAGCATAATCTATATTTATACTGTAATATGTTACTTTCCACATCAACACTGAACTTTGACCAATGCTCACTTTATAACACTTACCTTCTACATACATAGTATACATAGTACGATAGTGTATACTAGTACCCAACTTATAAGGCGCGTCGTGAATCTTCGTTCGCGCAGAAAAGAAAGTATGATCCGAAGATTAACGAAAGAATGCTTAAAACTTACCATCAACCTAAGATGTCCGTAAGGATTGAGGAGCCACTTTTGAAAAATTAACAATTTCTAAATGGAATTTCACGCAGTTTAAATGTAGATGTGTCAATAAAATTTGTATCCTAAAGCAGATTTTGGTAGATTTTATGCATAAAAAGTTCTGTTACTGTAAAGGTGGCACCTCAATTCAGCAAATCAGGATTGAGGTGCCATTTTTCAAGTGAATAGAACTGGTTAAGTTATGGATGAATATTTCTGAAAACGCAATATCTTTACGGACGTGTTGTATATTGGTTGCTCCCAAACTCTGGGGCTTGAACGGCTTCAATTTAAAAAGATATATAACATTCAAAGTGGCGCCAAAATCGATAAAAAATCGATTTTGAATTTTTTATTTAACGTTGATATAACTAGTCAATTTACAAAACAAATTTAATGGAAAAATTGTAGATAGTTGGCTGAAATTGTAGCCAGAGAATGAAGTAATAAAACCAAGTGGTTTTTTTGCTGCGACTAATTTTATGTGGCTCCTCAATCCTTACGGTCTGGAAATAATATTTCGCTATAACTACGTGACAACAAAACGAAATCGAACGATGAATATCCCAAAAAAATGTAGATATGCGTGCCTTAATATTCATATATAATTTAATCACTCTAAGTATCCTATATTGGTCAAAACATACAATTTTTTACTTTCTCATACAAATTTCACTGCGGTGACCATAATATTTAAGAAAAAAATAGGACACACTTTTAAAAATTATAATCAATAACAACATCACATCATATTAATACATTATGGCATACCTATATGACATAAAATAGAAAATAAATAAAAGTAGGTAGGTAGTAGGCACATTACGATACGAGCGGTCTAAGTAGTATACAACTACACGGCGTGACTTAACTTCTGGCGTGTATAATACACTTACATACACCGCGAGTATCGTATAATATGTAGCACGTGTGACATAATCAGCCATCTATATAATTTATTTTAAAATAATCTTCTAAGTGATGTAGTTAAAATATGTTCATTTGACTCTTAGCAATAGGTACACAAACGTGGGTAGGTTAGCATTCCACCACTAGAAAACGTGACAACGCAATTTCACAACTACCCGTATCACATCTAGATTTGGTTTTTGATTATTAGTATTTTCGGATGCATAGATAATGGTTCGTGGTTGATTAATTTTATGTGACATTTTTTTAGTTTTAATACTGTACAGTTTAAATAATAATCAAACCGGTTACAACTAAAAAATAGTGAAAAATATCTTTGCATAGCGTTACGTTGTCGCGCTTTCGTTTTATGAACAAATCTTTATTGTAAAATGATTATACTTACCCTGATCTAGGAATCCGTGATTTATATCTGGTTTGTGCATTGTGCAATGTGCATTGTGCACACCTTCAGACTATAGTATTAGATATGGTGTATAATAATTGAAAGTGTGTTTATTCAGTGCAAATAGTCCATGTGTCGGTAAAAAAATATCTAAACGACAAAAATTCGCATCATTTCTATGTGAAGTGTATTTTTATCCTCCTAATAATATAAACGCGAAATTTTGTAAGTATGGATGAATGTTTGTTGCTCTTTCACGCAAAAACTATTGAATGGATTTTGATGAAACTACACAATAATATAGCTTACATTATATCAGAATAACACATGGACCACAATTCATAAAGATACATCTTATATTATCCAAACGTGAGTGCAACCGCGGGCGCAGCTAGTTAATCGATCAGTCAGTCAGTCAGTTTTGGTTTTTCTATACTAATATTATAAAGAGGAAAACTTTGTTTCTTTGAATAGGCTCCGAAACTACTGAACCGATTTGAAAAATTATTTCACTGTTGGGAAGCTATGCTATCCTCGGGTGACATAGGCTACCTTTTATACCGTAAAAATTAATGGTTCCCGCGGGATAGTAGCTAACGCGGGAGAAACCGCGAGGTGCTTCTAGTATATTATAGTAAATATATTTACAAATTTATTTTACGTGCGTACTATTTATAAGTTTTCACATCTCATGCTCAAAAACTGTGTCATATTATTATTATTTGCTCAGCTTAGCGGACCTAAACGTGGTTGTTAGGCCCTAGAGAGTGAGAGTAGTTTAATTAGGCCTGAGTAATATCGCTTTTTCTGAGTATCGCATCTAAATCTGATTTCTAGTTTCAATATATGAATTCGAAACCATATATTTTAATATATAGATATTGTGGGTACCTACGGTATGCTTCAAGCATGATCACAATCACAAGTAGATATTTGAATTAAAGCTAATCGGATATTGGCGATGCGAATGTATTTTCATACATTATCTCCCCTCTTTCTTCCCACTCTCCCCCTCTACCCCCTCTTCTCCCCCGCACTCTCCCCTCTTTCTCCCCTCTTCTCCCTCCACTCTCCCCTCCTTTCCCCACTCTCCCCCTTTCTCCCCCTCCCCTCCCCGCACCCTCCCCCCTCTCCTCCCATCGCACTCTACCCGTTTAATTACTTGCCAAATTTAATTACGATCCGGTCAGCCATTTCTTGTGGTCCGTAGGGGGTCCGTAGGGGCCACGCGGCGATCGCTAAGATGGCGGGGCGGCTGCCGACCAATAGCGGTCAATAGCATTTCCCGCGCTTTGAAAATTCATCTTCTGCGCAGGTAGAACTGCGATGTGCAACAGCTGCAGTGTATTATGAACCTTGTAATAGTGATCTTAGGTTGATTGTAAGTGTTAAGCATTCTTTCGTTAATCTTCGGACCATACTTTCTTTTCTGCGCGAACGAAGATTCACGACGCACCATATAAGTTGGGTAAGACTGTACATGTTAGCCTATGCCTCAAGTTCACTGACATTGCCCAGCTGATAACTAGGGTTGAACGATGGTTAGTTTTGCAGTAAACTTTGACGTGTAATAATTCATTACCGTAACTACTAACAGATTTATAGTACCTCCAGACTACTTCGAAATATGTATGTGTATGCGTAGTTTCAGTATTACTACACCTTGCTGTTACACCTTGTATATATATAATTATATATATATATATAATTATATACAAGGTGTAACAGCAAGGTGTAGTAATACTGAAACTACGCATACACATACATATTTCGAAGTAGTCTGGAGGTACTATAAATCTGTAAGTAGTTACGGTAATTAATTAATACACGTCAAAGTTTACTGCAAAACTAACCATCGTTCAACCCTAGTTATCAGCTGGGCAATGTCAGTGAACTTGAGGCATAGGCTAACATGTACAGTCTTACCCAACTTATATGGTGCGTCGTGAATCTTCGTTCGCGCAGAAAATAAAGTATGGTCCGAAGATTAACGAAAGAATGCTTAACACTTACAATCAACCTAAGATCACTATTACAAGGTTCATAATACACTGCAGCTGTTGCACATCGCAGTTCTACCTGCGCAGAAGATGAATTTTCAAAGCGCGGGAAATGCTATTGACCGCTATTGGTCGGCAGCCGCCCCGCCATCTTAGCGATCGCCGCGTGGCATGAGTGAGATGGAACTAACAGCTGCAGTGTATTATGAACCTTATAATAGTGATCTTAGGTTGATTGTAAGTGTTAAGCATTCTTTCGTTAATCTTCGGACCATACTTTATTTTCTGCGCGAACGAAGATTCACGACGCACCATATAAGTTGGGTAAGACTGTACACCTCTAGCCGGCGGCATTACTCAAACAAAACTAGGTGTAGAAGTAAAGTTGTGGTAAAAGTTCCACCAAAAATTACTAGATGGCGCCAGGGCCGTTTCTAAGAAATCCTGCATCGCGCAAGCGTTGTGTGACCGGCGTAACGTGACGTCATCCGTATCATGTTAGGGTTGTAATATTTAGTTATTTTGTCAATTTGAGTGAAAAAATCGATTATCGATTTCAGGTTTTAGTACCCTGGCAAATGATTCATCACCAGGTACACATACCCACATTTCAATATTACTACACCTTGCCGATACACCTTGTATAATTGGAATCTCGGAATCGGCTCCAACGATTTTCATGAAATTCAGTGTATAGATCTAGCTAGGAATCATTTGTAGAAAATGTCATTTTATTCGTGTTTTTTTATGATTTTTTTCTTTAAATAACCAGTTCATATCTTTTTATTATTCTATCGGTAAGATCGAAATATATTATTCATATTTCATAATTCTATTAGTAATTCGTACTTAAATATAATTTCCACGATCTAGCTAGGAATCATTTGTAGAAAATGTCATTTTATTCGTGTTTTTTTATGATTTTTTTCTTTAAATAACCAGTTCATATCTTTTTATTATTCTATCGGTAAGATCGAAATATATTATTCATATTTCATAATTCTATTAGTAATTCGTACTTAAATATAATTTCCAAACAACAGAATTTTATAAAAAAAAAATACCGAGCAAAGCTCGGTCATCCAGATGTTATATTATTAAACGAGCTGTTTACACTGGCTGACTGCACTGTGCGGGTCCACTACAAAAAAGCGTAAGTAACTCTCGGATTCCATATCCCTGGTTACATATTTAAATTATGGTCACCACTTAAGAAAATTTGTATGAGAAAGTAAAAAATTGTATGTTTTGACCAATATAGGATACGTAGAGTGATTAAATTATATATGAATAAAGGCACGCATATCTACATTTTTTTGGGATATTCATCGTTCGATTTCGTTATGTTGTCACGTAGTTATAGCGAAATATTATTTCCAGACCGTAAGGATTGAGGAGCCACATAAAATTAGTCGCAGCAAAAAAACCACTTGGTTTTATTACTTCATTCTCTGGCTACAATTTCAGCCAACTATCTACAAATTTTCCATTAAGTTTATTTTGTAAATTGACTAGTTATATCAACGAAAAATAAAAAATCTAAAATCGATTTTTTATAGATTTTGGCGCCACTTTGAATGTTAAATATCTTTTTAAATTGAAGCCGTTCAAGCCCCAGAGTTTGGGAGCAATCAATATACAACACGTCCGTAAAGATATTGCGTTTTCAGAAATATTCATCCATAACTTAACCAGTTCTATTCACTTGAAAAATGGCACCTCAATCCTGATTTGCTGAATTGAGGTGCCACCTTTACAGTAACAGAACTTTTTATGCATAAAATCTACCAAAATCTGCTTTAGGATACAAATTTTATTGACACATCTACATTTAAACTGCGTGAAATTCCATTTAGAAATTGTTAATTTTTCAAAAGTGGCTCCTCAATCCTTACGGACATAACCTAAGCTCACTATTATAAGGTTCATAATACACTGCAGCTGTTAGTTCCATCTCACTCTAAGCTCGCTAAGATGGCGGCGGCTGCCGACCAATAGCGGTCAATAGCATTTCCCGCGCTTTGAAAATTCATCTTCTGCGCAGGTACATCGGTAAGCCATATCAGTTGGGTAATACTGTACTACTAAATACTATACCTACTTTAGTATACGTTTACTTAACGCAACAGTAGTTAACGACATTTCCAGATAAATAAGGAAAATATTGATTACGCGCCAGCTGAATACGGTCCCACAAGGTTCGTGTGAGTTATCTAGAGAGATAACATTTTGTTGTGAAGTGCATTGCAACTTATTTACGAGCCGCTTATTATAAATCACCGAATCCAAGCATTCTAGCTAGACTAGAACACCTGTCACTCTAGTAATGCTTATATATTATTATCTAGTCCCAATTTTGCAAGCAATTAATGCAAAACTAAATGATATTTTTAATAAAGTCTTACAGCATACGTAGATCTAGGTACTAATATAATTCGTCTCCGCGCATTTCTCTCGCCGTTGTATTGACTTGTGATGATTGATTTAAATTGAACGAATCAAATTTTATCAAGAGTTTTGATCGTCTGATATTGAAGACGATAAGTTGTTTTACTTAACTGCTCGGGGTCTGCAAGGCGCGGGCTCAGAAACATACTTAATTTGCTTGTGCTCTTAGAAGAATAAAGCTTCTAGCTCGTATTATGTATTCTGTGTTTTAGTGATACCACAGAATACATCCTACTAATGTTATAAACACGAAAGTATGGATGGATGGATAGATGGATGGATGGATGGATGGATGGATGGATGGATGGATGGATGGATGGATGGATGGATGGATGGATGGATGGATGGATGGATGGATGGATGGATGTTTGTTACTCTTTCACGTAAAAACTACTGAATGGATTTTAATGAAACTTAACAATAATGTAGCTTATATATCAGAATAACACATAGCCTACAATTTATAAAGATATTGTGTGTATTGTCTAAAATATGACGATAAGTGTCAAGTAAGAAGGAAAAAATCTACCATCTGCGAGCTATTTAGGCGTGCGCTGCCAAAACCGCTAGAGTTTTATATATACACATATGTAATGTATGATGGAAATGTTTATCTTAAGGCGCTAATATAGGAGCGATTCATGTATTTTAGAAGATGAAAGTTACCTGGCCGGGCCGCGCGCCACGCTGGCTCCGCGCTCACGGCTAGTCGAAAACGCTAATTCATAATTATTATACTCTTACTAACGGCATCACGTGGCCTTAGCACAGATTACTAGATAGTTACTACGTAGGCTTTAGTCTGAAGCATTCAATTATTTCGACACTGTAATGACATGTCAGATTGGCCGAGCGGTCTGAGATGCTACGTTCCGTTCCTAAAGAATTATTACCGCCAGCATTACATAAATTATTACCTCCTTGACTATAATCCTATCAAATTTAGAATGCCGCACGAATTATTGGAGTCACACCTAAATAAGTTGTATTAAATTTATTTAGTGTTGGTCCCTTCTGGTATGCGCTTTTGTCAAGTCCATTTGATACAAGACATTTCCTCTTTAGTCCACTTCCATAATTTTCTTTTTGATATAAAGTATATTTTGACAATGACAATGACGGAGTAAAAGATTTGTGCATTTAGCCAGTGTCAGGCATCCGTACTAAGATCATATAAATGCGAAACTGTGTGTGTGTGTTTGTTGGTTTTTTTTTTAGTTTTTGCCATCCTTTCACGTCTAAACGGCTGAATCAATCTTGACCAAGATTGGACCTATGAGATGGGTATAGGCTATTTTTCGTCAGAAAAAATAGGGATCTTAGAATCTAAATAAATAGGAGTTGAAAATTTATATGGGCAATTCATAATTTCTCAAGTAGGTGATCTGACACTTCATTATTTTAGGCTCTTGATAAAATATAAAGGTTAAGACTAAGGATAGGGAAAAGGAAAGGGACAGGGGCAGGGATAGAGATACAAAGACTTCAATATTTATTTTCTAAACAGTTGCTTTTTCATATACGGATGAAGTCGCGCGTAAAAGCTAGTTTTAGTAAAGTTTACTGAATCGTAGCTATGACTGTAAATTTACTTTACCACGAGGTTGTAAAAATATGGAATACTAGCTGTTTCCCGCGACTTCGTCTGCATTTAAATCGAATCCAGCTATAGTAAGAACACAATATGCATGAACTTTGTATGCTATTGTAAATCAATCGGGCACGTCACGTCTCTGTCAATATCTCTATCTTCCTATTTCCTCATCGCTTTTTTCCCCAACTCCCAATATCTCATCTCCCATCCCTCATCCATCTCCGATCTCCCATCTCCTCATCTCTCCAGCTGCTGCTCTCCATCTCCCCATCTCCCCAGGTCCTCATCTTTCCTTCTCCCATATACCTACCAAATTTCATTTTCATTTTTGTTGTCTCTCTCTATACCTAATTTCATCGAAATCGGTCCAGCCGTTTAGCCATAAAAAGTAACAAACAAACAAACATACAAATAAACAGACAAACAGAGAAACAGTGTTACTTTCGAATTTACAGTATAATATTTGACAGTGACTAAATGCACAAATCGTGCGAAGCAAAAACATTGAAAAAACTGGCTCATAGCTGAGCAGAAAGATTACTGGAAGTGTGCTAAAAATAAAACGTCAGAATATGCATCCGCCAGATCCGCCATTATGGAAAACGGAAGTTCACTACATCTTCATTTTAATATACAATCATAATCTGCTCCTTTGATTAACTCCAAACTATCATAAGAAATCCCAGTTTTATTTAAGTGAACAATCTAAAAACGCGTTTTTGCTGCTAATTTCAGTTACAGGTGGTGCAAGAATAGTCATATTAGCCATTATTCTTTACACACAATGGAGAATAAATACAAAGTAATAAAGGTTATAATAAAAGTTTAGTAATCGTCGAAGGAAGTCATTTACGGCAACTAAGTAAATAAACCAGTTGTATACCATGTAGAGATTCTGTTTGCTTTATTTTTTTGGAGAACAAACAGTAAATTCGACGAGAAAATTTTGAGGAACAGCGACATACGTCCTCTCTCTGAAACGCCGTAGCGGGTACTGAGCCGTCTAGTACGCGCTCAAACTGATCATATTCTCGTCGTTTTTATTAATTTAGAAGAACGGAATCGATTCAGTTCATTGGAAAATTCAAATTTCATTGGAAAATAAAATTGCCTTTTTTATGGTTCCAAAAAATATGATAGTTGTCGCTGAAAATGTTGAGCATTATGTGACGAAAGATTTTTTTCGGGTCCTTTCTCGTGAATTTTTTTCTCTAGATACTAGACAACTTTAGTCCAATATTATTGATTTATTAGCTAACTGAAGCACTTGGCTATACACTGTATTTTTTCTGGCTTATAAATATTTGTAATTACAGCTTAACTTTTTGACAAAAAACCGCCCATTTTACGGAAGCTCGCTGCCTACAGGTCCTTAAATAGTCCTACAAAAAAGTCCGCCACAGTATGTGTCTATATCTTATGTGTAAGCCATTATAGCCAAAACAGCTACTCGAAATACTAATCCTGCGCAGACGAAGTTGCGGGAACCAACTAGTACTTAATAGTAAAACTAGAAGTTAGGTATGGCGTGTTATCTAAAAATCGGCCTGAGCTCACAAATGGTGGGAGAACATAATATAGTTGTCTTCACGATAATATAATAATAACCAAGTATGTGCTTGTACCTACCCTATGTGTGCTCGTGACCTGCCACCTAACAGTTAAACTTCTTTTCCAGAAATCCCATGCATTGACAAGCTGCAGAAGTCCCTAGTGATGGGCTCGACGAAGAACAAAGGGGAAATCCTCTACCCCGGTGACGTCAAGATCAAAGTCGCCGAACCGAAAGGCTTGAACGCTCTACATTTTGATGGGGTCATATACAAGACGTTAGTCTATGACAAGAAGGAAGATGAGCCCCTAAACGAGGGCGATTTTTGTTAAACGTGATCCAAATCAAGATGCAATATTATAATAAGTTTTATTATTTCGGATGAGAAGAAAATATAATAGCAATAAAGTTGTGAAAAAATTGCAAGAATGGCAAAAGTAGAGGAGTGATTATTTCATGAACTGCAAAGAGACCAATATATATAGGTGCTCATTGTCATAAACCCGTTAGAAATGAAAAAAAAGCAATTTACATCTTGGTGATTAGATATTCGTATAATTTTTAAAAGATAATTGCAAAGGTTTATATCACGCTAATATTTTAAAGAAGATCTAGACGTTCAGACATTCCATATCATACTTATACCTATAAAAGTATCTGGTTGAAGCATAATATAATTATAATGTATAAAGCTCGACATTATTGATAACGAATCGTGTAAGTACTAAAAGTCTGATCACTGCTATATAATTATGCATTTACTCGTCGCATGTAAAAAGTGATTAATGATACGAACTAAGCATAATCAACAAATATAACCGAATTTATTGTACACAAATTATCTAAACTGTATAATAAGTATCTACAGTAAACTAGACTAATAATTAAGGTTAATTTTGTAAAGTTTATTTAATCGTTATTAATAGCATATTTTTTGTAATAAATTAGTTTGGATATCCCTGACCTCACTACCGTATTATTTTGAACGTTTCTTTTTCGTATAAATAACAACTTTCCATAATTTACGGTATAAGAAAAGTATTTTACTCGCTTTGACGTCAAGCCTCATTCATAAAGATATTATTAAACATTTATCGTGCCAACTTTATATTTGCGACCGGGAGACACATTTCGACATATTTTTTCACACAAATCATCGAAATAATTATTTTGAAAAGCATCAGACGGGAATAATATTGTGTTAATTATTCGCTAGTGCGCGAGGAGCGTGCGCACGCGCCGTCCGGGCTGCATCCGATGCGGCGGCCGAGACGAGCGAGATGCGCCGAGATCCCTATCGACGCATGTGATTAGCGAATCTGTTTTATTTTTATTGAGGATGAGACGAGAACGCGGTTCAGCGGCATGTGGTGTAATAGAGCATAAGTGGCGCAGCGGGCGCGCCGAGTGTTGGCTCTGTGCCCGCGCCGCCGTCAGTCCCCGGAGCGCCGTCCCGCCCGCCGCCTGCGCCGTCCCGAGCGCCCCCGTCACACGACCGCGCGCGCCGCCCTGCGCCCGCGCCGCAGCCTCGAGGACGGCCGGCGCCCTCGCCGTCCCCACGAGCGACTTTCACCCGACCCTGTACTTACGCGGCTAGAAAGCCGGAGAAATAGCGAGTTAGCCCGCCGATTTAGGTCGCCCGGTTCGGCGCTAGCAGCGGGATATTTTTATTGCCACTGTTGGGTGCAGACGTACGAGCGCCCGAGAGCACGTTGCCGGCTAAATAAATTTATTATTTATAGAGTGCCCATTATCGTAAAGTTCATTCCATAAACTGTTGCGTAGCCTTAGTTCCCTCGCGGGCGGGCGGAAGAGATTCGGCGAGAGCGAGAGTGTGAACGGTGATCTGTCGTAGCATTTAGGTCGGAAACTTTGACATTTGTAAAGTGCATTTGTGAGTAGTGAGGATGCATCACCTGTATCCGCTGGCAAAGGGCGACCCGCTGTGCCCGCTGGGGTTCCACCCGCAGGTGCGCTGGCCGATGCGCTGCAAGCGCTGCTTCCGCGACTACAAGGAGCACGGCGGCGGCGCTGCCGGCGGCAGTCGGAGGCAGGACGACTTCACCTCCTCCACGCCCAGTCTCTCCTCTTGGAGCTCGCCAGCGTCACGGTCAGTGGCGCACAAATACCACAAAAAATTGTCGCGAACCAAAAATATTAGTAGACTTATAATTACAACCTATAACGTACTTTGTTAAATAATTGGTAAGAAGTTGGTATAGGTAGATGTTAAAGCTAAAGATAAGCGAGCTATAGAATACAAAATTAAACGCGTACAATGAAACAAATGAGGAGCAAATGTTCTCTAATAATTTATCCCATTAATTAACTGTCCACAATTATCTGGAATCTATAAATAAGGTAGAAACAAAAGTGTACAGTGGCACAATTCCAAATTCCTGAACGTTTTGCGGATTGTTTGTATTGAGCCCGGTAACTCTGACGTTTGACGCAATGTACGCCTCCGTTTGTACGTTGCGTGCGTGTTATGTACTGCATTACATTGCCTAGCATTACCATATCGATCAACAATATGATATGTAACAATATATAATTTACATTTAACATTTCAATAAACAGTAGAAACTGAAAACATTTCTCTGAGGAAAAACCTGTCCATCAGCAAGAGGAAGCATTATAACCGTCTTAGCACAACAATTTAGAGAATTTTCTAAAATTTCGTTCGCCAAAATCAACGTCTATCGCTTGCGTTGCTCCATCCCCATCCTCGCATTTATAATTACCTATTTTAATTGTGAATTTGTTATTGAGATAGAAAAAGGATGAGGGTGAGATGTCGATTTGTGGAGAAAATATTTAGACACATCGGTTCAACTCTAGTTTCAATCTGTTTTGGTAAGACCCTAAGGCTAAGGATGAAGATCACGACTATAAACTGAACTATAAAACTAACTTAAAATAAATAAACATCAAGTATAAGTACCTACATACCTAATTAAAAACCTATGCAAATGGTAAGCCGTAATTCAATTATTATCAGCTTGTGGGTAGGTTAGTAAGCCAAGCGAAATGTTACATTTAGACCCATTGTAGGTATCTAGGTACGTATAGTTAGTGCAATTATTATCAACCTGTGAGATTTCAACAACAATGCACGGTCTGTGATCTGTGACCATTACTTTACAGCATATCCGGTTAACCCTGCAATTTAGCGGATTGACGGTTCAACTGTGCTTCACCCATCATTAGATAGGTATCTACAGTGTGATCTACCTAAGTAATGTCTATTTCCCTATGTATATAATTCTCGAATCTTATTAATGATGTAGAATCTAGACTGGTGGAGGACACAGTGAGTTAGTGCATTTGAAGAGACGGCGTTTGTGTGGGCTACCTACCTACCGACTCAAATAGACTGGTTGTAGGTACTTTGACATTGTTATCGACGACAAGAAGAAGTAGGATCCAATTAGTGTTGTGTAGCAAAGTTTCCGGGTGGCCATAATAATGAATGTGCGATGATAAAGCTATTCGTTCATTAGGAGTCGTGATGAAGAAATTGGTGCAGACAGTGGGAAGACAAGTCGCGGATGGGCGTCTAGTACAAACCTCAGTTTGGACGCGGCCAAGAAAGATTCCTTCTCCACCGGTAGGTAAAAAAACTCCAGTATCAAATACTTCATGTTTCTTCTAAGCTTATACTTAATTACATTTGGTTAGTCCGGTTGGTTAAAGAATACCTTCCTATATCTATTGGAGAAAATATGTTCCATGTACGTACATGAACTTGTCTATCAAGTTTGCGTATCAAGTATTTTTGCAAATGATAGTTGATACAATCAGGCGTTACTTTGAAATCCATATTCAAAACGAAGTCAAAATATGTAGCTTAATTCCGTCGGAAATTTTGTCATGAGAATGTAGAATATTAGCTAGGTGGGTTTTAGGCAAAGATTATACGAGTAGATGTGTGTGTGTGTGTGGTTTTAGGATGATATCTGTGGTTTTAGGGTTTTGCATCGATATACGGGTTTTGCTAAAATAATACGTCATCTGTCGTCTATCCGACATTTATTATTATATATTTATTATCATATATATCATATATTTATCCCAAATTTCCGGCGGAATTAAACCTATATTATAGCTAGGTACCTGAATATTCTTACTTCTTAGTTTATTTTTATTTGCAAGTGGGCAGTCCATCACTTACGACGCAGTGAATATAAATCAGCTGTAACATTCAACAAGTTGGGACGTAACTCTGCCGTTTATTGTTGAAGTTAACTAGAGGTTACGACCATTGTTACAAAAACATATTTTAACGAATACCCCCAAATTATAAATGTTACTGGGAAAACCTCAGTCACATATCAGTTTTCATAATGTACCTAGGTAGGACTAAAATTTTTAAGTAGTCATACATGCAGGTCCTATTGCTTGTGCCCTCTCTCTCCTTGCTGGTTGATTCCGCAGAGTTCAGTAAAAAAAGCGGCTCGTGGACTTCGACGCCTGATTTGGGGGCGGACTTGGACAACACGACGGCCGTCACAATCAGCCTCAAGCTGCCTAAGCGGAGGAACACCGGCCCACTGCCTGCTCTAGACACGGGGCAGAACAGTGTTGGTAAGGAGCTCCTTCTTGTGTGTGTTAAGTACTATTTTTTTAATTCTTTATACTTAGGCTAACATTTGACCACTATCTCTACTTAGGCTAACATTTGATCACTATCTCTACTTAGGCTAACATTTGATCACTATCTCTACTTAGGCTAACATTTGACCACTATCTCTACTTAGGCTAACATTTGATCACTATCTCTACTTAGGCTAACATTTGATCACTATCTCTACTTAGGCTAACATTTGACCACTATCTCTACTTAGGCTAACATTTGATCACTATCTCTACTTAGGCTAACATTTGACCACTATCTCTACTTAGGCTAACATTTGATCACTATCTCTACTTAGGCTAACATTTGATCACTATCTCTACTTAGGCTAACATTTGACCACTATCTCTACTTAGGCTAACATTTGATCACTATCTCTACTTAGGCTAACATTTGATCACTATCTCTACTTAGGCTAACATTTGATCACTATCTCTACTTAGGCTAACATTTGACCACTATCTCTACTTAGGCTAACATTTGACCACTATCTCTACTTAGGCTAACATTTGATCACTATCTCTACTTAGGCTAACATTTGATCACTATCTCTACTTAGGCTAACATTTGACCACTATCTCTACTTAGGCTAACATTGGACCACTATCTCACCTGTCTTAAGTGACGATGCGGTCGATGGTGGTAAACATGCCTAGAATGGAACTGGCTCTCGAGGACCGTTGCCGGAACTCCCCGATAGGAAATTGGTGACCGATTTTCCTTGACCGATTGGTGACTTGAGGGTGGTAACTATTAATCATTAGTGTTTTAGGGTTCCGTACACAAAGGGTAAAACGAGGACCCTATTACTAAGGCACCGCTGTCCGTTCGTCTGTCACCAGGCTGAACTCATGTCATGAACTGTGGTTGTTACACAGTTGAAACTTGCACACATGTAATTTCTGTAGCCGCTACGGTACGTAAATGGTACGGAACCCTACGTGCGCGAGTCCGACTCACAATTAACCGGTTTTTTTTTTCTTTCATGTTTTCAAATAATTATGGAATATACCGCAGTAATTTCACCATGAGGTCAGTCGTACACGTACTGCTCGGGTAGTGACACCGTGTAGTTCTGTCCATACAAGGAATACTATTTCCGATATAAATAGTAGGTACGGCGTATTTACAGTAGCTTTCTTCGTTCTCTGCCAGATCTAAAATGTATTGTGATATTTCTCGACTTCCTGTCCTCGCTATGCTATGCAATGGTTGCTTCGACCCTATAACAGTTCTTCCAATTATCGACTTCAATTTCTAGTTACCCAATATACTTATCTAACCCAACCAAATTGGGTACTCGGCAGTCCATTCACCATCTCATTACAACTTCGCTGATATTCCTACTACGAGTATTGCCGATGAATGGTGCAGTAGAAGTAAAAACCTACCGGCCGCATACATACCTATATTATTATGTTAGGTAGGTAGGTAGGTATACGGCCAGGTAAAGAAGAAAGACAAAGATACGATTTAGTGTCATCTTTGTGATTTTTTAACGAGCCAATTATTTGTGATCACGTTTCACTCTTCTCAATCGTTTAAGAAGATTTTATACATATTTTCAGTTAAAATTGTATATATGAATTGGTTACTTATGCTTAAAAAATTTCGATATTCAGTTAAATTATTGCGCTAATAGATACTGCACATTATACAATTAATGTGTTTGTAGGTACCGTTACAGACACGGTGACCCTGCGGCGTCCGTCGCCGTCGCCCCCCCCGGCCGCTGTTCCGCAGCCACAGATCACCATCAACAAGAATGACTCATTGGCTGAACGCGTGAGGAAGGTACGTCTGTATGTGATACCTGTGTGTTGTATGTTATGCCATGTAACTGTAACCACGACCTCTTTTGATGACATGTTAGCCACTTGTACCACAGCTTTAGTGGGTAGGTGCCGTAATTTTTACGAGCTTTTATATTTAATTTCACCTGTCAGCTGTAGAGAAAACTTGGTAAGTCGATTTTAAATTTTTGACACAGTTACCGACTATGTCTATTAGTGTTTTATGCCCCATATCAGGTATAGCTACCTAACAAAAATAAAGTAGGTAAATTATTGGAATTGCAAGTTATTTTAGGCTTGATGTGCAATGCAATTTGATGATAAGATGGATATTTCCGTCTAGCAAGAAGATACAACACAATGGGCTCGGAGAACCATTAGACTTGATGGCTTTATTTATAGCATTATTTGAGCTGGAAATAAAGCCATTACCTTATGCTATATTTAATTAAATTTGAGGCAGGATATGAGCACTTTGCGCTATCAATTTCGGTAGTCATGTCAGGCGCGTCCTTATTCGTAAGTGAAGACAAAAAACAGATGCTTCATCATCATCAGCCCGAAGAAGTCCCCTGCTGGACATAGGCCTCCCCTAAACATTTCCAGGAAGAACGATTCTGAGCCCTTTCCATCCATCCATCCATACTTATTTCCTATACTTAAATAAATAATATACCTATATAATTATGTATAGGCTATTTAATTGTATACCCATGTCCTGTCGACAATAGATCGATACTCCTACAAAATGACTGGTATGCGAACATTGTTTCTATGCAGAATCAAGACAAATCGTAAATTAAACGCACTATTGTAATGTAATATTATTATGAAATGAACTGAAAGTTAACATGAATTTAAACAAGGTTCACCTTGAAATCTTCCTCAAAACTGTGAAGTGAATTTAAATGGGTCAAGCCAATAGAGCTGTCCGTTGGTTTCAGCTCGCTCCGTTAGCGATGCGCCGCTCGAAATAAACATAAAAGGTCGCCATCGAACTTAGTGCTTGGCAATGCGCACGCGCAGGGCGTATAATTAATTGCGGAAATGACCTATTATCTGTTTTCACTCGATTAAAGTATGGTATTGTAAGACGGATTTTAACAATATAATAAAAAAAATTAAGTAGGTACTTACCTATACTTAGGTATAATATTATTGATATGAAATCGTTTTAAACTATAATATGTAACAGCGGGTAGATATTACTTTGTTGCAAAACAACGTTATTGTCGTAAATGTGTTCGCACTCACATTTCGACGGCCATTTGGAAACGCATTAACTAATTTCGGACATATTTGTTTATCTCGAGTATGGGGTAGGTATACCACTCGAGGTAAGTAATGCATTACACGCAAACACGGGCGATACCGACTGAATGATTCATATTATTATGTCTCGCAAATTGAAGCGTAGGACGATGCATACACACCCATCGCGCCATTTAACCCTGAAATAGACTACTGAAAACATTATTTTTATCTCTTGGAAGAAACAAAGAAAATCACGACTTCAACGATAAAATGTCACACACTAAAAGCCTAATTAAAATGTTCTGTTACAGATGCAGCTAATAAAATCCCAAAATAGCTTTGAAAAGGAATCGAGTATAGAGAAGGAAAGGGAACGTAGAAGTTTGTCCAGAAGTAAAGAAGAAGAAAAGACTGTACGATTAAAAGAGGAAAGAACTGCTAAAGAAGATGTCAATTTCATGATGCAGGTAATTTGTTTCAAAGAACGAGGGTAGTTTTGTGTTCTTTATCATGCTGAATATGAGAAGCGGTTGGTTTTTTTAATATCCTGCAGTGATACAAAATAATTATAAAATAAGGAAATTTTTACTTTTAACATTGGTGTCTATTCCGGAATCGACTACAAACTCTATATCACTTTATACTCCTAAATTAAACTTAATGAAACTGAAAGATAATAATTGTAAATTGGTTTAGTTTGCACGCATAACTAACACCATTGCCTCACGGGGATGTTGATAGTGTCTTCCGTCTCTAGGTGAAAAACTCCCGCAATTCCACAAACACGAAGCCCCCGGTGCGGGGAGGGCCTTCTAAAGACAAAGAGGAGTCTGACGATGACACCAGCACCGCCACCACCGAAGGCACACTGGTCGATGCTAATGTTAAGGATTATCAGGTAACTACATAGCAATCTGCAAGGTTTTGTGATTTTATTTTTGTTTTGGTTAAGAAGAAGAGTTGACCAATTTATTTGGGTCTTGTGTTATAGTTAGGTGCTATGAAGGGGTCAGTGAGTAGGTACCTAATTGTATAGTGCATACAACTAGATAGTTCACTGAATCTTCGAAGTACAAATGAGATCTAAAAGTAGGTATCCCTGTGCAGCGTAATCAATCACAAGGACCGGTCTTAGCCAGGTTATACTCGTAGAATCAAATAAACCATACGTGAGAAAATGCCATACCAATGATTACTTTATTTGTTAAACAAAACTTTAGATCATTTCCTGTAGTTAATCTATTTCGAAATTCTCACTGACTCTGTAACAATGCAAATTGTGAATGTAGGTGTATCAAGGCGCCAGGAAATTCCTGTCATTCCATTTCGCAAAACTCGAGATAGCAGGACGATCAAAGACGATGGATGGATTTATAGGTTTACATGCTGTCCGTAACATTTAACGAGTTTGTTGCGATGGAAATTTATAAACGATACGAAATTTGAATAGCTCGTATTGTAAGAAAATATAACAATATAAACCTAGGGAATTGTTACTTTTTTATTGCACCAGTCGCAAATCAAGTCAATCTTAAGCAGTTAGGTACGTGTTCTTCTACTAATATAATAAAGGTGAAAGTTTTATAGTGTGTTTGTATGTTTGTTACTTCTTGACACTCAAACAACTGGGCCACTTGATGAATTTGATATAATAATATGGAGGTAGCTTACACCCTGGATACTTTTTATTCCAAACGCCGAGAGTACCTAACACCACGGGGCGCAGCTAGTGTATAATATACATTTGCCTACACAACATTAATTGGTGTAGTATCCGCCATGATTTACTACATTGCCGGTTCACATCGCGAGTGTTCGACGGATCCGTGGATATCTTGAACTTGCTCCAGATGCAAAGAAATGAAATCTATTTATGGCTCGCACGTTTACGTATCCGTGTGTGCGGCCTTGTTAACCTGCATTTTCGCACATTAGGGTATCGTAACACTAAAAACAGAAGCGCAAGTTTAGTCTACCTCCAGGGTTACGAGTAGGTAGGTACTTACCTGCTTTGAACGTTGCCATTGAATATCACCATAACCATCTTTACGGAATGTTTGATTAGCGAAACTACGAAATAGGTTGGATTCGCCATTAGAATATAAGATGTGGCCGTTACCCTAATAACAACTACACGCCTTTCAACAGCATTGTAAACAAAAAAGTAGGTCAGACAAAAACAGAACTACGAGTAGTACTCGGATAGTTGCAAAATCGATTTCGTTTCCAGGAACAAGTGGAAAGTCTGAAGCAGGAAGTGGACACACTGAGGAAGCGGTGCGAAAGAGTCGAGAAGGAGAAAAGCGACATCCTGCTGCGGCGGCTCGCCAACATCGACACCGCCAACAAGTACACGAGCGGCCGCTCCTCCGAGGTGCTCAAGCTGCAGCAGAAGGTCAACGAACTCACCGCGCAGAACGAGGACCTGAGGGACGAGAAGAAACATGTCACGTTGCGAGTCAAGGAACTCGAATCTGAACTAGAGGTGTGTTTGCATCTTTTGTTCCCAGAATCAACAGATACATAGGTAGTACCAGTTCATGATTTAGTGTATGTTTTTTCTGTCCATCCAAAGGTTGTCTGGAAGAAATCGCTTTAAACAATAAGACCGCTCATTGTACTACCTTATTGTGTGTTTGGTTTTTCTGCATCAACTGTTTCTTTTTGGTGTAAAAGAGTTTCTATTCAATTCTAAGTATATCCAAACATTTCACAGTTATTCTCATAGGACGTAACGTGCTTGGTTGAGTAGGAATTTCAAATCTGTCTGCCTTTACAGTCTCGTCCATCGGTGGAAGCGCAAGTGCGGCAAATAGAACAGCTCCGCACGAAGTTGTTGGCCGCGGAGACGCTGTGTGAGGAGCTGATGGATGAGAACGAGGACATGAAGAAGGAGCTCCGTGATCTCGAGGAGGAGATCGAGGAGATGCAGGACAACTTTCGGTAAGACCAATTTTATATAAATTTTATATAAATATGAGATAAAAGGTAAGAGCTATTTAGGAAGTGTGTTTAGGTACTGTTTTAACTGTAGGTACGCGTATGTAGGTAGTACCTATTGCTTCATAATGTATCTGTTAATTTATGTCTCTAAAGTGTCATTTAAACTTTACTTCCTATATTTTCTGTTTCGCTGGCTGGCAGAAAATGCTTTTAGATTTAAGTCTGCCACATTGTATACTAGATGCTTAATTTGTAATGAGTTTTAAATTAATTAATTAATAAGTGATTGCTATATTCTTTTTCTTACAGAGAGGACCAAGCAGATGAATACTCGTCTATTAGAAGAGAGTTGGAACAGACTATCAAAAACTGTAGAGTTTTATCGTTTAAGCTGAAAAAGACTGAAAGGAAAGCTGACCAGCTCGAAGCGGAGAAGGCGGATCAAGAGAAGAAACTTTTGGAGGTAAATTTATACTTATATTTTGCATATTATTCAATTCATTATTAATATACTTTCATGAAAAAAGTATACCGTAGACGTGGAGTTACATTGGCCACTTACTTGAAGCCTAATTCGAGGATGAAATAAGTATGCTTATATGACGTGAAACGAAAAAGAAGTCACAATCAATCGCTAGTTACCTACCTATTCAGAGTTTTATACAGGCTGATGTTTTTTTAGATGGTGGGAGGCCAAGACGGAATGCAACGCGAGAAGCGCATCAAGGAACTGGAGCAAGAGGTGGCGCGCTCCACCGAGGTCTCGCTGCGGCTGCAGAAGGACCTCGCAGAGGCCAACGCCAAGCTGGCCGCGGCCTCGGGCGGCCCGCCCGCCAATCTCAATAAAAACCACATGGGAGACGGCGTAAGTGGTCCGAGCTTCATAAAACATTTTGTCTTACCAAATAAGTTTAAACAAGAGTTGAACAGGTGCCTAAAATTTCGCTCTACAAATCGACGTCTAACACTCGCGTTGTCTAAGTCCGTCCTGTCATTTCGGATAATTTTACTTGTGAATTTGTTATTTATATTTTAAGTTCTTGTCGAATGTAATACCTATAATATTTTACTATTTTTTCTTCTCTCACCGCATATTTTTATTCTAATATTTTTACAGAAGAACTTCTCGTGGAATGCTGTTGGTGTTGAAATTATTATTAGGAAAATATAGTATAAGTATACATAATAATATTTTGTCAGATTTTGAAGACGTTCCAATATAACGCGTGGAAGGTCGGACGTTGTAGCAACAAATCTTATTAACAACGTACATTTGCAAAATATGTATGAACAATTGAATTGGTAGCAGAAAGTGTCCCGTTCGTCGCTGACCCGCGGCGGCAGCCAGGAGGACCCGGCGCAGCTGCTGCGGGACCTGCAGGACTCGCTGGAGCGGGAGGCCGACCTGCGCGAGCAACTGCGCAACGCAGAGGAAGAGGTACGCTTCACTAAACTATACGACGTCGTCCCTGCACACAACTCACACGTAGCTTCGTAACGTACACACAACTTTAGTGCTCGTTCACGGTAACTCGCGGGCGCGGGCGCGGGCGCGGTAGACGTGGCTTAGACCGCACGTGCGATTTGTACGTGAACACTTGTATAGTACGCCGTATGTTTGATATTTCGCGCCCGCGCCCGCGTGTAAGCGTGATCAAGCACTTATTATCAATTTAATCAATTTATTCACGTCATCCTTTCCTTCGAATAGAAACGGCCAATTCATGTAATAAAAAACGGAACCATCGAAAGCTATAAAAGATACTCGTAAACAAACGGAATGTAACCCTAAACCACGGAAGAAAGAGCTGTAAGCCATCAACTAGCGCTGGAAGGCTCGTAATAAATTATCTTCCGTTAAGTGTTCGACGTCATACTTCGTCTGCGTAACGATGTACTTGCTCCTTTAATAAGATCTGCGAGGAAACAAAGAGTTCAATAGGGCATTCAGCTCTGAGACTCTCGCAGCCAATTGGACCGTTGCCAAGCACATGGCTGTCTCAACACACGACACGCATATAAAATTCATAAATATTATTTCTTCGACTACGATTTCGACTGTAAAAAAATATTTATAATCGTATAGTAAAGGTGTTATCTTCACAACAGGCTAGTCGGTATCGACGACGCTACGACGGCAGAAGGGTACCACGGCCAATGATCGTTTCGCACCCGCCTCAGCCCGATCTTATCGCATCTCAAAATTCCTTAGCCCAAAATGCTTTACAAAATCTCGAGCCGAATACGATTCAAAGAATGATGGAGATGCAGTTAACTTTGGATAGGAGCCTATCGTCTCTCGACACTAGTCATATGTCCATAGGGGTGAATCAAGCAGCTCAGTCGCCACAAGACTTCACTGAGAACTACTCCGAAGGCAGTCAAACAGACGTGGTCATGGTGCACGACATCGCCACAGATACAGGAAAAATAACATTAGATTCCAGCGTACAATGTACGTCTGATATTCTAGAAATGTACACCCAAACGGAGGCAGTATTCAATAAAAACAAACATGTTCAGACAGTTCTTATGAATCTCAACAGCTCCTCGCAAACAGATAAACCGAAAACGAGAAATGCATGCGTACAAACACCCACAAAAAGGAACAATGATAAATGTCTGCAAATCGTAAACAATAGTATTGAGACTGTTGATGTTGGCACCGAGATGGAAGGTCATGTCATGTGTGATAAAGAAATCGAAACCGAAAAAGAAACGATTAGCACAAGTAACGACGCAAAAACTGCAGTAAACGAAACAAATGAGCAAGTTCAAAGGTCTCAGGAAAAATCTGACAGCCCTCCTCTTTCTTCCGATAGAGAAACCACAGAAACTGAACCTCATTACTCTTTCCCTCTGGTTTCAATATTTAGCCCAATGGCTGTAAGGTTACCAAATATAGGTACTTATGAAGATTGCCCCTCTAACAGTATTGTGTTGCATTCTCGTGAAATAATTTGTATTTAACAGTATATCCTCAATTTACTGGTTCTAAATACATTTTTGATAATATTTATGTAACGAAATTTTCCAGGCAAATAACTTGCGTAAAACAGCATCTCGGGTCGAGGAGGACAATGAGTCCTTGCTACTACAGCTGAAGAAAATGGCTACTAAAGCCAAAAGTACGTCAAATGTTGTAGAAAATCCGCTATGTTTGCCTAACGTAACTCATTTCGCAAATCACTTTTGCCCCATTTTTGTCCTGTAATAACAACGATGTCCGTTCATTAATAACCACGATCGCTAAACAACCTATGTCGACTCTCACTGTGATCTCTCGATAACTAACATGCTTATGTAAATATTTTGAATTGAAAGGCGTATCGACGGTAGCCATTTTCTCCAGTACAGTTTCAAACCTTGGAATCTTTTTGACCCTTATACATTTATATCATGTTGATTTTATTTTACTTGTGAGTGGTTCCACTATTAATTCTAAACTTATTTTTCTTTCACTAATATCATTAATAATTACATATAACAGACCATCACTACAAATGTCTTAATATCCTCTTTAATCAACAAACGCACTATTTTAGGTCGTAAACTCTCACCAACACCTCCAAATAAAAGACTTACTATCGAAACAGCCAATAACAATGATGAGAAATCAGAAGAAGAGGATGCATCTGAATTGCGACTTCTACTTGAACTTAACGAACAGGTATTATATCTAGTACAAATTGCCTGCCCTATCACGTGCTTTAAAACATCAGATTTTCAATAACCTTACCAATATTTTACGTTTAAAGGAAGCAGGAGTTTTGCGGCGCAAAGTTGAAGTATTGGAACAGGACAAGGACTCGTTAACGAAGCAAGTGAAAGAACTGACTGACAAAGTGACTGCAGCTGCGATCAAAACTAATGCCAATGCGGCAAACTCGCTTCGTAGAAATGCAAATGCAAAGAGCAACAACTTAGCTGAAGAGAAAATAAAGGTTAACACTTTCGCACTAACATAATTTTTGTAATAAAATTATATTCATCTTAATGAATTGTTGAACTGAAATGTTTTTGTAGGTACTGGAAGATGAAATAGATGAACTGAGAAAGAAATTAATAGAGAAAGAACGTGATTGTGAAAGATTGCACGCTGAGCTAAGCCTGGCACAAAAGAAACCCAAAACGCTAATAAAGGCAAAGTGAGTTTAAAATCACTATAACTGTAAAATTGTGTATTTTACATTGTAATTAATATTCTGTAACGTTAAATGTATTCTTTATTCCAGATCCCTTGATGCAGGTGATTTACAAAACGTAGATTTAAAACGACAACTTCAAGTAATAGAACAAGAAGCGAGCGTGTTAAGAAGCAAGACACAAAGCCTGGAAGCTGACAATGAGAAACTGCAAGCAGAGAATAAGAAGTTGCAAGTAGGTGCAACAGAAGAAAATTCCAAAATAAACATAGAGACTCCTAATTTATGGATTATTGTACTTAACCATTTTCAATTTTCAGCTTTTGAAGAACGCCAAATCATTAAAAGCAGACAAATCTCTTGAGCAAAGCACACAAAAAATAAGTCAACTAGAAAAAGAGCTCAATGAAGCATTAGACAAACTAAAGGAATTCGAAAATAGCCAAGATGATAAATCCGAAAAGAAAGTAAGGTTCGGTGGAGATGTCGTCAAAAAAGATGCTGAACTGAAAACTAAACAAGATGAATTAGCTAAATTGAAATTAACACAAACCCGAGTAAGTAAACTTCATTCACTTCACTTAATTGAACTTCATAATTATGTATAAACTCATAATGATGAATGTCGTTATATAAAGAAAATACCTATTTAATTGCAGTTAGAAAAAGAAAATGCAAAGCTTCACGCATCATTGAAGGCACTAAAAGAAGAAGCTATCAAATCCTTCAAGCCACGCACTCCAAAGAAACCAACAGACTTGACAACTAAATTACAAATGAAGAAAATGGTTGAGGAACTGGAAAATGAAATAGGTACCTAAACATTTCCATAGGCTTTGCTCTCTAAAAATATGTAAGAGCAAATGATAATATAACCAATTTATTAAATTTACAGGGGAAATGTTTGTGGTAATGAAGAATGCTGGCCTAACAAATAACGAAATTAATAACAAAAAGCAAATGGAAAAAGACATTGAAGATATTAGATTGAAGTTGTCAAGAAATGATTCAGAATTCTCAAACGAAAAGAATAAGTTACAGACAGAAATAGGCAAACTAAAGGACATCAACTCAAAGCTAGAATCAGATAAAAGTAAATTGGAAACTGAACACGCACAGTGTAAAACGCTCAAAGAAGATAAGAAAAATTTAGAATCACAAATAACTAAACTGAATGCTGACCTCAGTAAGTATTTGAAACGTAAATAAATTGGCATTATTAAAACAATAACTTATTTTCATATACTTACAGAAAACGCCACATCTCTTCAGACTACAATGTCAGACTGTATGAAAAAAATTGAGGACCTGAAAAAGGAAATGGATGTGAAAGACAAAGAAATAGACAAATTGAAGAAACAGGTGGACAATATTAGTAAATTAGAGCAGGACAAGAGTAAATTGCTCAAAGAGGTAAACAAATATTATGTATTATTTTGTGATCTGATTGATATCCCAAAATTATTTAGTGGATCTCCAAAAACGACTGTCTTCAGCTTTGGCAAGGTGACGAAGCCAAAAAACAAAGTTATTAGGTACTGCCCCTATAGCCCCCTGACGCCTCCTCTTTAGGAGAGTTATATAATTTAAACTTTTATTATAGGTTGGAGACAAAACCAAGAAGATTGGCGAATTAGAAAAGAAACTTAAAGAAGCTGAGGAGAAGATAAAAAAAACAGAAAAACTTCTTTCAACTAAAAAAGACCGAGTAGCCAAACTGGAGAAAGAAGTAAGTAGAATGAATATAATAAATTCATAGCAGTTGGCGTATTCTTAACCTGTTTTTTTTGTTTATATTAGCTCTCTGAAGAGAAGGGGCAAGCTGAAACGCTATCAAATAGTAACAGGCGACTTTCTATTGAATTTACAAGTGAAAAAGACAGTATCCAAGCCAAGCTACTAAAGAGCGAGAGCAAACTTTTAACTTTAGAAACAGATATGAAGGAATTGAAAACAGAATATGATTCCAAAATAACTCACTTGGAGTCAGACTTAGCTGCCAAAGAAACACATATTAAACAACTGGTACTTTTGTTTGAAGCGATGCACACCATGCATGGCCCTTTAGCCTTAGTTGAAACTATAGCACACTATAGGCTAATATATGAGTAAAAAGGAGTGCCAGAATTCAGATATTATGACATAACAACCCGCATGTGCGTTTATCACTTTTGTGCCCCTAGATAGACTACTCTTTTTTCTTAGACTTTACTCCCAATAATTTAGGAACGATACCTTTTTGAAATGAAAATTTTTCCTCCAGAATAAATATTTCATTCAATTTTACAGGAAGTTGCCTTACGTGAGACATCTAACCAGAAATACGATGAGGCAGTATCACCGGTTGAGATAGCACAAATCAAGGAAACGCTAGACCGAACTAGCAAAGATCTACAAGAGAAGCAAAATGAATTAGAAACGGTTAAGTGTGACCTAGCGAAGACTGCTAAAGAACTGGCAGTATTAAAAACTGAGACGACACAACTGAAATCTGATATTGCTAAGCTAGAAAATGATAAGAAAGAATCTGAAAGTAAGCTTCAGGCTGAGAAGAAGGAATCTACCTATTGGGAGAGCAAAGCGTCAGAGTTTGAATCAGACCTTCAGGTAAGCGACTATGTTTCCACTAAATTTTGCTATCGATAATTCAGAGTCGAGACACGATGTAGATAAATTTACATTGAAGTTGGAAAATTCATTGAAATAGCTATTCCAATGTTACAGGCGGAACGTAAGAAACTGGAACGCGTTAGAATATCACACGATAAAGACATAAAGAACAAAGAAGCAGAATTGGCCACTCTGAAGGGCAAGCTTAAAGTCCTAGAACAAAGCTCGGGAGCCGGCGCTAAGAGGATAACGGATCTCAAGCAGGAATATGAAGAGACTGTTAAAAGTAAGTCTATGAAAATATAAGTATAAACACCTGCAATACTTTGTGCCTTGCCTTTGTAGTGTAGAGATAACCTTAGTGTAGCTGCTGGACTAAAAATAAAATCATATTTAAATCTTATTTCAGAGCTAGAACATTCGCTCGCCGTAGAAAAGGCTGAATATGAGGAACTGACTGGTAAATATGAAATTCTGGAAGAAGAACACGTCGTCACGAAGGCGAGACTTACCGTAGAAAAGGAACAAGCTCAAAGGTATGTCGAACATCGCCTTCAAATAACACGTTCTAAGTTGAATATATACTATTAGATTTTCTGTTTTTCAGTGAACTAATCCAGGCGCAGAAAGAATTAAGCAAGGCATTGGAAGAAGTGAAAACTGTCACGGCAAACTTTGAAACGCAGTCGTCCGCTTGGGAGAAAGAGAGATCACAGTTCCAGGTGAGTTTAAATAGAAAGTAGTATTTAACGTTCATCCGATGTATTGAAGAGCGCTATAATTACGGGTAACCGGCTGGAATTGATGGCGTCGGGTCTTTTTACAGTAATACACATAGATTAAAGGGTACTATCGTGTAATACTTACAAGACTTTTCACGCCACTGTTAAACAATTTAATTGAAATCGGTTCAGGATGTCATTTCCAATTTTGACGGAATACTCGCACATCTCCGCCAACTGGTCTGCTGAAGGGGGCATTGAAAATATTTTATGCCAGTAGAGACACTGGCATTCCACGCCTGAACCACAGAGAGATGTACGCATACACGTGTCAAATAAGCTCTATTATGTGCGGATAATAAAAAAGAGAAATACTTTCAGAGTTCAGTGTCGTCGCTACAGGAGCGGCTGTGCGGCGGCGGCTGGGAGGTGGAGAAGGCGCGGCTGGCGGCGCGGCTGGAGGCGCGGGAGCGGGAGCTGCGCGCCGAGCGGGACCAGCGCGCCGTGCTGCAGCACCACCACGACCAAGTCAAGAAGGAGGTGAGGCCGGCTTACAGCCGAAATTAATATTGTATCTCCTATCCAAGATTGAAATCGATCTTGGATTGCTGCCTATCGTTCGACCGATTTCCAATTTGCGTGCCTTTATAAACCTATCCACGGATCTGTTATTGGCACATTTGACCCTAAAAATGGATTGTGATATCAATCCCAGATAGCAAAATTTGGATTGGATTGATTATTAATTTCGGCCGTTAAGCGTCGGGGATTGAGATTGTACTTTTTTAAACTTTTTTTTGTTTTAGTTATGGCTTCATACTGTTTGTGTATTTAGCCAGGTTCAAGTATTGTAATAATTACGTATTTCTTATTTTCGCAATAGGAAGCTATCCTCGTGGTCAAGTAGTCAAGTCATCATAGCATCAAAGCGATCCTCGTGGTCAAGTCGATTATTTACATATTCAAAGTCACGATCAGTAAAGTGGTGGACGCTTTACTAAAACATCCTGGGAGTTTTGAAAAAAAAATAAGTTTTTTAATTGGGTGTATTATGTTCATTATGATCACGATATCTCGCCTGGTTTTAAGTGATGGTCGAAGATGGTTAACCTGCTCAGCCTCGAATGGGATTAACTCTCGGGCCCGCTACCGGAGTACTCCGATAGGGTTTTGGCGACAGATTTTCTACTTGAGGGTGGTAACTAACCTGGCCGGCACCCCGAGATGTGTAACGATGTTTTCCTTCATCGGAAGCTTGAGCTCAGTTTTTGCGTCAGACCGATGCGACCAACACCGGCAGGAAGCTACTCCAGCAAAGCACTATCACGATCATAGCTACAAAGGAAATAGTAAAATCACAGTAATATAATTATAATCCTCTTTTGTTTTTCAGTTGGAGGAGTACAAGAGTAAACTGGAAGACTACGAGCGAGTGTCGAAGATCCAGCGCAATCTCACGACCGAGAACAATGAGCTGGAGCGGGAGCTGGCGGCACTGCACGCGAGACTCGACCAAGCGGAGAAGGCTAGGAGGAGCGAGCTGAGCGATACTAAGCTGCGGTACGACGGGCAGCTAAACACCATGAGGGATGAGCTCAAGTCTTTGCACAACCAGGTCAGTTCAACTGAGAAAATGTAGCCGTTCTACTACCATTAGAGCGAATTCGAAAGCCAATTTGACATTCAGTTCCGACTTCGTATAATTTTACTACTATGTAAAAAAATAGAATAAACTAGCAGACACAGACACGCGACTATAAATTGAGATGTAAGCTGTCCTATCTTGTAAGTTAGACCAAACTGCACGCGCTGTGCAAATTTGATTAAAATCGGTCAAGTAGTTTAGGAGTCCATTGAGGACAAACATTGTGACACGAGATTTATATATATTAAGATAATTCGGTTTTACTGTCCCACTGTTGGGCAAAGGACTCCCCTCGCTTTCGTGAGAAGGATTAGGCCATAACCCACCACGGAGCGGGGGCCCGGGCCGGATTGGTTGATAACATGCCTCCGAAATAATTCCCCGGTATGTTGGTACTAGGTAAAAAAAAAAATATTTTCAGGTATCGAGGTTCAAACGAGAGAGAGACAACTACAAACAAATGTTGGACACAGCTCAGAAAACAATTTCCGAGGTCAGAAGCGGAGACAAAAATACCAGGATGCATAGGAATTCCATATCGAGCACGGACGAGGTAATCATTGTTATAATTATACCTATTTAACCGACCAGTGACGCGTAACTCAGATTAGTTGAAATATGAAGTGACACATAAGTGCGTAGGTATCAGGGATTTAAACCGGACCCAAAGTCACACTGTCTTACCACAACAGCTTAGACCAGTTAAACAGATGTTTCTTTATGTCGTTCCACAAAATCGACGTCTATCACTCACGATTTCTTACTCAATCCGAGCATTCCTAATTATTTTACTTGTTAATTTGGTATTGAGTTAGAAAAAGCGAGGGTTAGACGTCGATTTTTGGAGAAAATACACACATAAAAAAAGTCTAAGCAACATGTATACTAATTTCTGGTTCGCCGAGCATTGTTCCTGGGTCCATGTTATGCATGCATGTTGCTCAGACTTTTTTGATGTGTTTATTTAGACTCATCTGTTCAACTCTAGTTTAAATCTTTTGTGGTAACACCGCCGAGTCTGATTATAGAACATGCAAGACTTTAAGTAGGTACGTTCCGGATCTATTACGAGACCAAGTTAACTATACCACAGAATACGTATCTTAATACCTAGAGGAAGGGACGCTCAATCAAAGCGAGATAGCATAATCGGGATTTAGTATGACATTTGAGCTTGTCGTCTCTCTCTCCCTTGGGTTTGAGTACGGAGTGGACACTTCCGTCGGCAGGAGGAGTACCGCAACAAGGTGGCGACGCTGGAGCAGCAGGCGGCGTGCCTGGAGGACGAGCTGTGCGAGGCGCGGCTGCTGGCCTCCAAGCTCAACACGGAGCTGGTCAGCGAGCGCTCCGCCGCGGAGGTGCGCCTCGCGGAGATGCACTCGCGGCTCAACGAGGTACGCCAGCCACCGACCCAAACATAAATTACGTTTCCACTATTTCCGACTCGCCAGCCTCGTATTCTCCGCTTATAATTGTAGCCGCGTCAGCAAACACACGGAAAATAGTAGTCGAGGAACTTCCGGAATCATGAGAGTCGCTCGCGCTAACGTGTCCCGTTTCCCCCAGTACGAAGAGGAGCGCTTGCTGTCGTCGGGGCGCGCGCGCGTGGCGGGCATGGCCACGCGCATGGAGCTGGCGTGGCACAAGGAGCGCGACGAGCAGCAGCGCCTCCTGCAGGAGACCTCCACGCTCGCCAGGGACCTGCGCCAGACGCTGTTCGAGGTACGCATGGCGGGGGCGTGGCATGGAGCTGGCGTGGCACAAGGAGCGCGACGAGCAGCAGCGCCTCCTGCAGGAGACCTCCACGCTCGCCAGGGACCTGCGCCAGACGCTGTTCGAGGTACGCATGGCGGGGGCGTGGCATGGAGCTGGCGTGGCACAAGGAGCGCGACGAGCAGCAGCGCCTCCTGCAGGAGACCTCCACGCTCGCCAGGGACCTGCGCCAGACGCTGTTCGAGGTACGCATGGCGGGGGCGTGGCATGGAGCTGGCGTGGCACAAGGAGCGCGACGAGCAGCAGCGCCTCCTGCAGGAGACCTCCACGCTCGCCAGGGACCTGCGCCAGACGCTGTTCGAGGTACGCATGGCGGGGGCGTGGCATGGAGCTGGCGTGGCACAAGGAGCGCGACGAGCAGCAGCGCCTCCTGCAGGAGACCTCCACGCTCGCCAGGGACCTGCGCCAGACGCTGTTCGAGGTACGCATGGCGGGGGCGTGGCATGGAGCTGGCGTGGCACAAGGAGCGCGACGAGCAGCAGCGCCTCCTGCAGGAGACCTCCACGCTCGCCAGGGACCTGCGCCAGACGCTGTTCGAGGTACGCATGGCGGGGGCGTGGCATGGAGCTGGCGTGGCACAAGGAGCGCGACGAGCAGCAGCGCCTCCTGCAGGAGGCCTCCACGCTCGCCAGGGACCTGCGCCAGACGCTGTTCGAGGTACGCATGGCGGGGGCGTGGCATGGAGCTGGCGTGGCACAAGGAGCGCGACGAGCAGCAGCGCCTCCTGCAGGAGACCTCCACGCTCGCCAGGGACCTGCGCCAGACGCTGTTCGAGGTACGCATGGCGGGGGCGTGGCATGGAGCTGGCGTGGCACAAGGAGCGCGACGAGCAGCAGCGCCTCCTGCAGGAGACCTCCACGCTCGCCAGGGACCTGCGCCAGACGCTGTTCGAGGTACGCATGGCGGGGGCGTGGCATGGAGCTGGCGTGGCACAAGGAGCGCGACGAGCAGCAGCGCCTCCTGCAGGAGACCTCCACGCTCGCCAGGGACCTGCGCCAGACGCTGTTCGAGGTACGCATGGCGGGGGCGTGGCATGGAGCTGGCGTGGCACAAGGGCCCGAATTAAGATCACGAATCTTTCAATTGTATCACTATTATAACTATCGTTTTGTTCAACAGGTGGAACGTGAACGAGATAAGGAACGTCTCGATATGAAGAGAAGAATAGATCAACTGAAGAGAACTACAGAAGAGGAAACCGAAGAGGCCAAGAAAAAAGTCAGTAAATCTTTTCGGAACAATGGCGGTCCCCGCACTCACAGGTGACGGACCTACAGTGCGGTCCCGTCACCTGTATGCATGTCCCCCCGCAGGTGACGGAGCTGCAGTGCGACCTGCTGGAGCTCCGCGACGCGCACGCCAAGCTGCGCACGGCGAACGAGAAGCTGCGCCGCGACAAGGAGCGCCACGACCGCGACCGCGACCAGAACAAGCTGCTCGTCGCCTCGCTCAAGCGGGCGCAGCAGGTCACAATTTTTTTAGCTCTGGTGAACGTTCAGCTTTGCAAAATGTGGCTATCTAGCATTTAATCCATATTCGTCATCACTTTTAGGAGGACGACCGAATTATCACGCAGCTGCTGGAAACGATAGAAGACCTCATGAAGCAAAGCCCGGACCTGTTCCGCACCGCGCCTGTCAAGTCCGAGAAGAGTTTGATGACTCCAACACCGCCACGAAGAAATAGGGTAAGGCTCCCATTAAATTTTTTAGGAATCCGTGTCACCTATGCAGTTTTCGCCAATAATTTACCGAAGTATTACGAAGGAACCGATTAAGATCAGGACGTGACTTTCTGCGAACCTATCCCTTATCATGTCGTTACCATTAGAGTTTGTCGGTTCCAGTCGTCCAAATCCCGGTCTCGGTCGGCGACGCCGGAGAGCGCGGGCGAGGCGGGCGGCGCCGACGCGGCCGCCACCGCCGCGCGCCTGCGCCGCCTCACCGACGAGCTGCGCGCCTCGCGCATCGCCGAGCGCCAGCGCCGCCAGCAGGCCAGCGCCAGGAGGTAACACTACCTACAGCCGAGGGCGAGGCGGGCGAGGCGGGCGGCGCCGACGCGGCCGCCACCGCCGCGCGCCTGCGCCGCCTCACCGACGAGCTGCGCGCCTCGCGCATCGCCGAGCGCCAGCGCCGCCAGCAGGCCAGCGCCAGGAGGTAACACTACCTACAGCCGAGGGCGAGGCGGGCGAGGCGGGCGGCGCCGACGCGGCCGCCACCGCCGCGTTACACTACCGATGTATTCTACTGCACGAATTCCGTTCTAATTTCTGCCCGACGATTATTTGCAGAGCGATGTCGACGGAACCGCGCGACACGTTGTCGGTGACACCGGCGCAAACTCGAACGCCCTCACGCGCACCCTCACTCAAGAAACGATCGGTTTCGCTGGAACAAACTACAAAAGAACAGGCGAGTTACCTTTTGACACAGTTGAACGCATTGCACCCAACATACTCTTCCTGATCTATAATCGCTGGTACTGTCCTTCTCCAGAGCGTGATTTGGAAGTCTGTGGATGACAGCAGCGTGTCGTCGCTGCAGTCGCTGGACGGCGACGCGGACGCGCGGCTGTTCGCCACCATGCAGCGCGACGCCAGCCTCGACAGGTACCGCACCGCCTGGCGACCGGCAGCCGAGGGTACTACTGCTCCGCACCAAACTGTATGAGTGCAGCCAACGATCAGCACTCTGTGACTCGTTGAAACCCCATCTGGTGCTCACTCTAGCGAGCGTCGTTTCTGAGCAGCAGAAAAAAATCAGTTGTCTGTGCGAATAACTGGAGTGCCACCCACTTTAGGTATGTCTTATTGTTACAGTCGGTTATCTGGAGGGTCTGCCCAAAGCGAGATACTTCCCACCGAGAAGAAGAAAAAGAAGAGCATATTTGGCAAGCTCAAAAAGTTGACTAAATCGCGGTCCATCGATGATCAAGTCGATCAAGAGATCACAGTGGACTTCAGACCCATCGGCACAGTTTCTCAGGTAATAAAGATATTTATATAGGAAATTACTGCTGAAGTATATATTTTCTGTTGGTAGTTTTTCTTAATGAAGTGGATGTTACAGGGCTCCGACTCGGATATGAGTGCAGTTGGCAGCAAACGAGACTTGAGAGGTCGACTTTCGGATATGTTCAGTAGAAAGGGCACACAGTCTCGAGGGAACAGGTACAGGTTTTATATTCCACTATCTTTCAGTATACCATCCTTTTGTGTGTGCTTAGTTCTTTTATTTCATAATTTGTGTATTTTTTAGCAAAGAGCTATCTCCGGAACGTCCAGCGAGCGCGATAGGCGCCGCTAGCAGCGGGTCCCGCAGCAGTATGCTGAGAAACTCGAGCAATTCCAACTTGACTCGAGCTTCGCCCGCCAAAAAGGTAAACACAATTTATTTACATAGGAACACAATCTGCCGCGACCTACTGATCTTGCCCATGCCTTGTTCCCTATACCGTAAAATGGGGTGCCAAGGGATTGCGGGGGGAGACGGAACGTCAAGGCAAATTTAATTCAAACGTCACTGCTAAGAATTGCAGCTATTGGTAGCTTTTGCACGCGACTTCGTCCGCGCTGACTAAATTATATATCGCGATAGAATGTATCTTATGCCTACCCTAGGGTTCACAAATTATCGCCTTACACGGTCGGTTGGACCGTTTCTGTGAAAACAAACAGACACTTTATAATAGTATAGAAGTTCCAGAATGTCTTAATGGCCGCCATTTGTTTTGTTGCAGAACGACACCCCCGGCTCCCGAGCGTCGAGCGCCACGCCCGCCGCGAAGAGGAAGGGGAAATAACTGATACTGTCAATTTATCGCTTCACTATACTTTATTTATTCATATTCCTATTATTTCCACATAGCATGTAATATCACAATACATATCAATTGTGTTTATTCCGTATAACTTTCGATACCATCCACACACCACGTTCACCGTATAATTTATAGTAAGCGACATAAAATAAGCGTATATCGAGAGTTATACGGGAATATCCGCCGCCCCTCACGCGTGCGTGACGCCCCGTTCCTTCGCCCTAGTCCCCGACGAGCCGAGGCGGACCGCGCTACTGTTCGTAATTTTGTAATAAAATGTTCAATCAAAGTGTCACCGTGTATTTCACTAAACATCTATTCAATTTCAATATCTCTCTTTACATACAAAATATCAGTTCTTAATAAAATGCAAACAACAGAAACGAAAATGTAAACGGATACTGCGTCTCGACAGCGGGCTTGTGCGGCCAGCGCGGCTAGCTCTGGTCCATGAGGTTGTCGACGCCGCCCGCGCCGCTCGAGTCCTTCAGGATGGACTCGAAGATGGGCTGCAGCTCCGGGAACGACTTGATCTGGGTCACGAAGTCCATCAGGTGGGGGTTCTTTTCTGTAACGGTCGACAAATTATTGATACTGGTATCTGTTACCGGCGACTTAGTAGTAAACGGGAATCATGATGTTTATTACGGCTTTCTTTATTCTTATGAGAAAACGCACCCACCAAAGTCAAATGGCTACAACCAGTTTAATGCCTACAAATAGTTTTTTTTTTATTATGAGGCCCAGAGGGGGATAGGCATCGGAGGCGCTTGGGCGGCCTGATAAACTGATACTAGGCATACGAAAAACAACAACAACATATAGTAGATAAATAAATAAATAAATAGTAAGTCAGCAATACAAACCTGCTTCTGGTATTTGTAAGAGAGCGGCGGCAGCACGCAACGCAGATCGTTTGAGTTCGTCTTGCTTTTCGTACTCTTGTTTGACAGAATTTGCCTTCACTTTCATCGTGCACGTCGCTCTCAGCGGCTCCACTAAGCTTTCTAGCCCTGAAACCAAACGTTCAACTTATGAAGTGTGAAATAAAAATGCTGCACAACTTAAATTAAGACTGGACTAATCTGTAAAACTGTGGAAGTGAGTCAGATTTTTTTATATACATATTTATAGAAGCTCACTCACTCTGCAGCACCACGGCGGGGCACAGCTGCGCGAGGCGCGCGCACATGAGGTAGGTGAGCATCTTGATGTCGTAGTGGTCGCGCAGCCCGTCCTCCACGTGGCGCAGGAACCCGCGCACGGCTACATATAGAACCCCACTCACTCTGCAGCACCACGGCGGGGCACAGCTGCGCGAGGCGCGCGCACATGAGGTAGGTGAGCATCTTGATGTCGTAGTGGTCGCGCAGCCCGTCCTCCACGTGGCGCAGGAACCCGCGCACGGCTACATATAGAACCCCACTCACTCTGCAGCACCACGGCGGGGCACAGCTGCGCGAGGCGCGCGCACATGAGGTAGGTGAGCATCTTGATGTCGTAGTGGTCGCGCAGCCCGTCCTCCACGTGGCGCAGGAACTCGTGCACGTCCAGCCGGCCCAGGCACGTCCCCAGCAGCGTGTACATGCACTCGAACGCCGCCTTGCGCAGGTCCAGCCCGTCGTCCACCGAGTGCTTGAACGGGCCCATCTCCACCTCGCGGATCAACTCTTTCTGGAACGCGAGCCACGGTTAGCGCGCCGGACACGGAGAGCGCGGTGCGGTCGGCGAACGGACTATCGTGTTTGTTTATTTTATTCCGTTCGTACACTGGACGTTACCACAAGATTGTGCTATATAGTAAAAAGTGACACAGGTGAAACAAGATCGGCCGAACGATCCAAACACTGGCCGAATGCACATAGTGCATCCTTAATTTTTTTAAAAGAAGCAGTCAGTTAGTGGGTGAGCCTCGCGGCGGGGCACGTACCTTGACTTTGGTCTCCTGGTAGATGGTGGGCAGCACCTGCGGCAGCAGGTCGCGGATGAGCGAGGGCTTGTTGTGCGCGGCGGAGTTGAAGGCCACCAGCGCCACGCGCCGCACGCCCAGCTCGGGGTCGCGCAGCGGCACCAGCAGCTCCGGCATGCACTCGCGGAGCAGCCCGTCGATCGCTTGCGGCTGAATGGGCGGAAGCGATGCCCGTTGCGATTTATTTTTTATTTTCGTTCTCAAACTAGATTTAGCTAGTTTTTTTTTAAGCTTTAAAGAGTAACAGTTGATACATAATTTGACTGAACCGATTTACGAGACGAGGATTGTAGCATAGGGCCGCCGACTACTCTAATACCTAATTTACACTCAGCAGTCATGGGCAGGGAAGTGAGCAGGACGAACAATACTGAATAGTTCTCATGGCCCTGCCACTGCTGCTCATGCTGCCGCGTGATAGTGGAAGCGAATTGAGTTGTAGGGCTAAATGTGGTTACATAGTTCTATTGAGGGATTAATTTCACGACAGCGGGAGGAGCAGAGACATGAGCCGAGTCTAAACGGGGGGTAGTATACATAATTACGGTCAATAAATCTAAGAACGTGTTCAATTATAATTAGTTCCTATTTTGACAACGCTACAGATAAGTTGGTTGATCTGTAAATACAAGACAATATTCATATTTTCTCCTTATCGTGTCTCTGTATTTCACCGTGTTTCCTAAAAAAAAATCAGTTGTGAAGCTATTTTTGTAAAATTAATTTAGGTCTTACAAGGGGCGCAATAAGACTTTATTTGGCGTGGCACGAACTGCATGTCACTCACTTGGTCAGATATGGTGAACTTGACAGCTGTGACGGCGGTGGTCCTCGTGAGCGGCTCCGGCGACTTGAGGAATCCCTTCAGGTGTGGTAATAAGTCTTTTGGTTCCAATAGGCATAATTTTCCTAAGCATTCTGCTACCTAGAACAAATAAAGGCAATTGCAATATGTGTGTTTGTATGTGATAGAACTTCCACTGAAACATTATATAGGTATTAGAATAATGGATATACAGGTCTATTCTAATATTATAAAGAGGATAGATTTGATTGTTTGTTTGCATTGAATAGGCTCCCGAAACTACTGGACCGCTTTGAAAAAATATTTCACTGTTGGGAAGCTACAATATCCGCGGGTGACTTAAGCTACTTTTCATCCCGTAAAAATTAACGGGTCCCGCGGGATAGCAATTAATGCGGGTGAAACCGCGATATCTTCCTATTTGACATTCTGAAGCACTTTTCCACATTGATAATGTTTTCTTTTGCCTTTATCACCACGGAACAATCCAAGTGTGGTACAACGAAAGTAAAGTATAATTATTAACTGTTTATGGGATATGAGCGCATCTTTGTTGTCCATCAATAATGAATACTTACTACATTACGAGATCCTTCCTCCGCGCACTGGCAGTGTTTCGAGAGCTGCACCCATATCTGTGGTATGAATGGCCTTAGCGCTTCCACGCCCTCTGGCGTGCACGATTCACATGAGATTATCTGAAAAACAATAAAACATGTTTTATCAAAATCCTAATGACGACTTCAGTTACACTTAGAAAAGGACAACAACAATGACAGCGACCAATCATGCTGCTGCATGCCGACGAACGTAAGCGCTGGGAAACACAGACTTGTAGGGATTCTGAACACCTTGTTAACTTTGATTGACCAACCTATAAGTGTATTGCTGTCGCCTGTCATTATCATTTGTTTAGTGCCTAATAGAGACAACGATAGACAACTACGGGTTCAGAAACCGGGCATGAGGCAAGGAGTTCCCACCTCCCGCAGCGAGTGCAGCAGCAGATACTGGCGCTTGGGCTGCGCCTCGATCTCGCCGAGGATGAAGGGCAGGAACTCGGGCAGGTTGCCCACCGCCACCGAGCCCAGCGCGTAGCTCGCCGCGGACTTCACCTCCTCCGAGGACGGGGTGAACGAGTTCAGCAACACTTCCTTCAGGTTCGGGATAGAGCTTAGGTCTCTGGAAACATTGCATAGGACGGATCGCCGATTCATTGCGTGTCGGTTCTATAATATGGAGGTGATATTCCATCTGGAAGAGACTGTAAAGGCGGCTCCAATTTTTGAACTCAATATGAACGGTCACTACGTAATAATTATACTGTCAACTGAAGGAGGATTCGAGTACATGAGATAATATCTACAATCCCACATTGGATCACCTGTCTCTATCTGTCTGCCTGCGATGCATCCAATCAGTCCGCACCGCCGTCCTGGAGCGGTCGCCGCGGGCTACTCACAGATGGCGTCCGATCTCCGCGAGCGCCAGCAGCGCGAACATGTGCTGCGCGTCCGCCGCCGGCGCCGCCGCCTCGCGCAGGAACCCGCGCACCACCTCCAGCGCGTCCGCGCCGCCCTCCACCACCACCGCCGCCACGCACTTGGCCAGCGAGTGGAACGCCTGCGCACACGGAACGGTCACTCGCGACTCCGGCTCCGGCTCGCGGTTCCGGCTCGCGGCTCGCGGCTCACCTGCTTGATGTGGTGCGCATTGGCGCTGTGCTCCTGCAGACGGTGCACGGGCGCCACCAGCAGCGCCAGCAGCTCCCGGCGCGAGCAGCCCGCCACGTCCGCCGACACCAGCGCGCTAAGCACGCCCAGCATCGCCTTCAGCGCGCCGCCTGCGGACAGCACGCGTCAGCGGGGGCGGCGGCGGGGGCGGGGCGGGGCGGGCGAGGCTCACCCTGCAGCAGCGGCGACTTGGCGAGCGCCAGGATGTTGGGCGTGAGCGCGGCGCGGGCGTCGGGCGTGAGCGCGGCGGGGCAGCGCAGGCAGGCGCCGCGCACCAGCGTCAGCGCCGTCTGCGCGCAGTGCAGGTCCGACTCGTTCACCAGCGCCGGCACCTCCATCAGCACCTGAGGGACGCGCACGCTGTTATACGTGCCACCGACTTGAGCGCTCGTCCGGCGTCATAGCCTACCGCGTTCCCCTTGTACACCCGAATATCGCACTTTCTCGAGCACGCCGTGAGCTATTCCCATTCGAAGAACAAAATTCAGTATTATAAATAAATGAAAAATAATACTGGGGCGATGCTCACCTTACTCAACAGCTCGATGCTGATAGCATTGCTGTAGTTTTGCACCAGTGTGTCCAAGAGGACCAGAGTTGATAGCTTCAAAGCTCTTTGATTTTTCCTCAGGAATGATCCTAATATTGGCACTACGTCCGACTGAAACCAATTTTTTTAATGTCATTATCCATAGATTGGTAAAGATTCGCTTAATCCAAAAACTCATCTCAGACTTACTAATATGGGTCTCAGATCGATTCTCAATGGTGAGGAAGCCACTTTGGTCAATGCCTTGACCGTGGTCAGGCGAGTGATCTCATTGCGTAGTCTCTCTAGGAATATTGGCAAACAGACGGGGAGCTCATCCTGTAACCATTACACACAATCATAAAACACACACAATAAATAAGTCCCTACAAAAATAATTCTGGTAATTCAGTGTCTCGAATCATACGGAACTGAAACGAATTTGAAAACAATGCCGAGTTTCAACTTTTATATTTTGCCACTATTATAATTTAAATTCATTTTCGTCACAAGATATTTTCTTTACTAGCCGATTTATTCAACGAAGTTTTAACAATGGACGAGTATCGTTAGTCGTTTGTTTTTTCGCGTATCTGATTTTTCTGTTGGAAAATTTACTTCTGTCGCCGCCCAAGAAGTTTCAAGAAGGTCCAGTCACCTGCAGATAGTCCCCGAAGTGGCAGAGCAGCTGCCCGCAGGCGGCGATGGCGCGCTCCTTCACCTCCTGGTCCATGTCGGTGGCGCGCAGCCGCACCAGCGTGCACTCGTACATGGCGGGGATGTAGGGCCGCAGCGCCTCCGCCGGCGGCTCGATGCCCACCTCCACCTCGCCCTCCGACCCCTCCACGTTGTCTGGAACGTTACAACCGGACTATTCGAACGAGAAACTACACCTTATTTGTTAACGGCTACAGATAAGAATGCGCCCGGGAGACTAACCGAGCGGCCGCATGACCTTGACCAGCGTCTGGAGCACCCGCAGCGCCTCCGCGGTGACCTTGTAGAAGGGGTCGTGCACGCAGGCCAGCACGGCCGGCATCAGCGCCGCCACGTGCGGCCGCATGGTGGCGCCGCTGTGCCCGCGCACCAGGCACACCACAAACACGAGCGTCTCTATCTTCATCGATGACGCCGTGCCTTTGTCCCTGTGCAACGTGGAAACAGCGTTGAGGCTTTTGGAACAAAATGACAGGCGATCGAATAGCACACGCACGCGCGTACTGACGTGAGCGGCGGCGTGAGCGCGCGGATGACGCGCGCGGCGTGGTCGGCGAGGCAGCCGGGCGCGGCGGCCAGCAGCTCGCGCAGCAGCGCCAGGGCGCAGCCGCGCGCGCGCACGCTGCGGCCGCGGATGCCGCGCAGGGAGGGGGCGGGGGGGGCGGTACTGTACTGACGTGAGCGGCGGCGTGAGCGCGCGGATGACGCGCGCGGCGTGGTCGGCGAGGCAGCCGGGCGCGGCGGCCAGCAGCTCGCGCAGCAGCGCCAGGGCGCAGCCGCGCGCGCGCACGCGGCGGCCGCGGATGCCGCGCAGGGAGGGGGCGGGGGGGGGCGGTACTGTACTGACGTGAGCGGCGGCGTGAGCGCGCGGATGACGCGCGCGGCGTGGTCGGCGAGGCAGCCGGGCGCGGCGGCCAGCAGCTCGCGCAGCAGCGCCAGGGCGCAGCCGCGCGCGCGCACGCTGCGGCCGCGGATGCCGCGCAGGGAGGGGGCGGGGGGGGCGGTACTGTACTGACGTGAGCGGCGGCGTGAGCGCGCGGATGACGCGCGCGGCGTGGTCGGCGAGGCAGCCGGGCGCGGCGGCCAGCAGCTCGCGCAGCAGCGCCAGGGCGCAGCCGCGCGCGCGCACGCTGCGGCCGCGGATGCCGCGCAGGGAGGGGGCGGGGGGGGGCGGTACTGTACTGACGTGAGCGGCGGCGTGAGCGCGCGGATGACGCGCGCGGCGTGGTCGGCGAGGCAGCCGGGCGCGGCGGCCAGCAGCTCGCGCAGCAGCGCCAGGGCGCAGCCGCGCGCGCGCACGCTGCGGCCGCGGATGCCGCGCAGGGAGGGGGCGGGGGGGGCGGTACTGTACCGACGTGAGCGGCGGCGTGAGCGCGCGGATGACGCGCGCGGCGTGGTCGGCGAGGCAGCCGGGCGCGGCGGCCAGCAGCTCGCGCAGCAGCGCCAGGGCGCAGCCGCGCGCGCGCACGCTGCGGCCGCGGATGACGCGCAGCGCGCCGCGCACCACCGACGGCACCTGCCGGCAGAACGGCGCGGGTCACATCGGGGAACGCTGCGCGACGGCCGACCGGCGAGAGCCTCGGCGAAGAAATACGACATACCCTCTGAAGCAGTAGAAACTGAGCGGAGTTATCGTCGTGAGCGATGGTCATCTGCATCGCGGGCGGCGGGCGCGTGGCGCGCAGAAGCGCGGTATACGCGCCCAAAATGTCACACTTTACGTTCTCTTCGCGTTCTGCAAAGGAAACCCGATTGGTACCCGACCGATTCGTTTACATTTCTCTTTCCAGGCTTTCTAAAAACCGCCTCGGTCACAAAACAGGGTTGCATTTCCTCTACCTTTGAATCTGGCGATCAAAGCGGGTGACACCGTTCGGTACATGTCAGCTAGAAGCTCGTGGCGAGTTGCTATTACGGACTCCAAGCATTTGGCTGCGGCGCGCCTCACCTGAAACAAGCCGACGAGAGGTCCTGAACTGATCCTCAACCAACTCCATTTAAAAAAAAATCCTTTTCCAATTCAGTCAAAAATGTAAAAAGTCTAAGGTGGCAAGTGGCAAAAAGAATACCAGAATAATGTGAAAATCATTGGGGAAATGTAGTTTTGAATCACACATTCTCATCTAACACACTAGTTTTGAATCACACATTCCCATCTAATACACTAGTTATGAATCACACATTTACTCTGACACACTAGTTTTGAATGACACATTCTCATCTGATACACTAGTTATGAATCACACATTTACTCTGACACACTAGTTTTGAATTACACATTCTCATCTGATACACTAGTTATGAATCACACATTTACTCTGACACACTAGTTTTGAATCACACATTCTCATCTGATACACTAGTTATGAATCACACATTTACTCTGACACACTAGTTTTGAATCACACATTCTCATCTGATACACTAGTTATGAATCACACATTTACTCTGACACACTAGTTTTGAATCACACATTCTCATCTGATACACTAGTTGTGAATCACACATTTACTCTGACACACTAGTTTTGAATCACACATTCTCATCTGACACACTAGGAACATGTGATCTGTCTATGGCCTGACACCTCCAGTGAGCGTACCTTCCACGACATGTCGTCATCATCGGAGTACTCCTCGGAGTCGGACTCGGGCTCCGCGTCGGGTGCGAAGGACTCGTCCTCCATCTCCTCGTCCTCGCCGCCGCCCTCCTCCTCGTCCTCGTAGTTGTAGTTGGGGTCGTACGTGATCATCTTCAGGCATAACTCGATTATCTGATGGGAAATACCAAATGGGTCAGAATTAGAATAATTTTATTATACCTAGCTTACATACTTAATTATTTATGCTTACATAATTAGGTAATTTAGAGTATGCAATGCACCTAGATGATTGTTCAACGAACCATGTTCAATTTTGTTGCCTAAATCTATGTAGTACCCTGTTGTAAAATCAATTGTGGACGAAATAAAAAAAAAATCTTCCAATGTGACAATGGAACATTATAACACTGAAATTTCCTTGTTCCAAATGGTGTATCACAAAGTGTACAAGTGTTCCTTCGTGAGTCCTCACCGTCGGTATATGCGGCTGTACTTCCTTGGGGCACTTGAGCACAAACGCCTCTAGCGCTTGCAGGCAATGCTCTCGCAGCTCCTCGTCGGCATCGGTGGAGTATTCCAACACTTTGGGCGCCACTCGCCACAGCTGCTCCCCGAACCTGTGCCCTGCTTGACGACTGTAACAATCATAAGAATATAATATGATACTTATATGAACATAGTATTATAATTATATACAAACTAGCAGACACGGCCACGCGTTGCTGTGGCTAAGGTTTTTGTTATTGCGACTATAAATTGAGATGTAAGCTATTCAAGTTAGATCAAACTGCACACGGTGTGCAAACGTGTTTAAAATTGGTAAAGTAGTTTAGGAGTCCATCGCGGACAAACAACGTGACGCGTAATTTATATATATTAAGATAAACGTAATTGTTTGAGGTTGAAAAAAGACAAATCAATGCAACTTGATAGATAGGACCCGGCTAGGCTACAAAGTACTATATTATGTAAGTCAAAATGTAAAAATGTATACAATGCTAAGTTTTCTCCAATTCATAGAATAAATGTTTTGCTTTTGATGTGCGCTTTGTTTCTTACCAAACAGATGCAATGCACTGTATATGAGTGCGGCTGACACTAGAGGAAGTAGATGAGCCCAGCCCCTCCAGGAGGTGATCGATCAGTTTGTTGTATAGAGAAGCATTGCAGGACATCACCAAATGAGACAGGGCGACGATGGTGCGTTTACGAACAGCCTAGTGAAACAAATACGAGAATTATTTGTTAAACTTGTTAGTGTTCCAGCAAACATAGCCTAATTTGATATCAGATGTACATAGTTAGAAAATATTATACATACATAAATATTGATGGAATGTGTATGTGTATGGCACAAGGTGCATAAAAATGATGAGGTAGATACTTGTTACAGCATTTCTCTTTTGTACATATTCTAGCAGTTTAAAATCGGCTCAGCCTGATGCCATACCTACTGAATACCTGGTTACCATACCTGGTTAGAATAATTTAGAACAATATTATTTAAAACATTCCATAATATACACACCTGGCGAGGGGATGCCAGTTGTGGGAGCAGTGAATTCAGAAGCATCGGGTGGAAAGATATTAAAAGTCCTCCAAATCTACTCAATAGGTCGGCTAATATGTCCAAAGCTTCCAACTGTACAGACACATCTTCTTGCTGAAAAACCAAATAATATGTTCGTTGAATAAAATACAGTGGTTGTGTAAGTATTTTTTTTAATTATTTCTTAAACACAGTAGAGCAATAAGCTTATTAAAAACAGTTGCAGAGCCATACAGACTATTGCAATTAATGTATAATAAAATAGGTTTATTTTGATTTTATGTTGGACTTATATTATACAAATCAAATAGATTTTGTAGTATTTGTAGGACAATAGTGCATTTCACATAAAAATAAAACTTGTCTTATTGAGCAGAGATGATGCGCAGTACTTGTAGCGCAGCGATCAGCGATGTGTAGTACTTCCTTTTGCGCTCCACAAATCACGGCCCAGTTTTCTGATGACGTAACCGGATGACAGCAGCGCCACCTATCGTCCACAATCGCAGGAAGCCGTTGGCGGCATTTTACTTGAACTTGTCATAGTGATTGGCAATTTAGCATTTAGCGTCGTAACTTCTCAAATGAACAACATCTATTTCATATCTATTTGATCAAAGTTGAAAAATGTTCAATTTGAATGTAAATTATTTCAATTAAGTATAACATTATGTAAATTAAAAATAGTTATTGTGTTGCTCGTTCTGTAAATTCATATTTTTAACGAGTGACGATACGAGCGTTGCGACCATGTGGAACGCGTGGTAAATCGGTGCACCGACTGGGACGCCAGGCCGGCGCGGCCTCGTGCCACCGCATTATGGAAAATTATCATACTGGGCTGTGATGGATGAACGTGATGTGATGGTGGAACGCAAAAGGAAGTACTACGAACTTGCGTGCATCATCACACCTACTAATAGTAGTAAAATTTCAAAAAAATATTATACTCATAAAAATACTTACTAGTGAGAAAATGCTCAGCAGGTGTTTGATAATGGGAGCTATGTATACAACCTATTATGCCTGTTTCGTAATAAAAAAGCTGTACAATGAAGTTTTAAACATAAATACCTTCTCAATAGCGCTGCTCAGCTTGCCTGTAATTTTTTTGCACACATTGGCTGCTAATGTGTTTGATCCAAGTGGCAGCTCGGATATGACGGTCTTCAATCCAATACTGCTAATATCCCGCAGCTGCTCTGTGTCAGAGAGCATGTTGGCACACAGACTGTCCACAATGCCTTCCACTTGAAACTCTTTCACTTTATTCACAAGAGGACCGAGGCTGCAGTAAAGAAACAAAGTTTTGGGGTTGTCTAATTATGGATCGTAAAAATTACGGATTGCACAATTTATACTGTGTTTTCGTGCTGTTGACCCCTTTATTTACAATTTTGATCTTGATTTTGAATTTGAAACTTAAGTATAGGTACCTACTTGAAATGTAGTAAGTGATAGTTGGCGCTCACTTATTTTTTCATATGATTAATAGATGATGAGTTAAATAATGGAGTTGTAAATTATAGAAAAAGGTGAGATTAAACAGATGTGAACCGACTAGCATATAATGGCCTGGAATAAATGCGAAGTGATTCAATAATAGTTGAGATAGTTTCTTAGAGCAAAGGTCAAACAACATTGTTTACCTAGGTCAGTCGCTCAGTCAAGGCATTAGCCATAACTATCTAAGCATTAATGCTTTTGCTGCCCTTGAATAGTTTGTACAGATAAATATTGCACACTCAAAAAACATTTGCCAGCAGCAAATGCGTTTATCCCAATTCCAATTATACTGTCTTGCTTTTAAGCTTCTATAATCATGTTTTATAAATAACGAAAAGGCTATAATTTGCTTGTTATCACTCTTTCTTATATGTAATGATGGAATCCATAGGGTAATGCACTGCCAATTTGTTATTTATTCACTCTTCATGGGTGCTTGATCACTACAATGACAAATGAGCGTTTTGACCATTATCCAACCTCTCAAACCCACCACTAAGCCGGTGGCAGCCTAATAAGGATATTCTAGCCAGGAGACGACTTAGATTATGGATAGGTCATACCTAACAGCAGCTGCAGTAGTAACTGCAGCGCATAATACAAATGTTACTTAGCTGATTAGTGCAGTCGATGAATACGCACCATTTAACTGCTAAATTTTGAACTTCACCATTCTTGTCCTCCAAGAGACGGAGCAGCATTTTCACCACTTTTCGCTCGGAGTCATCGTCCAGCTTTATGCTGTCCTTTTGCAGTTCAGTCATCAGATCATTTGTGGCCATAAACCGGAAGTCTTTATCGTTGGAGGTCATCTGTAGATTCATTTTCACATTGTTGCTCCTGGATCTCAATAGAAAACAATATTTTGGACAAGTCATGCACCGGCGGCGTACTCACCTTCTCCAGAAGATTTGCTATTTGATAGGATACACTAGCCATTTTGTTATTTTTTTAGTACCAGTTATATCCAAAGTTAAAATTAAAACACAAATGAATTACATGAACTATCTTTGAAGAAAAATCGTAAAAAGTAATAGGAATTTCAAGATCGAAAATTCACTCGGCTGTTGGTCTGCTTTGTGGTTTTTCGCTCTTTTCTGTTTTGTTTTTTTTTGTTGTTTTAGTTATGGCTTCGCACGGTTTGTGCATATAGCCAGTGTCAAGTATTTTATTATATAAGTATTTCTTAATTTCACATTTAAGAAAGTCACAGCAATATAGCAATCGTGGTCAAGTAGTCAAGTCAATTATTTACATAGTCAAAGTCATGATTCAGTAAAGTGGTGGATGCTTTACTGAAACTTCCTGGGAGTTTCCGAAAAAATACGAAATGACACGTTTTTTGAGTCTATATCATTCGCCTACACTCGTGCACGTTAACGAACACTTAATGATTAATATTCCACCAATATTACACATTAACACTCGAAGAAACACAAGTTTGAGAAAATAATACAAAACCAACAACGCCTCACTATCGTATTCCCGCCAAAAAACTCCGCTCTTTTCTGTCTCGTTCGGTAGTATTGCCATGTCGCACAGATTTCCATAGAGGAAATAAAATATATACGTTCCAAAACGTCAAAATTGTCCCAATCAAATGGTCGTCTCGTGTAGACTGTCAGCCCTAGTACCTATCTACATAGATGGTTTTTTTTTTGGTTTAGTTATGGCTTCGCACGGTTTGTGCATATAGCCAGTGTCAAGTATTTTATTTTAAGTATTTCTTAATTTTACATTAAGAAAGTCACAGCAATATTATAGCAATCGTGGTCAAGTAGTCAAGTCAATTATTTACATCGTCAAAGTCACGATTCAGTAAAGTAGTGGATGCTTTACTGAAACTTCCTGGGAGTTTTGGAAAAAATGCGAAATGACACGTTTTTTGAGTTTATATCATTCGCCTTCACTCGTGCACGTTAACGAACACTTAATGTTTAATATTCCACCGATATTACACATTAACACTCGAAGTAACACAAGTTTGAGAAAATAATACAAAACCAACAACGCCTCACTATCGGATTCCCGCCAAAACTCATCGACGGTTTTATTCAGCACCGATTCTTCAACACCAAAGTACTAGTTGGCTGCATATACTGTCATCTAGCGGCAAATGGAAATATTTAAAGTATACTTAACAACGGTGCTACTTGCTATGGCTACTCGACACTAGATGGCCCTAAAATACAAATAATTTCATATAATATTTTATTGGGTAAAAAGTTTTTTGTTTTTTGTTTTAGCAATGGCTACGCACGGTTTGTGCATATAGCCAGTGTCAAGTATCCTATTATAACAAGTATTTCTTAATTTCACATTAAGAAAGTCACAGCAATATAGCAATCGAGGTCAAGTAGTCAAGTCAATTATTCACATCGTCAAAGTCACGATTCAGTAAAGTAGTGGATGCTTTACTGAAACTTCCTGGGAGTTTTGGAAAAAATGCGAAATGACACGTTTTTTGAGTTTATATCATTCGCCCACACTCGTGCACGTTAACGAACACTTAATGATTAATATTCCACCAATATTACACATTAACACTCGAAGAAACACAAGTTTGAGAAAATAATACAAAACCAACGTCTCACTATCGGATTCCCGCCAAAACTCACTCCGCGTAAAAAGCTAGGTACTCTCGGGCACAGATTTTTCTTGATGCTACGTCTATGCTCTCGAGTTACTCTATGGACGTCGTAGCCGTAGCATCCGTAGCATATCTATTGCTACGGAAGTACCTACGGATTTATAAATCTACAGATTGGGCCTATCTATGGATTGCCATAGTGTAACTTTGTATAGGTAATTAGATATAGGTAGGTATCATGAACCTTGGCGGTCTTACCACGAAATTCTCCACAAATCGAAGTCCAACCCTCGCTTTTTGTAACTCAATAACAAATTCACAAGTAAAACAAGTAGGAATGCCAGAATTGAGTAAGACAACGCGAGTAAAAGACCTCGATTTTGTGGAACGAAATATAAGAAACATCTGTCTAACTCTGGTCTAAACTTTTATACTTATAAGACGGTAGATGACTGAGGTATATTATAGGTACTACACGCACCCCAGTCCCACTCACTGGCGACTGTTGAGCGTGCGCGATCTTCCGCACATCCTCCGTTTATTATACGTAACATTGTCCAGCAGCGGAGACCGGAGGCGTTGTTGTTCCCCCTCGTGCCGTAGTGTTTATATTCTACAAGTATTTCCTAAAGTGAGGACTTGTAAAGCCAGCTATGCATTTACTAGAGTTCACAACTCTACTTACTATCTATGCTTAAAAAGCAATGCTTTAAAAACAATAAAATCTGTAGGCCTATTCACAAATCTCGGAAAGCTATCGATTCCGAAAAAGCAGAATTCATATCCGATCCGACGCATTAGAAATATGCGATTCAGAGATCCGAGAAGATCCGATCGACAGGCGTTTCCGAAAGATTGCCGTGTCTGAAACATAGACAATACCGGTAATTAAGGAAACTCTTGTTGTTCTATGTAGTTTGACGTTAGTTGTGCGTTTACGAAGACTAAACGGTATGGTAGAAAGTAATTATCTTGGTAGAATTATTTTAGTTGTTAATAAAAACTATGAATCCCATAATTTCACAACAATATTGTATGCAGACTTACAATATTATGTGTATGCAAATTTTTAAACATGTATTACATATTTTAAAATCAGCGTTTAACGAAAGAAACAAATAATTTTATAAGATTTGTTTGTAGTGTAAATTCGCTTTGTAAATGTCATGTCAATAGATGTCAAATTGTCACAAACTTGAACTAAAAGAAGCTGGGCTTGGATGTATCGTATTTCTATGCGACTTGTTTTGTTTGTGAACTGTGAGGCGTCTTGAGACACTTCAACTTTTGTTTTGTCTTGTTGGAAGAACTTCGCGCGTAAATAAGATGAGCATAGTGAGTATAATATATCCAAATTAACTGTACGTACATAGGTAAGTATTATACCTCAATGATTATGTCACCCATATATATTCTTGTTTACAAATCCTTTGGAGGTAAATAAAGTTCTATTGATTTGTTTAGTATAAATAATTATGTGGTCTCAGTTAACATGTAACTTGTTGTATAAACTCTTAAGTATTTCAGTTTTGCTATCGTAGGTAATTTTGAGAGCTCATTGTTTTTTCTACTTAGTATAGGTACTGTAGTAATAAAATCGAAGACAGATAATAATGGTGATTGGCCATCAGCAACTTACAATAACTTAGTTTTAATACATTATGTTTTATTATATTTACAGGAGGCTTGCAAGTGGCCCGAGAGGAGAAGGTAGAAGCTATTGAGCAAGTGGCTGTAGGTTTACATTAAAAGCCTCCGAGTTGCGTGAAATCGCTAGAGACTTGGGAAATTTGCCAGAACTAAGTAGGTACGGTAAAGTTTTCCTCGTTACTTTTTTTGGTTGGAATGATTGGATCGGGAAAATAATAATATGATGTATTACTTTTATGTTACAATCTTTTTAAACATACTTAATCTATTTATTGCATACAGTCTTATTTCTTAACTATGAACACTTTGTTGCATAAGTTTTGCTAGTTCTCAGTGTCAGCATTTAGAGCTTTGTTGAGGTATATTCCAGCATGTGATGCTTATTATCTAAAGCGTTCAAACCCCTTAAACAATGCTAGATACAATTGTGGGACTGAATGTGCAACTCTGTGTAGTGTGCCTCTGGGCTGTTTGGCTCGCCAGTATTGGTGTGAAAATACTTGGGTCCAAGGGGTACCCTGAATCACCTAAAAAATGAAATATTGTTATTACTTACAACAAGTTAATATATTATTATGAATTGTTCCAGGTAACTTCACTAGTCTGCAACTGTCACAAATCCGTGCCAGACGTGCAAGATCCCTTGGAGTTAATAGTGTTTAGAAACCAAGACAGCAAGATGTTGCCTCCGTAAACCCCTTCATCTTATTTCTTAACAGCCTACTCCTTCAAATGAAGGCGTCATGTGTGCTTCCTGGGTAGCAGGCCAATAAATATAATATAATTATCCAATTGCTGTCACATACCTAAAGCCACAGAGAATAATTTAGATAGGTAGTACTTACTCAAAGAATTTTTTTTATCATCAGCCAATTACTATTTATATGTGATAGATATGGTTTAATTTAAAATGAATAATATACCTATACTTACTTAACATAAATGAACATTGAAGTTTTGTTAATAATATATATTATAATTAGGTACTTACCATAATTTTAATGCTCATGCAGTTTCATTACCAAAATAAATATTTACTGTGAACTCATATACCTTTTATTTAGTACCTAGTATCTACCTAATTACATTGAGAAAGTGAGTTCGGAAATGTAGTACTTATTACTTACCTACCACCTAATATCAAGTAAAGCTGTGTGTTTGATATCATTCATTATTATAATAATAGTAGGTACATATTACTATTTATGTTAGGTACTTATTTAATATAACTTTCATTACCTACACAATACCTACATCATTTTGTATTATTTGCTAGCTTTCTAACACACCCAGGGCAATAGCGCGACTATAATATCACGCCCCTTCACACCAGTGTGTAGCTGTGTGAACCAATATGAACAATATATAAACAATATATGCACCTACATACTTAATATAATTTCAATAAAATAGCAAATAACTATTTCTTCAAGTATAACCTCAATCTTTTCCAAGAAAGACGGCTTTCCGTGACTCAATAGCTGTCGGAAGAGTTTTCGATTAGGATCAGCTGTGATCTGTCAAAAGTTATCGATTTCGGATTTGTGAATCGCGATTTCGAATCTAATCGGAAACTTATCGAATCCGATAGTTTCCGAAACTTGTGAATAAGGGTGCTGATCTAGGTACTCTACTGTATCTACTCCTACTACGTTTTGACTACTGTAGTACCTACTAGAAAATGAGCTGTTTTGATAACCAGTAAAAAACTTTTTAGAATTATTTATTTATTTTTAACTTTTAGTACAAAATAAAACTAGTACACAGGGATACATCTCAAACCTAGCATTTGCAATGTTGAATAGTCCGAGGCTTACGACGATAAGTCTTCTCATTTGTACTATTTTAGAACTATAACGTCACACAGTTCAGCTCATATTCCCCATCTAAAAATAAAATTAGTCGTGAGAGATACAAAACTGAATAATGTAATCACTCTTCGAGTCAATCTAAAAATAGACACAATTTTATTTTATGCCGACGACATCACTAATTCTAATCGGAGCTTCGGAATCAAATTTACACTTACTTAATAATATACAAAATACACATTTTGAGGTTTGGAGCGGCTTTCATTTAAGTTATTTTTCAGGCACGTTCAAACCAGTGCTCACCAATATTCAAAATACATGAAACCACTCAAAATATAATGTGTAGTGTGTATATGAGCTAAAATGCCTAACCACATGAAAACAATAAATGGTGGCAGGATGTTCAACGTTCAAGACGGACTGCCACCACTATCTAAGATTAATGTCATGTTATTATCATTCTGAAATATTAATCACGTTATTATTATGATAGTGGTGGTTAGGACATGATAACGCACAAAGAGTTAGCTGCTACGATCGCCTACAATACACATGATTACGGCAAACCGTGGACATTAATCCGCATTCTGACATCTTGCTAAGAATAAATTACTCAACCTCAGTAATCATTAGCAGCTAGCAATTTCATCGTTTGAAAACAAAGTGTAAAGTATACTTGACTCGACATTTTCATACATTTTGGGTCGTTTATGTATTTCAAACATGCCATGATTATGCAATTTCTCTTTGTCAACGAAATAATCGACGATCTCAATACCATTAATTTCTACAGCTCGTAAGTTACTTTAACCTACCATTACATACCAATCGTGTCAAATTCTTATCATAGTTACAAATAGCAGTGCAAATTCAAAATTATCATATAAAACTGTCATTCATGATTTTACTTCATTTGAATTTTAACAAACTGTTGATTTTTTTAAATTTAAAGACATGATTCACATGCAAGTAAAATGTGGTCCACATCCAGATATACATAATTTTATGAATGTTGTTATACATAGCTACAATCAGAAATAAAAACATAATTGTAGTTTGCATGATAAATAATCATTCAAAAAAAATTTTTTTTGTAACTGTTATGAAAATGTTGTACCTACACTTCTTAGTTTCTGAGTATGTGCTGCATACATAACCAAAATATTACCAAAAATTGGTAGTTTATAATATGTAGCTATATATTATATTGAGATTTTTGTAAGGCAGTTAGTTCTTACTATTATCTTGAGTAAAAATAGTACAAATTGTACAAAATATTCATTAGCCTTGCATTATCATTCATTGATGCCATGTAGTGGATTGTCCCAAAGATATGTCTTACGGATTGCAGATCTTTTACATAATAATCGTTACATGAAATTAATACATGATAATGCAACAGCTTCAATGTGGAATTCCTTAATTTCTATTTCTGTGTGCGCGAAGCCTAATTCGCAATGAAAACATATCGTTAAAAGAGCACTTTAAATTTTTTTACTACACACTCTATCCAACATTTAATTTTGCACTTACAAAATATGTATAAAAACTCGCGATCGATTCACTATAAGTAATAAAATTATAGCACCAGACTAACTACAATTTGTATATTTTCTCATGTTACGAATCTCATTTTCTCTCATGCATCCAAATCGTGCAAGTTGTTACATTATATAACTCGTAAAATTTTAGTTATATTGTTCTCCTTCTGAGCCAGTGATACGTATAAAATATTGCATTGAAAATCCAACCAATATCGATTTTATTGCTAATCAAGTACGTACAGTTTAATAGCTAAAATTAATCGATCACCAATAAATTGATCACAAGTGAATGAACACAGTGGAAGCTAAACGATTTTGACACTTATATTACATGGCAGTGATTAAATCGAAGTCTAACATAGCCAACACATTTAGAAGAAGTTAATAATAAGTGATTTTATTTATTTTGAATCATGTGGATATTACATTCATGTCAGATTTACTACAATGCTTTCAATTTAACAAACTCAATCATCACACAAACGTTGCTTGTTGATTGGCCAATCACAGTTAAAATTATATTACTCGATTCTTATAAAATATGTGTAACCCGTTTCAATTCTCATTAAAAAAATGCAGTACAAAAGGCTACGATTACTCTTATAAATATAATTGATCGGTTTTGACATGCGATTAATATGTATCCTAATTATATTTATTATTATAATTACAATGGTCTCAAGTTATGCTACATTAGCAGTTGAAATGGACTGTAAATAAATTTAAAATATATAGGGTTAACCTATACTATTCGCTGATTAACTTTTTTATGTGGTTAGTACACATTTTTTTTTCTATTTCCCAAATACACTCTGTAATGTTGATGACCACTTGGTGTTACAATACAAATAGCCACGACGTTTTAGTCCACAAAAACTGTCTAAAGTAGTCTTACTAGAGATACATCTCTTTATGTACATTACTTTTGTCGTAAATCTATACCATAAGAATTCGACAGGCATAATAAAAATTCTATTAATAAGATTCCCAAAGAAATGATTGACATTATTCAGACTGAGCATTTCGTAACATCGAAAACTAAAACACAAAACAACAAACATCCATCAAACGACCGGCGTAAGGACGATCCTCTGCGTCGTCACCGAATCATGTATTTCAAACTCTAACACCTAAATGAACACATGAAATACAATCCGCCGCGCGAACTCGACGTGCGCGCCCGACGGAGCGGCGACATAAAACTACATTTAAATAATTACAAGTCTTAAACATAAAATAAACTCAATAATATACATAATTACATTATATATTCGAAAAATATAACAAAAAACCGAGTCAACATCCGAAGAGCCGATCCCGACCCAGACCGGGCTCGGGCGCCGACCGCGCACGCGCGGGGCGCGGGGCGCGCGGCGGGCGGCAGTGATCGCAGTGAAATTACGCTAGCGCGCGGCTCCGGGGCGCTACGGGCGGCCCCGTCACATCGGCGGCCGCTCCCACTCCACGGGCGGGGGCGCCCCGCTCCACGCGGCGCCCCAGCGCTCGCGCTTGAAGAACCGCTTCTTGAAGTGGTGCGGCAGCGGCGAGGGCGACGGAGAGCGCGCCTCGCCGTTGGCGCCCCCGCCCGGCGTGGCGCCGCCCGGCGGGCCGGCGCTGGAGCGCCCCGCGCCCGCCGCCGCGGCCGCCGCCGCCGCCGCCGCCTCGTGCCCGATGCCCGAGTCCGGCGACGTGTTGCACGCCTCGTCCGACCGCCGCCGCTTGTCCTCCATCGCGGTGGAAGCGAACGATATAATCTGGTCGAATCGAAACGCGATTCGGTCCTGCCACTTGCTCTCGTCGACTTCCTCGCCGCCCTCGCCTTCTGCAACGATAATCGCGGTCAAAACGAGATCGGGCGCGTAGGACATTCTATGGAGGCGGCCTCTCGTCGTCTCACCGGTGGGCGGTGGTGAGCGACGGAACATGCCCGTGTAGAAATGAATTTTTCTCGGGGTGCTAGAGTCGAAAAACGAGTGATTTTTTGTTAGGCGCTAGATATAGAACGGTAGTTACCGGGCAGACGGGCGCCGTCCGGCAGCTCGTCGACCAGCGGCGTGGAGGAGTTGGAGTGCGGGTCGGGGGGCGGCGAGCGGCGCCGCGCCTCCTCCTCCGCGCCGCGCCCGCGCCAGTACTCCGACGCCAGCACGCGAGCCTGCAGGCACGCCGCCAGCCCTGGGGACGACGGTGCGATATAAAGACCACCCGCTATATAAATCCCGACGAAAAGAGTATGCACCAGATATGTAGATTCACAACAGAACAAATATGCTATGAAGTCGGCGTACCTTCCAGCGGCTGGTGGTGCGGCTCGTGGTAGCGCGCGCTCATGTTGACGGCGGCGTTGATGATGCTCTGGTTGGAGATCTCGAGCGTGCGCTCGATCTCGCCGTTGACGAGGTCACCGATGGTGCGCGCGCCGCCCGCCGGCGCCGCCAGCCGCTCCGCCGACAGGTGCCGCCGCAGCGCCAGCTTCGCGGGGGACACCTGCGGGACGACGGAGGATCAGCCGCGGGCTCCGTGGCGAGGGAGAGCGGGATGCGAGACGCGACACGCGGACGTACCTGCGAGAACTCGGGCGGCGGCGCGTGCAGGCGCGGGCCGAGCGGCGCGAGCGGCGCGAGCGGTCGCGCGTCGCGGCGCTCGAAGGGGTAGCGCTCGCGCCGCAGCTCGCGGGCGCGCGCGTAGCCGACGGGCGAGGCGGGCGCGGAGGCGGGCGCGGGCGCGGGCGCGGGCGGCGGCGCGGGCCGCGGCGGGAAGGAGTGCGCCGGGCCGCGCACGTAGCCGTTGCCGTAGCCGTGCGTGGGCGTCGGCTGGCGCGCCGCCTTGCGCTGCTCCTGGTCCTCGTTGAGCACCGAGGTGATGATGCTCTTGAGGCGGTCCTCGAAGTTGATCACCTTGGGCGACTCCTGCACCTTGGCGACGACGTTGGCGACGACGTTGAGCGCCTTCTGCTTGGCGGGGTCGGCGCGGTCGGCGCGGGCGGCGAGCGGCGGCGGCGGCGGCGGGAGGCGCGGCGGCTTGCGCTCGGGCTTGCGCTCGGGCTCGCGCGGGTAGCCGTTGACGTGCCGCGGCGCCTGCTTGGTGGCCGCCTCCAGCTGGCGGCCGGTCTCGAGGATCTTCTGCGCCAGCAGCTCGGGGTTCCGCTCCTCGATCTTGCCCACGTCGGGCACGTCGGGCCACTCGTGCGAGCCCGCGCGGTCCCGCTTGCGCGGCTTGACGCACACGGAGTGCGGCTTGACGGTGGCGACGGGCACGCCGGCCGGCTTGGCGTCGCCGGCGCGCTCCATCTGCACGATCTCGCTCTGCAGGTGCGAAACCTGCGCATGTAACCGCTTCCTGTGAGCCAGCGTGGCCGTTATCTCTTTGAGGACGCAGTCGTACTCCACGCTCGCGGTCACCTCCGCGCTCGGCGGGACGTGACCGAGCCGACGATACTTTTCGGTAATTTCGAAAGTCCGCTGTTTCACTAGCGCTGCTTGGTCGGCCTCTATATTGTTTACCTGAATCGAATGAAAAACAGTTTTGATTCCGATCGAACTCAAGGATCGAGTTAAAGCTTCACCGAGGTACCCGCCCTGATAAAAAGCGCAAGCGTCGCCGGACGCGCCGCCCGGGCGGGCGTCCGACGCATTCGTAACCTTCTAGAGTAGTATAAGTGATGAGAGTAGCGGTACGAGGCATACCTGCGCCTGCAGCTTGCTCGCCTTGCTCTGCAGCTCCTTGTGCCTGCCGACTATCTCCTTCGCCTTGGCGAGGAGATCCACCGTGTTGTTCGCGTGAATGCCCAGTTCGCTCATACGTGCCTTTAGTAACGCAACGCTGTCGCTAATCAGCACGCTTATCTGCTTGTCCAACTGCGACGCGCGCGATTTCAGCTTTTGATTTCTCTCCTGTGTGGACAATACGGATTTGAGCACAACTCGACTCGGGTCGTCATAACGGTGCCGCTCCTCGGCACCGCTCGGTTCGAAATTTTAAGAAAGAAAATCGCCGTAACTTCCACAAAGAGAGTATCGACCGATCGGTCGGAGATCCCCACCCGTCCGACGTACACGTACCTTCTCCTTGTCGATCTGGTCCCTCAGCTCGTCCCCGTAGGCGGGGTCGTGCATGCGGCGCACCACGGCCAGGTACTGGTCGCGGAACATGTCCAGCAGCAGCTGCAGGCTGTAGGGCGCGTGCGGCGCGCGCGGGATGTCCAGCTCCGAGTGCAGCGCGGCCGAGGGCTGCAGCGCCACGCCCAGCGCCGACAGCCGCTGCTCCACGCAGCCGGGCGGCGGCGCCGTCACCGCGCCGTTGTGCAGCGTGGAGGCCAGCGTGGTGGAGTGCAGCAGCTCCAGGCCGGCGATGGAGGCGGGCGCGGCGCGGCGCGGCCGCTTGCTGCGCGCCGCCGCCCGCCGCCGCGCGCCGCCCGCGCTGGCGCTGCGCTTGTTGGCCGCGCGCCGGCTGCGGTCTGCCGGGGGACCGACCGCAATACATGTAGGCGATCCATACACATACACTTCCAACAATTCATCTACTAGACTAAAAGTAACGGCCAGTCAAATAGGAGCACAGATATACTTGTGGTCTTTTTTGCACTACTCGAAACTAAACCGTAACGGACTGACATAAGGTTGATTATAATTGTAATATTTTTATAACCTAACATTGTTGTTTTGCCATTTTTCTTGCATTAGTCGAAACTAAACCATGACGGACAGAAATAAGGTTGACTATAATTTTAGTACTAATATAATAATAATTCACCCTGTAACTGTCCCACCGCTGGGCAAAGGCCTCCCCTCACTATCGTGAGGAGGGTTAGGCCATAATCCACCACGGGGGCCTAGTCCGGGTTGGTGGATAACATGCCTCCGAATTGATTCTCGGGCATGTTGGTTTCCTCACGATGTGTTCCTTCACCGAAAAGCGAGTGATAATTACGTACATATGTTTAACAAGAAACACATTGGTACGTGCCCGCACTGGGATTTGAACTCGCCACCTCCGTTTTCGAAGGCGGACGTTCGCCCACTAGGCTACCACCGCTCAATTTTAGTACTAACGTTGCGATATTTTTGTCATGCCATTTTTCTTGGCTGTGTTTGGATACATCGCTTAATCTACAACATTATTGATCGATGCACATACACGATCACTTGCATGCTAGTAAGGGCGAAAGTTGCGATGGCGCTGCGATCATTGGAATCCTGCCACGAACATTTTATATGGTGTACTTTGCTGCCGTAGCGTGGGCTTCTGGCGAATGTTATGATTTAGGACCACATAATATCTATGTGTTGTTTATTAGAAATACGTTGTATTTTAGTCTGCTTGTATTCCATTAGTGTCGTGTTGTTACAGTGTTATTCTAATCATAACTATCATTTTAAAAAAAAACTTTTTACATGTTGAATATTCCTTTTCCCCAATATAGTAAGTGCAAAAAACTCATTAATATTTATATAGTACGAACACAATTGAATCCACCGAGCGTAACAGTGTCCTCAATCCGTGACTAACGCCTACACCTAAACGTGTGCTATCATCGCTTACAAAAGTTACAATACAGATTGTTTATAAAAACGTGCCATTATTATCCTCGTTTGCTGAATAGACGGTCGTCTAAGCATACGAAGTACCACGGTTAATTAATGATTGACGGTTGTATGCAGTGATACGTAATAAAACGTACATGTCCATGAACTATCTCGAACGTGACCATCTCACTTGTTCGTGACGCTAACGCAGTCGCCATGGCTATGATACAGAAGTACTGTTGACTAGATATGGCATGATGCGCCCATTGAGTTCGTCTTCCTTGAACATAAGAAGGCAAATGTGTACTTACGACGATCCTTTGGCGGATCGCGATATAAGAATTACTTGTTCGTACTACTCAATCAGAAACTGTATACAAAGTAGGTACAGTATTAAGATTTTTTTTAATCATGCGCACATTACCAGATTCGATACAACGTAAGCATTCTAAAAAGTGACATCACTTTCTCGAATAAAAATGTTATTTTCATATTACAAATCGACACTCGTCCGTATCTGGAGTGCAATAAAGTATTTTCTATTCTATTCTCGTCTGTTTGTGATGCAAATGGAATTAGTTTTTCTGTCCGTTTATTTCGAATATAATTTCCGAACCGATTTCGACGCAACTTTCATCGGCATAATATAGTCGGTAAAAGAGGCCATTTTATTTTACAACCAACAGCGCACCGCGGTTTCACCCGCAATAAAGACTCTGTTAGTTTTAATAGTCGACGCGGGTGAAAACGCGGAGCACAGCTAATAATGTAACAAAAAACTGATAATTATAAGGTTATTTCCGGCGTGCAAGTAAAGCGGGCGTCACTCACTCGAGTCGGAGGAGGAGGCCCAGGGCGCGCCCCACTCCCGGGGCGCGGGCTCGGGGCCGGGCGCGGCGTCGTCCGTGCCGCTGGACTCCTCGTCGCTCTCCTCGCTGGACGGGCGCGCCTGGCGGCGCTTGGCGGCGGCGGCGCGCGCGCGCGTGCGCCCGTTCTCCCCCCTGCAACGTGCGCGGCTGGAGGCGGGGCGGCGGCGCGCGGCCCGGCGCGCCGTCGGCCTCACGTCGCCGTCCCATTCTAACTTCGATCTTAACGTGCGCTAATAAGACGCGATTTCAAATAGCGACGCGATAGAGATGCGTGTTCGAAGCATTCCAAATTATTGGGCTCCATTTCAACACGTTTTTGAATGAAATTTGAATGGAACGGCGAGGGCTAAGTTCGAATTTTATCAAGAACCGGTGAAGCGGCGCCGCGGCGGCCGGTCGCGTCAGGCAGATGAGATCAAACCTTTAACTTCGGCGCTTAGCACCACACCCGTCACATCCAATTCGTAATGGATGGAACAGAAAACGAGTTAACACGCGTGTAGTATAGTGGACGAAATTTACAAACTACAGAGTTCTAATCGTTTCTATTCATAATATTCTGCATGCTAATTTTGCAAATAAAATTCTACAAATACTTGCTTTTATTGAATAAAACAGAAATAAGCCGATTTAATTTAGCAAATTTGTTTCAGTAGTCTGTGAGCAGACGAAGGCATCTTCGGAATCTCTACGGGTAAAAGTAAATGAGTAGAGTTCCCATCAGCAGACGTAGACTTGGCATGTAACGTGCAGTAGAACCGCGTGCGTCCAGCCGGCGCCGACGTCACGCTAGGCCGCGGCACTCACCTGACGGCCCTGGGCCTGGTGACCTTCCTCCGGCGCTCGGGCAGCGAGCCCGTGCTGTGGTTGCTGTTCCCGTTCATCAGATCCGGCGTGGACTGCCGCGTCGGCGGCGCGCTTAAATTACGTTTACTGCTCCCTTCCCCGTCGTCGCAACCGTTACCCTGAAAGATAAACGCACTGATCAGTCCCCGCGCTTGTTATCCACGATTCGCGCAATTTCAAGTACGTCTGAAAGAGACCACGCTTTATAATTTAGAATAAAAACTTGGAACAGACCCTTTTGCTGACCTTGAGTTTCGGATTTTTCAGTCTTTGAAAGTATCTCTCCAATTTGGTCCTATCTATAATATGTAAATAGTATGAGACCGGCTTCCCCGTCCACGAGACCGAGCCTTTCAGCGGCGACATTTCGCTGACGTGCATGATGGTCCCGATATCGCTCAGGTTCCTGTCCGTTATCCTGAAGTTGAGAGGACAGAAACTTTTTGAAGACACGATTTTCGCACCGTCTTTCAAATCGGCGAATCTTTCCTTCAACTGGTGATCGACGTGAGGGCCGAAGGCGAAGTTGTTAACGAACACTATCGTTGCCGCATTGATTTTCTCTCTGTGCTCGTCCAATAAAAAATCACCCTTTATTAATTTATACTCTCCACACTTCTTGCCATACCACTTCATCCACATTCTAAAGTGGGAATCCATACTCTGAAAAGGACAACATTACATGTGTTAGTAATTTTCGAAAACAATGGCATTGATTTTACAGAGAAAATCGTTAACCACTTCAGTAATTAATAGCATTATCGAATGATTCTAAATGCATATTATTAACACATTTGTATATTTAACACATCAATGTAAGTACATTTTCCAAACCATCCCTCACAGTGGATTATATGGCCTAATCCTCCACACAGAAGTGAGGGTAGACCTATTCACAGCACTTACACCTAATGGGTGGAAACTGGTTGATGACGATGATTAGGTACATTTAATATCCGAGTGACAAGACTACGACAAAAAACAACCGAAATACCGCTGCAAAAGTGTCCAATCTATAGTCCAAAAGCATTTTTTTTTTTGTTTTTTTTTTTTTTTTTTTTAACGTAGCCCCACACTAGGATTGCTCCTGTATCGTGGGTACCGCTTACAGACATATAATTTCACATACACACCACACCCAGACCAGAAACTAATATTTGTGGATCGCACAAATATTTGTCCCAGGCGGGAATCGAACCCGCAACCCCTAGCGCAGCAGTCCGATTGCTCAGCCACTACGCCAAACGAGCCGTCCTTACATTAACATTATTACTTACATTATTATATTAACATGCCGTAACATTGAGATTATGTTACTCACCTCTGCGTATTTACTAGGTACTTCAGCCTTCTCAACGCCCAGGCAGACGCGGCAGGGGGTGGCGGCGGCCATCTGCAGCACCACCTGCCCCACGCCCGAGCCGAGGTCCACGAACACATCCTCCGCCGAGATCTCGATCTGATCTATCATCTGGCACACCAGCTCGTACGATGTCTCCCCGTACACCTGGAAAAATACAATGAGCACATTAGAATCCCATTAATATCCATTAATCCGACAACGTCCAAGTAGGAAAACGTAAAGACCAAAGTTCAAAATTTGGCTTGATCAGCTGTCGCAATATGTATATTAGATACTCAATTAGGCATGTAGGTAACAACGTGGTCAAGAAGAACATTTTTATTGTCTAGAGTCTGATGAAGATTATGATTTGTTTACACGATTTTATATAATCACAGTAGGATGTATGTTTATGATATGTAATAGTATCTAGTAAATATTCGTTTATAGTATATTATAGTAAATATATAATATAATATTATTTATAATTTTATCTGAAGGTGCCAAGGCGGCAAACAAACGCGTTTCTATCTTTATTTAGCAGTATAATATCACAGCTGCCATCGCAAATATTTCCGTTACGATACCGTCTTGCTGTGATTTTTGGACTGAGGCGGTGCCAAAATATTTTTTGCACCTTCGCAGCAACCTTAGGCGATTTGTGTGGTGCAATTCCGAAGTACAGTTGAGCCCTTGAAGCGAACTATCGATAACCCCTTTTGTCGACTGTGCGCCGCGTACAATCGCGCCATGTTTTGGTAATACCACAGAATACCTCTATATTATACTCTATGGCGATACCATATAGTAGCATATCATCAGTATCATCACAAATGTACACACAATCAGGTAATTCACAGACTTATTCAGTATTCACGTCAAAATAACTGTTCTATATGAGATGATTAATCTAAGGTTCTATACATAGACGTAGTATCAGCGTCCTATAGCCCCGATAAATTTATTTAAGAGTGTCAATAAAATCGAATTGATAACAAAGAACGAATACAAAAGAAATGTAAACAAAGAAACCGTATCAAAGTTCAAAAGTCGAACCGAATACGCTGTTTACGTTTCGATGCCAAAAATGTCTAGCCGTCATGATCCTGCACAACCTGTATTATTTTGCAAATCATCACATTTATCAATCTTGGTATGTTTGAGGAATAAGTTACCTCGTTACCAAAACATTTTTTATAAAGAACTGTTTTCCATAGGTGGTTCGATCACAAAGACGAAGTTTCACCACATGCTACGCAGATCCATGCTAACGAACTCGGCCGAAACCTCGAAGTATGTCAAAATTATATAATTATTGATATTAGTTGGTGCGCGAATTAGACCCCGTATTAAGCTAGTTAATAAATCCATGCTAACCATGATTCGATAAATCCACGCCAATTCTTAAGCGTGTAAGTGTGTCAGCTTGTTCAAAATTTCCTACTTCACGAGTAAATAAGGGCCTGATATAGAGAGCCACATAGTTATTGTAAGTTCCGTCCGACTCAATGTCTATGCTAATGAAAGCTGCGGCACAGATAGAGATCTATACACAGAGTGTGAACAAGCCGATTATTTTTGTTATATACTGAATTAAAATTCTCAACTGCCCCTTACTCACGCCAACGGTGTAGATGGGAATTAACATTACCAACTGCCCCCTCGATAGGGGGGTTAAAGGGGCCGTTGAGAATATATCCTAAATTTCAATAACAGAACTTATAGATTGGACTGAATTTAATCTTTCACTGGAAATTTTTATTTCACTGGAAATCCATACTATTATTATAAATGTGAAAGTAACTCTGTTTATTTGTTTGTTTATTTATTTGTTTGTCTCAAAAAATAATCTCGAAGGGGATGAAATAGGGGTTGAAAGTTTGTATGGGGAATCCATAATTCCTCAAGTTAGGGATCTGAAAATTCTTATTTAGGCTTTTGGTAAGAAATAAATAAATACGGGTTTTAGCTTTTTTGCAAATTCATCCCTAAAGGAGGAAAAGCAAGGGGGTTGAAATTATGAGGTATTCTTTAGATGCACCCCCTACGGACCACAATAAACGGCTGTACGGGTCGTAATTTAATTTGGCAAGTAATTAAAGAGGAAGAGTGCGATGAGAGTAGAGGGGGGAGGGGAGGGGGAGGGGAGGGGGAGAGTGGGGGGAAAGGGGGAGTAGATGTTAGAGTGGGGGGAGAAGAGTGTAGAGTGGGGAGAAAGAGAGAGGAGAGCGGCGAGAAAGAGGGGAGAGTGGGGGGAAAGGGGGAGTAGGTGGTATAGTGAGGGGAGAAGATGGTAGAGTGGGGAGAAAGAGAGGGGGAGTGTGGAGAAAGAGGGGAGAGGGGGGTGAGAAAGAGGGTAGAGTGGGGAGAAAGAGGGGACAGTTGGGGAAGAAAGCGGGGAGAGTGGGGGAAAAAGAGGGGAGAGTGGGGTGAGAAAGGGGGAGAGTGGGGGGAGAAAGAGAGGAGTGGGATGAGAAAGAGGGTAGAGTGGGGAGAAAGAGAGGGGAGAGCGGGGATAAAGAGGGTAGAGTGGGGGGAGAAAGAGGGCAGAGTGGGGTAGAAAGAGGGGAGAGTGTGGGGAGAAAGAGGGGTGATAAAGAGGGGAGAGTGGGGGGAGAAAGAGGGGAGAGCGGGGTGAGAAAGAGGGTAGAGTGGAGAGAAAGAGAGGGGAGAGTGGGGAGAAAGAGGGTAGAATGGGGAAGAAAGAGGGGAGAGTGGGGTAAGAGGGGAGAGTGGGGGGAGAAATAGGGTAGAGTGGGTGAGAAAGAGGGTAGAGTGGGGAGAAAGAGATGGGAGAGCGGGGAGTAAGAGGGTAGAGTGGGGGAAGAAAGAGTGGAGAGTGGGAGAAGAAAGAGGGGAGAGTGGGAGAAAAGAGAGGAGAGTGGGGGTAGGAGGGGAGAGTGGGGGGGAATAGGAGAGGGGGGAGGGGGGAGAGAAATTGAGTGCGATATATATAGAAATAGAGGGAAAGGGTGTGAGCGAAGAAGGGAAAGGGAGAGATATAGACGGAGAGGGTGAGGGAAATAAATATAATGGATGAGATGGACAGGGAGAGAGAAGGCTAGAGATTGAGAGTGAAGAGGGATATTAATGATAGAAAGATAGGGAAAGATATAGAGATATAAGGAGAGGGAAAGAGATAGAGGTAGAGGAAGAGAGATAGAAAAAGCGAAAGAGGGAGAAAGATAGAAAGGGAGCTAGAGAGGGAGAAAGATACAGGAAAAGGGAGAGAGAAAGAGACAGATATATTCTTACCTAGCTGTTCCCCGCGACATCAATTGATTTTCTAAACAGTTTACATTTTATATAAAAATGCAAATGAAGTTGCGGGTATCAGCTAGTACTATATAATAGAGAGTTCCAGCATCCCACCAACACCCGTGTGTTTTCAAGGCGTTAAAATCTGTACAAGAATAATTGAAGTAAATCACTTACCTCAGGTGAGAATGGCTCATACTGATTAAGCTTGTCTGGGTCGGCCACCGCTTGGTTATAAGTCTGCTGAAGTATGTGCTTGAGTAATCCTCGCGAGGGGTATGTGTATCGCTGAGCCGGTAATGAAGTGCCCTTTTCCTGGAATAGGAACAGTTGTTTGCTTTATTGGTGAACATTATGAATGAACAAAACACTTAGCACCATTTAGAAATTAGCATTAATAACATAGCAAGAAATTAATAGCACTGAAAATGTTTTCTATTGTTTTGAAGCACACCATTGGGAGTGTTGGGTTGGGACTCACAGTGTAAAGAGATTGCATCCCGTTCGCCTACCTTCCAAAATAAACATAAACAAGAAAAAAAAACGTGCGCAAAATCCTATAGCATAACAACCAACCATAAGTTAATATAATTTAAAAAATCTCGCAGCCTTGACATTGCAAGCATTGAGAAATGTCTGATCGATAAAGCAGTGCGTCATTTAAGAGCAATGTCGATGACCTTCAGGCTGAACTTGATTCAAGGTCCTCGAAATAAAGTTTTTATACCTACAGATTCGTCTACCTACCAGGTAATTGCTAGAGGTCGTTAGCTTCTGCTAACGTAAATAACAAAACTTCGCATTTTGCTTCCTCGGTAGGACTTAATTCCAGATATGGTCATCATCATAGGTTGCATATTATACCTAGTAGTAGTAGGTATAATTTAAAAAAGAATCCTATCGCTCTACCACTAATTAGAGCAAACTAGCCAATGGCCTTCCTTCGATAACGAGCAAGTGGATGGAAATGGCTGAAAACAACATCAACCTTGTCAAGTTGTGACATTAATAATAGGTGTAAAGCAACGATTCTACTACGAGATAGGTCATAGAATAGGTAGATAAATGATTTTATGCATAGTAAATCTTATTTGACAACTATATTCGTAGGAACGCTACGTAGTACGTAGGTACGGACATAACATCAAATACATAATAATAATATTATAATGAATTGAACTGGTTATTGCAGCATTCATGTTGATGGTTATCGAGACCATTATGTACCTATAGCTAAGTACCACAGTACCTTATCGAAGTTGTTGAACAAACTCAGCTGCATCATTATTAACAATCTGTCCTTTGTCAGTCGTTTTATAACGCCTAGATAGGTAACCTCTAGGTACCTACCTATAATATATTTGTTATTGATCACTCCACGTGCTTCGCGCTCGTGATACAAAGCATTCTGCATACGTAACGCTCATGCAGCTAGCGTATCGTATCGATAAGTCGATAGAAGGGCGTACCGCACCTTGTAAATCAGTAGTACAGTCGCGTGCGTCGGTGCAGCTAAGTACATAGAAGTAGTTGATACTTAGTACAAGGAGGACTGTTGTCGGTTAGGCGGAGCCGGACTAGCAGTGATGCAATGCCAGTGTTCTCACACATTAGGCTGGCCGAGGACGCCCGCGCTCTTGCCGAAACAGCCCATATGGTTGATGTTAGCTGATTGCGTCACTTCACTAGTACCAAGCCGGCTTGGTGGAAATTAGAAAGTGGCTGGCTGCACACCAATTCATTGCATCGCATGCCGTAACATCACCATGCATTGTTTGTTTATTTTATTAGCGAAAAAAGTTTCGATTCCTGTTTGAGTCACCGTGGAACGTAGATTGATTAATACCGGTATTGTAAATCTTGTTTGTTTTTATTAACCTGTCATATTTATTACAGTTCTAGCTGACCCGACAGGCGTTGTCCTGTCATTTAAGTCAAGAAAGAAGAAGAATATCTCTCTCTTACTCTCTTTGCCTCTCCTTCTATCTCTTTCCCTCTATTTCTATCTCTTTCCCTCACAGAATATCTCGCTTCCTCTCTCTTTATATATCTCCCTCTTTCTCTAACATTTTTCCTCTTCCTATACATCTCTCCCTTTTCCTCTCCCTCTCTCCCTAGTCATCTTTCCACGCTATCTCACCCTACGTCCCTCCCCCTTTTTCCCTACTCTATTTCTGTCCCTCTCTCATGGTCGCAATGTCTGTTGGAGTTATCTTGGAAATACTTTAAAGTTTCTAACCAGAGTCAACTTTCTTAATTTCATACAAGACCCTCCTGACAATAAAAAACAACCAAAAAATAATTAGCACCTAGTTTGTCTAGCCGTTCACGCGTGATGCAGTGACCAAGGGAAATAGGGATTATTTTTTATGAATTATTATGTATTAGCGCAGAACACCACCTAAACATGAGAAGAGAAAAGAACACGAATGAATAGATACGATAATTGGCCTGAACCGTAAATGACCATTTGCGCTACTTATTGTTTGGTTGCACGAACGGTGGGCCTTTGTTGATTGTGCATGGTATTGAAAAAATATCTTTGTGAATGCTGGTATAATTTACGCTTATTTTAGTCGAAAATTCTTTAAAATATACATCACAAGTAAGTACTATCGCTAGGCCAAAACGTGTAGTGAATGAAACCTGTTCGAGCGGACTATCTCAGTTATTGGTCTATAACTGAGTTCTGCGCATAAGCAAGGTCTCTGTAAGCTAAGCAAATAGACAGAGCTAGGTACGGAGCGTCAATGACTCTGGCGCAACCAAAAAAAGGTCATTAACACTACGTGAGACATTCGCGTTCGCTCAGTATTGCGGTCATCGCCCCCACGATTATTGGCCCACGTTAAACCACTCACTTTTATATATTATATATGTCTTTAAATTTATGAATGTCATAATAGCATGCATGCATTTGCATATAGGTAGGTAAGGTATGCAACCGGAATCATAGAGTGAAACTTATCAAGTTTCTAGTAAACTTGACTTGACACTATAGTTTTACATGTTGTAGGTACCTACGTAAACGTATTTTGTGCTATCATGTTTTTTGTCGGAACGACAATTCGACGTCCTGTGTCAAGTCAATATATTAATAAGCATCAACAACAGAAAACATGGTTTTTAACAGCACTGACAATATAACCTACTATACGAGTTTGTTTACTCCAATTGAGCACGCTTGCGAGGGGCGCAGGGGGTCGCCGACGGGTGGGTGGGGCGCGCCCGCCGAGCGTCAATGACGCGACCGCCCTAGACGCAAGGGTCGGAGAGGCCGACGAATAGAGGTCATAAATAAATGACACAGTTATTACGTTACTTTCACTCTCGCCACCTCGACTGAACAACGCTCTAGATACCTATTTTTGTTTGATGAATACTTTTATAACATGTGCGTGCTTCGCCTTCGCTGTCTAGTGTCTACGCTGAGATTAATTCGAAAACTTGTTTGTTTATGGGTGTATTTATTTTTAATTTGGTACATTCACGTGGGGGTAAATGACTATGTTTACTTTTTAGAGATACACAAATATACGACACCAAAAAAGTAAGTAAGTAGGTTACTTCCTGTGAATGAAATCTAGTTAGTCAAAAATACCTTACGTATACCTAGATAGGTAGATGATAAATTAATGCAAAATCTAAAGTACCTACCCAAAAACTATTCACCCATAAAAAGTAATTGTGTTTATTTTTTTTATAAAATTATTATTGTAATGTTGGCCATACTAGGGTAGGTAGGTACAAAGGCGACAAAGGCGGGACACATCACCTTTCCTAGTTGGTGAACTTTCAATGCGCTCACACCTGCCCTGCACCTGTTTGCTCTATAGTTTAACAAAAACTCCTGATAAAGTGCGTAGTATACAGTATTTTTATGCAAATCCCTTCCGTTTTTTTTATACAATATTAAGTAATAGGGGCAATAGGTATTCATCTGGTTCCCAGTATTGGAATTACTACAAAAAACATTCATACAAAAACATAATTGGCAAATAAGTGATTTGATCTATCCCGTTTATGCTAATCATTCCAAGAAGCAGATATGAGAGGAGATACATTCCTAATTCCGTCGACGCACCGCCTCCAAAATATTTCACGTCATTATGAAAACAGTATGCGTCGGGTATGTGTATAATGTGTATAAATAGAGTTAGCTCGTGCGGCGTCTGCGGACATCGATCGCTGCGTCCTCGCCGCCATCTTGGCCCTCCTGCCTCTCGGCTATTCGCTAACCCCTCACTGCCCCACATTCACCGCAGTCGCACAGTTTCGCACACGGCATGCGGTGCGCGTCCGCTCTATTCTGCATCTATTACAGTCGGCTCAAGAATATCTTCAAGGAGAATATCTCTTCCGCGTATTTGTTTATTATAATACGTTATGTATAGGAAATGAGTGAGGCAGACTCGTTTTTTTTTTGTAGATTACATTGCTTTCCACATTATTCGATGCAGGTGTTGTTCAGATTCACTTTGTTGTTTTTTTTGTTATTGTTGTTTCGGAACAACATGCCTGAATTGTAAATTTAGACTAGACCGAATTTGGTATTCTAATGAATTTGTTTTTAAATTTTAATTATAAATGATGATACCTACTATTTATACCAACGGAAAATTTAGGAAAAATGGGCATCCATATATTTATTCATGGTAAAAACTCCTAAAATATTATTCAAGAGATCGCCTGCCTTTTGATTTGTGGTAATAGGACGAGAAGGTGTTCAAGGAACCTGCAGCCATGCGAGCACGGGGTGCCGAGCACCTGCGCCAGACGCAATAAAAATTGTAACCTTCAAGCTGCAGTATTGCCCACCAAAACAATAAATAATTCTAACGGGACGCAATTTCAAAGACTACCTGAAAACAATAAGCATGGTGTCCTTGAATTTTAGTCACCAGCAATAAATCGGCATTACTTGCAGAGCTTTCTCTCAGTCAGTCAGAAGAGTTTATTTTAGGAAAGTAAAAATAGGGCATTTGTTGGCGATACGCGTTTGATAGTTTGATACCTTAAATACTTAATAAGATTGAGTAATCATAATAATTTTATCCCAAACGATCCTGGTACGGTGATACGGCCCCACACATTACGAAATAGGTGTTGTATACCTACAATAACAAAGAGATGACAACTCAACAAAAAATCGATGACTCTATTATGTGGTATGAATATGACAGAGATCGCATGTCGAACCTGAGCCTGAGCACGACTGGGCCGGGGTCAGTGTCGTAGCGCACACGAAGAGGCCTTATCATGATGTGCCTATTCCATCTACTACAAATATAATATTGACAGAGGGCCGCTTATTCTCAGTACAATATGGTTTAGAATCGATCAACCTTGAGACTTTGAAGTACAACGTAAAATACTCACCAATGCAACAACGGAGTCGATGGCGCGGTTGAATCGGTCGCAGAGGCCTCGCATGCTGTCGTACGAGTGTGTGTCGTAATCGCACAGAATATTGTGTTCCAGGGCAGCCTTCATCTCCGGGAGGTCGTCGGACACCCACCTGGACCGCATTCATACATAAAATTAATAAAATGTTATCTCATATCGGTGGCCCGTCTGGTCCACTATTGCAAAGATTGTGCCGGACCCGCTGTCTTTCATAATCGGACAACTAGCGGGGCATACATAGACAGTACCTTCACATACATATTAGTTCTAGCTGAATTTGAATAGTTGGTGATAAATTGATAATGAAGAAGCTTAACTAAGTACTTCATTATTACGATTTTTTTCATTGAACATGGACATTATGGAAATTATTGTTGTAAAGTACGCTGTTTCGTACGCTGTTACGGCAATTTCATATAAAGATACATCAAACAGAGAGAAAACACAGAATAAGTAATAGTTCGGAATGTACGAAGTACATTCATACATACAGTTATAGCACCTACCACAAAGTTTAGACTAAACGTTCTTTAACCTACTTTACAATTACAGACTTAATGCTGACCCGTAAACGAAAAATATAACCCTAGATAAGTTATCATTAAATAAGCACATACCAAGAACTAGCTCATATTTTATAAATAAATTAAATACTGGTCATTTCAAAAACTAACTCCGTCGTCAAACACTTTTTTTCAACGAAAGAAAAATAAGTAGGTCTGTTCATTGAGTAGATAATCTCTAGGTGTAACATTTTCAGGCATTTGCTTTCATCTGGTTGAACTGGTCCACGACAGAGGAAACCTAAAAATGCTCTACTTGCATTGTTGGACTTGGCAGGTATTCAATCAACACATCTCTATTGCATGTAATGTAAGTACTACTTAATGTATAAGTAATACAGGGGCATCGAGCCAAAAAATACAAAATATAAAGAAAGAAGTGTGTCCTGTGTCCAGGACAGGCTTTTTTGGATCCTAAATGAAAATTACCCAAAATCACAATCATGAACATATACATAAGTACACGGATATTACACGAATAGCCTCTGAGGTGTTCTAGCTCGTAAAAATGCCAGCTTATTATTTCTTAGGGCGACTGAAACCATAGATCTCTGGTTTAGGTATATCTGCCTTTTTTTTTAGATTCTTTCAGCAGTAGGTACTATATCATTCAGAAATAATATATCACGTAATGCAATTTAAATCGGATATATTTTACTGAAGAGCAGGATTCAAATCGTCGCCTCGTATTTTGCTAAGGCTGGATAAAATTAGCACATAACCTTGGAAGGTCCTCATATAATTAAAAGGTAATCTCAAATAGCTGCAGATAATTCTCATAAACGAGAAATTGGTTGCCGCCGTCGACTTAAATTTTAGACCTGAGCACGTAATAAATATATATACGAAGAGGTTTATTATGCTTTCCATTAGGAACTGCAATAAATAAACAACACAGTTCTATTATTGGATCAGTTTCAAGGGCACGAGCTAAACGTTCGTACGTATGCGCACGTCCGGACGAAAGGAGGTCAAAGTGAAGGCTCTTATCTCGGGTTAGGTTAGGACATTCGGATTAATGATTATCCCGCGTATTATGTACTACATACTGTGAACGGTTTCACCAATAACTGCCCATATATCAATAATATTCATAGGATGCTTCTCGGTAACTTAGTGCTATTTGTTAATTAGTATTTAAACGGGTCTAATTCGCGCACAAACGAATATCAAAATATATAATTTTGACATACCTCGACGTTTCGACCAAGTTACATCGGCCGTGGTCACGAGAAGACTGGTGAATGCGGGTATCACCGTCCGGAGCGGCAGGTGTTGTTTCCAACTACCCGCGTTTGATCTTGCAAAACATAATCGTCACGACATACAACACTAACAGTATCCGAAGTCCCACTTGAACATAAGTTGCGCCGTACACACTTGCTAATTACTGGATTCCATGATCCAGACAACCTAAACCCATCTTCCCGATTGAAATTCCGGTACTTCTTGATTTCAATCGCTTCACGAACAATTCTAGGATAGAAATGACGATCAGTGGAAAGGATCTTCGGGTCATGTAATTCGATCCAATGGTTTGGTCCTGAATCAAGCAAGTGCTCGGCTATGGCTGACTTGTTCACCTGACGGTTCTTTACTGCTGCGATATGCTCCTTCACTCTTTCCGCGATAGTACGCTTCGTCTGTCCGATGTAAGAGCTACCACAACTGCAATCAACCTTGTATACACCCGGTGTCTGGAATGGTATCACATCCTTCGACGGCGAAGGCGTACTATCGCGGAAAGAGTGAAGGAGCATATCGCAGCAGTAAAGAACCGTCAGGTGAACAAGTCAGCCATAGCCGAGCACTTGCTTGATTCAGGACCAAACCATTGGATCGAATTACATGACCCGAAGATCCTTTCCACTGATCGTCATTTCTATCCTAGAATTGTTCGTGAAGCGATTGAAATCAAGAAGTACCGGAATTTCAATCGGGAAGATGGGTTTAGGTTGTCTGGATCATGGAATCCAGTAATTAGCAAGTGTGTACGGCGCAACTTATGTTCAAGTGGGACTTCGGATACTGTTAGTGTTGTATGTCGTGACGATTATGTTTTGCAAGATCAAACGCGGGTAGTTGGAAACAACACCTGCCGCTCCGGACGGTGATACCCGCATTCACCAGTCTTCTCGTGACCACGGCCGATGTAACTTGGTCGAAACGTCGAGGTATGTCAAAATTATATATTTTGATATTCGTTTGTGCGCGAATTAGACCCGTTTAAATACTAATTAACATGTATTCAGTTCGCGAAAGTTTAAGAACTTTTAGTGCTATTTATTTATTCTTACCGTATGGTTTCTACAATTTCCAGAGCCCCGTCGTGCTTGTCCTGCAACAAATAAAACTTAGTATGAATATATTTTTTTAACTAGTTGTATATTATAACAATAAACGAACTGTTTAGTAAGCTACCAGATCGATGTACGGTGTCAGTAAATTATTATAGGTGTACAGCTAAACAAAAGCAGTATACCTAGGTATGTACTGCCTACTTCGTTACTAACTATGGGGCATTGTAATATAGCGCTTCAGATTTTCATTGAGGCTGACTGAGTCGTCGTATTACGATTTGGCGCGACTACGCTTTATTAGTTTCGGAATTCCATTTTTTGTCACTGATAACAGTAAGCAACAACATAATAGTATGCGCATTGATACATAAAAGGTTTGTTATTTCAATACCTTGCGCGCCCAAATCAGGCGCAACCAACACAAGGAAGGATATAATTAGTTACAATAATCATTAAATATACTATTTATGGGTGTATGCTACAACAGTAAAGCATGAGCATTTGCTACATAATTACTGATTAAAATCACGTTCAGGTTAAGCCAGATAAGGACACTCAAACCAACTACAGAATAGACACATATTAGACAATTGTGAAGCACCCATCTAAACTATGTCACAGGGGGCTGACAGCAGACATAATATTGTAGCAGTAAATGTCTTCATTTGATCTTTAAGCCATGGGTCAAGTGTCAAATCTAAAATGTTTAGGTACCATTATGAACATTACAATGTGTATCAACAATAGCAGCTGATGTCTTCCACTTCATGCCCCCTACATTTCCCCTAAAGACTTAATCAAAGCCCCAGGAGTGGCATAATTGTAACCACTTTCTAGGCCAACAAATTCAATATTAGCACTAAGAACTAGGTGTGTAGAAGGATGAATCACCGACACGAAAACAGACCTACTTTTCGAAATAAATGCACATGAAACACGTACATGAAACCAGCGAATATATCGCCAGTGCAAGTTAGTTGCAGCTCGATGTGTGTTCGAAGAAACAGTCTAATGAAGAATAATTACAATACTTTTTGACATGGTACAATAATATACTATGCCAGGTATGGCACAAAAATGTGTAATAAGTACCATTTTCATAACTTCCCGATGATGTAGACAGAGATACCTATGTTATCATCTTGTATGGACTGTGATACCTTGTTTTTCTGTACCATGCTTTTTGGTCGAACTCTATTCATAATGATAATTAAAATTTCCAAAAAATTATAAATCAGACTGATTCAAACCCAAGTTAGTTTTATTATTAAAGTATGGATATTATAGAGATAGACTGTTACAGTGACATAGTTTTTGTAATAAATTAATATATTTAATATGTAAAAACTTACATATTAAGTATTGACTTCAGATCTTTAAGTATATTAATAACATTATCTGTGAGAATCTTGTGAGTCTGCGATTCAAGATTTTTGTCTTGTTTCAAACAATATCAAATTATTTTTTATGGAAACATGCACAAGCAAAATAACTATGATGGGTGATGTCACAGCATGTCACCCGGTATGTCCTCATTAAGAACTATCAATTCACAAATTAAATTAATCAGTACACTGAAAATATCATTATTACTTTACATTCAACAGGAAATAATTCATTGTAAACGTAGAAATAACATAAAATAACCACTTAAGTATTAGCAAACATTGCTGAATAACTCTGCAACCTGTTGTCACATAAAGTAGGAAGAATTGTAACCAAGGAAATGCCAAAATCACACCTGTAGTTATCGAGTTATAAAGCAACATACAAAAATTCTAAAACCTATAAGGTAGGTATTTCTTGGGCTCAGTGAACCTGAAATAGTTTTGCCTAATGTCTTCCATGTACATGTATAGGCCTGGCTCCATTACAGTTCTACAAAAACTTTACATACCTACACTACACCTATTTTATGTAGGTACTTGAAATAAAGCAACTTCAAAATGTGCTGATAGTGCTGTGCTGGTGGAGTTTTACATAAAACCCAACATAGACCCAAATGCAATAATTACACATATAATTAAGATTCTTAAATCCTACAGCTAGCAATGGGACATTGATGGCATTTTCTTAGAGAACCATGGCCTACTATGTATGGCCAATGCCACAATGGGCCTTAGTTAAGTAGCCAGGTGTAGATTCAATGGGTGACGGGTATTTATTTGTTTCTTGAATAAAGGCATATTATAACTAGGGCATGCAATTATCCGCCAATTTTACTATTCGGATATTTCGGATACTTCCAGAACACTATCCGGATAAATCCGGGTAATATGGATATTTCGGATATTACTAACTAGAAGATAAATCAAACGAATATCAGTCTCAAATCAACATTTTTATTACAAACAATTCGAAAAATATGTAATTATACTTATGTAACGAAGAATTATAAAATTAACACATTTTGTAACAGAATAATTTTCAAGGAGATCCTTTATAAAAGTTACAAAATATACATAATATAAACAACGCAACTGAAATGTATTATTATCTATGTAGGGGAAAACAGGGTGGCTCCGTACAGAGGGAGCCTCCGTACAATACGTATATCTCCACTATTAGTCATTTAGGTGCGTTCATCTTTTTATGCCTGATTGCCACTCGTATGCAGTTACTAATTAGCGGGACAAAACATCAGTATGGCTGCCGGGTCCGTTGAAATAAATTGAAATATCTTTTCGCGCCGCGAAAGTAATATTTGGACTTGAATTCAAACTCATGTAGCTCTAGTAAGTTTTACTGAAAATGTGTAAGTAATTCATTGTAATTGAGGAACATATCCATTAGTTTATTATGTATTCGTAAATTTTGGGATACAGTTGAATGCATATTTATTTTTATTAGAATTGTGTATTTAATTGGGGGGGGTACCTTCGTACTATATAAATTGTTCGTGAAAATATTTTTCAGCCTGCAATGTCCATATTAATATTTGATTACTACGATTATGTCATGTTATCGTTATTATTTATGTTGATTCTTACTAAGTAGACTATTTTAGGTGACTTTTTAGTTTAAAAGAACATTTTTTGTGAAATACTGCTGCATTAGTTCTACTACATCTAAAGGCTGATAATTACTCAATTTTATGTTATTTGAAAATCAAACTGATGAATGTTTATAGTTATTTGATGATAAACGTATGTATTTTTATTTTAAATAACTTTTATTATTGTGTTTGCTGTGTACGAAGATACTCGACGTCTGGGGTGCCTTCGTACGTTTTTCATTTTTTAGTAAATCCGTCATTACTCAGTCAATTATGCTGTATCGATACTAATCCACACTACATTTTATAGCCAGATATGTGTGTAACATACCAGCATTGAAATGAGTTTGAAATAGCTGTTAGTTTTTTTTTTACAAAGCCTAATGTAAAAACTGTACGAAGCCACCCTGTTTTCCTACACCTACTTACAGTATCGACGATCAGTAACGACACGAGTGAGATCTAATAGTGATAATAATAATAACATATTATTATAATATTTATACAATACATATTATACATAATAGTACATACAGTTGGTACAGATAAAATAAAACTTCTCCAAATTATCCAATTTAGTGCAAAGCGCTCTCGGCTTTATAACTTTAATAGTTGTATGCGCTGGAGGATAAAGTTTAAGTATGTAGGCATTGCATTGGTTAGAAAAGTTAATTAAGTAAGTTTTTAGTCTTTATTTTGTGTTTTTGTAAGTTGGAAATAAAATTAAGTAAGTAGGTAGGTACTTACCACGCATGACGACGCCGTCAATATAAAACCAATAAGGCCACATCGCTCGTAGAACTGATAACCGATGGGGAAGAAAGGTTCTAGAGTGGACGTCTTCAGGCTGATGATGATGATGAGTAATTTTATAACAATATAATTAAAAATAACGTAGTTTTGCTAAAATAAGTAAGTATCCGTAAAATTCGTATTATCCGAATAGTAATAGTATGAAATATTCGGATATTATATTCGTCGGATATCCGGATAATGCGGATATCCGGATATCCGGATAGCATGCCCTAATTATAACATCATATTGTACAAAACAAACTAATTAACCTGTTGAATGCAAATCAAAGCATAACACCAAACAAGGCAAATAAAACAACACAATACTGCAACAACATAACTGTACTGTATCTAACTATACAGTTTAGATTGTGCACGACTTTGTTGTTACTAATACCTACTTAGATGTCCCTATCTAAGTGCCTACCCACCACATAATGAATAATTTTATCCAACATTGTTTTCATAAATAAAATTTTTAGTAAGTTTTTTTAAATATTTGCTATTAAAATTGAACCCTATAAAATTTGTGGTCCAACACAAACTTGACCAGTTAGTATCGTTTTTATAAACATCTAGTGCTTAATATGTGATTCAATAAAAGAAAACATTGAGCGGAGCTCTATGAATTGTATGTAGGTATAGATGGAGCAAAAGTAGGTCAGAGTAAAATAGGGCAACACACTTGACACAATAAAAAAGTATTGTAAATATTGAGTGGACACTATGGGACTGACATAGTCGTTGAACGACTCCAAGTCCCTAAAAAAAGAAGATTAAAAAAAAAAAAAAAAAAAAAAAACAATAAAAAAATAAACAAGCAAGATTTATTTACTAACACAATTTAACATAATAATGTCACATGTGTTTATTATTATTGGTAAGTAATTAATAATAAATACTAAGCTGTTATTCCCCATCAATTGCTGCAGAATGGAATAGTCAACAATATTAGAACAAAAATTGGAGTACAAAATAATAATAACTTGGTGAATATTTTGGTTCTTGTTTTCATAACACTTGTTTTTGTGTATCACAAACAAAGTACCTGTATTATTACACCATGAACTTTCCTAAAAAGGAATTCAGGAATTTCTTCTACAAAGGTGCATGCTCTAAATATTTGTGTTTTCTAAGGAATTCATGTTGTTAGAAAGGTGCTTAGCAGTTTGAAGCTGAATAGTTTTAGTGTTACAGAGGGATAGGCTCTAATCAATACATATAAGGGAAACACATAAACTATGAAAGTAAATGAATCTTGGTTGTTGGCTAATTAACCCATTACTTGGTTGTTGGCTAAGTAACTCATTACAACTAGCAAAAAGTAAATACATGACTAATAAACTCTACGCAACAGTGTGTACATATCTAAAAAAAGCCGACACCTTGACAAAACACGAGGTCAATACACTCTTCGAACCCATGTGACGTGAGTTATCTAAATATGATACCATGCAATACATACATGTATACAAAAGCATATGAAAAGATACACCTACCTCTGCCTACTAATATGGATAAGCAACGATCGGAGCTAACCAATGCCGTTAAAAACTTAGCCTGCAAAGCGTAGGTAAGTGCTTAGAGTCACGTCCTAATCCAGCGCTGCATCAAAAGAATATTCTCTCGTTCATGTTATTACATCATCAGAAAACGAGGGAAACCATACAAATGTACATAGTTAAAAGTTTAGTGTCATTGATGAGCAATTGTATCAAAACAATCACCTATCATCGAAAGCCTAGTATAATAAATACAAAATATTTCGTACCGAGCCATGACCTGAAGTGAGGGGCCATGTATAAACAACAGGTTCCGCGCCTGCAGGAGAATGCAGGCGTAAATCCAAAGCCATGATAATGAAACCACGGCATTAATGCACACACTTTTCACTTAGGAACTAAAATTATCACTAAATACACTAGAATAATAACATAATTTCACTGCACTTTCACACACACACACTCTGAACAACCGTGCGCCATGTTGAAATTGTTTCTACAATGGCCGCCACTTAGTGTTGCCATAGTAAAAAAATGGAAAAGTCAATTATGTCGTTGATATTATATCCAAAATCCAAGCCAAAATCATGGGTTCTTCACACTCAGAACGTCAAAAAATAAAAATGTCATGACACGATTATTCTCACGGGCAGATAAGAAAAACAGCTACAGCGGAGTTTTGGCGGGAATCCGATAGTGAGACGTTGTTGGTTTTATATTATTTTCTCAAACTTGTGTTTCTTCGAGTGTTAATGTGTAATATTGGTGGAATATTAATCATTAAGTGTTCGTTAACGTGCACGAGTGTGGGCGAATGATATTAACTCAAAAAGCGTGTCATTTCGCATTTTCTCCAAAGCTCCCAGGAAGTTTCAGTAAAGCATCCACTACTTTACTGAATCGTGACTTTGACGATGTAAATAATTGACTTGACTACTTGACCTCGATTGCTATATTGCTGTGACTTTCTTAATGTGAATATAAGAAATACTTAATTAATAAAATACTTGACACTGGCTATATGCACAAACCGTGCAAAGCCATAACTAAAACAAAAAAAAACACTCTCCCCTCCTTCTAGCCTAACTCTCCCCTCTTTCACTCCCACTCCCCACTCTTTCTCCCCCCACTCCCCTCCTAGCCCAACTCTCCCCTCTTTCACTCCCACTCTCCACTCTTTCTCCCCCCACTCCCCTCCTTCTAGCCCAACTCTCCCCTCTTTCACTCCCACTCTCCACTCTTTCTCCCCCCACTCTACCCTCATTCTACCCCACTCTCCCCACTTTCTCCCCCCACTCTACCCTCATTCTACCCCACTCTCCCCACTTTCTCTCCCCACTCTCCCCTTTTATCCCCCCCACTTTCCCCTCTTTCTCCCCCCACTATCTCATCTCTTTCTATTCACTCTACACTCTTTCTCACCCCACTCTCCCCTCTTTCTCCCCCCACTATACACTCATTCTCCAAGCTCTCCCCTCTCTATAACCCCACTCTACCCTTTTTCTCACCCAACTCTCCCCTCTTTCTCCCCCCACTCTATCCTCATTCTCCCCTCTACCCTCATACCCCACTCTCCCCTCTCTATCTCCCCACTCTACCCTTTTTCTCACCCCAGTCTCCCCTCTTTCTCCCCACTCTACTCTCTTTCCCACCCCACTCTCCCCTCTTTCTCCCCCCACTCTCCCCTCTTCCCCCCACTCTTCCCTCTTTCTCCCCCACCCTCCCCTCTTTCTCCCCCCACTATACTCTCATTCTCCACGCTCTCCCCTCTCTATCTCCCCACTCTACCCTTTTTCTGACCCCACTCTCCTCTCTTTCTCCCCCCACTCTATCCTCATTCTCCCCTCTACCCTCATACCCCACTCTCCCCTCTCTATCTCCCCACTCTACCCTTTTACTCACCCCAGTCTCCCCTCTTTCTCCCCCCACTCTCCCCTCTTTCTCCCCCCACTCTCCCCTCTTTCTCCCCCCACTCTCCCCTCTTTCTCCCCCCACTCTCCCCTCTTTCTCACCCCACTCTCCCCTCTTTCTCCCCCCACTCACCCCTCTTTATCCCCCCACTCTCCCCTCTCTTTCTCCCCACTCTACTCTCTTTCTCACCCCACTCTCCCCTCTTTCTCCCCCCTCTAACCTTTTTCTCACCCCACTCTCCCCTCTTTTTCCCCCCACTCTCCCCTCTTTCTCCCCCCTATTTCCGCTTTCTCCCCCCACTCTCCCCTCTTTCTCCCCCCACTCTAACCTTTTTCTCACCCCACGCTCCCCTCTTTTTCCCCCCACTCTGTCCGCTTTCTCCCCCCACTCTCCCCTCTTTCTTCCCGCTCTCCCCTCTCTTTCTCCCCACTCTACCCTCTTCTCCCCTCGCTCTTCCATCTACTCCCCCTTTCCCCCCACTCTCCCCTTTCCCCCACTTTCCCCCTTTCTCCCCCTCCTCCCATCGCACTCTCCCCCCTTAATTACTTTCCAATTTAAATTACGATCCGTTTAGCCGTTTATTGTGGTCTGTAGGGGATGCATCTAAAGAATACCTCATAATTTCAACCCCCTTGCTTTTCCCCCTTTAGGGATGATTTTGCAAAAAAGCTGAAACCCGTATTTATTTATTTCTTACCAAAAGCCTAAATAAGAATTTTCAGATCCCTAACTTGAGGAATTATGGATTCCCCATACAAACTTTCAACCCCTATTTCATCCCCTTCGAGATTATTTTTTGAGACAAAAGATAGCCTATGTCCGTCTCATAGGTCCAATCTACCCCTATACCAAATTTCATCGAAATCGGTTCAGCCGTTTAGCCGTGAAAAGGTAACAAACAAACAAACAGACAAACAGATATACAGACAGATAAACAGATAAACAGATAAACAGAGTTACTTTCAGATTTATAATATTAGTATGGATTGATACTAGAGTTTTGGCGGGAATCCGATAGTGAGACGTTGTTGGTTTTGTATTATTAGCTCAAACTTGTGTTTCTTCGAGTGTTAATGTGTAATATTGGTGGAATTTTAACCATTAAGTTTTCGTTAACGTGCACGAGTGTAGGCGAATGATATAAACTCAAAAAACGTGTCATTTCGCATTTTTTCCAAAACTCCCAGGAAGTTTCAGTAAAGCGTCCAAAGTTTGTAAGTATGGATGGATGGATGGATGGATGTTTGTTACTCTTTCACGTAAAAACTACGGAATGGATTTTAATGAAACTTAACAATAATGTAGCTTATAATATATCAGAATATCACATAGGCTACAATTTATAAAGATATTGTGTGTATTGTCCAAAATATGACGATAAGTGTCAAGTAAAAAGGAAACAATGTACCATTTGCGAGCTATTTAGGCGTGCGCTGCCAAAACCGCTAGAGTTACACATAATATGTAATGTATGATGGAAATGTTTATCTTAAATAGTCCTACAAAAAAGCCCGCCACAGTATACATATACTTATCTATATCTTATGTGTAAGCCGTAATATTATAAATCGTAAAGTATTTTTGCAGTAGGTACCTATCGCGGATGTCAAGTCAACTATGATCATTGATGACACAATAATATATGCACGAACCTTTCAAATATCTATTAGGTGTTGTATGTGTAACGCGGGCGAAACCGCGGGGCGCAGCTAGTTTGAAATAATTTGGCGATTTGACGTTTGTTCATTCCATCATTCAATGAAGTTCACTTATTTTACTCTCAGCCCACATATTTCTCATCCTCAGCCTCATAGACGTAGTATCAAGAAATGGATGAGAAATCTGTGCTCAGCCTGCACTAGCATTTGAACATAAACATCAGAGGGGTACCTACGCCTTGCGTTGGCATCACCTTTACAAAATTTGGAAAATGCCTCATGCACAGTTTAAGAGCCCAATAAAACTCATAAGGCACATTTTCAAATAAACGGCACTGACATAATATTATAAACCTTTGTTGACACAATTTTTTTGCGACGGCGGTTCTGATACTGACTGATGTCAAGTTTTATCATTTCTCCTCTTGCTTGTCTGTGTTCCGTGGACCGATACTTACTTCCCCGGATCTTGAGTTAGATATCAAATCTATTGGATGAGAAATCTGTCTGTCCGGCACAGATTTCTCATCGGTCCGGTCTCCGACCTCCGTTCATTCGGTCGCGTGCGTCAATGCTAAAAAGTTAGGTAGGTAGGTTGGTATTAATTACCTAGATTAGATACCGCCAAAACTCCGAGTAGGTACTACCTACTTAGCTAGGTACTTAGGTAGGTAGGTAGGTACCTACTCAGAGTTTTGGCGGGAATCTGATATGTAGTAAGACGTTGGTTTTCTATTTTTTTCTCATACATGTGTTTCCTGGAGCGTTAATGTAATATTGGTGGAATACTATCCATTGAGTGTTCGTTCACGTGCACAAGTGTGAGCAAATGATATAGGTACTTAAAGCCAAAACACGTGTCAGTTCGCATTTTTTCTAAAACTTCCAGGAAGTTTTAGTAAAGCGTCCACCACTTTACTGAATCGTGACTTTGACTTTGAAATAATCGACTTAACTACTGGACCACGAGGATTGCTTTAATGCTATGACTTTCCTATTGTGCATAATAAAATAATTGACACTGACTAAATGCACAAACAGTGCGAAGCCATACTTAAAACATAAAAAAGTTACTCTTTGCGTCAATGTCAATCAAATCCATGATCCAATGAAAGAAAACTGATAGATTTTTGTTGATAGGAAATTTTGGTTTTTATTTAATTTGTTGACTTGTGGTGAAGCGTATAAAACTTGTAAATAAAACTTTGTACTGCCTGGCCATTTTGTTACAATAATACCGTACATAACTGTATTACCAGTGAGTGACCTAGGTACTACACTATACTTCCAACACATCTTCAACCTGTGTCTTCAACACTGGAAGAAGTCGCTTTTAGCTATAAGTCTAGGTTCATCATTGCTGGTTACCGATTCTTGAAAAATCCTTGATAATTTATCTTTTGGTCTTAAAATAATACTAGAACTGATAAAATGTCTGATTCAGAAGATTCTGGTGATCAAATAAATGATCTCATTAATATTAAAACTGAAATTGAGGCATCTAAAAGCAATTCAGCAACCGCTGGAATGTATGTGTCGGGGTGGGATGATGCTGATCACGACATTGAAGTAGTGGAAGATCCTAAAGGTGAGATTAATTTTGTACCATACTCTTATAATGACTATGCTTAGAACGGCTTCACAATACATATTAGGAATGAAACGGATATCAGGTAACTATCCGGTATCCGACCTATCCGGCGGCCTTAAGCTATAAACGGCTATTTTCCACCGGATATCCCACAGCAGGATATTCGGCTATTCGGCCACATAGTTGGCTGAATATCTGGTATCTGGCCAAACTGCTATCAGTTTCATCTCTAATACATATCCGCCCACTGCTGAGCAGTTCTCAACTTACTTTTGTGAGGATCACAGTCCGGATGGGGCTTTCATCAAAAAATCAAAATAATTTAATTACCAAAACACATAAACAATACATAATATAAATTACTAATGGTCCCCGCACTAGGGCATGCCTGTCTCGCGGGAGACCGTAGCCTTTTACTTAAAATAAAACTTTAAGAGAACTTCAGTATATAGGGTAAATACATTGCTAAAATTATCATGCAGGTACCAACAAAAATAAAATAAAGTATTTAAAGATTTTAGGAAAAAAAAAAAAAAATTGGTTTTGTACAAGTAAGAGTGTGTGAGGTTCATTAATTTGATTGTGTGTGAGTAGAGGTACAACAACTGTATTTCAGGTCTGTGGGTTACAAATGTTTGTGTAGATGTAGGCACTATGTGTGCAGTGGATGTGATGTGTGTGAAGATGTAAGTACTAAGTATGTGTGTTGTGTGTAGTCTATGTGATGTGTGAATTAAAAGTGTCATGTCTGAACGAGCAGAAGTGACTCAGTTGCGTCATAGTCTAGAGTAAGTAGCCATTTCCTCACTTTTACTTTAGCTCCGTGTAGCGAGCTGTCTGCAATGTTGCAGAGCTTCATAGTGAACATAATGATGATAATAACAGCACTTACCTACTTTGCTTACACCACCATATTGGTCTGTTTCAGCGAATCCAGTTGACTATGTATTATGGGCAGCTGAAAATGGCAAAGTGGATATACTCAAGGATCTACTATCATCCCAGCCTAGCCTACTACATGTACAGGATGCTGATGGTTACACATTGCTACATAGAACAGCATATGGAAACCATGTAGAAGCTATATCATACTTGCTCAGTCTCGGAGCAAATGTCAATGTAAAGACGGAAATGGGATGGACTCCATTGCATTCAGCTTGTAACTGGAACAATTACCTTGCTGTTGCTCGACTGCTGGCAGCTGGAGCTGACCCTAAAAGTCTATCAGATGGAGGTGAGTCTGCCAATATCGTCACACAGTTTTAAGTTGTTCTTACATGTACCACCTCAGAATCAATAAATAAAGAAGCTGAATGAGAATTGCAGAATGTATCAACTTTAGTAAAAAATGTACGGAGTTGCTGGTATCTCAGCCAGTTTTCTATATATCTTTCAGTATTATCATCAGGATATTGACTATGTATTAAAAAGACGTGTATATCTTTTGTTTCAGCACAAACACCCATGCATCTAGCATCAGCAATAAGCCATTGTAAATCTACCTTGCTTATTTTATTTCTAAGAGATGATACTGTAGATATTGCTCACATGAAAAACAAGGCTGGTGATACTCCTGAGCAACTGGCTAAGGGGCATGGAATATATGGACCCATTTTTGAGATGGTTTGCCCAGCAGCATCTTACATTAAATCATTAGCTTTTACTTGTAATCCTTATGTAAGAGAGTCAATACAATCGTAATTATTGTTACCTTTTATATTCATTCATCATTGTATTTATATGCATGTTATTAATGTACCTAATGATATTGAATCATTTAAGTTCACCCATTTTCAAATATTGTGAACTGAAGAGGACATAATATTAAAATAATAAAATTGTTAACAGGGTTTGTGAGTTTCTAGATTTTTTTATTTCATATTCTGATTAGTGATAGCATAGGTTGGAATTATAAAACAAATGAAACTAGTCTGTTACTTTATGTAATTATGGCTTATAATAATTAATTGATTCCTTAACTAAAGGTATGACAAGTACCCTAAAGTTAGTAATAAAATGTATTATCATAAAAATTAATCAAGATTACCTTAAGAAACAATTTCTGATCATTAGCTGTACCTATTTCACCTTTATTTTTTATAAATCCGATTTACTTATACACTCTAGATGCCATTCGTTCAATAACATGCATAGCTCCCGAAGTGAGATATGTGTCTGCTTGTAAATTCTTTATACTAGCAATTAAATTTCTCCTATCAATTTTTTGCAATTCTGTTAATTTCTGTCGAGCCTCAGAAGTCATGTAAGGTAATATTAAACAACCTAATCCAAAGCTCTTCAACCTCATACAATTTTTCCATATTTCTTTTAAATCATCATCTTTGATAACAGGGCAAACGGGGAGCAGGTTAATGGCATTTAAACATTTTAGTTTTTGACGTTCAGTGATTGGATAATCAGCGCGTTGAAATGGAGACACTATGACAGCACGCCAAGCCGCACATATTACAGTATCAGGAGGACCAGATGTCTTTAGTAACAATGGTATCATTTCCTCAAATAAACCAGACCGCAGAAGCAGTGGAATTAAATTTCGGATAATTTGCGCGTTTCCAAAATGGTAAGCAATATCAGCAGTAATTTTGAGCCCATCAATGTTGCCGTCAATAGCTTGTAGTAATTGTTCTAATGCACGACACTTGTCTTGCATAAATGTTACCACTACCCAAGGCATGTCAATGTTTTCTAACTTCACAGAACTTAGAAGTTCCAAAAGTGATATCCACAATGCATCCCTTCCTCTATTTGTTACTTTCATAGCAGTATCTGGTTCAACAACACTCATCAAACATTGAAGAGCTCGCATCTTCTTACACTTGTTGTAATCACTATCATCATCAAATGCAATTCTAGACAAGTAAATTGCACCCATTTTTGGGCAAGTTGCCTTCAGTATGTATTTTGCGATCGTTAGTTCTTTCCAATTAAGCATTGATCTTTTGTCCTTATTGTTTTCAGCTGACTTGTCAAGCAAGTTTTCCAGAATTTGAATTCGTATTGAACTTATATTGATGTTATTTTTATCAGCAATTTCAGTAGCTGCTCGATTAACGTCATGACGAGCAATTTTATTCACAAATTCAGGGTGATGGTACAACGTCCGTATAAGCTGAGCCGGTTCTGTAGCTAAACGAACAAGTTCTTCACACGCCCACTCTATTTTAAACAACACGTGTCGAGTGGAAAGTGTAGAATGGAGACGGTCCATTTGCTTAACAGCTCGGTTCCCGGGTTGTAGAGCAGCCCAGCGCTGCGCAAACTGATAGCAAAGATGTGCTGCAGCTACTTGGTCTGCTCCACGAGTGCAGCCCTGCAGAACATAAAACAGACAGGCACCGGCCCATTCCATGTTTGCTATATGTCTAACACAACGATGAGCAGCACGGAGCAGTGGCTCTTCTCGACTTGTCAGTCGCCATGGTTCTTTTTCCTTAGCATCATTTTCAGTACAATCGTCGCGCTTTCTTGTAGTCATTGTTTGTTTTAACGCATTGCTACAAATCATGTCCTTAGCTATTTGCAAATCTTTATCAAGGCCTAGTAATGAGACTACTGGCAACCACCGCTCGTAAGTTTCTAGCGTTATTTCAGCTTTTAAGTTCGACCACATGTCTTCACGCATAAAAAGATGAAAAGGTAATCTATAATGACCTATTTCTGGAAACATTCCTTTGACTGAGAACAACTCGAATTCGTATTGTCTGGGAGTACTCACTCTTTGATAGTCTCTCAAAAAATTCAGCAAATAATATTCTTTAATGCTGCACGAGTCCATAGTCTTGCCAAAAATTAAATGATGAATGCAAAGGAACACTTCATAGAAATATGGATTTACCGAGACAACACGCCCATGTAATGTAACTTCTCCATTTTTCCAAAAATCGTTTAAGACATCTTTCAGGAAGTCTTTATTCTTTAAGTTGTCCCAAATAATAGCACATCTCTCAAATATACTACAGTCGTTCTCGATGGCAATTTGGCGACAACCTAACTCATCGCAAAATACTTTGTACTTTAAATCCCAGGTCGATAATAACGATATCAATTGCAGGGACAATCCGTCATTCATGGAGATATTTAAGGCTCTACATAGTTCGTTGAGTCGTTCACAAGTTGTATCTGGATGTTGTTTTAATATATAAAACAGTATTACTTTAACATCCCAAGTTTCTTCGTTATTTTCCGGGAGAGTAATTTCCGACAAATTTATATTGAATTTAGATTTAAGTATATATTGAGGGGGATATGCAACTGGACTTCCTTGTATGTAAGTATCAAAGATTCGGCGAATAGCAGGTGCCGAGAGGTATTCGGTAAGAGGAGGCGATAACGACTCGCTCTGGCCCCTTAGAAGTTCCAATACACAAATATCTTCTTCGTCACCTTTACAGTCCTTTAGTAGAACGAGTAAAGTAGTGGTCAAAACCTCGTCTAACTCTTGCGCTGCAACTACTCTTGACAATAATCTTTTAGATGCTTTTTCTTGGAACTGTAGTATGTTTTCGGACAAGGCTTCATTCATATCCGTATTTATAACTGCACTTGAAATAACCCTAAATGGAATAAAATCACATTGGCTTTGGGCGTTCAAGAGGTTTTTGTTGAAATTAGCGTTTGCAGACAAATCTTTTGCAAATTCAATAAATTCGTTGATAGCATTGCCTGATGATATTGGTAGGAATACGTAATTAAACTTCCATGCGATCGTTAGATTTTTAACTGTGACATTGGTGTGTACCAGAGCATTTAATACCGATAAATGTTTTAGTAAATCGTGTAAATGTTCTTCTTCACATCTATTTACTAGTTCAACCAATATTCTACAAGCCTCTAGCAATAAGGAGGCATTTTTACCATCTTTAAGTTCAGCCAAAACAGAGGAGACTCCTTCGTTATTACCGTTTTTTCCCGGGAGCGACTTTATCAAACTTTCCACGAAAGTCCGTATGTTATGTGTCGCAGAAACACCTCGTAACAACATTAGCAAAGATGAGGGTTTCGCTTCACTCGTTGGTATCAAGCGAGTGATGCTTCCACTATGACAGGAATGGTCCCTGGTTTCTTTATCATTTTGTAACCAATCATTAAACTTGTGTGCACAAGTTCTTTCATTATAAATGTTATTCATATCCAGTTCAATGCTGTAGGAATTCTTCAAATGATATAAATTATCAACATTATTTATTTGAATATCATTAAGCATATGCGAGCCCTTCATAAAATCGATGTAGTTTCTCTGTACCATTTGATTGTTTGTTCTTCCATTTATTATTTGTTCAAATTTGGCGACGATTGTTTTGATCACAATGTTTTTTTCTTTATGAGGCAAATTATAGAAGTAGTCTAAAGCTGATCTCGTATCACAACTTTCGAGGCATTTATTGATGTATAGGGCATTTCCATAGTTTGCATAGGAGGACATCACTGTAGTTATAGCTTTTAAATCATTTAAGTCAACAATGGGGGTGTTTATTAATTTATGCAAGACCAGAATATATTCATTACAACTCAAAGGAAAGTTATATTTTTTCAAAACCACCTTTACATTGGCATAATTTATTTCTTTTTGTATTTCTTGAGCCAGACTGTGGTCAGAATCAGTAACGGTAAAATCTTTTGTTGCTGACGCAGCTGCGTTGATGGCTAATTGGAGGACATTAGGACTCCATGGCACATCTAGTACTTTAAGCACATTAAGCAAACAATCCAGTTTACTGCCTAGAGAACGGAATGCATTTAGAATTATTTCTAAGCGAATTCCATCAACAGTACCGCCACTGCTGGCAGTTTCACTTTCAACAAAGTTTCTCAAAACTTCATCCATGTCAAATAAATGACGAGTTGCATAAGTGGGTAAATAGTCTTGCAAGAAAGCTCCAAGGTCTTCAGTATAGCAACGTCGCATCATAATAAGAGCAACTTCACTTGGGCTTTGAGAACTAAGCTCACTCAATAAAATATTTATCTTATATTTATCTTTCAGTTCCAATATATAATTAATTCTGTCTTTGAGAATATCTAAGTCATCCATGGAAATAGGTCTGACACATATTATTTTTAATGACGATTCTAAAATCGTCGCTATTTCTTCAATAAATTTCAATCCTATCTTGGGCCAGTAACTAGATTGTTCTAGAATAAATATTCTTTCCATTGCCCATCTTACAAACAAGTCTATATGAAATGGGTTTTGCTCTAATAAGGGTGGAACAAAGTTTTTGAACCATATCAAAATAGCACTAATTTTGGTATTAGAAGGTATGGCATTTAAAATTTCAATAATATCCTCAGATAAAAGTGACAATTTCAATTCAGAACATTTTAACCAGCAAATCGAGGCAATGTCAAAATCCATTTTGGATATAAAAGTAATGCATAGTTGCTGGCAATTCATTTCTAATAAATTAACCCCTTCATAGCAATTATTCCCCCTGAAAATGATATATTCCACCAAATCCACTTTAATAAGTACATCTTTTACTCTGTGAATTGATTTCTCATCGTTTTTTGAATAAGCTTTTTTCTGGAGTGTATATAAAATTGGCTTGTACATCTTGCTAAATTTATAAAGATTTATAGCAGCATCAATCAACACATCTAAAGCCTCAATGTTATCAAAGAGTGATTGCATCTGAGCAGTGATAGGAACTTGTTTACCTTCTGCTATTAGTGAATCAATCATGGACTTTAGCTCATCGATAAGAGCTTCTTGTGATGATGCCGTCACAGAAAAGTTATTTGAGGAATCTTGGTCACAATCTTTTACAGATGCAGCTGTGGAAATTCTTGCTTCACATATCCACACCTGTAATGTTGAATAATATACATTAAAAATACTAGCAAGTGGGGGTCAGACTCGCGCAAGGAGCATTACCACCACCTATAAAACTGCCAAAAAGTTAAGTCTGTGCTATGGGAGCCCCAATAAATATTTATTTTATTATTTTTAGTATTTGTTGTTATAGGGGCAACAAAAATACATCTGTACAAATTTCAACTAACTATCACTGTTCATGAGATACAGATTGCTGACAGATAGACAGACAGCAGTCTTAGTAATAGGGTACGGAACCCTAAAAAATTTAAATATAATTAAATATGTATATTTTATTATGATTTGAGTAATGAAACAGCAAGGATGATTTAGTTTATGTAAAGTAAAATGTTGTTTGTTTGTAGCTACGGTTCTCTTACAATATTTATTATAATAAAACAAGATAATGAAATAATTACCTCTTGATCACTGCCAGCAATGTAGTAGAAAATGTTATTGTATACCATAACAGGAACAAAGAATGACTTGTCATCTCCAAATTCAAAAACAATCTCTGAGTTCTTTATATCTACAATCCATATTTTAGATTTATCTGCCAGAATGATATGGTCGCCCCAGGATAAGGCACTGCAGACAGGCAACTGAGATGAAATCATTTCTTCTTGACCAGTAAGTTGACATCGGCTCATTAAATTTCCTGCCTCTATATAAAATGTTAACCCACTTATATTAATAATTGGCGAATCTTTAACATTTTCAATGCTGCTGTTAATTTTCTTCAGAGAAACAGTGAATTCGGTTTGGCCTTCTTTAATTTTCTGTGTCAGCTCCTCTGTGCGGTATGGAGCTTTGAGGTACTCACCAGCATCACTTTTGAACATCAAATTCTTGGCATTCGTTTCATGAAGTTTCAAATTTGAATAGTTGTTCACAGTAATTTTTACCTGTAAACCACTTGGTAAGTCGGTTACCTACTAGAAATACGCCAGATTTTAAAGTTACCCAAAGCAAGTTATCTTGCAGAGCACAATCTGTTACTTCTTCATCTAGTCTATATAGTTTTTCTCCCTCATGATGATCCTCGGTTTTCCCTCGCAAATCCAATAAACGGAAACTGGTTGAGTCTTCAAATATTACTAATTTTGGGTAAAATAACTTAGCTCGCAGAAGATTTGAGCTTTCCAACTTATTAAGCTTTTTGATAGTAGACTGTACGATAGTCATTGCCTTCGATGCGAGGGTAACCCTCAGAAAGTGTTAATATAATTGAGAAAGATAGACCATCAGCAGATAATGCAGAAAACAAAATTATTAATTTATGAATATTTTAAATTAACGGCGATGGCGGCCATAGAGTAACTTTTTACACTGACTGAAGGTAGCGGCCATATTTATTTCCTCTATGACTACATCTATGCTTGATCCGGTCACTCTAAAACGCCATCTATTGTTGAGTAGCAATAACTTAGTTTTTAGCTAACTTTTTTGTTGCTGTTGTGGCTTCGCACTGTTGTGCATTGAGCCAGTATCAGACTGTCTGATACCTACTACGTCTACATTATGCGTAGTATTTATTTCCTCTATGAAAGAAAAGAACAGAAACCAAAAACGTGGTGCAGGTGTGGTGCAGGTATGGGTGCCGGTTATATCGTGAAAATATAGAAATACCTACCTACATCTGATACACTATAACGTAACTGACGATTTATATTCATTTCATACGTACTTATTACCTATCTTTCATTGGACGTATATCTATAGGTACATATTGTTGCGGGTACCACCTAGTGTATTATAAATTTAACAAAACTCAGTCTCCCACAGACTTGACGCAAACCGAACTTACACATATCTAATTAATCCTGTCGTGTGTAGGTACCTATGTATATTATTTGTATTACTTATAGCAATATAATATATATACGTACCTAGGTAATTGTATAACACTTATTGAGTAGGTATTTAAATTTGTGTTCTTGAGTGGAGACCGCGACTCGGCAAACGTAGTGTAGGACGCCCTCCGGCCAGGTGGGATGACGATCTGCGAAAGACTGCAGGCAGATGCTGGATGCGTCAAGCTAAAGACAGGGCGCTATGGCGCTCATTAGGGGAGGTCTATGTCCAGCAGTGGACTAGTATAGGCTGATGATCATGATGATGATGATGATTTAAATTTATAAATGTCATTTATGAACACCGCCAACCTCTGACTCCATTATTTCTCCCCGTCCAAAGGTTGATTGGAAGAGATCGCTTTTAGCGAGAAGTCCGCCCATTGTAGGTACTTTAGATTTAGATGAAAGTCTTTGTAATACCTTGTGTATTTTTATAACTGGGCGTGCAATAAAATAAAGTATTTTCTATCGAGCGCGGCGCGGTGAGAACGGAGTAAATACCTAAATCGTAAGTACCCGGGGCCCAACCTATGCTTTAAGAGGTGGAAATTAAAAATTATAAGATTACTTAAAGTTTATATTTATAAGTATAAAAATATTGTATTATATTTTCATTTATTCCTTTTTTGTTTCTGCGACTTGGTCTTGAACCTCCGTTTTAACTCAACCGATTTTTGTACTTTCGCATTGATCTCTGTATGAATATAATTCTTCGTTTCGCGTATTGCGTGTTCATAACTTTCTGAGAGTTGGCTTAAAACCTCTGGCTTGACGACAATAGCTGGTATCTCTGCTTTACCGCCTGATTTTAAGATGTCCTGAAATTAGAAAAGTCTGTAAAATCAAGGTTCAAAATGTGAAGGGTTTTGAGATTCAAATCCCTACCAATACCAATATTGACTGCTGTCCTGTGAACAGTCGTATAATTATTTATTAATAATAATAATAATTCAGCCTGTCACTGTCCCACTGCTGGGTAAATGCCTCCCCTCACTTTAGTGAGGAGGATTAGTTAGGCCATAATCCACCACGGAGGCCCAGTCCGGGTTGGTGGATAACATGCCTCCGAAATAATTCATGGGCATATTCGTTTCCTCACTATGTTTTCCTTCACCGAAAAAGCGAGTGATAATTATACGTACATATGTTTAACAAGAAGCACATTGGTACGTGCCCGCACTGGGATTTGAACACGCCACCTCCGCTTTGGAAGGCGGACATTCGCCCACTAGGCTATCACAGTGCGATTAAATTGCCTATTTACAATAAATGCTTTGACAGGTTTTTATTATATTAAATAATTATAATTATTTACCTTGAATAAATTGATTTGATTTGGCAGCAATATAGTAACCGCTTGTCCGACTCGGCCCGCCCTACCCGTACGGCCGACTCTGTGAATATAGGTCTTGATGTTTCGCGGCGGATCGTAAGACACCACGTAATTGCAATCCGGTACATCAATGCCTCTCGCTAAGGCGTCAGTCCCAATTAGGCTGCAATCACAGAATACTAAATAACAGTTACAACAATTTGAAATTGGATATAATATGAAAACCACGAACATACTGCATGTAGTGCATATTATTTTATAATAATATATTTATAGCGGACCTCAAAAAGAGCTAAACGAAGGTAAACATACAGTTAAAATATATGCATCAAAGTAAAGGTTGTAACTTTTATACCTTACTTATTCTCATTTTACTGATGGATAGAACTGACAACTTAAGAGTTCATTTGCATTATTTCTCACGAAAAAAAAACTCACACTTTGATTTCAGATTGTGTAAACTTCTTCAACACCGCATCTCTGGTGGATCTATCTAACGATGCAGATAATTCAGCAACCTTTAGCTTATCTCCTCCCCATGTGTTCAGCAGAACTGCTAGCCTATGGGCGGCCTCTGCAGCATTTGTAAAACACAAAACCTTGTCCCACTTCTGGTCAACCAAAAAGTGGTACAGCACAAGTGGTTTATTTTCAGCTTCACAACTGACATAGTTCTCCTTTAATTCGGCAGGTGTGGCATACAATCTAATTTGATCTTCACCATCGAAATCGGTGATAGACGCTGCTGAAAACAGTTTGGGTTGAAATAGTCCCCACTGTTCTAGTTTCTCCGGATCCTGAGACAGAGTTGCAGAAAACAGCAGCTTGTGAGGAGGAGCCCTCTGTTCATTGAGAGTGTACCAATTTAAATTGGAAACCCGGCCAGACATCAGCTCATTCCCTGATTTTATATTCCTGTCGACGTGGTAAAGCCAGTCGTTTTGTATATGGTCCATTATTCTGTCCGCTTCATCGATCACTAAGAATTTCAGATGTTTCAGAGAAAATCCTTCAGTGTTTTGTAAATGTTCTACCAATCTTCCGGCTGTACATACTATGATGTCTGCGTCACTGACCCATCCTGACGATTCCGCTGTAATAGAAGAACAGATAGATAATGGCTGGCTGATAGAAGTATACTTGGCAAAGTTGCCAATACATACTGTATCTGACAATATTCTGCTGTTCTTGATGCAAGGGTACCGAACCGCCTAACAGAGCCACTCTGAGGGTAGTCTTGGTGCAATATCTCTTGAAGACCTTCGCAACTTGCGCCGCTAGTTCTTGCACTGGTAGGACAACCAACGCTTTCACCTCGCATCCTATATCGTTCATAAGAATCTGAAAAAAAATATAGTAGGTATCTAAAACAAATTTTCTAATGAGAAATATTTGTGTTGGTACATAATCCATACCAATATTATAAATCCGAAAATAACTGTTTGTTACCTTTTCACGACTAAACAGCTGAACCGATTTAGATGAAATTTAGTGTAGATTGGACCCATTAGACGGGCATAGGCTATCACGTATCTCAAAAATAATCTCGAAGGGTGTGAAATAGGGGTTGAAAGTTTGTTTGGGCAATCCATCATTTCTCTAGTTAGGCATCTCAAAATTATATTTAGGCTTTTAGTAAGAGATAGAGAAATACTTGTTTCAGCTTTTTTGCACAATCAAAGGAGGCAAAGCAAGGTGTTGATTTTTCGATGATGCACTCCCTATGTACATACATTGTATGACTGTACAGGTACGTACACAGTACATTATAATTATATGGACCACCCACCACAACTAAACAGCTGAACGGACCGTAATTTTTCGAGAGATGGGGAGACGGGAAAAGGGGAAAATAGCGAGACAGAATAATTGGAAAATCGGAAGATGGGAAAGTGATGGGAGAGATGGGAAAGATGGGGAGATGGGAAAATCGGGAGATGGAGAGATGGGAAAATGGGGAGGTGTTGAAAAGGCAGAGAGGTTAGAGATAAATGTTGTAAAGATATTGACAGAGACATGACGTGTCTGATTGATATACTATAGCATACAAAGTTTACACATTATATTTTTATTAGCTGTTACCTATTTCAATGCAGATGAATTCGCAGATAACAGCTATTAATATTATATTATTATACCTGTATTATCGGAAGGACAAACGACAATGTTTTTCCACTGCCCGTGGGAGCGGAGACACATATATCATGTGGTTGGAAAGGGTATGGTACTTTGTGTTCCTTCAGAATAAAGGGTATGACTTGAGTCTGCACTGGGAACAAATGTGTCACTCCTTCACTCAATAATGTAGCCTTTAGCGTGCCGTGAAGCCAGTCTTGAGAGCCAACATCACAGTCTAGGTTTTGCAGATCTGTTGACACACTGTATGGGTGGGATAACCAGTATGGAAGTACTCTGGCAACCTGAAATCAATCAAATTTGTCGTGTGAAGTAGGAGGTAGTAGGTATATAATATGCTATAGAACTTTGTTACTTAAAATTCTAGTCACTTAAATTGTTGGTGCTTGCGATGCTTACTATTAGAGCAATTTTCTCATCACCACATTTAGGTACTGCTGCACTCAGAGTCACATTGTATACAGTTGGCTTATAGAACTCACCATTATGGTGATTTATTTTATCACTTTTCTTAACTTTCAATACACACACTCTAACTAAACTAATCTAAATAAAAAAGTTAAACATAAAAGCATCATGATCTTAAAATTATCAATTTGATGTGTTGCGTGAGATGAATGTATTTGTTTGATAGTCTCTTCTGAGAGATGGTCTACACCTGAATTGTCCGAGCATTGGCAATGTAAAGGCTCATGCTGATGATGTGATCAAAAGTATGATTGATTGATGAGAGCAGACCATAATCTTAATTACCTACGAAAACTTAAGGAATGTGTTTTAACATAACATAACAGCCTGACAATTAATCAGTAATATTATGACATAATGGGGCTCTTCTAGATCTGTCGATAATAAGCTGGAACATCATGTATTGATGAAGCTCTCTGAGTGTAGCAGCCCAGTTTGTTTTGATAAAAAATATCTCCTTGACAACTTCTGTAATTAGTAGTCTCTTAAGTTAATTGAAATTATTTGATTGGGGGTTCCCAAAAAGTAATTATTTTAAACTATTTCAAAGTAGTGGTTCTGTAAACAGTAGACCTCGCGATTAGAGGGGAGCTTAACCAATATCACGGTTATATGCATCCTTCTTTTTGCCCCACATTTCCCCCAATTTGTAACGATATTTGTTTCTGGTCTGGGTGTGGTGTGTTTGTGAAATTATATGTCTGTAAGCGGTACCCACAATACAGGAGCAAACCAGTGTGGGGCTACGTTGAAAAAAAATAATACAATCTAAGAAAAAAAACTTAACATTTTGCACATCAACTTGTTTAGAACTTAATACCATAAGGTTTCCACCAAATATTATAACCCTACAGGCCAGTAAATGGCGCCATAGCAACTTTCCCCTTTTTTGCCCCTATATCCCCCAACAATGAACACTTTTTTTTTTACAACAACTTGTTTAGAATTTAATACTTAAATTTTCCACCAAATATCATAACTCTAGGCCAATAAATGACGCTACAGCAAACTTCCCCTCTTATTGCCCCCTTTTACCCACAATCGAAAATCGCTCTCGACAAAAAAGCAATAAAAATCAAAGAACTTGAATACCAAATCTCATAAAAATCGGCTGAGAAATGTGACCTATTGTCCGGAACAAACTAACAAACATCCCGACAAAAGGAAAATCAGCCACTCTTATAATGGAGACCTTTGCTTTGCTCGGTCAATAATGAATGACCACACTCTCCCCTGGTAGAAAGTGTCAAATTCAAAGAAAGAATCATGGACGGGACCTCACCTTGGTTTTCCTTTCAAAATCATTCACACCTAAAACTCTGAACTCACGACTGGGTCCTTCTGGTTTTTCTCTAACTGGTCTCTGAGGGGCCGGTTCATCGAGTTCAACTTCAATTTCTTTATTGTCTACAATCTCAACTTTAATTGTAATTTCTGAGTTTGATTCCTTCAATGTTATTTCATCAGGTGTTCTGGCGTTTGTATAGGCGCTCTTTCTCTCTTCAACAAGTTGTTTGAGCTTTTCTAGTTGATTGGTCTCGTGATCAGCAATATTAACATCCTCGGTTGTTTCATTATACCTGTGAATGCATACACAATGATGAAAAGCCACAAGCCCACAATAATAATTATTAGGTATTTATACTGTGAACCGATAAATACCTACTTCAGAGCACTCATATAATTAAATTTGTTTCTGAGCGAATTAGACCCGTTTTTAGCTAGTTAGTAATATGTTTCCTGTTTGCGAAAGTTTAAGAACTTCTACTTAAAAGATTTTAATCAATTTTGCACATGGTGTGCAGTTTGATATAACTTGAGGGATAAGATAGCTTACATCTCAATGTATAGTCCCAATAACAAAAATCTTAACCACAGCAACACATGGCCGTGTTTGCTAGTAGCCACATAAAAGCCATAATGTTATCTTAATTTTATAATTGAAGTATTTAGTTGAGGTGGCCATGTAGCCATAGATTCAGTGGTATTCACACACCAATATGTAGCTTTTTGCTAACTCTAATACCTAATAAACATGATACTTCTCATGCACCTGCCACTGCTATTCGTGCTGTTTAGCTAAAGTGAAGTTGAAGTGAGTAGTAGCGCAGAATGTGAATACACACATTCTCTTAAGGGAATTTTTGACGGCAGCTGGAGGAGCAGGGACTGAGTCTAAACGGGGGCACAGTTTTAAGGGATATTACAATAGGGGTAAGTATCTGACTTGTACAGTTTATAAGTATGTGGGGTAGGTACCTGCTTCGTAGCTTAAAACTATTACGAATACCTATATAAAAACTATACTATATACCTATAATAAGTACCCTAACTAATGCGAATTTGCAACCTTTTGATAACACAAAAATGTTTTGCCGCAAATGAACTTGCGAGTAACCAAGCAGCTAGACTAGGGTTGGCTAGCTAGGCTAACTAAATCGGTATAGTAACTATAATGTTAAATTAAATAATTTTAGAAACGTGAGCATTGCAGGTATTTACAGCATAGGTATCTGTATACCAACGTAAACAAAGTACATAGTCAAAAATATTCATAGGTAGGTAAGTACCTGTTGACAACGAATAAATCCATGGTTCGTTGGTACTTATATATTACTGTAATCTTTGCTTCGATGGTAGTTTCGTTCAACAGGTAGTAAGTATATAGTGGAGACCTACTAGTAGGTAGGAAGCACACTTTCAAAATTCACAATTTGTACTTATGAAAAACTATAATATGTACATAAATAAAATAACCTCTAATTTAATTTTGCAGTTTTTTGTGTTAGTTAGTTATGGCTTCGCACGGTTTGTGCATTTAGCCAGTGTCAATGTATTTTTATATTATTATGTGTTTCTAGTTTTCACCTAGCGTAGCGTTTGTATTCTCTCTGGTTTTCACAATAGGAAAGTCGGGCCGTATTTAATAAATTAACCTCAATAGCGCTACCAAGTGCGCTATCAGCTGATCCACACTCAAAATGTAATCTTCATCTTGAAATCGTTGCTATAATTTAATAAATGGATATTGAGATGTAGCACTGGCTACTAGATACTGTCTTGTATGTGTCAATTATTGTGTCATAATCGGATACTTATCATTTAACTGCTGAGTCATATATTAATTTGCCAGATATCATGTAAGTTTCTGTTCCTAATCTACAACTTAAGATGTATATATTAATTAGAACGAAAGAGCAAGGTGCACACTGAAGATAGCTGTCAGAGCTAAGTTTGATTTATTAATATGGCCCTAAGAAATACTTATATATACATATAGTAAAATACTTGACACTGGCTACATGCACAAACCGTGCGAAGCCATAACTTAAAACTTAAAATAAATTAAATGTCTGTAGGTAGGTACTTACCTGTTGGAGTTTTGGCGAGAATCCGATAGTGAGACGTTGTTGGTTTTGTATTATTAGCTCAAACTTGTTTTTCTTCGAGTGTTAATGTGTAATATTGGTGGAATATTAACCATTAAGTGTTCGTTAACGTGCACGAGTGTAGGCGAATGATATAAACTCAAAAAACGTGTCATTTCGCATTTTTTCCAAAACTCCCATGAAGTTTCAGTAAAGCATCCACTCACTACTTTACTGAATCGTGACTGACGATGTAAATAATTGACTTGACTACTTGACCACGATTGCTATAACATCGCTGTGACTTTCTTAATGTGAAATTAAGAAATACTTAAAATAAAATACTTGACACTGGCTATATGCAAAAACCGTGCGAAGCCATAACTAAAAAAAATACTTACCTGTCTACGTCTTCACGACTCACGACTGTCGTCTGTCACATTTTGCAGATACCTAATTTCAATAATCCATCCGAAAAAAGCGCGGGAAACCTTTCAACTCGGCGGTCGTGGTTTTCTTGCAAAATTAAATTAAATTTCTATTTAATTGTAAATAGTGATCAGATAAGTAGTGTTGTGGTATATTTTAATTAGTTTTTGTATATATTATTATCTACTGTACAGTAAATCTCGGTAAGTTCTTTTAGTTTCTTTTAGTATGGAGGAACCGCCTGACCCGGGGGGCATTGTCCCCTCGGCGGGATGTTTTGTTACAATAGACAGTGAAATAAATGAATCTAATGAATCTGTTGATAATATTATGGATATTGATGTGTCGTTAACAACGCGTACTCTTGTCTCCCCGAGTCTCTCGAACGGCAATAAACGAAGGAAGAAAAACCATGCAAACCAAGGTAATGATATCCATTCCACGGATAGTGATGTATTAGATACTGAAAAAGTACTTGCTACCACCCCTGTAATACCACCTAAAAACGTCAATATTATTGAAAATATCCAAGACGGTACTAAAGATAAGTCCTCAACTTTTGTTCCAATAGGCAGAAGTCAGTATGACGCTACAGATAGTGCTCCATACGTAGTTCACGTACAAAGACAGCAGTCGTCTCCTGATGATGGCTCTACATTACACCCTATCACCTTTGGTAGATTCCTAAAGAGACATTACATTAAAAATATAATTAATGGAAGTGTGAAACGGATAGGGCGTAATAGAATTACTCTCTCGTTCCTGAATCATAACGATGCGAATTCGTTTATTAATCACAATAGTTTGAGTAATGACAATTTGAAGGCATTTATACCAACGTTTAGTATCACTCGCATGGGGTTAGTTCGTGGGGTACCTACTGAATGGTCTCCTGAAGAAATTATCGAAAATGTCAATCTACCAACAGGCTGTGGCAAAATATTGAAAGTCCGTCGTTTGAATTATAAAGTGAATGTTGGTGGTTCTCCTATCTGGAAACCATCACAAACGGTAGTTATTACTTTTGATGGTAAAATTCTTCCAAATCGAATCTTCATTTGTTACAATGCTCTAGCTGTTGAATTATACACTTATCCTACCATACAATGCTTCAATTGCTGTAGGTTTGGGCATACAAAGGTGCAATGTCGCTCAAAGCCCAAATGCTATAAATGTGGACAGGAACATTCAGGAGATACTTGTAACAGGGAAGACGATTGTGCCACCTGTTGCCTTTGTTCAGGCTGTCATTATGCAATTAACAAAACATGTCCTGAATTTGTGCGACAGAAGAATATCAAGCTAGCCATGGCTGAAAACTGCATCTCCTATGTTGAAGCAACAAAACTTCACCCTCCTATTGGTAAATCTTACGCAGATGTACTGTCATCACCAAAACCTACTCTAGTTGAAAAACCAATCTTATATAATAATATACAACCACAATCACCCACGAGAACTTCTTACAAAAAAGCAGTTCTTATAACTAAACCTCGGTCACCTTATAATGCTCATAAAGGATATGATCGCGTAGCACATCACGAGTTAGTTAAAGACTATGATATGCCCGCAGGTCCCAATGGCTGTGCTTATGCTAGGCCCAACGGACAAGAACCTGCTCGGCGTGAATTATCTTCACAAACCCTAACACAAATTATATCATCCCTAATTGATACTTTGACAAAGAACAACATCTTGTTACCGTCCAACGTTGCCCCCTTAATTGAAGTCCTTAATAATAGTAATCATGAATCTAGATCGGAAATGAATACATTTCGGATCGATGCTGCCGGTAGAGCCGGTGGACAATCTTTCAAAGATTGTCCAGTGGAACTGCCGCAGCGCAGTTAGTAAAAAAAGTGAGATTATTTTCTTAATTAATAAATTTGACCCATTTATAGTTGCACTAGCAGAGTCATGGCTTAAGCCGGGCTCTGTCTTTAAAATTAGTAATTATTTCTGTCTCAGACAAGACAGAGAAGATGGGTATGGCGGTGTCGCCCTGCTCATCAAATCTTCTTTCTCCTTCACTCCTATATCTATTCCTTCCCACAACGATGATATTTCTATTGTTGGTGCAACAGTAGAAAATGTTTGTTTCGTTTCTGTATATATTCCTCATCCCTCCACTATTCTCCTACAAGAACTAAATACTATCCTTTCTAATCTTCCTAAGCCTTTTATAATACTGGGTGATTTTAACTGTCAGCACCAGTCATGGGGAAGTTCAACCTCTAACTCTCATGGGAATGAATTATTTGATATCATTGACAATCAAAATCTCTGCATACTAAATAATGGAGCTCCAACTCGTAGAACCAACCCAAATGAAGGTTCTAGTGCGATTGACCTATCCATTTGCTCTCCAAACCTTGCAATGAAATTCGTTTGGAATATACTCCCACATACATATGGTAGTGATCATTTCCCCATAATTATTTATTTTTCTGATAATAAACGACACTCGACAGGTGGGATAAAGCCACGTTTAAAATACAGATTAGCCAATGCCGATTGGGATATTTATTGCAAAATGATAGAAAATAAAGTTCCAACTCTCCCACAACCAACCACAGATAACCAAAATGTTTGCTCCGATGACTTAGTTAAACTTATAACATCAGCTGCAAATGAATCGTTCCCATTAAAAAATGTAGTTCTAAATCGCATTCCTTCTCCGCCCTGGTGGGATAAGGAATGTTCAGATGCTATAAAAAAAAGAAAACAGGCGGAAGAAAACTATAATGCGAATATGACTACTGAAAACTTCCAAACATTACTAGCTACACTAGCGAGTACAAAAAAACTCTTAAAGCAAAAAAAGTTTTCCGGCTGGAGAAGCTACTGTGCTTCAATTTCTCCAAATACGCCATCTTCTATAGTTTGGCAAAACATTAGAAAATTTAAATCAGCATTCAATAGTCCATCCCATTCACTACCCCTTCAAATGTCTGATACATTTGGATGGCTTAGTTCTAAAAGTCACTAAGTCCAAATTTTGCTGTTTTTATATTACCAGTTCAAAAAATGTAACTTTTTTTCCTCTTTCGTTGGGTCTTACCCTTTTTTCTCTATAATGAATCTAAGTGGGTTTTTCCCAGTGCCTAAAATCCCTAACTCCATTCAGTTCGGTTCATAATGTAACTAAGTACAAAGCAGAACGTACATTCCGAGCAAAAAGTAACTATGTTACTTATTTTTCACTTAAAAGTAACTAAGTCCATCAATTTTTTGGCTTCAATCAACCTGGCTACTACGTAGATTTGATAGAGAGCTCGCGAATAACTGATAAATTTCAAGTGGTATTTCTAGAAAAAAACCTACGTGATAAAGAAATCGCTGGAGATCGTGTATTGAAAATTAAGAACTATAAAAGCTTGTATGAACCTCATGTGAAAGCTTCAATAGCTGGAATATCTGTATGTCGCAAAGCTCGTTTCCAAAAGCACCACCACCCTGAATCGTCTGCATCAATGACTGGTCAAAATTTCAAGGTGTTTGTACTTTATCGTGTTGGTATGGGTGGGTGGTAACATCAACAATGACCTAGATGACTGTTACCAAGGTATGATACCAATTAAACCATTAAAGCTGCGCGATATTAAAAAGCTTCTCATTTATGTTCCTGTTGAGAAAAGAAGCTTTTATTTAGATTTACTGGAAACAGCCGAAACATCTGCTGAGATAGGGCAAGAAGAAAGAATTGATTCGTCAGAAGAAGAATAATATAAGATGGCAACACAAGCACTACTTTTACTGTTAGGAATCATAAGCAGTTAATTAATTATTATAAGCGATTTTAGATGATTATTTAATGTTAACTAGAGATTGTCAAGAGATGATTATTGAAAAATGTCACTAAGTCCAAAGAATTTTGCTAAAAAGTATTCAACTCCAGTGATTTTGCGATAAGTCCAAAGTTATAAGAATTATGTGTGCAATATATATAAATGTTATTGTACTTTCGAGTTTCATACATTAAACAGTGTCCTAAGAACTACGTTTTTCATTTTAATCCAAATATTTTAACAACAATTTTCACGTAAATACACACAATTTGTCACTAAAACGTCCATACCCAAAAAATGTCAGAATGGACTAAGTGACTTTTAGAACTAGGCCCTCCATTTTTAAGTCGCCTAGCGCCGCCATTCGTTCCACAAGATGACTTTGTATTTGCTCCTTTAACAACGGGAATCACTGATCAAACCGGCCTCAATTCACCTTTCTCATATGAGGAACTTCAAGGTATTTTATCTAACACAAAAGATTCTGCCCCAGGAGCCGATGGGCTTCCATACTCATTTTATAAAAATCTTGGAAATAATGCTCTGTACTATTTATTAGATTTGATTAATACCGTCATGCTATCTGGCAATACCCCTACGTCATGGAAATCCCAAATAATTATCCCTATATTAAAACCGAATAAAATTCCAAATGACATAAATTCCTACCGTCCTATTGCTTTATCAAATGTTATATCCAAAATAGCTGAACTGCTGGTTAAAAATCGTCTCGAGTGGTACATAGAAGCCAATAACCTTTTAGCTAGCACCCAATACGGATTTAGAAAAGGTAGAAGCACTGTGGACAGTATAAGTATCTTTGTAATGGACATTCGTCTAGCTCTATCACGTAACGAATCAGTAGTAGCCACCTTTTTAGATATAAAATCCGCTTACGATAGTGTTATACTACCAATATTAAAGGATAAGTTGGATAAATTACAGGTTCCTACTATACTTTCCAACTTTATAATTAACATGTTGAATGGGAGATCTGTAAAGTTAGACACTTCAAATGATTTTAGACTCTTATGGAAAGGCCTTCCACAAGGGTCTGTGCTGAGCCCTCTGCTCTATAATATTTATACACATGATTTGGAAACAACTATTAAAATGCCTACAAAAATTTTACAATATGCGGATGACTTGCTAATATATTGCCAAGATCGATCAATATTAAATGCCTGTGATCAAATCTCCATCTCTTTAACCTGCCTCAAAACCTGGTTTGAGAATCATGGCTTAGAACTATCTGTTAACAAGAGCGTTGCTGTCCTGTTTTCAAGATTCCGAAACCCTCCACTTATTAATATTAGTTATAATGGATTACAAATTCCCCAGAAAAATGAAGCCAAATTTTTGGGATTAGTATTGGATTCCAAATTATCTGGTGTTGCTCATTGTGATTATATAGCATCAAAATGCGAACGACGAATCAATATGCTTAGATGTCTCTCAGGTGTTTGGTGGGGTGCACATCCATTTTCTCTTAAGCTGGTCTACAACGCCTTAATAAGAAGCGTTTTAGATTATGGTAGTTTCTTGTTGGAGCCATGTAGAGTGGCTGCAACGAAAAAACTGGACGCTATTCAATCGAAGGCCCTTAGGGTAATGTCTGGTGCTATGAAAACAAGCCCTCTAAATGCGCTACAGGTAGAATGTGCTGAGCCCCCGTTGATTTTAAGACGTCAATATTTGTCAGACCGTTTCTTTTTCCGTTCGCTACAGCTTTTGAATCATCCACTTATCCCAAAATTATCTACGTTAAATGAACTGACTCTGTCTTGTCCTTACTGGAAATATAAATCAAAACCATGTCTTATAAATAGCCTTAATAAATACAAATCACTGTCAGCTCCAACATATCGGTCTAAAAACCTCCCTCTGTATGAAAGTAACTATGAAGCTTTGATTTTATCTCCTAAAACTATTCTGAGCATAGGCATTAGTAAAGGTGAGTTAAATGCTAATAGGATATTTAACTCTATTGTAGGCGAAAAATGGCAAGGTTGGCATCACATCTATTGTGATGCTTCCAAGCATGACGGTAATGGAAGTGTTGGGGTAGGTGTTTATCATAAAAATTATGACATAGTTCAAAAAATAAGACTACCCATTGAATCATCAACATTTACTGGTGAATGTTTTGGAATTTTAAAAGCACTGGATTACATATTACTAGCCAAACTAAAGAAAACGTTGATAATCACAGACTCTATGAGTGCTCTTCAAGCCTTGGATAGATTCCCGTTTAAGTCACTCTCTCAACCCATTATAATAGACGCAAGAGATAAGTTGTATAAATGCTCTCAAAAAGATTATTCTGTTGTGTTTCTTTGGGTGCCTAGTCATAGTGGTGTAACTGGAAATGAAAAAGCAGATCGCCTCGCTAATGAAGCAGTAAAGTATGGAGACTTGTATCCTTATACTAATTACTGCCATGACCTAGTTACTTTGCCCGGGCTTTACCTCCAGGATTCCTGGAATGAAGCTTGGGCAAAGAGTTCATTATCTAAAGGCAAGTATTATTTCTCTATTCAACCTAAAATTACATTAAAACCATGGTTTTCTAAAATTGATCTTGGTAAGATGGCCACATCGATACTTATCAGATTACGTTTGGGGCACGTCTGTAGCCCAGCTCATCTTGCCAGACTCCGTATCCTGGACAGCCCCGAGTGCGACTGTGGATATGATACTGCTGACGTCAATCACATTTTGCTTTCTTGCCCATTATATGATTATTCTTCCTTCTATGAGACGCTTTTGTCAATAGACACTCCTTTTCCTGTTAATATCCCTTTCCTCCTTGCTTCCAAAAGTACATTAATATTTAATGCCATAAAGGATTTGTTGGCATTGAATAGTATAAAGCTGTAGCTGTAATTACCTGCAGTTTTGTGTTGTTTAGTGCCAATAAATCTTTTATTTTCATTATTAATCATATTATTTGTTCTTTAATAACTATATTGTATATATACTTATTGTATTTATGTTAATATTTATTTTTATTATTATATATTATACCTACCTACATTACGTACCTATACCTACTTAGTAATATAATTTAATAAATGTATGTTCCTAACTAATCCACTTTTCTGATCCCTTTTTGTTTCCATCCATCAAAATTCCGTTTATTTGTTCCTTTATAAATTACTCCAAGTTTCCCCGTTTTTACAAAAAGTAAAACTACCTACCTACCTACTTAATTACTTGAAACTGGCACAATGTGCAAAAAGCACCATGGCCAAAGAAGAAAAGAAAAAAAAAAAAAAAAAAAAAAAAAATCCATCCGTTCGTTGTTGTCATTTGTCAAAATTATGAATGAGCGAACATTTACAATACAAGACGAGTTTATTTTAAAACGATAGGTATACCTAGTATCCAACAGTATCCTTACAATCTGTTTTACTTACGGAATTGCTTTCGAAATTATCTTGAATTAGAAACTATTTTCCAAAAAGTGTACTCGCTCACTCATGCATATTCCACCGCTTCAAAGTGTGTATTTGTCAACCAACGGTGTTTACTCGCACTACACAAATGAAATGCAATATTCGTGAACTTGCTCAACTGAGCGATCATCCTTGTGCGATAGAAGGGAGATTAAACTACAAGAAGGTTTCTAATGGCAGTTACCGTAACCCGGCAGGTGAGTACCTACTGTACATTTGTGCACTGGAAACTTGGTAAATCGTGGGGCATTCTAGGGTTATTTTTAGATTGTTTCACTGAATGTGACTCAATACAACCTTGTAAATGATTCGCCTAATTTAATTAAGGCAAAATATTTTTCCCTATCATTGTTGCAAATAGGTACGTAATCTATGTTCACAGTCCATAAAGTTATGGTATTTCATAGGTAGATTGTGCATTATAAATGTTAGAGTAGTGTTATGCATGCATTCCTACTTAGCACACACTGAGACACAATATTATGTAGCTACCAAGACAATTCAAATGGAAAAAAGCTGACATATTTCTTACAGGGTAGGTACTTTGAGTTCAATATAGTATACAATTTATTCTTAATTAGAAAGATACGTCTGATGATATGCTTAAACCCTCGCAAGCACCTCACCACAGGATTGTCGGTGAACGCCAAGTAGGTGCATGAGGTGTTTTAATGGAAAAGTTGTGCATATGGTTTGGATGCTGTTAGTTCTATCATTTTGTAATCTTTACATTTTCCAAGATCAAAATGCCCATAGAGAACCTCATGGGATAAAACAATCATGAATTTACTTTTAAACACTGTTGCTGTGTATTTGAATGTACAATTTAGTATTAAAAAAAACCAAGGTAATTTTATTGCAGATTCATTTGTAATGTTTCTTTTCCAGTATTCAAAGAAAGATGGTTTCGGCTGATAAACAACTACTTGTTCTATTTCAAAATAAGTGAAATGGGAAAGTTTGACACCAAAACACCAGCCGGGGTTTTTGTCATGGAGAACTCATCCATACAGATGGAACATGGCCAGAGCATACCTTTCTCATTCTCTATTTCATTCATGTAAGTTATGTTGTTCTCTTGTGTTACTATTGTTTGATAATTCACAAGTTGTAGGTCTCATCAAAATCAAATCAGTTGTTACCGATTTGAGTGATAACAAACACACTTCTATAGTATAAATGAAATATTGTTGTTGCATATTAGATTATGGTTTGTACAACAACACTTGTTTTTATATGAACTGATATTGATTGCAGCGATGAGCCTGAAAAGCGGCACGTGTTCGCAGCGCGCGCAGAAGACAATGTGATCCATTGGGTGATAAAACTAAGAGAATGCTCATATGAATATCTACGGAATCGGCTCCACACGCTCCAATCGAAAATTTATAGTATAACTGGCAAGGTATGTAATATTAAGGAATGGTGAATAATATGAGCATGCTAACTCTTGTTACAATAAAATCCAAATGGCTGCTCAGGTGTTGGTTACTGTGGCGAGTCAGAAGTGATGTGTAAATTTATTTGTACATAGTTATGAAGTAAGGATTTGTAAAAATATTTTATACTAGCTGTGCCCGCGACTTCGTCCGCGTGGAATAGTGATAAAATTCACCTTTTAAACCTTCCCTGGACTTCCACAAATAATTCAAGACCAAAATTAGCCAAATTGGTCCAGCCGTTCTCGAGTTTTAGCGAGACTAACGAACAGCGATTGATTTTTATATATATAGATAGAAGATAGATGAACATTTTTGTCTCTTAATTTCAGGATCCATTGCTACTAGTGCCAAGGAACGAAGGAGCTTGTTTGTGGGCCCCATCCATCCCGTTTTCAACCACTCCAGCCTGCACGGTAAACACAAGTTCATTTAGCTGTCATCTCCATACAAACAGTCCCTTCACGCTCGAACGGAGCAAATCAGACGTCCAAGCTCACAAACACTTCCGTGCCCAGTTTTCTAAAAAGACAACCTTTTACACAGACGATGTTACGAGTAGCTGTGAACTAAAGCAAAGTTCAAATCATTTGCAAAGTTCTAACCTCGTGCGTAGTTCAAACCACGTGTATAGTTCAAACCATGTGCAAAGTTCCAACCACATGCAAAGTTCCAGCCACACGGAAAATTCAAACCATGTGAAAAGTTCAAACCATGTGTTTGCTCTAGGGAGAAGTAAGACTTCGGCGTTGTTGCCGGACAGTGCTTCATTAGTTAACAATTCAATTTTCGATAACCGGCCCCCGTACTCTCGGGCAGCTCCTAGCCCTCCAGTGAGACAGAAACTCTCTCCATGCGTTCGGCGCGCGAACAACTCTGACGACGTCAAACAGTTAACCGAACAAGGTAAGCTTTTAGGCACAACGGGAATTTTAGACGAAGTACCAGTACCACCAAAAAGGAAATCTTCACCTAAGTACTTAGAATTTTACGATGCGGAAACCGGTGATGATGATAGTAAAAATAACCAGTCTAGTGATGATCTTATCCAGTTTTGAGATTGCTAGTTTAATATACATCTTTGATCCCACCTAGCACTAGTAGTTTAATATATTGGAAAAAGTTATATTTTTGTATCAATATTCATTCATGATCATCAACTTGGAGCTTAACTAGTTAAGGTTGTATCTGTATAAACACTATAGCTTTTATAAATCACTATAAATAGCTAAATATTGTGTGTTCATTATATATTTTAGTACTTTTATATTTATTATGATTGCTACACAACTTTAAAGCTTTAAAACTGTCCATCATGAGGAATTAATTCATTGTATAATTAACAAATGAACATTCAAATATATTTTTATCAGCAAATGTATTTAAATGGCCTAATCCTGTTCACTAAAGTGAGGGGAGGCCTTTGCCCAGCAGTGAGACAGTTACAGGCTGAATTATAAATGTATTAAACATTAAGTTAAAATTATGAATTACGATTTATATAAAAATGTGATTTTATCGCCTAATGTTTGCCTGCTCTGAAATTGGTGTAAGTACCTATATTAATTATCTGAATACATCATGTGATATTGAGATAAGTATAGAAATACAATAATTATTATGGAGTTATAAATAATTATTACGAAGCATCACATCTGATATTCCATAGAAATTGATCACTGATCACTTAATCCAGGCAATTTATAGAAATTGTTTATTATTTTTGGATTAATTGTTAATTCAGCTCTATCACCATGACATCACTTCTAGCAACAAATAATTAGTTTAGATTTAGTTTATTTATATTGCTTTATTTTATTTAGTTGTAAATATTTCTACAGTGACTGATATTTGTATAACTAATACCTACTAGAACGTCTAATACAATTTTTGTAAAATTTAATTATTTATAATATCAGAGGCTCCCATTATGTGCTATACATACATGTTTTAACGTTTGTGTTAACTTCCTATTCATATTTATTATGTTCAATAGTTACTACGTAATGGTAACTTTTAGACCATCTTAGATCATTGTATATTTTTTGTAATTATTTTTATTCCATTGATGGGTTTCGATTTATTTAGATGCATAATTGTATAAATCAAATAACACGAATAAATCTATATTAAGTATATCTGAGTTTATTAGTCATATAATTGTTTATTTTCGGTACACTCTCTTGTTCATAGCTCAAACAATATTGACTTGTTAAATCTTTTTTAGAAAAATCTTCCTCGAGCTATGAAGAAGAGAATCTGTACCAACTTTTAGATGTAGGTACTATACCTACTTATATTATTTTAGAAACAACGACATTTATCTTATCATGAACAATTTTGTTAGTCATAATGTACTACATAGTAGTGTAGTACATAATGTACTACATAATGTACTACATAGTAGTGTAGTACATAATGTACTATTTTATAAATTGTGTTTCGAAGACCATCATCATGTCCAAATACTAAATATAAAAATAAAGTAAACTTTTAATATATATACTTTTTTTAATTGATAAACCTACCAAGCTTCCTGTTTTACTGTTAAGATTAATAATAATTATAAATAGATCACATAAAACTATTATATAGCACAGTTAACATAACTGTACCGGCTTCATTCGAGGCACGACATTTCTACTAAATATAAAACTATGCGATATCCATTACGTATAAGAGGTAAAATACTAAGCGAATTTTGTTCGAAAGTCAAGGGAACCGTACACGATATGTAATACTATATATTATGGTTAATTATTTTTCCATTACATTATCGTCAAAAATCAAGTTAAGCGCTATTTTTAATACATTTAGTAAAATATTCTTGGGTTTATTTGGAGATCAAGCTAAGCTAAAACTGATGCTCACAAAAATATCGTAATTCATATTGATCTCAAAAATATATTTAGGCACTTGACTGTATATTTTAAAATTATGTATAATTATATGTTAATATTAAATACGTCTACTTATGTATTATAATAAAATGCGAAAAATTTACTTTTCTACATAATAATAGGTACTATATCCATTAAAATTAAAAGTTTCTGAAACGAGATGAGATTCTATTAAACTACTTAACAAACGGTCGAAAGGCCACATTTAGACTTAGTTTTCTAGTTTCACTAGTAGGATAGGATTAATCCTTGTTCAACAGATAACTAACCGCGGTTTTTTAAACACTTTTGGAATACTCTATTCTATTCATAAGATCTGTAAGTACCTGCCAAGTGACAGCGGTCGGTTGACTAAATAACAACAGCTGCTCGTTGGCAACATGGGCTGTATGCCCAAACAAATCCAGTAGTCAAAAGAATAGAACGTCGACAGCTTTCAATTTTTTTCTCTTTAGATTGGGTCTATAGCCACAGGCATTATGTTAGAGGTCAGCATACAATGACAAAGAGCGATCTATAATAAATGCGTGGCAAAGATTCTGCATTCCAATTTGGTGCTTGGTTGAATGTGTTATACAGAATAGTCCGCTGTCGACAGTTTCTTTGCCATAGGGCTTGGTACGAGTGGTGCGTCCGGAGGGTGCGAGGTGGTGTTAGTTGCCGCCCAGGTCGCGCAGCTCGCGGTTGCCGAGCGGCAGCGTGGGCCGGTAGTTGTGCAGCAGCTCCATGGCGTCCACGCCTCTTGACGCCTCGCCACACTTCAGTTTCCGCATCAGTGCCAGCTGGAACCAATCATTTGTGGTTTTAGATGACTTACCATTTTTTTCTTTTCGTGATAGATGAGTTTTCGATTAATGCTGAGGTCGTCTGAAAAACGTGTCTTTTGTAACTAAATAATTAACTAGGTATACTGACAAAAAATATATTATTTGAAACTAGCAGAAATAAAAAGTTAGTTACTGTGAATGCAACGTTTTTAGCTATAAGCATACGTAAATAGTAAACAGCTAAGTTATAGTTATAAATAGCCGTTATTGAATCACTTGTTCTTCTGTCTGACCACTACTTCACTTCAGCGGTGGCAAGTTTACCAAGAATAAAACCTTTATCTGCCAATTAAGTGCATTCAGAATTCAAGGAAAATGACTCACCTGTTCAGCGGAAACTTGCACAGGCTCCTTGAAGAGGATCCACGTGACGGACTCGGTGCATGGAGGCGTGGTGAGAGACCCGGGGTAGGTCCAGTACGCGTGACGGGCCGGCAAAAGCTTGGCCGGGTCTAGCGGCTCCGAAAACGTCACTTTATCGTTCTTATGCTGAATGTAAGGCAGCAGCCTCACAACTTTGTCCAGCTCCTCGTGCTTGCTGCCACACTGCGAAAAAACAGATGCGATTAGTTACAGTCGAGGGCGAGGCTATCGCAGCATTCAAGGTCGACGCAAAAACTCAGGAAGTCAAGGTACGTCATAATTTGAAGCAATCCTTCAGTGATCGATATCAAAGTTTTTATTTTAGGAAAGATGGATGTGTTATGTATTGTTTAACGGTTCCTACCAGGGCCTCATACGTTGAGACTTTGCTTCTATTGTAGTGTTTCTACGCTATTGTTCGCTTATTTACTGGACATTGATTAAAGTGTTCACGAGGAAAAATATTCAAATGCAGCTCATTGTATTTAGATTCCGACCTGAAACCTTAGAGCGCTGACGTCTCGTTGTTTTAAGTGGTTACTAGGTAGTCTAAGTATAACTGTATTTGCCTGTTAGCCTATCAACTTCTAGAACTTACACGTGTATACGATATATAGCAAGTACTTATGAACTAACTTGGTACTATATATCTAACTAATGCCAATGTTAGCGCATCGCGTCTAAAAGGATTGAACTGCAGTTGAAGAGCTTCATAGGTTTACGCCGTCATTTTGAACTAAATATACATATAAGTAGTACCTACATACTTTATGTATCACTAAAGATCTTTCTATAACATTATGTAAATCATGTTAGGTAATATTATATTATGTATTTACCTACCTACTTTCACTAACCCATCCACAGTATGGTGGATATGATTCGAGATATTATCGACTCACTTCCTATCTTTCTCTATTTTGATCCTAATTAATAATTTCAACTTTTATAAGACAATTTCCAAACACATTCCAACAACAACTAAATCTAGTCTACATGAAGTTACCTATTGATTATAGGTAGGTATACGTAGTAAGGTACCTACGTAGATTTTATTATTTATAGTGTAGTGCTTTGCACATAGAAAGCGCATGATGAATGTTTTCGTACATATTTTGTTAGCATTTCAATTGAAGAGCGATGGTGAATTTGTTATTGCCATTGACATGGTACGGGTCAGAGTCCGCCTGGCCCGGACAAAGAGAAAGTTGCGTTTAATACGCGGAAGCCGAGAGAATGCTTCCATCCGTTAAATGTAGGGTTACCATAATCTGCAAAACAGTTTCAATGCCCGTGAGTGTATGAATAATTGTATACACGTTACCGCAAGATCATGTCGACATAGTTCTTTCTCTATCCACACTTTTTGTTTTTTTTAACCTATAGAGGTAGGTAATCCAAATTCAAAGATTTTCTTACACGCCACGTAAACCCAGCGATACCTACTTGGATGGGTCAGCGTTTGATGTCATAATCAAAGCATAACATTGGGCGTTGCCGTTGCTGACTTTCCGTGCTTCGGAGGCCATCGTCATTGGTCACGTCACGTCTGTTGAATTGTTGAAACAAGTCAAACCTAAAGGCCCTTGGTCCTGAGGTGGCAATGTCATAATGGCAACATATCGCGCCAGAGGAGCATAACCTCATTCAAGATCAACCGAGTATTTCTCAAAAACTACCGTATCTTTAAATATTTACTGAAGAACAAAGAGATAGTCCGAGGAAAAGTAAACGCATTGGCGACATGGTACTTAACTAACTGCACAAAGATCTAACATACTCGCATAACAAGGTGAATCTGATTGTAATCCCCATGAATACGAATACTGCATAACCATTACCTTTGAGAAGTTTTATGCAGTCACTATAAATAAAGTTAATCCAATGGTAATATAAATTACACTGAGGACCTCGGCACCAGAACCGAGGCTCTCGGTTTAGTATCATTGGTCGTAGGTACTGACTAACGGATCTAACGAAACATTTTATAGACAACACAAGTAAATTACATTATACAGGTTGTCCCAAGAAATATGTAACAAACGAAAATGCGAGGAAGTACCCACTATAGGTACAAAGTACCGGAATCATTGCCATGTTCCGCAATTTTTGTACCTACGGAGTTACGAGTAACTGCTATCATATTTTTTATCAAGTTCCAGATTTATAATTATAAAGACTGACCATAATTATACCTAATTGTAAGGACCTAATTTGTGACCAAACTAATGACACTGACGAGTTTGTTTTTCGTGTAGTTAGATAATGAGAGTTTGAAAAAAAAATCTACAGTGCCTACAACAATGATTATGTATTACTTAGCAGGTACCTATTTAGTGTATTGTCAACACAATACAAACTTGTATTATAAATGTACTCATTGTTATACATATTAAGGTTCACTACATTGTGCTAAATGAACCATGACCATATACTTTTATGTATGAGAGGACGTATCACAATACAATAAACAATCGTTTAAATACAAATCGTTAATATACATAAGCGGCAGATATGGGCACAAGTGTATCGATATTATTGGACATGGATTTTTTTAATATGAATCTTTTGTCAGGTACGAGCGACTAGGTCATTTACCCGACGATAAATGACTCATAATAACATGTCCTGCCCAAACAGTTGTAGTACAACCCAGAACTTTACATTGTACGAGGGTGAATCAAAAAATTCTTGGAATCAATATTAAAAAATGCAAAGATTTAAATAATAATATTTTATTTTTCTACATAATCTCCCTCCAATGCAATGCATTTAGAATAACGCGTTTCTAACTTCCTTATTCCTTGAGAAAAAAAATTATTTTCTTGACTCTCGAAAAAGTCCTCTACGGCAGCTATAACCGCGTCATTATCGTGAAATTTTGTTCCACGAATTTCCTCTTTTAATTTTGGAAATAAGTGAAAATCACTTGGGGCTAAGTCCGGAGAATATGGTGGGTGGTCAAGGAGATTGAAGCCAGCACAGCGGATTGCGTTGAGCGCAACTTCCGATCGATGAGCAGGAGCGTTATCTTGAAGGAACAACACGCCCAACGACAGTTTTCCACGACGTTTTTCTTTAATCGCTTCACGCACTTTCGGGATTAAATTTGCATAATAGGGTCCAGTAATCGTCTGGCCTTTTGGCATGTAATCAATAAAAAGGATTCCTTCACTATCCCAGAACACAGAGGCCATAACTTTGCCAGCGGTAGGAGCAACTCGAAATTTCTTAATGGATGGAGAGGATGGTCGTTTCCAAGACATGCTTTGTCTTTTAGTTTCAGGATCAAAATGGTGGACCCACGTTTCATCCATGGTGACAAGACGACGGCAAAAATTATCCGAATCACGCTGGAACATTTCGAGATTACGCTTGGAAATTTCCAAACGTCGCTTTTTGTTTTCGTCGGTTAACATTCGTGGCACCCATCTTGCAGACACTTTTTTGAACCCCAGTGAATCAATTAAAATGGATTGAACGCTACCAAAAGATATCTTTAGGATCTCAGCTATATGTTTTATAGTCATTCTTCTGTCTTCCAAAACCAGATTCTCAACCTTTTTGACATTTTCTTCTGTAACGGAGGTTGAAGGCCGCCCAGAACGCGGGTCATCTTTACAGCTTGATCTACCTCTTTTAAATTCAGCCACCCAGTACGCAACCGTAGAATAGGGTACAGCATCACCCCCTAATGTCTGCTGAATGTCCAAAAAAATTTCCTTCGTAGACATTTTTTTCAAACTGAGATATTTTATCACCGCACGTAAATCACTTTTATCCATAATTTTGACTTTTTAGCAACTCGTTGCACAAAAAAATTTATTACATGCGAACGAACTGACAAAAACAAGTGACAGTCTGCATAAATATAGTGTGATAGACACTCTTTAATTTGAATATCGAACTTGATCCAAAAAGGTTTCATATATATGCACTTCTAAGAACTTTTTGATTCACCCTCGTAGTATCTTGCGCGGCACTACACTACGCTTGCCGCACTGACACATCGGTATTATACCCACGAATTTCATTAAAAACATCGCCCTCCAGTAATATTTCCCTACACTAATGCTAGGCGGATGAATATCTGGTAACAGCGTCGTGCTTCCCCAGGTGAATTCTTTCAGAAAAGTCCTAACACTGAACACCTAAGTACAGGCGGAGCTGTTGAAGACGAACTCTTATGAAGTTATATAATATTATGGTAATGTTTTATTTGTAAAACCGTGAAATCGTCTCATTTAATCCCGTGACTCAAATAAGTACTGCGAATCATAATAATACATTCTGTATATGGGACATCGAATGTCATCAATACGAATTGGTATTCAATTACAATAGCTACCGAAGACTAGTATTGGGTAATATAATATTTTTGCCATTGCCTTGTATTGTAATGTAATATCCTATGATCGCCTTGTTTTGTCTTTATGGTGACTGTTTCCTATATACATTATATCATATCGAAGGCAATATTCTAGTCGGGGCTATACCCTAGTTACAGGAGGGTAGTTGTACGTACTTGGTAGGTACCTACAATACGTTATCGAAGGCAAAAATTATCTAACTCAAAACTTAAAATCAGTTGCCGCATGTTTAGTGATTGCCACTCACTATACTAGGGCGCTTTATGCATAAAAAGTCCTTCACTACCCGTTACAAACCTAAAATCATTTAACATTTATTTATTATTCAGTTTTTTATTTGCATGACACATTATAAGTAGCATACTTATATCCTTCAGGCAGTTTATACATTATAATATACATCAGGCGTCCTGTTCACTAACCCATTATATAGTGCCAATGTTTTTCTTAAATAAGAAAAACATTGGCACTATAATATAATGGGTTATTTGTGTCATTTGAAGATAAAGTAATATTACTTTATCTTCAAATGACACAAATAGCTGTGCCCAATATCTGACTTGTGGGTGTTAGTACTTAATTAAAACACTTCCTCTTGCTGAAGTACCAATTGGTACTTCAGCAAGAGGAAGTGTAGTATTTACTGCATTTACTCGACATTTAAACGACTAAAAATGTATCTTATATAACTATAACACAACTGTTATAATACTGAAAGACGTTTAATTTGCGCCCAAATCGCGTCGAGTAAAAGTATATCTAACCATTATCCAACAATTTTTTTGTAACTAGGGGTATCTAAGACAATGTGTACACGACTATTATACGTCTTATTTTGCTGCTTGGGAAGTTAGATAACAAGAGAGAACACCGGCCTGAATTCATACGAGTGTAGTAGTGGGTACCTACGTGGGTAGGTATACAATAAAACTACGAAATACTTAAATTTTCTTAGATATCACGTGCAGGTTTTATATAAACCCTATTAATTAAAGAAACGCATGTTATCTATTCGCTTAGAATTTTAATACAATAATTAAGATTAATTGAGCAATTTAGATAAAAATGGCGTGACGTAGCGATAGTAATGATCAAGCTCGTCAATGACAGAGCGGACAAAAAATCTCTCAAAAAACTTATCTGAAGTCGAAACAAAGTTCTAGTTATTTCTCAAAGTTCTCGCGGATTTATTATATTCATATTACCCCAGCTACCCCAGCGCGTAGGTTGAGGTAAAACGACGGACTTCATGCATGATTGCATGATCATCAATAGTTAACACCAAGATATGTAAGGCAAATGAATGTAGGTTACACTTTTATCAAACTGTACCTACCTACGTCTAATCGAGGAAGTTATAAATCTATATATATAAAAATCAAATGCTGTTCGTGTGTCTCGCTAAAACTCGAGAACGGCTGGACCGATTTGGCTGATTTTAGTCTTGAATGATTTGTGGAAGTCCAGGGAAGGTTAGAAGGTGAATTTTATCACTATTCCACGCGGACGAAGTACACTGTTTTGTTCCTCTGCTATTTTTGTGGAGATCCTGATGGCATCAGACTTCATTTGGTCGTTCATTGTAATGTTTGTGTAACAAGTATGGAAAGTAGCCTTATTAGCTACAAAATGGCTGATAGAGAGGAAATTTAATAGCTTGCTTTAGGGCGAAGCGAACGCGTGTTTACCATAATATAACGAAATTTTCCTGTTCGAAAAAATGGCTGTGCGTTTTCGAATTGCATCGTTGTTGCCGGCCCGTCGACGGACAACGTATGAACTGTAACTAGGAGTAATGAGTATTTCATTGTCCTTATCTTCAGAATGAAAATCCGTAAGAATTTACTACTAAATTTACTAAATTTAATTTATTAGAACATTTACTAGAGACGAGTCATGGAATCTTTTAGCATAATACATATAAAAAATAAAACATAATCCTATCCTACCTATCCTTATCATCACGTTTCTAAAAACATTGCTGAATTTGATAATCAGGAGTATAACCGACTATTATGTCAAACATTTTCATTTACAGGCGGCCAATAAGCAGACTTGGAGATAAATACTATAAAGAAGTTTGAATGTAAAGAAGCAGGTCAGGTGTAGACATCGCTCACGTTCCATTACATAGGTAGCAGTAAACCCACACAAATTCGTAAGGAACTTTCTAAAAGCAAAAGCAATTTACCATAAGTAAGACTCCCAGAACAGCCAGCCCGTCGGGCTGCCCAGCCGCTTCAGTAAAGCTGTGGTACTTGGAGGTGTTCCAGTGCACCAGGTGGAGCTCCCCCGAGAAGGAGCGCCCGTCGACCGTGTGCTCCGAACCCTCGCCGTTCACGGCGCCCCAGTGGCAATGCCATTGCTCCAGCTTGTACACGCCATGCAGCGGACCGCCTTTCAGCTCTGTAAGGTGTGGAAGATATTACGTTATTGATTAATGTAATTCAGGTTAGTTTTTTGCGGTTAACCTGAATTCCAAGAATTAGCAGCAATTAATGATATCGGCAGACAATAATTTTCCAGTAGAATCAATTTTAAAAAGGAAACGAGTTCTTAATTGTATGTAATGTTGTCATCGCTGCTGGTCTAAAATTAAGTTTGTATCTTTGACTTTTGTGCAAACAAAGCTTCTCTATATTTTCGAACGATGCGCAATCACTCCACATGCTAATCCGGCGAGTGTGAGACAGTTGCATTGATTATTCCTTATCCCCAAATGTTGGGGAACCACGTCGCGTGTGAGCGGGACGCGTCGATGACTCATCCTGAGGGGAACCGCTGGAGTTCCAATGGTAATGTATATTGCTTGATGCAAATAAATACCTAGGTATTACATAAGTAGGAAGGTACGCACGAAGATTCGTAGTGTTGTCGGTTTTCACGTGGTCGAACTAGTTATAATATGCGATAATATCTGGATACGCGGTACAATGCAAATTGATTGGTGTTTACTATTGGCAAATTCACATAGGTAATATTATATACCTAATGGTAATATTATTTTGTAGGAGTCCGATGCGCCTAGTGCCACCTACAGTACTGTTCTGCTTTGTCAAATCTGTGTATTGAAAACTGCTGTATATTGTAATTTAGTCGACTAAACACAGTCTTGTAACCAAACTGCGGTACCAATTATCCGTTGTTATTCACTTCGGCTGCAATTTATTCTCTATCTTGTGCTTATCTACTGCTTACGCGACTGAGCCCTATAAAAACTAATGGAAAACGTAAGCTAGTATCTTTATTAGCATACGGCATACCTAGACTGATGCTAACAAAGTTGACTACAGGCAATTTGATACAATGACGGAAATAGTCTCTAACACGTGGTGCAGGTGTGCCTGCCTATCTACCTCTTGCACGAGGCATGATAAGGGCCCATGATGATAGAAACCTCTTCAATAAAGCTTCTTACTTATTTATGTTCTTATGTACCTACTACAAATAGGTTGTACTTACTTCTGCAATTATAACTAAACCGGACTTAATATATAACAAATACACTAAATCAGCTTTTCTTTAGAACTATGACGAGGCAACCTTATGTTGGAATGTACGAGAGAGAAAGAACGTAAAAGTAAAGGAATTTACATTACCCTAGGTTCAAAATGAAACGAAGAGTTCTCATGGACTTCTGATCGAATGGCTGGTTGGTGGAATACAGTCGAGTGATGAAAAGATGAATACTTACGTTTTTATAAAAAAAAAGGAAAAACAAAAGAAAAGTGCATGGGGACGAGGAGCCCGAGGAGGTAAGCATAGGTAGGTATGTACCTGAATCGTAGCCGTTTTCATCGACTCTCCAGCAGTAGCCAGGGTTGACGACGGAGCGCGGATGGTTGACGGAATACTTCCACAGGAGTGGGGGGGCGCAGGCTCTGTTGCAAGCAAGGGTTGTGATGATATCCACGGGGCTTTGTCTGGCGCCGCGCGCTTCCGGGAACTTCTCGGTCCAGGTAGAAGGTCCTGTGGACAAGGAAACGGTGTTTACCGGTGAATAGTCGATATATGCTGCTGAAATTGATAAACCCTACTTTATATTTTGAGGAATAAACGATAATTCCATAACTTATTTATATACCTCATTCTTTATCAATTTAGTTATAGCTTATTTTGTGTCATATTCAGCACAAATATATAATTATAAGTAGGTACACAATTTTAAATCATCGTTACTAATTAACTGTGGTAGGCCGGGGAATACTAATCGTAGATATTCTTGGATAGGTAAACAGCACCAAAAAATTTTGGAGTAACTAAGCCAACGTAAAGAATTAATCTTTGGTTTTGTTGTAAGTACTAAGTTAAATACCAAACGTCTTATTATAATAGGTACAGTTTTACATTACTATATCGACGTTCGCAATAGGATTAGTTTATAATAATATTAATAGTATAATATAATAATAATAATATTTGAATTTTGTCAACAGGGCTGTATTATTTGCTAATTGAGCTATTTTACACAGTGTCAGCTGTCGCGTATAGATAGTGAGTGAGTGAGGAGTAGACGCAGATTTATTTGGAGCGCTCTTCTGATGAGTGCGCTTACGCATCCAAACCTTATCTTATCTTATCAAAGCGCCACCGCCTGCCGGCTGTTGGCGAGGCTTAACGAGACGTTTATAAAGCGTTACATTAATAAATCTCTGTTGTGTTTTATGATTTCCGGGAATTTTAGTTTAGTGATAAGTAAAATTATTCATTTAAACTTTGCTGTCATTTCTTTTTTGCTCCCCTAGGGGGCGCACCGCCTAGACACCGCTCTCTCTGAAATATGCGTGGCGAAAACGTGATCCTTACACTGAAATCATAAAACCGATCATTCGAAAACGTACAATCAAATAATAACTGGCGAAACGCCTAACGCTAGGCTAGGAGTACTATTATTTATTCTGTGGTAATAGCGATCTGTGGCTCAGTAGCAGTCCGTGTTACAAAGGTTTAAATTTTTACAAACAAACAAAGGTTCAAGCCCGCTACACTACACAGGTATTACTTAGGTAATGTGCCCCCATTACTACCTACGTTTGATATCATATTCTGTTTATTTTTCTTTGTTTTGAGAACACGCTCATCACTACAGTTTTCAGAACAAAATAGTGTTTACCTTGGACTCAATCACTGAATCCGCAGTTGAAGGTCAACGTTGATACATCATGGTCCATGATCCATATGTCGATTTGAAAGGCCCATACAATATGGAAAATAAGTAACACATGGATCTATATTATAAGTGCAGTAACAGGTAATTTGCGTCCTCTCCACACCGGATGCGTGATGTCAATGACAATCGCCAAAAATAATATCGATCTGTTTCATATCACTGCCGTGCGGTCATCACTCGCTTTCAATCATAATAAAAATATTTACGGTTCAATCTATTTAAGTATTTAGGTAAAAAGATGTGCAATGAGTATACGAGCCTTCCTACAAAATAACGATCTAACTAAATGGAGCTTAACTTTTGTGACGAACAAACGAAACTAAAATTATGAATTTCGTAGGTTCTTTAATTATGTTATAGTAATGTTATTTTTTATCTAGGTATATTCCAAACGAATCCCTACAACTTTAAAAAAGTTATAAATTAAATATAATTACTATTCCAAACGAATACCAAAATACCACACCATTTATGTATAATAATATTATATTGAACGACATGGAAGACTGGTCGATAATGCTAATTAGAGATGTACACACGTTTTTTGTACAAAACCAAATCATGGCGATACTAAAATTTATCTAGCTAGCAGCTGTGCTATCCTAATGTTGACGGACTGTTTATTGCACGTCGCCGTTGCACCGCTCCATCCTGTATTTATCACCAGCAATTCCGTCAATTGAGGGGTTCAGTGCACGGATGACATGCATCCACGTCAGGAGGGCTGGACGTCGTCAAACATTCCCACAGTTACTACTCTCACTACAGAGTTCAAACCCAAAGATATACCAACTAGCAAGCATAAGTAACTTGATATTTTTGTAATACAGTTAATATATGAAACGCACCGTTTAGTTTGAAACTTTGGTCGTTCGGTCGGTACATTATATAATATGGAAATGGAAAAGGCTTGACTCTATTTTGTAGAATACGATGTCTAATTTTCTCTTTAGACAAACAATATACCGATGAATTAATTGAAAATATTTTACTAACGTGCATACCGATAGTATGGATAGCACCATTTTTTCTCAAAGTAGGTAGTATAGCCTACCATACATTTTGATTTCGAACTCTTTATTTTGTTGTATGGAACACTTGTTTAAATAATATTTCTCATGTTGTGAACTGAAATAAATGATGGTGATACATTCTAACGTAACCTAATTATACGCAGGCAGTAGGTAGGTACTGTAATTAAAATGTAGATATTTTAATTAAAAAGGATTGCAAGATAATCGTATGGTTTATACTATTTATCTTCTCATCTGATACATCACTTCAACTATATAGTGGGTGGTAGTGGTTACTAATGTTTTGTTGACGAATAAACTAGAATACTTATACATATCTTGGAATATATACGAGTAAACCATCTAGCTATTTTAGATTCTTCCCATGCCAGTAACAACCTATGTAAACAGTATAAATCTGCATCTTCATCAGTTAGTGCCCCTGGAGCATGTGGCCATTTTCCACCTGGGAGACAGTAAGCAAGCATGCGTAGTCACTTTAAATCAGGGGCCGTACAATCACGAATAAGAAAAACTAACCCTCTCTAATAGGTTGTACATCATTCGTCTCCCATTATGTTTGATAGATTTTTATTTTAACTCTTGATGCTACCGGCATGCGAATGTCTTCCATATTCTACTGTTGAATACGGAAGACATTCCCGTAATATGCCGGTGTCGTACGTAGCCCTATCATGTAGTGCGTTAATAATGATTAATCAATCGGGCTGATTGCCGCGGTTTCACTGCGAGACCCAGCCCGGTGAGCCGTCGCATCGCGCCGCGCGCTGCGTCCGTCCGACCTCGGCCTTGCTTATCTCAAACAGATTTATTTATCCAGTTTTAATACGCCCTCGCATGTCGCCTTCACTGTAACGCAGCCAGTTCAGTTAGGCATTACAGAGAAGTTATGCCATTCTTGCTCGAGAGTCGACACATGTTCTAGGCACACCAAGAACAGTGTCCTAGGCAATCAAGACCAGGTAGACGCGGTAGCGGCACAGAATAAAATATAATAACACAGTCAAGTGTAAATAGGCGGTGTAGGCCGTGTTGGGTGCCGCGTGCGTAAATTCAATGGCACCATTCCCTCTTAGTGGAAAGTGGGGAAAATGTTTCCCGTGCGATAAGTATAAATTGTTAATTTAACGACATAATATCGTGAACTTGGAGCATTTTAATTAAATTGCTAACAAACTTGCACCACCTCGATCGTAACGTACTCCGCGTCAAATTGCAGTTATCAACTGAACAGTTATAAATACGAAATAGCTACAAGATTAATTATGAAATTTATAATTGTGCTACGGCCAATAAATTTCCTTATTGGATATTTTTTTATAGTTCACAGAAAATATTACCGTTCTTTTTTAACCTTTATTTCCGGGCGACGAGATGAAATGGACGAGGTCGCGCTCGCGGAGTCCACTGTTACTAGATCTGTGGCGCGGCATCGGCGCGGCGCATGGCATGGCTGGCGGCGCGGCGCGAGCGCCCACACGCTCTCACAATCACATTGTTCATTGTTTACAATGGAATCCATAATCAAACTCAATGAATCTGCTGTCAAAGTAAATATGGTGCTAGCACAAGTCGTTAATGAAGAATGAACAGGAAATCTGTGAGCATTTGTTTGTCTGTGGCCTTTCTAAAACTAGTGATTTCATGCATTTTGCGTTCAACCTAGGTTTTAAGGGTTGTACCATTCAATATAACGTTTGCTATCATTACGATTCTATTAGTATAAAGGAATGAGGGTAGGAAGTGCAGTGCTTTCTACTTATACTTATACTTATACTTAATAGTATAATTATTTTCTAAATGTGTAGAATAAAATCCCGTTCCCTTATTTATTTAAACAGTCGTGGGTTTTGTACGATTCTTGGATATTTATTCATAAGAACATTATAAACATTTGATAGGTACCTGTGCCAATTGAATTCCTTTTATATAGGGCCAAAACTAGTTGCTTTTTCCCCATCAGATAATATTATCAACACATCGATTAGTGTTTTTGATAGTTATTAGGTATATACTTACTTAGTAGGTACCTACCTAGTTCTTTTTAGTCCTAATTTTCATAAACATGTTTGTGGTCACCGCTTTATAAAAGTACAAAACAAATTCACATCATATATTTACGTATTGTAAGGTTCGTGAATTATTATTATTATGTAAATCTAAACCACCGCATAATGTAGGTACCTTTTTTCTACCATTACTACTCTATATCTAATTGCACGTAGGTATTATATATTATAAGGAATACCCAGGCACATAATTTAAAATGGCTTCGCTGAAAAATTACCATGTTTAAACCATGATCATAGCTAATGGATTGGACCCGCCCGCTCTACATACTAAGTACATGGGCATATTATTATATACGAGGTAGGGTAACCATACGTCCAATTAAGTCGAAATGTCCGTGTTGAAGCTCACTTTCGTACTTTTCAGTAGTCTGAACTTATAAAGAACGAGAAGATGTAGATTGTATATTTATGTTACTTACTTGAATTAGGGTAGATAGTAGTTGTCATTAATTTTGATAAGGTAGGTAAGTACCTATTTTCTCAGATAAACGAATTAAATAGTGGAGGAAACTTATAATTTGCTTTAATCTTACTAATGAGATAATATCATCACGGTTCTCGTGCAAATAAAAATTTACAACATATTTATTTCAACAGTTTTATCTTAATGTATGTTATGTTATGATTTTCTGACGACGTATCTAAAGAGTTTTACAGTTAGCAAGCTAGATACTTATGACTAGGTAGGTACATATTTTTTACCTTATTTTGCGTGTTCTTTGTAACTTGTACTACGAGTATACACGACTAAACGTAAACTTTACTGGCTTAGGTGGTGACCTGCATCAATATCAGGAATATCAAGACTATATCTATAATTATTTGCATCTTATGTCACAGATGATTTATGTCAATAGGAATCCTTATTAGTATACACTTGGAGTATTCCGTCTAGGTTCAATAAGGAAACCTATTTAGTTGAAGATAAAGTACCTACAATAGTTTTGGCCAGATTGCTAATTTTATTTGGTTTTATCAAGCACGCTATACATACAACACATTTCATGATAGTCCCCAGTTTCTCTACAACTGGGATACTGCGAGTGATGTCGCGGGGCGTATAGATCTAACCTAATAACGCACTAGAGAAATAAATAGCTTTATGTTAATCGTGGAACAGCGTGTATATATCCTGAGAAGAAACACTTGGATAATGCACGCTCATTCATATGAAATAGAAGTCTATTTATTAAATAAATTATTCATTTGAATGTTGTGTATCCAATTGATCGGTCGAGGGTCTATTGTTTTGGATGTGTCGGGTAAATAAACTGTACAGCGACCTTAGGGCTTGTTGTATTTGGTTGTTATTTCCTAAGTGAGTACGAGGGTCAAATAGGACATAATGTTTATACTGACAGCCATATACCGAGAGGTTTACCTAAATACATTAATATACCTTGTAAGTTACACTTGAAAGTTATCGTAAAACCCCCTTTGCTGTTAGATAAATGGGCGCTGATATTTAGCACATCCTGCTAGATTGATCTATAATTATTATTTAGATTCCACCACTTGATTTACATAACACCTAATTGCCTGAGCTACCTACAGATTTTTCGAAACGTTACAAATAACTTGCCAGATTAAACGAATCACAGGTGCACTATGATATCGTAGTTAATTTTAAAATGAGAAGCTGCAGACATTTGAGAAGGTCAACTTTCTGTAACTGCTAGGTATAAGGTTGGTAGGTACCTAAGAAAGATTACGCAACATCCACCACGTGTTTATGACCAATATCCTTTCAAGATTTCTGCGAGCTAGGGAGGATAACACTTATTAGATATACCTACACCTAACAGGAAGAATGTGAATTTAATAAGTTTATCAAGATGATAACAATAGTCTAAGTCTAGCTAGTAAGTATGGGTAACATTTAGTACATATAACTTAGTTTAGTCTATTATCCGTGTTCACTAATAATGTGTGGTCCTCGTAGTTCCTGGTTCCCTAGGCCTAGAGCCTAGATACAAGGTCTGATTAGAATTCCCTGGATTATACTTTTTATCTATATTATCTATATTAATAAAAGAAAGTCGTGTTAGTTACACTTTTTATAACTCAAGAACGGCTGAACCGATTTGGCTGAAAATTGGTAGGAAGGTAGCTGAGAACCAGGAGAAGGATATAGGATATCTATTTATCACGTCATTGCGGGAAAAAAATTGAAACTGGGAAAAATATATCTGATAAAATCGGGTTGTAAAGTTGACTACTGTCACTCATTTTGACTCATAGAGACAATGACAGGACAACGTCTGTCGGGTCAGCTAGTTATATAATATACCTACTATACTCGCAAAAACACCTCGCGATTTCACCCGCGTTAACTGCTATCCCGCGGGAACCATTAATTTTTACGGGATAAAAGGTAGCCTATGTCACCCGAGGATAGCATAGCTTCCCAACAGTGAAAGAACTTTTCAAATCGGTTCAGTGGTTTCGGAGCCTATTAATTACAACCAAACAAACAAAGTTTACCTCTTTATAATATTAGTGTAGATTAAAGTATTAATTAATTTATCTTCTGTTTCCGTACCCTGTACGTGTAAATGTATTAGGATGTATGGTCAAATATATTGACAGGGTTTTCGTTTTTGTGAGAGTGAGAGTGATATTTTGAATGGATATTTTGTATTTTTTTATGTAAATATATGTGTTGTATGGTAATTTTATTGTATTTGTTGTCTTTGTAAGTGGGTAAATAAATAAATTTGTGATGGTGACGCGTTATATACAATACCTACGAGGTAATAATACACATAATTATATATACCTACTTTTTCAGTGGGAAGATTTAAGAGATACGAAGCTGTAGCCAAACGATGATGAAATGGCAATGCCTACTAGACAACTTTCTTTTTTTTCCAAGATATACTCAATATAAATCCGTGAAGAAATAATTATGTAAGGATGTGACGAATGCGACAGGTACTCGTATGATTTCGCCAAACAGAATTTTGTGGAACATTTGCCCATATTCTACATAATTACTTACAAGAAGAGTTAACTATTTACTCATTCGTTGTACCTACTGAAAATAACTGTGAAGCATATACACGGTGTACTCGTAATCTCAGTAAATACCTACTACTATAAAGGTAAGTAGGTACTTATTGAAATTCATAGGTAATAGGTACCGTGGTACATAATAAATACAATTAGTACATGCTGGCGTATGAATTTATAAAAGTCGGTATTGGATCAGGAAATAAATGATGCTGAATTTTATGCGCACATCTGTAACGAATTATCTTCATGTAATATTTTTGATCAATGTGAAGATTGTGAACGGTTGTTCTTTGTTCGTCTCCCATATGTGCATGTTTTATTGAGCCACGACTTTCATGGAACTATAGTATTCAACTAGCTGCGCCCGTCGGTTGCACCCGTGTTGATCATTATCCCGTAAGAGCCGTTATTGCGGGTGCAACCGCGGGGCGCAGCTAGTTCTAGTGAAATATCCGTAAAAATAGGTCCAGCCGTTTTGAATATTACCTAGTTTGAACAAACAGAACGACAGACAGGTAAACAAAAATGTTTAAATTATTATGTATGTGACATTCATATTTTTATATGCATTGAGTAAAGAGATATTATTTGATTACAAACATTTGTATAGATTTGACCACACCTTTTCAATCATGGATTGAATTAGGCAAGTAAATACGTTTTTAATTTCAGCAAAACAGTAATTTTTTTTTCAGCCCTAGGGGATATAATAATTATAATATGATTTAATATTGATAGCTAGATAGGCGACATGCAGTACCTAGGTAGTTAGGTCACAAAAGTGACTTTCTTCATTATAGTTAGTAGGTAGATCAATGGTAAAACACGCACTCGAGCTATCAACAAGTTTTTGTGGTTCTTACACTCGAGGCGCCTATTAAGAGCTCAGTGGGTGGATCGCACAAAAACTGGAAGAAGTTTCATTTGCAGAACCGGCTTACTGAACGGACTAAAGTAGGCCAGCGATCGCCGCACGCGACTCGCGAGTTACCACTTGCCAGTCTTGGCATACGTAGTCGGACTTTTTAGGGCTCCGTACCCAAAGAGTAAAACGGGATCATACTGCCTAAGACTCCGCTGTCCGTCCGTCTGTCTGTCTGTCCGTCTGTCACAGGCTGTATCTCATGAACGGTGATAGTTAGACAGTTGAAATTTTCACAGATGATGTATTTCTGTTGCCGCTATAACAACAAATATTAAAAACAGAATAAAATAAATAGTTACCTATTAAAATACAACAAACGTGATTTTCTTTGCCGTTTTTATACATAATGGTACGGAACCTTTCGTGCGCGAGTCCGACTCGCACTCGGTCGGTTTTTTTTAATCGTGCAAAAATATGTAACAGGAGTGTCAAAACAAATTGTCATTGTATTATTTTTTGTTCGTTACTTTGAAAAGAAAAATATATTCTCGAATTTAGGCCACTGGAACTGTTGTCTGTTAAGCCACATTTGTCATAATTTGTATTGAAAGTTGTAGCTGACTAGTGACGAGTGTTTACCTCTAGTAGGTAGCTGATAAGTGAAAGTAACTATTTTAAATTACAGTAAGCGCTACCAGAACAAGATAATTAACTTTTAACTCGTTTTAGAAATGCATTTTAAAACTTTACTTCGTATTTATTTATCATTGCATCATAATCATGAGTAAATATTTTGAAATGCTGTTGAAATAATGAAATAAAAACAGGTGTTGGATTGGATGTATGCACGGAAGGAATGCCGATGAATTAAAATATTATACAATTAATTATTGGCGCTAGAGCTATATAGTTAACGTTACTATTACTGTTATCTTTTAAGCAAGAATACAGTGAACGAATAAATACTTATTATTTATACCATCTTGGCTAATGAGTAGACATTTTTATGTGACTTTTATTTATACACGTTCAATAAAGTATTACTTAATTATACTTACCTACCTAAGTAAAATCTTAATCCTTTTGAAGAAGCTAGTGATTAAAATACATAGTTAGATGGTTTGCATTAAACTTTCTGATAGCCATAAACAACTTCAGCAAAGCTGCATTGTATTTATTATTTATTCCTGCATTACATACCTAGTATTAGGGAAAACTTTTTAAGTTTATTTACGTTACGAAGAGGTCACGTGCAGAGTCCGACGTAAACAAACCGGTCGCTGCGGTCTTTACTTTAGCAGATCTGGGAGCAAGTACACTTACCATTCTCACCGGTGTATCCCCATTCCTGTTCTGCCATTGTCACTGAAGGATGTTATCACTTAGTTTGGTCGCGGGATAATGAATGGTTTAGTGTAGGGTGATACGAGTGCCGCGTGTAGACCGAGTGCACGGGCGAGCGTGGCCGGGTCGTGACTGCGTGCGAGTGAGCGCGGCGGCTCCGCTTTATAACAAGGGCGGGCGGACGCGGCAGCGGGAGCGGATCGGCTTCACTGACACCGGCGCACGCGCGCGCTCCGCCAGGCCACTGCCGTTGCGTCGCAATGTACACCTCGCGCCAGCCCCCCGATTGGCTTTCTACTCGCGATTCGTAATTACTACGTAATTATACAATTTACTCATCAAATACCTACATTGCGTTGCTGTTTTATAGTAAGTAAGTACTTGTACCAATGTCAATAATTTAACTTTATCGACTAGTAAAAAGTGCTGCCAACCTGCTAAAAGGGGCTCTACAATCTACCTACCTGAAATATTATATACTTACTTACCTACATAAAACAACAATATCACATAAACAATGAACGAAAAAGTATTTAGTGAAATAAATAATAATAACTTAATTGAAGAGGTAGGTAGGACTTAGGGTAATTACTTAATAATTATGGAAAATATAATAAACTGCAATACGGTTAGCAGCTCGCCTCAAAAACGCTACTGCTTGTAGTTTGTACTGGTAGGAAATCCTGTATTGCAAAAAAGGAATGGCGATGATTCTTGCGATTACTGAACCCAAGAGTCCTAAGCCCGATCGGACACTGGATAGGCTACTATACCAAGATAATAAAACTGTATTACTTATACTTTCTAAATGAACAATATTCCATAGTAACTATTTTAAAAGCATATATCTGTTTACATAATATAAAATCAGAACAACGTCATTTGCTATTAAATTTGATGAAATATTTGACTTTCATATAAATTATAATAAACTGAAACAAAAGTTAAAAAAGTTCGAAAAAGTACAAAGCACAGAAAAAATATTGAGGAACATAAAAATGTGCTATGCGTTGAATTCTTTTCTTCGATCCATCACCATCCGCGACACAGATTACCGCGTAGTTACAATACAACACAAAACTCGCATTAGGTTGACAATACAATACTACATTGCAAATAGGTGTTCTAAATACAGAGCTAACATTTTTTTTAAGAATCGTAATAGGCATCTATATTCTAACGTCAGATGGTTCAGTAAAATGCAATTTTCACGTTATTGAGTGTAAAAAAAATACTTGAATTCCGTTTGTCTGCCTGAGGTTACGTACAGATACATACACAGACCACAGGATATACATGTAATAGGGGGCGTGGTAGAGGAAGATTGTTGCGATTCTCAACGTACGTATTAGTGTAAATGTTTATGAAGTTGAGGGAGACCCATAGCAATCAAATTCTGCTAATACAAAAAGCTTTCTGCAACAATTATCTATATAAATTAATGAATATACTTAGTCCAAGTTAAGCAGTCTCAGCCTAATAAATCTTAGTCTTTACCAAACTTACACTGTGATAATAATTTGAAGATTTTGTGTATTCTTTTCAGTTAGGTCTATCAATCAGTCACGTTGTTCAATGATCAAATAGCCTGACGTTTTAAATAAACAGACAGGACGTGTTGTCATGAATTTTAAACATATCCTTTGCGAATCCTGATTTGTTAAGTTTGTTTTTTTCTTTGTGTTAAATAAAGTATATCTATGTATATAAGCAGTTATACTTTACTAAATCGGTTTATTATTCTGTACTCATGCTTTATTGAACAATTTAAATATATTATATGAAGTTATGGTTAGGTATCTTTAGGAAGATCGCAGTACCTATACCTCCTAATTAACAGACATACTCGTATAAAATCGATCTCAGTCAGTATTCACCAATAAAATAAAAGAATTTATTGAATTGAATCTGACGGTTAATATTGTAGTGCTTTGACTATATTCAACTTTGTTGGATACTAGTTGGTAACCGGCCAGCATTGTAAAAATTTGCGGCGATCGGTGAAGTAAGGCAGTATGGACCCTATGGGCTATGAATCGTACAATAAATAGGTGAATAACCATAGGCTTGGAATAACGTAGGCCCTTCAATCAGCATTGCATTTCAGCGTTGCAATACAGCCAGCATTCAGGCACATGCCCTTTGATTATCAGTTTTTATGTAATTATGTGTGTCTAGTATCTACATATACCCTTAACTCGATATAACATACATAGAGGGGCTTAGTTAAATAATGTGTGCATAGTAATTACTTATATCCTACTAATATTATAAACGCGAAAGTTTGTAAGTATGGATGGATGGATGGATGTTTGTTACTCTTTCACGTAAAAACTACTGAATAGATTTTAATGAAACTTTACAATCATATAGCTTACATATCAGAATAACACATACAATTCATAAAGATATATCGTATATTATCAAAACGCGGGTGAAACTGCGGGGCGCAGCTAGTATTATATATAATTTCAGAAGTCTGAATTTCCTGAACAGTGAGATATTAGTACCTAAATTGTGGGTGTCTACAACGGGTAAGAGAGATACAAAGTATAACAACATATAATTACAAAGTAAAACTATATTCTATGAGTGGAGAAAGAATGAATATAAGATGTTTTTGCCGTCATTGACTGACTTCAGTTATGTAAATATTCTATGCGTTTCTCATACGTAGTCATATTTGTGGTCAACCACATGACGTCAGCTTTAACAACTTTATGTCGTCCCAGAATACATAACAGTACAAGTATACATCGTATTATTCGTTCCTTTCTCGTACAGTTTAATGATATCGTGCACAGACTGTAATGCACTATAAAACTTTACTGTATAAGTATTTTGACCCGCGCCGCGGATAACCTTTGTGCTCTTTTTGACTCACATCTCTACGTAGCTCTCATCGGCTAGTGACTGGCCGATTATATGTGTTAAATGCACTAATAAACAATATTTTATCGTCCTTTCACAATTAATTTATGAACACACTATTGTGCCTGTCACTGTTCCGTCCGTCACTTTTAATGAAAATAAAGGTGTTTTGTTTGTTAGTTGATAAAGGGTCTTCTACTCGAGGGCGGTAGCCATACAGCTAGCCAGGCGGGTCTTTGTTTATTGATAGCATATAGTTGATCCAAATTCTATCCCTATAGCGGGAAGAACATAATATTTTATGTCATTTTGATTATTTTTGATCAGTTTCAAATTTAACGATTCGAGGATATGAAATCCGCATAGTGATTTTTTTCGTTCGTCAATAGTGTGTTGCCCAGATAATTAGTTTTCAATATGCACACAGCTGATAGCATAGTGTACCTAATCGTCATGGAATAGTCCTCTCTATCCACTTTACATGTCAGAAGAGCATGGTATAACTAACACTGACACCGGAGGTCGCCACTACTGTAAATGTACTATGAAATGGGTCGGCCAGCACATATATTATGATAGTCAAGCGTCTGATCTTTACTTTGTGATGTAAACATAAACCTCATTCCAAATTGACGGCACGTTTGACGTAGTGGCTGAGTAATTTGACTGCTGCGCTTGGTGTCGCGGGTTTGATTCCCGCCCGAAACAAATATTTGTGCGATCCACAAAAGTTTGTTTCTGGTCTGGGTGTGACGTGTATGTGAAATGATATGTCTGTAACCTACGATACAGGAGCAATCATAGTGAGGGATACGTTTAAAAAAAAAGATCGATTTTGTATGAACTTGTGGTTTTGAATGAAAGGTTTACTGGGCCGAGGGCTTTGTTTGTAATGGGACTTCCCATTTTTATACATGCTTAATCATTTGTGCTTAGACTACGCGTTCATACGCGTATTTAAATGATGTTTCATGAATCACACTACTGTTAACCCGGGAGCAGGCAAACCACTTTGTGTGACGACACGGAGGTGTGGCATTTAAGGGGTGGTCAGGAAACCCAGATTGGGTAGCAAATTACCAATTAAAGCCTCTGTGTTTGTTATTGAATCGGGCAGGTACATAGTTAGTTCATGAATATACAGAGTTAATAAAAGCGATGATCAAATGTTGGGCGTCGGGTGGCGACTGAACGTTTTACAGGTGGGAAGTGTTTTATTATTGTTTGTCCAGAAGAGTACCTACCGTATTTAGTTAATATAATGAAGCAAAGAATTGAACAATAAAGCCAGTAATAAGATGAATTCCAATTGTAATTTGTACTTTAGATACACCAGCGGCACGATGCACCTAATAGGGTAGGATGCAACAACTGAAAATAAAATATTGTATTTTGTCTTAATTATATTTATATTTATTAATCTCTCTTGAGTCCATGGATGGCCTCCGCATGCACCTGTATGCACAACATCTTGTACCTACATAGTACGCAACCGCAATCGCGATGGTAAATTTTAATGTAGTACTTACTTACTTTGTACTTACATAAATATAGAGTAAAGGTATTAAGTAATCTATACTAATATTATAAAGAGGAAAGATTTGTTTGTTTGTTTGCATTGAATAGGCTCCGAAACGACTGACCGATTTGAAAAAATCTTTCACTGTTGGGTAGCTACACTATCCCCGGGTGAAATAGGCTACTTTGTATCCCGTAAACATTAACGGTTCCCGCGGGATAGTTGCTAACGCGGGCGAAACCGCGAGGCGCTTCTAGTATATAATATTTTGATTAACAAATACCGTATCAGAAAATATTGAGCACTTTATCTTTTGTTCTGTGGTGTTCAATAAAGAGTTTATCTTTCTATTGACTATACTTACTAGGTAGGGTAATTCCAGGATAGATGCCCGGCTCGGATAGATGCCTCAAATTCAAAAACTATGATTTCCCGGCTTGTTTTTGCTGTCGTTGATATGGCCAAGCGAGAGACATCCCCGCACCTACCCGGTACCCCCCGCGAGGTCACCCCTGACCCGTCGTGCATTCCATCTATACTCAATGAAAGATTTGGTGCGACGAAAAAATTGCTAATTATTTTTCTACAGCCTTTTTGAGGTCCTGGAACTTTTTACATGGTGACTAAATAATTTATATTTTGTATCTAAATGTTACAGTGGACTGTATACTAACATTAAAATCAGATTTTTTAGTATATTTATTGAATACACGTACCTGAATATAAAAGGCATCTATCCTCTACGAAAAGGATAGACGCCTCGATTTATTTTTGCCTATGTTCAACCATACAAAACAAATAATTCCCATTATTTTCAAACGATGTAACTACATTAGGGTATGGATGCCTCAGGAAGGAAACTTATTTTGTGAGGCATCTATACCCTAATATGATTATAAAGAAAATACGCTTTTTACGAACATTTTAAATTAATGTTTGTGTTTAGATTTTACTTCCCATCACGAATACCTAATTTCAAACTGAAAAGGTGTTTTTTTATCAATGAGGCATGTATCCCATAACTGGTTTTGACGCATGGAGCAACTATCCGCTATAGGGCATCTATACTTCCAAAAATAGAGGTCTGGGAAAATCGATATAGATTAGTAAATATCAATACTGTTGTTTTCTTTTTCCTTCAAAGTGGTAGTCGAAAGACCAATCTATTAACATGTGTGACAATCTTCCAGATCTATTAATTAAAATGGGAAATATAAAGCGTTTACAAAAAGTATGGCAACTATCCTGGACTTACCCTATATTCTATGATCCATAAAAATCCAGCGTTATTTTATTTTAGAAAATATTTATAAGACTTGAACATCTTCCAACGCAGACAACTTTTCATTGCCTCCTAATAAAAGCTCTTCCTCGTACCAAAAAATAATATATTTTATTGAGAACGCTTTTTGAGCTGGAGATCTTTTATATCGTAAAACAGTTTAGAGCGTCTGGCAAATAAAATGCAATAAGTACTTATGTTACAAAGATATTTTTGATCAGACTCGGTGATGGACGTCTGGATAAGTTTTTAGCTTTTAAAGAAATACCTGAGTTACCAACTACCAACTCCACTCGCACTTTATAGTCGAAAATGCGGGACCAACGGGTGGCACTTTGCACCTTGAAAATAAAAATCAAGTGTCTAGCCTTAGATGGATCTAATGTTCATAAGTATACTTTGATATACTTACCACTGTATATGTAATCAAAAGTGTTACTTACGAGTAGTTACCAATTAAGGACACACCTACCTAAGTATAACATAATTCAATATTGATTAATATTTATTGCCGCATTGTTTCATTAAAGGTTTGATTTTCTATTGTTTATAAATCGTAAATCATCTCCACTATACGAGTATAATAGCGCCGACATGGTTGTAAGTACGTAATTAGCCGCCCAAATAACGATTGATTATACTTTTTTATTATATCAATTAATATGAATATGTCATTATACTTTTGTCAATATATGGTACCTACATACATGGTAAATTTTAATGAGAGACATTGCGAAATCCTAAGTATATAATAATTATTGGACACTAATATAAACTAGGTGTTTCCTCAAACCGTAGGTACCTACGTAGGCTAGGTAAAGTTCTACGCGGAAGTGGCGTGAACAGAGTAATCACAGGTTACAACAAGCTATGGGCTAATCGTCGGCTATGGGTTAACTTTGAATTACTTTCCAGCGATTTGTTCCTAGTTGAGGAAATAGCCTATAATGATTATAAGGCCTATCTACCTATTACTGCATTAGATGAGATTGCTAAGTTGCTATCCTACGAGTATATCTAACGTTGAGGTTGAGGCACGTAGGTACCTACTACTTATTGGGTATTTAGTACTTAGTTAGTACACCACACCAATTGAATCTCTACACTTGATTACGTAGGTACAATGTACAATTGTACATGTACATTTACTGAAAGATTTCATTGAATGATAATAAGCACCGATACGATGATAGGTTTAAATAAGTCGGGGTTGTCTTCGTTAAAAATGGCTTAAACTACTGGAACTTATACCTACGTACTAAAAGTATATGTCTCGTTATGTTAGGTTTTTATATCATACTAGCTGATACCCGCAACTTCGTTCGCATTTTTATATAAAATGTAAACTGTTTAGAAAATCAATTGATGTCGCGGGGAACAGTTATAGGTAAGAATATATCTCTCTCTTTTTCTCTCCCTTTTCCTCTATCTTTCTCCCTCTCTAGCTCTTTTTCTATCTTTCTCCCTCTTTCGCTCTTTCTATCTGTCTTCCTCTACCTCCATCTCTTTCCCTCTCCCTATATCTCTATACCTTTCCCTATCTTTCTATCATTAATATCCCTCTCCACTCTCAATCTCTTGCGTTCCCTCTCCCTGTCCATTTCATCCATTATATTTATTTCCCTCACCCTCTCCGTCTATATCTCTTCCTTTCCCTCCTTCGCTCACTCCCTCTCCCTCTATTTCTATATATTTCGCACTCAATCTCTCTCACCTATTTCCCCCCACTCTCCCCTCCTTCTAGCCTAACTCTCCCCTCTTTCACTCCCACTCCCCACTCTTTCTCCCCCCACTCCCCTCCTAGCCCAACTCTCCCCTCTTTCACTCCCACTCTCCACTCTTTCTCCCCCCACTCCCCTCCTTCTAGCCCAACTCTCCCCTCTTTCACTCCCACTCTCCACTCTTTCTCCCCCCACTCTACCCTCATTCTACCCCACTCTCCCCACTTTCTCCCCCCACTCTCCCCTTTTATCCCCCCCCCACTTTCCCCTCTTTCTCCCCCCACTATCTCATCTCTTTCTATTCACTCTACACTCTTTCTCACCCCACTCTCCCCTCTTTCTCACCCCACTCTCCCCTCTTTCTCACCCCACTCTCCCCTCTTTCTCACCCACTATCCCCTCTTTCTCCCCCGCTCTCCCCTCTTTCTCCCCCCACTATACACTCATTCTCCAAGCTCTCCCCTCTCTATAACCCCACTCTACCCTTTTTCTCACCCTACTCTCCCCTCTTTCTCCCCCCACTCTATCCTCATTCTCCCCTCTACCCTCATACCCCACTCTCCCCTCTCTATCTCCCCACTCTACCCTTTTTCTCACCCCAGTCTCCCCTCTTTCTCCCCACTCTACTCTCTTTCCCACCCCACTCTCCCCTCTTTCTCCCCCCACTCTCCCCTTTCCCCCCACTCTTCCCTCTTTCTCCCCCACCCTCCCCTCTTTCTCCCCCCACTATACTCTCATTCTTCATGCTCTCCCCTCTCTATCTCCCCACTCTACCCTTTTTCTGACCCCACTCTCCTCTCTTTCTCCCCCCACTCTATCCTCATTCTCCCCTCTACCCTCATACCCCACTCTCCCCTCTCTATCTCCTCTCTCTATCTCCCCACTCTACCCTTTTACTTACCCCAGTCTCCCCTCTTTCTCCCCCCACTCTCCCCTCTTTCTCCCCCCACTCTCCCCTCTTTCTCACCCCACTCTCCCCTCTTTCTCACCCCACTCTCCCCTCTTTCTCCCCCCACTCACCCCTCTTTATCCCCCCACTCTACTCTCTTTCTCACCCCACTCTCCCCTCTTTTTCCCCCACTCTCCCCTCTTTCTCCCCCCTATTTCCGCTTTCTCCCCCCACTCTCCCCTCTTTCTCCCCCCACTCTAACCTTTTTCTCACCCCACGCTCCCCTCTTTTTCCCCCCACTCTGTCCGCTTTCTCCCCCCACTCTCCCCTCTTTCTTCCCGCTCTCCCCTCTCTTTCTCCCCACTCTACCCTCTTCTCCCCTCGCTCTACCATCTACTCCCCCTTTCCCCCCACTCTCCCCTTTCCCCCACTTTCCCCCTTTCTCCCCCTCCTCCCATCGCACTCTCCCCCCTTAATTACTTTCCAATTTAAATTACGATCCGTTTAGCCGTTTATTGTGGTCTGTAGGGGATGCATCTAAAGAATACCTCATAATTTCAACCCCCTTGCTTTTCCCCCTTTAGGGATGATTTTGCAAAAAAGCTGAAACCCGTATTTATTTATTTCTTACCAAAAGCCTAAATAAGAATTTTCAGATCCCTAACTTGAGGAATTATGGATTCCCCATACAAACTTTCAACCCCTATTTCATCCCCTTCGAGATTATTTTTTGAGACAAAAGATAGCCTATGTCCGTCTCATAGGTCCAATCTACCCCTATACCAAATTTCATCGAAATCGGTTCAGCCGTTTAGCCGTGAAAAGGTAACAAACAAACAGACAAACAGATATACAGACAGATAAACAGATAAACAGAGTTACTTTCAGATTTATAATATTAGTATGGATTAATGGCTACCAGGTATAGGTATCTAATATTTCTAAATACTTAAGTCTGCACTACTGCTGTTTTGTCGATGAAATATATATTTCAGGAATATAAACTCTTTGGATTTACGACGCCTTTCACCTCTGCGTCGTGTCGTTTAAAATTGCATAATATACCTACTTGCTTATTTTAAAACGCATGATCGTCCATCGATGCTTCCGTACAAATAAGATGCAACAAGAGCACAAAGAGAAAAAAGCAGTGGTAGCCTAAAAAAGCAGTGGTAGCCTAGTGGGCGAACGTCCGCCTTCGAAAACGGAGGTGGCGAGTTCAAATCCCAGTGCGGGCACGTACCAATGTGTTTCTCGTTAAACATATGTACGTAATTATCACTCGCTTTTCGGTGAAGGAAAACATCGTGAGGAAACCAACATGCCCGAGAATTACTTCGGAGGCATGTATCCACCAATCCGGACTAGGCCCCCGTGGTGGATTATGGCCTAACCCTCCTCACGATAGTGAGGGGAGGCCTTTGCCCAGCAGTGGGACAGTAACAGGCTGAATTATAAGAGCACAATATATCGCTCATATACATTTGGTTATTTTTAATGCATTGGATAAGTTATATTTAGTACACAATTATACCTTTCCAACGCAGGTGTAATCTACTTATATTCAACTAGCTGCGCCCCGCGGTTTTCCCCGCGTTTGCTACTTATTATCTCACAGGAACAGTTAATTTACCCTATTTCTTATTCCAGTACCTATAAGTAGGTATCTACTTATATACCGAATTTCATCAAAATCCGTTCAGCCAAGTTGAAGTCAGTGGAGAGAAGGCAAACATACACACAGACAAACTTGCGCATAAGTATATAACATTAGGTAGAAGAATTTAGATATTTATTAACGTTACTTGCAGTGTTTTGTGCACATTATATTTCTGAACTATAATTTGTTTCAATTGTCTTCTTTATACATTCAACATTCATCACGACAGTAACGTAGGTACCAACATACATCCTAGATATTATATTATGTCTACCTGTAAGTATAATATTAGGTATATATCTAACTTTCATACGTTTGCCCTCGTCATGCTTGTCATTCTTGATTAAACTTTACTATACTCGTAGCAACATTTGCAAATTGAATAACAAACAGATAGGTACAACTTATTGTAATTTGGCTAAAATATGCGCATGTAGGTACGCAGTCAATCTTTTCGACCTGTCTTCGAATAAACTTACGAACAAGCTACGGACAATGTGTTTCTACGGTTTTACGAGGACATGGAAATAAATGCAAATCTGTTTGCAACAACGCTATTCGACTGGAATCGGTCCAAGCGCACTCTAATTCTAGGTATAACATTATTTTATTGAGTTATAGGGGAAATAGAGAGAGTTCAAAGTAATAACAAACGCACATACATACCCACGTGTAAGTATACCTTTATTAACTTTATAGTACCTTTATAGGTACTTATTAGGTTATAGCTCAGCTAGGCCACTAACAACGGAACAAGCGCCTATCTACAACGCGTTCTGCTGAAAATACATAGTCACTGTAAACCTTAACATTACACCTACTTACATCGAATAGTGTTTACGGCACGCTTTGCATTTGTGTTTTTATTTTCAATCTCCATAAAATCACCGATTTGCGAGGCGATGAGAGACGCGCAAAGCTCAAACAAAATAAGAGCAACAGAACAGGCAACAGTTAAAATTCTTTATACATTTTATATAGACTTTCGAATATTGAATTATATGTCTTAGTATAATTAAAAATGTAAAATTAACGTGTCCGTGTGGATTGAGAGAGCATTTCAGAAAAAATCATAAATTTGTGGTTCGCTAGTAGAAACTGTAAAACGAATGTAGAACTAATTATCTCCAATCGTTACGAGATAAAAAAATAAATAAATCATTTTATGTATGCTCACTCAGTTCTCCCAGAGGACCGGCGATAAATGCAAATGTGTTAAGTTTACATAGAATATTTATACATAAGGCATTAGAAGAACTTGTGCAGAGTTATTATATTTACTTACAGATCGCCTGGTGCCGTATTTAAAAAATAACGATGGAATTTTAATGCTCACTCAATCCACACGGACACAAATTAACTTAGTATAGATAATAGTATTATTAAAAATGGCTCTGATTTGCCGAAATTCTCATGTGACGCTTTTTTGCTAGTCAAGACCTAGACATTGCATAAGTGCGGTAGGTAGGTAGTTCTATATTATTTTAGACGAGCTCTAATTTAATTCAGAAGATTCTGCTAAATTGTTTATCATTTCAATCTATACTTATACAAACTGTTACGTCAGACTCGATAATTCAATTTAAATTTTCAATTTTGGGTTACGCTAAATTCTGATTCACGAAACATTCAATAGTGTAAGACAATTTATTTCCACCGCAACACCGTGCCGCGCCGAATTGATCGACAAGAATTGAAAAGCTCAATTCGAACGTTCTACTATCGACTGAAAACCAGGAGTTGTTGTGTGATGAGTTTTGTGAGCACTGTAGTATAACGTAGCTGAACATATCCATTCACAAGTAATATTATTCTACTAAAGAAAAACTAGCTGCCTATGTACCAGCTGATAAAGAAGGAGAGAAGAACAGCTAAGTAACGAGTGACGTATGCGGCTACTTCTGAGACCGACTGTACTCAGAAAGTAACGCAGTCTACAATTTGAAATAGGAAGACCATCACATCCATATTATGTCGATGTCTACAGTACCTATCTATCTAGCTAGAGTAGCTAGTTACATAAATCCAAGTCACCTCCTGTCATTAGCATGTGATCGTCGGCGGGTAGTTGTTAACCAACGCATCACGCATGCGCCGCGCGGAGCCGCCGGCTACTACTCGCCTAATCATCAATCACATACGTGGTAATAGGACTATTAGGAGTAATATGCATGTTATGATGACGTAGGTAGGTATATATGTTTCTAAGGAAAGTGTTTCTTAATTTGTGGTCCATGCGGATAGTTGGAGGTTTGCATGCTAGAAAAGATTATGAACGAAGTTTTAACAAATGTATTTGCACAATTTGTAAGTAGCTATTGTTATTATTACGGGTAGGAAGGGGTGTTTTGGATGAATTATATGTAGGTAAACAATTTAAAAAATAACAGTATAAGTAACAAAGGAAATGTAGAAAAGTCAGAAGCCGAACCTAAAAACGCACCACCACTCACGCTGAAATATTACCCGTAGTAAGATAAGTTTAATTAAAAAAAGAATTAGGATGTATGCAATAATAACAAGATTCGTTTAAATAATTTATCAGCAGTTTCTGCCACAACCCGCCTAATAACTCTAATTCGAGCGCAGAATCTGTTTCGGGCGCACCATCTAATAAATAAACGCAGACGTAGGTCTGTTACGTGCCTTGTAATCTTTATTCAAAAAACAAATAGCTTACCTAGTTTACAGTGATTGGCATTTACCACTACGCTTACATATTAAGTACTTAAGATATCAACTCATTAAATTATATTTGAAGAAATAAATAAGACTAGCATTCGAGGTGTTTGTTTTTGATAGATACGATAGGTAAATGGAATAGTTATTACTGTTATCCGTATATATCTATTTAAAGGCAGAACCGTTATTCATTATTATCAATGCCACGTCGTAAATAGTAATACATTGTTCTTCCTTTATCAGCAGTGCCGTGTCTACGGTGTCTACTGTTTACCGTTAACTACTATGTTTTGTAAAATCTATTGTAATCCTAAACTTAGCTTACACTTAAACATTATTATTAGTAAGTAATACTGTTTATAAATTATTCTTAAATACCTTAGCTAATCTAGTAAATGCATCAGCGTTGATAATAATTTTACATCTATGGGCCTACATAGTGGTACAAACTTTTGGCAAGACGTTTTAGGTACATCTATGTACTCGATTAACAGGATAACCTAACCCAATCTTAAATCTATTAGTATTACAAAGCTACTCATAAAAAGTTCATGCCTGATTTTACACAGAATATTTAAAATCGCGAATAATACGCAGCGCGATGAGTTCGGCCTCTAACTGCTTTTAAACCGTCTGCGTCCTTCTTCGGTGGCAGTTCGACATAGTCGACCACGTCCCAGTTGCCCTCCGGTTCCTCGGGCACCTGCGGGGGCAGTGCCGACCGGACCACCGGCACCCCGTCGTCGTCGAGGGTGAGGTAGGCGCGGATGGCAGCCGCGGCCGACTCGTCATCAGAGGTCCTGAGCGCTCGCGCGTTGAACGGCCCGCTCACGTCCTCGCTCGGCAGCTCCCAGATGTGAAGTTGCGGCGTCATCTTGAAGTTCTGCCAACGCAAACGATACGTTAGAAATAAATATCGAGAACTTCGAGAGTCCGATAAAGAGTATCTCTAGTGAAATTATGTAAAGAGCGTCGATGCTTCAAACTATTATATACTAGCAGACACGGCCATGTTTGCACTGCACTGTGGTTTTTGTTATTGCGACTATAAATTGAGATGTAAGCTATTCTATCTTTTAAGTTAGATCAAACAGCACACGGTGTGCAAATTTGATTAAAATCGGTTAAGTAGTTTAGGAGTCCATCGCGGGCAAACAACGTGACGCGTAATTTATATATCCTATTAAGATATACTTACGTGCTACGAGTTTGTAGCACGATAAAATAAGAACGGTCAGGTGAAATACGAGAATATACGTAAGTTACTTGTACCTACGTGATTGTACGAATAGTGCCATCAGCAAAATTAAATATCTATTCTACTGTAGTTCCTTTGTGGTCGGTTCACACGCGATCCAATAACAGCACTACACACAGCACAACAACTAAATGCTGCCGAAATTCAAACTTCAAATTCAAACAAAAACTTTTAAAAGAAAATTTGAAACACACGTAGTAGGTAGAGTCCGTTTGTTTCTATTCCGTTTGTCTCTACAGTTTTTCTCTCAACTTTTCCTCTCCAAACTTAACAAATAGTCACTATTATGGTAAGTAATGACTAGTAATGAGCAATTCAGCACGTAAGTATACCTATTTGCTAAATTAAATTGACATCCATTCAGCAATCAGCCTTACAAGTTTTACCACAACAAAGGATTACAAATGGCTTCTACCTACCTACCTAACATAATTTTTGTTCCATAAACGACATGTTCTAATGTCATTCTCGTTTTTGTTTCACGACATGAATAAGCCAGTATATACATAGGTATGTTGTACACTACACATCACATGTGTCTAAAATAGGTAACATTTGTTAGCTAGTACCTATAATTTATTTAATACCCCATATTTGTCTCTATATTCAGTCATTACGTAAGATTTCATTACCTCTACGCTAAGCCTATTATTTATTTCTTTTGTGGCCTAGCTAGTTACTTTAAACGCCTACGGCATCTACACTGGCAACCACTGGTAGTGTAGTCTCTACTGAATTTACTGATGCTATCTTGTTGGGTTGTCATAAAATTATATATTCCAATGAAACCTGTAAGAATTCCCATTATGCAATTAGATGACATTACTTTTAGTGTGGAATGGGGTATAGTGGCTGGTACTCCGTATATCCATTCACTATTTGATTTGATCTATCAGAAGGTAGGTTTTCAATAGACATTCTATGTCCATCAAATCTAACTAATAAACTGCATTCATTAGCTGTTTTTTTAAACGTAGCCCCACATTAGGATTTCTCCTGTGTCGTGGGTATCGTTTACAGACAAATAATTTCACATACACATAACACCAAAAACAAATATCTGTGGATGACTCAAATATTTGTTCCGGGCGGGAATCGAACTTGCGACAGCAAGCGCAGCAGTCCGGAGTGCTCAGCCACTACGAAACATTATGAAACTAACTAATCCTATATTATGAAACTAAACAATAATTAGAATTGCAATGGTACACCTATACAGCAATGGAGTAACGGATTGACGAGACGATGGTCTATAGGTAATAGTGGCAGCTACTTTTTACCCTGAAAAATTATTTATGGTGTCTGTGAGATAATAAATACTTAGTCAACGAGCCCAGTTGTATCATATTTCAGCTAAGGTGGATACTAATTAATAAGTAGGTATGAGACAAATTCCAACATCAGAAATTGGGGGCCAATGAAAAACGGATCGGAATCAATTCTATTAATTCAATCAAAGGTTTTTTAATCAACAAATTTGTAGGCGCAGCAAATAATTACGTATACTAACTGTGAGCAGTAACCATTAGGCAGACGTATAATACACTTACTGTTAGAAAAAGCTTGGCAAAATGTAAATATGTACCTAATATTTCGTGCAGTCTGGTCTCTATCGGATGTCAGCACAAGTATATTTTCTACTAACAATACTGAGCATTTGGAATTTAATAAAGTACCTACCTATTTTATACACAACAATACCACTTTGCGTAAGAGGTTGCATTGAGGAGATATTGAGATTTCAGCAAAAGCCGTTTATGGAAGCGTCGTACTCATACAGCCTGACAGATAAATCTGCCTACAGCCTTACATTGTGACATTGTTAAAGGGTAACCGGTGCTCCGAGGCGCTCCTTGACCTGCGTGAAGGTAAGTAGTCAGAATAAGCTCGCGTCAATTAACTCTGGGCATAAACTTCCCCTTTGATTATAGTGTATTTTCTGCCGTGCCGTGGCTGAATGATGAATTAAATTTTCCTCAAAAATAGGCTCATGTACGAGGTTTTGACTTGCCATATTATTACACTAATTGAAGCCAAATATATGTTCACTATTGGGGCTCAGTCTCACTGAAAATCTCTTGGTCAGTCAAGGCGCACATATTACGAGTATTACCACAGTATTACAGGCATGATATACCCCGTGCTGTAAGTTTAACTTATTTATTGAGTGGTCTATCACACAATTAAAAATCACACATAGATACAACATGCAATACGTAAATAGCTCATAAAGTATAAACATATCTACTCATATACCTACAGTAACTAGCGACATGTATTGTGACTGATAATAATAGGTAATAATTATTTAAACAATGCCCTTGTTCGCTTCCGTTTACACGTAGGCTTAACTTTAACCAGACTCATACTCATGATAGGTACTTGGCATGAGTATCATTTATGTATTTTTTTTTAATAACGTAGGTTAACACTAGGTTTGCTCCTGTATCGCGGGTATCGCTTACAGACATATAATTTCACGTACACGTCACACCCAGACCAGAAACATATATCTAGGGATCGCACAAATATTTGTTCCGGGCGGGAATCGAACCCGCGACACCAAGCGCAGCAGTCCGATTGCCACTACGCCAAACGTGCCGTCAACATTATAAAATTTTAAACAAAATTATAAAATATTTGACGTCAAGTGCTATCCAGGTAGGTAGCTACTACTTTTTCAAGTGTAAAGTAGGGGAAAGGCTTATAATCCATAACATTGTGATTATGACTCATTTTGAAAGGATTTATTTCCCATTTCGATTAGGATTTTCCACAATAACATTCGTCTTACCGATCAAATACAATTTAAAATTTTTCCAGGGTTCCAATTCTGAGTTAGGGATAAGTAGGTATATTGAGGTTTTTTTTCAGGAAATTGACATGTTCTCACCTTCTGTCATAGACAAATGAAAATAAGCGCTTCAACTATGTAAGAGAGTTTATATTATGGTAGGTATTTGCAGTTTTCCTTATTGCTATAATAATCGTCAATTTCCATCGAAGCAAAAGCATAGAAGTAATAATAGTGCAATAACACAGAATAACGAATAGAGGTACATTTATTCTGACGAACTATTTAGAGCTATATACCTATCTACGATTAATAAGTGAATCACCATCTTTTGTGAAGAACAATCTATGGTCAGCTGAAATAATAAGCTGAATGAAGCCATTACGGAGAAGAAAGGGGTTTTAATATCTGAAAAATTGATCTGTTTTAGTCCAGTGCCTTGCACTGTATTTGGAATGTATGAAATAAGACGGATGAGCCTATCTAAGAGTGGACGTCAGGCAGCAGGTGTCGCTAATTCCGCCAATATCATTTATCATGCAAGGCCCCTTAAATGTCTAGATAAATCATGACAAATTACCCTATAATTTACGGTAAATAAACAAAATATCGCTGACAGATTCATGACGCATGGAAAAGCATAATGAGCAATTCTGTTTGAATGGCTAACAGCACAAATAACTTTGCTTAGACAAAACACACGTGATGAGGCATTGTGTGACGGAGGTCTTTACTTAAACTAACATCTTGACTACAAAGCGAGATAACACTTATCGCCTTGTGGAATAACAGGCCGGCAAATCGCTATTCGTTGCCGTTACGCAGAGGGGCCATAATGTTGTTTTCATTATTGCTCTGCTGTACATGGTTGGCTATTTCATGTGATCATTTTTACACAGAGAAATATTTTAAAGTGAGTTAGAGTTAGGACTGTGGCTAGTGGTGTGACTGTGGAGTAGGATGGTCAAACAGTATCGGGATCCAATTTTCTTCAATAGTTTTGAGTTACTTTAAATACGGGTTGAAACAATTGGTCTTCAGATGCATGAATTGTTGAAAGTTACGATGAACTCGGTTTTCAATGCTGGTGTTTTAGAATTTTCATTTGGTTGATGAGACTGTCTGGATGTCCTTTTTTATTTATAACGTAAGAATAAATTTGTACGGTTTAAGAGAATACTATATAGAGAATGGTATTAGGTAGGACTATAACAATAACCACTCGGTGTACATAGCTGTTGTGGGATTGGGGTAATGATACTTAGCTAGGTAATACCTACACTATACTTTTATACCTACCTGATAAGATCATTGCATGCGAGATTTAAGAGGTATTAATACAATGCTATCCAATACTTACATGCAACGATCTATTTAATGATAAACGCTACTTGCATATCGCATGCCGCGCATGATGCACGATCACGAGATCTGTCGGCAGTTCCTATTTCCTAGCGGTAAGTCGCGCTTATTTGAGCAGCACTTGAGGTGATGTCACACTGTCGATTGAACAACCAACAGGCTATAGTCTGCTTTGCCGACCACACACAAACCCCATAGTTTGAAAGTTAAAATGTTAGGAAAGATTAAAGCGTAAACTTCATACCTTATTCATAATGTATGGATCTATGTTAATGCTCACTAGGGCACAACATCCCGTGACGACCGAAGGCAGACCCAGTAGAATCAATACAGAAAGAGTAAAACCTCGGCTGGATCTCATAGACCGAAACACTAGATACGACCACCGGCAGATGATGCTGCAAATCGTTGCCGGACGAGACTAATCTATAGGTACTAATATTATAAAGAGGAAAAGTTTGATTGTTTGTTTGTTTTCATTGAATAGGCTCGGAAACTTCTGAACCGATTTGAAAAATTATTTAACTGTTGGGAAGCTACACTATCCCCGGGTGACATAGGGTCACTTTAAATCCTGTAAAAATTAACGGTTCCCGCGGGATTGTAGTTAACGCGGGTGAAACCGCGAGGCGCTTTAGTCCTACATAAAAGACCAACAAGAACTAGTCCACCCACCTCCGGCAAGCAATGGTGCTGCAGACAGTAGAAGTCCTGCGAGCCGTCGTGGTGGCACCAGGTGCCGTCGGGGAAGTACGGGTCGAGGCCGGCGTCGTTGAGCTCGACGCGCGGCGCGTAGAACCCGCCGCCGGACGCGCGCCGGCAGAACACCGCGCAGCCCATCCACATGCGAGCTGGTGAGAGTGCGGCTTAGTGTGGCTCGTGCAGAGGTTTTGGAGAGTTTGGGCAATTAAGGTAGCGTCGTGATGGCATTTTCCGTTTGTGTTACGCAGCGTAGCAGCTTAGCAAGGAGCAATTCATCAGACTTTTATCCTCATGCTTACAATAATTTATGCGTCTGATATTCTAAGGCTATTCTAGAAAACGTTTCTACAACTCAGTCTTCACTCTGCAGTTGTAGATTTAGGTAATTTGTAAAGTAAAGAGCATCTGTGTTTCATGAGCATCTGTATGACACTGCGGACAAGATAATGACGTAGCTGTCTCTTTCTACGTCATCAAAGTACGTGTGATACCAGTACACAAACCACCAGGCATCACACGAAGTCACATTGATGACGTAGAAAGAGACACCCACGCACCATGTTGTCCGAATTGCCATACTTGGCGTAGTTATATTATTAGACGATGAGTGATAGTCCTTACTAGGGTCGTGCGGCGCCTGCAGGCCTCCGCCGCGCGCGTCCAGCTCCGGCAGCAAGCCGGCGTACTCCGCGCACTTCCGCGCCGCCATCTCGGGCGCGTTCACGCGGCTCTTCTTACCGCACACCTGCATATCTCCGAACGTATAGTTTTAGTTTTATCATTATTATTAACTTACTATCCAGTGGAAAAACTATTCGGATATTATCGTCGATGATCTTTTGTCGGCCAAAAGCGGAACAAGATGGAGTCACATTGAGGAAATCCCCAGAATTGTATTTTACTGCAACTGAGAAGGCAGTAACATAGTAAAATACTCGCCTTTAGCTACAGGCATCAAAAGTTAACGATTGTGTACGTGACGTAGGCACTCGCTACGCTACGCGCTACGCCTGCTCATACAATAATCACCTTTGGGTGTCAACGGTACGCGAGATCTTGGATTTGCTCAGTAATTTCTAAACGTTTGTACTATAGATAGCGGATTGAATAGGTCCTAGTGTAGGTACAGTGGGTGCTTCTCAAGGGTTATTACTTTTGCACTAAGTACAAGTAGGTACATATGGCTATTGATCGCTACGGCATAAGTTAAGCGGACAGAAACAACTAACCTTCTTGTCATCGCACAGCATGACGTCATACGCGGAGCCCTGGCACTCCGCCCCGGCGGGGCAGGTCCGCCGTCGCTCCCGGAAGCCCCGCCCTCGCGCCGTGCAGCCCGACTGGCAGCTGCCTTCCAGCCACGCGCCCCAGCCGCCCGCCGCCGCCGGCCCCGCCGGGGCTCCCGTCGACGTCGCCAGCTCCCTGGAGGGAACACATTCGCCGCCTTGGCACCACTGGAATAAAGACAAAGTTATGGTCACCGATGAAATAACTCTTCCCATAACTATTCCAGCTGTCTATCTTCTCCATCCAAAGGTGGTCTGGTATGTCGCTTTGAGCAATAAAACCGCTATAGGTACCTAACTACCTACCTATTATTATTATGGGCAGGTGATATAGCTCGAAGAACCGACAACCGTTGGAGAATAAAGGTTCTCGAATGGTCACCACGCACCGGAAGACGAAACGTAGGGCTCTATGGACTCGATGGACCGACGACATTGTTAAGATCGCGTGAAGTCGGTGGATGGAAAGGGCTCAGAATCGTTCTTCCTGGAAATGTATAGGGGAGGCCTATGTCCAAGAGTGGACTTGTTCAGGCTGACGATGATGATGATGCTACCAATTATTAAGTTTGTCCTTTCTGTGTTTTGGTGTCAATAAAGACTTATCTATCCTCATCGTAATCGCAGACACGTCGCTATATATTCGGTCAGCCTGTTCGTCAGCACATGCTACTAGGCGGAAGGCCTCACCACTGGAAACGTACCATCCGCTGTCCGCACGGCGTGCCGGGCAGCGCCGGGCCCGCGTAGTAGAACCCGGCGCGGTGCGGCGTGCGGCACGCGAGCTGCGCGCAGTGCTCGCCCGCCGCGCCGGGGGACGGCGCCGCGTCCACGTCGCGCAACAGGATCTGGAGATAACGATGCAAATGGAACTCTGGATCGAGAACGGCCGCGATTTTCACTGTATATAACTAGTTCCGAACTGGACGTCGTCGGCATCAGTTGTTCACTATCTGGCTCGCGTAACTAGGTAGGTACAATCCACACCGACAACGAGACGATGACACCGCGCACACTGCCTTTCACGCACGAGGTCCAACAATTCGACATCTTATGTGTTATCTTGAATTATATTAGTGTGTACCTAAATGTGAGCTAAATGTCTTGGCCAGCGCTTTGGTTCTTACTGTAGCTTTCTATCTAGATTGTAAATAAATAAAAAAAGTAAACAAATAAATCGTGCTCTGGCAAAGACGACAGCGAAGAACTACTACCTACTGAAAACGGCAGTGTTAATACCACTTGCGCTGGTGCGGTTCGTAATCTCAATTATTATCCCCGCTTCCAGCCATTCCGAAACTTCAACAAAGGTAAGCAACTGTCAACTCTCGGTAACTCCTTCCTCATGGCTGACCTCGCACTGCTTCTTGGCGTCCCAGACGGCGCCGGGCGCGCTCCCGAACCGTTCGTGCTGCAGCTCGTGCGGCGTGTCCAGCCCGTCGTCGCCGTCCGCCAGGCACGTCGCCCATCTGGAACCACCGCGCACTATATCATTATAATTATGGACCCTATACTTAGGTACAGATATTATTCAATTGACGACAACAGCTCAGCTCAGTATATGTAGTATAGTGAGGTGTAGTTGTACGTACTGCCTATTACCTACCAACAGATGGACGCGTGGAATCAGTCATGATACGACGCGCGTTTTCTCATAAAGGTTACACTGTTGAAGTTTGCGGGTTCATTCGTCAACTTCCAACTGCTGGCACATCTATATCAGCCAAAATAGCGACATGAGCTGTTGCAGCATGTTTTGGCCATCAATTTGATCAGATCAATTTGACAGTGCAGAGTTTTGTCCAGTCCACAAGTATAACGGTTATTTCAGACGGACCACGAAGCCTAACCGTAGGTGCCGCGCGACGGCGACGTGATGAACCTATCGCTACGACATAGCTGATACTGTTATAACGTTATCACGGAGCTATACCCACTGAAGGTCGGCGACGACCCTGGCACTGCAGGCGGACCACGAGGCCTCGCCGTTGGTGCCGCGCGACGGCGACATGATGAACCCGTCGCGCGCGCAGCTGTTGCCCGTGCCGTCGTGGTGCATGCCCAGACTGGAAACAGTGGACAACACACTTTACTATTGTCAAGGTGTCTGTGGTGAAGGCACAAAATTACGAACAATATAGATTTTTATTTCCTGAATCTTAAGTCTTCCTACTTACATTTTACCTTCATTATACGAGTAAGTATACATCTACACAGTAGTACCTCCAACATAAACAATCATACAAAAATTTGGTCGTAATTTGTATTTTAACCCCAATCTTTTGAACATTATCATCACCGAAACATCACCCCGTACTCGAGATTAGGTACATAGGTAGGTACTAATTACCTTCATTCTATGAAAAAAAATTAATCAGTAAATTTAAATACCTACATTTGAAATCGATTGAGCACTCGAAATGACTCGCATGGATTTTGCGGCCAAATCATTCATGTTGTTTGTTGGGTTAAATTATTTGTGTGGCTCGTTAGCCTATCTTTATGACAACGATCTAATCAAACGAATAAAAAACTTAGATGTAATATAATTATCTTCTAATGCAATCGATTTCAGCTCTAATACAAATTACAATAGAACAGTACCAACCGTGTTTCCAAGTGGCGTGCATGCAATTATGTTCAAATTGTTTTTATAATAATAATGTTCAATTCAATATTTGTAGATCACCTAACTGCACATAATATTTTGTGAGCACGCGAAATCTACTGCACCAAGATACCAATCAGAAACTCATTTAAGTCAACTGCTTCTCCGTGGAAATAGGTTTATAGCACCGTGCGACCTAAACCCGCACTTAGGTCACGCTTTGCGCTGTTCAAAGTAGCACATTTTTAAACGGCCTGATGTTCACTAACTTCACACCGTTGAAGAATATAGCCATCGTTGCGAGCGTAGTACTGAACCAAAGCTAATCAGTCATACATTTTTACACCACTCACAAACTCATAGTAAGCAAGAGAAGATACGTATAACCTGTAACGTGTGGTACCGAAACGCCAATGTTTTTGGCGCCATATTTCTGCATGTTTTCATTTTGGTCTTCGTCGAACAATATTACGTGAAAACGCTATACCTAAGTTAGCGATATTAACCGTACACTGTACATTTTATTCAATTTCTAATACGATTATATAATTATTGAAACATAAAAATACTTACTTGATTTAGAAATGTTGCGTTTTTTGTTGTTTACATAAAATGTAACCGACATATGAACTATTTTCACGGAATACACACACTTTCACTTATTATACACCATATTATATAATATAGTCTCATAGTGAATACATTTATGCACAAACCAGATCAATCACAGATTCCTATATTAAGTAGGTATTCACGTTACGATAAAGATTCGGTTACAAAATGAAGTCCTACACTATTGATATTTTTTCACTGTTTTTTAGTTGAAACCTGTTTGACTATTATTTAAACTGAACAATATTAAATCTGAAACAATATCACATTAACCAATCCACGAACAATAAATATGTATCAAAAAATGCTAATAACCTAAAAAACAAATCTAGAAGTGATACGGGTAGGTGTAAATTGTGTTTTCCCGTTCTCTACTGGTGGAATGCCAACCTACCCGCATTAAAATTTGTGTGTCTATTACTAAGAGTCAAATGAAATTCTTTTCATTGCATTAATTAGAAGATTATTTTAAATAAATTAAATGGATGGCGGGTTTATGTCGCACGTGCTATAAAATAGTATACGATACTCGCTGCGTTAGTAAGTATATTAAATACACGGCGGTTAGCACCCTCGCTTCGCTCGGGCGCTAACTTCACGCCGCCGTGTATTAATATACTACTTAGACAGCTTGTATCGTAATGTACTATTAGTAGATAGGTAGGTACTACGTGGTGGATATTATGTTCATGAACATTTTGAAACATCGTACCTTAGGGTCATTAGTCAATTTAGCCATATAAGAATAGGATACTTTTCTGCCTAGGTATATCTATGCAGCAAAAGGATGACACTCAATCATACCGACTCCTCTTATGTCTTTAGTTCAAACTTCATTTATGAGGGAAAATATCAAATATACCCAAATACGAGTATCTTCTATCTTCTTCTTCTATCTTCTATCTATATATATAAAAATCAAATGCTGTTCGTGTGTCTCGCTAAAACTCGAGAACGGCTGGACCGATTTGGCTGATTTTGGTCTTGGATGATTTGTGGAAGTCCAGGGAAGGTTTAAAAGGTGAATTTTATCACTATTCCACGCGGACGAAGTCGCGGGCACAGCTAGTATATAATATAATCCTCAACGCTATCCAGTACCTCTACCTACTGCTCGGTAAAAGTTTGAAAATAAAATAGGACCGCGGGAAAAGTAGATAATATCAATGGGAAATCGTGACCGACTTGTGTCCGATCTCGTGCGCGAGGATGTAGACCGAGGTGAAGCCGGCGGAGGGGTAGGGGCGGCCCAGCAGGTCCGTCACGCCGAACTCCGAGACCACGCACGCGTGCGCCGGGAGGCACACGCCGCCCACCGGCGCCAGGCCCATCGTGACTCCGTTGCGGTGCCCGCCTTCCTCCGCGTAGAAGTCTAACCTGGAAACAGGAAGCATAGTCACAGAGAATACACGCCTGTTAAAGATAATAGGAGAAAATTGACTAGCTATGACAGAGGTTTTTCGTCGAGGAGTTCTATCGATAGTTAAATCGTGGTGCCTTGAAATGAGCACCTTGGGCTGAAACATCGAAATACCGTAGGTACGTTGAGTGAACTCGTTGAGATGCTGATACGATACGGTGAAAATTCGTGCGCACTGAGGATCTATAAGTGATACACATAAAAAACTGGGACAACCGAGCACCAAACCTTATTGTACTTACTGCTTTTTTAGAAATACGACCTCCTATCATAATATGCAAACAGTAACAATCTTCTGGAATGAAAGATTGAGGCACAAATTCTTGGGCAGATTTTTAGACCATCTAATAAACATCGCTTACCCAGACAGAAGTAGCGCCATGTCCCAGTGCTGTGGATCCTCATCATCCTCCACATTTAATGAACGCTGGTATTCGCAGAACGAATCGAGCAGCCGGCCGCGCTCGGCGTGAGTAGTCAGCTTGGCTGGCTGGCTCCGGAGCAGGGTCAGCCGCACTAGGGACAGCTGGATGTGCGTGCCTAAGGACGAGTGCTGGTATAGCGCCTGGACCTGAAAAACAAGATCCAAAATGCCAATCAAATCAAGCTGGAATAGTAGGTTAAGAACAACGTGACTGATGGTGATGCTCGTAATTGTAATAATCTATGAATCTCTAAAACAAAATTGATATAACAAGGTAAACACAACAGACTTACACCATTGATGTACGCCAGGAGCATGTCACGTAAATCGGCTTCGTTGTAGTTTAGGAAGGGGTAGAATCTTTTATAGGCCGCTTCGTCAAGGAATAGGGCGATCTCGATAGTGTAAGCCGCAGGGCCGGGCTTCAGCCGGGGCTGGTGCTTGGAGCGTGGTCTTCGCACACGAGGGCGCAGCAGCCGAGCGTCGTCGGCGGGCGGCGAGGGGGGCGGCGCTCGGCGGATCACGTGCGCAGTCCGTCCGCTGCCGTTCTCTGCTCGACCGGCTCCCACCGGTAGGGGGCGGACCTCGTACGTCGAGTTGTCCACGACAATTAACCCGTGCTGTAATGATACCGCAGCTATTTGAAGGTTAAAGTGTCTACTAAATCCCATCAAAAACATTACATGTACAAAAATGCACAAGTCTCGCAACGCAGTTTATCTGCCGTAAAAAGTTGTGAGATCGAATGTAAACCAAGTCGGTTAATTTAAATACCTAACTGTACCTATCTATGGGAGCAGTTATATCTTTATTTCTTTAGTAAATAGAGTGACTTGGCAATTGCACACGGCAACATAAATCTATGTTAAGCGCTTTGTGCTTGTATTTGTTTGAAAGTACACCTATACGGAAGACTATATTTAGATTGTCTAGTAGATTATGCTGCCGTGTACAATCGCCAAGACACTCTATTTACGAAAGAAATAAAGATATAACTGCTCCCATAGATAGGTACAGTTAGGTATTTAAATTAACCGACTTGGTTTACATTCGATCTCACAACTTTTTACGTCAGATAAACTGCGTTGCGAGACTTGTGCATTTTTGTACATGTAATGTTTTTGATGGGATCTCATTTCTTTTTGTAGGTTTTCTTTCTTTATTTCGTTTTTTTGCAAAACACGCATCAACGCGCGGCCCGCGCCTGTGCGGCCGGGGCCCCTTGCTTGCGACATAGGTCATGCTCATAGATTATCATGAACGAGTGTCTTTGCATCTCCACAGATGCGTATTAGGTATAAGGTACCTAGGTAACTATTTTAATGTACCTAGGTAACGACTTTGTTCGACCTATAAAAGTGTAGGTAGGTATAGTATAAGGATTAGTATCTCTCTATCTATCGTGGAAGTTTTTAAAAAGCGCTCAACTGTCGAATTTCTCGAAACTATTTCTCATTTTTACCCCTGTTACCCATTTCATTCAATTTCAATGAAGTCTAATTATGAACTGTAAAAGTAACTTTGTAATCACATACAATTTAATAGGATTTATATGGGAATACAAAGTTATTTATGCAGATCATATATCTAGAAAACGGGATGAAAATTATGGAATGTCAGAATTTTTCCATGGTTTATAAGCTAAGCAATAGCTATATTCAAAATTTGAAACTTGTGGGATGGCTAGAAGTACCTTAGAATTTTGATGATCGGTGAGTCAGTCAGTCAGTCAGTCAGTCAGTCAGTCAGTCAGTCAGTCAGTCAGTGGGCAGCAAAATTAAGGAACTTTGTCTTGCAATAATTCTTAAACTGCTGGTTCAAATTTGATGTAACTTGGATTATTATCTGTAGACGTGATGCCCTCTTGGTCACTAAAAATTTAGGCTTCTGGTTTAATCCATAATGAAGTTACAGGGGGTCGAAAATGGTCCGAATCGCTTCGAGAAAAGGATAGTACGGCCGTGCCTTATGTTTTGCTCGACTTGGCGGGGGCACTGCCGTGCCCCCAGATTAAAAGTCCATTCCTTGTATAAAACAAGTTATGTGTGTCAAGTCGCTGGTAACTTCAATGGGTTATTTTCTTGTTTTTTTCCAGAAATTCGAACTTTAATAATATTATCTACGTACTAATACTAATTACTAATACTATAAGTACTATATACTATATTACTATTATAGATAGATAGATAGATAGATAACTCTTTATTGAGACACCACAGTACAAAATTAACTTAAAACTAGAACAAAACAGATTTAACAATTAGTGTCACAATGGGCGGTCTTATCGCTCAGAGCGATCTCTTCCAGACAACCATGCATGGAGAGGAGTAACTTGAAGATCGGACGGTGGTTTTAAGTAAATAAATAAACAAGTTGGTAATTACAAACATAAATATATAGTAACATAATATATAAACTTAATATAATAAACATACATACTAATAATACAATATATATACCTACATACACTATCAATAATAATATAAGGATAAAGATGCAGCAACTAACAATAATAAAATTATAATGAGAGATAAAATAATCTAACACGACTTTTGAAGGCATTTAGTGAGGGTGTGCGCTTAATGTCCACAGGCAGCTTATTCCATAGCCGCACGGCTTCAACACTAAAAGAACAACCATAGAACTTGCTGCTGTGGACAGGCGTTTTTAATAATAAGTTCTCTGATGACCTGAGCCTACTAGAGCTGGCAGTGTTGAGGAACTCAAAACGTTCCTGAAGGTAGCGCGGGGAAGAGGGAATGAATAGAATACTGTAGAGGAGGGACAATATATGAGCATTCCGGCGATGACGAATAGGAAGCCACTTGAGTTTAGCGCGATATTCGGATACATGGTCGTATTTGCGTAGGCCATAAATGAACCTAATGCAGAAATTTTGGAGACGCTCAAGCTTATTTAGCTGGTCCTCTGTAAGATCGAGATAGCAGGTATCAGCATAGTCGAGAATAGGGAGTAAAAGAGACTGTGCTAGTGCAATCTTAGTGGTAGTCGGTAGAAAATTGCGCAGCCTACACAATAAACCAGCGGAAGCAAACATCTTTCGGCTAGTAGCCGCCAGCTGTGGGCCCCAGGAAAGGCATCGGTCCATTGTGACACCCAGATTTCTTACAGAATCACTAAGTGGAATAACAACCCCGTCGAACACTACTTGTGGAAGTAAGTCCCAGTCAACTCTGCTAATTGTACGCGAGCTTCCAATTACAATCACTTGAGTTTTAAGTGGATTAACTGTTAGTCCATAAGCTTTGCTCCAGTCAGAAATTCGACACAAATCACGATTTGTAATTTCTACTGCATCAGCCAACTGATTTAGATGAGCTTGGCAATACAATTGGAGATCGTCTGCATAGAGGTGGTAGGAAGAAGTCAGAAGGTTTGAAATAGAATTAATAAAGATAGCAAAGAGAAGGGGAGATAAGACGCCACCCTGAGGTACACCAGCTGACGTGTTGCACCACGAAGAAAAAGACTCCTCAAGGCGAACCCGCTGTCGGCGACCATACAGGTAACTATGAAACCAGTCAACAACCGTTGGAGATATGTTAATGGAGCGAAGGATAGCAAGGAGGATGTCGAAATCAACAGTATTAAAAGCATTACTGAAGTCCAAGAGTGTCAACACAGTTAACTGACCGTCTTCCATCCCTAGACGAATATCGTCAGTTATTTTGACCAGTGCAGTAACCGTGCTGTGCCCCGGACGAAAACCGGATTGGAAGGGGTTTAAGAGGTCATTTCTGGTGAGGAACAAGTTTAACTGGTTATGGACTAGGCGTTCAAGCACTTTGGATAGGAATGGAAGAATAGATATGGGACGATATTCAGAAAATGATTTAGGATTGGCTTTTTTAGGTAAGGGAATAATTTGTGCATCTTTCCATAAGGAAGGAAACGCACCATTTGAAACGGAAAAATTCAGGATGTGACAAAGAACAGGGAGTATTTGGTCAAGGATTGGGATCAGCATATTCCGACTAACACTGTCAACTCCAACAGCATTAGAGGTAATAGAGAGCATGCTCTTCTTAACATCACAAGCGGTAAATTGACTAAAGACAAAAGGAGAATGGTCATGAGCTGTAATGTTGGAAAGGTAATTTAGGGTACAGAATTTAGCGGAGCCATCAATACTAGACGATGCAGAAAAGTGTTGGTTTAGCGAGTTGATATCTAAGTTTTTAGGGACAGTTTCTAGACGAGATTTGCCAACTCCTAGTGACCTGAGGAATTTCCAAACTTTTGCTGGATCTCCATTTTGAACAGATTCGTGAATATGGCGTCGTTGGGCATTATAATATTATATTATAATATTATAAAGATGTAAAGTTATAGTGACGTTGTAGGGGGTAATCTCTGGATCTACGTACCTGCTGAACCGATTTAGAAAATTATTTTCCCAGTAGAAGACACGTTATTTGTGAGTGTCATAGGCTAAACTTAGGTAATATTAACCCGAAAAACGAAATGACGACTTTTTCGTGGTAGTGGGATTTGCAAAGTAAATCGGAGAAAAAATGGTTTCTTAAGAACACTGCCATAACATTGAGAGATATACTTATGATTGAGTTCTAGAGAAAAGTTGTAGAACTTAATAATGCCTACAAAAAGTCAGCGACAGCGTTAAAGTAGTTACATGTACCTACTTACTTACTGATTAAAAAATAAGTAAAATTGTTAGATCATGTTTTTTGGTCATACTCAACAATTATGACGGTACATTCTTATCAAAATAAGAACCTAGACGTGTTTAAAACAAAATACTTTTCCCTTTTGCTGCGTATAATTTCGACAAAACGACATAGGTATGGAACCGCGACCGTGTCATTATCTCAAACATAAAAATGTTTACCGCCCAACGAAGTAGGCCCGAGTCAGCTAGTAACCAATAAATTAACGTTTTAATTAAAGGTCAACACTTACCAGAGCATGATCTCTACAAGCTGAGAAAGCTGCCACTGTGCTGGGTCCTGCGTGCAGGAAGTGGCAGGACGTGTCGACGGCAGCCATTGGGGACTCCTGCCCTTGCTCGGACCACAACTGGAACTGTGGAGATAGCAGCCGCCGATTTGGCAGTAGCTGAAGCTCGAAGTTTCTGAAAATCGTGCAATTTTTTAATTTTTAAAGTTATTCTTGTTCTTAGGCCAATATTCGTTTTCAGGTTTCCTTACCGGCCAAAGGCATCGAAATTATAGGGCACAGGTACGTCGTCGTAGGGCTGGTCTGCAGCCAGCTGCGCCTCCCTCGGCAGCAGCGCCGGGAGGTACACCACTTGAACATCATCGCCACCCACCGTGTCCTGCGCTCCATTCCACCATCCGTGCAGTGGCAAGAGCTCCTGCAGATACGGAACAGATACAGGAGATGAGAGTAAAGTTGTAAAGCTATGATACTAGGAAAATATCGCGTTGGAAAAGTTTTCTGGAAGATATTGTACCATCCATTTGTTTCTTTGAATGTTCGTGTCTCTATCCACATAAATGAGAAGGATGGAATTTGCGAGACAATACGTGGTGACGCCTTACTTTTGTCTTAGTATTGCGCTTGAGGCAGCTCATAAGATAAGTATTTCACTTGTACCAAACTACAGAGCACTTATTTTTCTAGCAAAGTATTAGATAAAAACCGCAAGCGAATTAAACATGACATCATTGGTCATAGAAATAATGTCAATTGGTTTTGGCACTGTTAGCCAACGTTTTAAGTTCAAGTAAGTACTCTAACTGGAATCTGTATAGTTTACTCTACATACCTACATAATGTACCAACCGGTCTCAAATGCCCAATACAGTTGAAAATCTTACAAAGGATTTTTGGCGTTAAGCCAAAAAAAAAATAAGTTAGATATAATCGTGATAGGTACATCATGGTATTCTAGACATAGCAAACTCTATAAGGCAATCAATTGTATCAAAACCGCTCTGGAATGCCCGAAAGACGATGATTAATGCCGTATTAATCTGGGTCATTTGAACACAAGGAGAGTTACGCCTCTCGCAGACTGTTTCGCACCAATTGGTATTACTCAGACTCAGCCAGTCTCATGTAGGTACCTACCTAAATGTTAGCCTAATAATACGTCCTACTCTTACTTATCTACCTACTTTTAATTGATTGCTAAAAATATGAACCCGAAAAATATAAATCTTTCAGCAGAGGACTCTGCTGAAAGATTTATCTCTGCTAAGAGCAATCAATTAAAAGTAGGTAGATAAGTAAGAGTAGGACGTATTATTTATTATGCGCGGTCCACTCGTTGCAGCTTCTAAGGAAGTATATAATGAAGGTAAACATTAAGTATAATATAATATTATGTTACGTCCTTACTTAACCTTGGTCACCTTACACGTTATGTGAGTGGTAAGTAAATATCTAACTAAGTACCTATTTGTAGATGGGCAACTTATTATATCAATTTATTTATATCCGTTTCATTTAATTGATAACCTAGTAACCCTACCACTAACCAGGCGCAAAGGATTAATTTCAACTACAAAATCATGAAAACTTAGTTATGATTTCACATCTTAATTACCTACTTACTTTAATTACGAATGTGGTAATTTTCAAATTCAAAGAGCTTATTGCGTCAGATTGCTTGTGTCGCATAAAAATGAGAAGTATTGAACAGACGAAATGGTAGGTACTTAACTTAGGTACCCTACTTAATTTCGCTATGATTGATGATCCTCAGCTAAGAACCTGTCATTCAGTAGAAATTTAAGTTGTTTCGTTTGTCTCATTGTATGAATCTAATGTAGGTACTTAACTACTTAGTTAGGTAGATGCTTACTATGTTTCGGCAAGTCAGTCAAAGTGATGGAGGTGAAACCGAAATCAACACCACGTGAGTCAGCTAAGTGTAGGCTCAACATTAGCGGATGCGAGTGAAGTAAAGGGGAAAGTTAAACTATTTGTTTTTCCTTTTCTTGGATGCGAGACAATAGAAGCGCGAATGTTTCGACAGCTAGAACGTATCAGACTATTCGGTAATTGGTATTCAATTGCAACTGTTACGTCGGTATGTGGCGGATGATGAAAGTCTGGTATCGATCTCCATTAGCGGAGGCTGCGAGTCGCGCCCGCCGATGTCGGTCGCCGTCGTCGGTTGCCGGTTGCCGCGCGTCGGCATCGCTGCACCACCACCACATGCACGCACCATCGCAACAAATTCGGATATTTACACGTAGGTAAATATAATAGATTACTAAATAATGAAGTAGGTTTTCAATTTTCTTTTTGCCCTTTTATTTTATTGCCCTGCATGATTAGGAAAATTGTTATAGTGTGCGTCGCACGTCGGTCGCCGCCGCGCCGCGCCGCGCCGGTCGATCGAAGACGTCGGATCGCGCGACGACGCCGGTATGAAGCATCCATCTTCACGGTACCTCGTACTATTATGTATTCTGTGACTGTACCTAGTGAAGTTTGTGAATCACCTCACCGACCGTCTATTGAAAAACTACTCGAACCGGCGCGTGACGTCGGCGCTTGTGTAACAAGCTACGTGATCCAGTACGGGAAAGACATAAAGCCGCACCTTATGTAATGTAATTGCCAAAATAAAATCATACCTACCTAAAATATCAGGTAATAGATGCTATTGATTTGGGCGCTGCAATTTGGTGAAAGTTTAGTAGGTAAGCGCCTATTTTCTATTACGAAATAATGCGTAAGTAGGTATCTATAACGAATGACTCAACAGACAATATCTAAAGCTTAATATTTTAAAAATAATATATTATGAGGTCACAATAATATTTTGATCTAGATAACTATCTAGGTACCTAACTAGGTAGGTGTACCCTAACCTACCCTAGTCAGAATCTGATGTTATTGTAGTATCGTATACGGCTAGCTCTTTTACCAATTTTCATGCCAATACAATCAAATATCCCATGGTCACTAAAAATCCGTAGATACCGGAAAGATAAAGGTTGTTGGAACCTTGTTGGAACGACAATTTCTATGCAGTGAACTGGCTTCTGAATAAGAAAGCAGAAGACCGTGTTTTGTAGCGATATAATATTATAACCCTTTATTTTGTATCTGTAGATTTATATTTATTTAGTACCTACGTATATTCAGAGGTAGGTATTATGTCGGTGTACAATAACAAACTTATTGAGATGTTCAAAATTTGGCATTGTACACAATGTTATTCAGCACTCATTTAAATTTGAAGTCAGATTCAGTTTAAATTTTGATAAAAGTTAAACTCTCGTTATGAAAAACAGGTTATTGGGAAAAATTTGGCCGTGCAAACTTCTAACACTAAGACAACATAGCAAGTATTGGTTTTGTTGATATTTACAAATAGATGCTCATCGGCAAAGTAAATAAGAGAAGTTTGCCGACCTACATAAACTTAATAGGTATATTAACCTACCTGTGAGACCTGCTCAAAACTAGGCATGTTCGTTAAACATTTTAAGATTCAAATGTAAACAACAAAACGTCTATGTCTGTTTGGTCTGATCTGTGTCTGGTGTTTTCTTGGTTAAATGATTAATAACAACAAAAGGAACATGTGACTCAAACAAAACCACAGTGTTTAGGAAACTAGTTGGGCGCCGCCCGCCCTCGCTCTTAAGCTTACTCACAGGAAATCGCGCAGGCGCACCGGCTCGTAGCACCAAAAGCCACGCTACAACCACTTGAGTTCTGAGCGGCATGGCTGCCTCACATCGCACTCCACTGTTCCCGAGACGAATCGCTTCCGCACCACCGTCACACAGCTTATAAGCGCGCACGCCGGAAACTAGATGCAGGTGCTTTGAATATTTGCGCGCGATGCACCCGCCCCGAGACGAGGGTACGTATCGGCGATTGTTCCGCGATTAGTGCGCGTATGCTTATGAGGCGCCGGCTACCGAATAAGCGATGCGAGCCCCCGAATGTAATGAACACCTTTCGCACCTCCGAGAGAAAGTCAAAGGAAAGCGCAGATTTTGGCTGACAAGGTGACGCCTACACGTCCCCTGAGGAGCATTGTCACAAGTCATCCATCTCTCGACTTTGCAACATCGGCTTGTCGCTAATCAAAACAAATGAACAATACCACCTAACACGCGGTAACACCCCGGCCCGGTCGATAACACACAGACGACGATTTGTGTGAAATGCACAAACAAATGCCTCATAATATTTTATTAATCACTGTTCTTAACAAACCTAGTTAAACTAAATTAGGTTATCGACAATAAAATTGAACCAACTGCGTATCCTGAAGTGAGTCTTTGCAAGATTTTAACAAAGCCTTCCACTAAAGCCTTTTACAGCCTTTTTCAGGACCAATGAAATGTTGAATTACCGACACAGATCTCTATGAACTAATTCGGTACTTATGTTGAACGTTATCTCGAATTCTATAAATTGTATACATACCTACCTAGAGCCTAAAGACAATAAACTCTCACCCGCATTATTTTATTAAGGGCTATCAGCTATGACTCATGAAATGCAGGAAAATTCCCTCGGCAACCGAGTTACAACAAACAAGAAATATATCGACGGCATTCCTACGTTTTTATTCGGAGACTGCGGTAAAATTTTACTTTGTTAGCATTCAATTAAATTTTGAACAAAGATGTTGAATACCGTTATTATTCCAATGAACTCGTCTTTGCCGTATTACATTTGCCCGCAGCCCGCAATGCGTTTTTCAGGTTCGCTCGTTCTACTTTTCATTCGGATAATGGGAATTATTCGATACACGTTGTGTGTTCGAATCATTATAATAAATAAATAATTATAGTAGGTATGTTGGGTATTTTGAACGGAGTTAAATCAGAAATTCATCAGTGGTGAATTTTCTTTATTTTCCTTTCCATTTTCTATATTGAGTAAATCATCAAAAATCCTTAGCGTTCTGCCATTTATTGTGCATGATCGTCATGATCATCATGATGGGCATTTATATTCCAGCCGGAAAAGAAGCACATTGTATGGTTGTACTGGATACTAAATGTCCAATACAAAAACTTAACCGTTGAAACCGTAAGACACCGAACCATAAAATGGGTAGGTATAGTATAATAGATGGAGTGGATGCCGGTAGTTTACTACAAACATTGAATAATAATGAACAGAAACACTCCGTTGCTAACGCATAGCCAGCCCTTCGTGAAGCATTATTATTCGCATTTTCGACGTCGTCAATTCGCGACACTAGCTTCGCGCGTCATGTGGCGAGTGGACAGCTAAATGGGTGCACGTTTACGTTTAGCTACTAATGAAGTACCTACCTACCTACCTACTTATTCGTCTGTTACAAAAGTTTATAAATTGTTCAATAAGTGAGAATATTACATAACAGGCCGGGCAAAACGAACATAACCTGGACGGAGAGTAAGTATTACCTACCTATAGCAAACTTTATTCAAAAGCCTTTTTTAAATCATCATAATTTACTGTTATGAGTGAAATTGAAACGGAAACGACATCACTACAAAAAAAACATATAGGTAGGTAATACCTATTTTGTAGAACACCAGTAGGTAATACCTACTAGAAACGGACCATGAAATCCAAATCCGAGAGTGGATTGCTGAAATCGCCAGTGTGGAAGAAAGAACTGTTCCGTCTGGCACGAATCAGATATAACTATTTTTTTATCTAGGTAGGTGTAAGTATATGTATATAGGTTACATACAAAAAGCAGAATTTTGATGAATAGGTATTACTTACTAAAATAAGCTCAACTTACTCTTACAAGGGCTATTTCGTTTGTCTTCTATACAGGAGATATAAACTTAGAATGTGCAAGTGAAACATACAGACCCTCTTCAGTTTTCGCGTTCCATCGTGCGTCGCACATGTTCGTACGGTGATTCACCACAAAAGAAAAAAATCGTAGAAGGACGGAGCGGCGGAGAACGCGGGTGACGCAGTGTCCGAGTCATTGATCCCGAGAGTCCCGGCCAGTCGCCGCCATGTCGGAGCCGGCGGAGCCCGCGCCCCACCCGCTCCTGCCGCCGCTGGCCCTCGCGGCTTACATCGCGTGCGTGGCCGGCGCCGGCGCCCTCGCCAACTGCTCGCTCCTTGCGGCGCTGCTCAAGTCTTCAACAAGTGGTAATAGCCCGGCTTTATTTGAATTTTCTGTAGAACAAATAGCTAATTACTTAAGCGGTGAAATAGCAAAACAAATTTGCAAGTCTTCTTGTGACATATCTACCTGCTACGCTACCACCTACTTTACCACACGACGACTTTATTTTGAAGCGCGGGTTTTTTCCTAGAAAAACCTTCACTTGGTTCCAAAACTTGTTTTACATCACGTAATGAAACTACTTTCTTTTGGGATACCTTGATTTGTGGTTTACAAGCAAGCACTTGCTTATTGTCATGTGATGATGTGATGTGAAAACTAGGTAAATACCTACCTAAATACCTACGTATTTATAATCGTTTGTTTCAGGGTTGTTCTGTATCTTGTTGCAACTGGCAATAGCGGATATTGCTTTGGGCGCATCCATTAGCACAGAAGTATGGTCGTATAACATGAAGAACTGGACACTGGGTAGTTGCAGTTGCGTCGCGTATCGAGGTCTTAGCGTATTGGCATCGACGGCATCAGCATATCTCGTGGCTACCGTAGCACTACATACACTCGCCACGGCAAATCTCGAAGAGAAGACACTGGCGAGAAGAATAAGGAGAAACAACCAGGACGAAGACGAAGAAATAAGGTCATCACGACACAGCCTTGTCGCCAGCAGTGACTCTTCGACCCCGCCGCGTACCATGAACGTAGACTATAGAGTCAGCGCTTCTAGAGTGCCAATCACGCAGCCAACGATATTTGTTTGGATTTTGGCAATATCACTGAGCGTGCCAGATTTCGCGCTAGCTACCACGGTGGAGCTCAATCATAACGCTGTCGTATGCACTATAGTGGACTCGAGCCAGCGGCTCCACCTGTATTCCATATTGGCCCTTTTGAATTTATTCCTACCAGCAATGATTACGTGCGTCGGAGGTGCTCTAGTGATTATTAAACTAAAATCGAAAAGACTTTTGCTGTCGCAACTCGAGGGACGTGAATCGATAGCAGCCTTAAAATTATCGCTGTGGCTGATTATAGTGTACTTTGTGTTATGTGTTCCTCGTTTGGTTCTGATGGCGTACAACGTTTACTCTAGGTCGATGAGAGGTAATGAAACGACTTTAATTGAATCGATACACCATGACTATACTTCGACTTCCGTAGGCTTGGCACTAAGTTGTATTTATCTGAGTTCTATATTAGTACGCCCTCTTCTTTGTATCGTTTTGCTACCTAGTGTAAGAAAAGCTTTCTCTTATGGCCACGTAGACACAGATAATGTGTAACAAAATCATTATTTGTATGTAAATCAAAGCTGGAAAGTAGTTTACCTACCTACTCAGTAGAAAAGGATCAGAAGACCAAAGATATAACAAAAATAAAAGTGTTTTTTTACTTTGTGCGTTAAAATGCGGTGTAATAATGCCTTTTGATTTAGAGTTGTGAATTTACAAAACTCAAATGTATGCTCAAAAAGACAAGACACACGTTGCCTTAATAATAATGTAAGGATAAAAATATTTTTATACTTATTTTTTTTGTAAAGATATAGGTAGAATACTTACCTACATAAAAATTGTTTATGAATACAATTACGTTGTTTCTATTTATAAAAAAATCAACACAACCTACCCTACCTATCAAAATATTCATTTATTGCCAGTGGTACGGTTTAGTTGTCCGGCCAACGATTACGGAAAGTGCCTCGACATGGGGTATTCCCGACATCCCCATTTACCGCCCTAGAGAGACTATGGGAACTGGGGATTTATTTTCCTAGCTCCGCATGCCCACTAATGTTAGACCATTTTGGGATATGAAATGTAAGTAGGTACCTACCTATTAGGCTCTCATTCAGTTACTGTGGGTCACTCTATACACCCACATAGCTCTTATGCACCCATAATAACTTTATAGTGGTGACAGAGCCAGTGGCGACACCTGGGAATATCCGATAACTCACAAGTCTTCACTTCCAGGGTATCGTTTTAGTCTAAAAAATTATATCTGGATCTGCTAAAGCGGAGCGGAGATGATGATAAACTATAGACAGAAGCGCCTAGCTTGAACTTTATAGCAGCCAGTTTTGTCTACAGTGCTAATTCTCTGGAGACTACCGAGCAATACTTTGTATAATTATTTTTACTTAGATTTCTTTTATTTGAACAATTACAATTGGGTAAATATTAGTGTTAGTTAGGTCTTGGGAATAAACCGGTGACACAACCTTACCCGATGAACGACGATGCGGTAGACTGGCGTGCGTGCCCGCTTACCTACATAGAAGTATTAATTTAAACTATCGTAAAATCTGGATATGAATAGTTTTTATTCTCTCTAGTGTCAGAGTTTATCAGGCTGCCCATAAAGACCATTATTAATATTTTTCTTACGAAGGTACATACTATTTACTCGCTCTGTTTTTTTTAAACTAGGGAAACGCGAAGGCGTTCTTCCATAATTGGACGGCGTTATGAAATAACGGAAGAAGCGACAAATCAGTAAAACTGAGAAAACGAGCTTCAAAGTTTTGAAATTTAAATATGTTGCTGAGAGCACAATATTTACGTTATTGGTGTGATTTTTACTTATGTGATATATTATTATGTATATTTTATTTCATAAAAGAACATATTTTTGTATGATGCATAGTATAGAAGATATTGTAATTTTTCCGCTTAATTCCATATTACGTTTTGCATTATTTGTACGATTTTAAAATTGCAGTATGGAATCAAGCGCCATTTTGTCATTTAATACGTTTATACAATTTAGTTTTGGGGGTAATGAAGGGTATAAAGAGATTATATCCAAAGGCAAAATAGTTATATATTACCAAAAATAAACAAAAACTTGTTTTTGACAACAAAACAATCGGAAAAACGGTTGAGTAAATGAAAATAAGTAGGTATACTTAATAAAAAATCAAAAACGTAAAGCAATTTTTACTCAATAGCCCAGTGGAATTAAATATTAAAATCGCGAAGCTTGTTGTACTTACTGCATTTTTGGTGTGTTGTAGAACAGTTATGTTAGTGTACCTAGTATAAATCCAAACATGCAACCTAAAAGTCGTAAACGATGCGTTTTAGACAAACGTACTTCAGTCCTTTTATAAAGTCAATTAAATTTGCACCAATTTAATCCCAAACGAAACTATAAGGACCAAGCTATGACCCTTCAATAATGTGGTCCATTACCCGGCAAAATGACACTTTTAAGTTTTGCTCCCGTCCGAAGCTAAATATTGGTGAAATCCCTCGTCCTTTGAAAAAGGTCACTAATACAATGTTTTTGTACGTTTAATCAACTTTCATTTAAGTACAAGACGAAGTCTGTGATACTAATAGTTCACTTACAATCTTGAAGGTAAAAGTGGGGTTTGTAAAATTGGCGCAAAATGCATTAAATAATATATAAAGGATAGAAATACGTTTTAATTTGTGGCCACCTTGCTATACTGAAAGCTAGTTAATCGTACTACATCATTGTTTCAGTGAATTTTTTCATAGGACCAGGGATTTTACCAATACTCTGCTTCGAACGGAAGCAAAACTTAAAATTGTAATTTTTCCGGAAAAACTAACTGTATTTGAAGGGCCACAGTTTTATCGTTATAGGGTTTATAGAGCTGCGTTTGGGTTTCAATTTTTGCAAATTTTATTAACCTTATAAAAGTCCAGAAGTGCACTTGTCCAAAACGCATAGTATATGACTTATAGAGCAAAAAAGTGAGAAAAGTCTCAAAACTTCAAAGTTTTTTGCGTGTTGCCAAGCTAGCACAAGTTTTCCAAAGTTGCTAATATGGATTTAGGTATACCATATCCTTACTAGTCCATACAACCTACCAAAAATGCAGTACCACATCAAGCATTGCGATTTTAGGCCTATTTTATACCTAATTCCACTGGGCTATAATGATTGTTTGATTCTCAATCAATGAAATAGATGAACCAATGGATACTCAATAACGAACTATGCGCCTATTTATGGTGGGTAATTTGATTTTGCATTTTAGATTTATAGTTGTTTAATAATGAAACAACGAATTAAGTCGAATGTCTCAGGATTTAATTCGTTTATGTTTATTAAACCTTATTTATTGTACTTTGGAATAGCGACTTAGGCGCTTAGTTTGGTATTACAAAGCGATAAAATGCATAGAACCTAACATTGTAAGACATGTCGCTTGATTCACCCCTCTATATTAAGGTAGGAGAATTGAATTTTGAACAAAAAAACGACTAGGAATATAGTTTAAAGTCTCTACAATCGAACTGCATCATTAACTTTTTTTTTTTGGTTTGTTCGTGTAATTCGTTATTTCATAACGCCGTCCAATTCAGTGTGGTACGCGTTATAAATTATAAAGCAAATGGCTTTATGCGTAAAGGTAAAGGTATATTAATTATTCACCATATTTTATCACCGTGGCGCTCCGCGATGGAATGGGTTTGACGAGATTGGGCAATTCCATAGAAATTTTCCTCCCTCGACAGTCTTGCTTACTTGGAAAACGAAGATCTTTAGGATTAGAACGGTTCAGTTATAAATGCATAGGTGCATGTTAACTTGGGCGTACCGTTCTAGAGTAGCTCTCGACTCGAAACACGTAGAACAGTTCCAGCGAAGTACTGCCTCACTTTCATGAAGACGACGCCTCACTTTCGTGAAGACGACGCCTCACTTTTTTGTAGCCAAAACTCGCATTGTGAGAATAACCGAAATACCACACAGCCGCGGCGTGAGTTTTGTCTGTCAGCAGACCGAGGGTAGGTAGGATTCAATAACCATTGGTTTCCCTCCAAAACGACATCGCTCTTGAAAACTTGTCACACACCAAAATCAGAAATCTATCTATTTTCTACACCTCTTTATAGTATTTATTTAAATTGTAGAGCTCTACTTACGACATGTAACTGGGAGTCGCAATAATACCGACGCCGCCGCCGTACTGATATAATTATGTTATGCTATCTAGTGCCCATGTAAAAATGAAGTGATCAAATGAATTTACCCGAATAACGCACGCCCAGTACCTAATGGACTGGCGAAATACTTGCATTGCAACACTGGCAACTAATGTGTTTTGGGTCAAAAAAGGTGTACACTTGCAACTTATGCTTGTATCAACAACGCTTTGTATTTATGCATATTTTTAGAAACTGCCTATATTTTAAAGGATACATAAAAGTTTCAAGTTTAAAACATCTTTGTAGGGTTAATAGGTGGCGGTTTATTTAAATATTGATTCTAAAACTAAAAATTGTATTTAATACAAAAGTTTATTGGTGAAAACATGAAAAATATAATAGATTAATGGCTGATAAAATGCAGCTGAAATGTTACAATATTGGCCATCACAAACTATTTCGCTAATAAATGCCTGAAAATTCAGAATGCTATTTGATAAGTCAGTGATGGGCACAATAAAATGGTTAATGTCGACAATAATAAGATTTTTGGTAATATTAAAGTAGGTATTTAGAGGACAGCACAAAACCACATAAAGACACTAACAAGTTTTTTGTGCCCTAATTTGATACAGCCATTACATAGTGGATTCATTGATTTTTCCAGGTATTCGGGCGTAATTTAACAAAGTTTAAATAACTAAACGCATAATTATATCAAAACAACATTCACCATCATGATCTCCATTTCACTGCGGACATGCGGCGAAAGGAATGTTACTTTGGGGCCGACCAGGCTGTTCTGTTCTGATTTGAAAGGAAAACACTTTTAACTTAAGAAACCGTAATTTTAATAACTTAAGTTATAAATATTTATATTCATCAGGTCAGCTCGATATCTGTAATCCAGTGTAAATACAGAAATACAAAACCGTCAAAGATGACACATAACATTTAATTTTAGACGGAACGTGAAGGTCCGCTGCGAACGACTTTTTTAACATTTTTTACAAGCGACGGCTCGCATCGGCGACAAGGGAGCCGCACCGCGCGCCGTTCTCGAATGTTACTCGTTTTCTTATAAAACACCAATGAGAACAAATGCGTGTGCTGGGGGTGAGCGCGGCGCGGGATTAGTTGTCGCCGCCCTCTGCCGGCTCGTCGCCGTCGCCTTGCGTGTCCGACGTCCACAGCGTCAGGTTGTCCCGCAGCAGCTGCATGATCAGGGTCGAGTCTTTGTACGAGTCCTCGTTCAGGGTGTCCAGCTCGGCGATCGCGTCATCGAACGCCTGCAACCGTACATACAACACACTGTCAGAATATACACTTTAACTATTCCACTTAATCATTCCAATAAATGTTTTACTTCATTTGAATAATAAAATTAAAACATCACTCTAATGCTGGCTGGGTCGAGGATTATCTTGTTAATTGCCACACTACCATGCCGATTTGTGTGCGTTAAGTTTGGCAAGAACAGTTAAAAGTTTGCATTTGAAGGCATTTATTTATTTGCATGCAATCCGGTACATAGATGGTGATGCAGTATTTCGACAGTTAGTAATGTTATGGTGCATTCTATCAGTAAGAACACTTTAACCATGATGCGAAATAAACCTGTTTAGCTAAGTGGCACGCTCGCGCAGGGGAGTTGATTATCTCGTAATAAAAGACCGAAAAGTTGAGCGCGAGACCGAGCCTGATGGGATGGGTTGGTTGCATTTTGGCTTTAGCAATGTCGAACGCTTCTTGGTAGGCCTTCTGCGAGTCCTCCACGACGGCTGGGGACAAGCGAGCACGTTAATACGCGTAGCCTACTCTCGTGCCAGCCAGCACAGAGCCTATGCATAACTGACACAAATAATGACCTGTTTGGCGAGCTGACACGCCTTGTCTGGTGAATTTAATATCTCATAATAGAACACGGAGAAATTTAACGCCAGACCCAGCCTGATTGGGTGTGTGGGCTGCATTTTCGCCTTGCTGATTTCGAAAGCATCCTGGTATGCTTTCTGTGAATCCTCTACAACAGCTGTAAGGTAAATCAATGTTAGCTACATTTGAAGGGAAGTTCAATAGGAATAAAGGTATCTCCACTTTTCTGAAAATGACAGAAATCTTCAAGTGAATGATGCTTACTATTTCTGGTTTCTCCTGTGGCCACTTCTGCGAGGTACCTGTAGTAATCTCCCTTCATTTTTAGGTAAAATACTTTACTTTCTGGATTACTAGCTTTAGGGATAAGGTGCTTGTCAAGTAAACCCTGAAACAAAGCATAGAACAAATTAGAAAAAGATATTTAAAACCTAATCAGATCACATCATAATTAAGTTCAAAATAAAATGGATGATGATCAGTTCAAGCATCAAAGGAATCGACGAGTGGGCAATATGTCGGTATAGTTATAGGTAAGGACGGGGCAACGAACGAAAACGGGATAGCAGCGCGCGCAGTGACGCGGCGCAATACGTCACCCGCCCGCCCTGCCGCGAATCTGCCGCACCCCGCCCAGCATGCTCTCACGTGCCACCTCGCATTTACGCCCATTGCTAATAAAAACGATTGTGGAGGATATGAACACGGCTACTGGCACTGGCGCTTGCATCACCCCTCGAATTAGTGTCGCGCTAATCATGACGTCATCCGCGTAGGCTTGAGGCGACTCATCGAGCTAATCCTTCTCATTTATAATGAAATCAGTTTTTAAACACGATGAAAATGAATAAAATTACCTTTGAAATATATGAATATGCCAAAAACTTACCAAAACGTCGTAGCAGATTTCTCTGAGTTCTTTTTCTACTTTAACCCTATATTCTTTTGCCATCTGTTGTTTTCTTTCCGAGCCTTCGGTTTTCTGTTCGATGGAGGAGATTACGCGCCATGACGATCGCCGGGCGCCGACCACATTTTTGTAAGCAACTGAGAGGAGGTTTCTTTCCTCGTTGCTCAGTTCGACGCCGGTTTCCGTGACTTCTTTCATCGCGGCCGCCATGTCGTCATATCGTTCGGCCTGCTCTGCGAGCTTGGCGCGTTGCACCAGTTCCTCCTTGTCGACGGACATCGTGGACGATGGGAGAGGACTATTTCACTGATGCCCCTGCAACCAAAGATTGATCACAATTGAACGCGCGGATCGAACGTTCGGGAAACCTAACTGGAATAGTAATCCATCAGAAAGACTAATCGTTGGGCGTCACTTTCACCGAAGTGAATCGCAACTAGGGTATTTGTCATCATGAGAAAAGCACCTTGAATAAGAGGCTCGCGGGCGCACTAGCGCAAAGTGAAGTCTCGAAGTAGCTCAAAGAGCGTCTTTCACGCCAATCGCGACATCGACCCGACGTCCGCTCGGTTTGACAGCATCTCACAGACTCGAGGCCTTACTGGCTGCGAGGCACGCGCCGTGTCGCCGCGCCGCCGCTTGGTCACCGCCACTGCGCCACCGGTATTGATCCGCCGGCGCGGGATAAACACTCCAGACGAAATACGACTAGCGCGACGATTGCACACACCCTCTCCACCCCCGCACCACCCCCGCGTGCACCGCTCCCGGCGGCCCGGCGCCTACCTCACGCTACCCCCATCTACCATATCTACCCCCTGCCAAGTACCTATACTGCTCAATACCCTTGTTGCTAGGCTATGCACTAACGATTTTTGAACACCGGGTTTCAGAGACTCGAGCCTTGTTCATTTTACAGCACAGCATTTGATGGCGATTGCCGTTAAAGTAGGTACCTAAAGGCAATGTAAGTAGGTACACGAAAATATCAAACTACTAATTTTGTCTACAATCGTAATACAATGGTAACTATGAAAATACGTTACAATAACGTAAAAGAATATACTTCTAAAAATTTTCACATTATGAAAATATGTAGCCATACATAAATATATTACGAATGCTCTTTCGTATATTATCTATCTGATAAAAAAAAGGGCCCGATACCCACGTGGCCTACGTAGTACGTCTCCGGGAGAAGGGGAGGAGAGAAGGGCGTGCGGCGCGGCGCGGGCGGTGGGTTCCCTTTGATTTGACATACCTACCTAACCTAATTCAATTATATATAAACTAATATTCTCACATAGTTTGGGCACTAAATGTATTTGCAGTTTCGGACTTTTGACTCGCCCTTAGGTTTTACGTAAGTTATGACGTCGCGAAATGAAAAAACCGTACAATTCTACCTATCTGAATCTATTACACCGGAGTAGTACAAGGAGCAAGATTGATTACGTATTATTATTAAATATCTAGCTTTTGCCCTATTCGGCGAAACTAAGAACTACGCGTATCAAGTAGTCTTCGTACGCGTGGACTAGCACGATATGTGACGTCATTGTCGTAGTTTTTAGAACCTCAATTTGCCAATATTCATAGCCCAGCCCAGAGTACTTCACTATCCAATCACTGGAGTTGAAGTGGGCGGAGATTCTTGTTTCTTTATATTTGCATTTTCGTAATTTTACTACGATAGAAGAAAATAAAATTAGAATTACTTACATAAACTATTATTAATTCCAGAACCCTCAACAAATATTATATCGTCAACTAGAAAAACAGCGACTATTATTTGTATAATTTGTACTGTAATCCAAAGGTCATGATTAATTTATAATATTTGTACATAAAGCACAAGAGAGAATTATACCTAAAGTTACAAACTATTATAAAAATTGCAGCTTCTAGTTTTTTATATCTAGAACATGCTCTGCTATTCTTTCCAAAGGAAAATAAAACCTGTAGTTTTTAATGAAAACCTTTAATTTGTCCAATAACTATCAAATTTTGCAAGCTTCGAATTAAGTTTATAAAGTTTTAAATTAATTCTTTCTAAGTTGGTTCTAATAACATTACTTGCCACAACTTTATCCTTTTATTTATTCCACAGTTTATTTAAATCCAATTTATTTATTGTGTAAGCACATTCAGCCATCATCAGTATTTCTGTATAATATTATTTTTTCTAATTTACTCTCGCAGTAACAACAGTAATAATATGGCACAGAAACAGCATAAATTTATGAATGAATATGTGCAAGTCATTTCATTTTAGGTATAATTAATTATCCATGTTTATTTGTATAGGTTTGCTTACTACTGACTGACAGACATACTCATAACCTAGTAATCTCCTCTTCAATTACACCAACAATACCTAATATAATAATCTTAATAAATAAAATAATTAACTAAAATATCTCAGCTAATTCATTTCACATAATAATGTTCATAATAATGTCCCTCAAACAGTGAGAAAATCTTAGCCCTCAAGTACCTATTCATTTACTTTTTGTTGATGTCATAAAATATCCAATGAATTATTATTATAATATCAATTACCTATGACTTGTGCATGCACTAAACTGAAAACATATTCAATTGGTTTTGATCTTATGCAGATTATATTTGATCATCGTTATAATTGAGATGCGGTCTGAGTGCAGCAGCCAAAATAGCTAAGAAAAATCCATCCAAACAAACACTTTCGAATTCCAACTCCGTGACCAATGAGTTTTGAAATATATATATAATTTAAAGGTATACGGAGTAGAAAGTATCACAATATATGGAACATTTTAAACTATATGTACATAAATGGGGGGAAATTATAATAATTATCTAGCTACTAATAATTATAATAGTCTACCTTCATAACTGTATGAGTCATACTATGAAAGTAGGCTTCATTGCCAAGGATGCATACATAATGGATCATCAATGATTCATTAAACAGACATGTCAGGGTTGCTAAGTGAATAATGTGTAAATTATTGACATTGTTGCAGGTCTATAAAAACAGAAATCAAGGGTGAAATTAGTTGAATAGGTAGGTTAATTGAATCTTTTGTGTTAGTATAAAGTTAGAGGGAAAATGTGACTAACACTATAAGCCAATGGATATGACTAATTTGTAGAAGGGAGCCTATCTAATAATTCTTAGAAAGATTTGCTCTTGTAATCATGCGTATTGCGTACCTACGGAATGTCCCCGACTCAATGTCATGCACGTGCCCATCGCGCTCTAAGGCGTCGCGAGACAAGTGTCAATGATAACTGAATGATTATACCATCTACTCAAAGTATCCGTCCGCAAGTTCTTCCATGAAATAAATACTACCTACCTAACCTACCTAAGAAGTTCTTCGACACAATACAATGCGAAATCGTGCGAGATGGCTGCCGCGCACATACTTACATGAAAGGAATGTTTTCTCATCTCATTTACACAGTTCAGGTAAACTACGCTTCACACTTAGCAACTCATACATTACCTAGGTTGGTAGGTGCATCGTTATCGAATGGACCAAGATAACGGCCTAACTACGCACGGCGAAATTACGACGCACTATAGTAGGTACGTCGCCGCCGCTGGTTACCTCTAAAGCCGCCTCTACACATAGGCCAGCGCATTCGCCGACGCGCTGGCGGTGCGCTTGCCAACGCGCTTGTGAGTGATCCACACATTGGAAGGTCGTTCCAGGTCGTTCAGTATGGTTTGGTTCGGGCCAATGTGCGGACGGATTCAAAATGGATGTTGAGTCGCTAACAGCTGCAGCTGTATATTTATTCACAGCTTATAACTACTTTGTAAATGTGTACAAGAAAAGGGTGATAAAAAAGAAATGAATTATATTTGATGAATTATTTTTTAAATAATAATTTGTTGAATTATTTTTATATAAGATAATTAATTCGCCGCAAGAAGAAAACGTGCACTCTTGATCGCTGCTCCGGGCAAACTAATCGCGCGGCCAATGTGTGGATGGTGCGCCAAGCTTGCGACAAGTGTCCTTTGACGTTGCCGACACCGCGCGGCTAGCTCGCAAGCGCGCCAGCCAACGTTCAAATACCCACCGCCAATGCGACAACGTCCGTTCTACACATTGGGCCAGTGGCTGGGCCAGCGCGCTTGCCAACTCGTTGGCCTATGTGTAGAGCCGCCTTAAGAAACCGACAAACTCATTCTTGGCACGGTTGAACAATGGATTCACAGAGCTAGACCTACCTTACGGATGATTAGCAAACACAATTCATAAATTTATTGAATGAGTAATTATCCAAAAATATAATTTACAGGCACGTCGATGTGACGACCTCAACGGTAATAGGAGCCAATAAAAACCAACTTACTGATTGATTTCTGTCGAAGGAAGACACAGTTATTTGTTGCAAGGCTACTTCACTACTTTAGCCAAAACTTTGAATGACGCGAATACCATTAAAACCTGACTTCGTAAATTTGAAGTACTAAATAACCACACCGCAATATCGTGTCGCCGGTTGAGGCAAAATGGCTGCTGCCTGCTGCAAAGGGGCACTCCTTCAATGCGTCACATTCACAGATTCATGAAGATGAATTTTTAGCGGACCACTGTAGTTAAACACTTACAAATACATCCACTCAACATAATTCTTTAGCACTTACTTGTTAGAAGGGGAAAAAAGTAATGAAACCAGCAAATTACACCACAATTTCAGTTTTTCTCTTGCTGTGAACGATATACTACACTGACGGCGGCGGGGCCAGAGGGGAAACAAAAACGGAAGAGGGTTCACATTAAAAGGCGGCCATTTTGGAATTACTGGCTGAAACTTGGTACCACGATACCAAGAATGTGCGCGTTTGTCCCTAAATAACTTATTTGTACCTTGTCTAGCAAGCGTTGTTAGAAAAAGATAGCAAACATTTAGAGGTGTTCTTTGTTATCGAATTCGACTCATGGTATGGGTAACCGGTAGTGACGTTTTCCCGCGCATATTTTGAACTGTCGCCTTTCAAGGGAATTCAAGGGATAAAAATTAAAATCCAGTTATGTAGGTATACTTACCTATGTAGGTATATTATTTATATTATAGGTAGTACTTACTACCATGTAACCTACGCATAGTATATTATTGTACCATGCCATGCCTGCCTACTACCTATTCCTATTCGAAATCTATCCGCGCCCCACTGACTGAATCTCGCGGAGCAGTCGGAGCGGAGCTCGCTCACTGTAATCGATGTTATGGAATGAAACTAGATGGCGTTAATAATTATTATTGGCGTTGTGCTTGGAATGAAATAGGTGTGGCTTCTGATAACGTCGAATTGCTAAATCGCTGTTTAGAAAATATCGGTATTTACGCAAAGTATCGATATAAGTATCATAAAATACCGGTAACCGACAAATGCCAGTAAAAATATCGATATTGGTTCATGCATACATGCATACAGACATGTACAATAGGTACTATTTAGGTAGTAGGGTAGGGACGTCCATCATAATAATTTTGCATACCTACTTATTTACAAATCAATCTCTGGCGTTTTGCGAAAGTGCCAAAAGCACTGACTGCATTATTTCCTCTATGGCTGCATTACTTGCATTACCTCGCTATAAATAATAATTGACTTGACCACGAGGATTGATGAAATGCAAGACTCTACGCAGTCTACATAATATTATGTAAAACATGAAAAATTTTATACTTGCCACTGGCTGAATGCAGAAGCCAAACAAAGCCAAAATTTAAAAAAGTATATCAATATGTGCGACTGTCACATAGTTGTTATTTTTTTTAATGTCTATGTCATTGACATTAAAATGAACGGAACGGAACGAACGAAAATAAAAAACTTTGTTTTTTGATTTAGTTATGGCTTTGTATGGTTTGTGCATTCAGCCAGTATATCAAGTTTTATAATATTTATAATAGTAATAAGTATTTCACAATAAAAAGTCACTGCATTAAAGCAATCCTTGTGGTCAAGTCAATTATTTACACAGTCAAAGTCACGATTCAGTAAAGTGGTGGAAGCATTATTGAAACTTCCTGGGAGTTTAAGAAAAAATGCGATACGACACGCATTTTGGGTTTATATCATATGCCCACACTCTTTCACGTTACAAAATAATCAATGACTAATATTTCACCAATATTACACACATGAACACTTGAAGAAACACATCTTTGAGAAAAAATATGCCTACAGGTAACACCATCAACGTCTCACTATCAGATTCCCGCGAAAACTTCCAAATAAGAAAATAGTACCTACTTACATATCAGGTCCCATGGATGTACTACCCAAAACATGGACTTAGTATCAGAGATGGACCTGGCAAAAGCGTATACAATATACCCGAAAGAAAGGGATACACTTGGCTACAATCCATTTAAATCGGATAAATTTAATACGTTGTTAAGGTGTGGCTCCAATCATTCGTGCGACATTCTAAAATGTCAAGATTACTGATACCCCTATAAATCGGATAAATTTAATACACGCTATTTAGGTGGTGCTCCAATCATTTGTGAGACATTCTAAAATGTCAAGATTGGTTTGCATCTGCAGTAGGTACAGTAGTGCATACGCCGACAAAGACAAAACATCATCGTACTATCCTACTTACTCCTTTGTCTATTTCTATATACTTGTCTGTTTTCTTCCCCGGATCTTGAGTTAGATGTCAAATCTGTTGGATGAGAAATCTGTGGTCATAGCAGTGGCTGTGGCTGCTGGCTGAGTGCCGGGTAGAGTGCCTACCTACCATAGAATAATGTTTTATGTGTCTACCATAGATTTACTACCTACCTTTGGGTAGTATAATATATCGATAGTGCCTACTAGGGTTTATATCCCGGGAATCTCGGTCTCGAAAATTTCGAGAGTCTCGACGATTTTTCGCATTTTTGAGACTCGAGACTTTCAGGTTTGCAGTCCCGGGAATTTCGAGACTTTCGAGACTTACTTCAACAGTACTAAAAACTGGTTACGAGCACAAATTCTACTAAGTTAACCCTCATTTTTATCTGGTTAGGTACCATCAATGGGCGTGACAACAACAACACAAAATAAAGTTAATTTTAAGCATAATAATAATATGTTGTAGTAAAATATTGCTTGTTGGCACCATATTGACAGTGATAGGTGTTAGCAAATAGAACTAACCTAACTTAAATGACTTGTTCAGGGAAATAGTTAACTTATCGTTATCGTTCCGAGATATTTGCCGAGCTGATTGATTGAATGGCTGAATACCATTCAGGAAGCTAGTTAAACGGCGCTGTTTAGTGTAAAGGCTAGGCTGTTAATAAACGACTGATTAAACTAGTTGACTGCGTGCGACAGATCCAAGTCATTTGCTCAGCTGTTTTATTAAATGGTTTATTAAGCTAGGTGGCTGTCACAGGCTAAAGTATCATGTACTTATATAATTGCTTAGCCTGCTTCTAATTATCACGCCATAATTACCAGAATCCCATATTTTTCGGTGAAAGTAAGCTGAATATTACATAGGTACCAAAGAGAGAAACTACTCTATCTATGCATTGTCTGTCGAGTGCCAAGTAAAATATCATGTTTTATGAACTATACAGCTAGCCTATAAGTGTGGAAAGCTACTTTGGAAACGGTCTCGAAAGTCTCGTTTTCCCGGGATTTTCGAGACCGCACCGAGTCTCGATTTTTTGGTCCCGGGACGGCGCCATCTCTCGAGATTGAAAGCCCTAGTGCCTACCTACTGCCCAGTGGCCGCACCATAGACGAGGCCAAAGAGAATACAAACGCTATGGACGAGGCAGCACAGAAAAATGTAAAATACATATTTTATTATAAAAAAGCGGCCAATTTCGAGTCGGACTCGCCCATGGAGAGTTCCGTAGTACGCCTTATAGGTTTATGTTTAAGAAATGAATGTTTTAATTTTTTTAATATTTGATTTGATTGAATGATGACGTAAATAACTACTTTCTAGATCTCTATCAAACCATTTTTCGTTGGAAGTTTGCATGGTAAATGTACATAATCATATAAGTTTATTTATGTAAAAAAAAAGTGAGCAGTCACGACATCGACATTATTTTGTAAAAGTAATATGCAGAAAAGAACATAATATTGTGATAGGAACTAAATATAGCGTGGCGACGCGTCGCCACGACATGCGTCGCCACGCCAGAAATCGGTTTTACGTGCGGCTATAGATGTTTCACATCAAAAATGTTTTCATTTCTAAGTTTAATTTTGGGGACCCCCAAAATTTATTGCTTTTTTCTATTTTTGTGTGAAATCTTAATGCGGTTCACATCTACTTACGAAGTTGCAGGATTATAGTTCTTATAGTTTCGGCAAAAAGTGGATGTGACATACGGACGGACAGACAGACAGAAAGACGGATAGACAGACAGACACGATGAATCCATAAAGGTTTAGTTTTTTGAAATTTGGCTACTGAACCCTAAAACACGCTAATGAATGAATGAAATGAATGAATGACAGTAAACTTGACTATAAAACTCGTGCGTGTTATAGTTTATCGTGGTGTGAGGTTAGGTTTAGGTTATGAATATTTTGGCAAAAATTGTTATTAGTACGGTACAATAATATAGTTAATGGTTTATTTCTGTTATCGTGTGAATGGGTGCATAGATAGATTCGTTCAGTTATCACTTCAATTCAACGTGAAGACGTAAAATGCCGAAATCAAAAAGAGACAAGAAAAGTAAGATACCTATATTTTATTCGACCTCATGTTTCCTGCCTTCTGTGTCTTTATTTAATTCTATGCTAGTTTGTATTTATTTCCTCTATGATCTAGCGTGTGAACTTTGTTTTGGTAAGTAGCTAGGTACCTATACTTAATTAAGTACTTACCTATATTCTTTCTCAAGTCATGACTATGGTAATTTTTATTTCAGTTTCTCTCACCAAAACTAACAAAAAGGGGCTATTACTCAAGCAGAAAACTATAGAAGAAATAAGAAATTCTTTGACTAAATATGAGCATATATTTCTTTTTACTGTTGATAATATGAGAAACACAACATTGAAAGATTTACGCAATGAATGGAAAGATTCACGATTCTTTTTTGGCAAAAATAAAGTCATGGCTATTGCCCTCGGCAAGACAAAAAGTGATGAGATTGAAGACCAGTTGAATTTAGTAAGTTTATGTTTCTATTGAATAATATGGACTTCCTATGGCATTAATGAAATGGACCACCAAATATGGGACATAAGAACCATGTCTCAGAGTGAAGAGCACAGTGTAGCATACAGCAAGTTTTGTCAGGAACAAGCATGCCCCTTGCCATGTTAGCATCAGATGCTCGTTTGGCGTAGTGGCTGAGCAATCGGACTACTGCGCTAGGGGTTGCGGGTTCGATTCCCGCCTGGGACAAATATTTGTGCGATCCACAGATATTAGTTTCTGGTCTGGGTGTGCTGTGTATGTGAAATGATATGTCTGTAAGCGGTACCCACGATACAGGAGCAATCCTAGTGTGGGGCTACGTTTAAAAAAAATAAATAAAAGATAAACGACTTTGCTAAACTCAGCATTTTTAACAATATGAAGACATTCTTAATAATTCATAGTTGTGTTGTGGGGATGGTGAGACGTTTTAACTAAATATTTTTATTACCTAATTACAGCTGTCAAGAAAGTTAAAAGGCCAGTGTGGATTGCTAATGACAAATCGTGATGTGCCAGATGTACTGGAATGGTTCAAAAACTACACTGAAGATGAATATGCGCGGTCAGGGTTTGTAGCTACTAGAGATGTCATACTGCCTCAAGGTCCACTTGAAGATTTCTCACACTCAATAGAACCTCATCTGAGGCGCCTCGGTCTCCCCACATCTTTGGAAAGAGGTGTCATACACCTTATTAAAGAGTATCAGGTATGGACTGCCTACTACTATTAATAAATACTATTTAATTTATAATTTTATTGGAATAATTGCCTAATCCTCCTCACAAATGTGAGGGGAGGCTTTTGCCTAGTAGTGTGATAGCACAGGCTAAATTATCTATTTAAACATCAAATGAATTGCATAAAAGAAGACTAAAAAATTATTATTATTATTATTTATACACTAGACGTGTGCGCCGATGAAAAATCCATCGGCGGCGGGCGCCGATCAAAAATCGGCGGCGGCGGCGTGTTTTCGGCGTAAAACCGGCGTGGGAACTTTTTTTATAGACTTTAATAAAAACAAGAATTATACTGTTTTTTTTCAATTAATAAAACACTAATAATCACATACAATTATATAGAAATAACTAGATAGCGTTATTACGGAGCTCTTAGAAGCAGCAGGAAAACCGGTACCTACTTCGTGAGCTCCTAAAGTTGTTCAATTTGCTTTGAACAATGGGAGAACTGCAAAGGCGTTGAACAGATTGTAGTGCTGTTTTTCAAGAAAGAAGATAAAATGCTTCTAAAGGCCCTTCTCTCTTATGAGTTTCGACTACAAGCTGCATTTGAAGGTAGTCTCGACTCGTCAAGCAAAAAGACTTGCCAGAGCAGGCTGGATTTCGAAGGGGTTACGGGACTTATACCATATTCACACCGTGCAGCAGGTTTACAAAAGACTGAAGAATCCAGTCCCTGTGTCTCGCCTTTGAGGACTATGAGAAAGCCTAGGCTATTCTCGAGAGTGTACCTGCAGCGAAGCCAAGTTTAATTGCGGTACACCGAGGTGTTGAGGCTGTGTATGATTCCGCGACTATGTTCAAGTACAGAACCAGCAGACTAAATATAATTCAGCTGCGCAGGGGAGTGAGACAGGGGGATTTTATATCCCCGTTCACTCGCTCTGGAAGATATATGTTTACGCCGCTCGAATGGAAAGTAACGGGCAGCTAGGCAGGTCAAACTTCGACAAAGAGGTCGCCCGAAGAATCCAACTCGGATGGATATCGTTTGGGAAGTTACGTGACATCTTCTCGTCCAAAATTCCACAGTGCTTGAAGACAAGGGTCTTCAACCAGTGATGTTACCAGTGATGACGTATAGAACGGAGACGTGGTCCTTAATTGCTGGCCTTTTGGAGAAGCTCAGAGTCACACAGCAAGCAATGGAGAGAGCTATGCTCAGAGTTTCTATGCGTGATAAAATCCAGAACGAGAATATTCGCCAAAGAGCTAAAGTTTACGACATAGCTCTCAGGGTTTGTAAGCCGAAGTGGTAATGGGCACGCCACATCGCTCGTAGAGCTGATAACGGATGGGGAAGAAAGGTTCTAGAGTAGCGACCACGGACTGGAAAACGCAGCGTAGATAGGCCTCCCACTAGATGGGCCGAGGACATCAAGAGAGCCGCAGGCAACCGGTGGATGCGGTGGCAAATTGTCGTTCCATGTGGCGGTCTAAGAGGGAGGCCTACGTCAAGCAGTGAAAATAATAGGCTGATAGTGATACAAAAATCAAACCATGCCACCGCTACGCAAAAATGTTAAAACACTTGAGCCGTCACGACAACAAAATAGAGTTTAATTTCGTTTGTATTATGGGGTAACTTTTCCGTTGAGGTGCCCGCGCCGCACAGCGCTTTTATTATTTCCCCCCAATATTTTTAACAGTTGTTACAGACCTATAAGGTTAAATAGCTAATAAGCGAAGATAATAAAGTAAAGATTACTGCGGTTAATTTAAAAAATGCCCTAAAACAGTATAATATTTGACGCCGATTTCACGCCGGTCCCAAAATCGGCGGCGGCGGCGCGCCGGCGCGGCGCACACGTCTATTATACACTAGCAGCTATTAGCTGATGCATGTGTATTGATTTCTTGCAGGTTTGCAAAAAAGGAAGTACACTAACTCCAGAACAGGCTAGCATATTGAAGCTTTTGGGTATACAATTGGCAGAATTCAAAGTTCTGATAAAATGCCACTGGACTAAGGGCAAAGGATTTCACAAAGATCATGATGTTCCTAGTGATGATGAAAATGATGATGGTGATGACAAGGTATTGGAGGATGAGGTCATGGAGGAAGATGAAACGTAAACCACACACCGAGTATACTTTTAGTTATATTTGTAATGTATTCCAGAATATATTTTGAGTTCGATAAGCCCAAAATGTTTTTTATTTAGATGAAGAGATCCAGTCATATTTACCATGGTCTAGGGTATTCTGTATTCTGTACCATAGTTAAGGTTTTGGGAAATGAACAGTATCTGTATATCTGATAGATGCAATGAATCACACAACACTCCATAGGTTAGTAGGTAAATAAATTTGCTCTAGCTAGATTGAAGGCTTTGAATGAGCCCAATGGTATGGTGTTAACCTCTCTGCTGCTACAATTCCAGACACAACAGATTTTCAATTGTGTCTCGGCAGGATCTTATACAAAGCACGGGAGATATGCATAGGTATTCTGTGCTCATTGCTAGGTAATTTTTTACTCATGGCAGCCATCATCATGTATGGATTTGTATAGTATGATTTAACAAAACGCAAGATACATTTCTACAAAATGTTTATTAAAACAATCACAGAAACAATAAATTATATTACAAAATATACCAAAATCAGACAAAACCAGCGATCTGTTTCATGTAAACTTAATCCGATAGTACACATTTATTACAAAGGAATATTCCACTAATTAGTAATGTCTAAAATTCAGTGTAATATTGCAAATTAAATTAATTAAAAATACCTAGCAGAAGCCAAGCCTCCGAATCAGTGGATGATTGTGTAATGTTTATTTAAACAAACACATCTAGAATGAACTTAGGACATAAAAATATTTTAATCACAGTACAAAAATAAAGCATTGTTTTATCAGTCGACATCACAGTTTACACAATCTGCAAAACCAAAATTTTGCCTATTCACTTAATTCATCGATAATCCTGCTATATAACATTATTGCGACTATACTCCTTGCAAAACATACGAAATAATACAGTCACATGACTCATCTCTATCAAAAGTAAGAATTTATGAAAATAAAATATTCTTGTTAATTATAAAATAACTGCTACGACATGGCAAACGGTGCTCATACATTTTCTACCATAGTTATGAAGTGCGAAATATGTTGCGTCTTTTATAACTAGCTAGCTAATATTTTAATCAAGTAGGTACATATTTACATTGCTAAGCAGCTGTGAACCTGAGATCAGTTTTATATCACAGGCTACTTTGACACCAGTGTGCCTAGTGCGAGTTTTGACAATTTATTTACGCGCTCGGTCCGTTTGGCGTAAACTTGAAATTGTATGGAATAAGAGCAGCGCCATCTAGTGACTGATTCACTGACGCTAGATGGCGCTGCTTTTATTCCATACAATTTCAAGTTTACGCCAAACGGACCGAGCGCGTAAATAAATTGTCAAAACTCGCACTAGGCACACAGATCAACTCTGTAAACTATTGCTAGTATTTTTGGTAATGGTTAGTTCTCTGATTTTCTAGTGGCGAATATTGATTTATTTCATATGTCGTCTGTCTATCACTAGCTCTGTCTCTCTATCTGTCTTTCTTCCATGCTATTTGGATGTACCGAAGTGAAATCAATATGATTGTGGTGTTCTTTTCAAGTAAAGCGCAAAAAGCTGTTGCAATATGTAATATATTCTAGCAGCTATTACTTTATGTAGATAATAATATGACAAGAATAAGAAATCAATTTCCGCAAGTAGAAAATCTTGTTTTGGTGGGTCCTTGTTAGAAAATTCAGCTCAAACAATGTCATGTCTTTTATACTAATTACCTTTTAAAATGAATTATAAATACATCTACTAAATACACACTTGAAATTACATACAATTATATCTAATACTAACTACTTTAGCATGTTTCAAAGCTGTGCAAATTCGCTAATTATGTTCTTTATGAATTTACTACATTCACTAATACAATAATCGATCAGTATATTAGGTACCTAGTTAACTTTGTGATGGGTATCACACTAGCGCAGAGATGAATTATTTTCTTATCTCAGTACCTACTTTTAATAGCCTTGGGGCTCCCAATCAACTTTTATGAACTAACCTAAACATATGTCTACTTTTATAAAACAAACTAGTCTCAGTTGCAAGAATATGAAGAATCACAGGAAGGATAAGACCGCACGTTAAAATTAAGCTTGGACATAAGCAAAATCCAATTTACATTCACGAAAAAGTTACGTAGGTCGGTTCACAAATTATTACTTCCAGCATGTGAGCACATTATTAATATATTGTTTAAAACAAACATTTTCTGACATCTAAATTCAATGCAAATTCTAAAAACCTTAAAAAAATAAAAGAGTCAATAATAGTCAAAAATACACCACAGTTCTCAGTTTTACAATGATCAAGAACATGGATTCGAGACGAGAATACACAAGCAAGTTGTCGACAATTCTCGTGCTTCTCGAATGGTAAAGAATCGTTTCTCCAATAGTGTGGAGCGCTGTAGAGTGTAGAGCCCTGTCCGGGTCTCAGTGTTTAGGCTTGTTCGGTTGCGGCGCGGCCGCGGGCGGCAGCTCCACGGCCGGCAGCGGCTCGCGCCAGAACACGGTCTGGGAGAACTCGTCGCTCGGCTCGCACTGCGCCGGCGGGAACACTTGGTCCACCAGCACAGACATGTGGGAGTACCTGTGGTCAAATGGTTCATAGTTACAACTCCCTCTTGAGAATGTGTCACGAGAATGTGAGTGCCGACTTGTCTGTTATACATTGGGATAGCTTAGAATCTCAGTGTGCAAACATTTTGTAAAATGTAGTGTAGGTTCAGCACCGGAGATCATTATAACGTTCCTCCCCATGTAACATGTGGGATTGGATACTGCTGAAGTGGTCAACAGAAACGTAGAAATACTTCGTCAGAAGGATTGGAGTGTGGAAATAAGATTGAATCAAATATTTTTAAGAGATCAATCAAAGCCTCAATGGTGCGGTGAGGTATTTTCAGACAACACCAATTAAGATAAATGATGTTTAACTGTTAACGAGAAATACACATAGCTTTTACACATGTACATTAAGACAGCTTTAGCCCTACACCTGAGAACTTTGAAAACCAAGCGAAGAGTTTCAACACCAAGATGGTTTATAATTGCGAAGACAACCACAAATGGTCAAGCCAAAGTAGACGAACAAGGCATTGTCGGAAATATTATAACAAGTCGATGATTGCCAATGGATCTGGTGAACGATATTTTGATATTGATAGTTTTATTTCTCATTCCGTATTACTATTATTTATTTATTTTATATACGACACTCACTCCACTCGACAGAATGTGGCCTTTCAATACTACGACTTTCGATGCCTATAGGTTTAATGTAGGAATCATCATAAAACATTACAAATGAAATGGGATTACACGAAAGTACGAAATTTGCACGTTTCATAAATAGTTATTTTTCATTTTTGGCGTCTATTGGGAGGAGTCGGTTCAAAGCGAATTCGTCAACGTTTTATTGAACTTCATGTTACGCCCGGCTTTTGGGCTTTATGGTGTGCTTATAACAGTTGAATATCATGATTATGCCAACTAAGTTTTACTTTAACCTAGATGGCGGTAAGAGATCATCTAATGTCATCAGTAAATAGAGCGTAGTGGGATTACAATGTTGAAATCTTGTCGCAGTCATTATGTTTAGACCCTTTCACCACATCCATTGTTATTTTGTGAGTATTCATGAGGATTTAAATAGCGGTATGGTTAAAATTAAATGTTTTTGGTAAATGGATGAGCGCGGCCTGAGACGTGGCCAGTCACATGCCATACGGCTTACCGGCAGAATCGAGTTCCCGTTTAATTTTGTCGCTAACTACTCATTTTAGTCTACCGCCTAAACAGCGAGCTAGCTGAAAGCCAGTTCGCTTTTGTCATTATTATCACTTTTCGACGGTGGGAAGAAATCATCGACCATGTCACTTTGCACGTTGTAACTGAAATAGAAATATTACTCTCATTACCGAGTGTGTATATTAATTTTAGTGACTATCGGCGTTAGGCACATTAATAAAAGCTAAGGATAAAGCTCGTAGTGAAGGTTCCGAACGAATCGCGAGTCGACTTACGTGGATTGGAATGTTTGCGTGAGTTCGTGTTTGAGCTCGCCCTTGTAGTTGATAGTGAATATTCTCACAATAGGAATGCCGACGGCCTGGTACGCGCACACGTCCTGCGAACGGAAACACACTATTAAACTAACATCTTAACATTATTAGCCACCATACACCGGTGTTCAGTCTTTAGAGTGCCGATACCGAGTAAACGTCGTAGCTCGGGCGGGATCGGGGGTGGGTACGTACGTTGACCCGGTTCCCGTACCCCGCGTAGAAGGGGTTGGAGCCGTGCGGGAACAGCGCCTTGATGTCGGCGAGGCAGGAGATCTTGAACTCCTCGGGCTTCTTCTCGATGACCTCCCGGTGGAAGGCGCGCAGCAGCGACGTGGGGTTCAGCAGCAGCGGCCCGTCCGGCAGCGACAGCTCGCCCTGCTTGATGGAGCGCAGGTACTCGCGCGTCACCTGGCCGATGTTCACAACGGGTCACGTCCAGCTCTCTACTATACAATACCATACAAGAAGGGGCACTCTATTTTCAAAATAAAGCGAGATGGCAGATAGGGAGTTTGTATGACACTTTGAGCGTATTGGGTGACCTATTGAGGGTGGGTGACTCGGGAATTTTATTCCATACTCGATTCGAGTATGAATGAGTAATTTTCGTCCGTTGTAAAACAAAGTACTATTAAATCTTATCTCTCCTTTTAAATCCGTAAGCGTCATTGTACCCTACATCGTTCAGCCGATAATAATGAATCTCGGTAACACTCACTCTCGCCTGGCCGATGGCGCGAGCGGAGAGGTAGAGCAGCTGGTAGCCGTTGTTCTTGATCTTGGTGAAGAGCTGTGCGACGCCGGACTGCGCCCAGTCCTTGCCGACCAGCGGGAATATGTGCCCGAGGACGTCAGATCTGAGAAAACAAAAACATATTAGGACAAAATTATTTGTGACAGATTATCTTCCAGATTCCGCCTGTCAAGGAGAGATCGAATCCTAGTGCGGGCACGTAGATAGTATGTTACATTATTACATTGTGCGGAAACCCACATGCCCGAGTAATATTTCGAAGGCGTGATCCACCAATCACTATCGGATTCCCGCCAAAACTCCGTATCGAATACCTTTTCGATAGAGGTTCGTGCTCGCCGTACTCACTATTATACTATACTACATCCTGCAATAAAATAACTCTGGCATGCAATTCGAATTGCGGATGACAAATGATGTATGAAATAGCGTATAGCTACGGTGGAAGCGGTCGTTGTGTTGTTGCGGCGCTCACTTGGTGATGGTGCCGTCGATGTCGGAGATGACGACCTTGTCGTCGTGCCGCCAGCGGAACACGTTGCACTTGCAGCGCGTGGTGCCCTGGTAGGCCGTGGTCACGCTGAACACCATCTCGTTCATGCCCTCGCGCAGGTTCAAGTTTTTCTGTAATATAATAAACACTAGAAGCGCCAAGCGGTTTCACCCGCGTTAAACTGCTATCCCGCGGGAACAGTTTACTTTTACGGGATAAAAAGTAGCCTATGTCACCCGGGGATAGTGTGGCTTCCCAACTGTGAATTTTTCAAATCGGTTCAGCAGTTTCGGAGCCTATTCAATGCAAACAAACAATCAAATCTTTCCTCTTTATGATATTAGTATAGATAAGTAACACGTCATGATCGCGTATTATAGTTCCTAACCTCCGACTGAGGCTCCCTGTATCTACAGAAACGGGAACTACCATCCCACCGACATTCAGACTCGGATCAAACGGTAGGTACCTGTCGATTGAGCAAATATTTGATCTGTGCGTGAACTGAATCGCAACCTCGCGCCTAGCAGTCGGTTCATTACCTAAAACTCAACTCAACTTTCATTTCATCGTCTAAATTGACTAACGGCAAGACAAATGAATTACATAAACACAGTTGAGATAATACTTCCTTTCAAATACCATATTGTATAATAATAGCATACCCCAAGCTGACGCGATGGGATTCGCTTCACCTTTCCATTTATGTGAGCGGATGACGTAATACAAGCACGTGGGAGGTCGATCGCATTGGAATTCCACCGTGGACTTTGCTTATCTATAATACCTACTATTTATTATAACAGCCAAGATGTCATATTACGTCATTTGCAACGAAGCAAAGTATGTTTGATATTTTTTGTTGTCATACTATCTTGTTAGCTATCAAACCCTAGGAACCGTGCAAACATTTCTTCAAGACAGCAGATGTACTCACAATTTGGTCGGAGGAAAGCCGTAGAGTTTTCCTGAATGAGGAGTATCTTCTCGAAGGTCTACCATCGTCCTGGTCAGAGTCGGATGAGCTGATGTCTTGACGCTCTGAAAGAGGGAACATACAACTTATGGTTAGTCCCTGCTGCTTTAGACCGTTATCAAGTGGAACTAAGTCAGAAACATTTGAATCATTTAAATTAACATATTAATTAATCACACATTTTGCTTTTTAGATGTCGCTTAAATTATTTTTTTATCAAATAAAGGTTAAGCTGCTATTATAATATGAACACCTACAAAACTCACGAAAATAATATTGAATACTGAGTGTATCAATTAAAACAAAGCAGGCCCAGATAGATAGTAATAGTAAGTAATAAATAGTTCCACAGTCTAGATAGATGTGCCAGATTTTCCAAGTACATACCTACGTGAGCTTGTCACCGTAGGTATTTTTATATTATCTATCAATCGAGTAAAGTCTGGCACGAAGCCCAACTCCGAAGAAAAGTATCGGCTAGTACCTACTGCCGCATTGCTGTAGTAACAGTAAAACACAACTGTTTTCCGGTTTTCAAGGCATTGTGCCCCAGGGAAAATGCAGGGAATAGACGACTTGAAATTTATGCGTTAGGGTAACGAGCGCTGTCGTGCAGACCTGTATAATAATCTTTGCCATTTTGAGACCGTCTGTAGCGTTGCCAGTGAAGTATAAAACTGCTAGGTTACTCAACTGTATCTTTAGTATCATGAGTACGCTCACACATCTTCTATAATAGGACAGCACTGTGTCGCTACATTTTTTTACTGTGACGCTCTGGATAGAAATATATGTTGGCGCCGCCGAGCCGCATCATTTTAGGTCTCAGTTCAGCGACGCGACTCGAGCGAGTTCTGAGTCCAGCACTAGACTAATAGATTTTTAAATTATTCCAAGGCTCATATTATTTTGGTAAGTACAACCTCAGACTTCCCAACTTCCCATTCAATAGTTGCCATATTGAACACAAGATCGGTAGCAATCTGATTGCGTTATGCTACGGGGAGGCACTAATCAGCGAGTCATATATCTATACATAATTAATAAAAATGTAACGGATCGCTGTTTGTACATGGAAGATATATGAGAAAAAATATGATTGGGACCTTTATCAACGCAAACAGCACCCGAAACAATAATTCTTAGACTATTTGTCTGATTGTCTGTGCACGCTAATCTCAGAAACAGTTTATCCGATTTAGATTTGGTTTTCACTAATGTATTGTGGTAAATTTCACTTAACATTTAGTGTTTATTTCATGCTAATCGGTTCACAAAAATTACGCGCAACTAGTACCTAATATGTTATCGTGGTATGCCCCCAAGGACGACAATGGACGTTACCTTCGGGAGTGGATTTATTCTCAATCACGATCTCCGGTACGTCGTCGGCGGCCGCGGCCCGCGCCACCGCGTCGACGTTGTCCTCGAACACGTCGTCGTCCTGGTCGTCCACCGCCGCGGTGGCCGCCACCGCCTCCGCCACCGCGCCCGCCCCCGCCACCGCCTCGCTCGGCTCGCTGCACCGCGCCGGCGTCGCGTGGAACTCTGCGGCCTCCAGGCGAGTGTGGGGCGGGGCCGAGTCGAGAGATTCACTCTTTGTTTGCGTTTCCGATCTGAGAATTCATTTTCATAAGGCTATAGACTGGACGAATGGCGCAATAAGTTGGAGGCTTATGCCCTGCTGGGGGTAGAATGAACAGCTTATATTAGGATTATGATGAATAGTACATAATGAAGACTATAATAATTAAGAATAATATGGTTTTTCTGATTTCGTAGTACAAGAGACGGAGGACCGCGTTTTGGTTTCTGGCTTCTACACGAGAAATCATTATTACATTTTTAAAATGTTTTTTTTTATTTTGTAATCGTCATTTTTATGGCAAATACAGGTAAATATCTATAAAAGTATTGTCAGCGATCAGGACAAAAATTTTCGTTATTTGCATTTAAATACGCGGAGCGGCGATGCAACAAAGTAGCTTTTCCCCTAAAAGTTTTAGTTTATAATTACACGCATGACGTCATGCTCAAATCACCACCCGTGGTTTATATATTCAAAAGGATTTATCCGACACCGGACGGAAATCGTCCATCAACCCACTGAACGTTAAACAGCAAGGTGTGCAGTAACTGCTACACCATCTGTGTCGCGAGCCACAAATACACTTCCTTCGTCGAGACCATCAAGTGGAACTGTTGCCAGTGACCGTAAAAGGGGGCCTAATGGCTCTCCACTTACAAAAGCGTTATACACTACCGGCCTTACTACATAAGATTAGACCAGAGTTAAACAGAGGTTTCTAAAATTTCGTTCGACTAAATCGACGTCTATCACTCGCGTTTTCTTACTCAATCCTGGCATTCGAGATTATTCTACTTGTAAACTTGTTATTTAGTTAGAAAAGGCAAGGATTAGACGTCGATTTGTGAAGAAAATACTTAGACTCATCTGTTTAACTCTGGTCTAAATCTTTTGTGGTGAGAACGTACAAGGCTATTGGTATCGCGCATCGGGAACAAGAATGACCACTTCATTCAAAGCTTTATATAATTTACATTGGTCAGGTGAGACAACCCTATATGTACGCGTGCCATCTTCACAGAAATGCCTAATGCATAATTGCTATATGGAAACGATGCCAAAAATACTTTAGCCTCTCCACAGTCGTGAAAATTCAGGAATGTTGAATAAAATTACGAATATCATCCTCTCATAGTCACAGCACATTTACGCAAATTCCCACGCGTCACTGAAATATTTAGCGCCCGGCATTCCTTAAAAAGGATGTCACACGCTTCTGTAATAAACATTCGACCCACTCACTTCTAAATGTACTTTATAAGTGTGAATGCGTGGTCATAAACTTTAATCTCCTTTTGAGAGCAATGAGCTCTCAGTAACAGGTGTATTACATGATGAAAATGAGCGCGGAAAATGCATTTCCAAGCGGTGAAAAATGAATCAAAACTCGATATAAATCGCGCTTTGAGCTATATGACACTTGAAAAGATTCCAGGGTTATCCCGCAGGTGTTCGGGGCGATGGTAAGCGCTCACCTCTTGCTAGCCTCCGCGTTGGAGCGCCGCCAGCCCCACCAGGAGTACCCGCGCGACTTGGCGCCGCTGTCCGACGCCCGCTGCTGCGCCTGCGACTCCTCCTTGTCGGCGCCCTTCTCTAGGTCTTCCAGCACTCGCTGTGGGATACACATACGATCGCTGGATAAATCGGAGAGGAGAAACGTTCTCCGTACCTTTGCCGATGTTATTATTCTTGATCTAGTGAGAATAGAACGGCTTTATAATAGATCTGCGGCATTATAATGGATCGGCGTATACGCGCGTCAGTGACGCGTAGTTAGAGATGTGCCGATTAATGTAGGACCGAACCAGTATTATTTCTATGCGATGTGATACACCAATGCTCGGCATCGAAATGGCACAGTCTCTTCACGAAAGTGGCACGAGACCCGTGCTCGGCGGCGGATGGTTCCAACCAGTACTTCGGACAAGATGACGACGTCATCATACGTCACCATCTCGTCAGGAGGGGCTCAAGGATACCGTGGAGCGAGATCGGCGGCAGACTCACGTTGGGCAGGCGGCGGCGGTAGGCGAGCAGCGACAGCAGCAGCGGGCCGGCGCTGCGCCACGGCAGCCAGCGGTCGCCGAGGCGCACCACGAGGCGGCCGTCCAGCGCCAGCGCCGCGCCGCGCGCGCAGAACTCCTCGTACGGCACCGCGCGCGTCACCCGCTCCTCGCGCACGTACACGCCCACCTGCCCCCTGCGGGCGCGCGGGCGAGCTATACCACGGTCGCAGGATAAGCTAACGACACGTTTCGACACTTCCCAGTGCTCTTCTATCCAAATTCTAGTATCGTTTGCATGCGTAAAATTCAATTGGATTTCAGGGCATGCCCAGCGATTTTTTTTTGCTCACTGTACCTTTAGACATCCTTCATAAATCTATCTCTAAGCTATTGTTTACCGAAGTTGTGTAAGGAAGGAACGGGAGTTTGAGAAAATATACGCAGCAAAAGTTTCTGTATGTATAAAAATTACTTTATAATAGGTCTTAGAATAACACAGCTTCCATGAGAGTTAGCTCGCAATACGTGGCTAGTGCTGCTATAAAGAAAGCAGTGGAAACGTCATACTGCTTGATTTTTGTCCGTACGAATTCCAATAGCTTATCTGATCTGAGACACTTCGGCGAAAGAGCGTTAAAGTTTATGCAAATTAGCAAAACCATTTGCCCCAAATATGCAAATGAATAGTTGTATTGCCGATTCTTTCTACTAGAAAGACTAGTTTGTGTTAAAATAAACTTCGTGCTAAATTCACTTCGGAAATCGAGATTAGAATATAAAGATAGAAACCTAAAGCTAACCTACGTCACTGGGATTTCATCATGCATTTTATGTGCTTACTCAAACAAAAACAGTTCTTTTATCAAGAATTCACTAACGCTCATGAGTTTAGAATGACTGCAATATGATTTTTATATGCGCTGTTAATCTTGAAACATAATATTCTGAAGGAACAGTATCGTCACAGTAATAAACATATTAAAAAGAAACTTGAGTGTCATATTATGCCTTAGTTTTTTACACGATAATAAATAAGACGGACGTGCGGCACATTCATGTGGTCACGTATTACAACCTCTAATGGTCAAAAAATAAGGTTCATTTCCAATTAAACTTGTCATACACGCCCGATGCGTGGTGTCTCCACACATTGCCGATCATGGACGAAAACAGCGAGCACACGATCATTGCACGAGCGTGTAATCGCACTTTATTTCCATACGTTAAGAATTAACGAAAGAAGCTTGCGCTCGCCTGTACCTACGTCTGCGATCGAATGTGTGTGCAGATAATAAATAGTCCCATACTTGGCTAGTATTTTGTCGTCGTCGTCGGAATCTATCTGCGGCTCGAGCGAGGCGGGGGACTGCGGCAGCGAGGGCCCGTTGCCCGACTCGTACTCCTCCTCCGTGGGGCCGGAGGACACGTTGATGCTGGTGGAAGGCCCTGATGACAACGACACGACATTACTGGACCACAATTCTACTGAGCCCAATGCGCAATCGTTTCTGTATGTTTTGTAGCGAGTGTTAATTTCGACACTATTGGTATTCTGTTAACGTAATAGTTTCACAACTCCTGCTTGGCTAAACTGAGCGCCGTGGTACGAAACAACGCGATCCAGAAATTCTAAAAAGGTGATCTTTCGCTAAAATGGTCCTACTTGCTACGGGGTTTAGGCCCTGTCCTGAAACTTAATATATATTCGTATTAGAAAAACCCCGTATTAAAAACCTAACATTTGTCGTTATTGGGAATCAAAAATGTATGCGGATACATCACAATACAATTATTATTACATTACAAAGGTTACGAATTAATATTTTCCAAGTCACGCAATCGCAGTACCTACTTTTATCTAGCAGCTCGTGTCGTCACCTTATATTTTATAGCACTTTGTTTACTGACAAAATTGTTATGTCATGCAAAAACTAACAAAGGACGTTCGCATGTCGGGTACTAGGTACTTTTTACGCGATAAAAAGTTAAAATATCTTGGTACATTTCCATTTCGTAGTGCAAAAAAAGTGTCTCCCATAATATTTGGTGTCATTATAAGAGGTAAATGAACTACAAGTGGTTGGCTGACGACGGCTGGAACGTTCAGCTGGCAACGTGTTCGCTAACCAGTTCAAAAGCTCATAATATAAGATCTATGTCAATGACCGCATTTTTTTTAATTCTGATTTCTGATAATTGATTATACGAGTCTGTTTCGTGCATCGAATGTACGAGCTAGAAGCCTGCTTAAATTATTTATCTTGTTTGTGCCAAATGCAACAGACTGTCTGGCTCAATTTCGGCGTTGTTGTGATATTGCGTCGCTATAGTATATTGTCGCTACGTACACATTGTTTCAAGTGTTCTTAGTTGGATTCCGTAAAATAGTATTTCAATCAATTAGCCTGTTGCTACATAATATTATCGTCTTAGGAGAACGACGTCCCTCGATCAAGGCTATACTATAAAAACTTTTTTCTTCGCTTTCATTAAAATGCACCTGCCACAGATAGATCACTATATAGAACTGCCGGATAGAAATTACGATCCATTCCATGCTATGCATCATCAGTAAAGTCACACTATCGTTGCGAAATCGTAGCTCGACACAGACACGTTGACGCGTGTCTCGTGTCGTGCGTACGGACGCGCGCTCCCGCGGCTCACCCGCGCGGTACGCGTCCCGGTGGGAGGTGGAGAGGTAGAGGCCGGGGTCCACGGCGCCCTTGTCCAGGTCGTCCAGGTACACGCCCTGCGCCGGCGCGCTGTCCTCCTTGGCGATGAGCCGCAGCATGCCGCGCAGCACGCCGCGCCCGCCCGCGCCGCCCCGCTCCTCGTCCGAGCTCAGCGGCTCCGTCGGCGACGAGGGCTCCGCCGGCGACAGGGGCTGCGGCGACTGCCGACACGTGCACACGTTATACTCTATCCAGTCTATCCAACTGTACCCCTAGTGTGAGTTTTTGCGAGCTCGACATAGTACGCGTCAACTAGCTCTTTGTATGAAGTTTTTTGTTCATAAACGCCGGTAGAGGCGCTGTTCGGGATCTTCATACAAAAGCCTTAGTTGACGCGTACTATGTCGAGCCAGTAAAAACTCACACTAGAGATATTGGCTGCCAGATGGCGTCGAATACTTACTACTATAGTTTACGAAGAGTTACATTTATTTATCGATAGTATTCAAAATGTTATAGTAAGCGGCAGGCGCGACTGTGGCGGGTAAACATAAAAATGTAAAGCAGAGTGCGGATAATGCGCGCAGAAACTAGGTAGGTATAGCCCTATAACAGCATGACCGTAAGCGCTTTTTAGCAAATGAAAAAAATTTAATACTATCGAAAAGTGATGTACTTTGACGTTAATAGAGCGTGAACCCACCTCTAAAGGCGATTCGGGACAGTCGGCGGAGGCGGGCGAGTCGGCGCCTCGCACGGGGGGCTCGGGCAGCTCGCCCCACCGCCACGACTGGGACGACTTGTCTCCCGCGGCCGTGCGCGCCAGCTCCACCTCCGTGTCCGACTGCACCGGCGTGCCGCCGCGGGACCCGCCCGTCACATACATCGAGCTGGAACGAGAACGACTTGTAGCCTCCGTCGTTGTACATTATAGACCAGTGGGGACGTCACCAGTGGTGACAAATGGAACACACTTTAAAACAATTCCCATTTGTCAGCAGAGGGACGTCACCAGGGGTGACAATAGGGACACATTTTAAAAATAATACCCAGTTGTCACCACTGGGGACATGGAGGCGGGTGACAACTGGGAATGACCCCATTATAGTGTTGCCACGTTATAGATATCCGATTTGACATGTGAAATAAAAATGGCCTTTTAATCAGACGGACGGCTTGTTTTGTCAAACAAGGAAAGTGAGGGAATTATTGACTGCGGCAAATGGGAGAGGAAAATGCAATCTTTAGGCTGGGGCTCTGCTGGAGCCATGCATATAATCTACTTAGATTTATTTGCTTGGCAACTTGCGTAAATGTAAATATGCAAGGTCAACGTCTGTCATTTACCATCCAAAGGGATCTTTGGAGGATAGTAAGAGATAGAGAGAGCTTTATTTATAGACGCTATTTGTATACTAATTGCATATACTTTGCTTTTGTTTCACGTGTCACATTGAATATCTACAAATACTGTGAATATTGGTCGTACTTTACTGGAATAACAGTCAATGATTAGCTTTTGTAGAACCAGTGGTAAGTAGGTACATGTATACAATCTACGAAATGCTATTATAGTGCAAAACGTTGCACAGGAAGCAAGAATGATAACGATATACAATGGATTGTGATCAACAGATTGTAACCATGAATGTACTTTCACGGGCACGCTCCAAATATAAAGTAGCGTTGGTAACATAAAAATAAAACTGTTTGGCATCTTGGTTCAATTGTATTTACAGCAAATTTTGACTGGAAGAAATTAACACAATGATTATAATTTAGAATTGACTCAAGCTCATTTGAAATCAGAAAAAGACATAGTAGGTGCCTACTGCCTAGTTGACTTTCTGACAGTAGCACAAAAACAATAAGGCATGTCACAATGCCATTCATCGTTTTCATTATTCTGCCGACGGATCAATTAACTTGACCGGTTCGCCATCTCTCGGTTACTGCCAATAAACGAGGCGAACGTATCAACGAACTCGCATTTGGGTCAGTCAGGAAACGTGATAAACGACTGACTCACACTTGACCACAACAAAAGGGGTGATTGACCAATAGGAAGGCAGCTGGGACAGCGTTTCCAATAAGTTATAAACAAATACTTGCAACAAAGCGTGCCCGCTATAGCTTGCTGCAAGTGCAAATAAATATGCACGTTGACTAGTTTCATAACGTCTGTACATTTCAAATACGTATAAATGCTGATGTTCTATCGATTTTTGCAACCATAGTAAACAGGTGGCTTTAAGCCCATGTTGAAGAACGATTAATTGATCAGTCATAGATTAATAGTGAGTAGGCATATATTTTATTGAAAAAACTTCCTGTTACGCGATTTTAACATTCTTTTCATTGGTTTTATTGACTGTTTTTTTTTTACTCGGTATACTGCACTATGAAATATGAGTGACTTTAGTGACCTCACATAATATGATAATGTTAACACATAGTGCGGCACTAGACCTATAATAATTTTGTACCAATCATCCAAGCGTATCATGAGAAGTGATGTAGAAGTGCATTACATTTCGTGTGGCGTAGCGGCCGAGCCATCGGACTGCTGCGCTTGTTGTCGCGGTTTCGATTCCCACCCGGACCAAATATTGGTGCGATCCACAAATACCTACGTTTCTAATAAAAATCCAAGAAATCAAAGAATCGAAGAACTTGCTAATCGTATTTTTAACAAGTCATGTACAATAATGTACTTACATCTGTAGGTCAAAACAACATCTACATGCTAACTAATAAAGAGCCGATAAAATGTCTTGCGTCAACTTTCATAATCCTATTTAGCCAAAATACAGATGATCCTATACTTACTATGATCCTACTACTTATACGGCGATCGACATTATAATAGCAGTAGCAGTCTGTAGTGGCAGTAGATAATAATTACAAGCGGATCTATGCTAATGCGTTTAGCTTTACTGCAAGTGGATTAAGATAATTACAATCGATACTTGGTTATAATTTACGATATTTCGTGATAACTACAAGTGCGGCGTGTCGAAGGTAGATTATGTTAAACGCTCACCTAAGGCCGATAAGCCACTGTGGAACTGAAAGCCGAGTGGAATTAGCTCTGGAACCACTAGGATCTCTACATTGACCACGGTCGATCATATCGATTGTACTACGAAGGGAATTCAGCTCCGCTTCAATGGATTAGACTACGCCTAGGCATCAGATCAACTCAAATTCATTATTCAAATGTAGACTTCAGCCGTCTTACCACAAAAGTATAGACCAGAGTTAAACAGAGGTTTCTAAAATTTCGTTCCACTTAATCGACGTCTATCACTCGCGTTTTCTTACTTTCATTGGCATTCCTAATATTTTACTTGTGAATTTGTTGGGTTAGAAAAAGCGATGGTTACACGTCGATTTGTGGAGATAATATTTAGACTCATCTGTTCAACTCTGGTTTAAATTTTTTGTGGTTAAACCGCAGTTGTTTCAGATTTATAGTAAAATTGGTAGGGCCGTAGAGCGCGCGGAGTCGCCTTTTTGTTTGCTATGCTAAATTACACCCCATATAGAGTAGGTAAACGTAAGTGTACATTTGAGTGATCGTAACTGAATCGGTGATAGAGCACATGCGAGTGTTGGTTCGATAAAATGATCTACTGAATAAAGGTAATTACGCGTTCCTGGCGATGCCGCCGGCATGCACCTCGAACGCGGTGTCGGACAGCGCGAGAGGGATGCGGTTCTCGCCGTTCAGGTTCATGTTCGACATCTCGTCGCTGCAACCAAGGCACTCGCTCAAACATACAACTACCCGCGTATTATCCTAATAGCGGGACATTCTGTCATCGGTTGTGACAGGTGGTGTCTTCAACTGTCAACCCCATTTACAAATATTATAACGAAATACCACCCTGTCTACTGTTCACTACGCTTCGAACGTCGTGCACCGTCCATCGTCCGTTGCACTTTTGGCGCCTAGCATGACTGAGACCACGCTATACAAAACCGATGCTAGCCAATCTCGGATGAGCTTCTAGAAACTGTACGATAGTATCATACGATAAACTCGCCGCATTTCACACCTAATGAGATAACTCATAGTGCAATTAAGGGAACGGTACATTCGATTAGTTAACGATGTGTAGTAATCTTACCTGAGGGTCACAGAGTTGACCTCGCCGTCGCTGTAGAAGTTGTGTTCTGTCGCGTTCTGTATGGACGCAGACTGCGTGGGACGCTCGGAGCCCGCGCGGTCGGACTGGCTCGACACGGAGCTCGTGGACGACTTCCTCTGGTGTTTCTTCTTCGAGCTGACTTTCCTCGTCTTCTTTTTCTTCTTCCCGTTCCCGTTGAGCTTGGCCTCGTCGCTGGCGGGCGCGGCGTCTATCGGTCGGAAGTCGTTGTGCGCGCTGATCTTCTGCACGGCTTGGTTGGCTTCGCTGCCCGCCTCGCCGAGCTGTGCGGCGGCGAACGTCTTCGGCCGCCCGTCGACCCAGTCCGGCGCGGCCTCGTCCAGCCCTTCCATCTCGAACAGTGCGTCGTTGTCATTGTTAGTGTCGTCTTCTTTGGTATTCTTCTTCGTCAATTTACTCATGTCAGGTTTTTGCATAGACTGCCCATCGGCTGTGTATCTGTGAAGGGAGAGTATATTATAACGGTTGTTACAAATATGTTCTCCGGAATACATGCGGTCATTGATTTCTATGTGTAAATAATGCATCACCTTAAGTATGACACGCAAAGTGCAAATTAGCTGCGATATTAATCTAACTATCGCTTTTATTGTTATGATGACTGACGCCTTTCTTTTGTACCTAGTTCTTGTTTTTGTACAACATAACTATAGATCAGGTATTTGATTCTTATACAGTGCAATAGACCCGGAAGATAATATGTATATAGATTGACTGTCGATAAGTTTTGCCGTACGCTAAATAATAATCTGACTCGTAAATACATTACATTTCAATTTACTATCAAAAAAATAATCTTAAACCAACTTTCATCGAGAAATGCCTTCCTCACCTGCGTTTAGTATAGTCGGACGCCTGGCCGTGATCCGGCTCGACGGCAGACAGCGAGTTCCTCCGCCGCGGCTCGTACAACTCTTCGAACCTCGCGGCGGGTATGGGCGAGGTGGCCAGGTGGGCGGAACACTCGGCCTCGTCTTCCCCCACTTCCTCCACGAAGAATGCCTCCCCAGACTCTCCGAGCTTCATGTGGATTTTCAACGGTTCGCCATTGAGCTCCAAGTCCACCTGAAATGGAAAGGTGGTCAGTGTTTCCACAGAATTGGGTCAAGGAACATCTTTCTTGCAAACGTGCTGAAGATTTCTCGTATTTCGAAGGAATGGAAGGTGATGAGCATTTCTAGCTCATGCTACCATCTAAGGTAAGTACCTTTATATATTTCATAATCTTGGTTGGCATTTTTGTTTTCAAGACATTACATCCATATGTACTAAAATCCAACACAATCCTATAAAAATACAGTCACTAGGTACAGATTAATGTCATACAAAATCAATAATGTATGCTTCCAACGATAACATAAGAATGGCCTATAAAACCACCGACATAAAAGTATTTGTTTGGGTAGTGTAGGTCTGTAAGTAGGTATCAATCACGCCGTAATCTATTCCACGATGTTAGAAGACTTGCCGTAGCACTAGCAACTATTCTGTGAACGGTGGACATTCCGCCTTCAGCTGCTAGTATCTATTTCACCATCGAATACGTAATGAGTGTTTCAATGGTCAAATCCACAACACATTAGGTCGGTGATTGGAGGAGCTTACGTAAGTCGCTTAACATATTATGTAGGCAAATTGGTTACAAGGTGGCCTTGAGGTTTTGGTGAGCGAGACATTTGACATTTTGAACTCACCGTTGTCAACATTTTACGGGGCAACTTGTTCGCACCCTTTGAAAAATAAAACCTGATTCATCGATCAGCTGTACACTGTAATCCTACGTAGTATTGGTGTAGTTTCAACGAACAAATATGTTTTCCAAATAAACGAGAGATAAAATCAGTAATCATGCAACAATGCGGACGAACAAAACCTTTTATCACGAGAATAAAAGATAGCAGGTGGCCGGACGAAGCAAAATATTTGTGCCAAACTGTTAAAAATTCATATTAGAATTGTATCCTTCTTTGGCATTCATCCAATTTTCACCCATCGTGTGAATCAGACGCAGAACGTCGTCTCATTTTGGCAATGCACGCTCCACGTACAAACCACCGTACCAACCAACCAACTAGGTGCCTAGGTAGGTACAACCCACGTTGCTTGCATTATGTTTTGGTTGTTTACCCATCCAAATCTAAATTATTGTAAAGAATACACCTAATGTAAAAACACAGTTTACTTCCGATATACGAGTAATATCTAAGAAAATTAAATCCGTTTATTTGTATGTAAATTATGGATGCAATTAAGTACTTAAGTACTTACCTACTCATAAAGTTCCCTAAATTAGTATAGATCTTCACAAAAAACTGTGATGCTAAATAATTTATAACATTATTATGGTCTGATTAGTTCTACTGAATGAATAAGTGATACACAATAATAACCATGTACATTTCAATATACTTACTTAATTAATGATTGTTCATCATCTCAGAGTTAAACCCCTATCGTTTATCATTTTGTGTTTATTTGAGAGAGATAATGAGAAAGACGAGCCAACTACAAAGAAAAAAATACAATGTGAAATCAACCACATGTCTGAGCATGAACATGAAAGGCGATCGTGTGAGAGCTTACAATCTGTCGTCGGACGCGTCCGAACATTCTAGTCTGGATAGTAAACGTGAGCACGGAGCGAAACGCCTAAGCGCCGAAGAATATGTGTGTCTTGTCTACATTTCTAGCATTTATAATTTCGTCCACGAGGTTTCATTCGCAAATGTGTGGCATTCACTGCCGCCGGCGCGGAATCTCTTGCGTCTCGTGACGCGACACACGAACGCTCTTTCACCCAACGACGACGATGTGTCATTAATACTTTATCATGTAGGTACGTACATTCTATTAGATATTATGGTAGTAGAGGTATAAATAGTCGACAGCGATAGTTCAATTTTATCCGTAATCATATTCTGGTTTAGTGTGAAATTATTCATTCATTATGCTTTGTCAATTCAAAGAACCAGGTATATTACTACGATTCTAATGAATTCAGAATAAGGCGAAACAGGTCAGCCATAAATCAAAACTGAACAGAATTACCGACTAATAACAGGCCATTCGTAATAGATAATGTAGCTATAAAGGTACTTTTATACAGAAGAGAACGTCCTCATTATTTCCTTAGCTACGGAAACAGACAAACGGTACAGATTATTACTTTGATCTAGTTATTTACGTCTCTGTAGCCTGCACCGGATACAAACCGAATATTTGTTCAGACAGTTACGTAAATGCAAACGCTATAATAGAGTAAACAGAGACTCTTAATAAATTAGTTTCATACAACACAACGAACACCGATGGAGCGTACAAGGTGTGGCAATTTAACAGCTGTTGTAAATAGTAGTTCAGCTACAAAACGGCAATGTTTGCTTTGGTGATATTCTTGGAAGGCTACCGTACAATTGCTGCTTCAAACCCCAAGGTTGAACGGGGATTATTACAATAGGACACTTTCGAAAAATATGGGCATTATGCGCAAAAGAAAATCTTCAACAGCTTCACAAAGGTATTACCTATATCAATGACTACTAGCTACTAGACCGTGAGAAATATAAGCTTATCATGATGGCCGTAATACGCTCAATTTGCTTTCAGATCCACCCATAAATCAGTTAACTGTGTCACATTGGACACACAATGGTAGTAGGCATGTACCTATTGTATGTAATGCACACCTCAGGATGGCTGGACGGATAGCGTGTACCGAAACTAATTACCTACAGTACTCTGGTAGTGTTACGGAAACCTAGATTGCAGTGGCAATGCAGAAGTACGCCACGGCCCAACCTCAGGTTTCCTTTTGCAGCCTAATTGACTAAAAGCATGCTATTGGATAATTGCAGCAACTCACCACTTTAAAGTTGGACCGGAGCACGCCGAGCTTGCCGAAGCGCACGTGGAACGGGGAGCACGTGAAACTGCCGTCCGGCTGCTCCACCACCACCACATCGATGGCCCCGGTCAGCGTCGCCCCGTTGATCTCATTGTAAAACTCACGGAAGTTCTTTATGAACTTGTCGATATAGTGCATAGAATACATGATCACTGGTTTTTCACTTCAGTCCGGTCACAAAATATTCAATACGTTCACTTCAATGTCTTATTCACTGGCTAATTGTCTTCATAAACTTACCCCATATTGACATAGGGGCAACGAAGCATGGAATACAAACCTGGAACAAAGGATTTCATTATAACGTACATTTGAAATTCTGTTTCACAACAATACATTTTTATATGCTTTATCCGTGTAGGATCTATTATGTACAAATTTAGAAATGTTGGCAGTGTTGCTAAAAATTATATTACATTATACACTAATTTAAATACAATTACTATTTAAAATTTAGAAATAAAAAATATCTATATAAAGTTCTACCTATTTAATTACGTTGAGAAGGAAAAATACAGTATCTTTATAGCATAAAATATAACCAATTATTTAGCTCCTATTTAAATTGCAGAACACGTTGATAATAACCCAAATTCGCATCGCAATATCGTAAATCGTAAATTTGACTCTCGAATATTGTATAAACCCATTGATATTCCGGCAATCGCTAAGTTTCAACAAACCGATCAGTGGTAACAATCGATAATCCCCTTCTTATCTTCGCAATTTCATCATGATACAATACAATAATATAATCATAAGAATTCGTGGCGTTTGATGTCTAAATATAGCCTTACTAGCTGCGCCCCGCGATACTGCAAAAATACTTTACGATTTATAATATTACGGCTTACACATAAGATATAGATATATACTGTGGCAGGCTTTTTTATAGGACTATTTAAGATAAACATTTCCACCATACGTTACATATGTGTAACTCTAGCGGTTTTGGCAGCGCACGCCAGAATAGCTCGCAAATGGTAGATTTTTTCCTACGTACTTGACACTAATCGTCATATTTTGGACAATTCACAAAATATCTTTATAAATTGTAGCTTATGTGTTATTCTGATGTATAAGCTATATTATTGTAAAGATTCATTAAAATCCATTCAGTAGTTTTTACGTGAAAGAGTAACAAACATCCATCCATCCATCCATCCATCCATCCATCCATCCATCCATCCATCCATCCATCCATACTTACAAACTTTCGCGTTTATAATATTAAGTAGGATTGAAATAGTTCTACACAATTATGTCTTAGGTTGCGTTGGTGATATCATTTGAGTTATTGGGTTGATGCACTGCGAACTAGCCACGACTGCAATGCACACACAGGATGTTGCACAACATTGCATAGGCGAGATTTCAAGACAGAAAATTACTAGTACACAACATTATTATGGCTATACCAAACGCGATTTACATTGAAGTCGCTAACTGACACGTTACATAAACACAATTTTGACAGCAATGAAAAATAGGACTTTGAAATTGAAATGGCACAAGGTATAATAAAATAGTAGAATTTCGTCCAACGATCCGTTGAATGTTAGCGACTACCGTTGAAACGAGATTAGTAGCCATGTGAATCGCTAGCACGCGATCGAGGCATGCTTTGCTTACAGCTGTCACTCGGGGGACTATGCCCCCGACCACTCTAATGACTAATTTCGTGAGAATAGTCATAAACCATCTTTCATATTTTATGCTATATCTGTAGATGTAAAGTTTGGCACGAGTTTCCTTGTGGTAGGTGAAGTACCTATGATTACCAAGATCATGGTCGGTTGACTGTATTGCAGACAGGAATAGCTAGATGACTCCACATTATTGTAAATGTGCATAAGAAATGTCCTTAATGTTTTAAAGATTTATGTAACAAAAGTTATAATGTTTGCCCTAGATATTATATTTAATGCAAACCTGAAAACCTAGTCGGAGTATGACAAGCGAGACAGGGCCAGTGGCAGGTGTCCAAGCAAACCCGACTGACATGACAACCGGCTATGGTCACCATTTATTTTAGAGCCAAGGGCATCAAGTTCAAATGATATATTATTCTTCATACAGATTACTACCATCAAAGCTTTTCTCGAGTAGTTACAGTCAGCAAGGTTTCTCAAAGACCGTGGCGTCATCGTTGGCCAACTTTAAAGACAGACTTTATAAACTCATCAATATTGGGCGACAAAGTAAGGTAGACATAAATACTGAATTTCCAAATAATAAATGAGAATTCACAATTCACGAGAAGCGGACGCGTCCTGAATTTGTTGGGTTGCGGAAATTTACCGTTATCACAGTTTCCGTTAAAAATATAATTATGCATTTGTGAGAACTCCGTTATGAATTAACAAGAGCCACGAACTGACCCGGCTTTGGACGGGGAAGTGAAGGCTACATCAATATTAAATATCCCCCTAAGAACATCATCACCATCGGTTCAGTCGTTTCTACGTTGACTTTCGGAGCTATCTACACGGTACATCCGCCTAACACGGATTTTTTAATCATTTTTAATCATAAATAGTGATATAAATGATATAAACAATTATGACAATTATTATACATTATTGCACAGCATAATATAACAGTTATACGATATTTTCTGCAAAGAGCATCAATTCATGAAAAACGAGTTCTGGTCCCAAGAACTGGCAATATTTCTCAGCCATTTCATATCTGCGTACGATTATGATATATCAAGCATAACGGCTTAGCCTGTATTGAAACCTTATCTATCCGTCCTTCACGAATGGCACAAGCGTGGGCATAGGTCTTCACGTGTCTCTGCACGACACAGCCATGTTTACATTAGTCGCTCGTACGATTCTACATCCACGGATAGTGATAGATGTTTGTCACGATATTATATATCTATCTACATAATATTATAGCTACTATCATTCTAGAGCACATATATCTACATATTATGTACTACTATATACAGTTCGAATAAACAGTAATAATCACTCTTGCAGTCAGTTTACAACAATTTAAGTTCAATCTTAGAAGAATAACATTTTAATAAAATTAAATCAGTGAAAGCTAAGTTCGAATGACCTGGCGGTATAGTAGATAAATATTCGTATACTTATAGCCAGTTGTTTATGCAATGTATTGTATACTTTTATTACCATTATTTACAAAAAAAAATTACATTTTAAAATTTGCTGTGTTTTACAAGCTCTATTGTCATTTGTCAAAAAGTCTGGCCCTTGGAGCCACATGGAGTGTTTGAGCATTTCTGCCGCCAATCAAATAAAAAATAAAAGTTTTCATTTTCTTTGACTTCTGTTTGCCATCGATTAACATTAAATTTAGTCATGTTTAGTATATATTTATACCGCACAATATGACTTTGTCGAGAAAAACATTTGATAACACTGTGATAATTAATTATATTATCAACTAGCGTCACTTTATTTTACGTTTTAGCATATTCCTGATAAAGTTACGCAATAGTTTAAAGGCGCGTCTAAGATGAACGATGCTTTGTGCGTAGCAACCTAATAGCCTAATACTCCTTACAATCACTAGGTCAAATAAAATAAATTGCGTTTTTACCAAGTACCTACCATACGTAAAACTAATAATTATGATTTTTTTCTCCCTTATGACAGTAGATATGTATCGGGGTAAGCTTGAAATGTCAATAAAAATTATGTACCTATTTAGCCAATATCATGTATCAATACTACTTCTTAATTGTATTCGGAAGTATCACTTAGTCACAATCTAGGAACAAAAACATAATGCAAGAGATATCGGAAAATAACGAGACAAGGGCAAATAGCGATATCCATTTCAAGATCAAGTAAACTGGTTTCAATGTTGGGTTCAATAAAAGTAGGTACCTAATTAAATAAAGCCCTATTTGTGCATTGTAGTGTGCAATCCAACAACTGCATAATAATATGGTAAAGTTGCTGCTACAAAGACTTGCTGCATGTGCGCGAGTGCCTGTCCAACTCATTGAATGACTAAGGCCAATTATAGTTTTTCCGTTGTATATCTATAGCCGTTCCGAGAATAATATATTCCATTACATGTTCGCGAACAACGGTTATGAAATTCATCATTCGGTTCCTTGTATATCGTCTCGATCTTTGTTGCATAATGGTTAAATGTTCTTTGTAAACAAGTTTACTGTACAATTATTTACGTCTTGAGGTGTTTACGACTTCGGAATGATGGCGACTTACCATGACGTACTTTCGTAAAACCGCGATCATTTACATTTTGAAGACGGAATGTCCAATGTAGTACCTACTAACTTAAATATTTTTCTGCATTCTCAATCAAATGAGGCACTCGACTGAATCAGAAAGCGAAAATAATTACGACGCGTACAAATACAAAGATTGTAGAGGTGTTGGCGCATGACGTTTTATTAAAGAAATTGGTAAGTAAAGTAATAACAATTATCTTCGAACAAAATATACCGAATGCGTTTTTGACAACCTTCAAACACATTTTCATAACATAGATAAGGTATTATACCTACGCATATTTATAATAATATTTTATTCGCAATATTTATTTCATAGAATCGAAATTCTAAGTGTACCTACGATAGATAATTTAAACAAAACAACGACAACATAGGAACACCAATGGACAAGAACTGTATAATAAAATCAAATTAATAATATTACAACTAATAACAAGTAATAAGTACTTTCATAATAATTTAAATCAAGTTAGTGAAAGACTACTAACAGAAGTTGTCAAAAAATCTGCTATAAGTACAAGAACTCCTACCTTGTAAAACAACTCGGTCACAAAATCACGATTGTTAGGGCGATATCACTGGACTGATGAGCAAGATAAATATTGTTACAATCCTACTTTGTCAACAAATAGTCACAACCAATCGCACACGAGAGAACAAATAGGGAAGACTTCGACACGTGGAGTTCGCGTCGACTCTACCAGCAAACTGTGGTTGTGTGCGAGTGGCTGGTGGCGGTGGGCCGATACGGTGCTACGATGGGCTGACGTTGCGTGACGTACCTCTCGACGAGCATTTAGCAATACTATAGTATAGCGGCTTACTATACCAGTCATACAGAATATCGCGTCGAGCGACGAGCTCTCCTTTCCCCGAACCAGTGACAGACAGCACGCAGAGTTACGCATGAGAATTAATTTTAAGTCGATATGGTTCGATCGCGCGTCGGCATGGCGTGATGTCGTACCACTTGCGAAAGTTATACCGCTGCACAAACACCCCAATTATAATCCAAGTGGAATAGGTACCTACATAATTAACTATGTTTAAACATATCGATTAATAGATAGTAATGTCCTTGCAATTATTTACGGCACTTATTGCGAAAGGGACGTTTTGGGTGCAGTAGAAATTTGCATCAGTTCCAAATGAAATAGAAGAATTTATTTAATTATTTATTTGTTAACAACAAGAACGGCATGCCAATTACACTCATTGTCAGATTTATTCAAGATAAGAAAATAGTACAATAATATAAAAAACAAAAAAGTATCAAATCAAGATTGCTCACAGAATGTCAAAAATAAGCTAATAATTGCATACAAATTGTCAGAAAAAATGTCACATTCAGCGTTGGCAACTAGGAATGCGTTGAGATTCTTCAGAGTGCGACAGAGAGGGGTCTGATCCCGAGCTACGGTATGACAAGGAGGGATGGAGAAGAGTTGGGGCATTCGACAGGACCTGCGTTGTGTGTAGTCGTCCGGAAGAAGTGAAGACGTTCGAAAAAGATGCCACTTAATAACAGAAGCTAAATTGGTGGACAATGACACATTTTTGAAAGGAGGTCTAGTGAATTCCTCTACCAATTCAAAGGACAAAGGGTGGAACGTATAAACTGTAAGGACTGTTTGTGTAATGTAATATTACTTAATATAAAAGAACACCCTTCACACTATCGGTACATCCATTGTAATATATATACTACTACAAGAACGGTACAAGACTTGCCACACCCACTTTGTGAGCCTTTAACGTAACAATATACAGCATCCTTATTAGTCTAGGAATGGGTGTGTCATGACGTGTGTTTACGACAAACAGCGCCGATGGCGATGGCGCGATGCCTGTTGCGCATTATTTAAGTCCACCACAAGGCCACACTTTTAACTCGGACTTTGAAAAACAACTTCCCGGCGACCTACTATCAACCGTATATCTATTTATTTAAAAGCTAAAATAGTGTTTGCGCGAAAATTTAAAGTGAACACGTTCATGTATATTATCGCTCGGGTGGCCTTCTTTCCTAATGCACATACCTCTGATAGAGCTGAAAACAATAACATGTTTTTAACACAACTAAACTTATCTTACATCACAATGTTTGTGAAAAGTATAATCCTTATCATTATATTAGTTGTCTATTAAAAAGTGTTTAGAATAATTATTAATTCAGAAAACTATACATCTACTATACATAATTATGTAATATAGGTACACGTAAAAACAAAGTCGTGTTATTGACACCAAACTCAAGAATGGCTTGACCGATTTTCATGATCCTTGCTTTGTTAGATTCATCTCCGCTCTGAATAGCAGAATAACTATTAAAATGTGGGAAAAATCACGTAAACAGAATATTAATTTTCTCATACATTTTGTATGGAATTTAACTTGACATGACAATGTCTGTCGGGCCAGCTATTTTATAATAAAACTCACAAAAGCCATATGGAAAATAGTTGGGAGGGGCTACTCTACTTTTTAGTAACCTATGCCTGCAAACATTGTATAATCCATTCGCATCAGAAGTGAAGCCAATGAGATAAGTTTACATTTCCCTAGATATCTCAAAAGCCTTTCATAGGATTTGGTTTGGCCCAACACTCTCAAGCAATAAGCAAGTTTTGTTCATACATTCAATCCACTGAACACTGGGTACACTGGATTATGTAATTGACTTATTCTTCCTGAGGTACCAGTAGATTAAAATGTGCTTATTGATGGCCACTAATCAATTGGCTAATAATAAAGGGGTTGAGTCGCTGCTTTCTGCAACATTACTCCTGCTTTTTAATAATCTGTTAAACCTTGTACATTTAGGTACTTAGGTGATAGCTCAGTTGGAAAAACTCAAATGTCTAATATTCAAACTAGTGGGTTATAGACCATATTTTTCAGGACTATGGTCGAAAACTTAAACTTATCTTTGATGGCTGTCTTTATTTACTGCGTTTTTGAGTGATACATAGGTAGACAACTATGACACAGAAAGAACAAACTTAATAATAGGTACAATGGGTGGTTTGTCTGAATATCTTGGCTGTCCTTTAGCGAGAACATGCCCTCAGTATTTAGTTTGTCACTGGTCCCCATTCAGGGCATAGTACTCTTTTCCTCTTGGGTCTTGGTGTATTATAATATTATATAGAGCCTTGGTTGGTAAGCAGCCAAGACATTTGGACGATGCCTTGGATACTCCTGGCAAGTTGATTTAATATTCTTATTTAAAAACTACAAAGATCTGGCTATGATGACATTTTATAACTACGGTAGTTCTCCTTTGTAAATGTGTGTAATCAGTACAGGGCCCAATATTGGACTCCAGCTTTAATGTTTTATAATTCATGTTTTGCAATCAATATGTTGCAAGATGCTGCACTACTCTCCTTCAACTGAAGTGATGATAACTTAGATAACTTTTTGACAATAAATAAAGTAGAATTTTAACTAGCTCCCACTTTCGGAGATGCAATTTACTAGTAAACAACTTTGAGCTTCATGGTGTTACACTTTGGGTTGTCCAATCTCAACTTTTGCATCTACATCTCAAAGGCCAGGTGGGCTGCCAATAAGTTGCACATCCAAAAATATACATTTATTTATTTATTTATTTATTTATTTATTTGGAAGACCAACAGCAGAACTTTATAATAGTAGACAAATTTATAGAACCAGTATGCCATTTAGAGGTCCTCACGGCTAACATCAAGTTAACAACAGTTATGAACATTATTGCATGAACTAAGACATAATACTAATTAATAATGAAAGTAAGGTGGTAATAATAACATAAATCCTAACTAAAAAACTCTCCACTCAACTGCCGTCTGGCCGATGCTATACTAGTGCAGAATAGATCAATGTCAAGGCGCTTGCTCAATGAATTATAATTCCTGCTAGCTCTGCATAGATATGAGTTTTGCCTGTAGTTTGTGTTCACTGACGGTACACTAAGTAATGGGTTGAACCGGATAGGTTTATACGGTACATTTAGTTTAATTTTGCTCAACAATTCGGGACAATCAATAGAGTTTGACATAATCTTGAGTAGGTATGTAATATCTGCAGTTTCGCGTCTTATAGAAAGCGGAAGTAGGTGAAATTTTTTACATAAGACGAAGTAGTCTTCAGATGCATAAGGTAATTTCAAACGATAACATAAGAATCTAATAAATTTCTTTTGGATCTGTTCAATTCGCATGACGTACTTGTCGTACCGAGGATTCCATACTTGCGATACATATTCTAACGCACTTCTTACAAAAGTACAGTATAGAATTTTAAATGTTTTGGCTTTATTAAACGCCGCACAACTTCTCATTACAAATCCTAATGACTTAGATGCTCTTGATACAATATTATCTATATGCTTATCAAATAGCAACTTGGAGTCATGAATCACTCCAAGATCACGGATGGCCATATTCTTCAAAAGAATTTCGTTTTTTAGAGTGTAAGCAGAGGGTACTGCATTTCTTTTACGCGAGTATGTAACGACGGAGCATTTGGCAGGATTGAGGTCAAGCTTATTTAGGGAACAATAAAGGTCTAGGCGACTCAAGTCCGCCTGGAGATTAATGACGTCCTCGGGGGATGTGATCGATCTATAGATTTTCATGTCATCAGCAAAACAAAGTAGGTGAGAATATAAGAAGCAAGAAGAAATGTCATTAATGAAAATCGTGAACAGTAATGGACCAAGCAATGATCCTTGGGGAACCCCACTGGGGATGGTCACCCAGCTAGAAACATAGTTGCTTACCACTACAGCTTGTGTCCTGCGATCTATGTAAGATGAAAACCAACGATACAAATTTCCCCTAATACCAATGCGAAGAAGCTTATGCAAGAGGGTTTTATGATGAATTCGGTCAAATGCTTTACTATAATCAGTATAGATTACATCTACCTGGTTACCAGCATCCATAGCTCCAGTAATATAATCATTCAATAATATTAAATTAGAGGTAGTTGAACGACCCCTAAGAAAGCCATGTTGCGAACTATGGAATGAGTTTCTAACAGCAGCATAGACCTGGTTGTAAATAATCCTTTCAAAGACCTTCGCTAATATGCAGAGTTTCGAGATCGGCCTATAGTTGGTGACGTCGGTTCTAGATCCCTTTTTGTATACAGGCGTAACGAAAGCAGATTTCCAGATGCGAGGGAATGCGCACGATGATAGCGATTTATGAAAGAGAAGTGAGACAGGGACAGCAACGCTTTCCGCGCAATTAATTAGTATGTAGGGGCTAACATTATCCGGTCCTGCTGATTTAGAAGGGTCTAGCTGTGACAGAAGTTTAGATATGTGAGAGATATCGATTTCAATCTCCGATATATCGGATACCTGAGGAACACCCGGGAAGTCACAATCAACAGTGGGCGGTGAGTCAATTATTGTCCCTGGAGAAAGAAAGGTTGAATGAAAATAGGCAGAAAAAGAGTTACAAATGTCCTCGCCAGTTGATACTGTAGAATCTAAGTACTTAAGAGTATTAGGTATACCTTTGAAATTACGTCGGGATTTAATATACGACCAAAAATATTTAGGATTTTTTTCAATTGAATTCTCGACAGTAGAAATATAATTAAGGTAACACTGTTTTTCTAGTAATTTAGTTCTGTCTCGAAGAAGCATATAGCTTTGTTGATTTGTTTTATTATTATAAGTTTTGTATTTTTTTAGGTATTTATATTTTTCTTTAAGCGCCTTCTTTAATGCTGGTGAGTACCATTTCGGATAAGATTCGTTGATTATAGTTTTTGTAGGTATATATTTATTCTTATAGCCTTCAAGTTTTGAATAGAATAAACTAACTGCTTCCTCCAGTGTCAAGTATGAAAACTCATCTTCCCAGTCTGATTCAAAAATGTCCTTATTAAATGCGTCATAGTTGCCCTTGTTATATAAATACCTTACATGAGAGCAGGGCATCAAGCACGGGATATCAATAATATTAGCCTCGATTAGCAAAGCCTTGTGGTGTGGATCAATAGGTAGCAAAGGTTCAACACACTCTAAAACCAAAACATCCTCATTCGACAGAACCAAATCCAGAGTTCTTCCGTAAATGTTGACAATCCCATTATACTGGCGCAGGTCATGCACATTGAGCTCATCAATAAAGTGCTGCTCATCACTACTACAAACATTCGAAGGGAGCAAGCCCGGTGAGTAGACACTAGGTTCCCAAATAATAGAACCCAAGTTAAAATCTCCAATTATCAAATATGCATCATCTGGTTTCATAAGAGTTATATCATCAAGTTTCGATAAGAAATTATGCAGCTGTTGTGAAAAAGAGAACCCTAGGTTTTGTTTACATAAATAAATAACACATAAATTAAGAATAAAAATTGCGTTATTACGCTGCTTTAGCGCAATAGTAAGCCATAAATCCTCCGCTGAGGATTGAAATTGTGGTTGCATTGTAGTGGAAATATCCCTACGTATAGCTATCAGCACGCCACCTCCCCGCGTCTGCCCCGTTAGATCCAGATCTCTGTCACGCCGCCATACAATGTACCGATCGTCGAAGAGCTCAGAACTCGCTATACTATCTACGATCCAAGTTTCGGTCAGTATAATGACGTCATACGAATTAAGACAGATGTTTCTATAAAAAGTTAAAGTTTTTGAACGAAGTCCACGAACATTTTGATAATATATGTTTAATTTACTTGAATCCGCATTATCCATTTCTATAGATATGCAATAGAAAAAAACTAGCAGCAGTGTAATGCAAACAGGCCCTTCCCGAGGGTACGTAATAAAAAATTAAAATATTTTCAGTAAGATAGCTAAATGCAGATCTATATGGCCGTAGTCCAACGTAAAAATTGCATTCCATTGCAAGGTAGCACGCCATAATATTATATATTATGACATCAATGAAACAAACAAGTAATGTGTATGCGCGACAAGATAAGCAATAGCAATGGGTATCAATTAAAATAACTAGTGAAAACAGGAAAGTAGATAGCTCTGAATGCGCATAAGCATGACTGAGCAGGCAATAGTGATATATATGGGCAAAATGTGTAAGTAAAAGCGAGATACCAGCATGAACGTGGCAATCAGAGACCCAAGCGCTTACCTGCTTAGAACAATAGCAAAGCGGTGGCCCGACGGCAATCAAGGCAGAGGTTAAGAACGAGTACATTAAATAACATGATAACAAATATAGTTTTACTTCACAATATGCAGAAAGCACTTTTATAAGTGCATACGGTAAAAAAATTAACATCTTAAAAAGTATGAAGTGGTACTCTAAACATATTATTATATAATCGATTGATAAATAGCCCCATTTTAGGCCATTTTGTTTAAATCACTAACTTTGGTGATTATGTGCATTTGAGATGTATCGTTTTTACGGATATGAATTTTCGCAAATTTCACCCATACGTAGTTGAAGCCTTTCTCCTTAGCCATAATCTTTGTCTTCGTGAGTAGGTTCTTTGATTCTGCCGTAAGGTGATCGTTGACGAAGATACGCTGCTGCGAGCCTTCGAACCCGATATCACCGGCGGTCAGGATCTTGCATGCGCGTGCGGCGGCGACGAACTCCTCCTTCACATAGCGATTCAAAAAGCTCACTATTATTGATTTTTCTTTAGAGTTATGGATTGGGACTCTGTATAAATAATTAATTTGAGCTTTCGGAAAGGGACAGCTCACTTTTGCGCTGATGGATCCTAAGATAGTGAAGAGATTCTCATCTTTTTTGGTCGGAACGCCTTTAATCTCCACGTTGTTTAGACGAGACCGTTGCTCACTAACGGATTGTTGCGTTTTGAGTAGAGTGATTTGACTCAGTAGGGAGTCGATAGTCTCTTCCCACTTCTCCACTCCAGAGATTCTACCATCCAAGGAGGAGAGTTTCTCAGTGAGTTCAATAATTTTACTGTTGTTAAATTCACTAGACGCTTTAAGCTCTGATACCTCATCTTTAATTTTTTTTACGTCGACAATTAGAGTAGGTACGCCGGCCAGCTGGGACTTTAGGCACTGGATCTCCTTCAGCACTTTCTCCAGGGTAGCTGGTTCAGAGCCACTAAATGGCGACGCGATCGGTGACTGCGGCACTGACGACGGTGTTGGTGATAGCCCTTTGCACGATGCACATCTCCAAGCCGAACGTTTGTTCACGCCCAACTTTCTCCATCCGACTTCGGTTATTTGCGCACATCCAAAATCCATGTGATTTTTACATACGACACACTGCACTCCATCATTGAAGACATTATCACATAATGCACACTTCATTTTACCACGATTAGTGATAAGAATTAAGTAAATTAGTTATACGTGTAGCTCCTACAAACGCTCACGGCTGACTGATACATAACTAGATCTACACACAATTTTCATATTTTATCTATGCATGAAGCCTTCCTATAGCATTATCCTTCCAAATTAATCAATATTGGGGTCTGGAACTTTTAGTCTTGGGTAAAAGCTATAGGTACTACATAAGACAGACTCTAGGTAGGTACCTCCTAATAACTTTCATGAAACAAAATAATTATAGGTCTAGATACTACCTCCTAGGAGTAATAGAGTACCTACCTAAGTAATTCTGTCACCTAGTTTTTCTATTCGATGTTTTGCCACTCTCAATGGGATATTAGACATTTTCTAAGGGCAAAATTTCCTTTGTTACTCTCACCTCACGTCACGTCATAATACATTTTATGTATGAAGATAAATACACTGCAAACTGATACACTAACACAATAATAAATCAATCCAGAATAATTCCACACGTTCAGTCACAGAAAAAGGATGAAGGAAGCATGTTCAAACTATAGTAGGTACACAATTTTATTTAATGCAGTGATAGTCAAATTGCAGTGTGAAAAGGCTTAGGTTTTTACTCACCGAATTTATTTTGTCCACTTTCTCAAAGTAAGAAACAAACAACAAGTTATCGTAGCAATTTATCCGGACAATGAATGAATTTATAACTTTTTCTACATTAAAATTTCTTCTACACACAAACAAAGGAATCAGCTGTTTTTTCCAAAGAGAATACAAACGCTACGCTAGTTTTTTCCACAGATTATTTTAATTTGCTTTGATTGATTTTAGTTCGTTTTTTATTTTGGCTTCGCATGGTTTGTGCATTTAGCCAGTGTCAAATATTATTTAGTTATTTCATTCACAACATTCAACAGACTCCTACGCATAGATTTACTACCCCTCCTACGTTGAGGCTAGGCCATAATATTATACCTAACATTTAAAGTAGTATGTATCTACCTATCGGCCGTAAAGGAGGCCTGCAGTACCTACCTACCATACACTTTATTATGTATTTCTACCTACCCACATGAAAGAACGGTCTACTTCCATAGAGGAAATAAATACTTTTTACTCTCAGATTAATCATATAGGTAACGGATATAACATTTAAGTCAAGATCCGGGGAAAAAAGATAGACAAGTGTACCTATGTATACAAATAGACAAAGGAGTAGGTAAGTAGGATAGTACAGTAGTACCCAACTGATATGGCTTACCGATGTACCTGCGCAGAAGATGAATTTTCAAAACGCGGGAAATCTGGGGGCACGGCAGTGCCCCCGCCAAGTCGAGCAAAACAAAAGGCACGGCCGTACTATCCTTTTCTCGAAGCGATTCGGGCCATTTTCGACCCCCTGTAACTTCGTTATGGATAAAACTAGAAGCCTAAATTTTTAGTGACCAAGAGGGTATCACGTCTACAGATAATAACCCAAGTTACATCAAATTTGAACCAGTAGTTTAAGAATTATTGCAAGTCAAAGTTCCTTAATTTTGCTGCCCACTGACTGACTGACTGACTGACTGACTGACTGACTCACCGATCATCAAAATTCTAAGGTACTTCTAGCCGTCCCACAAGTTTCAAATTTTGAATATAGCTATTGTTTAGCCTATATAAACCGTGGAAAAATTCTGACATTCCATAATTTTCATCCCGTTTTCTAGATATATGATCTACATAAATAACTTTGTATTCCCATATAAATCCTATTAAATCGTATTTGATTACAAAGTTACTATTTCAGTTCATAATTTAGACTTCATTGAAATTATTGAATGAAATGGGTAACAGGGCTAAAAATGAGAAATGGCTTCGAGAAATTCGACAGTTGAGTGCTTTTTAAAAACTTCCACGATAGATAGGGAGATACAAATCCCTATACTGTACCTATCTACACTTTTATAGGTCGAACAAATTCGTTACTTTGGTACAGGTAATTGGTACAGGTACCTTATACCTAATACGCATCTGTGGAGACGCAAAGCCACTCGTTCATGATAATCTATGAGTATGACCTATGTCGCAAGGGGCCCCGGCCGCACAGGCGCGGGGCGCGCGTTGATGCGTGTTATGCAAAAAAACGAAATAAAGAAAGAAAACCTACAAAAAGAAATGAGATCCCATCAAAAACATTACATGTACAAAAATGCACAAGTCTCGCAACGCAGTTTATCTGCCGTAAAAAGTTGTGAGATCGAATGTAAACCAAGTCGGTTAATTTAAATACCTACCTGTACCTATCTATGGGAGCAGTTATATTACCTTTGTTTCTTTAGTAAATAGAGTGTCTTGGCGATTGTACACGTTGTGCACTATTTTTTTCCTGTGCTGCAGTGCAGAAGCAAACTAATCTTGACATTTTAGAATGTCGCACGAATGATTGGAGCCGCGGTGCCGGATCGGGTAATATTACCCGATTTTGGTAATTTCGACCCTAAGTGGGTAATTTCGCGATCAGGAAACTTAATTTTTACAGTAAGTAAGTTACTGTATGAAAGTTAGTCAAGAACGGAACGTGACCGAAATCGGTGACACAAAGTACCTACCTAAATGTAACGTATAATGGATGGATTAACGAAAAAATAAAATCCTGAAAGAAATTTTTCGATAATTTCAAAAATTCCCGCCCGCGTGCTCATATTAGTAGGTACTTACCTACTTTTTTCTTTTCGCTTTCGCATTTTTATGCTAAGTGTAACTTTTCACTTTATTGTATGCATGTTTAAGAAAAGAAGATCCTACCCCCCTTCCCCATCCTCGATTAAAATTGTTAATTATTAGAAAAATGGGTAATTTCGGGTATTTTTTGATTCGGTTTCGGACTTTTTTCTTGTTTTCCCAAAACTCCGAGGAAGTTTCAGTAACGCATCCACTACTTTACTGAATCGTGACTTTGACGATGTAAATAATTGACTTGACTACTTGACCACGATTGCTATAATATTGCTGTGACTTTCTTAATGTGAAATTAAGAAATACTTATTATAATAAAAAACTTGACGAGGAGTTTTGGCGGGAATCCGATAGTGAGACGTTGTTGGTTTTGTATTATTAGCTCAAACTTGTGTTTCTTCGAGTGTTAATGTGTAATATTGGTGGAATATTAACCATTAAGTGTTCGTTAACGTGCACGAGTGTGGGCGAATGATATAAACTCAAAAAGCGTGTCATTTCGCATTTTTTCCAAAACTCCCAGGAAGTTTCAGTAAAGCATCCACTACTTTACTGAATCGTGACTTTGACGATGTAAATAATTGACTTGACTACTTGACCACGATTGCTATAACATTGCTGTGACTTTCTTAATGTGATAAGAAATACTTAAAATAAAATACTTGACACTGGCTATATGCACAAACCGAGCGAAGCCATAACTAAAACAAAAAATAAAAAAAAAAACTTGACACTGGCTATATGCACAAACCATGCGAAGCCATTACTGACACAAAAAAAAACAGACTGCCAGTAGGTAGGTGGAGTTTTGGCGGGAATCCGATAGTGGGACGTTGTTGCTTTTGTATTATTTTCTCAAAATTGTGTTTCTTCGAGTGTTAATGTGTAATATTGGTGAAATATTAATCATTAAGTGTTCGTTAACGTGCACGAGTGTAGGCGAATGATATAAACTCAAAAAACGTGTCATTTTGCATTTTTCCATAACTCCCAGGAAGTTTCAGTAAAGCATCCACTACTTTACTGAATCGTGACTTTGACGATGTAAATAATTTACTTGACTACTTGACCACGATTGCTATATTGCTGTGACTTTCTTAATGTGAAATTAAGAAATACTTAAATAATAAAATACTTGACACCGGCTATATGCACAAACCATGCGAAGCCATAACTAAAACAAAACAAAAAAACTAGGTAGGTACAGTAGTATACCAACTGATATGGCTTACCGATGTACCTGCGCAGAAGATGAATTTTCAAAGCGCGGGAAATGCTATTGACCAATCGGCACGTTACATACACGCACCGCGCTTCTTTTTCTTGAACCGCTATTGGTCGGCAGCCGCCGCCATCTTAGCGATCGCCGCATGGCATGTTAGTCAGCCGCCATACTTCTTACTGAGTGCACCCGTAGCAGGCAAAAAGTACACTTAGTGGCAAAAAAACTGATTTCTTTTTATGTTATAAAATGAGTTCTTTAAAAAAAAGGGGTCTACCACTTAAAAGTCAAGCTCGGGAAATAATTTTCAATGTGCACGAGTTTATGAACAAAGAAGCTCAGGAATCTAAGAACACAACATTTACAAAATATCGGTTTTTGAAAATTATTGACCGAACGGCCGAAGCTACACAAATTTCAAAACGAACAATAACGAGAATTCTTAAAGAGAAGGATCAACATACGAATGAAAACACTGCGGGGCCATCTTTTAGAACGCCGAAAAAGGGCAACTTGAAAAAAACTCATCGTAAGGAATTGGACGATTTTTCATACCAAGCCATACGCAGGAAAATTTATGACTTTCACCGCGAAGAAGAACAGATAGTTACAATAAAAGCGCTATTGGAGAAATTAAGAAGAGATATCGACTTCGAAGGGGGCAGAGAAACTCTACGCCGAATCGTAAAAGAGATAGGATTTAAGTTTAAGAAAACGCAAACAAACCGTAAGTTGCTGACAGAAAAAGACGAAGTAAGGCTTTTAAGAATACGATTTTTAAGAAATATAAAAAAATATCGGCATGAAGGGAGACCTATTGTGTATGGCGACAAGACTTATGTTCATTCGACTCACACCAAGGAACAAGATTGGTCTGATGATCAAGGCAAAGGCATAAAAATACCAATTTCGAAAGGACCGAGGTTAATTATAATGCATGCTGGTGGTGCTAATGGATTCATACCAAATGCTTTGCTCATGTACAAATCGGCTCAGACTACAGGAGACAATCACAGTCAGATCAATAAAGAAAATTACGAAAAATGGTTGCAAGCGAAGTTAATTCCCAACCTCCAACCGAATTCTGTGTTTGTCATTGACAATGCATCATACCATAGCACATTAGAGGACAGGGCACCGAACAGTAACTCTACTAAAAAGATTATGCAGGATTGGTTAAAAGATAAAAACATACCTTTTAATATCAACGCGTATAAACCGGAATTGTACGATATAATTAAACTCCATAAGCATCTATATGTCAAGTACTCGCTTGATACCATAATGGAAGCTCATGGCCACACAGTGTTAAGGCTCCCTCCATATCATCCGGACTTCAATCCGATAGAAAACATTTGGTCACAGGTAAAAGGTCACGTAAGCAAATTCAATGTTGCCATGAATTTGACCGATGTGCAGCGTCTTTTATCTGAAAAATTCGCATCCATCGGGCCCGACGAGTGGCAAAAAGTTGTAGATCATGCCATCAAATGCGAAGACAATTTTCTGACATTGGAACAGGCCATCGACGATAGATTGGACCAATTTGTTATAAACACCAACGAAGATACGAGTACATCATCCTCTTCGGATAGTTCGAATCGTGATAGTGATGGTCATAGTAGCGACGCTGAAGAGTTTATATTGGGATAGCAGGAGTACAGCCTTTAGATTAAGTTTTTTCTATTGTTTACTAAACAAACACTTAATTGTTAATTAAATAAATCGTACATTGAAATAACCTCTAATTTTTAATTTAATTAAATAGAAAAAAATGGTGGCCCGATAAAATTAGCATGAAGTGTAATTGTGCGGAGGGGCGTGGCTTGCGAGTCAGATGGAACTAACAGCTGCAGTGTATTATGAACCTTATAATAGTGATCTTAGGTTGATTGTAAGTTTTAAGCATTCTTTCGTTAATCTTCGGACCATACTTTCTTTTCTGCGCGAACGAAGATTCACGACGCGCCTTATAAGTTGGGAGTTGGGTACATACTACCTACTATATAAATCCATGTGAGCACCACCCTAATAACGTGTTAAATTAATCCGATTTATAGGGGTAACCAGCCAAACCAGGGATCTTGACATATTAGACTATCCCCGATAGTTGTATCTAGACTATCTAGCCATGCTAGCCGCAGTACCTATCTAGCTCCGTTAGTTCAGTTACGTTACGGGGGCTACCTACGGGACTATTGACTACCTACACTTTTGGAAGCTTTTGTTTTGGCATAGAATCTTATTTCTTTGTAGAATACATACTACAAACAACCCTAATTTAATATTTACCTAAGATGTAATAATAATATGTTGGTACCTATTGTACCTACCTGTCGTCCTGCGTTGAATGAAAATTGGCCATTGCCCTCAAAACAGGACGCTTGAGGGTCGGGTGCGGGGGCTACTGGGTGTCCCCGTGTCCCAAAGGCCCTTTCATTGTACCGGGACCGGCTAGCTAATGAAATATGCTGAGGAAAGCTGTGTGTGCGAATCCGACAAAATCAGGACAAAATAGTACAAGTTTTCAGAACCGATGGCGTTTGGTTGCAAATCAAATACACCGGTCGAAAAAGGACTTCACACCACAACCGATAAAATACCTTGCAATGAAATGAACAAATAAGTTAGATAATTTTATTATTTTTAAATATTCACATACTTACTTAACTAAATAAATACATAATTATATTATCATTATCATAATTATATACCTACATATTATTATTGTTATAAAGATTTCAAAGTTATATGGAACTATTGATACGCAGCCTGCGAATTGCAGGCGTATACTGCGTTTAGCAAAGTAGGGTGGCGGCTATCGGCTACAATATTGCGCGCTACCGATCACTGTGCCATTTTAGCAATCTGTAAAATATTGCCTAAAGGCTATGCTCAACAGCCATCAGCATAGGTACCAGAATAACCTGCTGTATCAAGTAGGTAATTAATTTTGCTATGGTAACTGTGGCTGTGAGTGATCGGAGGTACTTGCTGTGGAGTCGATAGCGCCGCCGTTTGGGACTGGCTCTGGGGAACCCGATGTAAGGCGTTCTGCGGCCGCTGTGTTCTGGACCTTGTTGCGTAGCTCAAACACTTGGGTGATTGCGTCACGGAAGCACAAGAAGTTGTAGTCTATCACACCTATAAGTAGACATAAGCAGAATGAAAATCAATATTTTTTGCTAGTAGGTGTCAATGCACTTAGCAAATGTCTCCAAGATTATAAAGAACTATAGACATGCAGCTATGTTGTGCATAGTTCTAAATTCCTCAAACCTTGCTTTTGAAAATTCTCTTCCCGTAATATACAGACAAGTGCCAGAAACTTGTTGACCTCTCTCAAGTATAGAACAGTTCCATTATTTAATTTGATTAAACTCGAGCTCTGGTTGTTGAACGTGTTTACTTCAGTTTCATCAACCATCCTGGAACAATTAAAGATATAATGTTTTATTTATTTCCTCCATGGATATAATACATATTGTATTTTGTTTTGTATCACCTAATAGAAAAACTGCAAATGCTATAATTACTCGTATGTTACATTATGGCAATATAATAATATTAAACACTTATTAACATCTATACATCAATCCGCCCACTGCTGATCATGGGTCTCATTTTCGTGAGGATTGGGCCATAATCCACCATGGGGGCCCGATCTACTTTGGTGGATTACATACCTGTGAAATAATTCTTGGGCAATACTATGGACAATACTCACCCATAAATACAGGAAATGTCAATGACAACATCAATCATATCACAGCACAATTCATAACTCTGCATGTCCACAGGGGAACTGTCTGTTGCAATGTAGATCTTAGAGACCACATCGAATAGGAATGCTTTCTCTATCCCAGAGTTCTGAAAAGAAAAAATATTGTCCTGCATAAATATGTAAAACACCTACTGTTTTGAGTCATTGTAATATTTGCTTTGCTCAAGACTTCTTATTCGATACTAACACGCCCCGCGGTTTCACCCGCGTTGACAATTTATCGCCGCAAGAACCAACCAGAGCGCTGGTACTAAAATAAAAGTAATCCATGTACTCCCTGTAATTTTAGCTATCTGCTAGTGAAAGTGTGGTCGAAATCGGTCCAGCCGTTTTGGAGATTGATTAGCCACAACAAACAGACAAAAAAAAAACAAAAATGGCGTCCTACGTCAATAAAATGCATTTAGAAAAAGCTGTAATTTAGACATTACAAAGAAGTCACTTCAATCTTATTTATTTGTATATTTAGTTAGGGCGAAGTGAAATAAAATGACACCCACTCCACTTGAGCTGTTTTTTAATTTCCTACTGAAAACATCCACCCAAGCTATCCAAACCCTTTATGTAGTGGAATGTGGTCCTACTAGGTCATGGAGTAATAAAATGATGGCGATGAAGGGTTCATGTTCGATCTGCAAAACATTGTCATAACTTAATTAGTATTTAAACAGCTCTAATTCGCGCACAAACTTGTCATAACTTACCGAAATTAGTATATTCAGCAGATTTTCTAAAGTCGGCAACTGGGGGATCAATTTCTGAACTACTTTACTGAATGCCTCGAATATAGAATGATCATAGATGGAAGTGAGGTGGAATGATAGATGTACGTGTTCCAGGCCACCCTCGGCCAAGTCTTCTGTGGCACGGTGATGAATGTCTCGCTGAGACTCCATCTTGTAGTCATCGTTGAGACCATCAACCTGAAAAATTATAAATAGTTTAATTATACACGTACCTTAACCTAAAGCTGACTATAATTGATATTCATGGTTATATAACCATAAATGAATAAGAAAACCTTCCTCATCTAAAAAAGTTTAGCTTTAATCAAATATAAAGTTTTACATAATGAAAAATTCATAATCTTCAACATTGATGAGTACCTACACTCCTCTTTCATCAAATTGACAAAGAAAAACTGGGTAGTAGCACGAGTAACAAATGGACATTTTACTCATAGCATGAGTCATGATGTTACACTCTTATTGGAACTATAGATAGGTGAGTATATAAACTCATATTGAATTCACTTATCAGTCCCAGCAATATTTTGTGCCTATAAGCATATGCACATGACCCTGTCACCTTTACATAGATGAGGTTCATTAGAATTAATTCGTTTATTTAGTATCTAGGTGGGCACAATATTTCTACCAGTATTATATTTAACACTAGGCACACCCCACCCAGTTTCACAGTCTACCTATATAGTCTACCTACCTACCTATATTATATAGTAATGTATACCTATAAAACACACATCACACATTTGTAATAAACAATTAAGTAACAGAATAAAATTGAAGGCTACATAAATAGATAGATAGTCTTTAAATGTGTAGCTTACTTACTTTGTGAATAAATACTTCAAACTTAATGTTACTGTTGACTTTGTACGCTTTTGTTACAGTGATATTCAGTTTGTCTAATGCATCCTGGTAGTCATCCTGCAACATAAATAAAATATTGAATTTCAAAATAAGTTTGGTAACTGAGCAAGCTAATGTAAATACTTACTAGTAAATAAATACTCAAGCCAAAAGTGTTGACAAATTTAATTCAAATGATCATGAATGCATTTATACTTTGGTGTATAGCATGAGCTGGCAGTCGCAAAGTAACTAGGTATCGAGATAATATAGCATATTATTCAATTATCAATATAAGTAGCGACACATACAAGCCACTCGCTGACCATCACAGCCTCAAGAAGTTGGCTACTTGATGTCCAATGTGGTTGCTTAGTTATGGGGGCTGGAGATTACTACTAGTAACTCGTTTTGGACTGTTTGGCATGAGAGTGGCAAGTGTCAGCATTTCATATCCAGTAAAGGCCATAAAGAGCAAGGATGTGACTACGTACCACATTATAATTATGTAGTCCGTACGAGTAGCCCGTGCATGTAAACACTAGGTCTTACCTGGGCATCAATTACAAACACGAGGGCTCCACATCCACCAAAAATGGTGTCGGAATCAAAGGTAGGATCGAAGAAATCAATCTGGCCTGGGAAATCCCAAATTTGGAACTGTACAAAGCTGCTATTATTTATATCATCCTTAACTATCTTATTTGTAGATTCTAAGAATAAGGTCTCATTCGGGGACATTTTGTGAAACACTACTTTCTGTATGGATGACTTTCCCGATCTGAAAAGAGTTAGTTTTATGTCAATAATTATTATAATTAAGAATGTACATAGTCCATTATTGCCTACTTTGAAAAAATTACTAATAAGTAGATAAAAGACTGTGTTTGAGAAGTTGGTAAGCTATACCTACCTTCTGAGGCCCATTAGCAAGATTCGAGGCTTATGATCCTCCTGTAGAGATGTGTTGTCGCCATCCCCATTGAGTTCAAAGGGTCCGTAGCTGAAGTCCTTGGGAAAAGAGCCCACGTAGCAACTGGGATCGTCCTGATAGCTCTAAAATTACAAAATTTACACAACGGATCATGTTGAGTTCCTATGTTACAATAGTTTTCACTTTACTGCAATGAGCTCAAAGTATACTCACCATTTTACTGTATAGAGAGATATAAAGTTAAGCTATTATAATATTATGCTTTAATTAATTTTATACAGTTTCGAACTAACATTTTTAAAACATTGCGCAGCAAAAAATATTCCCTCAGTCAGCTCAGCACAGAAAAGACGGCGAACGACGAACGAAACGAAAGGTAGGCAGACGGTAGACAGACAGATGAATGAGGATAGGAGGAGTTTTGGCGGGAATCCGATAGTGAGACGTTGTTGGTTTTGTATTATTAGCTCAAACTTGTGTTTCTTCGAGTGTTAATGTGTAATATTGGTGGAATATTAACCATTAAGTGTTCGTTAACGTGCACGAGTGTAGGCGAATGATATAAACTCAAAAAACGTGTCATTTCGCATTTTTTCCAAAACTCCCAAGAAGTTTCAGTAAAGCATCCACTACTTTACTGAATCATGACTGACGATGTAAATAATTGACTTGACTACTTGACCACGATTGCTATAACATTGCTGTGACTTTCTTAATGTGAAATTAAGAAATACTTAAAATAAAACACTTGACACTGGCTATATGCACAAACCGGGCGAAGCCATAACTAAAACAAAAAAAAAAAAAATGAGGATAGGACAGTAGACGTCAGACGGATTGACTTGACTTATTTGACATTGACAGACAGAAATGACAGAAGCAGTGCTGCAAATTCTCTTTTGGACATGTTATGGACATGATCTAACTTCTGGAGTTTTATGCTTTGGCGGGAATCCGAAACAGACGTTTTGCTTTTGCAGTTTGCATTATTTTCTCAAACTTGTGTTTCTTCGAGTGTTAGAAATATTGGTGGAATATTAGTCACGGAGTGTTCGATAACGTGCACAATTAATGTGGGTGAATGAAGAACTAAGAAGTCGTGTCACTTCCCCTTTTTTTCCAAAACTCCTAGGAAGTTTCAGTAAAGCATTCACAACTTTACTGAATCGTGACTCTGACTATGTAAATTATCGGCTTGACTACTTAACCACGAGGATTGCTTTAATGCCGACTTTACTGTTGCGACATTATGAAATATTAAATAATATCTTGACACTGACTAAATGCAGAAACCGTGCGAAGCCAATGCTACAAAAAAACTCGTTTAGGTGAGCTCATCCATTATGGATTGATTTACCAATACGCTTATAATACCCAATAAGCTTTTTACCCAATTTGTAAGATCGAAATTTTATGTTATTTATATTTCATCATTTTATTAGTAATTCGTACTTAAAAATAATTGGACGGCGTTATGAAATACCGGAAGAAGCGACAAATCAGTAAAACTGAGAAAAAGAGCTTCATAGTTTTGAAATTTAAATATGTTGCTGAGAGGACAATATTTATGTTATTGGTGTGATTTTTACTTATGTGATATATTATTATGTATATTTTATTTCATAAAAGAACATATTTTTGTATGATGCATAGTATAGAAGATATTGTAATTTTTCCGCTTAATTCCATATTACGTTTTGCATTATTTGTACGATTTTAAAATTGCAGTATGGAATCAGGCGCCATTTTGTCATTTAATACGTTTATACAATTTAGTTTTGGGGGTAATGAAGGGTATAAAGAGATTATATCCAAAGGCAAAATAGTTATATATTACCAAAAATAAACAAAAACTAGTTTTTGACAACAAAACAATCGGAAAAACAGTTGAATAAATGAAAATAAGTAGGTATACTTAATAAAAAATCAAAAACGTAAAGCAATTTTTACTCAATAGCCCAGTGGAATTAAATATTAAAATCGCGAAGCTTGTTGTACTGCATTTTTGGTGTGTTGTAGAACAGTTATGTTAGTGTACCTAGTATAAATCCAAACATGCAACTTAAAAGTCGTAAACGATGCGTTTTAGACAAACGTACTTCAGTCCTTTTATAAAGTCAATTAAATTTGCACCAATTTAATCCCAAACGAAACTATAAGGACCAAGCTATGACCCTTCAATAATGTGGTCCATTACCCGGCAAAATGACACTTTTAAGTTTTGCTCCCGTCCGAAGCTAAATATTGGTGAAATCCCTCGTCCTTTGAAAAAGGTCACTAATACAATGTTTTTGTACGTTTAATCAACTTTCATTTAAGTACAAGACGAAGTCTGTGATACTAATAGTTCACTTACAATCTTGAAGGTAAAAGTGGGGTTTGTAAAATTGGCGCAAAATGCATTAAATAATATATAAAGGATAGAAACACGTTTTAATTTGTGGCCACCTTGCTATACTGAAAGCTAGTTAATCGTACTACATCATTGTTTCAGTGAATTTTTTCATAGGACAAGGGATTTTACCAATACTCTGCTTCGAACGGAAGCAAAACTTAAAATTGTAATTTTTCCGGAAAAACTTACTGTATTTGAAGGGCCACAGTTTGATCGTTATAGGGTTTATAGAGCTGCGTTTGGGTTTCAATTTTTGCAAATTTTATTAACCTTATAAAAGTCCAGAAGTGCACTTGTCCAAAACGCATAGTACGAGTATATGACTTATAGAGCAAAAAAGTGAGAAAAGTCTCAAAACTTCAAAGTTTTTTGCGTGTTGCCAAGCTAGCACAAGTTTTCCAAAGTTGCTAATATGGATTTAGGTATACCATATCCTTACTAGTCCATACAACCTACCAAAAATGCAGTACCACATCAAGCATTGCGATTTTAGCCCTATTTTATACCTAATTCCACTGGTCTATAATGATTGTTTGATTCTCAATCAATGAAATAGATGAACCAATGGATACTCAATAACGAACTATGCGCCTATTTTTGGTGGGTAATTTGATTTTGCATTTTAGATTTATAGTTGTTTAATAATGAAACAACGAATTAAGTCGAATGTCTCAGGATTTAATTCGTTTATGTTTAATAAAACCTTATTTATTGTATTTTGGAATAGCGACTTAGGCGCTTAGTTTGGTATTACAAAGCGATAAAATGCATAGAACCTAACATTTTAAGACATGTTGCTTGATTCACCCCTCTATATTAAGGTAAGAGAGTTGATTTTTGAACAAAAAAACGACTAGGAATATAGTTTAAAGTCTCTACAATCGAACTGCATCATTAACTTTTTTTTTTTGGTTTGTTCGTGTAATTCGTTATTTCATAACGCCGTCCAATTTTCAAAAAACACAATTTATAAAAAAAAATACCGAGCAAAGCTCGGTCATCCAGATATTAATTTTTAATAGCCCACCCATGGGTGAACTACCCAAATTGGGTAAAAAGCTTATTGGGTATTATAAGCGTATTGGTAAATCAATCCATAATGGATGAGCTCACCTAAACGAGTTTTTTTGTAGCATTGGCTTCGCACGGTTTCTGCATTTAGTCAGTGTCAAGATATTATTTAATATTTCATAATGTCGCAACAGTAAAGTCGGCATTAAAGCAATCCTCGTGGTTAAGTAGTCAAGCCGATAATTTACATAGTCAGAGTCACGATTCAGTAAAGTTGTGAATGCTTTACTGAAACTTCCTAGGAGTTTTGGAAAAAAGGGGAAGTGACACGACTTCTTAGTTCTTCATTCACCCACATTAATTGTGCACGTTATCGAACACTCCGTGACTAATATTCCACCAATATTTCTAACACTCGAAGAAACACAAGTTTGAGAAAATAATGCAAACTGCAAAAGCAAAACGTCTGTTTCGGATTCCCGCCAAAGCATAAAACTCCAGAAGTTAGATCATGTCCATAACATGTCCAAAAGAGAATTTGCAGCACTGCTTCTGTCATTTCTGTCTGTCAATGTCAAATAAGTCAAGTCAATCCGTCTGACGTCTACTGTCCTATCCTCATTCATCTGTCTGTCTACCGTCTGCCTACCCTTCGTTTCGTTCGTCGTTCGCCGTCTTTTCTGTGCTGAGCTGAGGGAATATTTTTTGCTGCGCAATGTTTTAAAAATGTTAGTTCGAAACTGTATAAAATTAATTAAAGCATAATATTATAATAGCTTAACTTGATATCTCTCTATACAGTAAAATGGTGAGTATACTTTGAGCTCATTGCAGTAAAGTGAAAACTATTGTAACATAGGAACTCAACATGATCCGTTGTGTAAATTTTGTAATTTTAGAGCTATCAGGACGATCCCAGTTGCTACGTGGGCTCTTTTCCCAAGAACTTCAGCTACGGACCCTTTGAACTCAATGGGGATGGCGACAACACATCTCTACAGGAGGATCATAAGCCTCGAATCTTGCTAATGGGCCTCAGAAGGTAGGTATAGCTTACCAACTTCTCAAACACAGTCTTTTATCTACTTATTAGTATTTTTTTCAAAGTAGGCAATAATGGACTATGTACATTCTTAATTATAATAATTATTGACATAAAACTCTTCAGATCGGGAAAATGTGAGAAATTACTTAAACAACACATATCCAACATGGATTGGACGAGGTGGGACGATTGCTTGGCCGCCGCGTTCCCCGGATTTGACACCCCTAGATTATTTTTTATGGGGCACAATAAAGCAGAAAGTGTACGTTAACGTGCCCAACACAAGAGAAGTACTAATTGAAAAAATATTACAAGTCGGGGATGTAATGAGGGCGGACAAAGCCATGATAAAAAGAGCTACACATGTGTCAATTAGGGCAACTGCTTGTCTACAACAAAACGGAGGACATTTTGAATCGTGGCTGTAGTACCTAGTTTAGATGGTATTAAATGAATAAATGATAATTATTGGTTTTACTTTGTTCTTTTCTTGCCTTTTCCCATCCCAATCATCATAGCTTTGACGTGTGCTATAGAGTTTTTAAGGGTCATATTTAAACCATCATAGCTTCGAAAATATTTAACTTAGGACCTTGATGTAAGATTTATTTTAATGGAAATATCTTGTACTATGATAATACAATTAAAAAAAAATAGCTTGACAGGTTAGTTTTCATAAAAAATTTAAAAAACTAAAAAAAAAAACATGCGTGCGTACAAAGTACACAGTCATGTCAGAAGTGAAACTTCTTTGGCGAACTAATTTATAAATCTTGTTTATATTTATACCTTTTTCTCTCAATCTTTCTCACTCGCTTGCTCCCTACTCTCACTCCACGGCTAGTTGCTCATGCTACGTTCGCCCTGTCTTACTCTCTCTCAATCGGTCTCGATCACTCTCTCTCTCTTTTCCGACACTTCCGTTGCATACCGGCGTGACGTTTCATCTGTAAAATTTTACCCTCATGCGCGTAAAGAAGTTTCACTTCAAAATGCAATAAATAAATACATACGATTTTTATTTTGTTAATATTGTTGTTATTTTGTGAAAAAGATATTGAATAAAATGTATCATAAATTGATTGTCTTCATTATTAGCTTTCAAATGATACCTCTTTCGTCTTCAGACGTCTTGGATTCGTTTTCTGTTGCTAAAGTATTTTCCTCTTCCATAGCGAGCCCTAAGACGTCGACATCGATAGCAATGATTAAATCAGTGTAGGCGTCTGAGCTGCGAAGTAAAAAAAAACAAAATGGCTGCCATTTTAGTATGGAGAGGCCAAGAGAAAATCGAGATAGTGATTTGTCGATAAAAATCCCCATATTTAACCCCCCTTGTCTCCGACACCGGTGACCAGACACATTGTATGCAAGAATTGCTTATTTAATTAAAGATATAACATACGACACACTTTTTGAGCATGAGATGTGAATAAAAGTATGAGTGGGCTGGCGAGTGGCGGTCAAAGAGAATACAAACGCTACGCTAGATGGCGGTCATAGAGTAAAGTAGGTAGGTAGGTAATGTAGGTGTAATATACGGAATATTATGACGTATAGGTAGACTATGAGGTAGACGTACGGTGGCGGACATGGGAAAGGAAGGATAAAGGATCAACTACCTACACACACAGGTTACATATTAAAATAAAAAAATAATAATAATATCCCAAGACACATTTTAATTACAATATCATATTATAAATCTCAATCACAATAGGTAATATAAATAATATATTATGGACTTGGTACATACATCATAGTTATAATGCAATTAACCTATAATGTCTGTCGCCGGCGGAGCCGGAGGTGGCGGCGACAACTGGGAATATTCGATCTACCTTTCTTTTTTTTTCGATCTACCTAGATCAACCTACTTAAGGTTAGTAGGTTACGTACCTACTGTACCGGTCTACCGGGCTAGCGCTATTCTACAGTCTGATAGGTGTGAAACTACGAGGATATTTTTTTTCGACGATCGAACAAATGAGTCCAACTTCCGCTCGTCGATAATAACTATTATTGGCATTAACAAAGGCCCATTTAGAACCCATATTATTATTATAAAGTTTGTCACCTACGTACCACTGCCTTCCCCAGATGGTTCTAATTAAAAAAGACGAGCGTCATAGTATACGTTATTCGATACCGGTTTCCGACTGCATTTAAAATAGCAACCTGTAGTCCCTGCCGTGGTACCGGAGCGTACCGAGCGCAGCGGATAGCGCATCGGGCGAGAGGCGGCAGCGGTGAGTTTGTCGGCGCTAACAGAAGCGTTCGGAGGATGCAATCTACGCTCGCGTTCAGTTCTTGTTCTTTCGAAACGTTCCGCATGGGCAACACTCTTCTGTAACCCCGCGAGACTATCAGTATGAGCGGGAAACTTTTCTATGCTGTTGGCTACCTCTCCAACTTCAGCTGTATCAGTATCAACAATTTCTTTGTGGTCTAGTATCATGCCAATATTTAACTTTAGGTTAGTCGTTCCATCTCGATAGATCAAATAAACGGTCGCCTGATCTAATACCTTTAATGAAAAATGTTCATTGATTTTCAATGCTTTCATTTTTATTTGGAATGGTTTGAAAGACTGGGTCATTTTTTTGCTTTTCTCTTTTATAAAGTTATCAAATTCAATGGCCAACATTTCATCGTCGTTCGATCGTTCAGATTGGCGAGGGTCATTATTTTTGCCCATTTTTAATATTTCGGGATCTTTATGTGTTACTTGTGTGTCTATCATGACCTGCTGAAGCACGGGTGGATCGTTCAACGTATGCCACTTCCAGTGCGTCACTGGGCCAATATTTCTGTCAAGAACGACTCCTTCGGTTTGGTTATATTTCAGTCTGTGAAAAAAGGTGAAAGGTTTAAACCAGAATTAAATTAGGAAAATTATGTATATACGAGTAAATTAATGTATAATAAGACATGTTGGGCAGTGTGAAGTGATAAGAGTAGGTAGTTAGGTACCTTATTTTGCCGCCATGGTCAAACACGACGCCGTTCCCTAGGTAGTCGAATGTAGCAAGAACGGTGTAAGGGCGAGAACGGCCACGCTCGTCAGGTTCTCCGTTACTGTAGATGACGTATCGCTGCTGTGCATTTGATTCTAAAATTAGGTATGAGAATTTTCTAACCAATAAACCTAAATTGTTCCTGAAGCAAAGAAAATATTGAACGAAATGGGATAAAACCTTCAGCATCATAATAGTCCAGCGCCATTCGTCCGTTCTTGTAGTACCAGCGGCCGCGACCATCGTCTCCGAACTCTGCCAGCCGCTCACCGGACTCGTATTGCATCAGCCCTTTGTTCTGGTTCCGCTTGAACCAGTCGAACTCGGGGTGAGCTGGACGCATGCGGTACACGTTCATCTACAGTGTTAATTAAAACGTGTATTTCAATGTGATCAATACGTGTATATACACGTTTGGATCTAAATTTAAAGCTCTAACGGAATAGGCACCTACTTACATCAAAACAACAAATAGTAATGGTTCATTTATCACATTTTATTTTCTAAATAAGTTTAATTGAACTAAGTAGTGATTTGGAGTCTCGAGAGCAGAGGTTCTGGATTTGAACTGCCTTCCATAGCTGCCTAGAAACTGAGCTTTTGGAACGCTATAAATACTGTTAGCAGTAGATATTCCTAGAATGATAAGTGGATAGGTAACTAAGTAATAGGTACTTGTCCTGTCTTGTGGGGTCTACTTATCTATTCCTTCTGACTGTAAGGAATAATAAAGAATCAATCCGTGACCTCCTGCCGCAATCAGACACGTGAAATAAATACGAACGTACAACAATAATTCTTACTTTTCTTACAACTTTTTCAGTAGGTAACATTGTCCAGCCTTTATCGATAAACGTACGGTCGGATAAAGCGTAACGTATGACGCCTTTAGCTTCGGGCTCGACCTGAAACCAATTTTCCTCATTTCAATATTTTGTAATGGTGGCCCATTCTACAAAATCGGCATAGCACCTAATTAGGTCAAACAGCACTTACATTCACGGCATTCTTGGATTTGGACATTTTAATAGTGTCGGTCGGTAGGTATCTAGGTATTTACCTAAGTATATTTATTGTGAAAGAAGTGGAGTTAGTACAAAGGGACCAAAGAAAAAGCGTAAGGGTACGCAAAAAGGCCTAGCTACTGGCGCAGATTTATATCTGCGATATTATGATACGAAAATGCACTAAATTCTCATATTATAAACATTCACAAAATAATTGTAGGTAGTATAGTAAAAATGTGATGTGTCGCAAACTTAGATGAAGAATAAAAGTAGCAAATCTTGAAAATATGTCAAATCAATGGAATGTGACAATCATAGAGCAATAAATAATTGTAAACTAGGTACACAAACATTTCAAAAAAAGCTCATACAAAGAAGTAAGTCTGATATATCTATCAGACTTACTTACGATGATGTTTTGTCTTTGTCAGCATAATATGCTGATACTAGGTTCATGAAAAAAACCTACGCGGAGCAATGCAAAGAATTTCAAATAAGAGATTGTGTTGTGGCGATACAACACACGGTGCTGCGGCCGTCTGTGGCCAGCCCAAAGTGTGCTCCAAAAAGATCAAACGGTTTTTTAACGATACTGTTCACGAACTTTTGTTAGGTACCCGTGACTCCATAGTTCTATCAGATGAACCCTTCGGATGAACCATGTTCAAGGCAGATTATAGTAGGGTAGGTAATTCATATCCGAAACGGCTAGCGCGTCATCTAATTTGATTTTATTGTACCTACGTTGATTAATGGTAGGTATTTTGTCAGAAACACGCAAGCAAGTGCTAAAACAGAAGTACATAGCGCAACGTTTCAACCCAATCGGTTGAGCGATGTTACAAAGTGTTTTAGAATGTGATAAATACCAAGAAACTTACCACGACTTTTGTCGGTTTTCCACTTTGTGGCGGGGATTTATTTTCGTCAATCGAAGGAAGCTCTGCAGCCGTTATAATCTTAATGACAGGTTCATCATACTTTGATTGGAAAAACAAAGGTAAAATTTGTTCATCTATATGTTTTTCTGTAAATGGTGACTTAAATTTACAGATTTTCTGTCCTCTGACAATTTCAAATAATTCGAAACCTTTCTTTTCCTTGCTTTCGTAATCAAGTTCTAAGTCAGAACTTACGCACATAGGGCATGTTCCACATTCTTTTCTTCTGTGATGGTGAGTCATGTCGTGAGGGGTCATCATTTGTGATAATTTCCCTTTAAATTGTTTACCTTCTTGTTTCAATCTTACTAACTTTAAAATTAAATCATCTGAGGATGATTTAAGCATATGAATTTTTGTAATATCCAGGTGCTTCTTATCATCTATAGGTTTTGATTGTTTAGATGTTTTTTCAAGTGCTGCAGTCTCTTTCGCTGCTTGCGCCAATTTCCTATTAAGTGCATTTTCTTCCTTGGCTTTCTTTATTGATTCATCTTTTAAAAATGAATTTAATTTTAGCTGCGGTGATTCTTTTTCAGTTGATTGTTTCAGATAACTTTTTCCTTTTATTTGGCTAAGTGGTAAATTCGGCTCATCCTGTTGTAATTTTATTTTGTTTAGATCCACAGTAGGTTCCTCCAAATCTGATGCATTTTTATTTCGAAACTGCGAATCTTTTGGACGTTTCTCTTTAGATAGTAGTGTAGGCTCCTCAACACCCGCAACTCCTAGCGTGTTTTTCTTTCCTCCTTGTGCATGTTCTTTGTTAGCTTGTATAGTAATATCTGTATCATGTTTCCTTCCTTCTTTTTGTGTCTCTTTTCTTTCCTTAATTCGTTCTCCATTTTGACTGGATGTTAATCCTGTTTTTGAACGTGCGCCTTTATTATCAATTTTATTCATAATGTTTTTCTCCAAGTCCTTACCTCCTTGTTTTCTTCCTTGTTCAACATTTTTTTCAGCCTTTATAGCATTTTCATTCGTTTGTTTCTCATCTTCTTTTTTTTCTTTTCCTGCCAATTTTTCAACGTTTCTTCCATTTCCTTTCACATGCTTTTCTTGTCCTTTTCTTTTAAGGTCTTCATCTTTTTCAGAATTAACGACTTTTTGTGTATCATGTTTACTTTCTTTATTTTGCGTATTTTTTTGGGTACTTTCCTGATAAGCATCATGTTTAGCCTTTACAGCCTTATTAGTTACTTTTTGGTCTTTTGAAACAGATTTAGGCTCTTCTCGTACTGATTTAGGCTCGTTTGATTCAGACTTTGCCACTTTTCGTAAAGATTTAAGGTCAGTGATTTCAGAGTTAGGTTCTCTCGTTTCAGATTTCGGAACTTTAATTTCAGATTTAAGTTCTCTCGTTTCAGACTTCCGAACTTTTCTTTCAGATTTAGGTTCTCTTGTTTCAGATTTAGGTTCTTTTGTTACAGATTTAGTGTCTTTAGTTTCAGATTTATTTTTTGACACTGATATATTTTCTTTGGTGTCAGAATCATTTGCTTTTGATTTAGGCTCTTCCCATACAGATTTAAGTTTTTTTGGTACCAATTTAAGCTCTGTTATTTCAGTTTTTCTTTCTTTTAGCATTAATTTAGATCCTTTTGGTTCAGAGGTAAATTTTTGTTTTTCCAGTTTCACTTCTTTTGATATTAATTTGGAGTCATTTGTTTCGGTGGACTTAGATGTTGATTTGAGTGTTAACTCTTTTTGCTTAAATTCAGGCTTTTCCAGTGCTAATTTGTGTGTAAACTCTTTTGTTTTACTTTGTGTGACAGAAACATTTGTGATAGATTTATCCTTATGTTTATCTTCATTATCACTTTGTTGTTTCTCTGTTTCAATTTTTTTTACTTTTGTAATAATCTCCGATGAACTTTTATGACGCAAAACTTTATTCCCAATTTTTCTTGTAACAGAAAAATTATTTCCTACTTTTAACGTATCAGTTTTCCGGCCGCCAAAAGATGTTTTTTCCTCAGATGTTTCCGCTTGTAAATCTTGTTCATTGAATCCTTTACCTTTATCTTTATTCTGATATTTCTCTTTTTCTATGTATTGGCTATCTACATTATTGTGTGCATATCGTTTAGCTTCTGGTAAAATATCATCCATAGAGTACCTACTATAATCATCATTGTCTTTAGAGTAAAATGATAGTTGATCTTTATGTAGCTTTCTTCCTGAAAGGTCAAAAGTAAATGGTCGATCCACCTTATCGAGTAACGGATGATTTGATAAAACATCAAGTTTCTTTTTAATTCTCTCATCGATTATCGGAAGACTTCTTGCTGATGCTGAACTTCGTAAATCATATAACAGGTCTCTAATAAGTGGATCACGTTCAATTCTAGACTCCCGACGACATAGTTGGTGAATGCGTAGTTCAGATTGGGATCTTTTTGGGGTTTGACTTGTTTCTTTTATACCCACGAAAGAATCGTTTAACACATTCTTAATTTTAGATAACCATTTTTTTACCGACTTTTTTGTGTTTTCTTTGTTAGCTTCACTTTTACTAAGAAAAAACTGTTTTATTGCTCTGTGGCAGTCTTGGCATGGCTGTTCTTTCGGCTTGCAGTGGTCGCATACACCCGTGACGACGTTCTTATTTATGGCTGGCACTTTCTTTAATAGCTTTAAAGCATGTTCCATTATTTTCTGGCATCGAACGCAGGCTATTTCCCGTTTTTCTGTAATAACCCGAAAATATGGCTTATAAAAGATTTGTCTTAATGTATATTTGTGGCCGACAAAAACACTCACTGTTTACAAACCCATTTCTGGTAAATATTCTGTCGATTTTATGATCGAATTCTTCGTATTATGTAATATAAATACATCTTCAGTAGTTTTTGTAGCATCCAATATAGTTCCATTATCTTGTTTTACCTACCAAAATTATATTCAAATTTATAATAAGTATTTTATATATGAAAAAAAAGGAAATCCACCCACAAAATACTCCACAGGTATTTTCCCTCCAAGTTTCAATAATCCACCACGGGGGCCCGGTCCGGATTGGTGGATACATGCCTCCGAAATAATTCTTCTATAGGTATATACCTATAGAAGGATTTATTAGGGTGTGGCTGGATATACATTATAATATAATAGTTCACAGTAATACAATAACAGTTCACTCACATCTTCCGTTTTTGTTGTAAGATGATATATGATTAGGCCGGAGTGTGCCAAGTCCACGATTTTTTCAAACTCTGTTGTGCAATCCGTGCACTGTTTACAACAAAGGCACGGATTTGCTTTTTCCCTGTAACAATGATAAACCCGATCTTAATTTGGTAGGAATTCAGCGAATAACAGATCATTAAGATATTACATTCAAATTTCTACCTAGTAAGTATACTTACTACTTACCTACGTTACGCCTATTGATTTATATGACTGTAGGACCTAGGTACTGAGTATCAATGGTACCTAGATACTTACCCATCAATTTCCTCCATTTACAGCTTCAATAATCACACAAATCTAAATACTCAGTAAAATAAAATGCTTAAATTCAAAAACCCCACACAGTAAAACCTAAACGTAAAGAGACAGCACAGACATTAAGGTATTCTATAATCTGTGGACATCAACAGCAATAGGCACTGATATGCACGCAAGGATACGATCATACGTTAGTATCTTTTAATCTCTCAGATTAATCATCCAATAGATATGACATTTAACTCAAGATCCGGGGAAGAAAAGAGACAACTGTTACTGTACCTATACAAATAGACAAAGGAATAAGTAGGAAAGTACGATGATGTTTTGTCTTATGTCAGCGTATGCACTAATTTATTGCTGTGCTGCCGAATCAAACCAATCTTGACATTTTAGAATGTCACAGGAATAATTGGAGCACCACCTAAATAACGTGTATTAAATTTATCCGATTTATAGGATAACCTGCGATTTGACATTTTAGAATGTCGCACGAATGATTGGAGCTACACCTAAATAACATGTAGGTACCTACCTATTAAATTTATTCGATTTATCAATTATTGCAGTATAGGTGTGTCTCTTTCGGGTATACGCTTTTGATAAGTCTATTGATGCTACGTCCAAGTTTAATCTAATACATTGTCCTTGACAACAAAACATCGAATGACATAGACAGACATAGGTAGGTAGGTCATAGACACTGGACATAGATGAACAGTAACTGTAGTATTTATTTCCTCTATGGAAGAAAGTTCATCCATGGATGAACTACCCAAGCTAAGCTATTAGGGACTTCAACGCGCGCGCTAGCTAAGCTAACCAGATCCATAGGTACAAAAGACTTCTACGCACGCGCTAGCTATCCCCATACAAAATACTACGACGACCGCGTTCTAGCACCTAACAAAAGAAAAAAAAACAATGTAAAGAGTAGCCAACCCCATACAAAAGACTTAAAAGCGCGGTTTATTCCCAACGGCCGCCCCTCATTCCTACCTACCCCCAGTGGTGGTCGTTGCAACAGAATAGTATTTTTTGGCCCAACCACCCCCAGTGGTGGTCGTTGGATTGGAACTAGTTATTTCCAAAGAGCCACACTTAAAACTACCACCACTGGTGGTGGTTAGAACCAAATCATGATTTGTTTGCCCAACCGCCCACGATTAAAAGACTTCAACGCGCTTTAGGTATATAGTATAGCTGATTAACCCACAGAGTACAGACCTTCCCCATACAAAAGACTTCCAACGCGCGCGCTATAATATCAGAAAATGGGTACTAACTCTACTAACTACCTACAGATTGGACAAAAATAACGTAACATGGATTTGTTTACCGTTACATAGTACCTATTTATTTCCTCATGTTGTTTACTTGTACCATGCTGGCTGTTGTATCTGAGCCTCCATTATACTTTTTTTTTGGTCTACCTCCGACCTCCTCCATTCAACCAAGCCTGTGTGAATTGATCCCAAGGAAGCACATCAAGGATTTTAAGATATTATAAATCGAAAAACATACTGTTTCAAAAGAAAACAATTTATTCAGTCTAATGAAGCTTTGGCCGCAGCATACGTAACTTAATCCTTTTTCTTTTTTTTAAATAAATTCATAATTTTCTGTGTTAATGACACAGATGTGCTCAATGGTTTAAGTACAAGTTCTTTTGTGCAGATATTATGCAGGGGACCAAATGCGAGAGCAACCACAGTGCATGCTAAACAAATAACATTGTACGGCATACTGAAATCTGGAGTAGGCAATGAGACCATAGCGCCGTTTGTTCTGAACACAGCCGGATACCCTGAAACACAAACAAATATTTTTAGCATCTAGCAGCTAGGTCCCTCACTAAGATAAACATTTTATAATTGTAGCCCCAAGTTTGGAATTATAGAGGGAGCACTGTGCTAAGTAGAATATAGTTTATACTTCTGGACTGTCACAATATATTTACAGCAGGCCATTTTTATATGAATCATGTCGAAAGACGGTGGCCGGCTTAAATGCTTTTGTGGGGAGCTGGCCCACGGCCTGTACTTTTCCCATCACTGATCTAGCTAATAACTAAATAACATTTATGATATGCACATGATGTTCGCATAACCATAATTAAATTGACAGCAGGATGTGGCACCGGTCCTTGTTATTCCTGATTCTCTACATACATGGTATCCTGGGTTGGGGTCATGATTTACATAAGTAACTTACATGGTTTTGAAGCATTGACAACTGAATCAAATAAAGACCCTGTTATAGGGAGACTCGTATAATTCCTGGCAGTCGGCAGGTTTGCAGATATCAATGCAGAACCAATGTAGAACCCATGATTGGCATCCGGAGGATATTCTTGCCACTTGAGGAATACAAATTCAAAATCTATAGTGATGGTTGTAGTTGATCTTGGAGGCAACTTCAAGAGCAGTTCTAAATGATATGGCTTTTGTCGACTTCGTCCAGGCGAATAATACTGTGATATGACTAGTTTACTCTCAGCTTCACCATTGATTCTCAAAGTGCTAAGTTGTATTGGCAGCCACCACGGAGCATTTTCCATGACTACAACATGTATAGGAGTCCAAAAATTGTTTGTGAGCTCTGTTACAATGCCTCCAAATTCTTTTCCAAAACCAAGCACATATCTATTGAAGTATAGAGGTGGTGGTACTAGAACAGTTATGCTGTTTTGAGTATTTTCGTATTTGGCTGCAATATTGATCATCTGATTATCTGCTTTTATGTTATAGACTGCAAAAGTGGTTTCACTACCACCTCTAAGTGAAACTATAGTAGATTTCGGTTGCGGGCTCAATTTGAAGGGATTTGTGTCATAAGAAGTTACATCGACATAGACTTTGCTGCTAGATGAGAGGGGGCAAGCGCCCGGCAATCCCTGTCCAAAAAGTTTCCTGAATGACCAGTCAGCTCCACCTACTATTCTGTGATCATACACAAGAGCTACAGTCTGTTTTATTTCTAGGTTGGTTTCAGTACACTCCTTTGATTTGCACACATTCCTTACATGTACCCCTATTGAATGGTAGTTAGTATTGTGAATCATCCTAGAATTTAGCAGTGATGAGAAGCCGCGGCTAGACTCGCAAGGTAGGAGTTTCTTCCAAGGTGTTAAGTTTTCTGTACAAACTATTTCCCTTGGCAGTGATGCATATCTCAGCTGTGATGTGAGATTTTGACTTGGCTTTACAGCACTTGTGGGCCATAATGGCATTTGAGGTGTCACAGTGTTGAAGGTGTCTATGAAGTTCAGTGAGGCGCAGAAGAGGCCAGATAGTGTGGCACAGAGTTTTCTCCACTGGGTGTCGACATCTGTGACTTCTGGTGAAAACCAGGCATATAGTTCAGCACCAGGGCCGGCATCGAGTACTGGATACCCCCACTTATCATGTCTCCACTGTCCTTCAGTTAGAGTCAGGTGCAATTCCTCCACTTGAAAATAGGATATCACCTCAGTCAGCCCTCTTGGAGAAAGATTTGAATTTTCATCTGTAAAGACAAGATAAATCAATAACACTAGTAGTCTGGAAGGTAAACTGTTACATATCGGATAAGATAATAATATTAGCAACGCATGCGGTGATTATTAGGTATGTATACTTACATGAAGGATCATGATCAACAAGGGTAATAAACTGAAAATATGAATACAAATGTGTTGGAGGTAAAGGCTTAATGAACAATTCTTCATTGAACTGGTCTCCATGAACACATACAATAACGAGCACCAGAACAAGGTGAGAAATTATAGCTCGTCCGGCTCCCATTTAGCGTTATTTTATTGTTATTGCGTAGGTATGCACTAATCCTCGATAGTTAGGGCACGGTATGTTCATTTATAAACTTTGAGACTTTAAATAACTGAACAATGTTAACTTCTGTAAACAATACCAAAGAGAATACAAACGCTACGCTAGAAACAATACAGGAAATATTTTTTATACTGTCCCAACAACCTAACCAACACCAACATTCATTTCATCCAAAAATCCAAATCAATCAACACGAACAGCAGATATAACTTTTATTTTGGCTTCGCACGGTTTGTGCATTTAGTCAGTGTTTGGGCGTTGTCGCCAGTGCAGGCAGCTCCAGGATATTATATTATTAATTAAACCATTCAATGAAACGAGCTAGGTATCTTGACAGCTATATTTTCTCTTTTTGATCGTCAGTTGTTCCGACAGACCAGAACTACTAGGTACCAAATTCAAAAACCTTAGGCAGGCGACACGCGGTGAAATAAAGCTGAGCACAGACGCTGCAGCACCGTGTGTCGCCACACCACCCCCCCACAGAGAAGAAAAACCCAACAGAGAATATAAAAATAAAATTAAAACCAATTCAAGTTACAAATCTAAAATATCTCTGAATCTTACTTTCCTGCCGGACCGAGTGGTGACAGGAATGGGAGGTGATGGACTATGAACTAGGCGAGTGGGATTATGAACTGGACCAAGTGCAGGAGATGAAGAATTAGGAGCAGGCGTAGGACATGATGCAGCTGTGGCTGGCGCGGACGGCGAACGTGATGCGCCGCCAATAGGAACGCCAGAACAAGGATCTAGGTGAGCAGGCTTCACGCGGTCTATGCTGACCGTAGCCTCCCTGCCATTGACATCAATCGTGAGCGTCTTGTCTCTTCTCCTAAGTACACGATGGGGTCCTGTGTAAGGTGGCTGCAATGGTCGACGCACTGCGTCGTCACGCAGCAATACATGCGTTGACGTTGCTAAATCCTTGTGGATGAAAGATGATGGCCGAGCATGGTGTGAAGCAGGACAGGGACGAAGAATTTCCATACGGCTCCTCAGGTCTGTAACGAAGTCCATGTGATCGCCCTGACTCCTGGGCTCTTCTGGTGGCACAATAAGTTCGCCAGGCAAGCGGAGAGCTTCTCCGTACACGAGCTCAGCTGAGGAAGTCTCCAGGTCCTCCTTCAGCGCCGTTCGCATCCCAAGAAGAACAAGTGGGAGAGCCTTTGTCCATGTGTCAGCGTGACACATTAAAGAGGCCTTCAGTTGGCGATGCATGCGCTCGACCATACCATTTGCACAGGGATGGTAACTGGTCGTGCGAATTCGTTTCGTGGCGCACACATCCATAAGGCGATGGAATAAATTGGATTCAAACTGACGACCTTGATCTGTGGTTAACAGGTTAGGAACGCCAAAACGGGAAATCCAGCCGTTGACAAATTTGTCTGCTACCTCTTCGGCAGTGATGGTGACCATTGGCCACACCTCCGGCCACCGCGTGTATCGGTCAATCGCAGTGAGGCAGTAGTTAAAACCGTTGGAGTGTGGTAGTGGACCAATGATGTCGATGTGGACGTGTCTAAATCTCCCAGAAGGTTGAAAGTGGCCAAGAGGCGACACAATGTGTTGGCTCACTTTGCTGCGCTGGCAGTGCAGACAGAGGCGTGCCCACTTGCGACAGTCTTTGTTGACTTGCGGCCAAACATAACGCTCAGTCACCAGGCGAACGGTTGCTCGCGCACCAGGGTGGCTGAGATTGTGACAGCGGTCGAATGCAGCTTGACGAAATGGTGGCGTCAAATAGGGTCGTGATCGACCGGTGGACGTGTCACAGAGTACAGTAGTGTTAGTACCAGGAATGAGGATCGGTTCTAACCTTAAGGAAGAATTATCACGCACTCTAGCTAACTCTTCGTCCGTGCGCTGAGAGTGGGCGAGTGCGGCATAATCCTCTTCGAGTGAGATCGACTCAATTCGAGACATGGCGTCTGCTACGACGTTATCTTCACCTTTGATGTAAACGATATCCGTCGTGAACTGGCTTATGAAAGAAAGCTGGTTCAGCTGGACGGGAGGCAGCTTGTCCCGCCGCTGTGCGAAAGCATAAATTAGCGGCTTGTGATCAGTGTAGATGGTTGCATGCTGAGCTTCCAAAATATGCCTGAAATGCTGTACACTTTCGTAAACACCGAGAAGTTCGCGGTAGTATGCTGGCCACTCTGACTGTTTGGCATTCAGCTTTTTGCTGAAGTAAGCCAATGGTTGCCAGTCATCCTGATCGTTGATGCGCTGCTGAAGGCATGCTCCCACATGTGTGCTTGATGCATCAGTGAAGAGACCGAGCGAGGCGTTGCAGTTTGGGTGGGCTAAATTAGTTACGGACATCAAACTCTTTTTGCACGCTTCAAAGCACTCTTCTAACTCTGCCGTCCAAGTAAAAGGTTTTGCACCCTTACCTTGAATGGCAGTAACAGCATCGATTAGAGGTGCCTGGTATTTTGCGGCGTCAGGCAGAAACCGGCGGTAGAAATTTACCATGCCAAGAAAACGACGCATACCTTGCACAGTTTTGGGTGGCGGGAACTCCAGTAGGGCTTGAATCCTGTCCTCAGGTGGACGCGTGCCTGCTGCACTAACTCGATAGCCCAGGAAAGTTACCTCCTCAGCACCAAAATGGCTTTTGACTAAGTTGATGACGATGCCATACTCGTGCAACCTCTGAAACAGAATTTCCAGGTGTGCAGCATGTTGAGCCTGATCCCGAGAGTGGACCAGAATGTCGTCAACGTACGCAAAACAGAAGTCAAGGCCACGCACGACTTCATCAATAAATCGCTGAAAAGTCTGTCCCGCATTACGCAAACCGAACGACATGTACGGAAATTCGTACAAGCCGAACGGGGTGATGATGGCGGTCTTGCAGACGTCTGCATGATTTACTGGTATCTGTTGGTAAGCTTTGACAAGGTCAATTGTGCTGAACACAGTTGAGCCTGCCAAATTCTGACAAGCGTCACTGATATGCCGAACAGGATATCGATCGGGGACAGTGCGAGCATTTAAAGCGCGGTAGTCACCGCATGGACGCCACGTTGAGTCCTTTTTAGGAACAAGGTGCAGAGGAGATGACCAGGGACTACTCGAGGGTCGAGCAGTACCTACGCGGATCATCTCGTCAAACTCCTTCTGGGCGACGCGAAGCTTGAACGGAGCAAGGCGGCGGGGTCGAGCTGAAACCGGTGGGCCATCAGTAGTGTTGATGAAATGCACCGTTGAATGTTTCGGGTCCCTAGGTGCTCCAGGCGGTCGCGTCACATCTGGGAACTTCGCCAAGATTGCGGAGTACGGCGAGTCGGGAATAGATACTACCTTAACGCTTGGCTGATCTGCTGCGCGAAGGTCTGCGGAGGAAGACAGTCCTGTCTTCCCGTCGCAAAGTCGGCCTCTGGTGCAGTCGGGTAGGAGATGGTAGTACGATAGGAAATCGGAGCCAATGATGCCACTTTCCACATCTGCAATAACAAAATTCCATTTAAACTCTCGCCTAAGTCCCAAATTAAGATTGACTGGATACAGGCCATACGTGTTAATTTTAGTACCATTTGCGGCGACTAAGTCGTATGGTAAAGGTTGGTGTGTTCGTCCCTTTACGTAATGCTTAGGAATACAGCACAAGTCTGAGCCAGTATCAACCAAAAATTTCAGTTTAGAATACAAGTCAGTTACAAAGAGACGGCGATTAGTAGGGGAGCGATCAGTAGTCGCCTCTACCGACCGCTGCTTGAGTTTCCCTGATCAAAATTTGACGGGCCAGACCAGATGCATGGTTTTACACACTTTCGTGCCTTTGTTCCAAATCGATCGTGGTAAAAACACAGCTCTGGATTGCGAGAACGTGAGCGGCTGCGATCCCGATTAGAGCTGCGACTGCGTGCTCGACCTCGTTGGTCATTCTCACCAGAAAAATTTTGAGTGAGTGAAGCTATTATACGAGTCAGCTCGTCCACCTTCTTGTGAAGTTCTTGAACCTCAGAATTAGGCTGTTGCGGAACCGGGTGTGATTGGGTAGAACATACCTCGAATGATGCAGTATTAGAATTTATTTCTGCAAGGTTGTCAGCCAGTTCGCCAAGCTCAGCTAACGTTTCCAGCCGTTGGGCAGTCAAAATGGTCTGGAGATACCGCGGAAGTCTGCTCATCCAGATAGTCTTCATGATATCTTCCGGGAACATGGGACCTGCCAAAGACCTGAGATGCCGCAGGAACGAGGAAGGTTTCCTATCACCGATCTGCTCTTTCTCGAGGAGCCTTTTCTTCACGCGAGTCTGAAAATCTGGTAATTATGGCGTGCTTCAATGCGGAGTATGGTTGTACTGTAGGAGGCTGTAAAATTAAATCTTCCACTTCCCGCGTGCAGTTGGTGTCTAAGTGAGCGATTGCGTAATTAAATTTTGTCAGCTCTTGAGTAATGCCGTTTATGCAGAACTGAGCCTCAAGACTAGCGTACCACAAAGCAGGGCGGTCCTGACAAAAGGGAGGCGTGCGGATGGATACTCTAGCTACTGTACTAGTATCTGTAGTTTCGACGGCGGACGCAACGCGCCGACCACTCGCGCCAGTCCTAGCGTCGGCAGAAGCCTGTTCGAAATTCTCCATCTCGCTGTCACTCATGACACGACTGAATGGGATAGGTAATGAATGGAATGGTATAGTGAGACAGACACAGATATTTACGAATAAAATAAAAAAAATGGTATACAGTAATACGGTAAAATAATATGCCGTTACCCTTATGTGAAGTATAAAAAACAAATTACCAAATTAAAGTCTTGCACTGTACTGTCTCAATTGCTCACAATTCACAAGTTATCACTGTAGGTAGCATGCGATGCACGTAGAGACGGATTTAAAACAATAAAATGATATATCAAAAAAAATCTCTTGCATAACACTCATCGATGTGCGGAGAAAACTTCCAGGTCGTCTCGTCGACACTCGGCGTTGCAGCTCTGGCCGTAGGCGGCGAATCTCGAACTCTTCGTGCCGTAGTGCCAGCGCCCATGTAGGTATATGGCGCGGCAGCGAGCGAGTGGTCTTGGCGAATATGTTGGAACGCCCTTCGAAATTAAATGTTGCTGCGAGTTGCACGTAGGTAGATCACGTCGGGGTCACCAATTTGGGCGTTGTCGCCAGTGCAGGCAGCTCCAGGATATTATATATTATATTATTAATTAAACCATTCAATGAAACGAGCTAGGTATCTTGACAGCTATATTTTCTCTTTTTGATCGTCAGTTGTTCCGACAGACCAGAACTACTAGGTACCAAATTCAAAAACCTTAGGCAGGCGACACGCGGTGAAATAAAGCTGAGCACAGACGCTGCAGCACCGTGTGTCGCCACAAGTGTATTAGTACAGTAGATCACATTTGACAATTTCTCAAAATTCAACAAACGTACACCTTGTAACCTTGTAACAGCGGGCATAAAATAATGTATTTTTTCATTTTCTTAGAACTGCACAATTACTTAACTTTTTTCAATTACGATTACTTATTTATTGTAATAATTACCGATACGAGTAATTTTACAATTCGCTTTCATTAATAAACCATTCTAAACACAATAAACAATTTCTGATCTACAGAACTGAACGTCGTTACAATGTTGCGTCTGTTAACCCTTTTTCTACACTAGGGATATTTCTCTAAAAATCGAGAGCTGATAAGTTGAATAATGAAGTTGAAGTGACTACAGATGACTGGGGAAAAGTCGTAGAGAAAACAAAGAAAAACATTTATTCAAGATTTTGAACGAGATGTGAGAATAGACAAATGATTGAAAATGAATTATTAATATCTCTTAGTGCTGACAGCATTGATGAAGATGACAATACTAGTAATGGATTAACTCGCATTCGTAATAATTTTCGCAACGAACTCATAATCGTCACTCCACGAATTAATTTACGTAGCGAAATTTTGCGAAGCGCGAAGCGAATTCGTCGCTCGCGTCATACTTAATTTTAATGCAGCGGCCGGCAGCGAGCATGCGTTCTCTTCGTCCGCCTCAATGTAACTAAGTCTGTTTCATTCTCATGAACGTTAGCACATTCATACGGACGCTATAAAACTTGGTTTAGCAATTATTATCCTTGATAGGCTTGTACTTAGTACTACTTACGGTCGTATATCGAATGAATGCATGTAACAGATCAATTCGTTGAAATCGTGTGAACTACGAAAAATGATCACGTAAATGAATCGTCAATTAATCGTCTCATTTAGCAAATAGCATAGCAATAGCAATTAGCATGCTAAGACTCGACAATTCGCGTGTGTACGAAATTTATATGAAATCGCATTAATTGCCATCACTAGACAATACTAATAACAGTTCACTCGTCGGTCCAAATCAGTACTGGAACATTTCGAAAATCGTAGTTTGGAGAAAATCAGGTTTAAAGATTTTAGAAGTTTTCAAATGTCATTTTAACTATTATGAAATTAAGTATGTTTAATTACTTTTAGTTCATAATATGCAGATTTAACACGGTTTTATTGTGTGGTAGCTAAGGTTTAAGTATTATTTGTAGTTATTGAGTAATAGTTATATTTGTGAGATGTTCCAATAATGAACTAAACCTTTCTTGTATAAAATTAGAATAAAATGGAATATTTCCAAATGAGCTGGAAATCTAACTAATATTATTAAGTCGAAAGTTTGTGAGTGTGCGTGTGTGCATGTGTGTATGCTTGTTAGGTCGTCACGCTCAAAAAGCTGGACAGATTTGCATGAAATTTGGTGCGCAGTTAGGTTATCCCCCAACTTAGGACATAAGCATCATCATCCCCGTTTTCCATCAGTGCGATTTAAACTGTGAAAATCTACCAATAATCATCATCATCACCCTGAAGACGTCCACTGCTGAACATAAGCCTCCCCCTTAGACCGCCACACTGAACGACAACTTGCCACTTGCATCCACCGGTTGCCTGCGACTCTTTTGATGTCATCGGCCCATCTAGTGGGAGGCCTTCCTACACTACGTCTTCCAGTCCGTGGTCGCCTTTCTAGAACCTTTCTTCCCCATCGGTTATCAGTTCTACGAGCGATGTGGCCTACCCTTGTCACTTCAGCTTGCAAACCTTGAGAGCAATGTCGTAAACTTTAGTTCTTTGACGAATATCCTCGTTCCGGATTTTATCGCGCAAAGAAGCTTCGAGCATACTAGCTCTTTCCCTTGCCCGCTGTGTGACTCTGAGCTTTTTCAAAACGCCAGCAGTTAAGGACCACGTCTCAGTTCCATAAGTCATTACTGGTAACACACACTGGTGGAAGACCCTTGTCTCAAGGCACTGTGAAATTATGGACGAGAAAATGTCACGTAACTTCCCGAACACTGGCATCCGAGTTAGATTCTTCGGGTGACATCTTTGTTGAAGTTGGACCTGCCTAACTGGATAATCTGCCCAAGGTATCCGTTCCAGACCAAGAGCTTTAAAACCTCCAATGCGTTCCTGAACAGTTTCGGAGAAATAACATCTCTCTCTCACGCCTTTCTGCAATAGAATAGGTTTCGTGCTCTCGTCCTGCAGTCGGATTGACACGGTGGGCGGTGTAATATACAAGCACTTCATTACTTCGATATACCTATAGTCGATATGGCATCGCTGAAGAGGCTGCATTACTGCCCACTTGCCCAGGTCTCGATTGAATCGAAGGCTTTTTCATAGTTCACAAATATAATGGCCAATTATACTCCAGAGTCTTCTATATAATCAGCCGGAGCTTGTGTATGTGGTCTATGGTGCCAAAACCTTTCCGGAAACAGGCTTGTTCGGGAGGCTGGAAGTCATCAAACCTGCGTTCGAGGCGGTTCAAAAGGACTCTCGAGAACAGCTTATACCTACAAATTACTCGGGATTAAGTTGGGTCTATAGTTCTTCAATAAGATAGTTACACCTTTTTTTAAGAAGAGCACCACCACACTCCTGTTCCATGCTTCTGGCGTGATACCCTCGAGAATTAAATAACTTCTGGATGACTAAATGTATCGTTTATGAATCCACCCGCTCCGCAATTCCGCACGCAGATAGTTTATCCCCGAACTTAGCACATAGGTTATAAGTTATCATCATCATTAGCATCATCATCAACACTGTTTTCCATCAGTGCGACAAAACTGTAAAAACTGCCCAATTTTCATGAAATTTGGTATGCAGGTAGCTTACACCTCAATTTCACATAGATTACAAGTCATCATTATCATCATCACCGTTTTTCATAAGTGTGATAGTTAATTTATAGCAAAATCAAGCTGCATCAAACTAATTTACGCGGCGTCCAGAGCACCAACGGAGTAAAACGCACAAAAACCATATTCAACTTCTAATTAATTCAAAGTCATATTGGAACATTTCAAAAAATACTGTTAATGAACTCGTGATAGACTATGGATATCGAAGTTTGAGTGGGACATTTCGAAATAAGCTAATAATGAACACGAGAATAATAGTATTATTGTAAATAGTTATATCGGAATCAATGGTTTCCTGACAACTAGAACTAAAGTTTGAGTTGTACCGTTAGTGATTTAGAAAGATTTAACGATTCCCTACCGTTTCTCATACTTATCTCAAAACACGTAATTTCGGATTTGTTCCGGTAATGAATCCGACCGACGGACATACTCGTACATAGTTCAACTGAATAAATTCATATTTTTGTGTGATTTATGTACCTTCTTGTCTTATTGTGCTTCTTTAAATTTACGAAACTAAAACTAATAATGTGACTGGGATTCACCTGATGATTTTGAAAATTTACAATATATGTTTTAAGCCCATATTGATTCATTAACTTTAATCGATGATTTTAAGCAGGTTAGCTTTAACTGAATCGTGACTTTGACTATGTAAATAATTGACTTGACTACTTGACCACGGGGATCGCTTGAATGCTATGATTTCCCTATTGTGAAATTAAGAATTAATTATTTTAATTGTTGACACTGGCTAAATGCACAAACCGTGCGAAGCCATAACTAACAAAAACTATTACAGTGAGTGAGACGTGAGTAAATGGCCTTCATGTCCATCAATGAATTCAATGATGAGTTGACATTGACACTTGACAGACAGTGCTTTTTTTTTTTTTGTTTTAGTTATGGCTTCGCACTGTTTGTGCATATAGCCAGTGTCAAGTATTTTATTTTAAGTATTTCTTAATTTCACATTAAAAAGACACAGCAATGTTATAGAAATCGTGGTCAAGTAGTCAAGTCAATTATTTACATCGTCAAAGTCACGATTCAGTAAAGTAGTGGATGCTTTACTGAAACTTCCTGGGAGTTTTGGTAAAAATGCGAAATGACACGTTTTTTGAGTTTATATCATTCGCCTACACTCGTGCACGTTAACGAACACTTAATGGTTAATATTCCACCAATATTACACATTAACACTCGAAGAAACACAAGTTTGAGCTAATAATATAAAACCAACAACGTCTCACTATCGGATTCCCGCCAAAACTCCCGACAGACAGTGCTGTGTGTAGGTAGTAGGTAGTTACCTCGAACGGGCTATATTCACGCAGTAATTTTGACAGTCACAAGATTTTTTTTTTTAATTGCACAATTTTTTTGTCTGTACAATTTCGGTCTTGCAGGATTGTGTATATGAATCCCGCAAATGAGTGAAAAAATGGAATATGAGTTCATTTGATCACTCACTTACTCATTAGGATGTTATACATGTCCTGTGGTACGGACGATAAATGCTGCAAATTTACATACGTGTGCGTAATTTAGTTTGACGTCTTATGCATGTGTGCACTTTTTTGACATTTATAATGGTTTGTTTTGGCTATTCTTACGCAGTAAGGCGTATTACCAACATAAGAGCATTTTTGTCAGAAAACAGCAGCTCTAATGTTATTGGAATAGAGACTATTATTGTAGTCTTAACAACTTTACGATAATTTTGCTACGTGTGGTATATATATAATAAAATTGTGTACAGTGTATATGTGTACACGATGAATGCAGATAAAGAAAGAAAACGTAGTAGGTAGGTAGGTACCTACCTATCTTTTTTGCGTTTTATTTTTCCTTACAAAGAATATTAATTTCTATGTAATAAATTGGCTAGATAGGTAGGTATGGTATAGTAATAAATTGTAATAAAAATGTATCTTATACATTTTTAGATTAGGTAAGGCTGACACAACATCTTATTGACAACAATCATATTTTGATCATCATTTGATATTGTGAAGTCGTAGTTGAAATGTTTAATGGCTAAGTAGGTACCTACTGTATAATGAAATAAGGGTTTTCCTACCTACTGATAGGGACTGATATCGATATTTCCAAAATATAGGTGTTTGCTACGGAAATACTGATAATGCTATCGATATTTAGCTAAATATCAGTACTTTTATAGGTACCTATTTGTCTTTTACTGGTATAATGGTATCCATGCCTATGTACTCATATCGATACTTTGAAATAATGTACTTACTTATCTACCGACATTTTAAGAAAGCGATGCGATGTTTGCCAGAATAGGTGCCTACCTACCTATCCTATAGTTCATTGATCATTCCACTCAACACCATACGTTTAATTTCATATTCCGTAAGTCCCGTACTTCAACTTTGACCTAACCAAACATCATAAAATCAGTCCAGCTGTTCTGAAGTTATAAATGGTGTAACTAGCACGAATTTGTTTATTACAATTTTCGTACATGAACTAATGTTTTAAAAACAAATGCACAGACCTACCATTCTAGGGGAGCGGAGGGTGAGAGGTAGGTCATGGCAGAGGCTTATTTCGGAGATCCCCTTAGGCCATGTGCAGGATTTCTGGATTTGCAAAGGAGTAGATTATACTTAACACTAAAAATATTAAAAAAACCAGACACATTATGTGAGCAGTTTTCAGAAATAAAACAATTTTTTCACAAGTAGGTGCATAATTTAAATTTTATTGCAGTATCATATCAAAATAAACACAATCTGATAACTAATCTTTGTAACCAAGGAGTAGTAAGTAAACTAGTTGGCTGCAAAATATATTCACAAACAATTAGTTAGGTAGGTACTAAAATTGTGTTTTAATTATTAGATACCTACTGTACCTTCCTCCTTAACCCGGGCTTAGAACCGGAGTCATAAATGTTAAATTATATCAACATTTATGTGGCGGAGTTACACAGTCATAATAATAATTTGTCCCTTATTATCATAAACATACATACTTACATACACCAAGTGAAATGCATGCAATAAATATTATAATAAATAAATGAAGTATAACATATGCACCTACATACCATTTAGAATCTAAATTTTAGATATTATTATTGACAAAACAAACATATTATTATAATATTTTAATCAACAATCACAAAAAATATTCACACAAACAAAATTACTTAGTAAACCAACTAATAACCCACTGCAGGTACCTACATAATATACTGCAACATTGTAATATGTACACAATGTAAATTTTGTTATATTAGGCTGGCCTTTTGCAATGTCTTGCAGAAGACCAGCACATGGATGGTCTTTCAGTCCATTGAATATTGACGTTTGTTTTTATCCAAGCAAGTAATAGGTACCTGTACCTAATAACACATCAAGATTTTTTGAACCCGCAGTAAAGTTGAAATAAACTGCTGCCATAGCAATAATTGGACGGCGTTATGAAATAACGGAAGAAGCGACAAATCAGTAAAACTGAGAAAAAGAGCTACAAAGTTTTGAAATTTAAATATGCTGCTGAGAGCACAATATTTATGTTATTGGTGTGATTTTTACTTATGTGATATATTATTATGTATATTTTATTTCATAAAAGAACATATTTTTGTATAATGCATAGTATAGAAGATATTGTCATTTTTCCGCTTAATTCCATATTACGTTTTGCATTATTTGTACGATTTTAAAATTGCAGTATGGAATCAGGCGCCATTTTGTCATTTAATACGTTTATACAATTTAGTTTTGGGGGTAATGAAGGGTATAAAGAGATTATATCCAAAGGCAAACTAGTTATATTTTACCTAAAATAAACAAAAACTTGTTTTTGACAACAAAACAATCGGAAAAACGGTTGAATAAATGAAAATAAGTATACTTCATAAAAAATCGAAAACGTAAAGCAACTTTTACTCAATAGCCCAGTGGAATTAAATATTAAAATCGCGAAGCTTGTTGTACTGCATTTTTGGTGTGTTGTAGAACAGTTATGTTAGTGTACCTAGTATAAATCCAAACATGCAACCTAAAAGTCGTAAACGATGCGTTTTAGACAAACGTACTTCAGTCCTTTTATAAAGTCAATTAAATTTGCACCAATTTAATCCCAAACGAAACTATAAGGATCAAGCTATGACCCTTCAATAATGTGGTCCATTACCCGGCAAAATGACACTGTTAAGTTTTGCTCCCGTCCGAAGCTAAATATTGGTGAAATCCCTCGTCCTTTGAAAAAGGTCACTAATACAATGTTTTTGTACGTTTAATCAACTTTCATTTAATGGTACAAGACGAAGTCTGTGATACTAATAGTTCACTTACAATCTTGAAGGTAAAAGTGGGGTTTGAAAAATTGGCGCATAATGCATTAAATTATATAATAAAGGATAGAAATACGTTTTAATTTGTGGCCACCTTGCTATACTGAAAGCTAGTTAATCGTACTACATCATTGTTTCAGTGAATTTTTTCATAGGACCAGGGATTTTACCAATATTCTGCTTCGAACGGAAGCAAAACTTAAAATAGTAATTTTTCCGGAAAAACTTACTGTATTTGAAGGGCCACAGTTTGATCGTTATAGGGTTTATAGAGCTGCGTTTGGGTTTCAATTTTTGCAAATCTTATTAACCTTATAAAAGTCCAGAAGTGCACTTGTCCAAAACGCATAGTATATGACTTATAGAGCAAAAAAGTGAGAAAAGTCTCAAAACTTCAAAGTTTTTTTGCGTGTTGCCAAGCTAGCACAAGTTTTCCAAAGTTGCTAATATGGATTTAGGTATACCATATCCTTACTAGTCCATACAACCTACCAAAAATGCAGTACCACATCAAGCATTGCGATTTTAGCCCTATTTTATAGCTAATTCCACTGGGCTATAATGATTGTTTGATTCTCAATCAATGAAATAGATGAACCAATGGATACTCAATAACGAACTATGCGCCTATTTTTGGTGGGTAATTTGATTTTGCATTTTAGATTTATAGTTGTTTAATAATGAAACAACGAATTAAGTCGAATGTCTCAGGATTTAATTCGTTTATGTTTAATAAAACCTTATTTATTGTATTTTGGAATAGCGATTTAGGCGCTTAGTTTGGTATTACAAAGCGATAAAATGCATAGAACCTAACATTTTAAGACATGTCGCTTGATTCACCCCTCTATATTAAGGTAGGAGAGTTGATTTTTGAACAAAAAAACGACTAGGAATATAGTTTAAAGTCTCTACAATCGAACTGTATCATTAACTTTTTTTTTTTGGTTTGTTCGTGTAATTCGTTATTTCATAACGCCGTCCAATTATGCATGTTATGGTATGCAAACCCTAGGTAGGTACCTGCCTGCACGCATACCCTATAAAACATGCAAACTGGCTTTGCAACAACCGATAGGTTATGTAGCTCACGATTTTTTACGCAAGGGTCAACATGGTAATCTCCCGAAATAATGTAGGTACCTACTGTGAGAATAAGGGTGGTATTGATATTATAATATACTTAATAGTATCCTTTCTGTGATGGCCATCTGCAAAGTGCAAACAAAACAAATGTTTTTACTTGATTTTACCATGAAAGTGATACAAAACAAAGTACCTACCTACAAACTTGAAACTACAAACAAAACCAACGGGAGACGTGTCGATCAGACGACGTATCGATATGTAGGTAGGTATATCTAATATCTATCGCGTCTGTGACAGGGTTGCCATATCAGCAAACTCAATTAGCCTTATTTTGCCTAGGTATCAAGTAGCCTAAATATTTATTTTGACAAGTAGCCCAATTTCGCCTTACATCTTGAGCCAAGTAGCCTATGTTTTTAGGCCAAATAAAGAGAAAACGCGAAAAAAGACAGAATGAGATATCACCCGGACATATCAAATTGACTCACTGGATTCGTGACATCTCATTGCGGGGCACCACCGCGCTCTAGGGCTTTAGGCAATTGCATCCCAGCGAGGTGTCACTTAATTTTGGCGGGCAGAATAGTAGAAATATTGTTTTCTCGATTTCATACGCGTTTGTCTATGCAATATGCATATCTCACTCCTATAAATAGTGGATGTACCTAACTAGAAGAAAGCAAGCAGTACGGAAAAAACATGAGGAACGAAAGGTTGACGTGCATTTATAATATTAAGTTTAGTTACAAGCATTTATTTATACTTATCAAGAAATTACTAAATCCATACTTGGGGTAATCTTGAAGTACTTATCCTAAATCGCCCGTTTTTGTTTTTTGTTTTCTAGCTTGAATGGCTACATGTGGTCGATTGTATTTTTTGCCCCTTGATATAGCCTAAATAGCGATAATCTGCCTAATCTGGCACCACTGGTGTCAGTCGGTAGCGGTACTATAGTCCACAGAACAAAATACTCCTAGCGTAGAATGAAGTATTCTCAGATAATAAAATTTGAAAGTTCCTATTCATGGGGATACGTAGTGGTTTTTTGGCTATGATATTATTATTATTACTATTTAACTTCATTCTTTTTTTTATCTGTGCTACTGCGTGAAAATAGCTTCTGCCAAATCTTTGCCGGAGCTTTGGCGGGAATCCGATAGTGAGACGTTGTTGGTTTTGTATTATTTTCTCAAACTTGTGTTTCTTCGAGTGTTAATGTGTAATATTGGTGGAATATTAACCATTAAGTGTTCGTTAACGGGCACGAGTGTAGGCGAATGATATAAACTCAAAAAACGTGTCATTTCGCATTTTTTCCAAAACTCCCAGGAAGTTTCAGTAAAGCATCCACTACTTTACTGAATCGTGACTGACGATGTAAATAATTGACTTGACTACTTGACCACGATTGCTATAACATTGCTGTGACTTTCTTAATGTGAAATTAAGAAATACTTAAAATAAAATACTTGACACTGGCTATATGCACAAACCGTGCGAAGCCATAACTAAAAAAAAAAAAAAATCTTTGCCAAAGCGAACTTAGGTAGGTACCTACCTATTCTAGCGTAGCGTTTGTATTCTCTTATTCTCTTTGTCTTTGGTACCTATAGCCAAAGAGAATACAAGAGCGTTTTCCAAATAAAGTGTACCCCCCACTTTTGGGCTGTCCTCTGTGTTTGAAGTCTAATAACAAAAAATAATTATATGTGGCTAATTATTTGAATGATTGGAGATTATTAAGCATATCCTAAACTAGTTAAATGCAAACGTTGATTCAACTATTACTGCGTAATATTTAAGTAATGACCATTTTAAAACACTAAAAGGTCAATTTTTGGCGTGTCCCACCCTCAAAATTCTCGGTGTTAGAAGAGATTCTGAATACTTTTTGTACTAGGGTAGCATGAGTTTTTGATATATTTAGAACGACTGTTGAGTCCCCTATCGTCACCGGTAGTTTTTAATTTAAATCCTATGCCCATTAAAATACAATTTGGTTTTCAAAAATATGATAAAAAGTGGAACCGACCGGACATGTCGGGTTTGTCACGGCTAAAACTACCTTATGAAGATATTTATTTGACAATATTACAATTTCTATATTGCGACATCACTCATATCATACCAACAGCTATATTTAAAAAACCAGCTGTCTAATAGATTTTGAGAAATAGACTTAATTTGTGTGAGTAGCGCGACCGTCAACATTTCGTCTGTCGGGTTTGAGACACATTATCTACTGATCCAGGTCACTTTCCGGCATATGACTGTATTCAAAAGATGAACAATATATTAATGTAACGTTATTTGTACTTGATTACGAACGTAGTTTAACAATTACGTCTGAATAAAATTTTGAATATAAAATGGGAAGAAAACGACACGTCGGTTTTGCGACATTTTGCCCCGTGACCTACAGGCTGACTAGCAAAATCGCAAAACCGACACCATAAAGCTGAGACTACACAATATAATGCAAGGGTTTTACATTTTAAGATTTCACAAAGCCACTTACTAGCGCAGAAATATTACGGAGGCATTATAATAGATAAAAAATGAAATGAGAGAACCCTGAACAGTTACAGACTCAAAGACGGCAAAAAATTCAAATAAAAAGAGAAAATATCGCAAACGATACAAGAAAAAGCCTAGAGAATGAGAAGAGCTTGGCGCAAAGAAAAAACAAGCCTGCAATTAATAGGATAACCTTTATAATTTAACGAATTCATAATAGTTTTGAGTTTATAGTACCTACGACTAAAAGGCAGTTTTCATTAATGATTTTTCTTAACAATAAGAGTTTCAATATCTTTAATTACATTCTTAGTTCGACATTAAACAAGTATACATAACTTCTGGGTTTGGTTTCCTCATATAATGTGTCCCCAGCTTTAGTGAAATTGGCCTTTCGGTTTTGCGACTGTCCCCTTTTTTGCAACGATGAAATTCTTAGTTTTTAGCATTTTTTTATATTAAAGGGCACACGTATTTAAAATGCATTATTTAGAATGGATTAAATGTTTGGGAACGCAAGAATTTATTTTCCGATGAAAACCTATATTCATCATTAAATTGTAAAAGTAACGGTGGCTTTGGCATCAGCTGTGACAAAACCGAACTTAAAAGTGCCGTATAATTCGCATTTTAAAGAGTAGGTGACTATATTGTCAAATATTACAAATCAAATTGACAATAATATCTTCGTAATCAAATAAATCATTTGGATCATTCTTCATAGCTTGTAAATAAAATAACTTAGATGGTCGCAAAACTGACACTTTTTTCTACAGTGTCAGTTTAATTTGATGATTCCTCGTAAAATAGACTTAACTGCCAGTAATATTATATTTTGTAATAAACTAGAATGTATCTTTATAATACTTACATCAAAAAAACATCAAAAATTTGATAATTCAAAAACTACCATACATTTTGGCATGGTACACTTATTTTAGAAAACGCTCACAAACGCTACGCTAGAAGAGACGGCACTTCGATACTTTGATAGTGTAAAACCATTTTGTATGAAATTAGTTCCCCCCTCGTTACCAACATAACGAAACAAATTATAGCTGTCACTAGTGATGTACAAAAATGTATCGATTAAATAGCTGTCAAATATAGTGATGTGAACTGTCGATAATTCTTTATCGATTTCAGGATCATTTCGTATTATTTTTTATAATTAGGTATGTAATTTGTGCAGGGAACCTTATTTTAAAATGAATAATGTTGTAAGTAGATGGTGTAGATTTTATTTACATTATTTACATTACAATAATTCGAGATACCCGATTGATCTATAATAGCATACATAGTTCACACAATAATATACTATATTCTTAGTAGCTGCTGCTGGCTGTTACCTATGGATGCCTGTATTGTATACCTTTATGGATGGCTGGCTACATAGGGATTTTTTTCAAAATGTTTTGCAGGATTTTTTCACCGGGAAGTGGCAAAATTTTGTTAAAATATCTGTATGTTTTAGGAGAACACTTAAAAATTGCTAATGCTGTTTATTCTGTGTTGTCCACCTCCTTCCTTTGGGTTTGCGGTGTTGATTTTTGGAGGCATTAAAGTACCATCTCCTTGAGTACTGGTGATTCAATTCGTTCAATAAGGTTGGCACTTCTTCTTAATGAGTTAAGGGTGCATTTCATTTTCTTTGTTCCATGAGTTTCTTTTTCCTCGGGATTGATAAATCTACAAAAATAATAACATTTTATAAAAAATATAATTCATATTATTATTTTACAAAGCTTATAACAAAATAATAATTATTATTATACCTGTGTATGGTAACAAGGCAACTCTGTTATCCACAAGTTTTCTCTTTTACAGTGATTTTTCATCACTTTCTGTACATTCACTATGTATCTTAGTGGATATGGTTGAAATTACATCTGCAAAAAAAAAACAATGATTAAATCATTATTCATTATTTACTTACAGTTTTTGGCTTGGCTAAAACTATACTATAGTAATAACGCTTACCATTCCTAGATTGCAACGCAGCTTCTTTGCTTGTTGATGGGCCTAGACAGGGTGCCTCTGGAACAGCAACTGCAATCACATTTTAATATTAGTATTCTATATTAAAATTTGCTGCCACGACAGACATTGTCCTGTCAAAATGTATGAGAAAATGATTTATTGCTTTCTCTTTTTTTCATGAATTATTCAACATTTTAATAGTTATTCTGCTACACGTTTTTTTTATCTGGTCATCTCTCTGAAACTATTTTATGGGTGTACACATTAATGCAATTAAATAAAACACGTACCATTTTGCGACTCTTTGATGGGAAGTATTTGTAGTTGTTGTTGGCTAGTTGATGGTAATTCTTCATGTGGGGAATCATACCACATATTTCACATGTTCTGTGACTACCCTTGCCACCTTTTCCACCCATATTGTTCAAAAGTTTATTTATATTATGCTGATTAAGCACAGAAAAACCACAAATTATTGTAAAATGAGTCACTGCCTCACACAACAGGTAAAAGATAGTAGGAAACCAATGATGAAATGGAGAATGATATATAACTCGACATTTACACCAATATTTCTCACTATACAAGATAATTTCACTGCTTATTAGTCCAAAACCAAACGAAACATAAAATTTACAAACTCAAGCGCCGGAAAATATTCAGACATTTTAATTGAGTGTGACCATACAAACTACAATTAAAATACTATTATGATATTGATAATCAGTAGTTTTACGAGAAATTAAATGAATAACAATATTTTCGGTTCATTTTGTTGTCTTAAATACAAAATATTTATGAAAAATTTAAAAGGTAGTCGTTTGTTAGGAAAAAATATTAGCAACTCAGGTGACAACTTCTACCATACTTGTTTTTTTTTTTATAAATGGCAATTCTTGATACAATTTTATACGGTTGTACAAAGGGGGGAACTAATTTCATACATTAAAAATTCCTTTGAAGTTTCTAGCCACTGCCTATAGCTGTCTGTGGCGCAGAAAAGTTGTCAAAGAAAGTAAAATCAATAATACTGTACCTAGTAGAAAGTAGAACTAAAACCGCAGTCTACCTGAGTTACTTCATCAAGTTAGTGAAGCCGGTAACCTCAAATAGCGGCGTTCAAGATGTCAGCTGAAACTTTGGTACCTTTGGAATCGAATCCCGAAGTATTAAACAAATTCTTGCAGAAATTGGGTGTTCCAAACAAATGGAACATGGTAGACGTAATGGGCTTGGACACAGACATGCTTTCGTTCGTGCCACGCCCGGTGCTCGCCGTCATGCTCCTGTTCCCGACCTCGGAACCCTACGAGCAGCACAAGAAGGCAGAAGAAACTGACATTCTGTCTAAGGGCCAAGAAGTGTCTGCCAACGTTTTCTACATGAAGCAGAACATCAGTAATGCATGTGGTACCGTAGCTCTTGTTCACGGTGTGGCTAACAACATTGATAAGATTGAACTCTCTGATGGACATATGAAGCAATTCCTTGACCAAGCGGAGAGTCTGGATGCAGTTGGACGTGGTTCCCTGTTGGACAAGGCTGAGGGCATCATCAATGCCCACAAGGAGTTAGCTCAAGAAGGACAGACCAACACTCCGAGTGCAGAGGATCCTGTAAATCATCATTTTGTTACTTTTGTACATAGGGATGGAGCCCTTTATGAATTGGATGGGCGCAAGGCTTTTCCTGTGAACCATGGACCAACCACTGAAGAGTCTTTCCTAGAGGATGCTGCTAAAGTTTGCAAGGAGTTCATGGCCCGTGATCCTAACGAAGTTCGCTTCACTGTAATGGCTTTGACTGCAGCAGACTGAAATATTCCTTTGTAAAATAAGACTACAGCCAGCAGATTTTAAAGCAATATTTATAATCAAAGCTGAGCTTATAACTATTTTCAAGCTTATAAAGTATTCTTGTATCTCACGCATAGTCAGAAGGATTGGTAGTGCAATGCTAGCATAATAATGTGATATTACACTAATTTATTTTGATATTATCTTTTAATCTACCGCCTTATTACCTTAAAATAATAAAACTAATAGGCTTACCTTGATTTTGATATTGTTAACCTTCATAGGGAGTAATCCAACTAATTGAATTAAAAGATTCATATTGTAACAATAATAATTATATTTCAATAATATGTTAGGACATGGGTTGGGGTGTTATCATTGAGTGTACCTATTACTGGAGGGTGTACTGATGCAGCTACTGAGAGCTATTTTACATTATTGTGCATTGTTAACAAGTTGGGTACAATCATGAACTTCTCCAATACACAAAAATAAGGCAAAACCGAATAAAACAATGAGATATAACGACCATAAAAGAAATAAATACTTTGTAAAACATCACTTACTAATATAAACACTGGTACCTAATTAACTATGTATGTTAGCTTGCTCAAGTGATACCAGATTAATACTAGTGTTAAAAATAGAAAAATAGACCACAATTATTAGTCTGCTGCGTGAACTTCTACATTCTATGACTGAGATTATAATTATTTTTATCACATCAAAGCTAAATCTATCCAGGGTTCGAGGATATATATCAACGGATATATATCACGATATATATCCGATATATAGGTAGGGACCGCTTAGTAGGTAGTTATTGTGTGCATAAACCATATTTTTGCATAATATAGTTCCTTGGTAAATTCAATAATTTCATTGCTAGTGACTGTACAATGTACATGTACCTACCTACTTATGCACTAATTACTTCATTTCATTACATAAAAAGCAATATCGGTCGGTATTTACAAATTCTGTGTTCTGTCAAGAGATTAATATTTTAACAATTGTAACATTTGTCAGTTTGTGCGTCACACGATTTTAATAATAATAAACTAAAACGATATCAAGCTACTTTGCAATAGGTAACATCCTTTTTTGCTTCAGCTTCGCGACATTTATTTACAATATATATCGCAACGTAATGCATTGTCTATATTTTAAAATACTCGTAAGCACAGAAATGCAATAAAAGCATTCAACACAATAATTCTGAAATGAATTTTCCTAAATATCTTAGTAAAATATGTACCTACCAAGTACCTACCTACCTACTTAAATAAAATAGTTTCTTCATATATTGTAATTTGGCGTTATCGTCTCTTCTTCCGCTTGTTTTATAGAAGCTGAATCTGAAACAGGTAACAAAATTATTGTAGACTAATAATAACCCGTCACGCGCCATCACCTACTATAAAAGGCAAAATGGAACCCGAGATTATTTATTTATTTATTTATTATCTAGTTTATAATAGAAGCTAACAGTATAACACCAATATGCTCACTATCTTAGGTAATTAGTTAAAAATAAATTCAAATTAACAACAATGGTTCTTAAATTATCGTGGAAAATGTCGACGTGCTGGAACTCGAGTGTAAAACTGTTTAAAATTGATAACACTCTAAGCGTGGGCGCATTGCTGGCACGGCTAGTTCGCGGGATGGGGGACATGAACAGCTGATGCCGGCGTCGACTCCCGGCACGGATAAAGTTATTCGGAACAAATAAACCAAGAGCGCCTAACACGGTAGGATTATTCACCTTGTTGTGCAGAATTTGGCAATAGTGGGTGACTAGAAGCAGCTTACGCCTACACTCCAATGTATCTACACCGATCATTCCAGAGACAAATAATGAGGGGAAAAGGTATGGATAATATCCGTACATCCGTTTATAAACATACCTTGCAAATTTACGTTGAATCCTCTCAATGAGCAAAGTGTACTTCGCTTCGTTTGGATCCCAGACAACCGCACCAAACTCCAGCTTACTACGGACGAACGCGTTATAGAGCATGACTGCAATCGCTACATCTTGGAATTGTGAGGCAGTTCGCATTATAAATCCTAATGTTTTGTTTGCCTCTTTACAAACAGAAATAATATGCTCACGGAAATCAAGCCGTTTATCCAGAACAAGTCCAAGATCACGGACGGAACTCACTCTCTCAAGTGAAGACCCCTCCAAAGTGTATTGAAAGGTTATGGGTGTTTCAGACCTGGAGAACGACATCACCTTGCACTTGGAGACGTTAAACGAAAGCCTATTCGCAAGGCTCCATTCCACCAATGACTCAATATCTTGCTGAAGCTCTATACAGTCCGCAAGGTCTCTCACAGGGTGATAGATCTTTAGGTCGTCTGCGAACATTAAACACTGAGCAGTACTGAGCACTGGTGGAAGGTCATTAATCATAGTTAAGAAGAGGGTAGGGCCAAGGGTACTTGGCTCACTCCCGATCTTGTAAAAAATTCGCAAGATTTATACATTTTTAGTTGCACATACTGCCGCCGGTCACCTAAATAGTCAGCAAAAAATCTTAGAAGTTTAGGAGAGGCTCCTAAGGTCGACAGCTTGATCAAGAGAAGGTCATTATCGACAACATCAAACGCTTTTCTAAAATCGAGGAATACGGCGTCAACCTGCCGCCCAGCATCCATATGCACAGCCACGGAATCTACAAAGTTGATTAGATTCGTATTTATAGAGCGAGCGACACGAAAACCATGCTGCGCATTGTCATAACTAGATTCGATTTGGGAAGTAAGATAATAATTTATAACTGACTCAAATACTTTGGCAAAGACAGCTAGAACCGCAATAGGCCTATGGGTTGTTATGTCTGTTGAAGACCGAATTTTTGGTACGGGTGTAACTTTGGTTAGTTTCCACCTCGTAGGATAGCAAGACGTGCTAAGCGAGAGATTAAAAAGATGCAAGAGCGGTATCTCTAATGCAGAAGAACAATCTTTCGCCAAAAAAGGTGGTATAGCGTCAGGACCTGCTGCCGAAGAAGGCTTCAAGCGGCGGAGGGCACGGCGTACGTCTGTCACAGATACACTGTCCAAGGCAATGAGCCGCGAGTCACCGGCACATTCAGCGCTTCGCGCTGCCGCTCCCGCGTCTAGAACAGGGGCATTGCTAAGGAAGACGGAACTGAAGTATTCAGCAAATCCTGAAGCTGCCTCCTGACCCACCACTGTTCTACCATCGAGCGTGTACTCATTCAATACACTCCTACTCTTCCGCTTCTCTCTGACATGCTTCCAAAATTGAGCGGGATTACGCTTAATATTGTTACCTACCGACTTCATCAATAAGCACTTTGATATGGCTTCTGTAGTACCTAAATACTTCCCGATTGAACAGAAGGCCCAGTTCTTTAAATTTCCGCAAATGAAAATACTTAATATTTAACTTTTTTATGATTTCTGAAGTAAACCATGGGGGATACTGCCGACCCTGCTGAGGGCTACTTTTTTTCCTAAGTGGTACATGATTACTCACGGCATCGTTAAGTTTTCTATAAAAAACATCTACAGCAGAGTTAACATCCTGTTGATCAAGGACGTCAGTCCAATCGATAGCAGATACACTAGAGTCTAGAGTATAGAGAGTAAAAGTCAGCCTTTCTAAAAATCCAATCATTATCTCGCGTCCGCCACTCACAGTTGCTTTTACATAGTGTACTTATGTATAACTAAAAATACACACCATTTATTAACAATTCCGAGTCGGACGAGAACTTGGGCAGGAGCATTGTGAGCAAGAGTCCAAAGATCGCCGCACCGCCGCACACCCACGACAGCGCGTCGCGATAGTAACTGGACTCGGCACCGTCCGCGCTAGAAACAAACGACGTCCTATTAAAAATATTAAGTTCATCCGGTACAGATTATTGAGAATTACTTCGAAAACTAATTATTTGCATGCTGCTTTGAGTGCTTTGTGTCACATAGTATGAAGCAACTGGCAAGTACTTTTTAGAAGACACGTAGTAGTCATTGCGCCTCCTCCCTGCGTCGTGACTCGTGGCTGGGCAGTAAGGTCAAGCAAGAGTTCATAGTTATGTGATCCGGCCCGGACGCCAACCGGGCCTATAAATGAGGCAAGATAGCAGATCCTAATGTGACCCTATCTAGCCCCATTTTGGTGTGAAGAACCCCTCACGGAGGTTTTAATGAGTCCGAGCCTCCCAGTGAGACGTCAGTGCAGGCCTTACCGCTTCTAACCAGAATAAGAACTTTAATATGCCAACCTCAGTTTATCAATAGAGACTAGCATCTCTGCTCAATAACCCATTGGATATTATACGTACTACATCTGAATTAGCGCTATCGAGATGCCGCACGCCAGCTTGTCAGTGAAGCTCATGAGGCCGTACACAAAGGCAGAGGCTTCTGTCTTCGCCCCCACCAGGTCAGCTGTCAGAGCCAGGCTCGTCACCAGCATCACAGCTCCGCCGAACCCTCGAAATTTTAACATCTTTGAAACACTTATCACTACCTTAAGAATGCCATCTTGTTTATCATGCCAAAGATGGTGATCAAACGCAGATCGAACATGGTAAAACTATAGAACATCGGCATAACGGTGGTTATTGGTCGCTTAGGCGGAAAACCTGTCTAATTTTTTTACATATCAGCAACTATCGCATGAATGCCTAAAAGATAAGAAATCTGTGCCTATGTAGTTTAATTTGTAGGGTGTATAATTGGTATATTCATAGGAGTACTGATAAGAGTGTGTTGTGATTGGTCATGTGATACAATTTTATCAATCCTAATAAATTAGTGCATAGCTTAATATAGTTAGACACACTTTGACATACATACTGTTTAGTGATAACATAACAATAATTATTGAGCACAATCAAACACATGTACATTTTCGGGTAATTTAATACAATTTATATCCAAGTGCCGCACTGTAACAACGTTGATAGTGTTTCATTTTTACACTATCTTTTGTAACTGGGATTGATTTAGAATAGCGGACTGATATCAAATATGCTATGCTATATGTCTCAGCAGTCAGCATCCATCACAAATGGAGTTTGTCACAGACAGCGTTCATCAACAGCACAGTTTGTCATAAACAGTATTTGTCCCAAGCACAGTTCCAGAATAACACACAAAAACTATGATTAAACTTACCTATTAGCACAGCAACCACATATACAAAATAGATTTTGTAATTGTTATCAGAACCGATATAGATCCAGATGAAACCGGACAGAGCGCATGCTGTACCGATCAAGTAGTTCAGCTTTCTAGTAATGGACCTCGGTGCTATCCGCTGTACTCCTGCTGCTGCTAAACTGCCTAAGTACATGGCCAGTGGAATCACAGCTAAGGCCTGTGCAGCCAAGCCTAGAGTGCGATGTAGATACAGTGGAATCAGCACTTGAGACATATTCACAACCAGCCTTGTGCTCATGTATACACCTGCCACCTGAAAGCATATGGAAACATTTGTCACTACTTTACCAGTGTATACCCTCAGCTTTGGCTTAGCACAGGGCAGTGAGTAGGGTTAAAAACATTATGTTATGACTACCTACTAATAATGTTGTGTTAGAGCTCTCGTGACTCATATATATTATTTCACTTCCCTTAACTAAATAGCTACTAATCGGTGCAATGCCTGCCGGGCATGATTCACCCTTTCTTTATTGGAGCGTTAGTAACAAAGGCTAGGCAAATTATTTGTTGAGTTACCTATGTGATCAATTTACACTTTCTCTATTATTAATTTTACAGTTTAATGAGAATAAATTGTTAATTATGGTTCAGGACTGCACGACATTAATAGAGAGGGGTAGACTGTTGCTCAACAAGCGATCAAGAAGTCAAGTCAAGGCCGAAGGTATCTAAGCTGGGAAGGGAAAACACTCCCTACAAACTTTACCTACCCAATTTTGTAAATGAAGGTAAGTTTTAATTACCTGATACAGAAGTGGCTTCCGCAGAAACTCACAGTGGGCTCCACTATTCTCCTGTTCCAGTAACTGTTCTTGATGTCTCAGAGTGCTCTTTTCACTGACGAGCTTGTGGAACAACACTGATGCCACAAACCCCACGCTTAATACAACATAGACAATATGTCTGAACTTCCAAGCATCTGCTGGGCCCACTTGCTAAAAAAAATGATATATTGAAATAACTACTCATTTAAAATGTAAGTATGTATAATTCTACAGAACCAGTGTAATCAAATATCATATTAGTATAATACAGTAGATATACAACTGTATAATTAACTACAGATCGTTCACCGTAAGTTGTCCCCTGGTCGCAATACATTGTGGCTAGGGGCAACTTACAGTACCTTTTTGGTTGTTTAATTAGTTGGAGTAAGGAAACTTACATTTGATAATAGTATACATTGTAGTATACTATTAATCTTTGCATTTAATGTAAGGTTTAAAATGATAAATATAATACTGGAACTGGGTACAAATTCTATTCAGACTCGACTGTTGTTTCATCATAATAATACAAAATTTACCTACAGTTAGAGGTACTTATATTAAGTAGATAAATAGAAACAAACTTGCTTATCACATTCCCCGGTTATATGCAATACAATCCATGTGATTATATACACAAATAGGCTTGAAAATACTGTGAATCCATATCTGTAACAAAATAAAATGTAAGATGTTTATTGTACATAATATGAATTGAGCATTATTCATTAGTCACTGCCCTCTGTAGTTTCTCACATGGTTTTGAACAATGAATCCTAGCCATAATATGTTGGTACTCTTGCAACAAATGTTCAAGTGATGTGCCATGCTCCTTGTGCTAAAGTTCTTTTAACATTTCTGCAAATTTCATGATTTGTTGTAAAGAGGTAAGAGTTACCTACCTAACCGCTGTTAGATGTGTCCTTGTGTGATCATCTTCTGATAACTCTGGTATAAGACTTAAGTGAGATATTTGCACTGCCGCCCAGCCGATTTGAAATATTAAAATGAATGCAGCATAGTAGAACATTTGAGCCCATTTGTGAGTTGTTGAGCAACCAATACATTCCGAGAAAATGAATGGGAATGAGGCCAGAACACAGGCAGTACCTAGAAAATACAATAAGCAATTTACTGATGAGACATTGGGGGATCCCAGCAGAGGGACACAGGACACGCCAATTTAAAAAGTTAAACAAAAGCTTGTTTAGGAAACTCACCAAACAAGTGCCAGATTTTTCTTCTACCATATCTTGCACTGATCAAGTTGTCAGTATGATCAGAGTGATATCCCACAAAAGGGGTGGCTAAAGCGTCCACTATTTGTCCAATAAGCATCAAATTCCCCGATTGAGTGGCAGTAAACTCCAGAACCAAGTGAAAAAATACTAAAAAATATGTAAACCACAAACTTGCACAAACATCGTTTAGTACATGACCGATTCCAAATCCTAGTTGTAGCTTTAAGCTAGTGGATATGTCCACAAACTCATTATCCATGATAAGTTTTTGGATTTAAACTTCTGTTTATACTTGATCAATATCAAAAAATACTTGAAAATACAGTAGGTAGCTGTAGCCGCCTAGCGAGAGAGAAGTACTGGACGGACTGTATTGTGTAGAGTAACTTTTTAAAGGTACTGTTGCACTGGAGCGTAGTGAAGTATAACTGTTTCACTGTTGGTTGGGTTTGTTTCTTATGTGGTACATACGTAATAGGTATAAGACTATAATACGATCCAAAAGTCCAAATCATCACTGCTCTAGTCAATAAAAATGATTATTTTTCTGTTATGAATTCTTATTCATAACCTACAATAGAATAAATAAAAGATAAATTGAGAAACACGTATCATTTGCATCGTAACCTCATTTGCGGGATTCATATTATACACAATACAATCCTGCAAGTCCGAAACTGCACAGACAAAAAAATAGTGCAATTAAAAAAAAAAATCTTGTGTCTGTCAAAATTACTGCGTGAATATATTTTTTTTTTGTTTCTGTAATGGCTTCGCACGGTTTGTGCATATAGCCAGTGTCAAGTATTTTGTTAAAATAAGTATTTCTTAATTTCACATTAAGACAGTCACAGGAATATAGCAATCGTGGTTAAGTAGTCAAGTCAATTATTTACATCGTCAAAGTCACGATTCAGTAAAGTAGTGGATGCTTTACTGAAACTTCCTGGGAGTTTTGGAAAAAATGCGAAATGACACGCTTTTTGAGTTTATATCATTCGCCTACACTCGTGCACGTTAACGAACACTTAATGGTTAATATTCCACCAATATTACACATTAACACTCGAAGAAACACAAGTTTGAGAAAATAATACAAAACCAACAACGTCTCACTATCGGATTCCCGCCAAAACTCCCTGCGTGAATATAGCCCGTTCGAAAAGATTTATTGATTGTCTTGACTTGACAGTCTTCATCTGTCATCAGTCTTGACACCATCGACAGTAGTTATGGGCGTTATTTAGCATAGATAGTTATATAACTATCGATATATATAACGAGTTATCGTTATCATGTTGAATAGATAGATAGTTATATAACTATCTATTCAACATGATAACGATAACTCGTTATCCTAACGGACCAAAACTATCTATTTTAATAACGCTTGGTGGTGGACGGAAACAGTGCGGTTTCACAACCATCACTCGTCTTGTAGAGAATGCAAACCGTAGTTATCTCACAACGCTCTCAAAACTAGTCAAAACACGCGATGTATAACGATTAACGTCATTGAAGTTAGCGTCATAACTGCTACGCCAAAGTTCTGGGCGGTGGAAACGGTGTTTTCACAACCATCACTCGTTTGTAGCGAATACAAACTATGTTATGTCACATCGCTCTCAAAACACGCGATGTATATAACGTCATTGAAGTTGGCTACCCGTTTAAGTAGGCAAAATAACGAAGTTGTAAAAATAGACAGTTATTGGAAATAGATAGTTATTATAACGTTATTGAAAAACAATAACTGTTTCGTTTCGTTATTTGAAAAACCGGCAACGACACAGTCATAGCTAATCGACAGTGTCTCCAGATTGAGTAGGTATGTGAAATTTCGCCAGATCAGGTTTAAATTTCCCCAAAATGATACCAACTGATCGACCAACAAAGCGACCAACTGATCGACCGACCGAGCGACCAACCGTGTGACCAACCGAGCGACCAACCGAGTGACCACCTGATCGACCGACCGAGCCACCAACCGTGTGACCGACCGAGCTACCAACCGAGCAACCAACTGATCGACCAACCGAGTGACCAACCGAGCGACTCACTGATTAACCAACTGTTGGTTGGCGCTGCTATTATTCCATACAATTTCAAGTTTACGCCAAACGGACCGAGCGCGTAAATAAATTGTCAAAACTCGCATTAGGCACACTGATCGATCAACAGAGCAACCAACCGAGCGAGCACCCGAGCGACCAACTGATTGGTCAACTGATCGACCAACCGAGCGACCAACTGATTGACCGACCGAGCGACCAACCGAGTGACCAACCGAGCGACCTACTGATCGTCCAACGTAGCTAACAAACGAGTGACCAATCGAGCGACCAACTGATTGACCACCTGATCGATCAACAGAGCAACCAACCGAACGACCAACCGAGCGACCAAAATCGACCAACCGAGCGACCAAAATCGACCGACCGAGCGACTAAAATGATCTACCAAACGAGCGAACAACCGAGCGACCAACTGATTGACCAACTGTAGACTGACCGAGCGACCAACCGAGCGACCAACTGATCGACCGAACGAATGACCAACCGAGCGACCAACTGATCGACCAACTGAGCGACCTACTGATTGACCGACCGAGCAACTAACCGAGTGACCAACCGAGCGACCAACTGATCGACAAACCGAGCGACCAATTGATAGACTGACCGAGCGACCAACTGATCAACCAACCGAGTGACCAACCGAGAGACCAACTGATTGGCCAACCGATCGTCCAACGTAGCGACCAACCGAGAGACCAACTGATTGGCCAACTGGTCGACCAACAAAGCGACCTTCGGTTGACGCTCGGTCGGTCTATCAGTTGGTCGCTCGGTTGGTCGCTCGGCCGGTCGATCAGTTGGTCGCTCGGTTGGTTTCTCTGTTGGTCGATCAGGTGGTCGATCGTTTGGTTGCTCGGTCGTTGGTTCAGTTAGTCGCTCGGTCGGTCGACCAGTTGGTCGCTCGGTTGGTCGATCAGTTGGTCAATCACTTACTCGCTGTGTAGGTCACTCGGTCGGTCAATCAGTTGGTCGCTCGGATGGTCGACCAGTTGGTCGCTCGGTTGGTCGCTCGGTTCCTCTTTTAATATATTTTTCTACTGGCATTTATCGAGTCATGGCTGCTACATGCGTTCAAAGAGAATACAACCAAACGCTACGCTAGACATGCATTGGCGAAAAAGAGATGTAATGCTCTTTTGTGGCCATCCTTGTCGGCACGATATTTTTTCGCAGTAGGTACTCAATCCTTTTGGGTAGTTGATCCATAGTAACTACATAATTTAAGCAAATTGCAAATCAATTTGTTATTGACATTTTTGATTTGAATAAGTAGGTAACCTACATTTTTTCCCCCTGAGTGCAGATTGTTTGCCGAACACGAAGTTACCTATGTAGGCAGGCATTCACTATTCTTTGAGCTTTGTTGTAGTAGCTTGCTCCAACCAAATGACCCCTACATGCATCAAACATGTACCTACTTAGCATAGAAATAAAAAAATGTGTTATTACATTGTAATAAATAGTTTAATATCACAAAAGCTTGCATTGCACTTTAATCAGTAGAAAAATAAGAAAAGGTAATTTTTAAGCTCCGCTTCAAACAATATTACAGTTATAAATTTTCTCAATCAGTACAGCTGCACCCCGAGAGCAGAGTTTATCAAATATATTAAGATTTCAGTCTGCCGCAGTTAAAGCCATTACAGTGAAGCGAACTTCATTAGGGTCACGGGCCATGAACTCTTTGCATATTTTGGCAGCATCTTCCAACAGGGAGTCTTCAGTAGCAGGTCCATGGTTTATAGGAAAAGACTTGTTGCCGTCTAACTCATAAAGTGTCCCATCCTTTTGTATAAAAGTGATAAAGTGGTGGTTGACAGGATCATTGGCTTTGGGAGTGTTAGTTTGACCCTCCTGAGCCAATTCTTTGTGTGCATTGAGAATGCCCTCGGACTTCACAAATAGAGAGCCACGTTCAGCAGGCCCTAGATTTTTGGCGTCATCCAGGAACTTCTTCAGGTGTCCATCAGAGAGCTCAATTTTCCCTGTATTGTTCGCGACACCATGAACTAGTGCGACAGTGCCGCATGCATTGCTAATTTTTTGTTTCATATAGAATACACTACTGGACACTTCTTGACCTTTGGACAAAATATCAGCCTCTTCGGTCTTCTTGTGTTTCTCATAGGATTCGGACACTGGGAATAGAAGCATTACGGCCAGCACCGGGCGTGGGACGAACGAAAGCAGATCCCCATCTAAGCCCATCACATCTACCATGTTCCATTTAGTTGAAACGCCTAGTTTCTGCAGGAACTTGTTCAGCACTTCAGGGTTTGATTCCAGGGGTACTAAGACTTCTGACGCCATTCTCGAGTGCTGAAAATTTATGAGTTACGTTACCAGTTGTAAGTACAAATTGTATCGTATCTAGCAAAGAGAACACAAGCGCTACGCTACGCTAGCATAGAGGAAATAAATACTACTTAAGACGCTAGTATGTAAGGAAGCCTATCTCTATAATAACGAACCAGTGTTGAATTGAATGTACAAAACTGAAATGAAATTATGTCGACTCACCTGATTCAGATGCCTACGTATACTTTTTCGTCCAAGAATCTAACTGAAAACACCTATGGTATTCTCTTTGAAAAGTAACAATAGTAGAGGTAGAAATTCTAGCCACAGCACAACGCTTTTGCTCTAGGAAGGCAGGATAAAATTGAATTTATAAGAAGAGCTCTCCTTTTGTTTTGTTTGAACTGACTAAATAAATATAGAACTTTTTTGATCACGGACTAGGCTTTTTTTTTTTTAGTAATGGCTTCGCACGGTTTGTGCATATAGCCAGTGTCAAGTATTTTATTATAATAAGTATTTCTTAATTTCACATTAAGAAAGTCACAGCAATATAGCAATCGTGGTCAAGTATGTAATCAAGTCAATTATTTACATCGTCAAAGTCACGATTCAGTAAAGTAGTGGATGCTTTACTGAAACTTCCTGGGAGTTTTGGAAAAAATGCGACATTACACGTTTTTTGAGTTTATATCATTCGCCCCCACTCGTGCACGTTAACGAACACTTAATGATTAATATTCCACCAATATTACACATTAACACTCGAAGAAACACAAGTTTGAGAAAATAATACAAAACCAACAACGTCTCACTATCGGATTCCCGCCAAAACTCCCAGATAGCGGATAGTTAGTAATTAGTTTAGTACCTAGTGTTTTTGACTGACTGAGCGATGAGTCGACCGACGCGACTTCCGTCCGCCGTCGACGACCGACCGATCGATCATTATATTTTTTGTTTCAGTTAGGTATGTCTTTGCGCGGTTTGTGCATTTAGCCAGTGTCAAGTCAAGTATAACAATATTTCAGCATTTCTTATTTTTACAATAGGAAAGTCATAGCAATAAAGCAACTTCCTGGGAGTTTTGGAAAAAATGCGGAGTGACACGCTTTTTTGGTTTAGGTATATAACCCACAGTCGCACGTTACCGAACACTCAATGATACATATTCCACCAATATTACAAATTATCACTCGCAGAAACTCAATTGTGGGAACTCAACGTGTCATTTCGCATTTTTTCCAAAACTCCCAGGAAGTTTCAGTAAAGCATCCACTACTTTACTGAATCGTGACTTTGACGATGTAAATAATTGACTTGACTACTTGACCACGATTGCTATATTGCTGTAACTTTCTTAATGTGAAATTAAGTAATACTTATTATAACAAAATACTTGACACTGGCTATATGCACAAACCGTGCGAAGCCATTATTAAAACAAAAAAACAACTCCCACAATAATAATTGACACGAGTTTTGGCGGGAATCCGATAGTGAGACGTTGTTGGTTTTGTATTATTTTCTCAAACTTGTGTTTCTTCGAGTGTTAATGTGTAATATTGGTGGAATATTAATAATTAAGTGTTCGTTAACGTGCACGAGTGTAGGCAAATGATATAAACTCAAAAAACGTGACATTTCGCATTTTTTCCAAAACTCCCAGGAAGTTTCAGTAAAGCATCCACTACTTTACTGAATCGTGACTTTGACGATGTAAATAATCGACTTGACTACTTGACCACGATTGCTATAATATTGCTGTGATTTTCTTTGTGAAATTATTAAGAAATACTTAAAATAAAATACTTGACACTGGCTATATGCACAAACCGTACGAAGCCATAACTAAAAAAAAATAAATTAATTGACACTTGACAGTTTCACTTTACACACACCACAGCACAGCATGAGCACCACAGCACCGCAGTCACACTCACCACAGACTACATTCACACTGTTTTCCACAGGTTAAAGGATACTATCGTTTTCATTCATTCATCTGTTCATCACTCAAGCTCTCTTTTCTTTGGTTGTATTCTGTCATCTGTGACTCAAGCAAGACAGACTCAAGTCAAGTTTATAGTTTTTCACACAAATTACCTTTGTTTTTATTACAAGTTCATTTGTTGAATTTCTGAAATAAAGTATGCGTAAATTCGCAAAGTTTAAACCACTTTACTCAACTGTATCGGAAAGCTGCGTTAAATAGCATTCCATTCAGATCTAGTCTGTGATTGAGATGGCTGTTTGTGGGCTAAGGACGATACTGCTAATCGTCTGTGTACTGGAATTGGTATGTTTTTTGTGTAGTTCAAACATAGCGTTAGTGTAGTTCAAAATTACACTTGTAACAAAAGTGGCAAAAACAATTTTTACAAGGGTAATTTCTGTGGCGGAAAGTACTCTAACTTACGGTGAGCCTCGCGCTCAAATGAAAACATTGATGATTCATACTACACAACATGCACCACTTGTTACAAAAGTCAGGAAATAGGTACTCAAATAATGTTGGGATACTGGGTATATGGGTTGTTTAGTAATTATCATAATAATTGCATTTAAGAGTACCTACTAAGAATTAATAAAGTTCAAGTCAAATAGTCAATAACTTTGTTTATGTAGAAATCAACCTCTACTTTACGTAGAAGTTCTCATGCATGCAGCAATCATAAATGTACTTACCTACTTGCTGTTCCCCACCGTTTCACTTACATGGACTGTGACAAAAGTATTGTGGTATTTCAGGACTTTAGTCAATAATAATATATACCAAACTTCATGGAATTTTTAAGTGGTAATAAAAAACCAAAATTACAATAATATAATGCCCTGATTTTATACATTAACAGGAACTCTATGCAATTTGTATAGGTACCATTAATCATAATATTCTAATAAATGTTTTATTATTTATTACTATTTATTACATAAAATGATTTACATTTCTAAGCATATAATTTATTGAATGACATAAAATAACAAGTCATGTTTGACAGTATGTCCATAGATATAACATTCCTCCCCATTTATGGTTGATTCATATCTCATTAATCAAACGCCGTGGAGGTCGTACTTCACGTTGGCTGCGCCGAAGAGGTGCTGCAACTGTCGTTGTCGGTGTTTCAAACGCTGGAGATGGGGATGATGATGTAGATGCAGGAGTGTATGCAGATGGTACTGGTGTGGATGGAATGTGAGAGGATGGTGTCGATGGAGAAGGAATTGACATAGGTGATGGTGCCATGCATGTGGATGGTGAAGGCATAGGTGCTGTCGCAATACTTTCAGGCGACTCTGCTGCAGGAGCAAGTCGTGGTCTCATGTGATCTGCATGTTTCCTTTGCTCCACCCCATTAGGTGTAGTGACCACGTAGGAGTATCGGTGTTTACGGGTCGCTACTGTAGCAGGCTGCCACTTTTTGTCCAATTTCGTTTTTATGTAGACTTTATTGCCTGTCTGGTATGTTGGTGTAGATGATTCGATGTCTGCCTTTACATGTTGGTATTGCAAATTTCTTCTCTTGTTGGGTCGAATATTTGATAGGACACAGTTCAACTGCCTGCCGAACATCATCTGGGATCTTTACCAGTAGTGGTATGGGGAGTGTTCCGGTAAGTGAATAAAAACTCCGACAAACGACGCTTAAGTGGGCTTCCGTCACTGGAGGTCATTCTGTTTTTAAAAGTTCTCACAAATCGTTCTGCTAACCCATTTGTTCGGGGATGTCAAAGTCAAAGTCAAGTCAAAGTCAAATCATTTATTGTAAATAGGCAATAAAATCGCACTTTTACAAGTCAAACACTTCAATCTAATAAACAAATTAATAAAATCATAAAAGAAAACAAACTATAATTAATTGATAAGGTATGGTTTGAGTTTGAAAAAGGATGTTTCCCTTTCAAGTCCAGGATTGAATCTCAGACAGGAAAAGGAAACTCCGTTTGATTCTACCAGTGCTTCGGAATACACCCGTTAGAGAAGACAGCACCAAGAAACTCTACGGGGATGTCTTTTTTTTTTCTCATATTGTATAATTTCTTTCCATTTTTTTTCAATCACAATATTTACATAAGTAGGTATAAATATTACCATTAAAAATAAAAATTTCAAAACATATTAATAAAATTCACGTTAATTATTACTACCATGGAGCTGGGGGCATTGAGGCCATGCCTTTGTATCTTTAATATAGTCATTAACAGTGTAATAGGCTTTCTTTATGAGATTAGCCTTAATATAAGTTTTATATCTTTGCATGGATAATTGATCAATTCCCTCTGGCAACTTATTATAAAAGCGTATACAGTTCCCCATAAATGAACCATTAACCTTCTGCAACCGAAATCTTGGTACATGGAGTTTATTTTTATTTCTAGTGTTGAAATTATGTACGTCACAATTTTTAGCAAACTTGTTAATATTTTTATGAATATACAATAAGTTTTCATAAATATATTGGCAAGCCACTGTAAGAACATTGATGTCTTTAAATCGTTCCCGGAGAGAATCGCGGGTTTTCATATTATATATTGACCGAATTGCTCTTTTCTGTAGCACGAACACAGATTGGATATCCGCGGCTTTGCCCCACAACATAATGCCATACGACATAACGCTGTGAAAGTAACTAAAATATACTAATCTTGCAGTGGCTTCATCAGTAAATTGTCTGATTTTACGTACAGCAAAAGCTGCAGAGCTCAATCTTCCAGTTAAAGATGATATGTGAGGACCCCACTGTAATCTAGAATCTAAATTAATTCCCAGGAACGTGGTTGACTCTACCTGGTCTAACGGCTCATTATTAATTAAAATACTTGAATTTGTGAGGCCTCTTCTAACATTGGGTAGTGAGAATTTTATACATTTCGTTTTTTTAGAATTTAGCACTAAATTATTTACCGTGAACCATTTAAGAACTAGCGTGATTGCTTTGTTAACATCGTCAAAATTGTTGTCTGTTCTGTCAACCTTAAAAATAAGTGAAGTGTCATCAGCGAACAAAACAATATCACATAAGTTCTTTACAAAAAAGGCAAGATCGTTAATATACACCAAGAACAAGAATGGCCCCAGTATTGAACCTTGAGGGACGCCCATTGTAGAGAGCGACCCAGATGACCTTACTCCATTTATATCCACTTTCTGGATTCTGTTACTAAGATACGAGAAGACAAGATCGAGAGCTTTCCCGTGAACCCCGTAATGCTGTAATTTAGAAATTAATGTTTCGTGACTAACGCAGTCAAATGCTTTGGAAAGGTCACAGAAAACACCAATAGCATCCTGCGACTTCTCCCAAGCATCGAAAATATGCTTTAAGAGCCTTATCCCTGCATCTGTGGTAGAACGCCCTTTAGTGAAGCCATATTGTTCAGTATGAAACAGGCTGTTTAAATTAAAATGAGTCATTAATTGGTTCAAGATAATTTTTTCAAAAATTTTACTTAGTGCGGGAAGTATTGAGATGGGTCTGTAGTTAGTCGGGTCATTTTTATTTCCGGATTTATACAGAGGAATTAGTTTACTATTTTTCATTACGTCGGGAAAAACTCCTTCATCGACACATGTATTAAAAATAACGACCAAATACGGGGCAATTGAATTAATAATACAAGTTAAAATTTTTGTAGACATTCCCCACAGATCCTCAGTGTTCTTAATATTAAGTAATTTAAATGTCTTAACAATGGTGTCTACATCAATATATTTGAACTTAAATATATCATTACATCTTTCAACATTATTTAATAGTATAGAAGCAGCCGCAACCGGGGATGACTCTAACGACTGGGTAGTAACAATAGGTATATTGGTAAAAAAATCTTCAAACGCATTGGCTACTTCGCAATCTTTTGAAATTAATTTTTGGTTTATATTTAAGACATATTTCCGGTCCCGAGGTTTAATTTTGCCAGTTTCAGTGTTTATTATTTTCCACGTTGTTTTGATTTTGTCTTCGGCCTGCTTAATTTTCCTACTCAAGTGAAGAGACTTCGCGGTACGGCACACAGATTTGAATGTCTTTGAGTATTGTTTAACATAGTCTAAAAATTTTGTGTCATGTGCATTTATACATTTTTGTGAATATAAATCATACAATTTGTTCCTGCTTTTATAGATACCAGGTGTAGCCCAGTCCCCATCAAATCTCGCCTTGGTGCTACCTCTATATGTTTTTACTTTAAATATTGTATTAAACTCTTTATCTATCATTTTGAACAAGGAATTGCAAAGGTCATCTGGATCCTCAAGAAACGGTAAATAAGTAAGTTGCTTATCAATGCTTTCCGAGAACTGTCCCATACGGTTGGTGGTAATGGGTCTGTAAGTAAACTCCGTGGAGACTTTATTTGAATTGCATGGAAACACAGCGCTTTGGCCACAATGATCCGATGATATGGAGATGAGGTGACATGTAGAATGCCCTGATTTATACAGTAGTCCTTGAATTCCTGTGATGTTAGTTGGGGTCCGTTGTCAGATACAATCATTTGTGGGAGTCCAAAGGTGTTGAAAATCTCATCCAGAACAGCACATAGGCTTTTTGATGTTATGTTTTTCATTGGTTTTAGTTCACACCATTTCGACAATGCGTCACACAAAACCAGCCAGTAGCTGCCCTCAAATGGACCAGCAAAATCTATGTGGACTCTTTCCCACACTTGCTCGGGTATAGACCACGAGAATACCGGTAGTTCGTGATTAGACGGTCTATTTTCTTGACACCTGGTGCATCTCTTGATGAAATTCTCGATGTCCTCGTCAAGTGATGGCCACCACACATAGAACCGTGAGAGTGCTTTCATGGCCGATATCCCTGGGTGCCCTCGGTGTAAATAGCTTAAGACTGTCTTTCTTAGAACCGCGGGTATGACCATCCTGCCTTGCCACAGTACAGTTTTACCTTCTACAGACAGTTCGAAACGTTTCCTGTAGTATTGTTTCATCTCTTGTCTATAATCCAGGTTTCTCCACCCAGTCTTTAGGTACTGGCAAACAAGTGACAAGTTTGGATCTCTAGATGTTTCCAAACTCAATTTTTTTTCTGTTAATTGTAGGTCAACAATTTTGTTTTCTTGGAGGCGTGACACTACTCTGTGTACAACGTTTTCCGCGTGTGAGGGTTTTGTCTTAGGATTTGGTAATCTGGACAGGCAATCTGCCAGAATGTTGTTTTCGCCCTTCTGGTAGCAAATTTCATATTGATAGCTTCCAATTAAAAGGGCCCATCTTACAAGTCTATTATTTACAAGCTTCGGCAGGTTACGTTGAGGTCCCAAAATGTGCATCAATGGCTTGTGGTCAGTTACCAAAGTAAATTTCGTTCCTCTTAGATATTGGTCAAATTTCTGTATTCCAAATAATATGGCTAGTGCTTCACGGTCAATAACAGAATATTTGCTCTCAGCTGGTCGCAGTTTTCTTGACGCAAATGCTATCGGTTGTTCGACATTGTTGTGTTTGTGGTATAGGACTGCCCCAACTCCTTTTTCTGATGCATCACACGCTAGGAACAGGGGGCGCTTTTCATCGAATGCCAGTAATGATTTTGAGTTAGCTATTTTACTTTTAGCATTCTCGAATACTTCTTCTTCATGTTTAGACCATCGCCATTTTTTTTTGCCGCTTGTTAGCTCGTACAAGTCTGCACATGATCCATGAAGGTGTGGAATGAATCTTTCATAAAAATTTATAAGTCCCAGAAAAGAGCGTAATTCCTTTGCGTTTGCGGGTTGTGGTGCGTTGCTTATAGCACTTATCTTCGCTTTTGTTGGCCGTATTCCGTTTCGATCAATTGTGTGACCCAGATACTCAATCTCTTTACTCAGGAAACTACACTTTTTCAAATTAACTTTCAAACCAGCCTGTTTTAGCCGGCTTAGCACTGTGCAAAGTGTTCGTAAGTGTCCATTCACGCTTTCTCCTGTCAGTGCCATGTCATCAAAATACACTGCTACGTTGGGTATGTCTCCAAGTAGTTGATCAAGGTAATTTTGAAAAATTGATGGTGCTGTAGAGATACCGAAAGGCATCCTGTTGTACTGGTAATATCCTCTATGTGTAGATATCGTTAAATATTTTTTTTGAGTCCGGAGCTATTTCGAATTGTAGATACGCATCTTTGAGATCAATTTTGGAATAGACTATGCCGTTTGCTAGTTTCTGTCGTAATTGATCAAAAACAGGTACTGGATGTAAATGTTTTGTTAAAACAGGATTAAGCGTAGCGCTGTAGTCTCCGCAAATTCTGACGTCACCAGTGGGTTTCAAGACATTTACAGTAGGTGTGGCCCACTCCAAAGCAGTAAGGTTTGGATCAATTCTGTTAATGATGCCTGTATCAACAAGGCGATCCAACTCCCGTTCGACGTTTTTCTTCATGCTGAATTTGATTGGACGAGCAGGTAGGTGTACTGGTTCTGCGCCGGGTTTGACATGTATGTTAACTTGGTAGTTGTTCACTTTGCCTAGTTTGCCGTCAAAAAGTTCGCTGTATTGTTTCAGTATGTGTTTTAATGTCATTGGGGTAGCAGGTTTCTCTTGGACTGAATAAACTGGTTTTGGAAATTCCATTCCAAACTTCTCGCTCCATCGCAACCCAAAAAGCAATGGTTTTGCATTTTTCATGACTACGACAGGCAAGGTTTCGTATCGTCCGTTCACTTCCACATTTACGTTAGCGATTCCTTTGGTTTTCAGCTTGGTGTTTCCATATGCTTTTAATTTGGGGCCCTTTGTTAATGTTGGTGATCCAACCTTTTTCCAAACTTCGGAACTAATGATAGAGTAGGTAGAGCCAGGGTCCCAATCCATTGTGCAGTGAATTCCATTAATGAGAATGTCGATTTGTTTACAATCCTTGACTCGAGTGGTTGTGACATTGTGGACAAACTCGTCGTCATCGTCACTACTTTCTGTTGAAACGTTTGTAGAGCTTGACGTTGAAGCTTGATTATCGCTTATCCGTTGTAGTCTCCGATTGGAAGTGTTTTTTCCCTTGTCTGATGATATGTAAGCGCGACCAGTTTTGATGCAGCAGCTCTCAAAGTGTCCCTTCAAATTGCACTCGTCGCATATGTGGTTTTTTGCTGCGCATTTTGAGACGTCATGTTTCTCGAATTTCCCACATCTAAGGCATTGAACAGTGGAGCGTAACTTCCGTTGTCTTCGATAAGATTGTAAGATTTCGGTGTTGTTGTTTTTTGAGTACGGTTCCTTTTGACTCTGTTTACATTAGGAGTTGTGCCTGGTGTGTCATGTTCAGCTTGTTCTCTTGATTGTGCAATTGAAAAAATTTCTCGAAATGTAACTTCCCTTCCTGACTCCTGCAAATCGGGCCACTTTTGTTTGAGGTCTGTCTCTAAATGTGTATGATTCAACCCTGTAGCAAAACGATCCCGTAGCTGTCGTTCCAACATTTCTTCTTTGTAGTCGCAGTCCCGGCTTAGACTTTTGAGTCTGTTAGCGTACTGTTCCATAGATTCTGAAGACTCTCTGGTGCAGTTCCAGAACTCTGTCAATGCGCGGTACCTAGTTTTCTTTACTCTAAACAAGTCAAGAAGTTTGAGGCAAATGTCGTTATAAGTACTTGTGCAAAAATTCGGTGTAAGCGCTATTTTTAACTCACGGAAGGTCTCTGGTGTTAGGGTGTTCAAGAGGATGTCCTTTCGTAAGTTTGGTTCTGTAACGTTCAGGATTTGACATTTGTTTGAAAAGTAGTCTAAAAAATCTTCAATTCTGCAGTTGTCGGGGTTGTATTTGTCCATGTTGAAATTCTTAATCAGCATCATCTTGTCTGACGATGTTGCCGCCGATGATGAAGCACTCGTTGAGCTTTTTGTTGTTGTGTCTTTGTTGTGCATCGTTTGTACCAACAATGTAAGTATTTGTGTTATTTGTTCTTGCTGTGCCTGTTGAGCTCGCAAGAACAGTTCAAATTGTTCTTTGTCCATTATTTAAATATTTTAAATCCTCGTCGCCAATAAAATGATTTACATTTCTAAGCATATAATTTATTGAATGACATAAAATAACAAGTCATGTTTGACAGTATGTCCATAGATATAACAAATAATATATACCAAACTTCATGGAATTTTTAAGTGGTAATAAAAAACCAAAATTACAATAATATAATGCCCTGATTTTATACATTAACAGGAACTCTATGCAATTTGTATAGGTACCATTAATCATAATATTCTAATAAATGTTTTATTTGATTGTGTACATATTGCAGATAATCACAGTGCAACGACAAGTGTTCGACTTCTTAGGGTACATGTGGCTCCCTATAATTGCAAACTTCATTAACATATTGCTCATCATATTTGGGTCGTTTGGAGCAGTACAGTACATCACAAAGTATTTGTTGGCTGTAAGTATAGCTAATTTGTTTTAGTGACCTACATATGGCCACTTTCACCTTGCTTAGCAGTTATGTAACATAGGTGTGGAATGCCTGCCATGAGATTGTCTATACATATAATAATATGCTGGTGTATTATTTGCCATAGAATAGAAAATCCTAACATCCAATCAACAGTTGTTTAGTGTGTATGTTCAAATTAACAGCTGTACCGATTTAAATGAGTTTGCATGTCACATATTCATTAACATAATCTTAGTTTAACTAAACACCAATGAACAATGTTAATGTAATAGTAATTCATAGTTAGTTATTATGAATCATTGTCTTGTGTAGGTTAATAGCTTTTTTGTTTTACTGTGTGTTTTGAATATGATAATATTGTTTTCATTTTCTTTTTCCAGTATGCTATATGGAGTTTTGCGTGGCTGATTTGGAATTTGTTTTTAATATGCTACTTTTTGAATTTAGGGTCACTGAACAGAGTAAGACTTTTTGATATTTTATTAACACATATCTACCATGTAATTAAATATATTTTGTCACTGAAATATGTTTTAGTCTGTTTTACTATACAATAGTTATTTATTAGTTTATTGACAAAAACAGTGTGAATGCAGTAACTTTATTGAGTATCTTATTTTAATTTAAGATATTACATAAAATATATATGTTCCTGTTTCAGGAAAGTGGGTTACTGTCACTTGGCACAGGCAGTGTGAGCTGGTGGGAGAGCAATGGATGGGGCTGCCAGGCAGTCTGGGCCGAGGTGGACGGGCCAGGCTCGTGGAGGCCCACCCGCGTCGATGGTTGCTTCCTGCAATGGGATCACGTGGAACTGGCCCAGTCAGTTTTAGGAGCACTATTCGCTACAACAGCCTTGCCACTTGCAATCATTCTCGCATTTACTTCATTGAAGAAGCGAAAACCTGTTGCAGGTAAATAAATATATTATAGTAAAATTAATTAAAGGTCTATAATTAAGACCCAAGACTAGGAGAACAAACAGCTAATGTCTTTTTCCTTTATTTTCAGATAAAAACACGCTGTCGCGTCGGCCGGCGTACACGATAGAGTTAAGTCCAACTGAAAATACGATAAGTGAAAGCTCATTGAAACCTATGACTCCGAGACGGGTCAAGCGTCGGTCGGGCTCGCGGGGGGCCACCTCGTCGGTCCGGCGCTCGCGCCGCTCCTACCGCAACGCCGGCTACATGGCGTCGAGCGCATCGCTGCCGCGCGAACCGAGAACCGCGCGGCCTGCCTCGGCCCACTCTTCCTATTCCAACTTCCACGCGGCGCGCCCCGCGTCCTACCACACGGCGGAAAGAGATAGAGTGTCGCCCACCGAGGGTCTGTACGACCCACCGCCCATTTCCGAGTCCGTACCCATCGTTACGAACAGACACAACAGCATGGGACGCAACAGCGTCAAGTCCGGCTACGACGTGGTCGGGCCGTACAAGGAGTTGAATCAAAGAAGTAACGAGTCGAGCAACGTTCCGTGCGGAGATCTGACCGCGCGTATAGACAACATTGCGAGGGGGTGGGATTGTGACAGCGGGTGGCAGGCGCCGCCGCCGCCGGCGCCTCCGTACAGTTCGCACGACACGCCGCCGCCGGCGCCCCCGTACAGCGCCAGCGCCTCGCCGCCTCCCGGGCAGCAGTATGAGACTCAAAACACGCTGTCGGGCACGCACTACGGCTCTCACGTCAACCCGCCGCCACCCAGCGCACAGGCGCAATACAACGGCCATCACTCGCCATCCCCAGCCCCACATTACAGCGCCAACGTGCCCCCGGCCCCTCATCAATACGACGCACATTCCAACGCACTGTACGGCCGACCTTACGGCCACGGCACGCCGGTGTCGCCAGGCCCGCCGGCGTATCAAGCGGTTAACGAAATTTACACTAATATGCCACCTTGTCAGTAATCGTACAGCCATTTAGAGATATAATATTAGTTTACAATCCTGAATGCAGAGAGTCATACCCACAACGAGTTATTTAATTTTTACTTGGTAGTTAAAACTGGATGCCTTATTCCCAGTGGTAATTATTATGTTAGTTGTTATTGCTAAGTTTACTATGATCGAGTTATCTACTTAAATTTTAGGATTGATACGCGTTTTGTAAAATCCTAATCATACAAAGTTTCTTAAAAAGATGTGTACTTAGATAAGTTAATGTAGTTTAGTGTTTTAAACACACTAGGGGTACTCGATCTTGCTGTCCCTTACACATTTGAATTTATTCCTAGGTTTAATACAACTTTTGGATGAGTACAGGGATCCGATAAAAGTCAACATTCCATACCTCTGAATGGGGTAAATAGGGACAAAACTAGGGAAGCCTTTAAAAAGCACTATCTAGCCCTATTTACGTCTAATGGACAATTTAGAAAAGTGTAAAATATTAAGACAGGACCCATGATTCGCATGAAGCAGTTAGCTTCTATTTTATTATGTGTGTAAGTACTGCTAAGGAGTGGGACTCCTTGCTCAAGTCTGTTTCCCGATAATTATAACCTGGGAGTGTTCAAGTCGCGAGTGAATGGGTTACTAGATAATCATTCACCATCGTCGACCATATCTTAGCTTTACATCAGGCGAGATAGCAATCAATGATGTACACATCCTTATATAAAAAAGCTATGGGTTCAAAAATAGTGATAGTTTTTATGACAAGTGTAGTAGGCATGTTGTCTTTTTATATTCCTTCAGTTGCAACTATAAATCACGTTAAAGAATCTCAATTATTTACCTGTGTTGTCAATGTAAAGGTTACATCAAGTACCTAGTTATATTGTAAGTTCAATGAATTAATGAAAGTGTTGCTAAAATTGAATGTCTTTTTGCATAACTTGCCTCTTGACTTGTGGTGCCTTTACTGATATCAAGTGTTAAACTGATCCGTCCTATTATAATGTGAACCTTGTATGTGTGTACTGTAGACTATAGATGATATTGTATGTTCGTCTTCTGACTAGTTTCTGTAATGTTAAGTTTCCTTATATTAATTCCAAATGAGCTTTAGTAGTTTAAGATTTTAAAGATTACGCTGGAATAGTTTTCAGTTAATTTTTATACCAAATATACACAATACACTGAAGATGGTCTTCGTATTTGATTTTTAATTAAGTAGTTAGACTGATGGTGGGACAAAGGAAATGGGTGGGCATTTTCTAGTTATCCAACTCGGAAGTAAGATTGAATCAGAATCTTGTGCTGTACAATTATGGTGCTTACTGCACCGAGAACAAGGTCGCCTGCTCTTTCCTTTAAATAACAGAACTGTTTGGCATCGAGCATTGTACTTATATTTTCACAACAACTGTATACAACAATTCCTTACACTTAAAATCACTCAGCACTAAGATATAGTTTCCTTAGGATTAAGGTGTAATACATAACAATTACTTAGAAGGTACTTGAATCTACAAATAAACATTGTAAATGTTAAATAGTCATAGTAATGTAGTAATATTGTGATACAAATGCAGGGATGGAGAAAAGCGTCATTTTAGAACTCAAAAACTGATAATTCTAACGACCATAACATAATATCTCACTTACATACGAATATAGTATATTATCTACAGATGTACTGACTGCGGAGCTACAACATAAATCACCGATAAACTATTTACATTTTATACCTCTTACCATTCAAGAGCACATTTCACCTGATAATTAACTTTAAGTAATATTTTGAAACAAATACTTTCATCAATCTATTCAAATTAATTGACTCGATATTTAGGTAATCACCATAAAACCAAGCCAGGCGTTTTCAAGTGTAAGCAAAATAAATATTTAAACCGAAAACATATCAATCTCACTGAATTTAAGAGGCTATTTACAAGGCCACTAAAAATAATCATTAAACTTGGTCCAGCAAAAAGGAGAAACAGTGTTTCAATTGCTTTTGTTTGCAATGCACATATGAGCAAGTAATTCATCTACAAAATAGTATACTTCTACATTGTTGGTGAAATTCTTGAACTGTGCGCGTTATTCGAATTAGGCGCGTCTAAAAACGTAGTTACGCATTTGGCGCCATTCCAAGATCCAAAGATAACCCGTTAATGTTGTACCAACTAATGAGAATAATGAGACTAGTAATTTACGATCGACCAGGAATTCCTTTGTTCTTCGTCACGATACACGCGTTCCACGCTTTATGTATTGTCGTCGATATGGATACCCGAAGCGAAGTGCTCAAGACATTTTAGGTATTGTTTGTTATAAATCGGATAGTTACACCAGCAGGTGCCAAACCGTGGTCTATTATTAAAACCTGCGTTTGATCGGTATGCCATTTGTTACGTAGCACAGAGATGCCAACCAGATAATATTGCTCACATTCTAACCGTCTTACGACAAAAGATTAGACCAGAATTAAACAGATGTTTCTAAAACTTCGGTCCACAAAATCGACGTGTATCACTCGCGTTTTCCTACCCAATCCCGGCATTCCTAATTATTTTACTTATGAACTTGTTATTGAGCTAGAAAAAGCGAGGGTTAGACGTCGATTTGTGGAGAAAATATTTAGACACATCCGTTCAACTCTAGTTTAAATCGACTATCGTTGAAATCTAGTTTAAAGTAAGACCGTAAATGCTCTAGATGTAGGTCACAAGAAAACGTTCGACTTGGATTTATGATGGTGGCTTAGCGTTTAGACGACGAGCAGCAAGTGGTACAAGTCGAGAGACGTCATATAGCAGGCAGTTGCCGTCTCTCGGCGGGTGTGAGGTCCGGATGCCAGACGTCGACGATGAGGACCAGGCGGGCGCCGGTGCCGTTGTGCCAGACTTCGTGCTCGAAGCTGTCGTCGAACATCAGCACTTTGCCGGTCTGCCACTGTCTGGAATCAGATAACATTGTGTTAGAAATATGATATACTTCTTTTTTATGTAGTAACTAGCTGCGCCCCGCGGTTTCACCCGTGTTTGGATAATTATATACGATATATCTTTATGAATTGTAGCCTACGTGTCATTCTGATATGTAAGCTATATTATTGTGAAGTTTCACCAAAATCCTTCGAGTAGTTTTTGCGTGAAAGAGCAACAAACATACATACACAAAGATTTCGAAGATACAAATTAAATCAAATTGTACAAATTAACAGGTCAAACTGTCCCCAAGAATATCAGCTCAGTTTATAGGAAGCGGCATCAAAAACGGTATACTAAGTCTAGAATCTGTAGATCGTATTCTTACCTAGTCTCTTGGTCCACTCTTATATAAGTATCTTTGGTGTTGCTCAGTCCCAAGTGCATACGCAGCCGACAGTTGGTAGGGCCGACGTGCGGACGGACATGCGTCCCCGTCTCCATCAAACTGAACTTGACTTGTCCGCGCCGACAGCCGACCGCCGCCGGCTCCGAACGCACTATGTTACACGTAACAGGCGCTCGCGAACATCTCTCCGGCACCTCCCGACCTCGCACGAACAGATCCAACTGCGACCACTCGCCTCGCTCCTTCAACCCTTCCTTCTCCTTCTCGTAGAGCGCCTGAGCCGCCCGACCTTCCTTCAGGATCTCCTTCCAGGACTGTTCTAACGCGCGAGCCAGGCGAGTGTAAGGCGTCATTTCAACGTCCCACCAGGGTTTGCTTTTGAGCCTGTCCACGTTGTATAGGGAACGCTGTGCGGGTGACAGGAAATGGCCGAGCTTTGCCCCGCGTTTATGGACCTCGTGCGCTTCTTTGAAGCGGCCCAGCAGTAGCAGCGAGTCGCCGAGGTGGTAATAAAACCGAGGCTCGTTGGCCGGGCCCGCGTCGCCTTCTAAAGCCTTCGTGAACGCGTCAACCGCTTCCTCGATTCGATTGTGGAGAGTTTTAAGAATGAAACCGTGGTGTGCCAACGCTATTCGGTCGTTTGGCCAACGGGCGAGGGTTTCTTTTATAACGTCTTCAGCCAAGTCTACCCTGAAAATCAATTTTATATAGACATTTATATTTGTTTAAAGTTACAAATAGTTCACGAGTAAAATGAGTTGCGATACCTATTAGCCATGAGGAAGGACACCGTCAAATTGTTCCGATGAGTTGGGTCGTCGGGGAACCGTCGAATTAGTAGTCTATAGACAGGTTCTGCTCCTAAGTAGTTTCCTGGAATATACGAACAAGGATTTTGACCCAAATAAAGCAATAATTAAAAAGGACACACAAGTTGCGCCCTACCCTCAAATAGTGCAAGAATTAACAAGAACGGTGGTAAGCTCACCTCTGAACTGAATTCTGTCAAGTGCTCGGTTCGAGACTTCTCGCAGCCTTGCATCCGAGAGTCGTTCATTCATCTTTAGCAGCTCGAGGTAGGCCGCTATGGCCTTCGTCAGCAAGGCGTTGTCTCGCTTCGCTTCAGCCGCCGCATCAAGCGCCCGAGCGGCGATGTAGCGCGCTCGAGCGCTGGAGCCCAGCTGTGCAGCGCTCGCTCTCCGCGCCGCCGCCGTCCACTCGCCCTCCGCAAGTTAGTACACAACACACTCAAGCACACACAACAAACAATATATCACTCCATCGATAACATCAGAATCGTGGCCAAATTATAACAATGAGAGCTCACACTTTTACATAAATAGTCATTACAAGTTTGTACTCTAAAGTCTATAAAACATGTTTTTTTTTTAGATTTTGAAAACGCATTGGTGTCTGCGATTGTATCAGTCTCATGAGTTGCTTCACCAGTATTGTCTGGCTACGATTCTGGTATCCAAGTATCGATATTCCTATACTACAGGGTCGAGTCGTCGGTGACACATCGGGGTCGAACCGCGCGGGGTGCGGGCGCGGGGCGAAACCAGATGGTGTCGCAGACGAGTCAAGGGGGGAAATGGCACAACGAGCAAAGTATGATATAGGGAAAGTCGGATGCAAAAACAGTTAGTCCAGCCAGTCCTGGAATTCAATTTGGTCGGTCATTTAACATTACATTCAGAGATTATGAATTTACTTTTCTTTTATCAAAGATTGTTTGGTGTATTTTTATTTATACCTACTATGACTTTTTTATTATACAGGTGTAACAGCAAGGTGTAGTAATACTGAAACTACGCATACACATACATATTTCGAAGTAGTCTGGAGGTAGGTACTATAAATCTGTAAGTAGTTACGGTAATGAATTATTACACGTCAAAGTTTACTGCAAAACTAACCATCGTTCAACCCTAGTTATCAGCTGGGCAATGTCAGTGAACTTGAGGCATAGGCTAACATTTACAGTCTTACCCAACTTATATGGTGCGTCGTGAATCTTCGTTCGCGCAGAAAATAAAGTATGGTCCGAAGATTAACGAAAGAATGCTTAACACTTACAATCAACCTAAGATCACTATTATAAGGTTCATAATACACTGCAGCTGTTGCACATCGCAGTTTTACCTGCGCAGAAGATGAATTTTCAAAGCGCGGGAAATGCTATTGACCGCTATTGGTCGGCAGCCGCCCCGCCATCTTAGCGATCGCCGCGTGGCATGAGTGAGATGGAACTAACAGCTGCAGTGTATTATGAACCTTATAATAGTGATCTTAGGTTGATTTTAAGTGTTAAGCATTCTTTCGTTAATCATCGGACCATACTTTATTTTCTGCGCGAACGAAGATTCACGACGCACCATATAAGTTGGGTAAGACTGTACACCTCTAGCCGGCGGCATTACTCAAACAAAACTAGGTGTAGAAGTAAAGTTGTGGTAAAAGTTCCACCAAAAATTAGTAGATGGCGCCAGGGCCGTTTCTAAGAAATCCTGCATCGCGCAAGCGTTGTGTGACCGGCGTAACGTGACGTCATCCGTATCATGTAAGGGTTGTAATATTTAGTTATTTTGTCAATTTGAGTGAAAAAATCGATTATCGATTTCCGGTTTTAGTACCCTGGCAAATGATTCATCACCAGGTACACATACCCACATTTCAATATTACTACACCTTGCCGATACACCTTGTACATACATATAAAAACATGCAAAGAAAGCTCAGTTAAGCAAAATTATGCAAACATTCATGAAACACATCATGCGTATGCACTTTATCCAATTAAAGTGTCAAGTTACATTTTTAACTAGATTTACCCAAAAAACAAACAGATAAAGCTAAATAAAACAGTTTCAAAATACACCAAACATATCCATGACTAATAGCAAGTATTTTGCAGTAGGATAGTATATGACTTCGTATCATTTGGTTTAAAAAATACCTCGTATGAAAAGTGTACATACTAACATAAAAAGCTTCTCCTATTACTTACTAAACTACGGGAGAAGTTACGAAGTTTTTGGAAGTTTTATAGTCGAAAGGTAACTCCAATGCCATAGTACTATAACAGCCTATGAATCTACTGCGGTAAAATTTTCATCAAACAAAGATTATCAACGATTAAACCATTTCATTGATAAATACAAATACATAGTCACAATGGCATAAATCTACTTTTGTTCTCCAAATAGTCTCCAAAACCTTGTGCCATTATTGCCTTAGAAATCTTAATATTCTCCGGGGATCATTCACTCTCGACTATGACATTCTATTGTTAGCCTAGTTTGGTACCTGGCGGAGGTCTCGCTCGGCTTGGTCGAGCTCGTCGCGCCAGTAGCTGTCGCTGGGCTCGCCCGGCCACTCGTCCTCTATACTGTTACCGCCATCCGCTGGAAACAACAGTACAATATAACACCATCAGTATATTATAGCGTCAGTATAATTATGTTACTCTTTTGGCGCATAGAAGCATCGACTGTTTGTTTTTTTTTTTCAGAAGCCCCCCACTAGGATTTATTACACTAGTGGTTAGCCTGAATTCGGATGAGACAGGGGTTTCAGTTCGCGTAATTAAGATTAAAATTTAACAAGATGTAACTCAATTTAACAAACAAACTCCAGCACAGTTCTAATCAAACCCAGTGCCGTAGGTGAGAGACAGATGCGAAAAGACGCGATCCAGTTAGAAATTATCAAATATCAGCTGCTGTCACTACACCATCTGATTCTCATTGTCCAATATCTATACGGCAACTAACCACGCGTCTATAATATAATAGAGTAGTAATCTCTTTATTGTACACCAAAAAAAACCAATTAAGATAAAAATACAATAAGTATTCGGGGGTAGTCTTATCGCTTGAAGCGATTTCTTCCAGACATCCTTTAGTTACAATGTTACTTGATATTCCCATTATGTCGCTTCGCATTGTCGCCTTTGTCGCTCACGTAGGACAATGGCTAAGAATGTAAAGAAACTTTTTCATGCACCAGCCTAAATATAAGATAGCCATCAAAGTAGCCTACTATCGTAAATAAAATCCACTCACACAAGTTAGTCATGCCATTAGTTGTTAGATTCAAGTGCACATCAACCAGTGTTTAGTGGAAGTCACACGAAGACTATGCTTTTTACTCTTTTTGCCAGGTCTTTCCGGTTCCGGCAACCGTCCGTATTTCGCCTCCAAGCGTGAGAGAAGATCTACGTCGTCCACATCCGATATATCCTCTTCCTCTTCCTCGCCAATGTCCTCGTCTTCGATAATTTCAACGTCATCTTCGTATTCCTCTTCGGGAGTCGGTTCCTTCTCTACCGGTTTCGGAGTTTCCTTTTTCTCAGTCGGTTTCGGAGTTTCTTTGACCGGAGCTTTTGGTGGTTCTTTGATTGGAGCGGCCGGTTTCGAAGCGGTAGGCTTAGGAGGATCTTTTTTTTCTTCGACAATCTCTTCTTCTTCGTCCTCGTCTTCGTCTTCTTCTTCATCGCTATACAGTTCTTTGTTGACTGTGCCTTTTTCGGAGAACACAGGTTCAGCATCCTGTGTGGTAATGATTATAAAAAATATATAGTAGGCTTTTTCGTTTGTTGCTAATACAATGTTGTTCTTCTTTTCGTAGATTAATATAAAAAAGGATGACTTAAATATGATTTGTTGGCTTTCTCAACAACATCGGGCAGTACCTATATAATCGCACGCGTATAGTTTGCACTAACTCGTCAAACTTACCTTAGTAACAACTATTACTTCTTCTTCTTCTTCCACTTCCTCGTCTTCCTCTTCTTCCGGTGGTGGCGGGGGTGGGGCGGATTTTACCACGGGCGCTTGTATAACCTCTTTATGTACTACCGGTCGAGTTACCTCTTGAGGTTTGGAGATCACTATAGGAGTTAAAAGGTGCAATTTGTACGATTTTCTGAGAATATCTAGTAACTCATTTTAAAAGCTAATTTAATATTAGGCTTTGTAATACAGTAAAAGCTTTGTAATGATCTCACCAGGTGGAGCCACCGGTTCCGCTATAAGAGTCATTCTTCGATCGGACAAAGGTGTATCTTCCCTGGTAGTATCCACTTCATCTTCAGGCTCTGTCATAATTGATTCACGACTTAGATTAGAATAAAGTTAAAGCTATAGAAGAGATAAGATGAGAACGACTCTTACGAAAAATGTACAAACAACTCCTCCCGTTTTTGCGTCAGCGCTGTTTAAAAGTTATGCCAAATACAAATATGATGTTTTTTTTTTATTGGATGGGAGAGTTTGTCCTTAGACATAATAAGAATAGTTTCTGAAAGTAGTATTATAAAACATTGGCTGGACCTACCACAGAACATGGAGACAATAGAAGTGGGCTAGTTTAACATCTGTATCGGAAAAGCAGTCGCCAAAAAAATATTGAAAGTTACTTTGTCAATAAAGGTTTATAAGTCAACTGCCGTTTATTTTAAACTGAGCCTTACGTGTTAACTGATATTCATTGTAATGGGCTCTAAAACTGCACATAATGCATTTTACATTGTGTGGCAAACGTAGATCATGACATAGTATGTAATGGCAAAACTGGCGTCGCTTTTGAGCTACGAGCCATGTTTGGCACGCGCGCCCCGGCTAGTTTTCACTTCCACTCTTTCGTGGGACCAACTAAATTAAACTGTAACAACTGTGACAATCTAGAATGTGTTTCTTGACATGTCAAGGTAAGGTCCCAAAGCACAGTTTTTAGTTAAAACCCCACCTCGCCTCAATGTACGCGACAATCTGGCAGGTTCAAGTGCTCAGTTCTTAACAAATGAATATGAACTTATTGCGAGGATAGTTAAGGTATACATTGGTACGCACCGCGCGGCGCCGTGGCGCGGCGGAGGACTGCGTGCGTGGCTACCAGCAGCGCCCCGCCCACCACCAACTTCAGCCACACTGCAACACACACATACGTCTCTCATCCAGGGGTTAGCTAGCGAAGAGTTGAAGGGGCCGGTTGTTGATGTTCTCTGACATTATGACTGGGACGGTCATATCAAACTAGGAGATTATTCTACTCTGTGTAACACAGCTGTTCGGATCATTGCAATCGATGGGGGTTTACGTAAAAAAAACAGTATACATTTGTCTTAGAATTCGGAGTTGCGGTTGGTTTTCAGCGGCAGCTCAGTCTTCACTGCCCTAGTCTTCACACCGAGCATTGACTCAATAGTCAATGCTCGGTGACTCATACATAGCTGGTAGTTTTGTTTTTTAGTTTTCGATGAGATGACTGCAAGGATATTGTGTGTGTAGCACCCCTATTGATTGTGTATCGTGTTATAGTAACCAATCGTGTTATAGTAACCACAATTTGTTAATAGTAACTGAGTGAGGGTTTATACAGTTTTCTGTCTCTGTAGTAGACAAATTACAAACATGAGGGGAAAGTGTGCAGAAATAAGGTGATGTGTAAGTACTCATTCGTTTTACTAGCAAAGGCTAAATATTCGAATCTTACAAGTAAACAATAACAACAAAAATTCCACAAGAACCACAATAAAAATACCATGAGCTGCGTGAAATCATTTCACAATACGTCACAGAGGCCAAATCAAAATGGAGCGAAATAAAAGATAATAATGTTTATGCTGTTCAACATTTATTTTTACAGTATTATTCAGATGTAAAATCAACATAAATTTTTAATCCCCTAGGAAGCAGTTGGAAGTCGAGTCCATTTAACACGAGAAGCCTCATAGCTTATAATTATAGGCAAAGAAAGTCGCCAGTGTTAGTTTAGTAGCCAGTATTAAACAAATAAAAGTATTATTCCAACTATTTATAAACTTTCGCTAGCCCCGTAATAACACAACCATGCACAATTGTAGCTAAAGTGAGAGTAACACATTTTTCTTATTCTTATGCTATCACTTCACATAGCGTTATTTGATTATTTTCTAAGTGGAGACGAGATGGAACTATATATACATAGCTGTGTTCCAATTAATAACAAATGCGCAACGCCATGTCACGTGCTACCACAAGTTTGACCCAACAAGTAATTAAAAATTACAAAGCGCATGCACTATAAACGAGTAGGAGAGAGATGAGGCCCACACCAGAAAAGGACACACGAAATGTATGGAAACAAATGTACCTAAATATGGGCAAAGTACCATAATATTATGTTGCTTGATGAAGACAAACTATAATTATCTTCACGTAAAGCGTAAAAAAGTGACTATCGCGTGGGTAAAAATAATATTACCTTCAACGGGCTAGATGATGAATTTAAAATATGTGTATGCTCTTCAAGAGTGCGGCCTTTTTAAATGAATAGCACTTACTTCCTTGAGAGGTTTGTTCTTTTTCTAAGCGCAACGCCTCCTGCTGCCGCTCGTACTCTTCCTCGTCGGCTAGCGTGTCTTGAGGCGTCTCGGTCGACGCGTCTTCCACCTTTAAATACATAACATAAGGAACTGAACTCTCAACTTATAAAAAGAAACAAAAAAAAATACTTCGCGTAAATCATGTAAGTAAATTCTGTGTATCCCTTATCCTATTACATGTTTCATAAGGATTGAAACATGTAATGAATGGAGAAACGATTTGCAGAACAGTTTAGAAAAACAGAGGAAATTGAATAAAATCTTTATGGCACATCTCGATATAAATATATCTATTATAGTATCTCACAAATCTGCGTCTATGTATATTTAAAATAAACAGATTGAATGCGGGTTGGAAGCAATAAGAAATATGAAAATGTTGTTTCATACCTCAGCTAGCGGCTTCCCCTTAGGCAAGGGTATAGGCAGCTCATCGGGCAAGTCGTCGAGATCACCTGGCTCCAGGAGCTCCACGTCATCATCGTCGCCTTCGTCCACTGGATTTGCTTCTTCAGAATCTTCTGTAACCAAGAAACAGGTGATTGGATTGGTTTTGGAGTTTCTCCGAGACAATATTGGCAAAACTATGATTGGGTAACGATAGGTAGCATAAATAAATCAACTACCTATATAAAAGTAGTTACTTGTATTGTATACCTATCGTGTATATAGTTTATATACATACACCGCCAAACCCTGACACTACAATATTTCTAAGGTGACTGGAAGAGATCGCTTTTAGCGTAAGCCCGCACACTGTACTTTAAATTTAGTTAATTTCTATTCTGTATGTACCTTGTGTATTTTACTACTACAATAAATAATTTTCTATTTTATTTAAATAATTTATATTATACTACTCATGAAAGTGCAAAGAATATAACAGAAAATTGAAAGAGATTGCAACACGGTCGTATGTTCGTCTAAGCAGAAATATACGCAAATGCTGTGTCAAGCTTTAAAGAAACAGTATAAGGAGGAAGTTTACCTGCGCTCTTATCGTCTTCGGGCGCTTCAGTCGACACTTCGTCGTCAAACACTTCTCTCTCGATATGTTCGACTTCTACGTCGGAATCCTCTTCAATTTCTTCATGTTCTTCTTCGTCCTAAATTAATATTAACATTAATATGTATCCAAGAAGCTCTACGTACCCATTGCTAGTATTTATTGAGTCATAGTTTATTTTGTTTTGGTTCCGTTCATATTATTACCAAATTTCAATTAACGAGGGACTACATACTTTCATTTGATATTAATAAACTCGGAAGAAACCTAGGAACTAAAATTAGGAACTATACTCGTATGAGTTTAATGTATGATGATATTTAATTATTATTACTCAGTCTTTAAGCAAAAACTAGCCGATACAAGACGCGCCGAAAAGTGATCGTTTCCGGCTTTTACTAAGGCATAACAAATATAATAATAACATTGGCAGCTTCAAATGTTCATCCAAGATTTAATTCAAATACATCAAAATCATTGCAGGCATGATAACAAACACCCATAAATATTTAAAAAAAAACAAGTGGTTTGTATGCCACACATTCACATCACTAATTTAAATTCGAGTTGAAGTAACAAATCGATATTGTTATTCAATCCACAAACATTCACGGTAAGCCAGGTTATAAAAATAGCACAATATAATAAGAAGTAAAAAAACAATCGAGTAGCATTTCAATTTAAAGTAAGTAGTACATTCAATCAACTAAAAATTTAGAAAAGCATTTGAAATGTTAGTGCCAATCATGTCATAACAATTTCTAGTTTTTAATTCATTTGTCACGTAAGCATCACACTATTTTTTATGCACCTCATTTTCTTCAACATCGTCACCGTCATTTTCGTTACTATCTTCATTATTATCATCGTCATCGTCATCATTTGTGTCTATTTGACCTTTTTCATCATCATCGTCAATTTCTTGACTATCGTCATTGGCCTCATCATCTTTCTGATTATCCTCATCATTTTCTACACTTTGATCGTCATCATCATTATCATCTTCTTTATGTAGGTCGTCGTCATCGTCGTCATCATCGTCATCGTCGTTTGCCTGATTTTCAACGCTTTGGTAGTATCTCCTATAATTGCGTTCTTCAACCTCATCCTGATAAAATGAGATGAATTAACAACTGTAAACTTCTGTAAAATTATAAATGTATTTATTTTAATTCACACCTCTTCAGCCGTTTCTAAATTGTGTTCTTCGCTATCGTAATTCTGATCGTCGTCATCATTAGCTTCTTCAGAATCATCATTTTCTTCTTGAGAATCTTCATCATTTTCTCCCTGATCGTTGTCTTGCTCATCATCATCATCATTTTGATCATTTTCTTCTTCATCATCGTTCATTTGTTCTTCATCATCATGGTCTTCGTCATCATCGTCACGTTCGTCCTCATGGTCCAATCCGTGGCCATTATCATCATCATCACCATCATCATCATCATCCTAATTTAGGAGTACTATCAAATTAACTAGTAAAGAAATGTATTGAAAATATTGTTTATCCTAAACCATTGAGCATAAAAATAACATGAATTTTGGGATTGACTGATTAGACTAGAAATAGAAAAAGGACAAAGTAAAGAAAGCATTTTGAAGGAATATGATTACACTGTTATGTATCACATATAGTGTAAAATGTATTATCTGAGTGGTCATGCACTGCATGACAGATTAAACAGTTTTTAGTGTAAAAGATGCATATATAAATACATATAAGGTTTGTATATAGCATTAGGATATAAGGTTTATAATATGATAAAGCCTTAGCAAATTTAAATTCAACACTAACAAATAAAAATTGTAGATTCATAATCATCATGACGTATAATCTGATAATAAGAAATACTAAATGAGGTAGGTACCTATTAACTTTCTAAAATGTCTAATAATATATACCTATTATTTTATTATATTAAAATCAACAGAAGTTGGTAGGTACCATCCATATGGAGTCTACTTGTTATTTAAATAATGTCAAAATGGTAGACCATATTATCAAATCCTGTGTGCAGATTATTTAGAATCTTAGATCATGAAAAAACATAATTACCTATATGCTACTGTTCATTAACATCATCACCATAGCATATTATCTCAGTCAGTGCTGAAGGCACAACACCGACTAGCAGTTTATAAACATGGCTACATATTTGGACTTACAAGATGATTAAGTTCTAATGTGTGTTCATCATGATGATCATCATCGTGGTCCTCAAGCCACCCCTCCAGTACTCCTGAATATCTCGACTCCACTGAGTTTGCTTCCACTGTAAGCATTTACAAAAAATCTTGTCAAAACAGACTTAATGACTATGACCATTTTTATAGATTGTCATCAAATACATGACACCGCAAGAATATTGAAGGTAATTTTAGCAACTGGTTTGGATTGCTTGTAGGTTTTATAACTTTATTCTGTGTTTTATACTTCCTATTTTAAAATAGTAAAATACTATTAGAGACTTCTTATTATTATTTAGCTATATTGCTTAACAATTAATACTCACATTCCGATAGGCCTCTGTTCTCCAATATAATAAGTCCAATAAGAGTGATAAGCACTGCTAGCAAGGAGAAGAATATGACTTTAGCACACCAGTGACCCCCAGTGCCATGTTCGTTTGGGGAGTGCATAAAGATATCACCCTCGCCCAACGCCGCGGCCGTACCACGAGGCTCTTCAATGCCAAGATCATCTGGAATAGAGCCGGAAACCAAGTTCTAACTTACTAAGTATAACTTCAAGAAAAGTAAAACTTATAACACATAGATATACCTACCTTTCTTTTTCTTTTTATCCTTACGCTTCCTTGGTTGAACGTCGCCTGACATGGTTCACTCCGATCTGGCGCTCGGTAGGCGACAGAAACCCACTTTATTGTTTCATAACCCTGAGTAAACAATGATGTTACAATAGACCTGCATTTAATAAGACAAGTGGTATGCAAGATTCTAAATGCGCAATATTCATGAATAAAGAAATGACTGGCGCACGTTGAAAATTTAAAATAACCTACGTATGTAGAAGCACCGCCGCAGCTTTCTTCAATTTATTTTAGAATTTTAACCTAAAAATAACCGGCGAAGACAGCTGACGAGAGAGACAGGGATAATAGAAAATAATGATATGATATGATATTTTTGAACGAATACATTAAAAGTGTTCAAGTAGAACCATTCAATTAAATTTTGAATTGAAATTAAAACATCCTTCGCATTCTTAGTAGTTTGCCATGAACACTTCCAGAAATATAGTTTTAAAATAATATAGTTTATTATTTTAGAGACCATCTTTGAGTGATATAACCTATAAAACAATTTTTGAACGAAACTATCTATTCAAATAATAATTGTAGTGAGCACACTAGTAAAAATATGGCTAGATCTAGCGAACTTTCGAATAGGTAGGGACTGGGACGTGTCAATTTCTCAATGCTTTAACTAAATGTTTATATGACTGTATGATTAGCAGCATTATTTTTAGTTATGGCTTCGCATAGTTGTGCATTTAGCCAGTGTCAAGTATTATAATATTTAAGTACCTATTTCTTATTTTCACAATAGGAAAGTCATAGCAAAGCAATCCTCATAGTCAAGTAGTCAAGTCCATAATTATATACATAGTCAAAGTCAAGATTCAGTAAAGTGGTGCGGGTGGATGCTTTACTGAAACTTCTTAGGAGTTTTTGAAAAAATATGAAGTGATACGCTTTTTGGTTTCATATAATTTGCCCACACTACTTGTGCACGTTCTGAACACCCAACGACTAATATTCCACCAATCTTACACATTATTACTCAAAGAAACACAAGTTTTAGAAATTAATAGAAAACCAACGTTTCACAATCAGATTCCAAACAAAACGCCATTTATTTATTTTTAGGCAACATAATATTATAGCCCAGTAGCCAGTGCTACATCCCAATGCAACGATTTTAAGATGTAGATAAAAATTTTTGTGGATCAGCTGATAACTCACCTGGTATCATTGAGGTTCAGTAATTCAGTAAGAGTACCTACCTAGGTAGGTACAAACCTACCTACGGTTTACGGCCCTAAGTTTGGCTCGAACCATAGAGTAACTTGACTCTATATTATTATTTTTTTTTTTTTTTTTGTTTTAGTAATGGCTTCGCACGATTTGTGCATATAGCCAGTGTCAAGTATTTTATTATAATAAGTATTTCTTAATTTCACAAAGTCACAGCAATATAGCAATCGTGGTCAAGTAGTCAAGTCAATTATTTACATCGTCAAAGTCACGATTCAGTAAAGTAGTGGATGCTTTACTGAAACTTCCTGGGAGTTTTGGAAAAAATGCGAAATGACACGTTTTTTGAGTTTATATCATTCGCCTACACTCGTGCACGTTAACGAACACTTAATGGTTAATATTCCACCAATATTACACATTAACACTCGAAGAAACACAAGTTTGAGCTAATAATACAAAACCAACGTCTCACTATCGGATTCCCGCCAAAACCCCCATAATATTATTATTTATTTATCCAGTCCAGTCCACCGCATCACAGATAGGATGCACCTTCCTAACTACTACTTGGTCTGTGGATGCACCGCATCGTTCGTTTCGTTCATTGAGTTCGAGTTTCGACCGACATTCATTGTTTTTATTTTTTATTTATTGATTCCGGCTGGACGTCCGACGTAGCGTTTGTAGTTCGTATATTCCTCTTGGATTTCGGATCGGATTCCGTTGTGTTTCGCTCAAATTCGCTGTTGATAGTGTTGATTCGCTGAATCTCTCAATCACAGATTATAGGATACCAGCCTCAATCCCAATTTATTCCAGAGTAATCTTGACATTATTATTTAATTCTCAGCTTACTTTATTTCGCCGTTCGCGTAAAACACATAAAACTTACACCAATCCACAAAATTGTAAAGTATTGCAGGCATAAAGAAAAGTATACTGTATTATTGTAACACGGACGAGAGAACAAGGCAAATACCAACGGATAATTAAACGAAGAAACGCAGCAAATATTTATAAACATGTGTGAAACTATTGTTTTATTCAATGGATATTCAACTATGATTGATGACAACAAAATGAGCGCCAACTGTAGCTGTGTCCTTATAAAAGGCGCACATACCATCATAGTAGATACAATGACTGCTTGGGATTCTGAGAAAATTATAAACGGCAAGTATTGAGCCAATAAAAATATAAACCTATTCTCTTTTATTTTTTAACTAGTTTTGTTTGCTTCAGCTCTAGCAAGTAACGAGGTAAAGCCGGAGGATGTAAACTATGTTATATCAACTCATGGACATTCTGATCACATTGGAAACAATAATCTGTTTCTAAACGCAACACACATAGTTGGGTTTAGCATTTCTGTTAAAGACACATACATCATGCATTCCTTTGATAAAGGTAAGCACTTTATACCATTCAATATTATTTTCCTTTTGTATATGCACACCACTTTGATTATACTTGTATTATATGATCGAAAGTTGGCTTTTGAGTGGTGGTCCCTTCAAATCTACAAATAATTATATCTGTAAACGGTATCCCCGATACAGGAGAAATCCTAGTGTGGGGATATGTTTAAAAAAAAAGAATACATTTTAATCTTGCGTTTTTATGTGCATGCAGGTGAAGCATATGTCATAAACAACAATGTAAAAGTCATTCCGACTCCAGGACACACCCTTTCTGATGTAACTGTTGTCATCACGAGTAATGATGGAAAGAAGGTTGCAGTTACAGGTATGCAAATAAACAATATTTGGATCCTAACCTTTGTTTATTACTACTATTCTATATTCTTACCATGATCCATTGTCACGTAGCATGCCTCACTTAAGTGTTTTGTACTAGTAAATAGTCTGCTTTGGAAATACCGTACTTTCGGTAGATATTTATCTATTAGGCAGTTGTCTGAAAAATGCCTAACAATATTGGGCGCCAACTTAAATACTTACCATGTATAACGTGCATTAAACATAGTTGTTATTATCATTTACAGGCGATTTGTTTGAAAAATTTGAAGATATTCAAAGCATGAAGATATGGATGGAAGCAGGTAGTGAAGATCCCGTACAACAGGTTAAGAACAGATCTAAAGTGGCAGACATGGTGGACTGCATTGTTCCAGGTCATGGACCAAAGTTTCAAGTGACTGACGAAATTAGGGAGACTCTGTGGAGACAAATTGGTGACCAATCTAAAGACACCTAGTAATGTTAGTAACTTTTAGTTATAGATTGCATATTAAAATATTTATTTAATGTGGTATGTGAAGCAGGTGGTTATATTACAGACATTTTATTTGTATTACCTATTTAACATAATTTAAGATGTTTTACTAGTTTTAGGTTGTTCTGCTTGTTGAGAACTTCAATAAAACATCTCGTTTTCACCATTGTTTATTGAAGACTGAATTTGAAAAATAACATAAAATAGAAAAGTAAAATGTATGTTTAAAAGGGAAGGCGACAAAATGGCCAGTGCTGTCGCCAACACTGCTTTTGAAGAGTTTTCCCACAAAGGCATTTTAAAATATCCTATTGTTTTGTCATTTTGCTAGATTGTCCTGATATGGAGCATTTCATAGTTGTATGTAACTAGTTTTAGATAGGAATTAAGTAACATTACTATATTTCTCAATAAAAGACAATATTTAAGTAAAACTTTTATTAATCATATAGGAATCCCTTGCTTTCAAATTCAAAGACAAAATAAGCATAGCATCTAATATGAGAAATCTCAATACATGGTATAAGTCAGCTACTTAACCAAGGTACAGTGTAAGACTTAACGCTGGAGCACTTAACAATAAGCTGATATTAATTTCGAATTAATCACTGCAAGAAGAAACCTCAACTCTACATGGTCAACTATTGTACTTACAGGGCTTAGTCATTATTAAATTGTAACCATCATAATATAATAATTATAACATGAATGCAAAAGTATGCTAGGTTTCCAAGTTTTTATGTAGATAATGATATATCTATTGAACCAAGCCATCAAAAAAAAAATCTCAGCCCACAAAATCTAATATTTAGTAGGTATAGGTTAAAAAAAGGCTTCATAAACCATTAATTAATACTTTGTTAAATTTGGATGTACAATTACTTGACAGTAATGAAGTCTTTAAAGTACAAAACTTCTATTGAAACAATGATAACATTTCACCCATTTAAAATGGAATAATAGGAAACAAATAATAAAGAAATATAAAAAGTAGGACTTAGTTATCCTGACACCTGTGGATAACAGAATTTCTACTGTTTAGCCTAATACAAACAATTTCATCATTAAGACTAGATGCAACATGCATGATCAATTAATATCCTTTTATTACTGAATAATATGCAAGACTGTGCTATATTTTAGCAGGTTGATTTTAACTCTTGTTGGAAACTAAACAATAGACAGTAAATAGTAATGAAGCAATGTTTTGGGTTTGCTAGCGTTCTGTTTTTCTGGTGGGATCTCTAGAAGTACATTAAACAACTACTTGCATTGATTGAATGTCGTACTACATAATACAGCAATCCTGAAACATATGTAGTGCAATTAAACCTAAAGGACCACCCCAACCCCATGTGAATACTTGTAATTAAAATACACTGGTATTACAGATCTTTTTCACATTTTATGTCACATGTTTTTTTTATCACAATCAGTTAAATTATACTATAAACTATAAAAAATATAAATTCATTTGAAGAGAAAACTAATCGTCTCGATTAGATACATACAGTTTGAATAAAATAATAAATTCATCAACTCTTTTTGTATAAAGAAACATCAAAATATTTTTTACATCTGTGGCACTCATTTTAGCCCTTTTGTTCGAATTAGAGCGGTGATCTAGGTACTCTAATACAAAAGTCGAAGCTTTGTTTGCGGCGATATAATGGCACTAAATCATCCCAAACCGATTTTCAAACACAGTTCACATGAAAACTAGAGATAAATAGCCAATCGTTACATACACAAGTTCGTACTTTAATATCAGATAAGACAACATGGTCTATACACGCAACGCATTAACTTTTTTCTAACGATGATATCCAATGGACATTGTTTAGAAACACTTGTCTCAAGCAATGTTAAAAGTTTACGGTACAATTAAAAGTCATCGCACGCAGTATACGGTATATGCAGATCCAGTCTACTTATAGCTTCGTATTCTGATGCTAGTAGCGATATTTAGATATTACTGCCAGTTATACCTTCAACGGATATCCGCGTGTCGACGAGTCCGGGCCATAATTGCTGCGTGCAATAATTAAAATATTTTCCTATTAATATATACATAAATATGCTAGGTAGAGCGATTGTATATCACAGCCGAGGATCACTAACGCAACAAAGCTCAAACATGCCCATATCCGTTCCGAATATTAATCGATAGCTGCAACCAAAACAAAAATAAAACATCAAATACAATATGTATACGAAAGGCTTAAACAGTAAAAAAAGAGAGCTGGGTGATATATAAAATATGTTAGAAAAAACATCAGACCAAAATATAAGTTCCACACGCATAAAACCATTGAAGTGATTATTGGTATTAGTACATTTTACTTTTTTATAAAAACAATTAATCTTTCTTGATCTTTCTCAGAAGTTACATTTAAGAATTCAATACATTTCGATCTGTTGTCCTATTTATTATAATAGTCTTAACACACAATACAATAATATAGAAACGCACAAAAACAGTGGCGCAAAGGTCGTAAAAGAAAAGGCTCTAGCTAGCCGATTTTAAGGTATTTTTGATAATTGTCATATCATTACCTGAGGGTCAATGCTAGTAGGAACGGGTTGAGATTCTTCGATGCACAGATCCGAGTCAGAATCGGCTCGCCGAAGGGAGTTGTCCTGTAAAAGAAATAGTAGTTGGAGTACAAAACGTCCAGGATGCTTATGGAACCTAAAGAAAGGAGTTTTGGTGTGAATCCGACAGAGAGACGTTGGTTTTGTATTTTTCTCAAATTTGTGTTTGTTCGAGTGTTATCCTACTAATATTATAAACGCGAATGTTTGTAAGTATGGATGGATGGATGGATGGATGGATGTTTGTTACTCTTTCACGTAAAAACTACTGAATGGATTTTAATGAAACTTTACAATAATGTAGCTTACATATCAGAATAACACATAGGCTACAATTCATAAAGATATATCGTATACTATGCAAACGCGGGTGAAACCGCGGGGCGCAGCTAGTTGTGTAATATTGGTGGAATATTAATCATTGAGTGTTCGTTAACGTGCATGAGTGTGGGCAAATGATATACACCCAAAAAGCGTGTCACTTCGTATTTTTTCCAAAACTCCGAAGAAGTTTCGGTAGGTAAAGCATCCACCACTTTACTGAATGTCTGAATCGTGACTTTGACTATGTAAATAATTGACTTGACTACTTGACCACGAGGATTACTTTAATGTTATGACTTTCCTATTATTAAATTATTAAGTAGGTATAATGTCTTATTTTCATAATCGGAAAGTTAATATAATACTTGACACTGGCTAAATGCACAAGCCGCGCGAAGCCATAACTAAAAACAAAAAAGAAACAAAAAAACAACCTAAAAAAATCATTCAAGTAAAATTCTACTTACTCCTTGCGTGTACTGGTGCGTGGTGGTCAGCACACGGGCGACTGGCCTGCAGAAGTCTGGCAACGTCTCCGTTAGGGGAGGCCTGGCGTGCGTCAGCAGGGGCTTCAAGATTTTGGAGTCGACTGCGCCCCAAATTCGCGCCAGGCGCGCTTTCTGGCTGTTGTTGCCGTCGCCGGCGCCTCGCGGCGTGTCCTGCCGCACAGAAATGTCGTTAGCAGAAAACAGTTAAACGAAACAAATGACCAAGTATAGGAAAGTTCTCAGAAGCTACCTGGTGCTACGGGCTTACCCTTGATCATGCTCTCGAGAAATTCGTAATGAGACAGGTATTGGAATTTATTGTTTCGACTCCCAACACAAAGGAAACAGAACGTTAGTATAAGTAAGAGTAAGTCCGCTAGATGTGCAATTTACAACAAGATGTTTTAAGCACACTGTTTAACTGTAATAGGGAAGTCAAAGCTTTGGCTGAAGATAGAGCACGCTGGCGGTTACTCCACCGACAAGAGCTATGCTCTTAAATAAGAAGAAGAAGTTGTATTAACAAATTCGTACTGATTTAAACATGCGAGGTATATATTTTAAGTAGGTATTTTCTAACCATCATCGTTATCAGCTTGTACCAGTCCACTGCTAGACACAGGCCCCAAAGAACGCTACTTTTATAGCAATAGTATTTGGAAATGTAGTGCATGCGTAGTGGAAGGTAAGATACAGACATGACAACATACGTTTTGACTAGACAATATTCTCAAAAATGTATCATCGGTAGGTTAATTTCACACCACCGTTGTTGATAGAACGCATGCATCATGCACAAGACTCAGTTTCACCATCCACTGATATATGCTAACCGACAGATAACAGGTAAGGCTTTATTCATCATTATTATCTTCTTCTTGGTAAGCAATAATCAACCGTCATTATTGGCTTAGGTCAGTGTGCCTAGTGCGAGTTTTGTCAATTTATTTACGCGCTCGGTCAGTTTGGCGTAAACTTGAAATTGTATGGAATAAGAGCAGCGCCATCTAGTGACTGATTCACTGACGCTAGATGGCGCTGCTCTTATTCCATACAATTTCAAGTTTACGCCAAACGGACCGAGCGCGTAAATAAATTGTCAAAACTCGCACTAGGCACACTGTACCTCGCAATTCGTTCGAGTGCGCTTTCCATCGTCAACGTCACCCATCAAAATATAGTACACTGCACTCGAGAGGCACGTCATCAATCGGGTAGCATATATCAGTGTTGAAATCTTAAAAATTAATAATGAAATAAATAATAAAAAACATTTACATACTTCGTCCAGTTGCGAAGGCATAACCACTTCTTTCGCTCCATTAGCCCATCTAACTATCATGCGGCCTCTCTAGACATTAAAGGAAAACCAAAAGCAATAAGGTAAAGTAAAATTACATGCAAAGTGCTATACCTACTTGTACGTTTCAAGTAGATGTAACCTATTATGTGTAACACAAAGACCCAAAAGCGTACAAAGTGTATAAATGGTTAAAATGATAATTGGAAAATATATTCAATAGTGTACTTTGGAGTCTCTGTGCGTTTATTATGAACACGACAATCTTGTTATTTGTAATATTATTTGGAGTTTGTTAAACCGGTGCGATATAGTTTGAGGTGCAGTTCAGTCCATTGGTTACTTTCGTGCTTCATTCTATTAAATAAGTAGGTTTACAGATTTCTCGTGCATTGTTATCGTTATTTTATAATGCGTGCATTGTGACATCGTCTTACTGTTGCCCTGTCGCAACTGGCCGGTTGCGTGGGATCCAAGTTTTGTAGACCGAAGCCTATATCGGCAGGCTGAACAATAAAATTGTATTTTTAATAAAAATATAGGTACTTTATATTCAGAAGCAACGCAAAGGCCAGAACAATAGAGCCTTTGCAATAGGGGGAAAAGGGAGGCACAGAGCGATCGATTTAATTGTTAATTTTCGCATAACTTTATTTGTTTCAACTGAGTAATAGACGTATTTTTCAATCGTTTTGCGCCACCTTATAAGGAATTAGTGGACGTTAGAAATGACCTACCCGTTAATACCAGTGTTATATTAGCGTTTTCTTTCAGAAGGTTATTACATTCAACAGTAAAATATTATCTTACCTACACTGTTTTGAAAATAATTAGTATTTTTTATTTATAACAACTAAACATCTAATTTGAAAACTATCCCAAACTAAGTCACAAATTCAATCGTACCAAATAAAATATAGGCGAGGTGAGACAGTAACATAATATGCCTTGAGGTAATATGCTAAAGAGTTTAATACCAGGAGTTAAAGTAGGCAAGTAAGAGGTTTAATTTGAGATAGATTTGCGGGCATATGACAAGTAAAGCACAGTTATCAAAGCACCGGTTAACATCGATATACTAATGGGCATACGTACCGCTCCGCCCGAGTCCGTGGCTTGGTAGAGCTGCCACAGTAATGCATTATTAATTCACATGCGAGGCGCCCTAGCTAGTACGCAGGACTTGCAACGTGACCGAGCGCCCCAATGACAATGTGTCTGCCATCACGACTAAAAGCTGTCAAAACCTCACGACAGACTTCGAGGATAAGGCGAAGGATGCTCGAAGATGTCATCGTGCTTCTATCTTTATAAGAGCTTATCCTATATTACGCGTGAACGGCTGGACCAATTTAGACAATTCCTTTTTGTTGTGTTTGTTATTTTCAGAAGGTTATTATGAAATAAAAACATAAAAAAGTTATGTGGAACATTAGAAAATTAAATAAAACTTCACGACCACATGAAATGGCAACTGTCGGGTCAGCTAGTAATATGATATTCATTTTGTTGTACTTCTTATACAATATTTGTATTTCTGCCTACTCTGGGCAATGCTATGTTGAGGGTTTGACAGCTTTTAAAGTAGCGATAGCGGGTAGGACGTCATTGGGATGCCCAGCTTATGTGCGAATGGGACACAGCGATCTAGCCAGCTCGTTCACAAGGATTGCTTCAGTGGACGAGTTTGTAATTTACTGTGCAATGATTGAAATCTGTCGCCAATATTTCAATGGGAATTACTATGCTTCAAAATTATCTATAAAATATTACTAATCCGTGACCATACGCGGTTAATTACAGCTATAGGGCGGAGTGGGCACTGCAATTCAACTTTATTAAAAAGTATTAGTAATATTCCATATACAAACCATTGTGAACTTTCACACTGGTTCAACTTATCAAACTGATATTACCAGAAGCAGAAAAAGGGATATGTTACTAAAGAAAATTAGTTGGCAATTAAGTAGTAAGAAAAGCGCACAAAACAGAGCAACACAGTTTGTTAACACAAAGTTTTATAAAAATCAAACCCATTCTGTATGGTCCTACATTTAAAGGAAAAAATGGGGGTATTAATAAGTTCAACAAATATCCATCGAACTCTTGTTGAAAACTATAAGAAAACAATCTAGACAATTAAGTATCCATTCATCCTAGTGGCATAACAATGTATCTAAATAAAACTTTAAAAAAATCACAAACGGATTATTTTATTCAAAATATTGTCTGAAATCTACGAAATTCAATAAATGGATATAATGCAGTGCCGACTTGTAATAATTCTTCAGGCCCATGGAATGGATACTTCCTATTGGATATTGTACAGACAGTACAACCATTTCAGTTACAAGATAAAAATACCTGCGAGTGGAAGTTTAGATTGAACATTACGACTAAGTATGAGAAGTAAAAATGAAATGTAATATGTACTGTATTTCTAATTACAGAGTAAGAAAAAAACGTGTTACTTAGCCTTTAAAAAATACTAAAATTGTGCAAAGGAATAAAGAGTATAAAAAATAATGTTTGCTATAAATATACTTACACTTCTCACGTCTCTGTATGGTAATGCTTCGTTTTCTTCACTGCCTTGCCTGGAATGGAAAACTAATAGGATTAGAGGAGAGATCTTCAAAGCTACCAATGATCAATATTGATGGCATATAATATGATAATTGTTAGAGCAACATCTGTAGTCCACAAATATTTGCCTAGCGGGGGAAACGAACCCGCGACTTCACGCTTCATAATCGGCCCATCACTGACTAACGCCAAAATATATTATCATATGTCCAGGTTTGTTTAATTTCATATACAAGTTGTCCTAAGCCCTAGCACCATAATAAAAGAATAACAACTTGAAACCAGCAACTTTAGTATGTACCTAGTGACGTAATAAATGTATATCGTATATATAGGAAACAGTGTTAGATGCTATCTATGTGTCCGTCAAAACTAGCACAAAAGTCTACTTTGCATAGTGTTGCTACGTCCCTAGACAAGTAAGGTTTGTGAATACGGGGGCAAGTCTTTTGTGATTCTCATTGTTAACGAGAATTAGCTGTTTGACTTGTAAAAGTGCGATTTAATTGCCTATTTACAATAAATGCGTCAAAACACGCACCCGGTGGGTATGCGTAGGTAAGCGAGCGCGTGCGAGGCCGCGCCGCCCTGCAGCACCACGGTCGCGATGACGATCAGCGAGGTGGTGGTGAGCATGGCCTGGCGCGCCTCCGACACGGTGTTGCGGATCGCCAGAGCGAACGACATCGCGCCGCGCAGACCTGACACATTACAACTAATATTAAACCCAACAAAAACCAGTGCCCTGAGTACGAGTTTTTACTAGCTCTTTGTACGAAGATTTTTCGTTCATAAACGCGCACCAGTGAATACGAGTTTTTGCTAGCTGGCCGTAGTAGGTTCATAATCGTTCATAAACGCGCCGGTAGGGGCGCTGTACAGGATCTTGATACAAAAGCGCTAGTTGACGCGCACTATGTTGAGCTAGTAAAAACTCATACTAGGAGTACAGGTATTAATATGCGATAAAGTATCGACGGTGGAATGGCTTTCGGATTTTGAAAGGTTCGCCGTTGACTGATACGTACTAAATAGATGGCGCAAGTGTAAATAGGGCGGTTTCTAGACACCTAGTCTCTAATGGGAGCAAAAAAAATGACAAAGACAACGGAGGATATGATCGTCGACGTCGTCGTCTAGGGTCGATATAGATAGATAACCTATTTAGTGATATCAAATGAAATAGAAACTAGCGTTACAATGGATGAATGTTTTGTGTAATCCTTAGATAAGACGCCAACTCTTTACGCCAAGCCACACGAGTACAATACAAAATAATAATATGTACAGTGAGCGGCCCTAGGACATAATAGAAAACTATATCGTACAATAAAGTTAATCTATTGTCAAAATTAAGACTAGGGGTCGACAAACCGAGCATGAGATAACTATCTTTTGTTTTCGATACAGTTCGATCAATAGTAGTGTACGTTAAACATCGATAGTATCGATAGTTTTTTACTATCGATACTATCGATAATTATTTTCTACTATCGATCTACTATTTTTCATAAACTTTGCCTTTGATTTTAATTATAGATAGTTTTTTACTATCGATAGTTTTTTACTATCGATACTATCGATAATTTTCTACTATCGATCTACTATTTTTCATTATAGGCAAAGTTGGAGCATAACTATCGATAGTGTCGATAAAAATCGATAGTTTTTGGCAAACTATCGATAACAATCGGAAATCAAAACTATCGATGTTTAACGTACACTAATCAATAGTGTATACTGTGGATGAAACAAGCGGCCCTAGAACTAATGTTACCTGAGAAGAACAGCATGTGTTGGAAGTTGGTCGGTATCGGCGGCTTGCGTCCCAAATTCAAGAGGAAGGACAGCGGATAGATGTTCACAGCGCGGCCGAGCATGGACGTGATCTGATGCGAGGTTAGGAGTATTCATTCTAAAACTACATGGAAATGGTAAAAATTTCATTTGAAATTAACTAGCTATGTTCACGCTACAGGACTATAGCATACGCAGTTCCGCACTCCGCCGTGCCCGAAGTAAGATTGAGCTCTCGTTCGCCGAGCGCTCCCTTTTATAAAAGCAAATGGGTCATAAACCAAGAAAATACACATTCATGCATACATATAGATACGCTCGAAAAGCATTAGCCTTCTCGGTAGTCGGGAAAAATAAATAATACGATACGGTCGATATTATCGATATAAAGCCTTACAATAATATCATGTATCGATACATGCATTTACGATACATATCGATAAACCTTAAAATATCTGGTATCGCTAGAGCGATAACGGATTACCAGTGTTACCATTGGTGTACATTAACGCTACCACAGAGTATTTTTCTGTTCTCACAGCCCGCTACCCATGCTGTTCACCAAAATGACTACCCTGCCATCGGATGCATTATCTCCTTATTGTTTTAGACATATCTCATGTGTTTCTACTGTTAAAAGGATACAAATCCAGCGATAATGAACCAGGGGTCGAATCGGTGCTTGGGGAAGGTGAACATCGACACGCCGATGTATGTGAAGATGAAGTTCTCTGCGAGGAAGTTGAGCAGCTCGAACAGCTGCTTGGTGCGGTTGCGCGAGTCCGCCGACAGGTTGTTGTACGTGTAGTGCGCTTGGCAAATGCCGCAGAACAGCACCGCCACCACGCCTGCAAATATAACGTTGTTTTTTTTTACTGCTGGCTTCCAGATGTCTAGCACTAATAAGAGACAGCCCACTCAACATAATATGCATTTTAATAATGCAACCTTCAGTTTTGATACTTCTAACGCCCCGTTTTGAAATAAAATTAGCTGTCCTATCCTATCCTATTAGAAATGCGAAAGTTACACCCGGTTTCTGAAACGTCAGTCAACTTTGACTACAGATTAATTATGTTGCCATCCTTGTCATTTGTTTAGTGTTAGATAGAGACAACGATAGTTTTAATCTACTGTCAACGCCAACAAACGTTCTAGAAACTGGGGGTAAGTCTGTTTGTCCTCTCTTCACGCCTTAACGCATGAACAGATGTACTAGAATATTGATATTTGGTACACAGCTACTATAGGTCCTGGAATAGAAAAATAATAATACTTTTTATCCCGTAAAATAACGGTTCCTGTGGTATAATAGCGAACGCGGGTGAAACCGGGGTGCACAGCTAGCTAGCTATAAAGTTAAAGTCCTACTATAGCTTACAACTACTATTATAAACAATATACTACTACAATAGATACTATAGATACCTGTCAGCTCGCACACCTCAGCGATGAGGAAGGCTGCGTAGGACATCAGCACGAACAGAGCGGATTCCAGCAGCGGCCACTCCCGCACGTGTGTGAACTTGGTCATGTGTGGCAGAAGTTAAGAAATGTATATTAAATAATAGTTATAAGATCAAAATGGGCGCAAAATTAGACCAAATTTGCCCTAATATTTTTATAACAAAAGTCATCCTTGACTTGAATCGGGACAGAACACAGTTTCGTTTTATAAAAATAAGATAAGGAATTAGGTTAAGCAGACTGTCTTCTTACAACATTTACATTTTATGTTTGGAATCACGCGGTTACTTTGCTGGCACAATGCAACTAACGGCATGACGTGATATGTTGGTTTTATCGTGTCACACATACCGATATCGTGCAGTTATCGTGTAGTTACAGTTATCGTCCAATATGAAAGCGCCCAATCTTGATGAAGTGGCTTTAGAATCGTTTTTGAAATTTCATTGTGACATTGATTCCAAATATTCTTATTTATAAATAGTAGACTGATTAAAAAAAAACTATCAGACTTCCAAATGTCACAAACTATTCCGAAGCCACTCCATTGAGATTCGATCGAAGCGTTCTTTAATTAGCAGACTTGACCCCCTTGACTTGACATGCGTGCATATTTTCGAATCGATTGAGCAACCGAAACTCAGTCATAAATTGATCAAACCATCTAGCACAGTGAGTTAATAAGTTTGTAAAAAGGATATCAATGCAGTCAAACAGCCCATCAGTGCGCCGACCAGCAGCGAGAGACTGAAGATCCCGATGAAGTCACCGATCGCGCTCAAGAAGGCCGTGATCTCAAAGCCACCGTCTTTCGAGTATCGCGTCTCGTAGTTTTGTATGGCTCTGAAACAAGAAACGTAAAAAGTTCAATATTTTCATTGCCCGCCACTTACATGAGTATAGGGAGAGTGCGGTCAAATACTGGTCCAATAAGAAAATAGTGGTCTGATTATATCACAGACATATAAGAGGAAGAAGACCAAACATTACAGTGTGCCTAGTGCGAGTTTTGTCAATTTATTTACGCGCTCGGTCCGTTTGGCGTAAACGTGAAATTGTATGGAATAAGAGCAGCGCCATCTAGTGACTGGCTGACTGACGCTAGGTGGCGCTGCTCTTATTCCATACAATTTCAAGTTAACGCCAAACGGACCGAGCGCGTAAATAAATTGTCAAAACTCACACTAGGCACACAGATATGTAGTGAATCCAGTCGTGAAGCCGGCCGTCATATTGATGAGTGACATTTTGACAGCTCATTCTACTTGTCAAAATATTATGTCGGACACAGCAGGAATTTTCGTCTTTGTTAAATTCCACTTCCTCTTATTTGTCTTTGGATTATACTGCAAAATCCTTACATCGCATACAAATTTGCATACTTCTTCTTTCTTATTGTCTACAAGATCTTATCTATCAAGCAATTATATCAATATCTATAAGCAACCAATCTGTATGAAAACTGCATAATAAAAAATCATGCAATTAGGTACTATTTTTCCATAAATTAATCAGGCACATTGTTGCCATAATATATTCAATATCAATCAATAGCTGATATGTATATCAATTTTAAGATTTTTTATATCTCAAGTGATATGATAATAAATGCACTTGGGATCTCGAGGATTTCTGTCATCAAAGTTATATTAAATTCAGGTCCTTCTTGTATGCTAATTAGTTTATTTATACAAGTCTATAAACGCGTTAAATACTTGTTCCATAAAAATATTGTTCAAAATAACTATGATACAAACTGATTTAATTTTGCAACCGAAATGTGTTGTCGGGTCAGTGCCACTTAGCGCTAAGCAGCATACTGTATCTATTTAAGTATTCCTACTAATAAAACTGCGATTTACTCTTACATTCCATGCATATCAGCAGTCAGTTTGTGTACCTAATTACACATACATATTTATGATAGTTCAATATAATGTGGAACTGTTCAAGACAAGCTAACAGGTATTTATAGGCAAATATTTTCCACTGTCGACCGTCACTTCTCATCACACACAACTATGTTATAATTATTCTGTGACTGTGCTCGAAAACATGGAAATAATAAAATCAAAATAAACAATCCATAATAAATTGTGATGCATCAGCACGCCTACGCCACTCTTTCTTTTTTATTGGTGGTCGACTGGTAGAAAATACTTTAAGTATTAAGTCCGCCACATTGTACTACTTATACGTTTTCTGTGCTATAAAGTATTAAATAAATAATTAAAAAAAACATTGGTACAAGAGCAACGTTTGAACTGGTACCAATCTATTGCTAAGTTTCGTTCACCATCGCATGCTGATAATAATGTGATATGATTACCCGCTGAGTACTAGAGCCACTGCATCGTTCAGGACACTCTCACCGAAGATCATAGCATACAGGTTCACGTCTACCTGAAAAACAATGATAGTAAATTGAGTCAAATAATTCAATATTTATCGGTAATTATAATATCTAGCACCTGAATAATGAGTGAGCCGATAAATACCACTGCATATAGCAATGTGCAATTTTTAGTACATTATCTTGGAATAATAAGTACGATTATTTTATCGGATCTACGCTAGATATTTTTGAATAATTAACTAACGCCGATTCTTTCAATTAAGATTTTATCAATAGGTAGGTAATTTTGTTCTAATCTCCACTGTAATATAATTTTACTCTGCTATTGAAAATACTTCGGCAATGGAAATATGAGGCATTGAATAACAACAGAAATAGGCAATTTGAAACCGCTTATCTAAATTACATATCACAAACATCATAATTGATAGAACTCGGTAGATAATAATTATTTGTTTAGTAACTGTTACCCGCGACATATTCCGGAGTTATGTGTAATGTGATCCGGACCGAGTCCCCGTGGTGGATCATGGCCTTATCCTCCTCACGAAAGAGACTAGAGCTGAGCAGTGGGTGGATATGGGTCGTGGTGATGACGACCCGCGACTCTTTACGTTTTTACATATTATAAACCACAGGACCAATTTAGATGAATTTTGGTATAGATATAAATTGCGACCTTGGGATTTTGATTGAATATCGATTGATTGGGATTGAATATTCGATACATTTTATCGCATTCAATAAAGTCTGCTCGGATGCACACGCGGGCAAAGGCAAGTTTTCGTGTCAACCGTGACATCACGTAGGTATCGCTAATGTGGAGAATGAGTATTATCTACTGAATGGACTAATTTAACAAGGCACGCCTAAAATTAAGTGCCCAATTGGGTCCTCTGCCACACGCCACACCCCATACGACGGAATTGATAGCGAATTTTTTACCCGACTGCCGAAGGAGCTTTTATTTAACTACAAAGTACTGAGTGACAATTTAGCTTAGATGTAAATAACTAAAACTACCTTTGCCCTAGTCTCATGATGATGTAGTCATCGTGAAGGTCAATGTGCCACAGAATAGTGGCCAGGAATAAAAACCGTCCATCTATCGATCGACCAAACTATACAGATACAGTAAAATCAAGAACATACTCAGACACTCACCTTCAATTGCGAGAATATAGCGAGCACAGTCAGGGGATCGGTGGGCGATATGAGTGCACCGAAGTACAGGGTGTCCAAAAACGTGAAACTCGAGCCGAGAGAAGCTGGCATGAGTTGCACACAGCCGTACATTAGTGAGCCTATAACTAGGGCGGAGAGCGCTGTGCCAACCATCGCGAAAGTCAATATCGCTCCCAGGTTGCGGAAGAAATATTTCTGTAAAAATAATGTGTTCAACATAGTAGTAATCTTGTGTAAAAAAATCTGCTACTGAGCAGAATAAACTCGAAACATTACAGAAGGCTTAAGAACCAGTGTTACAAAAAGGTGGCTCATTGCAATTTGGTCACTGTAACTTAACTGTCCATGTAAATATAATGGTACTGGGGGTCAATTGTGCAAATTTAAGAACACTTCAATCTAATCTCAAGTTCTTATTTGACTTACAGACTAATAAAAAAAAATGCACTCATACTTCCATATATCACCTATTCCGAAGCCAGCCACTCTATTGAGATTCGATTGAAGCGTCTTAAATTAGCATAATAATTGACCCCCTGGCTGGTGATTAATGTTATGTTATATATGTTAAAACTATTTTTCTTTTAAAGATATAATACAAAAACGAATGCGTTAACATCGTAAATAATATAAATGTGAGGAAATACATTAACAGGAAACATGCCAACTTACTCGTTTTAGGCAATAGCCCGCATGGAATATGATCGGCGGTAGAATGATGTTGAAAAATATCTCAGGATCAAATGTCGCCTTCAGATCGATTTCATTCTGTTCCACATTCACTATTTCTCCTCTGAAGCTGTATGCATATGTTTTGTTTGGCACGGGAGCATCTGCGAATGTGATAGATGAATATAAACAGTAATCATAATAATTCAGCCTGTACCTGTCCCACAGCTGGGCAAAGGCCTCCTCACTATCGTGAGGAGTGTTAGGTCATAATCCGCCACGGGGGCCTAGTCCGGGTTGGTGGATAACATGCCTCTAAATAATTCTCGGGCACGTTGGTTTCCTCACGATGTTTTCCTTCACCGAAAAGCGAGGGATAATTACATACATATGTTTAACAAGAAACACATTGGTACGTGCCCGCACTGGGATTTGAACTTGCCTCTTCCGTTTTCGAAGGCAGATGTTCGCCCACTAGGCTACCACCGCTTCCATAGATAAATAATGTTGTAATAATCATAACATTATAAGCCTTATTTCAAGGAAATCAAAATAACAAATGTAAGGCGCAGGCATCCTTCTGTAACTAGATAGATCTACAAATCTCTGTGTTTATGGAGATTTATCTATTAAACTCTATTTATAATAACTTTACCTAGGTCCTAGGTGTTCTTCATCAAACATATTCAATTGCATAACTATCACACCACACCTAAGAAAACCATGTACAGTGAAATAATTTAATTCAGTCAAATATTTAGGTTTTTAATCTTTCAGTCCTGTAAATCTTCAAACTAGATTGATTGTTGTCTAAACTTTAAGAGAACAGCTATGTATAAGTTCATAAAGGCACACTTAATTAGTTCAAGTGTTACCAACATTTATCATACCACTCAGCAGCTGCCTATTCTATAATTACCCTCTATGGACTATTTTATGGCTAATAATCTGCTATTACTTATACAAGAAGATATCCATGTATTGTTTACAGTCTTCTTAGTTATAATTGCTGTAAGATTTTGTAGCAAATGCAAGCACTCTGCCATTATTTGTTCATTAACTGGTCTTAATGTGTCTCATATATTTTTCCTTTTTCCTTTTATTATATATATAATCTGTTATGTGACCATCTTTGGCCTTATTCGTTACAATAATTTCCATGTCTCATGTTTAAAATCCTTTTTACACAATAGTTAAATAATTAATGTGGTTTTAAAATAGCATAAAGCATATTTTAATGTCCATTGAGACACAGACATAGCCACCTAGTCCATAACTATAATATTGATGGGCAAAACCCATTTTGAAGCACTGGCATAAATTTTAAGACGAGCAAATGTTATGCGTTTGAATAAGAAAATTTGTTCTGCATTGTGACATATAAAACAACAATAGCACACTGTTACCTACCTTGCAAGACAATATACCTTTCTAATATTTGTGACCGGAGAATATAAACTTACAGAGCATGAACAAATTTATAGAAAAGATTAACCAACCTCCAGAATTGATGGGTATTTTATCAGGAAAATGGAAGCGCAACATATCAGGTGGCACCGACAGGTTGTATTTGGTGTCAGGTGCAGGGTGCACATCCAGGTATGTGACTGCATTGGTGCTGCCGCCATAGCGAATTATCGCACCAACTATTAAACCTGCAGAAATATTTGTTTATGATATAATATGTAACTTATGGATTGTACCGGAACAGGTATAATTTACAGATTGTATCGCAATATGTCCCAAGGTCATCAAAGGTTGGTGGCGGTACATGGTTTGTGTTATTTGTTTGTCAATGTCCACATTAAAAGAAAGGAGACAGACACCACAAAACTTTTATATCTTTCTACAGTATGTGGGTAGAAAATGTTAGATCATTTATTAAATACATCTTCAATGTACAGACTTTTATCTTTTATTGATTTATTGTATAAGGCATAGGTACATATAAAATAACCAATTAATCCTTTGCGTGACCAATGATATTATAGACTATTTGAACTGTTATCAGATAAAAGCAAAGTTAATGTACAGTTGAAGTTGAAGGATTAAAGAACATAATTGTTGAATGATTGGCGAGTTGGTTACATTTACTTGACATCCTGTGGGGGTTTGAAGCCAGTTTACTGTATAATTGAGCTAAAGCTTCACATGAAGTAAAATATTATGGAAAACTTGGTAGTAGTCCCTGTTAGGGTCTACCTTCCTAGCTACACCCTCAAACAGAAAATTTATTAAATAACAACTTTTAGAATGTTCCGGCAATCGTAGAAACAGTTCTTTTCTACGTTTAGTGTTTACCACTACCAATTACATCATCACTTCAGCATTTCTTGTTTCCATTAATCTAATAGGGAAACAATAAGTCAGCATATTATCTTAATAATGAAAACATTTTTAGGTAATTTATGAGTAAGAGCTTGATGCAATTTTTTAGGACCTTTTTCATTGGTTTGGTACTGATTTCTATACAATAGGACACATGTGTACGTACATGTCGAGGATAGAGCATACTTTAGGCTAAAATTAGCTGTTAATTACATGTTGAGCAATAACTATTACCAAGGTACAGTAGGTAAATAGGAACTGTAATTTGAGCAGTAAAGAAGTTCTCAAGGCTATGCTTAATCATCTGTTTGGTCACATGATTGTGTGGATTTGTAGCGTTAGGAAGTTAAAATTAATAGAAATGGGATTTTACCGTATATAACAGCTAATCCAGTCTCATGCAGCCAACTCACTCGGCGGTGTTTGAATACCCATATCGTGAGCACCGTGAGAGTCAAAAGACATGTGTATATCAGCAAGTTCAAACTGTCTATTCGATGTAACAAAGTCGCTTTAGCGTCCAATTCGATGTCGGCGCCAGATCCTCGGCACACTGCCGCCAGGCACAGGAAAATAAAAAACGACCCAACAACGGAATTCATAGTTTTGCTTCTGTTTCTGTAGCACCAATATTTATGTTACGATATTAGACAACTCGATAGTTTTACAGTTGCCGGTGAATGCTAGTTAACACAAAACAGGCACCTACAGATAAATAAATGAGGTGTAAATTATTTTTAAAATAGCACTTTTTGCAAATACGTTTACACTCAAGAAGAAAACGAAATGAACGCAGAAAAGGAAAATGGAAAATCGACCCATCAAATCCACTGACGTCTGTCTGTTCTACGACAGTGGCTGTGACTTATGACAGAACTGACAGTAGACGTTGATATTTTTTTGTTTTAATTTTTGTAATGACTTCGCACGGTTTGTGCATATAGCCAGTGTCAAGTATTTTATTCTATTAAGTATTTCTTAATTACACATTAAGAAAGTCACAGCAATATAGCAATCGTGGTCAAGTAGTCAAGTCAATAATTTACATTTTCAAAGTCACGAAAGTAGTGGATGCTTTACTGAAACTTCCTGGGAGTTTTGGAAAAAATGCGAAATGACACGTTTTTTGAGTTTATATCATTCGCCCACACTCGTGCACGTTAACGAACACTTAATGATCAATATTCCACCAATATTACACATTAACACTCGAAGAAACAAGGTTGAGAAAATAATACATAACCAACAACGTCTCACTAGAGTTTTGGCGGGAATCCGATAGTGAGACGTTGTTGGTTTTGTATTATTAGCTCAAACTTGTGTTTCTTCGAGTGTTAATGTGTAATATTGGTGGAATATTAACCATTAAGTGTTCGTTAACGTGCACGAGTGTAGGCGAATGATATAAACTCAAAAAACGTGTCATTTCGCATTTTTTCCAAAACTCCCAGGAAGGTTCAGTAAAGCATCCACTACTTTACTGAATCGTGACTTTGACGCTGTAAATAACTGACTTGACTACTTGACCACGATTGCTATATTGCTGTGACTTTCTTAATGTGAAATTAAGTAATACTTATAATAATAAAATACTTGACACTGGCTATATGCACAAACCGTGCGAAGCCAAGACTAAAACAAAAAAAAAAAAACCGTCTCGGATTCCCGCCAAAACTCCGACGTTGATATTTTTGTTAGTTTTTAGTAGTTTTTATCTTTGTGGTGAAAATCGTAAATGCACAAATCATACGAAGATAAAACGTACAAAAATAACGCACATTCACCAGCTCTTTCTTATAGCCACCAAAGAGAATACAAACGCTACGCTAGATAGCCACGCCAGTCGCCCAGTCCATTATTTCTAGCCTTTAGTTTGATGTAGGATAATATAGGTATAGTATTTGATAATATGAGTAACGTACAATCAACATACTTTTCGGTTAGTCAGATAGAAGGTATCTACCTATGCAGGTACCTACTTTGTGAAGGTCGCACTCCGTTACTTATTATCCTCAAATTAAAATATTAAATTGATAAATGTATTAGGTAGGTAGGTAGGTACCTATCGTACACTGGTAATAAGTCCTACCTTCAAACTTCACTGCAAAGGTCTCTAGGTACACTTACCGACGGCTTGGAATGCAAGGTATAGGTAGTTTCCATGGTACAATAATATCTTGTACTTACAAAGGGTCATTGCTGCCAATAATATAGGTATTGAAAACCACCGTCCATAATACCTACTTCATGCTACTCCTCTCCATGAATGGTTGTCTGAAAGAGATCGCTTTGAGCGCAAATACCGCCCATTGTAACACTGTTTTGTTATTTAGTGCTCTGTTCTGTGGTGCTTCAATAAAGAGTTTAACTATCTATCTTTCTAATAAAGCTTTTCGCCTAGATAGATTTGGCAAGATAGCTTATAATATAGTCAGTGAATTAGGACTTTTATTTAGAGCAGCGGCGCTAATATACATACGAGCCTACCTACTCGTATATTATCTAAGTTCAATAAGTAATTCTAACGTTTGTTTCCTTTTCTTGATTGCTAACATTGATAAGTAAGAAGGCGCTTATATGAACTTATATACGTACCTACTTATGAGTAAGTAGATTAATATATAAATCTATCGTCATTTTAAGTAGGTCGTGACTGTCGCAGATATTGAAGACATCTATGTCTTGCCCCCAGCTTCGCACGGGGTTGTTTATGTTGCTTCTGAATTTATTATACTTAACATAACAATAATTTATGTATTTATATACCTACTCGTAGGTACTTAGTTACTTATTTATCTAATGTCAACTGCTCTACGGCGATACCCTTGAAAATATTATAGAAATAGATTGGCTAACTCTGGCTGCACTCGTGTCAATGAGGTCCAGCAACTTAGTTAGGTACTTAGGAAGATTCCGAAATATTTTTGTACAGACCTACAGACACAGTTAATTTGTTTTGGTTTTATAATTATGTTGCAATTGAAGGTAATTATACAAGATTTTATTGAATAGATAGTCTTATAATATGAAGGTACCTAGGTAGTTTAATTGTTCAACAGTAATTACGTTATATGCCTACCTAATTAACTATGGTACCTAATAGCAAAGATTAGTCTGTTAGGTTTTCACTGCAATAAAATAAGAGTTTATTCTCATAGAGACGGTGATGGCATACTTATTGCAATTTGGTATTGATGAAACAAGTATTCGCCTGTTACCGATCGGAATTTCAATCAGAAAACTACTACTTATGGTTATTAAGTTAATATATTAAATAACGTTATACTTATTTTTACACAAAGCTGAACTAAAGTGACCAACTGAAAATCGATTAGATTGATATATTGAAATTTAAGATTAAAGAGCTTTTTTGCTTTTTTATTAAGCAATACCTACGTAATACGAAGAAGTTGTAATTACTTTATAGCTATAGGTACTACAGCAGTTCAATTTGTGTCTCTTCAGCAGCTGACAGCTATGATGAGTGTGATAATTTTTCCTTTCCAGCTCTTGTGCCCATAGTAGGTATGTCTCACGGGATTTCCAAGTATTGAACCTAATTGCTCACTGCGCGCCACTTACTTCCACTGGTGATTGCGGTGAATAACTTCCATCAGATATTTGAGGTAATTCCCTCGTTTAGTGTAACATGCAGGCGGAATGGAGCTGAATAATATGCACATAAGTGTTATCCTTATATGCTGAGCTGCAATTTTCCATAAATCTTCATAGTTGCACTGAAACTTTCCTTTTTATTTTATACTAGAAGCAACACGCGGTTTCACCCGCGTTAACTACTATCCCGAGGGAACCATTAATTTTTACGGGATAAAAGGTAGCCTAGTGTACCGGGAATAGCATAGCTTCCTTCCCAACAGTGAAAGAATTTTTCAAATCGGTTCTGTAGTTTTGGTGCCTATTCATTACAACCAAACAAACAAAGTTTTCCTCTTTATAATATTAGTGAAGATTAGGTAAGTTTTGTTTCATAAGAAAATAAAATATTCATGATTCACATGTAGGTAGGTACATAAAGTGGAAAATGCGAGTGAGTGAGGTAGGGTTGTGGGGAGATGGTGGGTGAAGTAAGGTAGGCTACCAGTCAAGTGGCAGGTCCGTTTTCCAAATACATCATCATCATCATCAGCCTGAAGAAGTCCACTACTGGACATAGGCCTCCCCTATACCTTTCCAAATACTATGGTACTCAATCGGGACTAGGACAGAAAAGTGGGGTCGTAAGATGATGTAGATTTTATTCCTTATCATTCCGCCCATTGACAGGTTCGACGCGGTAGACAGACACCTGCAGCGGCCGAAGTGACGACATCGCACTTGCTTTATCATTGCCTCCACTTTAAATTGACGCTGGGATTTGCTACAGTACCGCACGGCTACATTGTGATTATTGTCCAAGCCAAGAGTCTTGCCAGATCAGTGCGCGCTCACATTCCGCGTGCGCAGCACGTCTGACTTAATTTTAAAAAAACATTTCACTACTATTACGATCAACCAAATGTTCTAACTAAGTAGTACCTAACTTATTCTAATTAAATTATTTTTATAAATTGACCCATTCCTAAAGTGATAATTCAGTGATATTTAAGTATTTAGACGTAGGAATTAAGTGAAATAAATCAAGATGTATAGATTCGTGTTTGTTTTTGCAGTTTTATGCAAAGGGTAAGTTTTTAATTATACTTTATTTAACATTATTAGCTGACCCGACAGACGTTGTTCTTTCAAATTGTCATTTGGCATGTCAAGAAAGTAACATTAGAAAAGTTAGATAATGGTGGTTAAGTTTTCTTAAATTGTCTAATGTTCCGCGCTAGTTTCTTATTTTTTCTGTCATATAAGAATCTTCTCCTGACAATAACATACGCACCAAAAAAAGAATTAGCATAATTATAGACCGATATTATGGACAAAACGGTGATGTCGCGACCAAGGGAAATAAGGATTCATTTTTGTATTAAGTATAATATAAAAGATATTTATAGACAAGAAAGTTACATTAGAAAAGATAATATAATTATGGTCGTTAAGTTTCCATAAATATTGTAATGTTCTGCGCTACTTTCTTATTTTTTTCTTTCATAATTAATTAAGACACTTCTACTGTCTATTACAAACAACAACAAAAAGAGTTAGCAAAAATGGTCCAGCCGTTCATGCGTGATGTTGTGACTAAGGTAAATTGGGATTCATTTTTATATTTATATATATTTATAGATTAGATTAGTTATAACTATTATCATAGGAAGAGCCTCATAACCACATCAAAATAGGCAGAGAGGAACGGTCGCTGCTACATTAACCGACTTACCGATATTTTTAAGTCGGCTAATGTCGCAGCGGTCCTTAAAACCGGGTTAATATAACATCTTATTCAATTTTTAATATGATTTTTAATTATTCTGTGTTTTTATGAATGTCTAAGATTTTAAACCGATTTGGAGGGTAGTCCTATTTAGTTTTGATTCGCAAAGTTTATATTCAAGCTAGTTTCATACAAGTTACATAAAAGTTTGTTCAGTAGCCTTTCACTTCGTTTTTGGTTTGAATAATCACTTTGACGCTGCCCTTGGAAATACTTTTATTCATTCAATAAACCTTAGGTATTTAATGCACTTCCGTCGTACCAGTACATGTAGCGGAACAATCATAGATTATAATAAGTAGGTAAGGTAGGTCTGTCGAATTACGCCTAGAGCCTAATTACGCCTATGCCCTAAAACCCCCAGTTACACTATCGATAAAATCAATCTTAATGCCTAAGCACTAAGGTTAACAAGCCTTGTGGCGGTCCCGAACCACGACCACCGCGCCCTCCGCCCCGCTAGCTAGTAATCGACTGACCTTCGCCGTGCCTGGTCCCTGGACTGTTTTTTCTAAGAAAAATCAGGACGTTTGTGGTAAGTTTTTATGGTTGTTGGTAGTTTTTTACTCAAATCTTAAAGTTAATCGTCAAAATAACTATATTCCTAGCCATAACTGTTTTTTTTAATGGTAAAATGTGAAAGATTTTAGTTTTAATGCAAATTTAGTCGGAATTGCTCTAGATGGTTAATTACGCCTAGGCGATATTTCACTAAGATAGGCGTTTTTAACCGTAATAGTTATTCTATTCTATTATATCACTAATCTATTCTATTTCTCTCTACCTCTTCTTCTTTCTTCTCTACCTCTTCTATCTCCAGTTGCTCAAGTCACTCCACCACGCTCAATGACTTTAAGTGCGACCCCACAAGCTACTCCACCTCGCTCGCAGTTCCTTCATCACTTCCTTCACAGTTAATTCTACCACAAAATAACTTCCGGAACCAACCCAGATACAGGTCTTCAATTCCTACTACAAGTTACTGTAAACTGTAAAGAAGATTGTGGATTACACCTCATCTAGAGACGCTTCTGATGATAAAAGATACTTCTGGCACTGAAATTATGACTAGATTGGTCACAACACAAGACCATACAACCAGCAAACATCACATTCATTTGAATCACACTGGTGATCATGAAGAGGACATAGGTACCGTTGGCTCTGTTATCCGGAAAATCTCAATTTCAAAAATTTATACCCACGCCGAACTAAGCTATTATTAGAAAGAAACCACGCCGAAAAGCTTTAAATTACAAAGGCTAAAGAACACATAACCAAAAATGTATTTAATGACACCATGAACCTAAGTGAGACAAAGGAGACGAAGAAGAAATCTGATGGCATAGAAATTGCCGAAGATTAAAAACTATTCAAAAAGAAACTAAAAGGGACACAGATGGTACAGAGAAAACTAGAACTAAAAATACCACTAAAAAGAAAGTAAGAGGAAAAACTTAAATAAATACAAACAAGAAAATTACAGAAAAAACAGCTGCCAACAATAAGAAAAAAGCGGAAATTAGAGGAGTCAACGGTAAAGAAAATAAAATAGCTAGCTGGTATTGCTACGCTTGCTATGAGGATCGAATTGCCGATATGTGAACTGCTCAAAATGGTACCACGAGGAATGTATCGGTTTGACTAAAAATGACGTGAAAGAATTCAGATGTCCTGATGGTTGTTAATAGGCGTTAATACCCCAACTGCGTATAAAAACGCCTAGTGTTGATTATTTTTACATTTTTTTATTTTATTTGGATATCTATCTAAAGACTATTTGATTAAGTTTTATCTACGGTCCTCTAAGGGAAATAACAAAATATTGTTTATTGCCTTAGCAATTTAAGATTTTTGTTACCTAATTTTAAAACTGTGAAACGCATGTTATAAAAATAAAAGAATTGATGATTATGATAGTACACTTACCACTGATTATGATCCTAACTAATGATAACTCTAATAATGCTCAACTACAAAGTTATTATACGTATATAACCGTAGGCGGAATTAAACCCCTGTAGCTTAATTCTGCCAAAACCAATGTGTTTGAATATTATTGTTTTTTCGTTGATTTCTATAAAGAGCAGTATTATTTGTGATTTATTTGATTTATTATTAAAGTACCTCTCCAAACAAATCCTATTTTTATTTCCCTCACTAGTAGTATTGGAGAAATTCAGCTTTAACCTTAAGTAGGCGTAATTCGACAGACCTACCTTAGTTCATTGAATTTCCTACTCCTGCTCTACGACGTGATTGCTTCCTGTCTGGCTCTTACACTAAGTAGTTATAAATATATATGTACATATTATGTACCTACGTCTAACAACGTTGTTCGTCTTTTGTTAGCCAAAAGTAAAAGTAGCCTTAGCAGGTCACGATCACATACATAGATCCAATATATATCACTGTAGATACACAGACATTACTCACGACACTCTAAAATTTCCTGACCCCTAACTCATATTCTGTGTATCTTGAGAATCGGGAACTACGTCATAATATAATTCATAATTAATTAATTATTTCCACATGCAAACAGCATTACAGAGTAGGTACTCCGATACGTTACCAAGACGGATGCAGGATGTTTCATAGCATAAGCTGAATTGCGAAGACCTAAATAACTCTTTAGTGTGATACCTAGGAGGTATCTATCTACTGTAGTAAATTGAAATAAACAAATGCACATAAATAATTTCACAACCACCTGTTATCGGGTGAAAATTATCTGGTTAAACTGCATAGATATGATTTTAGTGTACCTACCTATCAACCTGACTGCACAAAGACTTGAGGTTTACCTTGTGTTTATTATTCAAATAACTAAGCAAATAATAGGACATTTATATGGTTCATATTTTATTAGTACCTATTTGTCACGATTTGATATACTTGTCTTATTGTCGGATTGTTTTTTTGTATAGTTTTGCATTAAAATTTTGAACAAACTTCCCGATAAGCTAAAGATTTTTAACATTAATGACATTGGTCAGAACTGGACGATCATTCATTTATGCATTTTTTTATTCTTTTGATTTGTATGTGTGGAAAAACACTAAGGTACAAAACATAGCCTCTAAATGACTTTGATATTGTTGAATTAACAACAAATTTTTAAAACAGGCCATTGTACCCTAATTATTTTTTCTTCAATCCTTCGTATGATCTCTACACCACATAGTCTGGGGTCGTATTTCCATGGGTTGGCGGCCGTTCAAAACTTTAACAATTTGTACATGTCGATGATCGATAGTCTCGCTTTTAACCATTGTCTTCTCTCTTAAAAATTATATAAGATATAAGTACCTACCTATATTATGGTTATCTCCTCCTTGAAGAATACATTTTGTGTAAAAAAAGAGCTAGTTGACGATAAGGTGATAAATATCGACGATATGTCAAAAGACGAAATGTCTTGTGCTGACATCGATCACCGATAATTTACGAGGTTCAATATTACTAAGACTTTTTAATAAATATAGATGCCTCTATATTTTTGCTATTGCTCAATTATTTTAACCAACAACGAGACTAATAATGAAATTACAAGTTCGTGTCCTATTATACAGACTTTAATCATAGTCTAGACCTCTATATTATTTATATTTCTGCTCAATTAGTTAAACCAACTACGAGACTAATAATGGAAATTGCGAGTTCGACTCCTATACAGGGCACATAGTATTATTTTTGTGAGCCACATGTAGGTACTACCTACTTATTGTTCTGACTCTGGGTGATGGTGGGTCTTCGTAGTTCTTGATTTTCTATACACAGGGAAAACCAGTAAGGAGGCAGGCAGGAAGATATAATTATAATACTTGACAGTGACATGTTATTTAGTTTTTGACCTTCTACGGATTCAAAACTTTGTTTCGTGTACATACGTACATGTAATAAATATGTATATTACCTAGTTAGTATATTAACTTCCGTGAACCCATTACTGAGGCGAATTCAATTACTACAAATAGAGTTCCTTCGAAGATCTCTAATTATAAAACAAAGCATAAAGCTGAGATCTACAATTAATTTTCAACGACACTTTAAAGTTTGCTATTCGCCCGTTACTTCTGTTCGTTATTAAAATAGTTATTATATTACTTTTATTGAGACTCGAGTTTTTGCTGGGTATTTCAATAAGCGTGCGAAGGTTTGGTTTATTAGTTCCTGCTATGATTGTAGAATTGTAAGTCATAAAATTAAAATTATTTTAGTTCAATAACCAAGGCTTTATATAAAAGACTATAATAAATAGAAGAATAAAAGACGCAATTGATGATCGTGACCATTTTTTTAGTTTTGATTCGACGTAAAGTGGTTTTAATGTAATTACCTGTAACAAATTGTTTGATGTCTTATAATTATTGTCTATCTACTTCTTGAACGAACGTTCAAGACCTAGTTACCTAATAGCTTCTTTTATAATCTCGTGGTTTCATAAAATTGTTATTATAATTATAAACTTACCTCTTTATTAACATTGTCATAATGAATGAAGATTATACTTTATTTTTATCCTCAATAATGCCAATATTTTAAAATTCAAGCTAACGCAAAGCTAAGCTAGCTATATAACGAGGTTATACTAGAGTTAGGTAGGTAACTAAATAAACTTAATGAAATGCAAAATTAAAATTCGAATAATAAATGAATTAAAAAAGTTTAGCTTTATAACTAAGTACCTACCTATATACTCGTACTTCCTATAACTTTACAATAAAACCTTGCTATTGTTTTATATCAAGAGCAATCTCTCTATATAAAACAATAGCAAGGTTTTATAGTCAATATAGGTTTTAACTCTTGAGTACAATTACTCAAGAGTGTTACGATTCAGCGGTAAGTAACTAAGAAAAAATTGCTCTGGTTTTCCGTATAACTTGATACGGTAGGGCACGAAGGACTTCCGTACGGAAATATTCAATAATACGAGAATTGCATTGACACTGACACAGTTTTCAATTTTAACAATTAATAACCCTTTTATGGCCCTTAATGTTGTCACCATAATGAATTGCAGTAGGACTAATATCTTTTTAATACGGTTGCACAAGTTTGACTTTGAACTTTTAATTTAAGTGAAGTGAAAGTGCTGTTCAGTAGGTACTTTATACAAAAACTATATCATTTATTCAGAGTAAATAAATACTTTTGGGGTATTTACACGGTAAAGTTAATGAAGTCTAAAATTGTGTTTCATTACTTTTTCTTGAATAAAATAAGTAGAAGTAAGTATTTATAGGCCAAACGCATTAAATTTATTGTGGTGTTTTATTTATAGTTTTAATCTATGTGGAATGTAATGCTTTAGAATCAAACATTTCAACATCACACTAATCATACCTACAATTAATTAGTGCCTTGAGGCATACTAATATTATGTTATTTATTCTGTGCTTGAGGCTCGTGTTATATTATATCATTATATGGTAGGCCTAAAAGCTTTTTATAAACCTATAAATTGTTATAGTTATGAATGTTTATTGTATTAATTGGCTGGTATACTCGTACTTTACGTGAGTATGCACACTTTGGATGAAATATATTAAATATAATATTATTATCTCATCGTATAATTTTTAAGATAATGTGTCGTGACACCTTCTTATTTTTAATATCTAAAACAACATAGAGCCTTTGCTGACCTTTTAAAGCTTTAATGACCTTTTAAAGGTTGCAACGTTCTCATCTTTGTCATGCCTGAAAGATAAAAAATAATACCTAAGTACTTATACATTTATGATGAGTATAGTGTTCAGTGTTTGTATTTGAGTATGTTGTGTATTATGCTTTTTATTAGTATATTGGTTGAGTTTGTAAGTTCTTACTGAGTATAATTTACTCTCTATAATATATATATTAGGTATTAATTTTAAATCTGTGTAGGTAGGTAGTATTAAATATTGAAGTAAGCTAGGCAATTTCAAGAAGTTGTTAATCGTTATTATTAGCATAGATGTTATTATTGATTTTGGTCAAATGCTAATGATAACCTTTAAATTGGGTATAAAAATATATACAAAACAATGTACTTAAAGTTTTAGGCATTTTTATTTTGCCATAACTAAGACTGGTTATTGTAGGTATCAGCACCAACTGATCCGATTTCGACCTCGAACATAAAGGGTGGCAACAGGGCCTCGAACCGGTTTGAAATATACCGGTTATAAACGTTAAAATAACGGTTTCTTGGACTATTTCGTTCCGAGTGAAAACGTTAAAAAGAGCGTTAATGAAACCATAATTAACCGGTAAAATCCGCGATGCCAGTGGTTCAAGATCAGCCGTGTATGCGGGGTGCGGGAGAGGTTAGGGCGGGTGGGTAAACAGACAGGCACCGACTCGCTCTCGCGTCTCGTGGCTTCGGACGGCGCGGCGTTGGTGAAGTACGGAACGGTCGGTACGCTCCGCGCCACGTGGCTCGAACGCGCACTAACTTGTTAACTATCTGACCTGACGAACGCTTCTTTATAACACAACGAGCGATTAGGTATCTCAAAGACGATATAATTGATCACGTCCTCGTCATCCAAAATAAAGAGTTGCCTTATCTTACTAATATTAATAAGCCGAAAGTTTGTGAATGTGCATGTGTGAGGGTGTGTGTGTGTATTTGTTGGTCATTCACGCTCAAACGGCTGGATCGATTTCAATGAAATTTGATATAGGAATAGATTGGATATATGAGGCGGACATAAGCTATCTATTGTCTTAAATATAATCTTAGAAGGGGATGAAATAGGGGTTGAAAGTTTCTATTGGGTAATTAATAATTATTTGAGTTAGTAATCTGAACATGTATATTTTGGCTTTTGGTAAGAAATAAAGAAATAAGAGCCATGTGTGTAAGCTGTTCTCAAGAGTCCTTACGAACCATCTCGAACGCAGGTTTGATGACTTCCAGCCTCCCGAACAAGCCGGTTTCCGGAAAGGCTTTGGCACCATAGACCACATACACACGCTCCGCCAGATTATACAGAAGACTGAGGAGTATAATCAGTCGTTATGTTTGGCGTTTGTGGACTATGAAAAAGCCTTCGATTCAATCGAGACCTGGGCAGTATTTCAGTCCTTTCAGCAATGCCATATCAAGTATAGGGTATATCAAAGTGCTGAAGTGCTTGTATATTAACTCCACCATGTCAATCCGACTACAGGGCGAGAGCACAAAACATACCCCATTGCAGAGAGGCGTGAGACAAAGAGATATTATTTCTCCGAAACTGTTCGTAAACGCATTGAAGGACGTTTTCAAGCTCTTGGACTCAAACGGATTCGGCATCAACATCAATGGTGAATACATCACTTACCTTCGTTTTTCCGATGATGTAGTCATCATGGCAGAGTCCCTGGAGGATCTCAATACTATGCTCAGCGAACTCAATAGCGTTTCCCAACTGGTGGGTCTGAAAATGAACACGGACAAGACGAAAGTCATGTCCAATGGCCATGTTGTATGTGCCAGTAATCGTTGAGAATGGTACTCTCAAAGTTGTTGACCAGTACACCTACCTTGGCCAGATCGTCCAGGTAGGCAGTTCCAACTTCGACAAAGAGGTCGCCCGAAGAATCCAACTCGGATGGGCAGTGTTCGGAAAGTTACGTGACATTTTCTCGTCCAAAATTCCACAGTGCCTGAAGACAAGGGTCTTCAACCATGTTACCAATGATGACATAATTATGGTACTGACTGAGTTGTGGTCCTTATTAACTGCTGGCCTTTTGGAAAAGCTCAGAGTGACACAGCGAGCAACGGAGAGCTATGCTTGGAGTTTCTTTGCGCAATAAAATCCGGACCGAGGATATTCGCCAAAGAACTAAAGTTGACGACATAGCTCCTCAGGGTTTGCAAGCTGAAGTGGCAATCGGCAGTCCGCATCACTAGTAGAACTGACAACTGATGGGGAAGAGTTTCTAGAGTGGCGACCACGGACTGGAAGACGCAGCGTAGGTAGGCCTACTAGATGGGCCGACGACATGAAAAGAGTCGCAAGCAATCGGTGGATGCAAGTGGCAAATAGTCGTTCGGTGTGGCACTCTAAGAGGGAAGCCTATGTTCAGCAGTTGACGTCTTCAGGCTGATGATGATGATGATGAGAGATCGAGGTAGAGAGAGAGAGAGAGAGAGAGCGAGGAAGAGAAGGATAAAAAGAGAGCAAGAGAGGGAGAGAGATTGAGAGGGAAATATATAGAAATAGAGGGAGAGATCGAAAGAAGGAGGGAGAGAAAAAAGGAAGAAAGAAGGAGATAAATGGATAGTGAGAAAGTGAGAGAGACATAGAGTGAGTGGAAAATATATATAAATAAAGGAAGAGAGAGATAAAGAGAGCGAGAGTGAGGAAGAAAGTGATAAATTGAGAGGAAAATATAAAGAAATAGAGGGAGAGATATAGAGAGAGGTTGAGAGTGGAGAGGTAAATATATAGAGATAGAGGGAGGGGGAAAGATATAAAGATAAAATAAGAGGGAAAGAGATAGAGGTAAAGGGAGAAAGATAGAGCTTCCTCTGTCTTTCGAGCGAGAGAGGGCAAAAATGGAGGAATAGGGAGAGAGATAGAAAGAGAGCTAGAGAGGGAGATAGATAGAGGGAAAAGGATAGAGATAGAGAGATATACTTACCTATCTGTTACCCGTGAAATCAATCGATTTTCTTAACAGTTGACATTAGGTATGATATTTAATATAGGTAGCTAGTTAAAACTGCGAACGAAGTTATAGTATCCGCTAAATAAATCACAGTAAAATTTTTAACGCTAAATAAATATTAATTAGGTACGTGCTTCATAAAAGCTACTGTCGAGCCTGAAGATAGGTACTTTAAGCTTGCATAATTTACTTATCTATATATTTTGCCGATATGTTGGTCCCTACCTAGACCTAGTTTTTAGCATCATAATATTTTACCATAATGACAAGGTGAATACGGTTATTTTTAATTTAAAACATTAAAACACCTCTCATTCATGAAAAATAGATAAAGGCAGGTAGTTAAGTACCTACTTACATAATTACAATGATAAAATTACTTATCCATCGGCCATCATTACACAAGGCGCGAGCCTTCCACTTAACACGGTGATCCCGATAGATGTAAGTTTACGAATGGATAGTTATTCGTTGTTGCAACAGAATGGCAAATTAAGGCAAAAACCGGTAAATATTGGTTTATTGAACATTAACCTATAATGCGAACTTTATTAACCTATAACCGGTTAATGAAGGTTAAAGGTAGAACGAAACCGCATCTAAAACTCCCTATGTACTTAGGCCGAAACCGGTTCGAAAATTAACCCGGTTTTCAAGCCCTGGGTGGCAATATCGTGATGTTTAGTGGCTATAAATTGGTGCCACATTAGCCAATTATAATGTTTTTTGTTACAGAAATGCCCAAATAACAAATTTAGCCGGAGGTTCAAAGTCAAATTACACGTTTCCAAAGGACTTCGCGTTCGGCGTTTCGACGGCTGCTTTTCAGATAGAAGGAGCGTGGAACACTGACGGTAAATACCTATCTGCAATAAAATCATCTTGTTATGTTGTCTAGTATACTACGTATCCTTAAGTTGTTTAAATTGAAGCATCATTATATAAAATTGAAAATAAATAGGTACAGGCTTAGGTTCTTCCCTAAACGGTTTTATAATAATTTAATAAGGCTTTTATACAATGTTTTACATCGTACTAATATTATAAAGGCGAAAGTTTGTGTGTTTGTTACTTCTTCACGCTCAAACGGCTGGACCAATTTTGATGAAATTTGGTATGGCGGTAGCTAACACCCTGGAGCTACTTTATACGCCGAAAACAGCGGGTAACACCGCGGGGCGCAGCTAGTATTATATAATAGTAAGCTAGTATATAATAAGTTTAAACCTTAGAATGTATATATCTACGCATAACTTGGATGTCAAAGTAGGTCAAGTTTTAAAACTAATCTTATCATAGATATACCTAATGCATTGAGCTAGCGATGGATATCTTAGTTGTATAGTTACGTAACTCTTACTATATAGTAATTTACAGGCAAAGCTGAAAGTATATGGGACCGTTTGGTTCACACGAACAAAAGTTTCGTAAGAGATGGCAGCACGGGCGACGTCGCCGCCGACTCATACCACTTGTACAAACGGGACGCAGAAATGGTCCACGAGTTAGGAGTGGACTTTTATAGGTTCTCCATATCCTGGCCAAGAATCTTGCCCAGCGCGCTAACCAACGAAGTTAACCCGCTCGGAATTCAGTATTACGATAACTTGATCAACGAACTGTTGAAGTACAACATCACTCCGATGGTCACGTTGTATCATTGGGATCTACCTCAGAAGTTGCAAGACATCGGCGGGTGGACTAATCCTCTCATCGTTGACTATTTCACGGACTACTGCAATATTGTGTTCAAGAATTTTGCTCCTAAAGTCAAGTATTGGGTGACCTTTAATGAGCCGATGCAGACCTGTTTAGAAGGTTATGGTGGAACGTACAGGGCGCCGGCGTTGAACCGGCACGGCATCGCAGAGTACCTGTGCACCCATAATCTGTTGAAGGCCCACGCGAACGTCTACCATCTCTTCGATAGGGAGTATCGTCATATGCTCAATGGTGAGTTTAACTCGATTTTTATAAAACTCTAGCAAGAGCTAGATATAGAAATATAGTTTGAATTTACTTTAGTTTAAGTAAATTTGAAATCTTTTGAGCGATTTCGATACTATATCCTACTAATATTAGGTATAAACGCGAAAGTTTGTAAGTATGGATGGATGGATGTTTGTTACTCTTTCGCGTAAAAACTACAGAATGGATTTTAATGAAACTTTACAATAATATAGCTTAGGGGAAGCTGTTGTACGTCAGACCGTGTTGTACCTAGGCCAAACACAATTTTTCGAAAAATCCCGGGTTTTAAATTTATGTTGTCTATGGCAGTTAAAGCACTCTTTGTCAACTCCATCGTGAAGTTAGTTGTGATTCGCCGGCGCCGCTTCAGTGCAGAGAAAAAGGTAATTCATTATTTCTTGTTCAAAAAGTACGTTTTTCGGGCTTTAATTTTGGTATTTGTATTTAGCAGAATGTACATTTATTAAAAATGTTTTATTTACTCTCTAATCTCAGTATATCTAGGTAATAGATGGAGTAGGTATTTATTGCAAACCTCAACTTTAAGTGTATTTTTATGAAGATTGTTATAGAAATTGATGCGAGTGGTACCTTAGACACCCAACTATCTATGTACCTTGGACTTTGATCGAATTGTGAAACAGAAACGGGGTTTCTCAAAAACTGCTAAGCCAAATAGGTACCTATATTTATGAAACATACATGATCTGATGTGAATAAAATAATATGGATGATTATTATAGAGACAAAAGACTGTTGGTAAGGGTTTTTTTGAAAGATGTATTTTTACTGAGTTAATAATAACTATTAATTACTGTTTTTGATATGATCAGTCATTGGTTGTAGTTAAATAACAAATAAAAATAAAACTTACTCCGTACAGTAATTATATAGTGTAATATATAATCTTCATTTTATTCTAGTTTGTCCAAAGTACAACTGGCACGGGCCAAAGTACATCAGGGATGTTGTACCTTGGACAGTTTTCCCTTTTTTTTTGGAACGGCTTTTGCTCTCAACTTAATGCAAAATACACAGATTTTATTAGTTTCGTATGTAGTTGAATAACTGATCTTTGTATTTATGCATATTTGAAAGACCCTAAACTTTCCATTAATTTATGAAAAATGAAAATGTAAAAAACTGGCCTAGGTAAAACAGCTTCCTCTACATATCAGAATAACACATAGGCTACAAATCATAAAGATATATTGTATATTATCCTAACGCGGGTGAAACCGCGGGGCGCAGCTAGTCTTATCTATGTAAGAAATTCAACCAACATAAAATGACGTTATAATTACAGGTAAAATCGGCATGTCTCTAGACTCCAATTGGGCAGAACCCAAAACCGACAGTCCACGAGACCGCGAAGCCGTTGAACTTTACTTGCACACGCACGTAAGTAAATATCTTCCTCAAATAATGTGTGAACCTTCGAGTCATCAAAACGATAGTGGCTTAATTGACGTCCTGTACATTATAATGACAACAATAGCTTGGAACCACTTGCCTTGACATCCATTGGGCGTCAGTTGCATTGTAATGAAGTTATCTTTTCACAATGACTTCAGACTGGACCAAGCATTTATTACGAAGCATTAAAGAAATACGTGAGCTATTGTTTGCAGCAAGATTTTTAGTTCTGAAACAAGAGACAGAGAGCAATTACGCCAATCATGGTGCAAAACAATAAGAATCTTGCCTCTTTTACCGACGCATTTTCCATACCAAACACTAATGCTTGAATTGCTGATAACTTCAAAAAATACTTGACGATTTTTAATATCTTTTTCAGTTGGGCTGGTATGCGAATCCCATTTACTCCGTCGAAGGCAACTATCCTCCCGAACTCATTAAATTAGTGGATGAGAAGAGCCAAAGACAAAACTACTCGCGTTCGCGTCTACCAAAGTTCACGGCAGCCGAAGTGAAGTACATCCAAGGGACGGCCGATTTCTTTGGTCTCAACCATTACACGACTTATCTCCTCAGTTTTGCGGATAAAGAAGTGGGGGCCATTCCGTCTCACGAGAACGACATTGGCATCGTCAGAGTTCAAGATCCTAAGTGGCCATCGGAGTCGTCCTCGGCCTGGCTTAAGGTAAACTACTCTGTGACCTTACTTAGATATAATTTGGAGGTCAATGCCACAATAAATTAGTGACATCAATGAACCTACCCGCATGTAGAATTAGTACATCTAAGTAAATAAAGTAGAAAGTAGGCAAACTTGATTTAAAACTAGTTGATTGGTTGTTTGTTTCTAGTGGTGCTGCTCACAGTTTCATGTATAAAGGCTATAATATAAAGGTACCTAACCTATTACCGATGATTATAATTTCTGACATCGTATGTAACGTAGTGATTAATTTTAATACTTAGGTAGGTACTTAGATATTTACTAATAAGGTATGAATTATAATCAACGACGCGAGATAGAGCACGAACGGAGTCTTTTGATGGCCATAATCTTTACTGAGGTCTCGGCTGTTTTGTGTCCTCACATAAAAACGATGACGATCTATTCAAAATACCTAATAGGTATAAAAAAAAAGCCTGCGACGTCTATCGAATGAGAAACGGGTTTGGTCTCGGTGATTGAATATCCAATTATCAATAGAGCGGCAATAATTTATTATGTTATGGTCATTGACAATACTACATACATACGAGTATACGTAGTATATATAGTTATTGTCTACGGTAATAATATTCGAGAAAAGTATGGTACAGCCAGTAGCGCCGTTTTTCTGGACTTATGTTTCAAAATTATAAGTACTCGAAATTCTTTTTATCACTTGTCGCTTTATTCATTAGATATACTTACCTACACGTATCAGATTTAGGTATACACGAGCTAGTGGATTGTATTCGTTCTTGAAGTGTTGAACATTTTAACATAGGAACTATCGATCTTACCACGAAAGATTTAAGCGAGAGTTGAACAGACTAAATATTTTCTTCACAAATCGACGTCTAACCCTAGCTTTTTCTAACTCAATAACAAATTCACAAGTAAAATTATTATTAATGCCAGGATTGAGTAAGAAAACGCGAGTGATAGACATCGATATCGTGAAATGAAATTTTAGAAACATCTGTTTAACTCTGGTCTAAACTTTTGTGGTAAGACGGTATGAGTTCAACCTCGAAAGTGACCGTTTGACGCATAGTTTCGAATCTGATGCAATATTGTTCATCAATTTCACTATCCAAATCAAAGTTCACAGTTTCTATTCCAATGATATCTGTGTAGCTCAATACAAAATCAAATAGCTTGAGGAAGTTTGGTGTAACGCTCATTCGAATTAATCACATTACTATGCAAACACTACCTATGCAAAATTAAGTTTTTTAAAGGGTGTAAACATTTTTTCTTTGAATAGGTACATTCATAAGTATACTTAATGAGTTACTTCTAATTAATATGCACAAAACGCTAAGCAATAGTAAATTATGCCCTGTTCTATGGAACAAAACTGCAGTCCACTGTTTCTACTATTCTTTGTTAGTTGTTGCTAACTCACGTAGATCCGGTTATGTATTATAATTCATGCACGATGTTTATTTTTTCTGTCTGTGTCCTTTACTACTGGTATTTCAGTAAGTACCTAGGTATATAAAAGACTATAGTACCTACCTATATATAATGACTTAAGTATAATTATTATTGTATATTATGTAGGTACCTAGTAAGGTACGTTAAGGATCGAAATGCTTTGATCTGCCATGCCGTTTACAATTTATTTTCGCGGTTTACCAAAGTTATTACCCAGGTTACTTTGTAAAAACATTCACGACATTCAGTCAAGTTAGACGTTACTGCAAGAAAATTCTACATATTTTTCACCACTTTGTGGCCACTTCATTTTGTCAGCACTGCCTTTTAAGATGAACACAATTGAACACTATTTACTCAGATGTTACGCGTGCCCAAAATTCTTGTATAGGCATAGGTAGGTACCTACTCATTCGGCTGATCGAATTTGCATTGCAATTCAACGATGCAATGCATCAACAAGCATGTAGAAATATATAGTGAGAACATTTGAGATACCAATATGGCTCTAATGGCTCATATTATTATGTTGTCCAAGTACCTACCTACGAACATTAGATTTCGTATCTGAAGAAGCGCAAGTAGCTATAGTACTTATAGTACTTTAAACAATTGAACTTCCAGGTTGTGCCGTTCGGGTTCCGTCGCCTTCTCCATTGGATAACAAAGAACTACAACAACGTGCCAATCATAGTCACAGAGAACGGTTACGCAGACTACAACGGGGTGGAGGACTTGACCAGGGTGTCCTACTACAAGCATTACTTGAACGCGTTGCTGCATGCCATCCACGAAGACCACAGCAATGTGCAGGGATACTTCGCGTGGAGTCTGATGGACAACTTTGAATGGGACGACGGATACGTGTAAGTATTCAGCTACTAGCTACTAGAAACTAACGGGATATTTATTCTACTTAACATGTAGGTACCGACATTTTTGATATAGCGGTTGTGGCGATCGCAATAGTGCCGAAATATCGACGACTCAATACTACCTAACGGTTTCTATATTTGTTGTTTGTGGTCTAAATCGAATAGGTGTGTTTAACAATCCATAATAGTTCAATGCAAATAAGTTTAATGTAAATAGGTATGTATCCGGTACGTACCTACTGCGATATGATCAATGACTCCAAACGCTATTAGTCATATTATGTTCGTCACTGAGGACTGAGGAGTTCCGTGATGAGGGATTTCCCAATCATACTAACAGGTTAACTCGAAATTAATCTTGTATCTTAATTAGAGTTTCAAAAGAATAATATTTGGTCAATCATTACGTGGGACTTATTATTGTGTAGCACTAACTTTTTAGGGTGCCGTACCCAAAATAGAAAACGGAACCCTATTACTAAGACCCCGCTGTCCGTCCGTCTCTCTGTCTGTCACCAGGCTGTACTATCTCATGAACCGTGATAGTTAGATGCAGTTGAAATTTTCACAGACTATGTATTTCTGTTGCCGCCATTACAACAAATACTAAAAAACAGTCTACAATAAATATATAAGGGGGCTACCGTACAACAAACGTGTTTCTTGCCGTTATATAGATAATGGTACGGAACCTTCTTACGCGAGTCCAACTCGCACTTGACCGGTTTTATCCAATTATATTTCATATCGATTGATATGGCTTGGGCACAAAATCAAATACCTAATGAAAGATTAAAAATATATAAATTTCGGTTTTGGAAATATGCCGAGGAAACAAAATTAAGTGGGAGTTACTTGGGAAAAATAAAACAATACCCAAGACTCCAATAAATAGTCTTGACTAAAGTGCAAAATAAGTACCCATTCTTATTTATACATTCTACCTATTTAGTTGTAGTTCTTTTAACTAGTTTGCTATTGATAACGAAAGGAGTTAGTACCTATAAATATGGGCAGGCCTGTGTCACTCCGCGTGTAGCGGCGGCCATTGCGCAGTGCCCAGTGGCCAATCTAGTAGGCTGCCACAAGCGAAAGAAAACACACGCGTGCGCGCTATATGTTCGACCACGTTCAACGTAATTATTTGATTTGATTGATTCATTATATAATTGCAAGATGGACACAAAACGAAAATAAGCAAAAAGATAGGTACTGTGCAGTATTCTCAGTAATTTAAGTATTTAAGTATCAATTTATGTATATTTCAGTAATTAAGTATCAATTATTATGTTTTGTCCGAAACAAAAACAATTCCAGATATTTTTACACATACATAACATCTATTATTCTTTTGTCTATATAAGTATAATGAACAAAATGTGTTTTATTTTATTAAGTACTTCATTAAATTAAATCTTTGGCAATAATCGTATAGCATATTATACAATTATGCAGCTAGCTCTTAGACTACATGAACGTACTCGGCGCTGCCTGCTGCGCGTTGCCCGCCACAAGTAGGTGTAAACGCTCGTGCTGTGCGCTAGATGGCATAAGTAGTTTCTCGGAGTAAGCAACCCTAGTCCGCGGCTCTTTCAATACGTATAACCATGTATAACTTAGTATGAACCGTACTATAGTGAATTACGGCCTATATTCCTTCAAAAAGAAATTGGTAGGTATGTAAATGAACACGTGCTCGACTGGACCGCGAGCTAAATTAAATCATATTGTTTATCAGATAGAGTCAATATTTCTTTGAAAACCATTGCGAAGTAAAGCTTCTGTACTAGTTTACTAGTTTATTATTCTGTGATATGGGCAAGAGTTGGCATGCAGGTAGGTATGTATACTAACAAGGTTTTGAGTTGCAAAGAAGTCAGTCTAGGCCCTCTATTGCGTCCTATGAAAACTAAAACCAGTTCTAAAGGTATTACATGGTAGAAAATTGGAAATGTAGACTCACCTTGCCTTTCGGTAGAGGTGTTCTTGCAACTTTTGACAGATGGCATCACTGTAGACTCATCAATCTTTGTAATCTAATTGAGGGGCTTCGTAGATAAATTACCATATTCGCAAAATTACTCCCATGCGTTTTTAGACTTTTTCGCGCTATTATACCTCATTCGGAATCTTTTTGTATCGTCCTCGAGAAAGATCGAGTAAATGACTACATACTAATAAGTAATAATAATAGGTAATAGCCTTTTATTTCTAATAGTAATACTAATAAGTTCCTAATTATAATAAGTACCTATGCTAAAGTAATCTCTATAAGGCTGACAATCATCGTGATGTTGCAAATTTCATAATTTAGACACACAAGTAAATTTAATTAGTTGCTTGGTCTATGTGTTAAAAATGTAATTGATTACAATTATATCGAATTAAATTAAATTATTGTTTTGTTTGTTGAGTAAACATATGATTTTTATTTCTTGGCAGTAAATATATACCGTTATTAGATTATTTTTTAAAATTTCTGTAAGGTCTTCCTCTCCTCATATTATTATTTGATCTGTCTGGTAGTATTGATAAATCTTCCAGCAGACAAATATTTTTCACTACCCAATTATGATACAAAATACTGATATCAGCTGCTGAAAAGCGCAGGTGAGAGTTGCATTAAACAGGATGAAATAAAACACAGCATCAGTTAAACTCTTTCTTGTTATTAGTTCACTCGTCATGCTTGTAAATGCAATTACAGGTCCCGCTTCGGTCTTTATTTGGTCGACTTCGATAGTCCGAATAAGACGAGGACGGCGAAGCAGTCGGCGAAGCTTTACTCTAGCGTGGTCTCCTCCCGAGCACTGCCCGAAGACTACGACCCCGAAGACTTCAGCGCCTTCTCCTCGGCCAATATCCTCGCCCCCACCATCCTCCCCATACTATCCCTACACAGGCTCCTAGTCTGATCTGTTGTACAAACAATACTCTTGTATATATAAAACAAAGTAGCACTAAACTACGATTACATTAAAGTTTAAGTAATATCCTTAAGTTTCATTTTAACTTGATCCCTTAAAGTTAAGCTTAAGCTAACACTAGTGAGAAGACAGTCCGGCCCACTGAGGGCGAGAGGACGGGGGGTTCAATATTCAACAGTGGCGAGTTTCTTGGCGTTGTCGCGAGCCACTTCGCGCTTGAGCTGCGCTTGGATGCAGGCGAACGACTTGCCCTTGGTCTCTGGCAACACTGCCAGCATGAACACGAGGCCCAGCAGCGAGAACGCAGAGAAACCCCAAAATACTGTGTAGATTTGGTAGGCATCTTTCACTACCTGAAACAACACAATATTTACATTAACATCATGATAATGTTATTCTAAAATCATGAGACTCCCACCCCGAAACTCGGGTTAGCTATAATGCTCAAGAAACGTGCGAAGATTTTAATCTGGAAAAGATTTCGGGCTACCGTTAACTCGGATTAATTAGTACGTATTCATTTGGAGAGGACAGACTGACTAGATTTAAAATGAAATATGAAGGACCGAGACGTTCATTTGGAAGAATTAACAGTCATCCATCTTCAGGATTTGCAAATTTAAGGAATATCTTAGCGAATAATAATTAAATATGATTTTGCCTAATGTCAGATATTAATCATACTCGTAGAATGCAAATTTATAGTCAGAATAATTGCAGCTGTATTTGAATCAATTATCATTACTTTTATATGAACTAAGGATACTTAGATTTAAAGATTGAATTTAAAGATTGGGATATATTTTACCTGGAAAAGCTTTTGCACGGCAAACATTGAGATACCAGTGTAGATATGTGCGATACAGGAAGCGTAGAGTTTGACGTTGGTAGGGAACATCTCTCCGATGATGACATATGGTACCGTGGACAAGCCGATGGCATAGCAGACGATATATATGAGGAGAGCTGCTAGTGGCAGCCAATGAAGGCTCTCGACGGACGATTTGTTCACGTTGGCAAAGTATAAATAGGTTCCGATAGTTCCGTTCATAAGACCCACGCCGAGAGCGGAGAGCAACAGTAGAGGTTTTCTGCCAACGCGGTCGACTAGGATCACAGACAAAACGCATGTTGCTACTTGCACGCAGCCGAGAATGATAGATTCTTGATACGGCTGTAATCCTACCGCAGCGGCTTCGTGTCCAGTACCGTTAGCTGGTGTGCTCGTGACAGTGGTGTAGTTGAAGATGACTTCAGCGTACGCAACCACAGCAGCGCTTCCGCAAAATTGCTGAATTGTAAACACTCCCAGAGTTATCCACATAGCTTTTCTGTTCGTTGCTTCTGTTAACAGGTCTCCCCACGATCCTCGATTTTTCATGTCTTCCTGAACGTTTAGCTCTATATTTTTGAGTTCAGTTCTTATGTCACCGCTTCTTAGGTTTCTGAGGGAACGTTCTGCCCTCTCACTGCGTTCAAACTTTAAATAGTAATAAGGAGATTCCGGCAAAAATAGGAAGGTTATCACAAATGAAATAGGCAGGATCAAGTTGATGCCGGCTAAGGTCTTCATCGAGACGAAGGGTCCGATGCAGTACTGGGCAAGAATACCGATCTGAAATAGAAGAAAAAACAACGGTTTACTAGTGTCTCAAGGTTGTACGAGTATATAATCAAAATAGTACAATCATTTCACTAATATGTCATCCAAGGCCATAATATTAGTATATTCGTCAAGATATCTTTATTTAACGATTTCTTCGTTGTATGCGCAATAGGTATATTAGTTAAATTGCACCTTATACTACCAATACCTACAATAAGTGACGATCACCATCACGTGTAATAATGCTGTTTTAGGAATTGTTTCCTAAAGATAAAAAAGATGTAAGATGTCGTTTGCGCTGGACAAGGTTCAATAAATCATTTATAGTGATATCTCTGGTGTATGAGTTTGCTATAAAACTGCAATCTTATCGTTTTATTTACGTGTTTGACGCAGTATATGAAAGTACCGGAACCTTTGTTCAATGTGTAATTAAGGCAATGAGTCACGTCTCACGATGGCGACTGCGTGTGGTGTTATTCAGCGTGATACGTGTGCGTAGGTGTAGCTATACTAATAGCTATAGACAGCCAGAAACTAATAAAATGGTGACAAGGTTTAGCTCGCAACCTTATTTTGTGGCTTAGCTGAATAGTGCCTAATGTAGTGAATTGTAACCAATATGGATAAGTGCCACAGAATGAGGGCGTTAAAAATAGACACAATTATGCTCCAACATTGTATTCTGTCTACACCTATAGTTATGCTATGTGAACAGCACGTTGTGCCTACGTGTAGGCAAAATATTTTTGTTTCAATGGAAATGACAGTGATAGTAATGTCATTTTTCAAATTGCCTGGAGATTAGATTAGGCACGCAGCACTACGCAGTATAGTATGATGAGATATTTATAGAAAAATATGCGTGATTTTAGAGTTATAGGAAACGTACAAAGGTCAGAAAATTGTGAAAGATATAGAGTATAGATAGATCGAAACGAAACTATCGCGAAAATGGGTACGACAATACAGATCTGATAGCATCAGAGAAAGCATAACACCTACACGTAGACACGAACGAGGAAACCTCGCAAAAGAAGTCGTTTATCTGCGAATTGCACAACAAACGTAGCAAGTTCTTGGAAAACTACCAGCAAGTATCGCGCAGGTACTACTAAATTATCAGAATAGAGACGATCAAACAACAACAAAATTGTTCACGTCCGACTGAAATTGTAAAAGGATATGGAACTCAATGTCACTAGCAAACAATGACATTGCTACGCCATAATATCGGACAATTGGAGTAATCACTCTCAATGGATAATTGTGATGGTGATCATGAGATGTAATTGCATGTCTCCGTTACACACACAAAGAGTGTGCACATCCAACCATACATTCTGAATGTCAAATCGAGGTTTAACCTTGATATTTTTATGAACTGACCAACAATTCACAAAAACCTACTGAAATTCATGTGAATACTAATTTGTGTGGAGTGTCCTATGCTAATAAACATCTGACTAGTGAAGAAGGGGTTAGGTACTCACTTTGTTCATTAAGGTGATGAGAGTAGAGAGAGCGCCTCGGACTTCGTTAGTGGCAATCTCTCCGGTGTACATCGGAGCGACTGTGTAGACAATGCCGTAGCCGAGCCCGGAGAACATCCGGGCTATGTAAAGGAGCACGACCGATTTGGCTAGGATGACCAGCACCCAGCCGATGATGAAGGGCACCGCTCCGAGGAGTAGAGTTGTTTTTCTCCCGAAGCGGTCGGCGAAGTACGCCGCAGGCACGGGCGTGATGGCCGAGCACAGGATCATGATGGAGACTATCCATGATCCCTGGTCTGCAGAGGTTGGTATCGAACTATTCGATGACTGCAAGTACGTCAGTGTTGGAGACGGCCATCCGTAGCAAGTACCCGCGGTCGCGGTGATAAGCGTTGCTGAAAATGAGAAAAAGATATTTTCAAACTTTGCAGTAAAGGACAGAATGTTTAGGTAAATGTTCTTTGTAGTGGGAAGCTTATCAAATCTTTATTTATACCGACCCGGAAATACAACGAATTTTAATGTCATACTTGATATGAAATTCCATGGATATAGGTACTACATCAATGGAATTTCATTGGCTGAATTGCTCGTTACATTATTGACATGTTGCACATCTTGACGTTGGTCGTGTTTGTTTCAGACTTTAACATTTAACGAATATTATTTCATGCTCAATTTTTTAGATCTGCGTTGGTAAAGTTGACTTCATTTAAAGACATTAATATTTAAATATAAATTAATATAAAAGATCGTTAATTTTATTGATAAATTCTGGCACTGCACGGCTGTTCGAAACCCACCATCGTATAAAAATAAGAATTCAGGCGAAAAACAAAACAAAGAGCATGTACGGTGCCAATGGTGTTAACGAGGAATAATTTACATTTCCAATTACGTACAAAGTGTGAAATTATATGTTTTTTCTTTACATGATAATATTGATAACGTAGTAACTGATCATGATCACTATTTAGTAACTGAGAGTCCATTGCCCTCCATATCCTATGAAGCATGTTTGTTGTATGACTGTTTACCACAGAGCGGGGCTTTACTTGTGAAACAAGGTTGGCGTGAAATTGTTTACACTTATGATAAAGATGACACTTATGATAAGCGAGCTGCATGAAAATTGAGCTTGAAGTTCGAACGAATAGCAAATATTGATGATTGACTGAAATTCATGATTACCTACAATTATGTAATAGGTACACCAGTCCACACGTACAAAGTCGCGTAGAAAAGCTAGTTACTTCATAAAGGTTAAAGAAAGTTATAAATGACGTTTTTTATACCTTCATATTTCTAAAAGCAATTCCATCCATTCTGCCGTCCGCTAACTAAAAGGTCGCTAAGCCACAGGGGGTCGATTTTGAGCTTTAAATGCCATTCTATAGAGAAAAAAATTCTCTATCAACCAGTCTTGGAATCATTTCTCTAACGCTACTCAATCAGGAGATAGGTCTAGCCAAAAGGTCGTTAAACACATAAAAAAATGAATTTCACAACGCTGTAAAGCCGTTAACCCTCTTTGCTTAGCTACATAATCACAAATAGCCCATAACGTCATAATAATATCTAAAATGTTATATTCGTCACATAACAAAAAAGACGTTATTCGATTTTGCTACACTTTATAATCGTTAAATTGCCAAAACTGTCTTTAAGTTTTTGTTGACATAGCTAAACCACGTTGATAATGCTACACTAAAAAGCAGTTTCACAAAAATACTACGCTTTAATGACGTTAAAGTCCTTTAACGGCTTTAAAGCGTAGGATTACTAAAATGAAAACTTCATAATTTACTTGTCGCAATAATCATAGCGCCTTCAAATACTGCGAAGTGTAATAATTTACGTACAAATACTAAGCTACAAAGACGTTACGCGACAATACTTAGCTGAAAAGACTCAATCTGCGCTCGCGCCACGTCCCATGTCAGTGAAGTTCGCAGAACATTTTCCAGCAGATCTAAAATAAAAGTGAGTTCCCTTCGCATGCACCTGCATGGGACCTGCATTAGGAACTATAGAACTCACCGATACTGTTCCGGAATATTGCTGCCAAATTGATGTAAAAAAATCAATTAAAATCTGCCATATTCCCGTAGCAGATCAGTTTCCAGTATAAGTAAGTCAAAAATATAATTGATTCCTTTTTACGCATGCTAGTGAGTTCTATAGTTCCTGATGCTTTTTGCCTTTATTATCCTGAAATAAATATTGGTTTACAATTCTTTCAGAGGCAAACACTTCTCGAAATCTCGTCATTAAAATAACAGAAGTATAACAAAACAAAAGAACCAGCCGAGCATATCTAATATACCTATAGTATGATAGAAAGTGTGCAATAAATAAAAATTATAACGTCACATCGTATTGGAATGTAATAACTCTCGAAAGCTATAATCTTAAATATCTGCTAGCATAATAACAGAACTACAACTTGGAGTCCAAAATCGGTTTGGAACTATTTAAGCAGCAAACCAAGTTATAGTTCTGTAATTTTTCTAGCAGACATCGAAGAGCTCTAACGTCTGAGAGTAATGACAACTACTTACACCTGAATGTTGTGTATCTTTTTTTAATATTTTTGCATAATTATTTTTTACTATATTTCCATGCTCTGGTGGCACTTTTTTGAGAATTTTGACAACATTTGGATTCCAGGTTGTAGTTATGTTATTATTCTTCCAGATATCTTAGAGTTGTACTTACCCTCTAAGATTTATTTCAGTCAATAGCAAGAGAGTTTTGTGGATTTTGTGTATTACTTATTTTTTTGCTGAATATTATATTATTTTAAAATACCATGCTCTGCTGGCCTTTTTCTCGCGTTCTAGATATATTAACAGTTACAAGTTATAGTTATATATTATTGATATAGCAGGTATTGAAAAGTTCTAGTCTGTGACTTATTATAACTTATTATATTAATACTTTGTAATTTTAGTTTCGTTTTAGCATCCTTACCTATTTTTTTATATTGCTATGCTCTGCCGGCGTTTTTTGAGTGTTGAAGGATTTTGGGCTCCAGTTTTTAGTTCGGTTATGATGCTAGCAGATATCAAAGAGTTCTAACCACCTGAGAGTTATGTAAACTGATAGCAGTTTAATTTTATGTTATAATAATTTTTGTGCATTTTTTCTATTGTAGGCTATCAGCTCTGTTGGCATTTTTTCTGAGTTCTAGACAGATTTATAGCTCCACGTTATATTTTCTTGATATCCTAGCAGATATCGAAAAGTTCCAGTCCCTGATAGACATTGCAACTAATAACAATTTCATTTTAGATTTTTTTAATATTGTCTATATTCCACATGATTTTCACCAGTATCGTAACGTAACTCAAAAATCTGTAGGTAATATTATTGTATTGAGATAATTGCGTTTGAAGTTTTGTAAAAAACTTATCTTCTGGTAGGTACATTTTTGTCAAATTAACATCTTGATCAAAAACTACTTTTATTCACAGTTCAATACTGTTCACTGACGTTAGATACATAATTGTACTATAACCAAAATCAGCAGTATTTTATCACAGGCAAACTTTATGTCATAAGTTCATTACAGCTAAATTATTAAGCGCCTATCCAAATGAGAGGTAATTTTTTAAACAAAATTCGACTGTTTCTCATTCTAGTTCCTACTAACTACATATTTTTTATAATAATGATTGATTACCTACTTACCTTCTTTAGTATATATTCCCGAAAAATCTGGGTTATTTACCAACCTGACACGAGCGGCTGGTATTAAATAGCAAAATGACAATAAATCGAAGATTTTTTACTTACACATTGATAAAATTATGATAATCGTGTAGGGGCTAAGTTCGGTAAGTATGGAGGATGTTGCACGACTTCTAGTTGTAGCTCAGTTAAAATGCCTATTCCCAAGTTTCAGTTTAAGTCATTTTGGTATTTTGATCTAGTTTTTAACAAGTGATTTAGTTAACTTGAATATTTTTGAAACGAATTTTTACTTCAGGAATAATTGATTTATGAATACATTATAGTTTATTTTATCCGACAGTTGACACATTTATTGTATCTTTTGGAATATTCATACCCAAATACTTCACTAAAAGGTCGTTATAGTCTAAGGTTTAAAACTTGGCTGCCTTTTAGTGTAGTAATTGTAGAATATAATGGTTATAAATAAAAACAAAAAAGCAGTTAAGCCGCAAAACTAGGCTACAAAGCAGTTAAAAAACTATAGCGACATTTAAGCTATGGTTTAACATTTTTTAAATACAAAAATATTTAACTACAACGTCATTAAAATACCGTAGCGACTTTTTAGTGTAGAAATTGCAGATAACGCCATTATTTTTTCTTAAATCCTATGCTAAAAGGTCGCTAAGGTATACTTAGCGACCTTTTAGTAAAGTATAATTCGTAATTATAACCTAACATTACACGGCTAGAAGGGTAAACGAGTAATTATTCTATTTAAAACTAATTATTTGAAATCGAAATTGTCACTCTTCGATAGTGCATGAAAAGAGCTTTCTTTGGTTGTTTCAAAGTTGATTATGCGACCAATAGCTATCAAATGGCAACAATTCTTAATTTTTCCCACGTTTTTCGCTCATATCTCAAAATTTGCTTTTTTGGCTTAGCGACGTTATAGTTAACGGACGGCAGCATTGCAGGTTTGACATTTATGTAATCGGATCGGACAGAAAACTGCGACGACTTCATTGCCTATTCATAAGGCCGTAAATTGTGTCCAAGAAAAATAAAAGTTAATAAAAGATATGCAATATAAAAATAATCTTATGAAAGCCGTACGGCAATTAAAAGCTTAATATTATTATCTTACATATAAGATATAAAAGTAAGCGCGAAAAACTACTGACCTAGTGCCCTACAATGATTGTTAAAAAGTAAGTCTTAATAAGTACCTACTTCTTGAGATTTATCGTAAAAATCATATGACTTAAAAATCGTATTGCTACCGGCACGTACTCGTACCTACTTACTACGTAACCTAACATATAACTTTATCACACCGGTCATATCTACACAAAAATGTGTTTAATTTATTGCCTAACATCCTCGGCCTTAATAAACATGGAAAAACCCTAGAACAAATGAAACAATGGCGCAGAAAACGACTTCAAAGGACACGCATGGAAAATTACGACACTTCCCAAAAGTCGAAAGTCACCGCTATCGGCTAAGCCGATATTTATAAGTACAATACTATTTGAAGCTGAATCTTTACGGGGATTATGTATTGGTTTCGGTGTAACTTCCTACATATACGTTGAAAACAAGTTTGGGAGTGCCGAGACTGTCTCGCTATCGGGCCTTATCGCCACTCATGGAAACTTCTGACCACTCTACTGCGTAGCTGTTTGATAATAATTACCAGGATTGTGTTTGATAAAAGCTAACGTGGATCTGAACTTTGGGAACTTTAGAATAAACCTTGCGTAGCGTGTCTTTGGCAAGCGTAATTACGGTTTGAAATAGATAATATCTATCAATGCGCATTTATCATTTGACTGACTAATACGGCTACTAAAATGATAATACAGACTTTTGCGTTCAGTGGTCAATGATTTAAGTTCAATAAGTATGTATAGCTAGTATACGAATGGCGTGATTAGGTACGCTCAAATAGGATATCAGAATTAGCCGCGTTAGTAAACACGAGTGAACCATATAAATAAAAGGAAACATAATTACGGGCAGGTTTGGGAACGAACGCCGAATGCCAGTTGGCACAACTGCCGAGTAGAATTTATAGTAATTGACGGCTAATGTCGGCGTGCCGAAGCAGACGCCGACGCCGACCGCGTCGTCGGCCGACCAATCACGTGTAGACACAAAAATAAGCGTTCCCTCACTTTTTGCCACAGGTCAACTAATACTGAATCAAAAATCATTAGACGTTCAATTTTATCTTATTATAGTCGCTGCCTACTGCTCATTAAATAGGTGGGTAGCCTTATCACGTCATGAAGTCATTGTAAGTACCTACAAGGATTACAATGTAATTTGTTTATACGCTAGAAGAATATCTAAGTAACATATTATTCATCTTTCGATCAATCAGCCAGTAGCCTAAAGGATACCTAGAGCTGACGTTGAAAAATTGGTCTGAAAGTATGAAAAATCGGTTCAGAGCGACGCCCTTAAAGGCTGCCTGAAATTTTACTGTTAAAATGTCCGCTTGCGGAGCCAGCCTTATATGTAATGTTTTCTATCGATTAAAGCCTAATTCGCTCAGTGGAGCTTTCAGCGAATCGCCTTATCAGCGAATCGTGGTATCGGTGAAACATTAATTTATTATTTTTAACATTCTTTCGGTGAACCAAGCTGTCGGTAAAAAAATGTAGCGGCGAACAGGTATTTCCATGAACAAATATATCGTTCAAGCGTAATTCTATATAAAATTGGAGGCTCAATAAAATTGTTATTTATTGCTCCCATCCGAATGTAACATTTTTGCATGTGAAATGAATGCTTAACTTCTGTAAAGTGTCTACTTTATGAAGGCATCAAACACCACGCCAAAGAAAATAAGTAGAGACAAACACCGGTTGTCAAGTTTAGTTTTTTTTTTTTTTTTTTTTTTTTTTTTTTTTATGGCTTCGCACGGTTTGTGCATATAGCCAGTGTCAAGTATCTTATTTTAAGTATTTCTTAATTTCACATTAAGAAAGTCACGGCAATGTTATCGCAATCGTGGTCAAGTAGTCAAGTCCATTATTTACATCGTCAGTCACGATTCAGTAAAGTAGTGGATGCTTTACTGAAACTTCTTGGGAGTTTTGGAAAAAATGCGAAATGACACGTTTTTTGAGTTTATATCATTTGCCTACACTCGTGCACGTTAACGAACACTTAATGGTTAATATTCCACCAATATTACACATTAACACTCGAAGAAACACAAGTTTGAGCTAATAATACAAAACCAACAACGTCTCACTATCGGATTCCCGCCAAAACTCCGTCAAGTTTAGTTATGGATGAAAGAAAATTAGCATGCCTCAATCATAATTTTGAAAAGGCTCAATCAATCATGCACAGTGATTGACATACTGTCTGAGTGCACGATATCTATCTACTGACAATCAGATTTTTGCATTGTTAGAATATAAAATATATAGGCAGACTTTGTAGTAATAAGTAGACGTTTTTTTATTTCGATAACGTATTTGAATGTGTGCATTGTGGTGCTATGTATGTGTGGCCGTGTATGAAATACGAGGAAGGCAGCGGGGGGCGGAGGCGGCTGGTGGCTCGCGATGACGCAAGCCTTCGCTGTGTATACTAAGGGCGCTTTGCCTTCAGTATAGTGGAACTAACTGATATACTTAGCATCCGTAAAACACACCGATGTGTGTGGGAGGGCATTGTTCCAGCTGATAGTGGTGAAGAACTCAACTAAGATTTTTGTTTCAAAATATTAACTGTACCTACCTACCTAATGCCGGCCGATTATCCGAAAGCAGCGTTCGACTTTGGAATATTACTTTTTTTTTTACTTTGTTGAATCTGGCTTGTGACCAACTTAACTCGTTTCAGACACCTCGTCTGTGTATTTGATCGCCCGACAAGGGAATTACTTTCCTACTCTATTGCTAATGATATACCCTAATGTCCCTAATACGAGATCAGTGTTTTGTCGGCAGTGGAAAGGCCTTGGAAGGACCCATTACTGCACTGTTAAAGACTGATTGAAATATGTATATTGATTGAAGTATTTGCGAAAATCTTTTTTGTAAATTTATTCATATAGGTATTGTAATTTTTATAACTAAACATTTTAAATTCTTACATAATTACCAAAATCATACAATTATAAAAATCTATTTTCAGTCCCGTACGACTAAAATAAACTATTTCAGAAAGCGTAAGTAGGTACTACATTTAAAAATAATCTAAGATGTTAATACGAAAACACCCACGTTTCCATTGAATTTGCTCTCAATGTAGGACTTTGACTTCCAGTGACTCCGATTCTTCAAATGCTTTCATAAACTTGTTTCGGTTTCAAAAATTGATAAATGATGCTTATTAATATTCCTGTTTGTATGAGGATAATAAAATGTTATTCTAAATCAGTATTCCAGCAATTTGTAAGTCGAAACAGAGTTTACTAGGCATCATGGAAATGAGAAAATTACACAATGACGAAAAGGAAAATCTCATGCGGTTTTTTGTTTCGACGTATGAGGTTGTGCTAGCCTCTAGTGTCAGTGTTACAGTTCGCCCAAGAGCCTCTGACATGGCTTAACGACTATCAATCGATAACAACCGAGATCAACGGCGTAACGTGCCCTAGTCTTGGCGGGTTCAATTGACGTAAGAGCCTCAGAAGCACGGAGTGATGGAAAACTGCACATAACTAGTGAAAAAATAATTAGTGCTGAACGAAGATCGAGCCCGGTATAGTTGGATTCTAAAACGCACAAGTTACCACTCGGTCACGATACTTCGGCGCAATAAAATAAAATAATTTACCAATTCACTTGATAATTAATGAACGTAAAGTCTTTCTCGAAACTACTACCCCTTGGCATAGTCAATGCTCTCCGTTTTTTGTACGTTTATAATCTTTATTAGTGTATCACTATCAGTTATGAGCGCGGTCTGCTTTTATTGCTTAGTTCCTAGAATATAATAGATAATGCACGCACATTACGAAGTTATCTGCTGATATGCTATGTAAGATTTCGTTCTGAGCCTTAGTAGTTATAGGTATTAGTATAGGTATTACATATCACAATCGTCCATTCCGTGGAATTTAGACGAATAAGTGTCATTCGCTTATAATACATTCAGCCAACAACGAAGAAATATAATACATATATTAGGTACCTACTTGTCTACTTAGTGACGTCATATTTTGTTCAAAACAAGCAAGTACATGCGCATTCAAGGAAATTCGAGTCCTATTTTGTTACATGCAAAACGGAAATTGTTAGGTTAGGTAGGGTACTTTGGTAATATTCTTGAAACTAAGGTAAACTCAAATCAACAATATGATGTTCCTAACATCCTAATAATTTACACAATAACTTTTTATGCATGTAAGTAGGTATATCGAAGTATTATGACTTACGAGTAATACACGATACAAGGAAAGCTCTACCAAAATCTCACCAAGCCCGCCGCCAAATCCTTAGAAAAGCTTTTTATAGTAATCTCTATTACCAATCTAAAATAATGTTCATTTTATTTTCATTAATCATCATTTTGTTTATCAAGTTTGCAGAGTGATATCTTTCCGTTTCTTTTTATACGGGAATGATTAGTGAAATTGTGTGCCCACATGTAGAGTTATTTATTACCTTCAAAGGTAAGAGTAATTTATCGAACGAAATAATGCATTTTCGTGGTACCATTATTCATTGTGTAAATTAGAAGAGTTGCTTTCGTTATGAGTATAAGTAACTAACCACGACATAGCCTAGGTTACCCTAGTGTGGGGTTCAGGGATCACCAATGGTCTGATGTTTCAATAATCCAATGTTTTGCCTTTACTTATCTTCGATGTATATGCACCAATTGTGTCCTGTGTGAATAAACTGTTTGTTAAACCTATAGATCAGGGTTGCCAGGCACCCGCCTAATTTTGCCTATTTGAATTTGACCCTCCCGAGTAGCCTAAATGGCGATAATTCGCCTAATCTGGCACCGCTCCTATAGATTATGTTGATTTCAATATTCAAAATCACACAAATCTATAGCAGAAGCAGAAGTGGTTTGTTACCCGTATATTCGTTTAAATTGATACGCATGTTTAGTATTCTACATAATATCTACTAACTACCTTGGTACCTAAAATATTTCATATGAAATTAAAGTAGGTACGTTTACAACATTTATATTGTATTTTGGAAAAATATTTTGAAATGGACGCCTACTTCATTATAAATTTATTGTAAGAGCACTGTAAAACGTATCGTCTACATATTTATTATTAGTTATATAAGATTTTAGCACCGCAGTGCGTATAAAATCTTCCGAAACGATAGCTAGCATCGATAATAATTATTATGATTATGGTAAGAATATCACAATAATCCAAACTAGATAATAATAATGTTTTAGGCGATAATCGCTAGCATGGTTAACAAGGACGTATTTCGTGCTACAAACGCAGATCTGTTAAGCCACAAATGAATAGGTAAGCAATTATATAGGAATATAAGCGTATTATATTCATACTACACGTGAGTTCTACACGTGTCTGTCTACACGTCGCAGAGCCAGATATCAAGACCTTGTGAAACGACGAACTAGAATATACATACCTATATAAACTTGAGATACATACTACAAATTATATGTTTTAAATGAATAATTCGAGGGTGTCCACATTAGCTTTTGGCACAAGCTACTGCGTTCGGCATGATTGACTGGAGCAAAAGGCGAGTCAACATTTGTAGGTACTTAGTAATTAAAATTCTCCACAATTTGTTGTGGGGATATCTTACATCTTATCGGATATCTTACAACAAACTCTCCCGTCCCGATAGACGTTGTTCTATCAAAACTGTATGAGAAAATGAATTAAAATGTATACCGGTGAACACCATAACAAATTAAAGTTTATAAATTTCGGTCCAGCCGTTCCTGAGTTATAAATGGACTAACAACGAATTTATTTTATATACAGATACAGATTCATCATTAGTTGTAAATATATAATACAAGATAAAAATATATTATTATAAAAGAAAATCTTTCTCATGAGCACAGAATTATAACCGTCGAATGCTGAACAAATGTATAGATCATGTTTACTGAGTAGCGTCGATTTCAGTACTAGATCGTTATTTAAGCCCTAACGCAAACGTTTGATAGTGAATCAATGTTCATGTTTATAGTTGGATATGTTCAGCTAGATATGGTTCAGTATATGTTTGTCAGAAGTTTAATCGATATGCTAATATGAATAGCGTCATTAGGTTCTAAGAATTTATTACACAATGAACGTCTATGCCACAGCCCACATCGCCTCCATATCGAGTATCATTGTTTTTATATTAGAATGAAAATGTAGGTAGATAATGACTTTTACCTGAAGGAAATACGCCCAATTTAAGTCGGGATTATAGAAAATTTGTAATATCCCTTATCTAACGATAATCTTAATTATATTTGGTATTGATCTTATCAGGCTAAACAACTCTAAAAGGCAATGTGGTTTGATATGTAGGTATATTAATTACAGATGTATTATCTTTTGTTAATACACAATTAATTATTTTTTTATTAATCTGAGAGTAATATTATGGGCCGGTTTCTGAATTGTGAATCTATAACCTAATAGTCAACAAAATATTTTTATAATGATATTATTCCCGTCTAACTGTCGAAGCCACTGATGTTACTATATTATTATCAATCTATTATTATGTATTTATTGTATTAAATTATTATCATTATACATTCATAACTATAATAATTATATGGGGTCAAATCAACAAGTTCATTCATTCATTTAGCTGGAACTCAAAATAAACGGGTAGGAACAGACTAACACCCAGTTTCTGAAACGTCAGTCAACGTTGACAACAGATTAATTCTATTGCCATCCTTGTCATTTGTTTATAGTCAGATAGAGGCAACGATAGTTTTAATCTACTGTCAAAGCCAACAAACGTTCTAGAAACCGGGGGTGAGTCCACGTACGCAACGTATACAACGCATTATGACAGTTTCTTTGAATCCACATTTTACCTTACCTGGTTTTTATTTATTTATATACTGTATTACTACAAGTAAATATTGCATACACTAGTAACAAAAATAAAAATAGAACATAATTCAAAAGAAACACTACACAACCTTAATCGCGTCGTTTCCACGAACAAGCCTTTGACTTGGAACATCGGTTCCTGTGTTGTTGTTTGTAAACACCGACTGCTCTCTCCTCGCTACTCAAGCGAATCGCAGAAAGCTGCAAAATAAACCACTGGCCGGCACACCACTATAGAGTGAGCTATCGGATGTCATTGACATGAATGTCTAGCTTAGTCACTAGATTATCAGCGTTTAAATATCTTTAAAAGAGTTAGTTAAACAGCACTGGTTTCTTCGTTACGCTGAAGTGTAGCGGCATTTTTGTTGGTGGCTTACAGAATAGGCCAATACGGATCCGCAGCTGCTACCGCAAAATATGGCTTTGTGTTTTTAAGAAGCACTAAACACCGTTCTAATTCAAGTTCTTCCAAGTATCTCTTAGTGTAAACATACCCGTTGACCTATTCTAGTTTCTGCGTATTTACTTTACCCAGATACGTCAATAACAAGTTGACAAAAGTGAAAATTGGAAAATATCTAGCTCTATAAAAAGTATAGAGATATCCAGAATCGATAAAGCCAATCGTGTAATATACGAGTACCATTAAAGTGTTATCAGATCAGGTTAACATAATGGCATGGAACAAGATAAATATTGCGATGATGACATACATAGTTAGTTAAGAATAATAAATAGTACTTATTATTCTTAATGTTAGTTGGAAAATGTATTATGTAGAAAAATTCCGTGCTCACGTTATTTGGCTTAGTGATTGATCATCACATTTATATAAACAAAACCAGAGTATCGTACGTAATGTCTAAAGAAAATAAATCGAAAATTTTCATGACGTGTCATGGGCCGTCCTATTAGCAAAAACACTAAAGAACCCAGAGGAATCCCATTATGGACGAATATACTTAGTTTGAATAAGGATAAAATATAAGCCGTTGAAGGAAATCACAACGTTAATAATAAAATTAAAGTTAATATATTATGTTCTGTAAAGTTCTGTTTACGCTAAGTATAACCTTTTTCAAAATGTAATTGCTACAAAGTATTTACGCGACGCTACTTGTGGGTCACTACACTACCTTACTCATAATTTATAAATGGAAGCTCGTAATTGTTATGGAAATATGAGCAACCGAGTACTCAATGAGTCCGACTCTCGGTGTTTAAAACAATTCCTTTTCGGTTTATTCGAATGATTTGTGAAGTATAACATTGGTTACTATACTTACGCAGTATTTTTTTAATAGGTTCTTAGATCTACATAATATAATACGCTTTATCTCTGGGTATCTGTTCAAAAGATCGTCCAAACTTTTAGGTAAGCATACAAGTACTTGGTATCATTTCGTACATACCATCCCGAAATCGTGACGGGTCCTCATAATCTTTTAAATGCTTTTGTTGCTTGATCTCAAGTCATATCTGAAGCAATTGGGCTGTAATAGTGTTCCTTATAACCGTTATAAAAATATAAATCTCCAATAAATAATACGCTTACGTTCACAGAGATAATCACGTTGCGTCCGAGTGTTAATAATCGAATGAGCACATACATGGGTAATTATGTGGCTGGACGAGTATTGAAACATAATGTTATGTGTTTTGGAAATAGTTGAGTCAGCCGTACTAAAGTAGGTAGGTACTACTTGTTAAAATAACTCTTTGATTGCAGCAAGTGACATGAGGTCCGTGCTCACTAGCTTATTACCTCATTAGGGCCGTTTATTATTTCGATGGTAATTAATTAAGCTTATCAAGAGACCTTGTGTTTCAGCATAGAGCGATATACAGCGTTATACTGCATGTTTAACTCGGCGATCAGCATTAAGGTGAATTATATAAGGTGAAGTGCAGAAAGCCAAAGTCGACATTTAATAATTGTGTCTTATTAAATTGTCTGTTTTACTTACAAACTATGTAGTTACTGTCTAGTGTCTAGTGTAATAAGTCGTGGGTAACAGTTAATATAAATGAATTAGCAGTAGACTACACTTTGAGCATTTAAATAGTTTGCTGTGTTGTAATTATATTGGTGGTCAGCGACTGGTACCTTTTTACCTGAGGTCTTGGAATTCTTGGAACGAATGGCGTTTTTCCTTTAGAACCACATTCCTCATTCGTCATTTAGATAATCAATCAAACACAACCATGTAGAAATCGGTACAATACGAGTATACCAACATTTAAAAAAACGATTAAAAATATTTAATACTTTCATGTAAACAGTCATGTAAAACAGTACAAATACCAGATTTTACCAAGATCCGCGTTATTTTTAAAATCATAAATCAAATGAGATTTCATTTAATAAATATGATAGAACCGAATAAGACTTCGTTTACTGATTGTTTCCTTGTTCATACAATTGATGAGTTTTAATTATTATAAGAAGCGTGGGGGAAATCTGAATTATGTAGATTTATATATAAATAAATAATAATAATGGTACAGCGAAGCCACGGCATTTGTTACAAATAAAGTAATATATTCAGGCAGAAGAGAGCATGCAGACGGTTGTTTTGCACTTTCACAATTTCACGGCAAATCTGACACAATCATTACCCCCGGTTTCTAGAACGTTTGTTGGCTTTTACAGTAGATTAAAACTATCGTTGCCTCTATCTGACTTTAAACAAATGACAAGGATAGCAATAGAATTAATCTGTTGTCAACGTTGACTGACGTTTCAGAAACTGGAAGAGTTGGCGAGTTGGTACAAAGTATATTATACCAGTACAATATTACGAGACGTAAAGACATGAACACACATTTTAATCAAAATTGTCTGAAAGTACCGTATGCATTTAGATATTCTCTGATTTGCGTACTTGAGAAACGCTATCTCATGAAATTTACAGGAATAAATATTTTGAGAAGGTCTTTCCGACCTCGTATATACTCGTAGTACCTAGTTTCTTTTGTTGGATTATACTTGTGATTGTTTTGGTAGTTTTCATACGTTTCTACATTTCTCCGATTCGTATTGTTGATTCAAGGAAGCGATTGCCAGAGTAAATTATCTGAAGCTGAATTGCTCGATAACTTCTAACCTCAGTCCGATCCGACGCCAATGTTGGCGTCAATCGATTTTGTTTTCGGGGTACTTAGGTAGGTACTTATGTTTTTTTTCAATGTTGCATCACCGCATACAATCATTAGTATATATTATACACTAGCAATAGTGACGTGAATACAACTAAGTGATAAAAAAATATTTGTTCTTGTCGTATTTATGTTTCGAGAAGGCTGATATTACAAGTCAAGTGGTAGGTAGTAGTTACTTACTAAGTAGTATCATAAATACACCTTTTGCAAAGTATCGCTCTGATTAATCTGATTAGTGATCCTTTTTCCTTGTACCTATTAGGTACGTATCTTCTGATTAGAAAAGTGCCAACTCTACCATATTGAAAAAAATATCAGATAGAGTTGCGTATAATAACGAGTTGGCATTTGTATTAAATGCCTGGGTAGGTTACGGTTACAATTTTGACGGCGCACTCTAATACTACTAAGCCGAAAAATGTGTAAAGGTGGATAAATAAACATTCGAGTACACGCGAGCTATTTTTAATGTTAATGCGACAAAGATGGCTGCGTGAAACCAGCTTGGGGTGATGTAAAATGTTAATGACAAGATTGGAACACATGCAAAATATTTGTAAATGGAATGGGTACGAGGTAATTTACATGGGCGGTCGATGAAATGGCGTAAAGTGGATACATGAGCAGTGAACACGCGGAACGCGCTAAACGATAGGTTAGAATTGTACTCACCACATAATGCTGTTCCATATTCCTTCCAATGCGAACGAGTTTTGGCTGTCATTGTATCTGTTTTAATTTTGACTTTTAATGTAATACGCGTTTGGAATGAGATTATATTGAGCACTGAATTTAATTTTACAAAATACTAAACAATAAAATTCGAACCCATGGTAATGGTTATAAATAATAACAAATATATAAGTAACTAACTAAATATCACAATATAATATATTCGATCTAAAATTTAAGGGAGTTTATTAACAAAACGTTATAGGTAACCGATTGCGCTTCATTTTGAAGGTTTATGTGTTGTTGGTCTGCTGGTTCATGGTGCGAGAAGACACGTGCGGAGGCGTGGTAGCGCGACAGCGTCGAGTGAGCAACTGACGAGACAAGCGAGCGAGCGAGGCGGACGAACTTATAGCGAGCCACCAAGAGGGATGGAATGAGGCGAATCGGCGCGGGCGCACGCTTTTGCTCCTTGTTTATCGGCCGGTCGAGTAGCTCTTGTTGAGATAAGAAGAAGGTCGATAACGGCGACGAGACACGCGGGTGACGCCGCGTGGACCGCTGCTGACGATGCCACCCCCTCGCCGCACTGCTCCACCGCGCCTCCTGGCATTCCTAGAGACAAGTATTTATAGACTTACTACAAAAATAAAACTGACAATAGTTTTAACGGTACAAAGCATCAGACTAAGTTTTATTGGCAAGTCATAGAGCGCCTGATACGCGGCCGTTCAGAATGACCTAATAACAGTATGGCGCCCCGTGGCGGCGGCGCGGCGCGGCGTGGACGCAGGCTCGTGTTGGAGACCTCCAACACGCGCATACCTACCTGTATGCGATATCTTTACTTATTATATCATAAAATGAGTAAATAATTGGAGATATACAACCAATTATTGTAGGTACCTAATTAAAAAAAGCGGCTAAGTGCGAGTCGGGCTCGCCGATGAAGGGTTTCGTAGCACCACGTAACATAAAATAAAAATTCTTCCTAGTGCGTTGTAACTTTGATCGCTGTTTTAAGAAAAGTGTATTTTTTTACGATTTATGACGTATCAAAAAAAACTTATTAGATCTCGTTCAAACCGATTTTCGTTGGAAGTTTGCATGATAACGTACACCATTATATAGGTAATATTATTAAGTATTTTTTTGCAACCAGTTTTTTTTACAGGTTTTGCAACCGCAGTCACGTGTTCCGGTAACAAGTGGCTATAACAAGGAACCATATTAATTAAAATATTATAGAAAACATAATATAATTGGATATAATCGTACCTACTTACCTGAGTTCAGCTTGAAAGTAAAAACAGACGATGGTTATGACAACTCTTTATTTATTTAGACCAAGATAATGTTTTAGTATATTTTAACCAGGTTTGTTACATCGAGTTTTTGATAGGTACATAAGTATTATTTTGATAATTAAATAACCAGATAACCATATTTAAGTCCTGTGGGATGTATTGTATAGCCTTGTTGTCAAACTAATATACTTACCTATTATTATACCAAACCAATATCCATAAAAACTATGATTGCTATTGATTATACTCGTATTATATATAGTTAGTTAGGTATATACCTACTACTTTTTAACAATGAGCGTTTTGTTTGCTGATTGTAATGGATTACAACAGAAATGACATCATTATGTCTTTCAGTAAGAAAATTGCTAATAGTTGCCGTAAATCTTCCTGTTGATATTAGAAGTTACTATTTTGCAAATCATTTACATAACCAAGTAGTGTTTATTGCATCATTACATGCCGATTTTGCTAAATTCTATATTAAGTTTAATTGCTGTGCATGCAGCGTGAGCCACTTACATACCTACTAATTATAATTGACTAAACATAGTTTTCTGATGACGGAATGTAGATTGAATGTAAGAAGTGAGATTGAATTTGTAAGAACAATACATTGATAAGGTCCACTTCTGTCCAGAACATTGCTTTACAAAGGGGGCGTCCATAAATTACGTGAGGTGTTTTTTTTAATTTTCTGCCTCTCCCTCCCCCCCTGGTGAGATGTCGTGAGATTTTATTCAACCCCCTCCCCCATCCCCCAATCTCACGTGAGATTTTTCAAAATGTGAGTTTCTTACGTAAACGCGTTGGATTGTTATTGTAAAAAGAATAAAACAAATTTGCTGGTTTGACAGTCAGTAAATGTATAACGTCGAAGTATGAATGAAATTATTTTCTTTCGAACGAATTAGTACATGATCTTAATCGTATTACGATTACGCTTAAGATTAAATCTTAAGCATGTACAATCTGGATTAAATGGACCAAAATAGTATAATTTTTTTTTGTTTCAATTAGAAAAAAAATTGCGTGATATTTGCCGAGACCCCCCCTCTCTCCAACGTAAGATTAGATGAGATTTGACTCGACCCCCTCCCCCCCTTAAACACCTCACGTAATTTATGGACGCCCCCAAAATCATGCGTAGTACCTACCTGCTACACCACGTCCGCCAGACATTGGCTCTGAAGTATTATTTCTCCATCAAATTTTGCTGGAAACACTACCAGATTTTTAACGCCTTCCTTAGTCCTTATCACTATGACAAGTCAAAATAATGAAGTGCGTAAGTAAGTACTTACTATATTTAGTATTGTGATACTGTAACTAAACAGTAGCGCGGATGTAATGAGCTGACTTTTGTTTAAGTTTTATAAACCTGTCCAAATAAAACCGACACAGCGGTTTTATAATGATAAAAATTGAGGAAATGACATGGCAACATTGATTTAAATGTACTGCGTACATGGCAATGTCAAACGGTATTTCAGTTTTTACAAGACTGGATCAAACATTTGAATCGTTATCTACTAATCACACAAAACGCATTATATTCAATTCATACATTTTTATATAATGACAAATCTTCGCTGTCATAATATCATATGCGATGTCCACCGATTCATGAAAGACTGCAAACACCACCAACCAAGGTGGTTCATTAAAATTATTATAAGTAACTTCATCTATAGATACATCTACGAATATAGTATTTTCTTCTGTGCAGATACTTACAACTTTATAATTTATTTCTTGCTGACCAGTAGGTACCTGTAAATATTGCTAGAGTAATTCCGATGACTATAGTACGAGTACATCACTTTTATCTTAGTTACGTATTACGTTATACGAGTACATCATTATTACTTTTGTGAAACCAAATCTAAATCCAACAAATAGAAACCGATATAAATTTGTTTGTATTAGTTGAAGGTATATAATATGCTCCAAGCCGGGCTTGGTGAAAAATTTCTAATGTTGATATACAACCTGGATACCTACCACCGCGAATGAAGTAGCGGCGTCGCGGTTAGCAGCGATAGTTTCCAAATATTAAAGATAAAGCTTAACAGTCACCAATAATATAACAAGATTTTTACCATATAAACAAGCAGCCGTGACCTTATAAATAACATTTCGGCACTGCGTGTCGTAGGCGTGTATGTGTTACTGTCACTTCAATAATATGATCAATTGAAAACATTATGAATAATAAGTCTGTTGATGCAAAACCTTTTTATAAAGGTAATGTACACATTAGCGTATTTGTCTTAGCGGGTTCTGTGAGAGAGCCCTCAAAATGTCGCAGCCAGTCAGGTACCTAGTTAGTAAAGTAAAGTAGTCAAGTCAAAAAGGCAATCAAGTCAAGTCGCGCAAGAAATGTCACCATTTAGTAAATTCGTGGAAGCTCTCTGAAGCTTTTGAAATGTAGACATCGACATCGCAGTCAAAGGTTGGATTGGAATCAGAAGTGGAGTGCTCATAACTAGCTGCTAGGTAAGCGTGCACCAGTGTAGTATCAAGTGAGATAGTGGAAAAGCTCGAACGTAAACATAAAGGAAAAAAAATCGACATTCTGCAATCCTCATAATACCTTGCCAAACGTTGCGATCTATGTGGCGTCGTTTCTTATCTCTTATCATTATCCCATTGTCAGATAAGGTTCTAAAAAGACTAACATCAAGTCACTGCGTGTTGTGGGTGTGTTTACGTATCTATTATCACTATTATCAATAGAAAGTACCGAGATTAAGCCACCTAAATAAGCATATCTTGAAAATTAAAAGAAAATGGCGCAATAAGCTTATCGTATCACGTCATCCATACACGGCAAAAACAACTCAATTGCCACAGTTGGAAACACTAATATGGCGCAAACAAGTGCCCATGACTCATGTGCTTTTTGGAAATGTGGTTTCACGATGATCATCTAAAAACAGATCGTAAAAACATGGTTGCTATCAATTGCAGAATATCAACATTCAAGGATTGTGATGGAGCATTCGCATGGGCTTTAACTTTGGACGACATCGTGATGTCAAAGGCTATAATTTATTCAATAGAGCTCATAATCCAGTCTGTTTGAGATCCATATCTTTAATATTTCACTGTTACCAAAAACAAGCCTGAAAGTGGGACGTGCGTTACGTAATTCACAGTCCTAATCATCGTCAACCTATTAGGTAGTTTATCACTGCTGGGCCTTTTCTGCGAGAGGATGGGCCGTAATGTAACACGCTAGTTCAATGTGGACAGGTGGATGTCAGATGTCTTTGAAAGATTTTGGTATACACCGTTTTCAAGCGGTCAATGGCATCGAAATCAGTATATGTACTAAAAATAATGTATTAGAAATTTGTGCAGTGCAACCATTGACCTCCTTTAAAAAGTCAATCAGTGCAGCGCTGCGGCTTTGAACCGGGTGCTGTTGCGTTGAGGAAATGATACCACTCTGTCACTATCGCCCTCACTTGGGCTTTATATAATCTCAAAATCAGTGGGTACAATCTTGAGCCAGACCAGATTTGATTGCTAAAACCAGCATACAAAACCATTCCACTACTCAAGTCCTCACATCCTCCGCTTTGACTTTACAATAATTAGATATAATCTGTGATAATTAGTGACACGATGGTAAGACAAGGGCTGTGATGTACCGCAGGCATTCAAATAACCTAATCAAAGAAAGTTGTGCATAATCATCAGTTACCTGAATATTACAGTAATCATTATAATTATAGTGCGTAATCAAACTTCATGCATATTTATCAGAAGGATTGCTTATGTTACTTTCATAATGCCTTTGTCTTTTGAAAATGACTGAGCTCATTAGTAAATTATTATATTAGCACGGTAAATATGCTTAGACGTAATTTAATTGATCGATCACGAGTGAGGTAATCGCATCTTCTTGTGTTCATCAGGTTGCCCGAGGGCCTCTGAAACAGCTTAACGACTGCGATCAATCATTAACAACCAGGATTGATGGAACGGTTCAATGGACGAAGATGGTTATGACACTAAACGGTTACCCATTCAAGGGCGTGCCACAATGAAAAAGGTTCAAGACAAAAAATTAAAAAAAATAAAATAAATAAGAATAAATGCTGTTGGTCTCTGCCAACCTTGAAAGCGTCACCGGATTTTGGGCGCATGCGCACAGCCCCATTGTGCTAGCGCAGAAGGCGCTATGCCTAAAATGAATGTTTAGGCGACTAGCTGGGTAGACGTATCCTCGTGTAGAAATTGTATGAACAAAGAAGTTTGGTGCATGATCTGAAAATAATGCCTAGTACACTTAGTTGCGGATAAACATTTCTTGTTTTTTCCCCCTTTACTGCAAATTATATTACGTTACTCTACATACATGAAAACAGACAGTGGCCTACATACGATACCTCTACTATTTGAAATAATATTCAAAACAGTCCTTGTTTTCCGTTTCATTCAAACCTTAACACTTGAGCAAGCATACATAAATAAATTAAAGCGCTCATCTATACAAATATGACTCAACTTTAAAACCATCGCATAAAAGAAATAAAAAAATGTAATAGGTATACGTAACACACACCTATACTTACCACATATAATATTGTACCATAAGTATATAATTTTGTAATATACAATCGTTAAAGCTAACAAATTACTCGTAGTCCCAAATGTTTTGTATAATAGGATTATATAATTTCCTACTAATTTCGTTTAATTTAACGTTGAAAACGTTAAATTAAACAATTTCAGTTAACTTTAAAATTGAGAAAATCAAAGACAATTTACTCGTATTAAGCTCAACGAAGCTTTCCTTTATTCAGTGTCTTTTCTACCATCTGTATATCGACTTGTTTTTGCTACTGGGTCTACCTAATAAAACACCGAATAAATTGAAGATCACGAAAGAGTTATTAATTCATACGGAAGCTTAGCAAAATCAAGAACAATTTCCACCTTAACCTTAGATTGTATTCTCTTGTAATTTCCTCTAACGTGATGTGCTTATTAGCCAAATCCCTGTCAGGGTGTTCCGACTGCAGCGAGCAGTCCTTCAGAGCTAGTCCCATTCGAGACTCAGCATGTTTACCACCTTTAACCATATCGTTGAAAAGTGATCAAATGCTAATCTATATTAAAAAAAAACAGGAAATCTAGAGTATTTGCTTATTAAGTCTTATGTGTTCCTATAAGAATGAATAAGACCGAGCGCATGGCGGCAACACGACCCGAAATGGACTTTTGCCGCCAGTTTCAATACTTTCAAGAACGCAGGAATGTGGACATTGATCAGGCGTCCACCGCGTGAATTCTGCTCACGCACACACCCACACGTGAAGTTGTATGTGTGCCAAATGCCGTACGCATTGTTGGCAGTTGGCACACATGTCGGTGTGAGCACTTTATAGAGGTTAAACGCACACATAGGTAATTAAAGTCGAACGGGTATTTTCAAACTCGCTCGACATTTTTTTTGCTGAAATAATTTAGTAGGTAATCAGCACAAAAGATCACTCAAGCAGCGGTGACGTCTATCTTATCTTATTCAATGTAAGTTGCTTTTTTAACGTTCATGACAATTATTATTAATGCACCATTCTTGCATGACTCTTTTTGGGACATAGATGATAAAGTTATTTTCAGAACATTATTTTACTTAGCTTTTGTGTTGTGATCAATTTTCTATATTATTTTGTAAGAAATATTATATTTTACAGTCTTCTTTACGTGTGGGAATCACTGAAATTAACTTGAAAAACTTTTGTTTTTATATTACCAAATTCTGTTTTCTGTTTTTTTTTTTTAACGTAGCCCCACACTAGGATTGCTCCTGTATCGTGGGTACCGCTTACAGACATATAATTTCACATGCACATCACACCCAGACCAGAAACTAATATTTGTGGATCGCACAAATATTTGTCCCAGGCGGGAATCGAACCCGCAACCCCTAGCGCAGCAGTCCGATTGCTCAGCCACTACGCCAAACGAGCCGACAATGCCGAAATGAGCCGAAAATGATTTGTTGAAATAAGTTAGGTATATATGTTCACGAAAAAAAATAACCTGGGAATGTAGTTTATTTTCTAAAAAGTTCCTCTAAGTAAAACTGCTACCTTCAATACAGTAAATGCTTTTCCTCTTGATAATTTTAGTACCTACCTATTATTATTCCACTCTGTCTAAAGAGCAATTTTACAAGAACATAATTACTAACTTACTTAAACCCGTTAAGTTATGAATAACTGATACCTGACAAACTGTCTGCAATTATCTATTCAAATTACAAATAAGAACTTGGAACTCAATTTAATAATATTCTCCATGTAAATCATTTTTTTTCAGTTTATTCCTTACCTTAGAATAGACACCGTCATGTGAGTAAGGTTTTAATCGTGAATAATATGTAAGAATAACATGTAACCACCACACATACACGTTTATATGTGTGAGTGCGCCGGTACTTGTTCATACGTGCAGCTGCACACATGAGCACTATTTGCATACATACTAGGCAAGTAGCATGATGACGTGTACTACACAGTACACACCCACAAAGATAATGTCGAGTGATATGCTATTCTTGTTATCAACAACGTTTTGTCCCTACTTTTTAATTATGGCTCGTACATTAGTCATTAGTCCAGCTAGAGGTTACTGTTTCAGATATTAGTTGAGTTATATCTACTTATTCCGAGATCTCGTATTAGTATCTATGTACATTTTGCTATTTTAGCTATTACAACTTCATTCGCGGACTATAAATATCGATAATAAAATACAGTTTTCCACAACAATAGATATTTTTGTGCAACTCCAATAAGGTGGACGTACTTCTAAATGACTTTTTGTGTTTATAGCTTCACGCCCGCGGGAAATCTGCAGAACTATAAAATCTTTTTAACTTGAAAATATGAGCTAGGGACGTCTTCGGATTGAACCAAAAACCATTATTTTAAATACACAACAGACAAAGAACTTTTGAGTAACGAGGTAGGAAACGTTTGTGACAGACATGATGATGATAGAGGCGAATATGTTTAGGAGAATGTGCCAAAAGCGGGAGGGGGCCGAACGAACGGCTGTCTCTTCCGTCATTGAGGACTTACTCCACCAGATCGAGACGTTGATCGCTTGTCTAAAAATACTCATAACATTGGAAAAAGCTACCTGAAAGAAAACATTTTCCGATCGACTGGGGAGATGTGCGAAATTCTGACACTGCTAATTATTTATATAAATCCAAAATATAGATAAAGCACAAAATTGGTTCAAAAGTAAAAAGCTGAGCCACAAAGTGAGAAGTGATAAAAATATTAATTTACTTTAAAACTTACATTAACGCATTAGATTTAGGCACGTAAATGATTACTAAATACAAAAACAATTAGGAAACTATGTTTTGTGGACGTAAATTATGTTGAATAGGGTTGACTTCTAGGCTTAGAAAAACGAATGTATCGCTAAAACATTTGGATTGATACATAATTATTGTCATTACCAAGTAGGACTAGATAGATTCCAAAGAACATAATATGGTAACATGTTGTAGCTGCCAAGCTCTTTACAAAATTCATTTATAGGATATTTACATCAAGAGTTAATTATGACTGTTTTCCTAAATATAAAAAAAAAACCGCAAACAAAGAAATCGCAAGCGGTAAGATAATATTGTAAAGAGAAACTATGTATAAATGTTAGTGCAGCCTAACTTTTACCACAGCTTAATAAATCATGTAGCACCTATAGTAGGAAGTGACACGATCTAGCAACCATTAAAAACAATACGTCTTGATTCTTAGGTAAGTACTTGCATAGGTATAAAATTAATATAGGTATACATGTTTCAAGAAACCAACAACAAGCGAACAAGCGCTAATCGCACAGGAAAACCGACTTCCAGTGACTAGGTATAGGCTATTAAGTGTGTTTACAATAGCTCAAACTTATATTAGGTATTAACTTCGTTAGAATAACATCGTAATTACCTATTTAGTCAGTAGTTATCAGACAAGCGAACTGCAAACACAAAATGTTGATTTACAACACAACTTACCTACCCTTATTACAAATACGTATATAATACATGAAATAGTATGAAACTCTCCTTCTTTAGCCACTGTTTAGGGATTTTTTATATATTCATGAGAACATCTCTGAGAAAAAACTATCAAATAAAACTAAGAGTGCCTACTTTTCAGCTAACTTTCATAAGCAATGCTATACACAAGTTTTTGGACACGTATCTTTTCCTTTCTTATAAAAAATATACCTATAAAGCATACTCCAACCCATCAAAAACATTACATGTACAAAAATGCACAAGTCTCGCTACGCAGTTTATCTGCCGTAAAAAGTTGTGAGATCGAATGTAAACCAAGTCGGTTAATTTCAATACCTACCTATACCTATCTATGGGAGCAGTTATATCTTTATTTCTTTAGTAAATAGAGTGACTTGGCAATTGCACACAGCAATATAAATCAATGTTAAGCGCTTTGTGCTTGTATTTGTTTGAAAGTACGGAAGACTATATTTAAATTGCCTAGTAGATTATGCTGCCGTGTACAATCGCCAAGACACTCTATTTACTAAAGAAATAAAGATATAACAGCTCCCATAGATAGGTATAGGTAGGTATTGAAATTAACCGACTTGGTTTACATTCGATCTCACAACTTTTTACGGCAGATAAACTGCGTAGCGAGACTTGTGCATTTTTGTACATGTAATGTTTTTGATGGGATCTCATTTCTTTTTGTAGGTTTCTTTCTTTATTTAGTTTTTTTGCAAAACACGCATCGACGCGCGCCCCGCGCCTGTGCGGCCGGGGCCCCTTGCGACATAGGTCATGCTCATAAATTATCATGAACGAGTGTCTTTGCGTCTCCACAGATGCGTATTAGGTATAAGGTACCTAGATATCTATTTTAATGTACCTAGGTAACGAATTTGTTCGACCTATAAAAGTGTATGTAGTTATAGTAAGGTCAATGTGGGGAAGTCCGTCTAGGCGGTAAGTCCGTCTAGCGGCAATAACTTCCTTTTTTGAATAGCTAGCGCCTTAGGGCTCGGTCAGTAAACCAATATTATGGAGCTACTTCGAACTGAGAATCATAGATGTCGCTCACATCCTTATGTTAGGAGAAATTTACTGTTCAATTTTTTTCGCGTTTTGTACTTGTAGATGGAGTGTGACGTCTCTTTAAAAATTCGAAGAAAATGCGGAAAAACTAAAGAATTTGTAGAGGTTCTATGATTTAGCAAATAGTTTAATGATCCATACGATTATTCCTGGTCTTGAATTAATTTAAAACGCTTCAATTTCGTTACTTAAACGTACAAGAAATTGTTAACATTAAAATGTAACAATTTGGAAGACCGTCTACCAAGCTAAAGGAAAGTCCGTCATATGCCGGTCTTGCCCCAAAGGCAGATATTGTCAACATTTTCAACAGCACATATTGTATGGATGACTCATATAATTATTATAGTATTACTATTTACTTGCTATTATACTTAGAAGTTGTAAGTAGTCCACTAAAAACTATCCAATCCATTATTTTTTCAGAAATTGTTATAAGCCATGTAGCTTTTCACATTATGGCGATTTTTGGGTATCGATGGTTTATCGCAAAACTGATTTTAAAAGTTTAAACATACAATAACGGTCTTCGCTTATTATGTTATAACCCACTTCATACTTGCTTGCTACTTCTTATTTAGTAATGTCCTACATTATTTTGTATTATGAATTAATAATAATATCTTCTCCGGAACAAAAGTGCGTGCCCATGTGGGGCATGGTGCCAAGAAATAATAATTGTAATACGATAAAAAATGATTTAATGATCAAAGTTCATTGTTGATTTTGCAGCTACTAATTTTGAATTAGAAGGTATTTGTTTTTTTTTGTTATTTGGTTATTTTAAATCACTTATTTTTTTTTTTGAAAATGTTCGCAACTACTGTCAAGAAAAATATGACGGTCTTACCCAAAAAGTAAATAAAATTAATTATCTTTGAAATGTAAACCTTAGGGCAGGCAGATACGACGATAATTTCATCACCAGGTTACCATCAGTGCAACTTTTCATACATATAACATATTTGCCCTACAACTTATGATTTTATTGCTACTAGACGGACTTACCTCAAACTACATGGGAAGACCGTCTACACGCCGACCTTTTAAAAAAATGCTATAAATCTAAGGATCATTACAATTGATCTTATTTTTAGACTATTATAGGTAAATCAATATATTATCCACCCTTTCCGACTATACAAATTATTTTAAAAAGCATATTTCGACTCATTATGTTGACTTGAATTCAATTTGAAGAAAAGTATGCCGGACTTCCCCACATTGACCTTATAGGTATTTGTATCTCTCTTCTATCGTGGAAGTTTTTAAAAAGCGCTCAACTGTCGAATTTCTCGAAGCCATTTCTCATTTTTAACCCCTGTTACCTATTTCATTCAATTTCAATGAAGTCTAATTATGAACTGTAAAAGTAACTTTGTAATCACATACAATTTAATAGGATTTATATAGGAATACAAAGTTATTTATGCAGATCATATATCTAGAAAACGGGATGAAAATTATGGAATGTCAGAATTTTTCCATGGTTTATAGGCTAAACAATAGCTATATTCAAAATATGAAACTTGTGGGACGGCTAGAAGTACCTTAGAATTTTGATGATCGGTGAGTCAGTCAGTCAGTCAGTCAGTCAGTCAGTCAGTCAGTCAGTCAGTGGGCAGCAAAATTAAGTAACTTTGACTTGCAATAATTCTTAAACTACTGGTTCAAATTTGATGTAACTTGGATTATTATCTGTAGACGTGATACCCTCTTGGTCACTAAAAATTTAGGCTTCTAGTTTTATCCATAACGAAGTTACAGGGGGTCGAAAATGGCCCGAATCGCTTCGAGAAAAGGATAGTACGGCCGTGCCTTTTGTTTTGCTCGACTTGGCGGGGGCACTGCCGTGCCCCCAGATACTGTCCATGAGAAGTTACTTTTTGAATCGCAACACACAGTACGTTAACAAAGCTAAGCAAATGTTAACAGGCATACGAAAAAAGAAAAACAAACGAAATACCTAGGTATACATGTTTTTTCAAAGTATTTCATGAGGTAAGATGCGTGCAGTTGCATGGAAACCGTTCTTCTTTTTGAAGTCTTTTAAAACTACCAGTTGGTTCAGATAAGATAAAATATGATAACAAGTTTTTATTGAGATATATAGGTATACAAATAAATATAAAGAGCTAGACAGATAGATTTAACTGTGAGAGTAAGTATGTGTGTATTGTATGAATAAATGGATAATATGTGATCACAACACTTTTATTTTTAGCTTATAAAGGATCGAAAAAGTTACAATAATTCTGGGTTTTGGTTACGTAAAGAAAACCCATACATAAAGAAACCCCATTACTTTTGACTATAGCTGTAGGAAATCCCTGAGCTGCTTGGTTTTATTTGTACTGACAGCTACCTAACTAAATGTTGTTCCCGGTCGCCGGGCCATTTTATGGTGTGGTCATGGAAACATTACTACTTACGTAAAGTACTTATTATGTACGGGCGGGAAAGTACAGTAATGGGTAGTTGTTTTTGACAAATGTTAAAGTAGCCGAGTCCGCTAGGAACAAACCAGGCATACACAATAAATAGGTATACACTTTCGTATCTACGTTTTTTCGTACAGCAATATTCATAGCGATGTATATTCGAATCGTTTGAAATCTTTGAGTTACAAACGTCTGTTGCAAGCAAGAAAATAATTTATTCGTAACGTAGAGGGTCTACGAATTATGCAAATAAGAAACAAAAAGATGATGAGTTGCGTAGAGGGTCTACGCCAACTACGCCTACGAGTATGGACATTGGGTATACCTATAAAAAGCTTATCTTTGAACTGACTTCCAGCTGCTGAGCTACGAGTAAATGTTTATCTATGATAATACGATGTTGTTTTTGGAACAAACCTAATAACCAAGTCCTCTCAAGTTTTATAACTATAGTAACTACCTTATTCGTACCTAATTGTCTTTATTTCATAATATAAAAAAAACTAAAAAGCAATTTGAGAACAATATATTTTTAAGTTTATTACACGATAATTAAATACATAAGGCCACTATATGTACTACAGTAGCATTGACACATTATTCTAAGATCGGGCCGCCCGTGGCGTGCCATCTGACATAAGTATTTGCTATGAAAATTGAGACTAGTGGTTATTAATTGTTCAGATCACACGTCACGTTATAATTACAATGTTGGGCGCCCGGGCTCACAATGAGAATCTTTGCAGACAGAAAGCGGTCACTAATTATTCCGCGTTCATTAGTATAATATATTTGACCGCCGCACCTAGCCCGCTGACCACACGCGCATGCCGACGCGGAAATGTTGGACGTTTGATCGCCGTCTGTCTGCCTTTATGATGGCACACGACACATTCGGAATGTTAACTTTATCACAAATAGTAAATGCACTATTTTGGCCTAAGTACTGGAAGTTGGTACCTCCGTTTACATATTCAGGCAATAATCCGCTAATGAGATATACAATGACGGCTCGTAAATAACCACTAAGATATGATACTACTATTTATTATCGATGTGTTTCACCGACAACTTCTCGTAAGTGGATTGTTGCCTTTATTTTAAACTTTAGATACAACACTGTTTTTTTTGTTACTGCTTCGCTCTATGTTATGCGTTGAGCTAGCTAATGTCAAGTTTCATTATATTTAAACTTCTACATAATATTATGTAAAAACAAAGTCAAAATGTCGAGTCCCAGTTAGTCAGGTAGTCAATAGTCTAGAAAGGTCGCAGTTAACTTCCTGATCCAATAAAGTCCTTCATGCTTTACTGAAACTTCAGTACTTAAAGAGAGAGCACGAAACGCCACGATTTTTGTGTTTGCATAATTTGCCTACACTCGTGCACTTTAACAAACACAAATTCACCAATATTATATTCGACTCAACAAGTTTGCATTGACATTAAAGCTATAATATGTAGATGCGTAACATCTAAGTACCTACTGCATGGCCTGACCAACCTAATATTCACAAAATAATTAAGATTTTATGATTATCACACATTCCCATTTTATTATTACAACAATTTGAATGTATTACATAATTATTATACAAGACTTAAAATAAAATATTTTTCTTAAACAAAAAATAATTGTCAACAACTTAAAGATCTAATGCAATCTGGTAAATATAAAAGCTCTATCATAAAAAGAATTTTGTACTTAAGTAACTATTTAAGTAATTATACAAATTGCTGTATAGCTTATAGGCAAAAATGTTAAGTCACCTTTTCTTTATCTGTACATAATTTAAACGCACATTAATAAATTATTTAATAATATAACACAGTATCGCTTGTTAATACAACTGGGTAACGTGAGATATGTATGGACTACTTTTTCTCATATAATAGTTAACTAATAAAGGCACGTATCCGTTGACAAAACCAAAAAAATACATTGCATCATTTCTTCCTTGCTGAATTGCAGGACGACGTATATCATGAATATTAAAATACGCATAATAATAATTACTTAAGTGAAATGTACCTACTAACGTGATTTTTAACCCATATAATATAAAGTCATAAAGTCACGCGTGTAAACAAATAACTTTTTACTTATTTCAATACAATGAGACTTATTAGTCGTTATTAGTAATTTATTTTCAATTTAGTATTTTTTGTTTGAAATAACAAAAGGAATTACTCGTTATTTTTCCAAAACTGTAATCATTGTCTGCATAAATACTCATGCTTACACAAACATTCTACATCGCTTATAATTACACAAGCGGAGTAAGCTCCTCATATTTCATTGAAAGCCTTTAAAAGCATTTTATATTTTTTCAGGTCAATATTTAGCTTACACACAAAAGACCGAATGCTGTTATTTTATCACAGTTCATGTTCACCGCCCACAGCGGCACGAAAAAAATATGTTCAGCGATGCTTTGTTACAAATCTAGAAAAATATTTTCATTGTGTATCTCTTTGTTAAGAAACACAATGTCTCTGCATTGATAACATTAAGGAGACAACGGGAAACCCCATTTCATTTTTGCCATAAATAAAATATTTTAAATAGATTAATCAGATTCGCCTGCTTACTTCATTGAGAGCTCCAGAAAGCTTCGGTTTTCTCTAATTGTGTATTTCCGTTGACTCTCGTTTGTTGTGTTTTACTTTAATTAATAAATACACCATGTGTTATCTACATATCTAAGTTTTTGTTTGCCGTTTCATGCTATACTATGCTTGGTCCACATTACTGTATCAACAACATGAAAACGTTGAAAATTGGCGAAATAACTTTAGCACGAATTTTAGTATTTTTTTATAATATTATGTTAGTTCGAACTAAGAATAGTAGAACTATTAATTTGGCCGGCATATTACATCAGTGGAGTTAATGGCGAGTTCTTGTATAAGAAATGCACTGTATATTTTGGAAATTTATTTTAAACCTACTGGCATAGAGTGTAAACTCCACTGGGATAAACGGGAATACATCTTTGACATTTCACTTCACCTAAGCACAGCACTTGAGACGAGCTCAGCGTTCTTAATTCAGAAACCGGCTCTCATCATTTCAGACATAATCTGGATAATATGGATAATCTAGCATTATTACATAATGGATACTTATTATAAATGGGTTCATTAATAAAAATAATGATCCATTCGATACCTTAAGTATGTCGGCGATTCCTCGGACGGATACAAATATTAAGTACTAAAACGATAAGGCATCGATGAGAGAATATACGCGAAGCAGTTTATTAATTATATTACAGTAAACAGAGATATAAGCTGACATAGTGACGTCCGTCGTCACAAATTAATTTTCACTCTTGCCATTTGATCGTCGCTTTTGTTGTATTCGACTCGGTCACTTCTATACAACCGTTCTTGTATAGCCGCGAACGACTGACCCTTAGTTTCTGGAAGCTGGAAGATTATAAATATCACACCCGCCATAGACAGCACGCCGAAACCCCAAAAAGCAACATAATTCCCCAAATTATCGGCAACAACCTGATACAGTTTTGTAACAGCAAACGTCATTAAAGCCACAAATATTTGTATTGCGCATGTGGCTTTCGACTTAATATTTGTCGGAAATATCTCCGAAGTGATAGCAAAAGGCACCGTGGCTAAACCTATCGTATAAGAAAATATAAATATTGGTATAAAAACTATAGGAATGAATCTTAAGCTAAGTATGTAATCACTGTGCGTGTGTTTGAGGAAGAAATACGCGCCTATAATGATGTTGGCTATGCCTACACCGCACGACGAGATCAACAGCAGAGGTTTTCTGCCTAACCTATCTACCAGTTGTGAAGAGATGGCTGCCGTCAGCAGCTGAACGGAGCCGAATAAAATGCAGGACTCCTTCGCCCCCATACCGCCATCCGCAGCCCCGAAGATCTGCTGCGCGTACGAAATAATCGCAGTGCTACCACAGAACTGCTGCGTAAAGTATATTCCCATTAGAATAACAAGTCCTCTCTTATTCCCACCGACGGCGACTAAGTCTCTCCACCGGCCTTTCTCTTTCATGTTTTCCGTCACTAAACTGGTCATGCTCTCCAGTTCTTCTCTGACGTAAGCTCTGCCGCGCAGTTTCTTCAGCGAGGTCTCCGCTTCCTCCTTTTGGCCAGACTTGATGTAGTAGTACGGTGACTCTGGCATTGTGCTGAATGTGACCACGAAGAGGATCGGGATGGCGATGTTGAAGCTGGCGAGGCCCAACATGGAAACGTAAGGCCCTATGCAGTATTGTGACAGGATACCAAACTGTAATGGAAAACAAAATCGTGTTTAAAATAAATAACGCGTCACGATCACATTTACGTACATTCTGATCCTGACCCCTAATTGAATGTAAATACTAATTGGGTTTTTATATTTCCAAGGCATGCTTGTATTATTCATATAAAACTAGATAGCTAGTATTAGAACTAGGTATCATTTTATGTACAAGTTTACACATTTCTAGACTATCGTATCGCGGTCGGAATCTGTTATTATTTTTGTTATCAAAATGGACGCTAATATTGCTAAAGGTTATATTATGATCAAGATACACAAATTTGCATACATATCCTATTATTAGACTGTAGTGCACATTATTATAATAATATTATCAATTATATTTATTTTTAAACAGTAGGTACCTACCTAATTATAATATTAAAGTGATGTAATAATTTCAAATGGCTCAAACTACTTCGTGTTCAGTTGGTAACAAACTTTTATGACCAAGTTTTTTGCAACGCGATCGTAGGTAGGGCTAATTTAAGTTGACATAATATGCTTTTTTTGTGATCGCTAAATACCAGTACCTATAAAACAAGATTAATGTATGTATCTACCTAAAATGTGGGTAGTTTTTATGGAGACTAGTCATTAATATTTTTAACTGGCTATAATTCTTGCTTATAGTAGTTTTAGTATTGAACTACGCTTCGCTTGATCTTGACTAACTTGATTAGTGCATGTAAGCCCACAATTTTTTTTAATGGTCGGCTCGTCATTTAGTTGTGAATTAATATAAAGCCTGATAAGTCGTAGAAGTTACTAAATGTCGTGTGTGAAGAAAGACCTTTGACTAATTATTGGACTTATGTGTTATCAAAAAAAACCAAGATAATATCAGGAAACGTATCGCTGTGTAAATAAGGTAACTGACCTATTTTTTAGTATCTTCGCCTTGTGAGCGGCTAAAAATATTTAGATATGTATATTTACACGACAAATTAGTTACGTAGGCGCGTGTTAATTTATTACTCTACCAACCAGTTCGGAAATCCACTTTTTCAGTATGGTAGTCATTAAAGTATCTTGTTGAAAAGTAGCTCAAATTCAAGAAAGGGGTTGAATATTAGAACAGGATGAAACACGTGTTTAATTAAATGTTTTAAAGAAAATAAATGCCAAGTTTGAAGTTGATCGGACCAAGAAAACACGTCGTTCATACAAACTTTGCAACCCCTTTTCACCCCTTTAGGGGTTGAATTTTCAAAAATCCTTTCTTATTGCTCGCCTACGTCACATAAGGAATATTAGTGCAAAAATTCATGGTTATAGACCAAGTGGTTTCGGCTGTGCGTTGATCGATCAGTCAGTCAGTCAGTCAGTCAGTCAGTTCTTGCTTTTATATATATACTCGTAGATTAAACACGTGTTTCATCCTGTTCTAATATTCAACCCCTAAAGTGATAAAAAGGGGTTGCAAGATATTTTCATCAGATTTAGTTCATAATTGAAATTTGGCTCAATTATGCCATAAGTGACATAGGAATGCACTAAAATGTGATTTTTAAAATTCAACCCCTAAAGGGGTGAAAAGGGGTTGTATCGTTTGTGTGTAACAACGTGTTTTCTTTGTCTGTACAGCTTCAAACTTGGCATTTACATTATTTAAAGGATTTATTTAAATACATTCATGGTTTTTTAACATTAATCCCCTTAAATGATAAAGAGGGGTTGCAAAATATTTTTCATCAGATTTAGTTCAAAACTGAAATTTTGTACACATATTCCTTAAGAGACTAAAGTGTGCACTAAGATTTTTTTTTTTTAATTTAACCCCTAAGTTGGTGAAAAGGGGTTGCAAAGTTTGGATGGAACAACGTGTTTTATTGGTTTGATCAATTTCAAACTTAGTATCTATGTTCTTTAAAAGGTAGGAAGTGGTAGATTTTGGTAGAAAACGATAAATTAAAGGTAGAAAATGGTAGATTTTTGATAGGAAATGGTAGGTTTTTGGTAATAATGGTAGATTTTGGAAGAAATGGTAGCTTTTGATAGATATTAGTGAATTTGAAATTAAAATGGTATAATGGTAAAACGGTAGATTACGGTTAAAATGGTAGATTTAATTTAGGAAATGGTAGTTTTTTGTAGGAAATGGTAGATTCTGGTAGGAAATGGTAGCTTTTGGTAGAAAATAGCACATTTAGAAAGAAAATAATAGATTTAGAAACAACATTTTAGATTGTGGTAGAACATTTTAGAGTTTAGTGGAAAATGGTAGCTTTTGGTAGAACATGGTATTTTGGTAGAAAATGGTAGATTTTGGTAGGAAATGGTAGATTTTTGTATGAAATGTTAGATTTTGGTATAACATGCAAGGTTTTTGTATAAAATGGTAATTTTGATAGAAGATGGTGGATGTTGTACGAGAATGTTGGATATCGCATATCGGATGTCGATGTCGAACTCGAGGTCATGGTCTATTTTTAGTTATTTGGAATTATGGTATATAGTCCGCGCGGACGAAGTCGCGGGCAACAGCTAGTTAAATAATATAGATGCTAGAACGCGTATGTCTGTATATCACATGACGTCACAGCTCAATAACTGTTACTTGCAGTCTCAATTTGTTAGTGTTTATTTCCTAACAGTTGCGATTAGAACAGTTTCAACTGACATTGTTTGTTACCAAGCATAATCACGTACCTAACATGCACTATACATCATATTATTGTCTAATATGCTACCGCTGCTAATTTTATACCGAGATTTAGGACGAGGTCCTCGCTAATTGTGACCGCTGTTCGATCGTTTGCGAAATAATGTACCCTTTATGAATTGGGCGACTTGAACCAACTAATTAAATCAAGAAAGAACCCAATTCAACCTCCGCCTATCTTGCTATCGTCTTGCACGACGTGACGTCTGTTTAGTGTAGGTACGTATGTGCCCGTGAAAATGTTCCCGGTGACATTGCCCTAGCACTGACTCTCGAATTAACATAGGGGTTTTACTGCAATGGTTGTTCTTATTTTGTTCGAACAGGTATTGCGCAATAATGCGCAATATGAACCAGCTGCTTTTTTGTTAATAATAAGTATATACCCGCTCTTTCGACGCTGTTGCATGATGCCAACCCGTAATCATGGCGCAATCGCAGGACGTTTTGGTAGCAAAAGTAAAAAAAAAACATGGTTTTATATATTTGTTCAGCATGTATGATTTTTTGATTTATGGGTATGGATGGATATATATATATATATATATATGGTATGGATATATGGTGTATTTGTACCGGCAGCGCTTTGACAGATTTTATACCGTAGATGAAATGGTTCTTTCAATTTGTATATACCTACCTAGATAGATACTATAATATGTGGCTCGTAAAAACTGGACAAAGAGAGATTAACCGTTTACTAAATGGGGTAGAGGATGTACTTAGAGTCAACTATCACATTGTGCTTGCAGAGTTACATTTTACAATTACTTAAATCAATCATAGATTTGTTGTTCGCTTGATTCTTAGTATATTGAACTGGTCGTCATGTCTCATATTATTGTTGTTTATCTCAACGAAATAAGGTGTAAAATACGTTGCTTCCCATATCAACACTCGTTGGATATTTAGTTCATAACTAGAGCGTTGAGTTATGGGATAGCATTGGCACGAAGTGGGGCATCGGCCAGTGATGCCGGAACATAATACCGATGCCAACGAGCTTGTCATTGACATTCGTTAGAGAAGACTTCTATAGATGTCCCTCCTACATATCGAGTGATAAAAGATTTTTATGGAAAAAATATTTTTCACAAGTTTTTATAAACATAATAATATGTAGGTACGCATTAAATTGTGCAAGCTGATCTGAATGAGCCTAAACTCTACCAATATACGTTTAGTGACTGAGGAGTTCATTAATCTACCTTCTGTCTTAACGATAAAATGTTAAACATCTATTTGCTTTGTTGTTCTATTATAATTTTACCAATGGGGACTGGATCAAAATCAGCGTCCAAGATTTGAGTCATACCGCACGTCCAATGATCAACGTTCTAACATTAATTAATAAAAAAATAGAAATTAACTATTACACACCTAATGACATTTTTATAGATTTTTTTTATTGTTTTAAGTTTAATATTTTCTATTGCTCATAAGTTACTCGTGAAGGTTGTACATAAATGGGAAAATAATGTAAAGTGATATATTTTGCCAAGTTTCTAGTTAGGAAGCCTAGTGTATATTGCACGCATAAATCTTTACTCGTTCTTGATTAAAATCATAGCAACTATAAATAAAGAGGAAATAGTGGTTGCTAATTAAAACTTTGCAACAACATGGTCGTATACACATTAATAATAATACTTGACGATTAGAATGACGTCTATTTTTTGTGGAGTAGGTCGGTGGGCCCTTTTGATTTATTTTTAGATGAGCCAGCTCCCGTTTTATAGCAATTTTGTCTTTCAGCGTTTACACTGAACATTCTCCAAGTGATTTGGTAAGCCAGGTTTGAAGCGAAAACGCTGAACCTAAGAATTGGTTTCAGTAGCGTTTTGTGCAATATGGCCCGTTGGATATCATTCTAAACCACAGCCTAAATATAGCTCCAGATTTTTATTTTCGCGTGTTACCAGAATACCAGATAAGCTATTTTTAAAATCTAAGCTAATACTAAAATTATAAAAGAAAAAAGCAGCTACAGCTACACCCATTTTGTATACTGTACTCCTAAATAACTCTCTGATCCTAACCGATTACACGCTATTTCGACGCGAGCGGAGGTGGAAGCTAGTAATACATAATAATATGTGGATTTTTATAATAATTATGACCCTGACTGTACCTTTTGATATGCAAAATAAATAAGTGACCAAATTGCACACTAATTATCCATCTCAATAAGAACCAAAACACAGGATGTGACCGATGCACGTCGATGTGTGTTTTATAGCGTGACCAAGTTACACTAAGTACGATGAAATTACACTAACCCCTCCGAAAGTACAGTCGAGAGAAAAACCAAATGGATGACAATGCGGCTCACCTTCGACATAACCGTGATGAGGGTTGCCATCGCACCGCGCACCTCGTTCGACGCGATCTCACCCAGGTACATCGGCGCAGCGGTATATGCTATGCCATACCCCAGCCCTGAGATCAGGCGTGACGCGTAAATGGTGGGCACGTTGCCAGCCAGCATCACCAGGATCCAGCCGATGATGTAGGGTACAGACGCGAGGAGGAGCGTCTTCTTTGTGCCTATTCTGTCTGCTAGGTACGAGGCTGGAATAGGGCTGGCAGCTGGAAGAATATATTGAAACATTCCATTAATCGTCACTCCTATCACTGCCAATCAGTCACTCATTGGAGTTCATGAGCAAGGAATTAATAGGAAATGGAAAAAAACGAATGCATGCGGTATTTCCCTTTATAATACCTAATGTATTATGCAATTTAACCCAATCTTGTTATTAGCCTAAGTTCAAATGTATCTATCTATAAATGGAAAGCCTAATAATAAAGGAATAAATAAATAAAAAAAACTATGACGTCAAGGTACACATTCTAGAAGCATTGGACTTTGAAATGATTGCTATAAAAATGCGGTCTTGATTGCATAGTTTTTATCTAATTGAAGAGTGGGAAATTGTGTTACCTACTTCCCTGATACACGTGATAAGCAGCTGATTAGCGCTACGACGTACCTACAGCTAGGACCCTTTATGCCTGGGATAAAAACCTAATGTTATAATTTTTGATAAGAGAAATTATCAAAGTGATGTTTGTGATAATTCACCAAGGGAAATTAACTATTTGACTTCATGTCGCATATCGTACTTTATGGATATTGGTGTTAAGCTCTAAAGTAATGGTAAGGTAATTAAAGTCCTTAGATTAGAAAAGAACGTTTAATATTCAGCTTTAAAGAGTCTTTGATAGGCCAAAATAAATCTTTACACTGATGGGCTTCCATCTTATCAAGTCTAGATACTATAGTAAAATATAATCACAATTTACTGATGATAAGAGATCGCTATTCAAGATTATGTAGAGCGTTGTATGGCTCAATGACCAACAGTTAATAAGTATTTGTGAAGCTACGAACAAATTGATGCCGGTTGCTATAAAGACCGTATTACTATAACAGACTATAACATCCAGCAGCATTAAATTTGGAGATTCTTGAACGTAATTAAAACCAATCCTACGACCATAAGAGTTATCTTATCCTAGACGCAGTATAAAGCCGGGTCTCCTTCGCGTGTTTTTACGGAACATTACACAAAAACAGCGCAACAAAACAAAAAAACTTCAAAACAAAGAGGCGAGGCTTTACACATTGTCTATGCAAACGGTAGAAGATTTTTCGTTTGTCTATGAGCAAACAATGTTTTGTTTCCCGCGGTCATGGTGAAGGGGGGCTGGGTTTGTTTTATTTTCAAGCGGCCGAAAATTGCAGGAACATAAACACCAGCGTAGTACCTAACTATTCGTAACATTCTTATTATACGAGTACAACCACGACAGAGCTCTAAACTTTTTCCTACAGCCTTATCAGATTTGAACGCTTCCCAGAATACTTTTAAATATACCTCTTATCTATACAAAAGTTAGGGCGCAAAACTACGTACTTAGGACTATGGTTACACGAGCTTGGATAATTAGGACGTTTCTAATTATTATTCACGGCATTTTATTATCACTTACCGAGTACGAATGCGAATGAGGACTATAGCTTACTCATCTCTTTTATCTCATACGTTATTACCAAGTTTAATGGGGCAATACGTTCTTGTTCAAGTTATCTATTAAGTCAAGGTTAGTTTCAGTGTTCTTTGGTCGAGGTGTAATTTATCAGTAAACATTTGTACACATGCTATACTATACATACACATACTAATGCTTTATTTATGTTGCCATAGAAAGATATTGGTTGATTTCTTCAGTCCCGAAACAACTTTATAGGAGAAAGTTTATCTGAACAAATCGCTACCGTCCAAATACAGAAAACAAAAGATTTTCACCAAAACTTACGAAAGAGATTAAACTGTAACTTTACAGCTGTAAAATTATTTCAGACTGAGGCCCCATAAAATATGTAGGTCGCCTAGGACATTGAACTGAATTATGAATTTTCGGGCTCATTTCGGAAGCTCATTTCTTAGTGAAACGAGATTCGGAATTTTCTTGAATTCTTGTGTTCATTTAGACTTTTAGAGGGATCTTTCTTTCATGTTACAAGTCATGTTGACATGGAATCTTTGAAGCATGGAATGAATAAAATGAATTGCCAATAGGTACATGTTTTCTCAGAAAAAAACTCCGTTATACCTAAGTACCTATTTCTCTAGAAAATACCTAATCGTAAAAAATTCAACGCTCCGCACTGGAATACTACAACCAATATAATATTATGATGATACTCGTTATAACGGGAAATCAACTGGCTAGCGCATTTCGGTAATAGAAGTTCTTAAACTTTCGCGACAGAGCACAATATATGAACTAGCTAAAAACGGGTCTAATTCGCGCACAAACAAATATCAAAATAGCATTTCCGTAAAAATACATTTGTGTATGATATTATAAACTTAATAGTCGTGGTGGTAACCTTTTTCAGTGCCTTTGAGTTCCATCCATACCGTCACACGTTGCTCATGATATCACAAGATTTACCTGAACACAAGATCATGATGGAGGCGATCCACGAGCTCTGGTCCGCTGAGGTCTCGATGGGCGAGTCTGGGCCGAGAAGAATCGGCAGCGTCGGAGACGTCCATCCTACTGTGGTACCAGCTGCCGCTGTGATCAGGGTAGCTGTAAAACAAGGGTGTTCGTATAATACATTATGTTTTTTAATACTTGCTAGGCTAGCATTTCATCTGGGAGTCAATTTTGCTAATTGAAGTACGCTTCAATTTAATCTCATTCGAGTGGCTTCGGAATGGTTTGTGACATTATGGATGTCTGGCATTTTTATTTATTAGTCTTCTAGTCAAATAAGAACATTTGAAATCAATGTCACAGTGAAATCTCACAAACTGTTCCGAAGCCATTCCATTCAGATTCGATTGAAGCGTTCTTAAATCAGCAGAATTGACCCCCTGGTCTTAAGTGACATGTGGTCGAAGGTGGTTAACATGTTCAGCCTAGAATGGGACAGGCTGTCAAGAGCCGCTGACGGAACTCCCCGATACGGTTTTGGCGATAGATGTTCTACTAGCCATCAGCGCTACCCTACCACCAATGTTTATGCATGTGCAGAAAACACAACAAAGTCACCTTGTCACGGGATAATCTTAAATGAATGCAGTGGTTGAGCAGTTCCATACCTGTTTTTCTGCTTCTATAATATTTTTTATGACTACAAAGTTATCCAATAATGATGCAATCTAAAGTGATAAAAAAATAACGTTTAAAGCCTATCAATGTTGAGATTTCTTTCAGGAACCAAACCCCTGGGCGTTACCCGTTCCAACCAGCTTTTTCTTTATTAACATTACTTAACCCTTGTCGAGTTTAGCCTGATGCTTTCAACGAGCGCTTGAAGGATGCTTATAATAAAAGCGCTTTTTAATTTAGCAGCAATTAAGCTACTAGGTATAATGGAGCAGTTTCTCCCAGTGGATGGGCACGACGCACGAATGGCGAGCACGAGCCTTAATTTCCTCACTTTAGTAAATGTGGATGAGCACGGAGCTTCGTAGGTAACACAAAAGGCCCTGCTCACAGGTACACATACAAAGATACTTGTACTACATAAAAGATACATTTACACAACAAAAAACAAACGTCTTACCATATACGCCACTGTTTACCTTTGAAAGTTACAAAAACTATTAGTAGCAAAACTATTGTTACGATAATTATCGGTTTGTTGATGAAAAGAAGTTAAATACTGTAAACAACTTCTTTACAATTATCTGGTTCGTGTTTCTTCTCGTCACACTGTGCACAAGTAATTATAATATTGATATCACACGTTAGTAAAACGATGTTCATAAATTACTCAAGTACCGTTGGTTAACTTTTATAGGCTGATTTTTTTACTTGAGAACTAGTTATGTACTGCTGACATTGTTGTATTATCTAGAAAACTTAAAAAATAGCTATTTTTGTCTATCCATAAGGTAGATAACGGGCTTTAAAACACTTTGACATCATTAACTCATTTTGGCTAAAAATGTCAGTTAGTGACTTCTTGCTGGCCACCGACGATATTAAGCCGCATTATTATACATACATGCAAAGATAGATTGGCATAGATAATATCTAGTAAGGAATTAAGTGACTAGATGGTATTCTACATTTGCGTATTATTATATACGTTAGTGATTGAGTGCGAACTTATTAAGAGCGTTCTAGTATCTGTTTATAGTCTAGTAACAGAATTAATAACAAACTTAGTTGTTATCTAGTATAGAGTTCTAAATATCTTGATAATAAAAGTAAAAAGATGACTGATGTATCTAATAACAATAATAGCATTGCTTTCTTAAACGTTATTTTAATTAATAGCACATCCGCTGAAATTGTGCTGACATTATCCGTAATCACGATCTAATGCTGTCGACTCACATCCGGTAAAATCGCACTATGTATAAACACAGTATATAGGTATACTTATCCTATCCATGTAGTACTTATGTAGCGAATGGACATAAATAACAGTTTCTATGAATGAACAAAATACCATCTGACATGTTCTTCCGTGTATATAATTATGTGTGTACTTACTTAGTGAGTCGCATATTTAACCGGTTCACATTGTTGTACGAACGACCTCTAAATGTAGCAGAAAATGTACTCGTATATTCTACCCGACTACCTCTACGAAAGAAAAGGATTATGTTCTTGTGCAAATAAATTGTAAATCAGAACATCTTCAGTAACTTCTGAGGCTGACTGTACAATATGCCATTTTATCATTAATATCTGGATGACCGAGCTTTGCTCGGTATTTTTTACTTTTTTATAAATTGTGTTTTTTGGAAATTATATTTAAGTATGAATTACTAATAAAATTATGAAATATGAATAATATTTTTCGATCTTACCCATAGAATAATACAAAAATATGAACTGGTTATTTAAAGAAAAACATAATGAAAAAACACGAATAACATGACATTTTCTAAAAATGACTCCTAGCTAGATCGATTTATCGCCCCCAAAACCCCCTATATACTGAATTTCATAAAAAATCGTTGGAGCCGATTCCGAGATTCTAATTATATATGTATATATATATATACAAGAATTGCTCATTTAAAGATATAAGATAATATCATAGGGTCATCATGAACCAAAAATGTGTATATTTTTCACACATTTATACTTGTTATCTTTTCCCAACGTCTGCTGTCCGGTTTTACTAATTTTTCGTGGGTTCCCAAAGTAAAAAATGAATATTCATATCGGAGATAATTGTATTCCGAAACTTCTTCAGTCTGTGAAAGGGAGTTAAGTTTTTATATTCGTAAAAAGGGCTTGGAAGGTGACCTACGACCCCTATTTTTTCACTAGGGTCTACCTACAGGGGTCAACGTTCAGCCGTAATAAAGTTTCGTGACAGAAGTGTCAGCTCTTTCGCGGGAAAAAATCATTATCTCGCCTCAGAGTTTACTGACAACCCTAATAGTCCTTTGTTGACGCCGACACTGCGTGACACCCCAGTTATTGCTATCTCATCTCATCTCTGTGAAAAAGCTTTCTAATTACTAGTTTAATTATTGAGTTCATGTTTAGTTAGGGACGTATCGTAAGTTAATTGTAAGTGAAATTTGATTTTGCTTGTATTGATGCTGGTTTGATTTTTTGATTTTAGTCAAGGCTAATTTGTTAAGGTCGGTACAAAATTATTCCAGCATGAGATACAGATCACAAGAAGAGGTCATGCATCGTTTGCATCCTTGACTTTCAATATCTCAGACCGTCTGAATCAACTCAAAACGTTCCATCATATAATATATTTTCCAATGGGTGTGCATTTGAGATTAAACGCAATTTAAGCAAAAACTGTCGGGTTTTAAAATTGTTGCAGGAGGCTAACTTATTTTACTAATAAAGTCAAAAGCAAAGTCAAAGTCTGAATGTATAACTGGTTGTTACTGAATTAGGTACTGAACACCACAATATATATTTAATATTATTTAGAGTAAGTAGCAGCATCTGGTTATTTTCGTTGCAGCAATCTCCCCTTACTAGGGTGAAATGGGGTGTCAAATATAAATCAAACCAATAGGTGCCTCAGAAGGTAGCGAGTAGCGCAGCTAATAACCTAATCTTGGAATGTTTTTAACTAAAATATTTTCTATATCAGTCGATGCTTAGACCTCAGAGGCTACGTGGGTACGAAAGAAGAAGCAAGCTTGGAGAGAGACGCGAACAGTGAAAGCAAAATACTCTTTTTACTGATAGCGTCATTTTTTTTTGTCCAGTCCCGTTGTCGCTTTGTGTGCGTTGCTTTTGTAAATCCTCAATAGACAATAATGGAATTTCACGCATTAGAAACTATCAAACTTATGTGACAACATTCATTATAACTTATCTTTTAACATACAATTTCCATTTGACATAAGAAATAAAATATCTAATACATATATAAATTTCGCCATAATGCAGATGCTTTTATGGCATAAGTCATGCCCACAGTATGCAGCTATCTACGGTAGGCATGTGTTATGACAATGACTCATCGAAGCAAAGAGTAGGTAGACAAGTGTTAGGAATGTTTGGATTTTTTATTAACTAGCCGGAGCGAAACACAAACAAACGGATTTCTACTAAAAAATTGGGTAAATGACTAAGCGGTAGGTAATCTGGTTTGCATTAACTGAATGTTACATCACTATTTGTCTAGGTAGTGATCATAATCAAAATGATTCTTTATTTTCGTCCTCATTTATCTCTAAGCAGTAAGCACTTGTCAGCTTGTGTGACCGGTCGCCAAAGAAAGGTAAGCAAAGTCCCCTGCGGCACCATGATGGGTGACCATTTAGTGGCATACCATCTGTCGCGTCAGTCTCAGTTGTAAACTGGAGTTCATTGACTGATTATCATCTTTAAGCCATGTCAGAGCAGCAGCAGAGCCGACGTCATATACTTATCTAAAACTAGAGACCGCCGGTTCTTGATTTAAGATCAATCGATCGATCATTTATCAAAAAGTTTATATTAAAATGAAGTGCATTATATCTCATCCTCTGTGTGCTGTCTCTCAGAGAACACCTGTGTCGCAGCAGGGGGCGCTGATAACCTAAGATTTCGGCATAAAGAAGGTACGGGTAATGTATATTAAATAGGTAATAGTGTATGTAGTAATAGTAATATAGTAATAGTGTGCTTTATGTATTACTTTTGATATATCATTTGTTTTAATTGGCTATGCATGTCGTTGAAAAGCTGGCCTTTAACCGTAAACACGCCACAATGTTGTTATCACAGAACGCAAAGACAATAGAAGTTGATTAACTTTACATCTGTATCGGAAACGCTGTCGCCAAGCATTTTTCACTGTGTGGCCGACGTAGATCATGATGTATGGCAAAACTGGCGTTGGTTTTGAGCTACGAGTCATATGTTTGCCAAGCGCGTCCCGCCCACTTTTAACTTCCACTTTTCTCTCTCTTTCATGGTTATTATGATAAAGAAATTTAAAGCATTGAATTTGCGAATTATAGTTCTAGCTCTCTGAGATCCATAGAAGAATAAGTTCTCTTCCCGGGATCACCAGCGGATTTTTTTTGAGTACAGAATGCTGTTTGTACTTTTTGTGACTGCCAATTTGCGAACATTCTGCGAGGAGGAGGGTAGGTAATACGCTGAAAGCATGTAGGTACCACGTAGGTACATTGACACAACGTCATTTAGTTTTCATTCATCTGTGGCGGATCTTTTTATTTGTTTTCATTCGTGATATCAGTTAGCTATGCCGAAAAAATATAGATACATGAATCTCCAGACTGTGCCTCTAGATAGTCAAAGATCGAAGTTCATTGCACTCAATCAGCTGTAGATTTTCAAACGGTAGGTATGCTGGATCTTACTTGTGTCTTATTTATTAGTTATTCAGGCCATTCCGAACGTCATCTCACATGATTGGAAGTGACAACACGTTTAAATATGTTGTAACAATTTTTTGTCATACTTCGTGTTTGCAAAAAAAAAGCGTGTTAAAAACAGGTTAGTCATGCTATCACCCGATTTCTTGACATTAAAATTTGTTCTATAAATAGATGGCTATAAATTTTCCCATTACTTAAGTACATTAAAAATATATGAGTATAGTAGGAGTAGGTATTCCACTTTATTGGGCCTTTCCAAAATGATTTAGACACAAAACTTATATTTTCTACTACACTTTGCATTTATTTGTATATTTTCAGATTTTGTCAAATGAAAATGTTACCTACGTGAAAATTTTACATGAAGCAGCTATCAAGACTGCCCACGTAGGACGTATCTGAAACTTTATATTAATTAATTCTTATATCTATAAATTAATATCTAAAAAATGTATATGGGAAATTGCGTTATAGTGTTATATGAAAACTACCTGCGCCCCGCAGTTTACCCGCGTTTGGATAATATACTATAATATATCTTTATGAATTGTATGCAGCCTTTGTGTTATTCTGATATGTAAGCTATTCAGTAGTTTTTGCGTGAAAGAGTAACAAACATCCATCCATCCATACATACAAACTTTCGCGTTTATAATATTAGTAGGATAGCATAGTTGTGAAGATGTCATTGTATTAATAGAGTGAGAAGTCACTTTATTATTCGAGGTAGATACTGTAAAAATACTTCGTACATAACGAAAACAACTAACAAGGAAATCATTTAAAATCATTTATTCCATTGTCAGTAACATGTACCTATATCAATGATTAATTCCAAACTAGGAACAATGTCTCACTTGTGCAGTTAATTTAAATTTTGCCGCGTGGAATGCTAATTTCTTCGCTTCATACAAGATAAGTACTCGTTAAATTGTAAACCAATAATTATTCATAGGAGCACAGACGATTCGTACATCGATACCATATGGTAAGATAATTATAGGAACTTGCCGCAATCAAAACTGAAACCGACTATTCAAAGAATTGTCAGTAGGTTATTTTAAAACTTGAAAACTGCTAAATATACCTTTTGATAAGGGTTTTGGGTTATCGTAGCTTTAATTTAATTACAAACTATCACACGGTACTAACTTACAAAATACTTGTGTTTCGTATTTCAAAACTAAATTACACGTTGATGACGTGTTAAATTTACATTCTCTATAGCGTTTCGTTTCGATGCATGATATTTGTCGATGCAACGTAATAGTAATATACCTACATATAATGCTCAGTTACCATTCTACGGATTATGCAAAATTTAAGACAATACAAAAATCAATCATCACTCGCGGTTGACCGGGTTTAGCCACATAATTGTATATTATCGCACCTGGATTTAGATGTGAAACAGTTTGTTCCATGGCTTATCATAGGTTTAGGAAATGGTGTAGAATATTTTATTACCTGTGTCGTATGACCCGATTGTGGAATTATAACTTACTATTATATTCTAATATTGGTAGCGATGTCCTAGGTAGACCGGCCGAAATTAATATTGTATCTCCTATCCAAGATTGAAATCGATCTTGGATTGCTGCCTATCGTTCGATCGATCTCCAATCTGCGTGCCTTTATAAACCAATCCACGGATCGGTTATTGGCATGTTTGACCCTAAAATGGATTGTGATCACAGATAGCCAAATTTGGATTGGATTGATAATTAATTTCGGCCGTATGGGAAGTTACGAATAGATAGGCTCTTGATAGATATCTAGATATCCAGTAGGTATTTGGGCTTATTCAGCTCAGCGAATATAATGTTGAGATCGTCAGGTGAACGACCTACTTACCTCGTGTTTCCACAGTATTAATAAAGAAATGTGGCTTCAGAAATGGTAAATAAGATACAGTATCAAGCGAGCTCTGTATGTATATACTTACAGGTAGTATGACCTAGATTTAGAATAACTTTACAATATTATATTTGTGTCACTGTTATTTACTTAGTTAGACCCAATTGTTTGAACTGTAGTAAAACGTAACTTATATTAAAATATTTCTATTCATAAAATTGATGGCACGTTTGGCGTAGGGGCTGAGAAATCGGACTGCTGCGCTTAGTGTCACGGATTCGATTCCCACCCGGAACAAATATTTGTGCGATCAATAAATATTTGTTTCTGGTCTGGGTGTGATGTGCATTGTGCATGTGTAATTATATGTCTGTAAGCGGTACCCACGATACAGGAGCAATCCTAGTGTGGGGCTACGTTTAAAAAGAAAAAAGAAAAAGGCGTTTGTACTTTTTTTTAGCGTATCTTGATCAAATAGGTACTTACCTAACTAATAAGTAGATACGTTGTGAACTTTGCCGGGTCATGATATAATAATAAATTAGAAAAAAAAATAACAACATCTCACTAGAAACCTCGCACATGTTTTTTCACAAACCTGTTAGGCTTTATCAAACACGTAAGTATTTCCTAGAACAAATAATTTAAATTTCATCTCTTGATTTAAATTTTTTCCATTTTCGTTGGAATGAAAAGAGATTTTCCGAATGCCAACCGAGGGCTTGGCACGTGCCTCTTTTTCAAACATTGCGTTGAACCAAAACTGAAGTACAAAGCTAGAATGGTCCAGAATTTAGACCATACTTGCATTGCAGTTACTTCGAGAGACCATAAAGATGCCTGAACAGCCTGAACAAGTTTATTCTATAAATAAATTAATGAAATTGCAACATAATGTTAAAATTCCTCAAGTAGAATTCTCAGGAACTCTACTTACTACGAGGAAAAAATAACAAACTCAAAGATTAAAGTAATTCTTGACATACAACTTATATTAATCTGGTACCTATTATTATAGCCCTATTGTTCTTTTATGTTTAACTAGTCAATATTTAATATTGAAATGAAAGATGTTAATGGGCGCTTACTGACGTGACGTTAACGTGTTTGACGTAAGTAAATATATAATGTATGAGATCGTCACCATCGTTCAGTGCCAGAAATAATTAATTTCGAGATCAGAATAGTAAAGAGAGATAAAATAATTAGAACTTATAATTACCTACGTAATTACCTAACATTAATTTAAGTATATAAATATATTTCACTACATCTAGCAAACTACTGAAATTGTTATGTTATTATACAAATATCATTACGAAGCATATTTTTTCAGTGTTCACTTTAGTGCTTCTCTTGATTATTTTATGTTTTGTGAAGATATGGGTTAACATAACAATCAAGGCAACAAGTGTAAACTATGTATGTATTATGATAACCTCAGCAACGTACAACACATCAATAAAATTGAAACGTGATAATATACTGATAGTAACACAGATTGATATCACGCGTAAACTAAGCCTAGGTACCTATATAGTGAGCGCTTTGAATTGTCTGCTAATCTGTACTTCACGGAAGCCAGTTAAGTGTTGCCCTTGCGTCTACCATCGCGATAAGACAATAAAACATAGACATTTTTAAATCTTGCTTCTAAAAAGTACCCTTGCAAAAGAAAATGAGTAAGTAAATAAATAAATACCAACCGCTGAGTGCTGCGACGTATTCCCTCCACTTGTGGCTGTTGCTTGTCATTGTCTGTGTTGGCTCCCACTTTGATAACTAACATTTATGTTCTGTGGTCGCGGTCCCGCACTGTGTCACGTATACTGGAAAAGAGGCGCGCGTTTTGCTGCTGCATGCCCCGGAATGAAGCCGCTCTAATATTAGTCGGCCACGTGTTGTTCGCGTTTCGTCGTAAGCGTGAATGGTTACTTGCCGGCTCGCACTCTAGACAATAATATTCCCGGTTTGTTGACGGTTTCAGCTGTCAATGTGCGCCGGTAGCACGGCCGACCGCAGCGAGCCGCTGCCATGCTTGTGTGCTCTACACCACTACATGCCCACGTTTGATAATGCTGTTATTTGCTTTATCACTCGTTGGTGTGCGTACAGCGCGGCGCCCCTTGGCACTGATAACGTCACCGACTCTTGTAATCTTCACGGTGTAAGGGACGCCTAATTTATTGCAAAAAAATTACATGGTGGCAATCCATCACAAGCCACTTTGACAATAGACCTCCATTGCAAAGGTATTTATAAACAGTATTTATCTTCTGATTGTTTTAGTGGATAATAGACAATACGCTACGCTTGAGTTGATTTCCATGTGACACAATGCGTCTTCTGCCGGTAGTCATCACTCATCGTGGGTACAATAAATTAGTTACGCCAAGTCAGCAAAAAATGTTACCTACATAATATATGGGAGGCATGAGGTTGTATATTTGTCTGTTGATTGTCCTATCACGCGTCCGAAAACCAATAACAAATTCACAATGACTCCAAATTCATACTGGAAATTCTACTCATACCTAGTCACAATGTAAACAGGATTAATCACCGTCGCTGGACGTATGGATATCAAAATACTAATCGAATTCATTCTGACTGTTTTCTTCATAAACTGTGTATTATATATACCTACTTGGTCAGTACCTACTTGGTGACGTAGCACGTGCCATACTGTCTACCAATGGACATTGCCAAATTTCTTCGCACTTTGGAAGTGTGGCGAAATCGTGCGGGCCTTATGACTGTTACACCGTCAATAACAATAAAGTCCAAACTTCAATTACATTGTTGTGTTCCACTTTCTTCAGACAGTTAAGTGGTAAGTAGCACTCACAGGTTAAATTGTCAGCGTGTTACGATTACTTTATTTGAGCGAGGCGCCAGATGGCAAGGCTCTTTTGTAACAGTTCACCTGGCTTACCGCAGCTTTGTCAGTTATTGTGCCGCCACATTGTATTTTATGAGTTCATATCCCACAGATCAAACACTATGTAGGTACTGGATATTTTATTCGCCATTCCTTGAGTTTCAGACTAGATGTGCTAGATGAGAGGGCATTGAGTTGAAGCTCGTTACTATGGCTATAGCGGTCAGAGGCCACGAACCTCGGATAACTAGACCAGACTGTGTCTAGTTGATATAGGCATGTACCTTCGTGGGGTGCCCCCCAAGACAGAGAACCTCCCCGCGGTGCACCCTGGTAACTGTCTGGACCCGGTAACGCAGGTGTCCAGACAGGCTAATCCTCTGTCAATTGCAGCAGTACATACGACTTCGCTGTAATAATGTCGGTTCCATGTGACGAGAAAAAACGAGTAAAAGGCCCTTCTCAGGGCCAGCCCAACGGGTCTTCTGAGGCCCACCCGGAGGCTCCAGCGATGGACCTCCGGAACGTCCGAGAGTTCGTAGATAGAACGGATGGAAAATCCGCCTCTGCTATGGAGACGGAGACGCTGAGCGGCGTAGAGTCCGCAAGCGACGCGGGTAGCTGCCGAAAGCGTCCGTGCTCGCTGTTTCCTAATATGCCCGGGTATCTAGACTCGGATACGGAAACAGAGGAGACGGTGGCCGCTAAGGTAAGCACTGCCAGGAGAGGAACGGGAAGGAACCTCAGGTCCACTACCACCTCTAGGGAGAAGTTCCTCAAGCCTCCAGCTCCGGTCTCATCTGACGGAGAGCTGGACGTCATCCTCAAAGGGAGGAAATATAAGAAAAAGACGTCGAGCGCTGCTGCCGCTGACCGTACTGACACAGGAAGTGATCTCGACGTCAGCGTGGTCAGTGACCTCAGCGTCATGAACGCCCAGCAGTTGAAGGAGCAGGCGGGCACAGAGCTCGCTCGTATTATCGAAGTTACCAGAAAATCTGGTAACCTCAAGGGCGAGTTCGTGGGTCGCCTCAAAAGAGCGACGAACTGCATCAGAGATGTAGTGAATGCCCTGACAGACAGGAGTGAAGCCGAGGAGACGAGACGGCTAAGAGCGGAAAACAGCCGTCTGCTCCTTGAGGTACAGGCCGGGAAGGCGGAGATGAAGGCGCTGCGTCGAGACTTCAATGATGCCAAGACTGAAGCTGCAGCAGCCACTGCTACGGCAGCAGCAGCCAACGTTGCCACCGTCACCGCCGTCACCACTGCTCCGGCGACCCTGCAGGCGGCGGAATTAGTGGAAGAGCTAAAGCGGTCCCTCACCATTACATTTGGGCAGATGCTGAATGCCCGAATTGAGGGACTGGAGAGCCGCCTCTTGCCTGCCCCAATCGTCCGCCCGCCACTACGGTCGGACGCCAGGAGAGCGGTGGCGGCAGCTGTGCTGCCAAAGCCAACGCCGCCGATGGCCGCACCACCGAAGCCGACACCGGTGTTGGTACCAGTGAAGCCAACGCCGGAGCCAACCCGCAAGCCTACTCGTAAAGCGGGCAAAGGGCCCACTCTGCCCCTGATAACTGTCACCACTCCTTCAGTGGTACCGGTTCCGGGCCCCTCAGGCTCAGGGAAGGGCCAGGGTGCCAACAGTGCTGCCATCCCCCCCACAACTGCCCAGGGGGAAACCTGGACGACTGTGGTGGGGAAAGGCAAAGGGAAGGGCAAGGGGAAGGGAAAGTCTTCCCTGTCATCTGCGGCTCTCACGACTGCTCCCGTGGCTTGTGGCCCCACTGCAACGCCCAAGCCCAAGCCTAAGGTGGCGCCCAAGTCCAAACCGAAAAAGAAGACGGCGCTGGTGGTCCCGAAATCCGCGGCTGTTGTTGTATTGCTACAGCCTGAAGCCGCGGAAAAGGGGGTCACTTATAAAGACGTGCTCCAAATGGCAGAGGAGAGGGTCAATCTCCAAGAGCTGGGGATTGACCATATTCGCTGCCGGCCAACTGTGACGGGCGCCAGGAAGTTGGAGATTCCGGGCTCTCAAAAGGGAGAAACTGCAGGCAGACTTGCTGAGAAGCTCCGCGTGGCTCTGTCCGAGGTGGCCAGCGTCGCCATTCCCGTCAGATATGCTGACTTCAGTGTGACGGGTCTGAGCGATGCGGCTACCAAAGAACAGGTAGCGGCAGCAGTCGCCAAGGCTGGTGGCTGCGACGTGCAGCTGGTGAAGGTCGGAAAACTCAGCGCCGGATCCGCCCTTATCTCCTGCCCGATCTCGGCAGCTAAAGAGCTGTCGAAGAAGGGCAGGATTCTAGTAGGATGGAGTTCTGCCCGATTGGTGGCGTTGGAGGCGCGCCCTCTGCGCTGTTTTAGGTGCTTGGGGCTGGGGCACACGCGCCCTCAGTGCCCATCCGCTGCGGACAGGGGAGAGCTGTGCTTCCGATGTGGAGGCACAGGCCATCGGGCGGCCAGCTGCCGGAAGGTGGCACGGTGCGCGATATGCGCGGAGTCGGGGCGGCCTTCTGGTCACGTAATGGGGGGACGCAGCTGCACTCCCCCGACAACGAAGGGGGTGGACCTAAGCAGGACCCAGGCCACCCCCGCGGCCATTCACCAGGCCGCCCCCATGGAGGTGTCACGCCCAGCGGCGTGCGAGGAGGTTCTGATGTCTGATTAATGGATCAAGTCGGACATCAGAACTTCCTCCAGACGAACCTGAACCACTGCGCCCGGGCTCAAGACCTGCTTATGCAGTCTCTGGCGCAGTGGCAAATAGACGTGGCAGTAGCGGCGGAGCCGTACTACGTCCCCCTCCATTCCTGCTGGGCTGGGGACCTGGACGACTCCGTCACCATAATAGGACGGTCGGGTGGGAGCCCACCTCTATCAGTTGAAGAGAGGGGCTCAGGATATGTGGTCGCCAAGTGGGGGGAGTATGCGGTTGTTGGCGCATACTTCTCCCCCAATAGAACCGCTGCGGAGCTGGAGGTCTACATGGATCTCCTGGCCGCGGCGGTCAGAAGACAGGCGCCGCGTCAGGTCCTACTCTTGGGGGACCTCAATGCGAAGGCCCGGGATTGGGGCAACCCCTCTACTAACGTTCGTGGTGAAATAGTTAGGGAGTGGGCGGTTGCTTCAGGACTGGCCCTGTTAAACAGGGGGTCGGTTCACACGTGCGTGCGACACAACGGGGGGTCCGTGGTGGATGTTTCGTTTGCCACCCCGTCTCTCGCAGCACGTGTCCGGGCATGGAGGGTCATGTCGGAGGTGGAGACTCTCTCGGACCACAAATACATACGGTTTGAGATCTCCACCTCCCATAGCCATGGAGGGGCTCAACGCGCGAGGCGAGTGGAATTCCCGCGCTGGGCAGTCAGTCGCCTCGACGCCGAACTGGCACATGAGGCGGCGATCGTCCAGGCGTGGTGTGCCGCCCCCCTGCATCCGGAGGTGGACGTCGCAGCGGTCCACTTCCGTGACGCCGTAACAGACGTGTGCGATACGTCCATGCCGAGGTCCCGACGCCACCCTGACCGCCGCGAGGTGTATTGGTGGAGCGTTGGGATTGAGGACCTCCGAGCTGCCTGCTCAGCGACCCGGCGGCGCTACGGTCGCTGCAGAAGGCGGCGGCATGGCAGGACCGACAACCAGCTGTCACCGGATGAGCTGGCTGCCGAAGATCAGCTGCACTGCGCTTACCGGGACTCGAAACGGGAGCTGCAGCTGGCCATTGGCAAAGCCAAGTCCAAGGCCTGGGGTGAAGCTCTAGAGGGCCTGGATAGAGATCCTTGGGGCCGACCGTACAAAGCCGCCCGGAAGAAGTTCCGAGGCCAAACGGCTCCTGTCTCTGAGTCCATGGAGCCAGAGCTCCTCGACAGGGTGTTGGGGGGGCTTTTTCCCGACAGTGATCCCCTCTACACCCCTCCGACGATGGCCCCTCCCCTCCTTGACGAGAATCTGGACCCAGCCTCCATCCCACCAGTGTCGGAGGCGGAGATGGAGGTTGCTGTCCTCCGCCTTAGAGGCAAAAGGACTGCACCGGGTCCTGACGGGATCCCGGGAAAGGTCCTCGGGATCGCCCTAAGGGAGCTGAGTAATCGGCTTCGGGAACTGTTTGACGCGTGCTTATCGACGGGGCGGTTCCCAAAGCCTTGGAAGGATGGCCGATTGTGCCTGTTGCGGAAGGAGGGTCGTGCCGTTGATTCACCTTCCGCCTACAGGCCCATCGTGCTGCTGAATGACACGGGTAAGCTCTTGGAGAGAGTGGTGGCTGCCCGTGTCACTCGGCACTTAGACGGCATTGGGCCCGGGCTTTCCGGGGCCCAGTTCGGGTTCAGAGCGGGGCGGTCTACCATAGACGCCCTGCTCTGGCTCAAAGGGTGGACCCAAGAGGTCGTTGTTCAGAAGGAGAAGGCGTTGGCTGTCTCGCTCGACATAGCCAACGCCTTCAACAGCCTCCCGCACGGAACAATACAGGAGGCGCTCCGATACCATGGAGTGCCTCTGTATCTGCGGGAGTTACTTGCCGATTACCTCCAGGACCGCGAGGTCTTGGTGGGAGGACGCGACGGACTGTTACGCCGTCGCGTCGCGTGCGGAGTTCCACAGGGGTCGGTCCTAGGACCGCTCCTATGGAACATAGGCTACGACTGGGTGTTACGTGGCACGCTTCCCGCCAGCATAGGGATTGCTTGCTACGCGGACGACACTCTAGTCGTGGCCAAGGGGAGGAACCTCGGGGAGGCGATGCGGTGGGCCACGGTAGGAACAACTCTTGTGGTCGGCCGCATCCGCGCCCTGGGCCTGGAGGTCGCCCTCTCCAAAACCGAGGCCCTTCTATTTCATGGGCCTCGGGGGGGACCCCCTCCAGGCACGCGGGTGGTACTGGACGGAGTGCCAGTGCCGGTTGGGGCCCAAATGAAGTATTTGGGTCTCATCCTGGATGGGCGGTGGACCTTTCAGGCCCATTTTTCCCAGCTGGGCCCGAGGGTCACGGGAGCCGCGGCCGCCCTGGGGCGACTGCTGCCCAACGTTGGGGGCCCTAACGCCCCCTGTCGCCGACTATACTCCGGAGTCATCCGGAGTATGGCCCTCTATGGGGCACCGGTCTGGGTCGACGCCCTCGGTCGCGACAACAAGGCCCTGCTGCGACGTCCGCAGCGGGTCATAGCGACGAGGGCGATCCGAGGATACCGGACGGTGTCCTGGACGGCGACGTGCGTTCTCGCCAGTGATCCCCCCTGGGAGCTCCAAGCGGAGATCCTTGCCGAAGTTTACCACTTCGTGGCGGCGAGGAGATCCCGCGGGGAGCCTCCAGCGTGGGAGGAGGTGCGGCGCATGCGGCGACAGGCACGGGCCACTCTGTTGTGGCGGTGGTCGGAGGACCTGGCTCCACCTGTCCCGGGACAGTGGACGGTGGAGGCCATCCGCCCGGTGCTTTCGCGGTGGATGGGGCGGCGTTATGGGTCGCTGACCTTCCGATTGGTGCAGGTGCTTTCCGGACATGGCTGTTTTGGAAAGTACCTGTACCAAATCGCGAGGCGGGAAGCGACCCCAGCCTGTCACGAATGTGGGGTGCTGGAAGACACGGCGCCTCACACGCTGGAGGCGTGTGCCGCATGGTCCCCGCAGCGGCACACGCTTTCAGCGCTCGTGGGACAGGATCTCTCTCTGCCGAGTGTGGTAAACGCCATGCTTGGCAGTGAGAGATCGTGGCAGGCGGTGGCCTCCTTCTGCGAAGCCGTTATGAAACAGAAGGAGGCCGCGGAGCGGGCCAGAGAGGAAGACGTCCATGCTGACCCGCTCCGACGCAGACGTCCAGGGGGAAGGAGGAGGCGGTTCGGTCGCCTCCTTCGTCCTCCATAGTGGTGCCACTGGTGGGGGGTCGGGGGACCCCCCGCCGGCTTGCACGGCACCACGCGTCTGGGGGGATGGCCTTGGTGAGCAAGGTCATCCCCTCCCTAGGCGTAGTGGCCCGGTAGTCCCACCGGGCCGGTCGCTGGGGCGAGATGGTGAATGCCAACACGACCCCATCTCGCCCCACTCCAGGCGGATCGACGGCTCACGGGGGGGTTTTAGTGGGTTCAAGTCCCACACACCCCTTTCCACCACCCCCGTGGCGGAAGGGAAGTGCGAAGGCATTTCCCCCCCTAAAAAAAAAAAAAAAACAAAAAAGGCATGTACCTTCGTAGTAGCTCTGCAGTAGCAAGCCAACTAGATGTGCAAGTTTTACTGTATTCCAGTTTGAAGGGAACTTTTTGTAATTTAGGAAATGGACGAACTATGAGGTTACAGTTGGTCCATCAGGGTGCTGGGGCGGGATGGTGAATGCCAACACGACCCCATGTCGCACCACTCCAGGCGGATCGACGGCTCACGGGGGGTTTTAGTGGGTTCATGTCCCACACGCCCTCCTTCCGCCACCCCCGTGGCAGAAGGAAAAGTGCGAAGGCATTTCCCCCCCTAAAAATGGTCCATCAGGGTGACTTTGCAATGCAAAGTTAGGCCATGTTCGCAACTTGACTTGTTGTGAACGCGGATAGTACCTATAGCGCAGGGCCTCGAACCGGTTTGAAATATACCGGTTATAAACGTTAAAATAACGGTTTCTTGGACTATTTCGTTCCGAGTGAAAACGTTAAAAAGAGCGTTAATGAAACCATAATTAACCGGTAAAATCCGCGATGCCAGTGGTTCAAGATCAGCCGTGTATGCGGGGTGCGGGAGAGGTTAGGGCGGGTGGGTAAACAGACAGGCACCGACTCGCTCTCGCGTCTCGTGGCTTCGGACGGCGCGGCGTTGGTGAAGTACGGAACGGTCGGTACGCTCCGCGCCACGTGGCTCGAACGCGCACTAACTTGTTAACTATCTGACCTGACGAACGCTTCTTTATAACACAACGAGCGATTAGGTATCTCAAAGACGATATAATTGATCACGTCCTCGTCATCCAAAATAAAGAGTTGCCTTATCTTACTAATATTAATAAGCCGAAAGTTTGTGAATGTGCATGTGTGAGGGTGTGTGTGTGTATTTGTTGGTCATTCACGCTCAAACGGCTGGATCGATTTCAATGAAATTTGATATAGGAATAGATTGGATATATGAGGCGGACATAAGCTATCTATTGTCTTAAATATAATCTTAGAAGGGGATGAAATAGGGGTTGAAAGTTTCTATTGGGTAATTAATAATTATTTGAGTTAGTAATCTGAACATGTATATTTTGGCTTTTGGTAAGAAATAAAGAAATAAGAGCCATGTGTGTAAGCTGTTCTCAAGAGCCCTTACGAACCATCTCGAACGCAGGTTTGATGACTTCCAGCCTCCCGAACAAGCCGGTTTCCGGAAAGGCTTTGGCACCATAGACCACATACACACGCTCCGCCAGATTATACAGAAGACTGAGGAGTATAATCAGTCGTTATGTTTGGCGTTTGTGGACTATGAAAAAGCCTTCGATTCAATCGAGACCTGGGCAGTATTTCAGTCCTTTCAGCAATGCCATATCAAGTATAGGGTATATCAAAGTGCTGAAGTGCTTGTATATTAACTCCACCATGTCAATCCGACTACAGGGCGAGAGCACAAAACATACCCCATTGCAGAGAGGCGTGAGACAAAGAGATATTATTTCTCCGAAACTGTTCGTAAACGCATTGAAGGACGTTTTCAAGCTCTTGGACTCAAACGGATTCGGCATCAACATCAATGGTGAATACATCACTTACCTTCGTTTTTCCGATGATGTAGTCATCATGGCAGAGTCCCTGGAGGATCTCAATACTATGCTCAGCGAACTCAATAGCGTTTCCCAACTGGTGGGTCTGAAAATGAACACGGACAAGACGAAAGTCATGTCCAATGGCCATGTTGTATGTGCCAGTAATCGTTGAGAATGGTACTCTCAAAGTTGTTGACCAGTACACCTACCTTGGCCAGATCGTCCAGGTAGGCAGTTCCAACTTCGACAAAGAGGTCGCCCGAAGAATCCAACTCGGATGGGCAGTGTTCGGAAAGTTACGTGACATTTTCTCGTCCAAAATTCCACAGTGCCTGAAGACAAGGGTCTTCAACCATGTTACCAATGATGACATAATTATGGTACTGACTGAGTTGTGGTCCTTATTAACTGCTGGCCTTTTGGAAAAGCTCAGAGTGACACAGCGAGCAACGGAGAGCTATGCTTGGAGTTTCTTTGCGCAATAAAATCCGGACCGAGGATATTCGCCAAAGAACTAAAGTTGACGACATAGCTCCTCAGGGTTTGCAAGCTGAAGTGGCAATCGGCAGTCCGCATCACTAGTAGAACTGACAACTGATGGGGAAGAGTTTCTAGAGTGGCGACCACGGACTGGAAGACGCAGCGTAGGTAGGCCTACTAGATGGGCCGACGACATGAAAAGAGTCGCAAGCAATCGGTGGATGCAAGTGGCAAATAGTCGTTCGGTGTGGTACTCTAAGAGGGAAGCCTATGTTCAGCAGTTGACGTCTTCAGGCTGATGATGATGATGATGAGAGATCGAGGTAGAGAGAGAGAGAGAGAGAGAGCGAGGAAGAGAAGGATAAAAAGAGAGCAAGAGAGGGAGAGAGATTGAGAGGGAAATATATAGAAATAGAGGGAGAGATCGAAAGAAGGAGGGAGAGAAAAAAGGAAGAAAGAAGGAGATAAATGGATAGTGAGAAAGTGAGAGAGACATAGAGTGAGTGGAAAATATATATAAATAAAGGAAGAGAGAGATAAAGAGAGCGAGAGTGAGGAAGAAAGTGATAAATTGAGAGGAAAATATAAAGAAATAGAGGGAGAGATATAGAGAGAGGTTGAGAGTGGAGAGGTAAATATATAGAGATAGAGGGAGGGGGAAAGATATAAAGATAAAATAAGAGGGAAAGAGATAGAGGTAAAGGGAGAAAGATAGAGCTTCCTCTGTCTTTCGAGCGAGAGAGGGAAAAAATGGAGGAATAGGGAGAGAGATAGAAAGAGAGCTAGAGAGGGAGATAGATAGAGGGAAAAGGATAGAGATAGAGAGATATACTTACCTATCTGTTACCCGTGAAATCAATCGATTTTCTTAACAGTTGACATTAGGTATGATATTTAATATAGGTAGCTAGTTAAAACTGCGAACGAAGTTATAGTATCCGCTAAATAAATCACAGTAAAATTTTTAACGCTAAATAAATATTAATTAGGTACGTGCTTCATAAAAGCTACTGTCGAGCCTGAAGATAGGTACTTTAAGCTTGCATAATTTACTTATCTATATATTTTGCCGATATGTTGGTCCCTACCTAGACCTAGTTTTTAGCATCATAATATTTTACCATAATGACAAGGTGAATACGGTTATTTTTAATTTAAAACATTAATACACCTCTCATTCATGAAAAATAGATAAAGGCAGGTAGTTAAGTACCTACTTACATAATTACAATGATAAAATTACTTATCCATCGGCCATCATTACACAAGGCGCGAGCCTTCCACTTAACACGGTGATCCCGATAGATGTAAGTTTACGAATGGATAGTTATTCGTTGTTGCAACAGAATGGCAAATTAAGGCAAAAACCGGTAAATATTGGTTTATTGAACATTAACCTATAATGCGAACTTTATAAACCTATAACCGGTTAATGAAGGTTAAAGGTAGAACGAAACCGCATCTAAAACTCCCTATGTACTTAGGCCGAAACCGGTTCGAAAATTAACCCGGTTTTCAAGCCCTGCTATAGCGTCCATCGCGATGTAAGTACTAACTACTTACGTCAATTGTCTTCTATTAAATCTTTAGCTTGCGAATCACCGCAGTGAGACTGCCCGTTAAAATCAATACATTGTTATTGCCTATTCATGTTTAAATATCTTGTCACTTAGCGTACAAATCATAATTATGTCGGTTAGGTAATTTGTTAACGCCATTTAGAAGTCGAACTTGTTCTTTGTAGGCAGGTAGTTGATGAAGCGAACGACAGGCCTCAGCAGTTTATTTATTACACTTTTAATATTTCTAAAGATAAAAATAGGTTACAGACAGGGCTCGAATTGACACACAATCATCTATGCCTCTGCGCGGAATATACAGTATATATACATAATTATTACACAAGCAAGCGTTACTGCTGGAGAGTTCAAGCTACATAGCCGATTATTTATGTGGGAATTATCATATAAGTGTTTTGACGTATTTGGTAGTCCGTCAATATAGGTAATTGTTTGATAAATAACATCAAACTATGGAAAAATGTGTCAAATCGGGTATACGAATCTGAGTGCCACTCGTGTGCCAACTTGTTAAATACCAGTGGAAGTGACAATTAAAATGAAATTAAATAAATTGTAATTAGTAAAAACGGGGCCCTGACTGTGTTGCCCGGTAGCTATTTTGAGCCGGTGCCACATAAATTATCAACCACTAAATTCGGAATGTAAATTGAGTTATCCCTGACTGCGGCGGCGGTGATCAATAAGCGAATAAACTGTAAAAGGGTATAATTTATAGCACACAGGAAGTAAACTATCAACATAATATATTATATTTGTCACATTTCATGCACATACTCGTATATCTGTGCGACCGACCGCGGCCAAGGTTCAGTGCAATGCCAATCTGTACGGTTCATAAAAGGTTTCATTATGATTAACGTTCAATAACGCATTGCTTTGTAATATAAAAAATGCGTTAATTCTTCCTATGTTCATAGAATACTTATATATTAGGTACATATTCTGTTCTAGATTTTAGGAGATGGTTATTTCGGCACATAAGTACGTTTTTCAAAATGTTTTCTGAGAAATCTTTAAATATACAGCAATATGTGCAATTGAGTAAAAGTGTATCTGCATAGGCACTTTTGTATAGGCATAGGCATAGGCTGCATAGGCATAGTATATAGGCATGTATCTACATATCTATATTTGAACAGAAAAACTATTTGACAAATTCATACACATGATGATGTACGTATTAACATAAATTACATACAACAGCTCGGTAATATTCCATTAATCCAAAACGACATGGCATTTGCTTTGTTATTTGTTACGTTTATATAACTTCAAGGACTGCAAATAAATAAGTCACGCCTACAGCTGTTTCAGCTATTGTTCACAATATTCTTAATTCATTTTGCAGTTAATAGCAAACAATGTTACAGATCCTATTATATATGCCAAGGCTTGAACTGTTCATATCATTCGTACTATACGGAATGTTGTTCTTTCTATCTCCTTTGTTTTTATGGTAAGATAAGAATAGGCTGATACGATTGATATGATTCGTGAGCCTTTTTTTTTTTAAACCAGTACCTTGCCAGTATCTGGCTTAGCGTTTGCTCAAATTAGTGGTAACACACAGTATTGTTTGTGTGTACTCATTTGTTAGTTTTTGTTGTTTCTTTGTGTCATGTTGTGTGTTATCGCAAATAAATATTTACCATTTAATTTTTACACGGCGCTATTCCACGCTTTTGCACATTTTTTTGAAATATAACCTAACCAAAGCTTATATATAAAATAGTAGGTACAGATGTTTAACATACTAAAAATAAATATTTAAGTGATCCTTTTTTTTACTTTTGACTAACCTATCTACGAGTCTGCTTCCAAGGCGAGGAGCATTGATAAAAGTAGGTATTTTCAAAAAGTAATTGCTTTTATGTATGAGAATGTAAATATTTTCGTAAATTTACTTATAAACTAAATTTGAAAAGAAAGTATTGGGCGAGAAACTAACTATGTTAATACAATTCAAAGGTTTACTCACAACTCGTAAACTTTAGGCAAGTCGAAATTAGTGAATAGTTGTTTATATTCTACGGCAGCTATAAAAAATTTGATACCGTCGATAATATTATTTTTCCAATGCTCGCTGTGTTTTATATATCTTTAAAATAACTTCTCAATAGTATTTTTGATGGCATATACTTAAGTAAATAAGTTTATTTACTTAAGTATTATTATAATTAAGTATTAGTAATTTTTCGTATGAAGTACGAATTTGTCCGTTGCCCCTGTCACTGACTCACACAAGTTCGTTATGTATTGAAGTCAATTGAATTACCATTATTTTAATTTTATCGGAATGCAACTTTATCAAGCTCCGTTGAACCATTATGGAGTTAAGATGTATCAAACTCTTATTGTTGACTGTACGTGCTTGGGAAAACCAAGGGCATTATTGGCTTAACTTAAGATAGTATGACAAAATACCAACATAACCTGAATAATATTTTCATCTATAATTTAGGGAATTTTGAAGATGAAGTAACAATAATCGTTAAAACTCATGTCTCATCAATCCAAGTTCTGGGTGATGATTATGATGTAAGAAGACGTGACATTTACCGTTAGTGGGAAGTACAATAAAGAGCGATAATAAACCTTTACAAAAGTGTGTTAGCAACGCCTGTCTTCGCTCCAATCTACCATTCTTCAGGTTTTCCAAACATAAGTTTTAGATTTTTACGAGTTTCAGGCAATTTATATTATTAAAAGCTAAAACTCTAAAAGATCTTTTATACTGAGTAAAGTGTCCAAAATGCTTGATATGGTTGGTACCTAAATACGGGTTCTTCGCAAGCACGAGGCACGAGACATCGCTAGGGGCACATTAGAATTTATTTCGCGCTCTGTTGCTAACTTATTCTCGTTTACAAATCGTTAAAGAAACTTATATAAGAGAAACACCGTATAGAGAAGTGTTAACTACGAGTAGACATATCTCGCCTTTTATTACGAGGGATGATGAATTAAAAATTCACTTTTATGAACAATTAATTATGAACAATTTATGCAAGCAAATAACTATTCACATAATCAACAACTAAACCGACTAGTCGTTACCAATGGGTAACGGTTCCCAATGCCCCAAAATGTGGCTGCAGCATTACCACGTTTTATGGCAATGCCTATTTATTGATAAATAATGTCCCGAATTAATGTGTTCACTCAATGCTACGATCAGACGACCATATTATAGTTCTTTAAATTCCCTTGCTCTTTGAACTTTTAATATTACATAGGTATTATAATTATGTACGTCCATAGCAACCTAACGGCGACACATGACAGATGTTGTTTCTCTTATCTTTTTAGGTTAAAATGTCATTCTATTTTGTTTTGCATATGTAATGCCAATCGACCACAACTCCAGGTCCTTTCCATTTACTTTATATTAAAATTTCAGGCTTAATATCAAACTGTTTCTAGAATTCTAGTAGGTACATTTTGTTTTATTATTTTGCTAATATATCATTATTTATTTTTAATAATATTTTGCTTTATATCTATCTAAATTCATCCTCTGTTATTATCTACGTCTAAGTTTATAAGTTGGACCTTCACAAGTTCCAAATAACACTGCATCTGGGGCAGTGCCATGCCCCCAGACTAGCATGCTTTGCATTGCAAATAAAAGGCTTTACAAACGAATGCTCAGTGAGTGATCAATGCAGAATGATATTGAAATGTTCCGATAACGAAACTCGATTTCATTTTCCTTTTGAAAATAATTCCGGCTTTCGAGTGATTGTAAAATTCAGGCTTGTTATTCAAATTGGTGGAAATTTCAGGATTACCTCCGCTACGAATAATGAAAGTTGCTAGTTAACATACTTTATATTTTATAACATACTTACATATACATAGTACCTATATGTAAGTGCATACTCGAAGTTTCAAATTTAGATTATCATTGATAAGAAGAAGTGAAGAAAACTTGTAAAGTTTCAGTTTACACAGTAATACAAATTGGTATTAAGTACATCTAGAACGATAATAATACAAAATAACTCTTCGACCTACACGATGGAAAATAACATAACATAACAATTATTAATGGAACGGTATAACACTCGTATATACCTATAGGTAACACCGCCAATAATATATAATACTACTACGATAATTATAGCAACCGGTGGATGCAAGTCGCAAATTGTCGTTCGGTGTGGAGGTCCAATACCATGATGAATATATATTCGCATGAATAACTTTACGACATTGCAAAAGATTTGCCACAATAATGTTATATTACATTTTTTGGAGGCCGTTAGTTTATTGTTTCCAGGTGCAAATTTATTTATTGAGCTATATTATCTTTGGCAAATTCAGTAATCAGGTGAAGGCGATTCGTAGGTACTGTGAAGGTTAAAAATATTTATTGTTTTGCTTAACTTGAATGATGACAAAACAACAAAGACAGTTTTGTTTTCATTGCCAAAAATTTTCATTTTCATAGTAAGTACGCCTAAGTTATAAATCACTATCATAATTTTAATGTGTATTGAAACGCTCGATTTCAATGTCACTTCTTAAAATTAATTTGATCCATTTTATGTACCTTACTGACCTGAAATTGTAATTATGCATGATTGTCGACTGTGATAGTGGATTGATAGAAGCACAAGGCAGACAGTGAAACTCGCTAGCGTCTGATAGGATAGTATATACATAATATTATGATATTTAAAAGCTTATCTTTTGACTCTGGATCTACATTAATACCAAGAGATTAATAAATTATGTGTCACGTTGTTTGTCCGCGATGGACTCCTAAACTGCTTCACCGATTTTCATCAAATTTGCACACCGTGTGAATTTTGGTCTAACTTAAAAGATAGGATAGCTTACATCTCAATTTATAGTCGCGTAATATAAAAGCCTTAGCCACAGCAACGCGTGACCGTGTCTCTGCTAGTTTATATATATCTCAGAGAAGCTTACGTTAGTGAGATCTCAGATCAAACAATATGCTGAATATTCTTCACGTAGACTAGCCTAGCAATACCCGTTCAACCGTACAAGAGCATTGTGTGATTAGATCCACATTGATTAGTTATTGTAAACACTTAGGTATCTATTGCAATACTAGTTTACTGAATAATTGTTATTACGCATAGGTAGATCGCTTACTTTCATTCATAGATCACTAGAAAAATATGTTAGTGAGTAAAATAATAAATGATTACCTTAAAACTCACTTTATATTGATTAACGAATAACTATTACACCAATTGTAACGAACAAACTGAGGTAGGTACTGTAATGTAATATAACTTTTCAAATAAAAATAGAGCAACGAAATTGTTTCAGAAACCTCTGAGATATATTTATGATATTCGAAACAATACTCCACAGTACTCCACACCTAGATGTACTTAGTAAAACAATGAAAAATCAGAATAAAACATTTTGAAAGTGCGCCAGGAAAATATACAATTTAGAAAAACCTCCCCGACCGTAACATTCAAAATACATATGCAGGTAGGTACCTTCACATCCCTTAGTACGAAATTGCATTCAAACGGAATTAAACGAGAATATCCCAGCATTGTTTTCGTAGCAACCTTTTTTTGGCAATAATGGAGCTCGACAAACGAGCAGTAAAGGACATAAACGGGAATCCTGATGCGACACTTAATTTCGCAGCTCGTGTTTCTGTCGGTATGGTGGAATTTGGGAATCGACACATGGGAGTGGGCGTCAATGGGAGAAACAAGGACGGCTGGAACAACGATCGGTGCCACATCTAACGACGTTGTTCTATTTCCTAGTACAGTCAATGACAAAACTTAGTGAACATGTTCCGATTTTCAAATTGGTTTTCTGCACTGATATAATATTTTTTTAGTCTGAAGTTTGGAAAATGGAAATGTTCATAGACTTTAGTTGCGGAGTATTATCCATAATAATATTATGTAGCCAAAGATCTTGGGATGTTACGGAAGGTGAGCAAGAGCTCCAAAAAGGCTTGTGACATTCTATTTATATCTTTTTGTGATTTAATTCTGGCCGTATTTGATTATTTCATTTTATAAAAATATGAAGAATGTAACTCAGGAATGACACATGTAGCTGTAAGATAAAATTTAACTTCACAACACAGGCCTATATCAATCTACGTAATACTAACACCACACCCATCAACTCCTCATCTCTTACATTAACCTACACGTCATACGCCGTCAGTAACACAGACAATCCATTAGAAAGCCTGCTTTATGCCCCTATTTCATAACCTGCGTTTCATATCAATGCTGCCATGACACAGTGGCTGGGAAAATGCTGGGAAATGGACTTTCCATGACTTGCTGTCAGATGCCATCGTAAATTAAATATGCACGAGGTGTCAGGTCCGTGAAGGTAACAAATCATTTACAATCTACCCACGCGTTGTTTTACCGTCATATCATTTATTGTTGTTTCCATGTGTACAATAACTGTATGCTTTTTTATTAGTGGCAAGCTTTAGTATACTTCTACTCAGAGGTCCTAATGTTGCCGTTATTTCTAGAGACATTGCACAGAAAATAGTTAGAGCCACAAATCACTTTACAAGTTTTGGGAATGCCGACGATTCGAAGTGACCATGAAAGAATTGATAATTGGCTTATCTACGAGTAAGTATATGAGAGTGGGATAATATCACGTTGGTCTATCTAGGGCAGGCGTGACTGTAGTTCATATACTTGCACTAGCTAGGTGGACTATAATACTTAAGTCAGAAGTATGATGCGATGAGTCGAGGTGTTGGTATGGATAGCCATCAACCTAAATGTCTTCCGGAGAACACATACGATGGTAATGCTATGTACCTAATCATGAACCATTACTAACCTTCTCTATACCTACTAAAAAAACATTAGTTTGAAGCCATTGAAGTTACCAGGAGTTTGGTCCAGTTGGTTGAGTTGCTGATGTGTTGCCGCCAACTAAAACGTGAGGTTGCGGACTCGATGCCCGCAAATATAAAAAATCTAAAATAATGTTTTGTCTGGCTCTCGTTAAAAGTAATTCCAAACTTTTCTGTTGAGAAAAAAAAACATCACGTAAAAAACCAGCCAATGTAATACAACCATAAAATGTTCCCTTGTAAAGTGAAATCTAGTTTAGGAAATAAAGTGGACTGCGCGAGTGGAAGCATCGTTTTCTGGAAAAGGAATGCTTTGATCCAAATCCGATTGTCAGAAAAAAGTATTTTCGACTATTGTTCGTTTGTTTGACGAACGGGGAAGTGCCTGCTTTTGGGGTCTGAATTTGTAATCAATAACAACCGAGGCATATGCCTCGATATATTATTTAAGCCATATGGCTTAACGTGCGCTCCGAAGTACGAGCGATACAAATCTGCACTGCACATAATTTACGTCGTCATAATTAGCCTCACTTGTGTAGCTTGCGATTAACAAATGCCGTAGGTACATACTCGTACTTCGAGAATAAACCGAGATGGGTCGCTGTAAAATTATATTTCTAATTATGTCGTAGAAGCTTGGCTTTGTAACTGTACTAGCACTATAACTTCCCTTCTATCGATATCAGAAGATACTTTACTAAACATAAGCTGTAAAGTATGGCGAATGCTCTACTCGTATATAGAGTCCAAGCATTGATGGAAAAGTAGAATCTACGACGAGTGACTTTAATAAACATAAAACGTGTTGTCAGAACGCTTCATAAAACTGTTTCATTATCTTATGTTATGAGGGTGCGCTTTGTGTAGGCATAGAATGGGCATAGTTTATAGACGTAGCGACATTTATCTGTTGTTTGGAGTGTCACCAAAGGCTGTCACTTTAAAGTTTGGCGATTTCACTAAGTCCTGGGTCACAATAATCCAACGAATGTTATAATCTCGCCGGTTTAGATGTTGAGAAACTGTTTCTGGGTCTGCGGTTAAGCTTGAAGCATTGTTTTTGTAGTTAAAAGCTAATTCGGATGAATTTCTGACCAAACAATGATGTTTTTAGTTGATAAATATCTATAGCAGATAAGAATTTAGCAGTTGCATAGCGTGCATCAGTATGGTGAAGGCAACGTATTAGTTATTAAAATGCGTATTTGTATAATACCTGTTTACAAAACACACATGATACTTACATAAATATACAGAGGTAACGTAAAGATAAAACGCAAACAAAAGCAGCTGAAAAATAACGACAAATACTAAAGAAATAAGAGCGGCAAAGCTGTTGTTGTTTATTTGCCGAATGAAGTATAGCCAACCTGGAACTAGCTTTTCATAATTGCTACCAGAACATTTATAGGGGCTTTGCTAAAGATGTTCTGACTCAAGACTTTTGATCTGTGGTGATAGTAACCCTACTATCTGTGGTGTAACATGGTTAAATTCTGTGAAATAAGTGCCTCCTATTAAAATTCGGTAGCAACTATTATCAAATCTATGGTGCTACGAGAAACACATACGAACATAATGCAAAGATTTACGATGGAAACATCGTACAAGCCTATAGCCTGCTTACGTGAATGGAGAAGGTTCTAGCGTAGCATATTTGCATTAATATTCTGAACTATATGAAGCCGAGAAAGTTTCCCTTTGTGTGCGTGTACTCGGAGTGAAACCTTCGTGCTGAGACCTTATAAGCGCTTTTATTGAAGCGAGATTGGCTGCATACATACATAACTTAGATATAACGTTGGCGGAATGTGCATCAAAAGCATTTGATCTTTGGAAGTGCTCGTAGCATTCCAACTAACGATGTTATTTTTTAAAGGAAAACCGATATGTTGACTTGACTTTGTTGATTTTGTAGTTTATTCTAAAACCCATTGTTTTTAGGTAGGTATTAACTTTTAACTAACGTGCATGATTAGGAAAACAATACAAAAACAAATAGGTACATGTGTTATTTTGTGCTTTTTCCAAAACTGCCTTAGAGTAATGGAGTAAGGTAGGTATCTGCTTGAATGACTGTATGGACTTTTTGACTATTTTAAACAAAATCTTACATATGGCTTAATGCAATTCCAAATACGAGTATACGAAAAATAACATTGCTAGAAATTGCTGTTTGCGAGTATACACCGATATCCAGCCTAGATGACCTCCCACCCGAGGTCTTGGACTTGAACAACGAAGTGTACGATTACTTTTACGCGTAATTTATTAGGGTAAAAAGTCGGGCACTTTGCAATGTGTCAGCAACGTTAGCAGGTAACGTTACAATGCACGACACCGTGGCGGGGCACAGTCCTTTCTGTTACCCTCTTTGTATCGCAGCCCCAAGAAGGTCGTCCGTCCGTCACTGCCGAGTTATTCTCGCAATTTATCTCTCGCGTGACGCCGGGGCTTTCATCTCGAATGGCTCGCAGATCCCATTTCGATCGCGCCTTAACTTTATTCCTTTACCCCAAACACGAAGGTTGGGTGCTTCTCTTCAATCGCTCTACAGTCTCTCAACGAAATGTAAAAAATTCTAGAATTTTTCTTTTTCCCGTTGCAAACTGCATCTTTTTTCTGGGTTACTTTATTGATCCTATTGCCCCTTTGCTTGGACGACTGCGCAATTCGTTTTCTCTTCTTTTTACGCCACTATAATATATTGGCTTTGCTTTGTTTTGCACCTTTGGGACCACTACTTTTGTACGTATTAAATATACAACAAAAATGTAGTTAGGTACGTAAATGATAACTTCAATCTCCATAAATTCCATTAAGGAAAATAAAAATCCGGTTTTGAATCCCAAATCAAATAAAAGTTCCCCTAATGACAGTACAATGCCTTGGTACATCAAAGGCCTTCAATCATTATAAAAAAACGAGTCGCAGAACAACCCCAGGTCAGATCACATAGGTGTTCCCGAGCGCCGCGTGACTGACGGCCCGCATTCGTTTGCCGGCAGAGATAAGCCGCAGGCTTTGCGGCGTCTGCTTGCTAGATTGCCTTTGTCAGAAGCCCGCGAACGTTCAACATACATGAAGCAAGTTATCAGCACGGAAATTACTTCAAAGCGAGTTACGAGGGATGGACGGGCCTGTTTGGGGGAAAGGACATGTTTATCGCTTGGTGGATAACAAGTAGTACCTTTTTCTATTATCACGAAAGCTATTGGCAACCAAGTCGGTGAACAAAATCAATAAACACAAGATTTTTGAGAAACAGAAATTCTTTAGTTAGATCGTTTAATTTAGTCCATAGTGACCTTACAATTTATCAGTAAAAGTGAAATGAATAAATACTGAGATCAGATGTAGGTAGCCAAATAGCAATATTGTGTGTATCTGTATGCAGTACTGCATGAAACTAGTATGTATCTAGGCTCCTGGAGCTGCCTAGGATACTGAAGGATTATAATAATGAAAATGCAGCCATACTCGGAGACGTCTATAATACAAGAGAGGGATGACAGTCCACAGACAACATATATGACAGAAACGTCTATCAAACCACTCGGCAAAGATAGACATGAGGTGTTAATGACGTTGAATGACGCAATCACTATGTACATTAGTATACTTATATTTATGTTCATGATTGCCATCGTCGAGCCCCTGCACGAAATCTTCGGTACGGCCTCGTGCGAGAGTAGAACTCTAACATAGTTGTATGAACTTGTATGTAGGTATTATCAGGTGCGACCGCAGTGGAACAAAGGCGCCACCTGCCCGGAAACTGCTTTAAAGTTGTCTAACTAATTCGAAATGCCGTATCGTGTCGAAGTTGTGACTTTGGGGTATGAAGTTTGTATGATTATTCAACGCGCGCCTCTCTCAGCCGTTTTAATTATCACACCTTGCGGTTGATGCTCAATTTTCACATTACGATATGGAGTTATTTATTATTGGCCCTGATAGACAATAGACAAGCTTTCTTTTATTTTCGCTTAGCTAATTTATTAATTGAGGATTAGAATAACAAAGAATTTAGTGAGATGGATAATTATAATGTTGAATAAAAGTACCCAGCTACTTGTAATCTTATTAGTAAAAATACAAGAATTGGGGTAAAACGCTGAAAACTATTTTTAAAAAACCAAGTTATTATTTCTGAGCAAAATGCTTATTTTTTTCACCAAGTTTCCCAAACTAAGTGCAAATGTCTTATCAAATAAAATTAAAAAGCAAAGTAATGAGAGGAAAAATCAATTTAACTTCGGAGGGCTCTGGAATGACCCACCAGACCACTTGACATATTTGAACTTTAATTGATTAATCAAGACGCTCCCACTTTACCGAGTTTTTAAATAGCGTCTGCAATATTTGTCAATCCTTGAAGTATAATTTGTTTGCAGTCGCTGATAAATCATTTAATATCTCAATAATTACACCACAAATTCCATGTTAATTATTGTGAAATTAAGTGGCAAATTGCGATTAATTTTCCTATTAGGCGCGGCTAAATAAACCGAGCAATAACGACAGAATTAATTAATTTAGATGCCTGACATTTATTTTCCAAATGATATCGGTTTGTGGTGTTGCCCGCGTACAATATACAAGAGCACATTGAGTCGTAACGCGCTTCGGTCATTACGTTCACCGCAACAGGCAACACAGCCATTCTTTCGACAAATTACATTGTTAATTCATGATTTTATGCTTTCATGCCCGGTAACTGTAGGTAGGTACCTACAGGGTTGTTAGATCGAAAGGCACAGAGTAATATTTTCAATGTTTTGCGTTAGTATCAACTTTGGTTCCAGGATTTTGTTACGGACGCTGCGCCCCGCGTTTTCACCTGCGAATTCATTTAACCACAAGAAACATTATTCTTTATGGGATGATAAGTATCCTATGTGATGTTCCAAGACTTAATGTGTATGATATTATGTACAGACCAAATTTCATCATAATCCGTTTCTCCGTTGCGACGTGAAGAACAAACAAACCAACACCCGTACCCACTTTTGCATTTATAATATTAGTTAGATTCATATTAGTCAGGCTACCTAACATCAAACACATCAAAGGGATCAAGCGGCAATCCATTATTAATGCGCCGGATATGTGGATTTCTAACAAGAGGGTTAGTTAGAGGCCTTTGTCAGTTTGGCCTCCGTCGATGGTAATCAACCTCAATGCCATTTAGGTACAAGTACAATCTACAGATATCTATATAATAGGTACGCATCTTTAATCACGCATCTATCTACTCCACCTCTGTAACTATTTCATTTTCTGTAACGAAATACCGATTTTGACGGAGTTACTGCAATTGGAAGCACAAAATGTTCGGGGGCTTACCACGAAGTCTTATTGCGCAATTGAGAACCTAAACAGAATTGTTTTTCTACTTATATTATGTACCATTTCACTTGTTGTGACATCTTGAAACTCAATTTAGATTTATTCTAAATCTTAATGCGATTAATTATTCTAAATCTAAATGGATTGTCGTCTACCTAAACTAAATGATATCGAAAGCGATGTATTACTAATAAGTATACTATTACTTATTTAAAGTGAAACAATACTTTCAGATCATCAGTTTGATCGCAATAAGACGTCATGATAAGCCCCTAGCCTGGCTGTTAGTATCTATCTAGATTATGAAACAAGAAATAAAACATATTTTTAAAACAACCCAAAGTGTGTGATGTGCAATGTGCATGTGAAATTATATATTGTCTGTAAGCGGTACCCACGAAACAGGAGCAATTCTAGTCTACGTTCAAAAAAATATAATGAAATAAATTATTTGACGATTTAACTAAATTAGCCTGCAACACTAGGCCCTCAAAAGTCTCCAAGACTACAAAAAAATCTCCCACCACAGCTGATATCCCCAGCAATTCATTTTCGTGAAAGAATTCCCGACAGGATTGGATTTAAAACAGGAATCCGAAAGGTTTTATTTATATTAGTCAGGGAATCGTTTTTGTAGCCGTTCCGGTAATGCTCGGGCTGCATCAGTTTTTCAGGATTATGGAAGAAAAACGACGGCATTATCGGATCTTAGGGAGGTAATCGCTTGGCCCGTGACTGTTTTCTCATTACCATTTTACATTTCGGTTCTTTGGAACTGTTTTAAACATTTAAAACGATGGCTTACTAGTTTTTGTGTGGTCTGAATTTTATGCAGCTACATTATTTCGTTGGTTTCTTTCTAAGTACCTAGGTACCTATTGTAGGAGTGGTACCTACGTGGTCTGGCTGGTGAGCAACGTGGACCCAACCACTGGGGTCTTAAGTTCGCTTATTTCATCATACTACGAGTATCATACTTTTGTACACAAGGGTACGATTTTCCCGTTTCAGCATTTCCTAAATATCATTGCTGAAAGACAAATTGCTGGTCTTTGGTATCAGAGTCTACTAGACCGCTCAAGGGACTTTGAAATAGCGTATGGCTTAACGATTGCTATAAATCGATAGCAACCAGGAACAAAAGTTTAACATACCCTCCGAAGCATGGAGTGATGGAAATTTTCTAGAGCTAAAATCCTAATTATATACATATTAGGTGACATTCGCTTTGTTTTAATTAACCCAATCCATCTTATCAATTCGCCCCGTTACCTGTTCAAAGTGTATTAAGGCACCTAATTCGTTGCGTGTATAGGTCGTTAGTTTACAGATAGAATGACATTAGCAGTCGGTATCACATATTGAGCTGGACTAATATATTTTATTTTATTTTACAGTATTTGGGGGGCTTACAGCTATAATTACAGAGTAGTTAACTTAAAAAAAAAATAGCAATATACATTTGACAGGCCTAAGTCAGACTGAACATCCTCTCAAACCTTTGTTTATCCGTCAAGCTGCATGTTCTTAGACGAGCACTAGCGCTTAATTAAAAAAAAATGTTTTTCAACTTCGGAAACCGCATTGCAATTGTTTCAGTATTTTGTTACATGGTGCAAATAGACATATTCTACGTTCCAAAACATATTATTTTTGTTTAGGAGTTTATTTTAAATATCCAAGACCAATTACATTCAATGCCCAGATTTTATTCAGCTTCAACATCCTAAAGTTTTTCTTATGTTGGTAATTTTGTTCGTCTCTTTTGAATAGCCGCTAGAAGTTTTTATTGAACCAAGAAGACAGGTTTCTGAAAATTACAATAATAATAGCAAACCTACGTCCTCAGGCCGTGAGACCTAAATAAATACGTCTCTAGTCCATTTCTCTCAGAAATATTCGCTGGAAAAAGTCAGCGGCTCCATTCTGTAAACACATTAAGGTGGAATGCTTACAACTGGGTGATAGGCGTTTAGTTCATTGTTAGCTCACCGCGATGAAACACATTAAGTGCTATTCCGTTGATGGGGACTCTTAGAGGTAATTTATTAGCTTTTCCAAGGCTCTTTCTCGTTGCTTTCTGAAATAACTGAGCATTTTGCTTGATTTAATCATTCTAATATCTTATAGGTACTTATGCTTTCCCACCCAATGACGATGACTTCACGTAAGATTCCCAACGTTAATGACCCTTGGGAGGCCAGTGAAACTCTGACCACCTCTGACACTGTAGACTGGCAGGTGACACTATTGCATTCGACAAATTACATATAAAATTCTTCAAATAGCTATTCCACGAATAAATATTTTCGATTTAAAAGCATTTTTGGAGTGATGACGGTACGCGTATTCGAGGGACTCCAGAGTTGCGAGAACCGAAATGTCAAATTATTAACTAGAACCGCCGCATCAATTAATTATAATGGACGTCCCATCGGCCAAAGCGGTATAGGAAAATAGCACAAGGAAACTCAATTAATTCAAGATGAATTTGGAATGGACCTTAATGTGATTTTCCCAACTAACTGGTCCATATATGTAGGTAAAATGTGTTCATCATACCCTCTTTCAATAAAATACAATCAATTGAGTGAAGACTAGCTGAATATTTATATCAATAACTGAGTTCACAACTTTACATATTGGTAAGTCGTATATCTAGTCAAGATTAACTGGGGGCTTTTTGAAAACACTTTTGAATCTAAAAAGTATTTATTCAAGAATTAAATTTTAATTAAAAATTAGAAGTCCAAACAAAGTTAGATGCTCTAAACGACTAACTACTCGCTATCTTAGACTAAAAAACATCGCACCATATCCCACGCATTCTCCGGAGGGCCGAAGACGGTCCAGACGCAACGCTAGCATTTTAGCTCGAACTGACCGTTATCAGGCGCCCAGGTGCGCGCATAACTACCTATTGTGGTGTGCCAAGTTTAGTGTAAATAACTACAAATCTATGAAATTGTCTTGTCTGACGCTTATGTGGCATGTTATCAGGTGTTACTTTGCGGAAATTTACATTCAAAATATAGCGGTTAATAACTAGGACTTCTTCCATATTATTTCGCCTAACTGACTTTTAGAAAGTAGGTAGTTGCATGTAATTGTGGAATGGCAAAACGTTTTTGTGGGTTTCACAAATCTATATACACATTCAGGCGCTTTGAGTCTCTGCTCAGTCTAATTTCTTCATTTGTAGATTCCATTGATCTAATATCTGACTCAAAAGGGTTTGATTGGTCGACGAAGCAAAGAACCACGTTGATGTTAGGTATACACCACTAAAAGGTCACCCATCCAAGTTAGTATCGCTGGGAGCGTTGTACTAACATCGGTTGATCCTTTTCAAACTACGCCATGAAGTGAAGAAACCATTGAAGTAACGGTGTGAACATGGGCATTAGTGACTTCTAAACTTTAACTTCTCACATCAAATATGCGCGAGTCCACCTGAGGGAAATCTTGCTAACAGTAGGTACTCGGGTCTTACGGGTATGTAAATAGTGTATAGAGTATATAGACGGATACGGATGATACGTTTTCCTACAGAAATAGGCTGCAAAAGAGCATAATATAGTCGGATATTTAATCTCACGGAGTAAAACTGACAATCGAAATGAGATGAGAGAGAGAGAGAGAGAGAGAGAGACAGATAGTACCTACCTAGTACCTACTGCGTAGATTTATTCGGTGATAGTGTACACAAACCTATGGGTGTGCGCCACTTTTCCGCAAACAGCAACCATAGGCTTCAGGTGTTACCGTTGTCCTACTAATGCTGTCGTTTGAAGGGGTAAAAATGAATTATAAAACACTCGACAGTATTTCTGTTTGTATACTTTGTCTACGCCGAGCAAATTTTACGTTAATATTTTATCCAGTGCAACAGCAATTCCTCGAATATAACATGAAACGCGCAAAGCTACCTGGCAAATATTTTGGGAAACTTTTACGAACGAAATGGCGTTTCGTCTCGAATTCGTTACAGTATAAAAGCAATAAAATGGATGTTTTCTTCTCAAAAATGGTTATCTAACGGACGTCCGAGTAAAATTATCGCCAATATAATGGCTCATAAAAGGTGGAATTTACGATTGTCCGCCCGTCCGCCCGCCCGGCTACTTCCGAATGATTAGACTGGGAGAGCCGGGGTTGAAAAATCATAAGAAATAATATCCGTCATAAAGTTGTCCTTTTCTGAATTTTTTTAAATCGCAATTTTTAAATGCACTGCACATATTTTAAGTTTTACCCGAATTTGAGGGTTCACTTTCCAATACATACATTTGAGTTTTCTCTTTTGTGAGGATGATGCACAATAAAATATTATTTTGTTATATCGTATCCTACTCGTGGGATTCGCGTCAGTAATTGTACCCAAATATTCATAGTTACTCGTACAATTTCTGTAATCAACCGCTCCTGATGCACCCAGCCTACATTATCTGATCACACGAACAATATAACGCCTCTGTCAGGCAGAATTATGTGGACCTTCCTGATAATTATACCTGCTGATAAACCATGGTAGGTATATTGTCTCGGTGGTTAAAATTATAAAGGGAGCCCGGTAGTTTATTAAAATGAAATGAATCCAAATAACTGGGTGCTATCTCCATATTGTTGTTTTTTCCTGTGTAGATGATCTTCGGCTATTGTATATTCAATATCAGACGTTACATACATACGTACATTGTTCGGAACTAGGTTTTTTTTTGTTTTGGTAATGGCTTCGCACGGTTTGTGCATATAACCAGTGTCAAGTATTTTATGATATTATAAGTATTTATCTTCAAAGTCATGATTCAGTAAAGTAGTGGATGCTTTACTGAAACTTCCTGGGAGTTTTGGAAAAAATGCGAAATGACACGCTTTTTGAGTTTATATCATTCGCCTACACTCTTGCACATTAACGAACACTTAATGATTAATATTCCACCAATATCACACATTAACACTCGAAGAAACACAAGTTTGAGAAAATAATACAAAGCCAACAACGTCTCACTATCGGATTCCCGCCAAAACTCCCGGAACTAGGTTACATGGCTGTGGTAGTCAGGTTGGTACCCACTACCCTTAGGTAGGGACGAGTAGTTAGGTACGTTGTTGTGCTAATTACGAATAGCTCTATAAAATTGTAATGGCGTGTGTGCAGAGGAGTATAGCAGAAATCTTCGGGGAAAAAGACTTCACTGGACATTTTACAGAATGTCCAAATATATCTAAACCCCTTGAAATTTGAATGACCAATAGAATGAACAAAGAAGAGTTGAAAACTCACCAGTCATCACCACTCTTCACCTGATATCTTCGCATCAGTAGGTTTTTACCCTTAGGCCTTTTAGAATAAGGCAATAGCTTAAAAATGTGATCCCTTGTTAAGCCGACCAAACTGCCTATACGAGTACGTCCATCCTGAATTAGGCAGGTTTATGAAACGTTTCAAATTTTTACCATATTATGAAAGAGCCGAAAACTGAAGTTAAATAGCCATAAGCGGGGAGGTTTATGTCGGTAGGAAGTCTAGTCATAAATTTCAGTGGTACAGACGTAGTTCCTTCCTCGTTGCGCCCTCGACTCGCGGGTAGTTGCAACTTTACATTTTTGAGTTTCCGTGCGCTCGGTACGGTTCTACTATATTTTCCGACTTTTAGCTTCCGTTGGGTATATTGTTTGATACATTGTTATTCAAAAATATACTTGAAATGTTAACAAAATGTTATGCTATCAACCTCTATCTCTCTAAACACAGTGCTTGCTTTATTTTAAGTTTGCTTACGCCGAAATGATGAACGATGACGCTGAAAAAATAAAATTAAGTTGGAAACCCATTTTGAAACTATTTTACAATTTGTTATTGAAATACTTATGCAGTAGGACAGTAGTTAGATGCTGAAATAAGCTCAGAAAAGGCCAAACACCATCAACCTCGTAGTTACTAAGAAGTTTCATTGTCTACCATCTATGCATTTTCTTACATACAACACAGAAATTACTGCGCCTATGCACTGGTTCGTACAGAGTACGGACCAAACATCTATTGTGTCTTCCATTAGTTACTCAAAGGAAAAAAAAATACCAAGCCAAGGGAGGTCTGTTCGGATATTATTCCAATCATGTGTGTTAACAAATTCAATTACTTCATCATGCTTCCATGGACTTCAAATAATTAACACGGTTACATTTCACGATCACTAGTTACTGTTCCAAAAACTGACTTATGTATCGCGTCTCGCTCGTTTGCATGCGCACCGGAAATATCCATTAAAACTTGCAAGTGACTTGAATACTACCATGAAAGTTGAGATTAGTTTTACGAACTAAATCATTAATCTTTCAGAAGTAGTTCTTAGTTGAATGGATGGGCGCTGCGTGGGGCGATGTGTCTAAGTATGTACTTCTTGTATAGTCAGTTGCAACGAGGTTCTAGAAAGGCGTGAACTATCAGTAAACGTCTTTAATTTAAATCCGTTTTACCTATAGTAAATTTTAATTGACGTTCTCCGACTTACGTTACGTTCTATAAAATATATTCTCGTAAACGTTAGATTCAAGAGATAAGAATAAATATTTCTGATACTCCTATCTAAATTGTATTAATTATTACTAGTATTAATTTTACGGGATTGTCTGTAATCCATGTTTTGAATGCTGACATCTTTCTTAATATTTAGTTACTCAGACGAACGAACTGCTTCTATACTCAAAATTTATTGAAACTTTTCAGAGTTCATATCATTAACGTTCTGATCTAGCAGTTTCGAATACAATTTCAAGAACTTTCTCGTCCAGCTGAGCCTTGAAGTTTTTCTGAAAAAACAAGAATTATTTAAAAGGTTAAAATGGTCTATAAAATTCTAAAGCTCTCGTTGATTCAGACTAGAGGTTACTTAACAGGAAGGAAGAAAGCTGATGATAGTAAGATATATCGGAACTCCTGTGACCATGTAATATAATTATGTTTGAGCGCGATACGTGAACTTGAAATTGTATAAAGAATGTGTGTCAGTCAGATCGTTGCTAGTAAAAAGTTATTCGAAATTCTTCAGTGTGTTCAAAGCATAGTAAGTACATAGACGAAGGGGGTAGGGCGTAGGGGGGGGGGGGTAGTCTGTTTAGTTATAGAACTCAAACAAGATACTGTAAGAACATTTTCTGTTACCTTGTGAACGGGCGTTAGACAAGTCCGAGGGTAGAAAAACGGAAGAAAATCCCACGTCAACGGTTTTCGATGTTGAGATAAACTCGCTTAGTGATGATCGATGGTTTCACGTGAATAGGGCTTTATCGGAAATCGAGGTTTTATCGCAGCTGGCTTCTAAAGTGACGACTTTACCGTGAAAGTGATGGAAAGTTTACGCTGTTCGTGAAAATTTTATAAAATTGACACCTTTTATGTGTTATGCAGTTTATGTCCTACTATTGTTCAATAAGTGATTTGAAAACCACTATGTATATGTATAAATGTACCTAGACATATTTTCTTGCGATGCAAAAAACAAAGATAAAGGCTAGGCGGCTACGTCTGTAGCAATAGCAATGAAAGTGTAGGAACGTTGAACAAAAAAAAAAAAAATATGTATATCTTTCGGCATTGAATACTTTGGAACTATAACTATAATACCTCACGCATCAACAAAAATATGAACCACTATAGTATATTAGGTATAATATGATATTGTTATATAGATAATAGATATATTTTATTATTACAAGCAGAAATATTATACGAATTAAAAGAACAAATCAGTGGCTTACGTCATTGCGCTTTAGTTATAATTTGTATAATTAGTATATAATATTAATTATATTTTGTTTTACTTTATGGTTCTATTTGTTAATAAGATTGAAGTGTTTGACTTGTAAAAGTGCAATTTATTGCCTATTTACAATAAATGATTTGACTTTGACTTTATGTTGATAATAATTAATCAACACACACGTTTACTATTTGTAGTTAAATGCCTCACTTTATACCGTTCATTAAACTAGTCTCAATCGTTTATGTTCCAAACTAGTAAAGGCAGAGTCGATTTGATTTGATTATCGAACAACCGTTGCCAGCGGAGAGAGCACTAGAATTTAACGAGTTTTTCTTCGAGTGCAGTCAAGAGCAATTATTGTATTATTATCAATTCCCCGATTTGTTAAGTTTCATTTCAGTTTTAATTGCCCTTTTAATATGAAGTTAATGTTTAAGCTAATAATTCTTCGTAACTGCTTGTACCGATAAGTAATAGTAAGTACATTTAAAACAATATAATATATATCGGCGCGAAGCCGTTCTCAAGCTTGAATAAACTTCAAAAATGATTATATTTCCTAACAATTGATGAATAATTAGATAAAATTATATACCTAAGTACTATTTAAATACTACGAATGAATAAATACGGGCGCCCGGCCAAGTAGACGTAATATTGGTAGTAAAGCATAAATAAAGCGTCAGAAAACTGTGAAGCCTAGTTTTTCTCTCATCAACTATGATTAGTGATCATCAAAATGATGATATCCGCACATTTGAAAGGAAGCCTCGGGCTGCCGTTATATATATATACGGAATATTCAAATATTCCGAATCATGAGCTACAAGAAGTAGGTACCTATATCTTCGGTTGACATGTCTCGTCAACATTGCAAACTGTGTTCACTGTTTTTAGGATGAACACTGAATGTTGGATTTTCATTCTAAAGCAGGTTACAGCAGTCTCAGTAGGAACGTAGTCTCCACAAAGTACTAAATTATTTTGACTTCTTGCGAGAGTAGTCGGATGCTGAGAGTTTATGGACGTAGTTTCTGGCTTCGATGCCCAGTAAATGATTCAACTAGTGCAAAACCTGGCTATATTTACACACTAACTGCAGTGGAATACATTACATAAAAAAATATAAAAGACCGACATCCTCGCTGAGCTTCTTGGTGCTGCATCAATAATTTATGTAGGCTATTTTCGAAGAACACTAGTCGAGTTAATTGTTTATTTTTCAACCATGGATGCATGGATTAACGCACGAAAAGGAAATTTAGCTTTCGAGCTTTTTTATCTCACGGAAATCTTATTTGGAGCGTGGTATGTTATCGTGGTTATCTTTTAACAGAATTAGGTACATTCTAAGGAATTAGAGAGTAGCCGCGAATGCCATAAACAATGCGGAGCGCACTAAAGTATTCGACTCCTTAGCGAGTTGCCGAGAGTTAGTTCGAACGGCGTTTCCGAAGTGCAGTCGAGTACAAATAATCAACTAGGAAACCTTCCTTATAGCGTTCGCGATGTTCACTTAAAGAAGCCTGTGATTTATTGCCTGAAACTAGAGTCAATATTAGAATCGGAATATCGATTATGCCAATATACCACTGCCATGTTGTGCGAGTGCGTCCTTCAGTTTATCTGTATACGGTATAATCATTACAATCGCAACAGTGCTGAAACATCGGAAACTCATAACAAATGAAAATATTTATGGTAAATATCCCTGGAAGCGAAATCATAACATTGGTTAGTGATAGTTCGTTTAGAAAGCCTTTGCCCAAACGATCCTCATTTATTTCGCACTCATTTCGGATCAATTTGCACCAGTTGTAAAAGTGAACGATAGGGTTAATGATCGAAACTATATAATATAATTGACCAAAAGTGATTTGTTCTCAAATACAAGGGATACAATTCTCCATTTAGATTCTAAGTACAAAAATCATTATTCACTCATGAACAATAGGTATACCTATTGTTCATGAGTTAATAATGATTAGGTACACGCCAAACTTTAATTTAGCATTTAAATGCTAATGACACTTTTAAAACTTATTCTGTTAATTTAAGATAACTTGTTACTTATCTTAAATTAACTGAAAAAGTTTCCGATGCGCAGTAATAATTAACTAGTCGAGAATATCCACAAAGTGAGACTGGCGCAGTCAATGAAAAGCTTCTCATTAATGATCCAGAAAGCCTTAATTGAAGATAGGTTAAGTTAATATCTCAGGCAACTATAAAGCTTTAAAGATTGAAAACGTTGACTCTCGTTTTGAAAATTTCAGAAAATCACTACTCTGCAACGTGTACCAATTTTGTATTTGGCATCACGTCATCTCCCATTACACAAATCCGAAACGACAACCTTTTGAAAGGCGAAGATAAAACTTCGCCAATATCTCAAACAATCCTATCGGTTTCCCTATTGTTTCTTTATTTGTTTACCTAAGGAAGTGATTCAACCCGTACTCAATCAATTTGCATGTGGCCCACATTCGAGGACAGTCTTGCTGAGAGGCCGTTTCCATCCCCGAGCAATGTGATTGCCCTCATCGGTATGCCACCCGGAACTTGGCAAGTTTTATACATTCGCACACGCCACAAATATACAGGTCATTTTGTTGCGCAATAACAGTTTTATTTCCCGCTTAAGAATTATGGAATAAAATATAAACTAAGAATAAAAAGCTACTTCTCTGAATGAGAGGCACGGAATAAACTTTTACAAGAGCGTCTTTTGTCGTCAAGTGGCACAGGAAAAATAATTTGAAAAGCATTTAACGTTAGAATGGTCGCTAATAATGACCACGTAGGAAGGGAATAAATCTTAGGGAACGACGGAGCGGGAACCCTCCTCAACCTATTCTTACTTCCGTTACAATTACATAGTTTGTTATGATTTAAAAGGGTCATTTATTTTTCATTGGGAAACAAAAACGATATAGACACTAGTATTGTTTCAGACTAAAACAGCGAGCGCAGTTCCATAATCGCGATTATCATACGACACCAAAAGCATAGGAGCGATATTTCAACATTTACGGCAAATAATCCGATACACATGCTGCAAAAATTGGAGACGAAAATTCGTAACGACATTATCTTCGCTTTGGACGCAGCTAGACATCATAATCCGGTCACAATTTCGGAAACGGATACACGAACCAATTTAAATTTTACGCAGTCTGCTCTGGAACGAACACGAATTTGCTTTTCCGCAAACGCAACGCGAATGAGCGTAAAAAGGAATTGCATAGTGAAGCGCTGCTTACTCTTTTACGGTCTAAAGATCTGGAGACTAAAGTTATTTTTATTGCTGTAGGGATACCTACAGCCGCGGTAATAGGCGAATTTAGTGTGCTCAGCGCTGCGGCACTGTGCAAGTTGGCACTGCACGTCCCATACTTACTGCTCCTGAATGAAGGGAGCAAGAGTGGGCAAATTATTGTAGCTATAACTACCAACTCGTAAAAATTTGATAGTAAAACAAGACCTTAACAATCGCTTGATACTAGGTATAGAATTATCACACTTTAACTGACCTCGAGACGATGATTTAGAATCGTCAGGTGTCCGAGCTCTGCAGGCCCATCGGCTCCTCCTGTGACGTCTTCGACGTAACAACTTCCAATCTCTTCAGTCTTCATCCTCTTCATCAATTTATCATAATCTTCAGTTGTACGTTTTGTCATATTTCTATGAACACTTAAACACTGGCACAATAGAAACGAATACTTAGTGCGTTAGGGACGAGCATTTAAAAGCGAATGACGCAAGTGGGTAGGTATGGCAAGGGGCAGGAAGCTTTTGTTTATAAAATATCTACTCTCAAATAAAGTGCGTGAACGGCGATCCACACAATCCACAGGCGGTACTACATGTATATAATTGCTAATCCCGAGGACGAAGCCTGAGTATAATATAGTGGTAGTTAGACAACTTCTCAGTGACTAGGATTAGGTTGATGGTGTTTGGGCTGTTTCTGACCATCTTGCAGAAAAATTACTGTAGATAATTTTATTTGCCTATACCTATTATGTATTTTTCAATTTATAAAAAGCTGATTGTGTACACTTTTATTTAGGCTAGACTGGGTACGGTTGTTACAGTCGTCATATTAGTGGAACTATAAAGAAATAGCTGGTGCCCGCTAACATAGGTAATGACAATAAAATTACTTATCACATAAATAGTTTTTGGGTCGCATTTAAAAAATATTGTGCACGCTGTGTTCACCATTATTAGGAATTACGCTGTACTTTTAATTGTTATAAGCAAGACGTTAGCTGGAGTAAGATTTGTGTATACTTACCTACTTATTCCAAGTTCTGAACCAAATAATAAAAAATTAACAGCCTGACAATGTTGAGATGTTACATCTATATACTATACTCTATAATAACGTACCAATATTGTCAACATAATTTATAAGAAATACAGTAATTAAGCTCTGCAAAGTCCTAATCATAGACCTATAGGTAGCTACTGCAGTATTTTCATATCAACTATATTTAACAACTTTTTTCCTTCAACATACACATAAATCATTCCGGCGTACCGTAGTATCGCGCACTCGGTTTGTTATCGCACCTAACTATTAAAATATTTGTCCAAATGATGAAGTGTGAAAGATATATATTATTCTATCTACTTTAAATACCAGAAGCAATAAAAGTAACTAGGTATCCATTTTAATTTAGGAATCAATTTATTAGTACCATAATAATTATTATGCATTGTGCATTTGAAATAAATTAAGTACTTACTTATATCAATTTTTATTGTAGTTGTGGTTCACATATTGGCTATAATAGCTTACACATAAGATATAGATATATTATACTGTGGTGGGCTTTTTTGTAGGACTATTTAAGACAAACATTCCATCATAACATGACAGTATTATGGGTAACTCTAGCGGTTTTGGCTGCGCACGCCAGAATAGCTCGCAGATGGTAGATTTTTTCCTACTTACTTAAACACTTATCGTCATATTTTGGACAATTCACACAATATCTTTATAAATTGTAGCCTATGTGTTATTCTGATGTATAAGCTATATTATTGTAAAGTTTCATTAAAATACATTCCGTAGTTTTTACGTGAAAGAGTAACAAACATCCATCGATCCATTCTTACATGTTTATTTATTGTAGGGTAGGATAACGGGGCGGGTGCAAGAGAGACAGAAGAGCGGCTTGCCTCTCTGAACGTGTCTCACAGTATTGCGTCAGGCATCGCGCAACATTGCCGCTTGCAGGTCCCTTACATTGCTTTTTGACATCGAAAAGTGAGTATTTTTGAAGATTTTTATCCTATTCTTTTGAGCATATTGTTTTTACATGTGTGTGTGCCTATCTGCTGGAGTAACGAGTGTATTTTCTCGTTAATACTGAAATATTGGTACCTAGTTAACTGGCAGTGATTACTTTGTAAGTAGGTACTTACCTACGAAGATTATTCGGTGTAATCACATCTTTTTTTTTGAGAAAGAGTGCAATTGGTACCGTATAGAACCTACCTTAGCCTGTGCCATATTTTCTTGGTTGGTTGTAACGTTTTTTTTTCTTTTAGATGCCCAGAAAACGCGCGAGGAAAACTGACACAGGTGAAAGTTCCTTAAAAAATAACGAAGATGCTGACGAAGAGGTAAAACGCAGGAAATCTCTACGGTCAACTGCTGGTGTGCACAAAGTTAATAAAATTTCTTTGTCTCGACACATCCGTAAACGCGATGCAGCCAGCACCAAAACCAATGAAGACCGCGTCAGAGTGAGGTATGACTCTCATGTATTTACCGTGGAGCAAAAACAGGAGTTGTATAAATATATCAAACGTAGTGCAGATATATACTATGGCCTTCTTCCAAAAGACATACGGAGGTTAGCTTTTGAGCTTACGACTAAGTACGACCTGAAGCCACCTGCTACTTGGACTAAGACTGAAATGGCTGGAACATATTGGTTTCGAGAATTTATGAACAGATATCCCTCACTGTCTGTTCATGTAGATCAAGCTTTAAGCCTATCCAGAGAAACGCAGTTCAATAAGGCAAGGGTAAAAGCATTTTATGATAAAATGAAAAAAGTTCATAGACACGGCTATGGGCCACAAGATATATACAATGTTGACGAAACAGGAATCAATACCGTCCCAAAACCTGATCAAGTCGTAACAAGAAGACGTTATATACCACATAAAATGGGAGTCCTTACGTCAGCAGAATATAGCACATTAGTCAGAGTCACTTTTGCAGTTAATGCCTTAGGAAAAGCTATTCCTCCCTATTTTATATTTCCACAATGGAGCAATGATCAAGGCCATTTTGACGATTGGCCAAGGGGATCGATTTGGACTGCAAATCCTTTAAGCTGGATGCAAGATGGAACAAACTTAGTATTTCTCAAACACTTCAAGGAATTTTCTAAAGCTTCTCGAAATCATAAAGTATTGCTAGTGTTGGATAACCATTCGTCTCATATCCACATTAATGCATTGGATTATTGTCAAGAAAATGGGATCGTTTTGCTGTCCATTCCCCCACACTGTTCGGACAAACTTCATCCCTTGAATCGTTCTGTTTTTGGACCCTTCAAAAAAGTTCTAATCACTGCTTGTGATGAATGGAGGCGTAGTCACCCTGAAAAAACCTTGTCAATCTACGATGTACCAGGTATTGTCAAAACTGCTATGCCTGTGGCTTTCACACGAGCGAATATTCAGGCTGGTTTTTGCAAAACTGGTATTTATCCATACAATCGTAAACTATTCAAAGAAATTGACTTTTTACCGTCTTTTGTAACGGACAAAACAAACCCTGATACTGAAAAGAACAATCCTCCAGAATCCAAACGTGTAATGAATAGAACAAACCCTGGCATTATAGATATTAATTCTCCAGGCCCATCTAACAGAACGACCATTCACTCTGGAGTGACTAATCCTGCAAAACCATCTGACCTACCAACCGTTGACACTGGAGTGACTGAATTGACAAGTCTACCTAATAGTACAACCCTTAGCAGTGGAGTTATTACTCATTTCAGGTTGAGTCCTGCAGAAATCTATTCTCTTTTGTAAGAGATAAACCCAACCTTGACAGTGGAGGAAACACTCTTCCTAATGATATAGCACCGCTAGCCTCACCGTCTTTATTGGGCGAGTCTTCAATTCTACATTCAAATTATTTCGAACCAACTGCGTCATCCTCAGCCATGCCATCTAATATTTCACCAGAAAATCGGCCTTTACCAAAGACTGGTCAAAGAAAAAAATTGGGTACAGAAACAAAAAGTCGACCATTTATACAGACACGCCTGAAAAAGAGGCAGCTAGGCAACAATATGAGGAAAAAGAAGAACGATTGAAAGCTAAACGAGTAAAATTATTTATTCATTATTATTCTGGTCCACGTGGAGTGCACAGATGGCAGCCGCCATTACATTTGTTATAGTGACCTGTGACTAGATCTCAGCACATTACATTTCTGAGGCTATCTCGTACTTATGAGTACCTACCTACGTAAATGATTATAAAGATGCTACAGTACCATATCAGTTATACGCTATTAAATTTCCCTAAATATTATTTTTTGTTGCGTATTTTTTAGATGTTATATACCTATTTACGTTACGAGACGGTTCGATAAATATTTCGTGCAATAAAAGTGATTGAAGACCATATTGGTGTATTTTTTTAAATTATCACTTCTGACCCCATGTACTATCAGTATCAGTCCTGCATAACCAATTTCAAAATAGTTTCCCTTGCAACCCTTGCAAGTTGTGATTGTAAGGATGACCTCGCCTCTTGTTCTTCGAGCCAATGACAGACCCGAAACCCTTTTTTTATGAATTAAATTTCTGTCACCAGCTGTGTATAAAACAATGGTCAATTGTAGCAGATGTGTCCCAATTGGTTGACAAAAGTTAGGTAGGCCGGGGTAGTGACTGGTTACTGCACACAAAATGCACCCTTGCAATGGTCAACCTAAGTTCTTTCTGATAGTACGTACTGTCACAATCGTCCCAGGGCTGTAAATGATTGTGACATTTTTAGTTGTTTTTTTTTCTAATTTGCTCCTATACGTTAGGGACAAAATTGTGGTAATAATGTACATTTCACTATACAACACAATATGTGTTGTGCTGCAGCTAACTGGAGTGCGAGTAGATACTAACCAAGTTATAGGCGACTACGAGTAGAAGCACCTCGCGGTTTCACCCGCGTTAACTACTATCCCGCGGGAACCATTAATTTTTACGGGATAAAAGGTAGCCTATGTCACTCGGGGATAGCATAGCTTCCCAACAGTGAAAGAATTGTTCAAATCGGTTCAGTAGTTTCGGAGCCTATTCATTACAACCAAATAAACAAAGTTTTCCACTTTATAATATAAGTGTAGATCAATTGAAATCGTCACAGCCGTGCAGTCTACCCTACTTGTACGTTGTTAATGTTGGATATTAGATTGGATCTTGCCAGTATCGCCATATACGATTAGCTGTAGAGTAGATATAGTTCGAAGTCTGAAAGCATTTCACCAAGTAAACCTCGCCCTAGTCACCTTGCGACAAGCTGAACTTATTGCCTCTAGTATTGATTATGACGGGGCCTTCAAAGCCAATAAATATCGTAATTTAATTTCCACATTTCACTCGTGGCTACGGCAGCCAGAAAAGTTGCTTCGATAATTTGATATAACATTGTTGTAGCGCTCATTGTTGCTGTGAAGTAGTTTTATTACCTGACAACGCGTGAACTGCATGGAATTATCGGGTAAGTACCAGCAGTACCTACGGTAACGCCCGAAATTTTCTTATTTTATACGGAATCACCCCATGTTTTACCTTTGGGGCAGCGTTTTTTAATAATTGGTTCAGCCGCCTTTGGTGTAATTAATTAAAAAACAAACATCCACACTTCCGTATTTATTCTTAGAGTAGAAATTTTATTTTAGATAGGTACCTATACTCTGAAAAAGATTAGGTACTAAAGTGAAAATAATACCAAAGACGGTATATTTACTACGCACACATGCCTCACGCAATGATATACCGAACAATATTGCAATATAATTTCATCATTAAAACTGCTTAGGTACATCGCACACGATAATTGCGAACTAATTTCATTTGGTAAATATTCTTATTATTGAATTTCCCCCTGAAGTGGGAAATGTGTCACATGAACCTCACATGCGCACGGTCCGCCGCCATGGCTTCACTTTCATAGATGGCGTAGTAGTAACCTCTATTATAGATTCATGACAGTATGGTACTTGGTAAAAGCAAACCCGTTCATGTGTAAAAGGAATGTCTATCAAAAGATGGCGTCACACGTTCTACGCTTTCAAGTTCTCTGAGGGTTTAATCAGCTGGAAAAAAACGAGGGTCACAACATTCTTGATCTTACTTATTTACGCAGGACTTTGCAATAGGTTACTTACCTCCAAGGGCGAACAAAGTTGAAGAAAATATTAAAATTGATGTTGAAAATCTCCTAACTCTCCAGGAGTTTATCTGCGCTAATCTTTTTGAGAGATATTCGGTTGAAGCAAGTCCTTTTAAGTAGCAACTTAGTTACGAGACTCTCAGTACTCAAAGGGTTTACTTTGTGACTTCTGGCTTTGGAACAGGCGACACGACGACAAGACAGGATCTACACTTTATGAATTTTCAAAAATATACAGTCAAATCTTTATAAATCCAATCCATTTCAGCGGGTCTTGATTTCTTTTCTGACTCGACCTTTATCGTACCTTTGTCCTGTCCTTTCTTTCTTTTTTATTTGCATTCTAGAAATAATTTTATTTTAGCCTACAATCTAACAGGTAGAAGCTTTGATATACATTTTAAAAAGCTGATTTACAACGTGACTGATTTCCCTTGTGGTACTGCAAGAAACGTGACGCCTTGTTGGTTCAGACTTGAAGTTCAATAATAGTTTACGGAAACTTTATAGTGGGTACCTATATAGTAGGTACACAGCTTACAACCTACTTATATGCCATATTTTTGGCATTAGAGATGGAATGTTATGATTAAAGTACTTAACTAAATTAAATACGCATTTTTATACAAGAAGTTCTCTAATAATATAAAATTCATTCGTACCTAAGTTGCTAATTATTTAATTTATTTAAGTGTATTAAAGTTGTTACACAGAGCAACTGTTTCCTGGTAACCGTGCAAAACTTTTGCGCTAAACCACTAATTTGAAAAGGTTTTCACTGTAGTCTAGTGAAAAGCCCTGAGAGGAAACTCGAAACATTTTCTCACCGTTTCAGCATTTATTTCAGGCATTATAAAAACAAATAAATGAAGTACATACTTACCACTTTTTATCGCTTTCAAAAGGCTTTCAACGACAATACGCTGTGATTTTCAGGTGCGAAATTTTCTTATGTAATTTAATTCAAGAGCAAAAGAGCAAAAATATCTGGGTTCATAATTATTTACCTGACTTGGAACCAGATCGAAGACAAAATGAAATTTGACAATGATACAAGTTAAAAAACCCCCGCTACTGATTTCGGGAACAGCCGCAACTAATACAAATTTTAATCATAGCCACTCACGTAGTATAATATTTGTGATCCACGTGGTTCACACAATGCTAAATGCCATAATATTATAACAAATCATTTATTCTTGCTTATGATCCCAAAATTCTTGATTATAAATGCAGAACCACTTAATTTCTGCGAGTGGCGTCCAAATTAAGCCTTGGCAAATAAACAATTAAATCGTGTAGATTAAGTCATGTATAAATTTGAGGTAAAAAAAAATACATAATAAGAAAATTTACATTTTGTAACACCACCTCGTCCATGCCTAACCAAAGCAAGCCTAAAATTGTTGCCAAAACCACAATGTGTTAGCGATGCATCGCTAGTAGTATTCAATATATACCTGTATCTACTTATTGCATCTTATTATGTGTTTTCGATTTGTCAAAGGGAGCGCGCGGGGTGTGTACGGAGGCGCGGGGAAACCGGCCGCAGGGCAGTCGTAGTCGAATCACCTCAAGCGCACGTCGCGCGCTGCCTATAGTAATTTTGTTCGGCTACCCTACATTGGGGAAAATATATACGCGTTTTAAATTTACTGGTCAAGTTGGTGTTTTTTACTGCGAGTGTTCACCCTGTCGGCTATAACAATGATTATAGTCTAACAAAGTCGTCATCAATTAAGCCTATGTGAGATTAGTAGAAACATTACGTTCAGATGAATGGACACCACAAATTGTCGTCCCTAGACAGGGTAATTGTGCGTGCATGATATACATTTGCAGGGTCGTGGCCAGGTTTGGGGCTGTCTACTACGTATGATTGTAGTCGGGTATAGGAAATTTAATTCATCATCATCATCATCAGCCTGAATAAGTCCACTGCTGGACAATGGAAATAGGCCTTCCCTATACATTTCCAGGAATAACGATTCTCAACCCTTTCCATCCACCAACTTCCCGTGATCTTAAAAATGTCGTCGGTCCATCGAGTGGGTGGGTGGGTCTTCCGGTGCGTGGTCGCCATTCGAGAAACGTTATTCCCCAACGGTTATCGGTTCTTCGAGCTACATGACCTGCCCATTGCCACTTCAACTTACTAATTCTACGAGTTATATCGGTGATCTGGTTCTTCTACGGATTTCCTCATTTCTGATTATATCAAGTAGTGAAACTCCCAGCATAGCTCTCTCCATTCATAGCTCGTTGCGCGACTTTGAGCTTGTGTATGAGGCCAATAGTACCTACTGTCAACACGCACTGAGGACTGACGACTTTCGTCTTGAGGCTCTGCGACGAGATGTGGCGCAATTTCCCGAACGCTGCCCATCCTAGTTGGATTCGTCGGTTGACCTCTTTGTCGAAGTTGGCTCTACCTAGTTGGTGAAATTTAATTCAGAAGCGTACAAAGCCGCTGGTACTTATCTGGATTGAATTAAAAATGTCTGTGAAAACTGTCAGCGATGGGTACTCTTTAGTAAATAGAATATTATATCAGCTCGTTGTGAATCTGGTAACTGAAATTAAGTTCTAGTAAAATTTAAATAAAATGCTATAAGCATATAATATGTATAATATAAAGGTCAACGTTTTAAGTTATAAATAAAAATATACAGAAACGTGCTTTGTAGATTTAGTGAATGATTTGAAACCCTGCCTACGGACCTGTGTATAGGTACGTCCGCTACAGCCTGTATGTCAGTGAGGTCGGAAATATTGAATAATGGTTTAGACTACAACAAAACACGTAAGTGAAAATTCACTAGCCCTATGTGATAGATACCTAACTTTGATGCCTATGATATTATATTTAATAAGAAATCCACTAAGGACTTACACTAACTTCAAAGACAAAATTTCAATGATATTAAACTGCAATAGGTACCTACTCTTCATGTATAGGTTTTATTTTTCCACTAGATCACAAAATCCTCACACATTATGTTAACCTGTAATCACTAAGGCAGGGTTCAGTCAGAGCTGCCTCAGCACCTACAGTCCGAAGGCAGGATTGATTTTAGCTTCCGTGCCGACAATAATTATCTGGCAGCTCCACAATTAGATCGAGATTGCAGGAAACGTTCACAAATCAGGACGTGTGTAGAACTAATTCACAGAATTTGAAAGGAACTGGCGTGGTCCACAATAAAGAGGCCCATTGCGGGAGTCTCGGACATAATATGCTCGACCCCTGCATTTCCAGCGAAATACCAACTTTTTTATCGGATTTTACCGACCTTTGAATTAGAACGATCCAATTACCTATAAGATGTAAAATCTGCGGGCTAATAGTAAATATTGGTGAGGGTTATGGCAGAAATCGTTTGATTTTACCTTGAACTCTTACTCGGGTGTGGGAAACTCAGAGTATTAAATTAGTACTTTACTCTTCTGTGAATAAAGACGTTGATCATTAGGTTACAATTGCAGATAAAATAAAATTAAAAAAAAGCATAGCAGAATAAACGAATTCTTAAAAAAATCAGCCAAGTGCGAGTCGGACTCGCCCATGAAGGGTTCCATAGCACCAAGTAACATAATATATAACTTCTTGTAGTTCGTTGTAACTTTGATCGGTGTTTTAATAATAGTGTATTTTTAACGATTTATGACGTATTAAAAAAAACTTCTTGCTAGATCTCGTTCAAACCAATTATTTGTAGTTTCTTTTTTATTTTTGTGTCAATATATCTTAATGCGGTTCACATATAATACATCTACTTACCAAGTTTCAACAGTATAGCTCTTATACGAGTAGTTTCGGAAAAAGTGGCTGTGACATACGGACGGACAGACAGACAGACAGCGAGACAGACAGACATGACGAATCTATAAGGGTTCCGTTTTTTGCCTTTGGCTACGGAACCCTAAAACATAATATTTATTATTTGAAAGGCTAAATAACTTGTAGGTAATCGGTATAAATGGCTTTTTTCTATGCCATGTTTTATACAGCCTAGAATTTTACCACTACGAGTAGGTACCTATCTATGAGAAGACGTGCATGGTCAAAGGTGGTAAATATGCTAATCTTAGAATGGGAATGCCCCTCAAAGGTCGTTGATAGCATTTTTCCCGCACTCAGCAGTTATCTATCTACCAATATTATCGTTTACTGATAACACGCTGTCTATACGTTTTTAATTCTCTTTAGGTATCGAATACCAATGATTCACGCAAGTCTTTAGAGATAAGAAATACGATAATGAAATGATTTATAAATTTGATAAGTATTAATAGTTCTTTACAATAATGCTGTTCGTGATTGAAATTATTTGCGATAAAGATTAAATTAATGGCTTATTGAAAAGTTTAAATAAGTAGATCAAGGAAATTTCATGATTGCGGGCTATTTGGCCATGAAATGGCTTTATGTATAAAAATTGGAAAATAATCAAATTCGTAGGTATTTATATATAGGTTCGGCGTTGCAGGTCGGTGAAATGTATATGTAAGGTCAATGTGGGGAAGTCCGGCATACTTTTCTTCAAATTGAATTCAAGTTAACATTAATGAGTCGAAATATGCTTTTTAAAATAATTTGTTAGTCGGAAAAGGTGGATAATATATTGATTTACCTATAATAGTCTAAAAATAAGATCAATTGTAATGATCCTTAGAATTATAGCATTTTTTTTAAAAGGCGGCGTGTAGACGGTCTTCCCATGTAGTTTGAGGTAAGTCCGTCTAGTAGCAATAAAATCATAAGTTGTAGGGCAAATATGTTATATGTATGAAAAGTTGCACTGATGGTAACCTGGTGATGAAATTATGGTCGTATCTGCCTGCCCTAAGGTTTACATTTCAAAGATAATTAATTTTATTTACTTTTTGGGTAAGACCGTCATAGTTTTCTTGACAGTAGTTGCAAACATTTTCAAAAAAAAATAAGGGCTTTAAAATAACCAAATAACAAAAAAACAAATACCTTGTAATTCAAAATTAGTAGCTGCAAAATCAACAATGAACTTTGATCATTGAATCATTTTTTATCGTATTACAATTATTATTTCTTGGCACCATGCCCCACATGGGCACGCACTTTTGTTCCGGAGAAGATATTATTATTAATTCATAATACAAAATAATGTAGGACATTACTAAATAAGAAGTAGCAAGCAAGTATGAAGTGGGTTATAACATAATAAGCGAAGACCGTTATTGTTTGTTTAAACTTTTAAAATCGGTTTTGCAATAAACCATCGATACCAAAATAATCGCCATAATGTGAAAAGCTACATGGCTTATAATAATTTCTGAAAAAATAATGGATTGGATAGTTTTTAGTGGACTACTTACAACTTCTAAGTATAATAGCAAGTAAATAGTAATACTATAATAATTATATGAGTTATCCATACAATATGTGCTGTTGAAAATGTTGACAATATCTGCCTTTGGGGCAAGACCGGCATATGACGGACTTTCCTTTAGCTTGGTAGACGGTCTTCCAAATTGTTACATTTTAATGTTAACAATTTCTTGTACGTTCAAGTAACGAAATTGAAGCGTTTTTAATTGATTCAAGACCAGGAATAATCGTATGGATCATTAAACTATTTGCTAAATCATAGAACCTCTACAAACTCTTTAGTTTTTCCGCATTTTCTTCGAATTTTTAAAGAGACGTCACACTCCATCTACAAGTACAAAACGCGAAAAAAATTGAACAGTAAATTTCTCCTAACATAAGGATGTGAGCGACATCTATGATTCTCAGTTCGAAGTAGCTCCATAATATTGGTTTACTGACCGAGCCCTAAGGCGCTAGCTATTCAAAAAAGGAAGTTATTGCCGCTAGACGGACTTACCGCCTAGACGGACTTCCCCACATTGACCTTATATTGAAATCTTTTACGGCCTTACCACAAAATATTTAAACCAAAGTTGAACAGATGAGTCTAAATATTGTCTAACCCTCACTTTTTCTAACACAATTCACAAGTAAAATAAATAGGAATGCCAAGCGATTTAGTAAGAACACGCGAGTTATACACGTCGATTTTGTGGAACGAAATTTTAGAAACATCTGATTAACTCAGTCTGAACTTTTATGGTAAGACGGTTAGATCCTAAGAGGAAAATCAACCAGCAGTGCGCGGCGACGACATGTACCTACTTCGCAAAACGGAATTTGTTATAATCAAACAGACAAAATACGTAGAAAACGCCAATTTAAACGATAGGCACACTGAGGATCGTTTTGCGTTGAATAGGCCATGGAACTAATGAGTTTCTGAATGAAATGTATGAATGAAACCCCTCTATTGAAACCGGAGATATCTTGGGGCAAATTAGAAACCACATCAAGTCTGATGTTTCGCGGTATATTTTGATGTACAAAAGGTCCTAGGTACTCGACATTGTTGTATGAGATCTGCTCGAAAACGCCTCGAAAATTTTCTTTGGGTTTTGGATTGACTCCAAGTAGACTTATACCTACTCGTCAAAAACCGCCTGGAATCAGTATTTGGATCTACTTTTTGCCATAATAAGTATAGGATCTCTACAGTATTTTACATCAACGAGTGTTCAACCCCTCAACATTATTATTCCAAAGCTAACTCTATCTCATATTTTTGGGAGACTTGTTTGACCGTCACTTGCGCAAAAATTACAATTTGGTTCAATGAACGCGAGCCCAACGGATATTGTTATTGCCTATCTAACCGTAATCAGCTTTGTCCTGTTTCTTCGAAGTTCGAACAAAAGGTTTTCTTTTTATTTCGAGTTTAGCTCCCGCGGAGTATTATTCGGTATTTTATTCTGCCGCTTTGATGCAAATAGCACCGGTTAATTTAAGGGCATCCTTGGCATTACCCTGCTTGGGGGTGCTACCCGGCCAAGTTGCGTACGCCAGTTAGTGCTCCTATTCTGTTTGTTATAAGGGCTGTATAAGTTTGGTCGGTTGGTCGGCGTTCTTATCTCCGCGTTGCGTAGTGTCGGTGCGTAACGAGACAGCCACGCCCCCGACTCCCAAGCTTACAGAATCACAAACAGTTACTAAGAACCTGTCTTCAGATCTTGGTAACTGATACGTAATCTGTAGTGCCAGTGTTCGGGTGTTAGCTATGCGCGCGCATTCCTGTAAGGGTGAGAGCACATGGATTGATCTTCTTGAGGGCTATGAGATGTCACAACTACTACGGCAACTGTTCTGTTACATACTAAAGTTTTATCTTTTGTAACGAGTGAAAGCTGGTTTGGACGGTTTCATTATGATTTTGGTGCTTAATTTTTAGGGGGATGATATTATTACACACATTTATTATCTGATAGAAATTACTCTAAGTAGATATTATTTTTAGAAATGGTTCAAAAGTACGTTTGGGATTTAAGTATTTTATCATAATAAAACGTCAAATTAGCCATATATCTACAATAATCTTAGATTATCAACAAGCGTTATGGAAATTGTTTCTGTCTGCTTGTTACATCTTATAATCTTATTGCAAATGCGGCTCATTAGGTTTGACAGGAAAATGGTCTCTAACTAAAGTTTAATAAAGCAATAAGTATCTTATAGTCGCTGACAAGGGCAATTTAATTGTGCGTACACAAAGCCTTATGACTGTACCCTAACCGCAAGTCAGTCGCGTGATGCGTTGGAAAAATGTTCCATAGAATCAGCAGCGCAGCGCCGCGGCTCGGTCGCGGAGGCCAACTGTGAACTGACGTCACACGCGCCTCTGACGCCATCTAGCGTCCGACCTGACTGACACACCTGCCCGAGGCCCGAGCCCACTCACGCCACCAATTTCTCCGTCGCGCTCGCACCAGTGGCACGTAAAACCTAACCTCAAAACGTCCATCGCGAAACAACCAATCGCCAAAATACGTCCATCGACACATTAATAACAGTGACACCGAGCCTAAACTCGATTAATAGTGTTGTGAACGTGACGTAACCCCCCACGTCTCAGGATTTGATACCACAGTGTTGCCCAACAGTGTTATTGCCGAAATCGAAAGTTTCCAGGACGAATGCCCCTTTTGGTGGGCTGTCGCTGGGCAGCCCCCAAATCTTGTGCCAATATGTGGTGGCTGTTGCTTCTCAGTGTAATAAACGTTAAGACTTTTGGAGTTTTGGCATCTAACACTACTTTTGCCCCTGTTTATGACAGTAAGTACCTTGTGCCATTAACTTGAGACGTTTTTCATTTGTTTATTATTGTTGCTTTTAATTTTATCAATATATAACAAAGCTTTCTAATCATTATGGTAGTAATAGTTTGCTTGCTTTTATTAATACAATGTGAAGGCTGAGTAAACAAGTATGTTAATGCCAGATTCAATGGTACGATCTTTTCAACAGCTGAGAACGCTACACATTCGTCCGCTGCGTTACATTACACACTAATTTTATTTATAAATACAAATAACTCGTTTGTTACGTACTAGGGTCGGCGGAATGCACGTGGCCTATACTTGGATAGAGGCGTTTTGTTTATGTTGTCTCAAATTGTTATCTCATGAAGTCAATCTGATAGTAATGATAAGATAACGGTAAGAATATCACGCCACACATCGTCATGATAGTACTTACCTAGGTAAGTAACTATACTTACTTGTTTTGAATGAAACCATGAACCACGAGATTCACGATGCTTACGGCAGTATTAGTTACTGCGCATTTAGAAGAATGATTATATAAACGTTAACTAATAATAATTACAGATTAGACCATTATGTCATCTGTTATGGTCTTACGTTTACATAGGAACCATTATCGAGACTCACCTTTCGCAATGATGGTAATAAAATAAACATACATTTACAACAAGAAATCGATGAAGTACCTACCTATCGATGAAGTTTCAATATACTTAGCGCACGAGCATCCAAGACTGTTGAATGTTGATGAATCATATTTTTCTAATAAGACTAGGTACTTATATGAATAATAATTGACGTTGACGGAAGCCGAGCTAGAGCTAGATACAAATATAAATAAATGTACAGCAAATTAATAGACCAACAAATAATAAGTTACAACAACGATAAATTATTATTAGAGTTGTAAAGATTTTTTTGGTAGGTTGATGATATTATGAGGCATTTCACCACTGAAATAAATAAATGTATTATTCCTCTCCTACTGAATATAATATAGACAATCTGCATACTAATATTAAATAATTATATTCACAATAATTATGTAGAGATTACCAACATATAAGTAGGTATAGGTACGAATAAACCTACGAGGAAACGTTATACTCATAGTGGGGCGAAAGATAAAAAAAATGTTTCTTACTGCCAATAACTTATTCTATGGGAGAAAAAACCCCTTTGTGAAAGTCGGAATATATTCCAAGGTTTAATTATCTACACAGACGCTATCACTTGATGAAACAAATTATCCTACTACAATATAGTTTTCGCGATATTTTCCACAAAATTGACCATTTCACTATTGTTCGAAGGGCCTCCAATCTTTCACTCCATTAGGTTTATTTTAACAAGAAACATCCAAGAACGACGCCGTTACCGTTCGAATGTTTGTTTATTCAATGAATATACAAGGAAGTTGATTTTAGTGGATGGTATGTAAGCATTCGTTTGAGCAATTTACTACGCTATTCACCTTTTTGTAGATGGGCAACCAACAAAACAATATGTTATAATGATATTATAATGATTACGGATGAGAAGGATAAAGGATAATAAGGATGTGCCTAGACAAATACCTAGTTTTTACTTTAGGGATATTTATCTATTTTATAAACATTAATATTTATTTCAATAAACTATCCGCGTAGTCACATATATACAGTGTTGTTAAAGTACAAAGTCATAATTATAATAATCCGTTGGAGTACATTGAAAATCCATATGATATTAATAACTACGTATATTATTATCATCAATCAAAATGCTAAAATATGTCAGTCCTTAGTATCACTCAGTAGTATCACACGCAAGGTCCCCTGCGGTTTCTGCTAACTTGCATAGTATTTAGTTACCTCTGTAACTTATCCTGTCTCATGTTTATTATATTATAATACCTAAGTATGTACATTCCGCAGCATGTATTTTCATATCTGCAATTCTTTTTCTATAGTTTGTTTTGGGTGTTTGAATATGATTGGATTCCAACATATACTCCTGTATATATCTACAGACTTATTTTGTTTTCTAAATATACGACTCGTTTAAGATGGCTTTTAGCGATAAGGCTGCCTTAGCATTGATGTTTAATGCTTTCTGATGTTTTATTTTGTTTACATTGGTATCAATAAAGAGTTTTTCTATTATTATTATAAGCTTAATATAACACGTCAAGCCACGAACACATTACCACTTTTAATATGTAGGTATATGTATTTAATCTATAATATACATTGTAATCAGTATTTATATTACTAGCGCAAAATTAGATATTTTATATGGTTAGATACGTCAAACAATTAAAAATCACGCCGCGCCTGTGCCAACAATTAAACCGATAATGATATCTGCGTTGTAAATTTTGAAGATAACAATGCAAATAATTTTATTCCGATTGTAATTATAATGTATAATAAAAAATAATCCATGAACTTCATTCAATGTAGCATAACCATCGACAAGACGTGCCAAAAGACAGAAATAGAGGCAAATGCAACTGAAAGTAGATAAACACGATGGATATCCTGAATCAGTACAAAGTTCAAAACTGGTGGCACTAAGCCAATGTATGAAAATGTTATTTGCGAACTGTTTACAGTTGCGAAGAACACCGTGACGCTGATCAACGAAACACTTCTATTACGGCTCCCATTACAAAGGGTGACAATAAACATTTGTTGTAAATGGCAATGGAAGCTAAATGGGTGGTCGAGAGAAAGTAGTTAGTTACTGTCTCAATTTTGCGAGCCACGGGCAGCTGACGCGACGACCATAAAAGTCCCGCTGATGAAAGAGCACAATCCCATTGTGATGGCTATAAAACGGGCTTTGTGCCCGAAGGAGCCGTCATTATGTGAAAAATGAAAAACGAATCGCACTTGTCATACTCAGTCCAGTTTTATTACCGACACAGCAGCTGTCTCCTTTGGAAAATTTGTCACTTGATTCCATACAGAAATATTATCTATTTCTTGACGTTTGCTTTTACCTTTAAACTCAATATTCCCATTGCTGAACAAAGTATAAATGTTTCAACCTTGCAGTCTCAGACGCCAATATTGTGTGCGTCAGAATTTATTTAAAAATAACGTCGTCATTAAGAAAATGCCTAAACAGAATTGATTTGGCATTAGGAAACCACACAAACTAAGAGAAACCATATTTGGATTATCAATGCAGTACCAACTAATATTTAACTAAGGGACTCAGAATATTTGGTCTCACTCAACTTTAATGAAGGACCAAAACTTTCTTAACTTGGCACGTTGTTTGGAACTGTACCTTAGGTGGTACTTGAACCAAACTACGAAAACTATGCGATTGGGGAAATTTTTAACAAGTTATGCTCGTTAGGACATTTATTGAAAAAAATATAAAATATGTAAAACTTTAAGTATTTTTTAAAAGTCCTTTCTGATCTCTGGACTAGTGGTCAGATTAGAACATTGTAAGATTGTTTATGACAGTATATGAAGGAGAGATAGGTACCTTTGACCAAAACTGTGCCCAAAATAAAACCTACTCACATACAATATTTGTCATTTTTGACCGCAGTCAGGCGAAGGGCGCGCCAAACCCATCCATTACTAGGTGACGCCGACGCGGGATGAGGGTTTCCAAATTGGTTATTTTAACGTAATGTTTGGCCAAATAAATTCCCATACACGCGGCTCTACCGTGATACATCGAGTTTATCTTACGTTGAGTAATTATGTACTTACATCTTCCACAAGGAAGCATTCACAAGAGTGATTGACTGTTTCGAGGAATATAGTAGGTACTCCTAGTAAGGTATTTCTAGTAGGAAAGGTAGTAGGAAATTTCTGCAAATGAGTCGCCTAAGCAAAAAAAGATACGAGTGTTCGGCTCATAAAAATCGAAGTTGTAATTCCTAATCTAACCGATTATAGATAGATATATTATTATTATTATTATTATTATATACCATTTTTTGTCAAAAACATAATTGGCCAATAAAAATCTCAGTTATAATTAATCGACAACTACCTACATTCAGTAAATGGTAGGCATTGGTTGTACCTATAATTGCTTTGGTTTTCCTCCTCTTGAATATTCCTATGAACATTTTCATAGCGCCGATTTCTGAATCATAAATATATACCTAGTTATAAATGGTACGGAACTATCGGTACTTACGCGCCGTTTCGCAGAAATTAACATTCAATATATAACATGTTATACTTTGCTGAAACCAACTCTAGCAAAAACATGTTTACGTGCAATATTTAGTACAGTCAATAACAAAAGTGGAGTAATTTATAATTGTCCTATCTTCCAATGCATGCATGCAGAATACTAACCCCCGGTTTCTAGAACGTTTGTTGGCTTTGACAGTAGATTAAAACTATCGTTGCCTCTATCTGACTATAAACAAATGACAAGGATGGCAATAGAATTAATCTGTTGTCAACGTTGACTGACGTTCTAGAAACCGGGGGTTAGTATTTTGTTTAGAGTAGTACAGTCAAAATGTGGATACGTTTAGTCAAATTTGGCAGTGACTGTATGTATTAAACATGGTTTATAATTATAACACAGCTTAATCAAAGTATTTACACTAGTTCATAAAATATATAGCCATTATAAATACATCAGTTTAATCCCGAATCACGGTATCGCCTTCTGGAAATTAGTCATTTTGGATTATAATGTAATTTGAATTTGCACTATATTATTGTCTAGGTTCCCAAATTAATTGCAACCAAGCTGTACGCAAAGTTTAGTAGTGCGGATGTACTCGTAGGTGTACTCGAAAGCAGTTAAACCAGTAGGCAACTAACTACAATGAACTTGTAGTTTGTAGTTTCCTCATTGTTAAAACTTACCAAATTGAGTGATTTAGTAATCGTAAAACACAACGATTTAATTTATTGTCACTAAAATTTCGCTAATGACAAAATTTTATAGTTAAGTAAATAAATAGGTAACAATTGTTTGTAGATACGACTGGTGTAGCCATTAGAACCATACTTTGCAATAGATGCATATTATATTCTGGTATAGCATCATTATATTTTGCATAGGCCTAGTATACATACATGCACAAGCACAATGCACATGCGATATTAGAAAATGTGCAGTAAGCCTCAAGTAAAAATCCTTTACAAAACAAAAATGATAAGAGAAACACCACATTTTTTCGGTCCTTAATAAGTGTAATTGATTGATCATCGTTCCAGCTATCCATCAATGTAAGGCAAATTGAGAACTGGAATACCATGTATAGTGACGACGAGAGAAAATACGTAGGTATATCTACCACGATCTGTCACCCGAAACGAAACGACAATACGAGTACCTATTTGGGCGACTAATGCAGATCGCTACACCAAAATTTTATCAAAATCCGTTTAGCCGTGAAAAGGGTGTAAGAAAATACGCAAATATACTTCTATTAGAAACGTTTACAAAGTTCACTTTTCAATGTTTTTTATGAGTTCATTAGCTGTTTCATCGCACCATAATGATATGGTGTGATTGTTTCTATAGTTTTTTAACAATAATTTATTTCAACTAACCGTCACCTTACAAATTAAGCCAAACCACACGATAACAGAATTTAACTCGCATATATCGATATTAATTTTATCGGAATACCGTGCTAGTTCCGCGGACTGTGCGATAACCGCTCAATTAAGGGTTGCTGCCAAGTCCAATGCGACACTTAGCGCTGACCTCGATCCTGTATTCGACTTACTGCCACCCCTATGCTGCGATGATACAGATATAATTAGATTGGGTGGTACTGTTCAATCCAGTTACCGATGCGTGCCTTCTCATGTTTCAAAGGCAGATTTTTGTTTTTAGCAGTTTGTCTATGGTGCTATGCATCGAGAATATTTCTGTTCTTCCAGGTTTATCGATCATCAGCCAGATTTAATTGTTTACAGTTGATCTTATTTCTGATATAATAATAACATACGAGTATTTACATACTCTACTTGAGATTACTTCTGTCCGACATTAATTCTAATTTGAACAGCGAATGGAGATTGCCAAAGCAGAGATGAAAAATCATAGTATCGCAGATCAAGACTTACTTCGGGCTATGCGCCTTCTTGTAGGTAGATAAACTAGCTAGTTCATATACCTACTTGAGAAACAAAGAAGGTACTTTGTATATCAATAAAACTGCAGCTCTGTAACGTAATAAAACTCAGTTTTACCTCCTAACCTAACTCGTTCAATAAGCGAGGGTTAGATCGGGAATTGGAAACCATTTCAATGCGCGTACAGGAATATGATGCCCAACTTGCCATATTTAAGTTCGATTTTTGTCTGAATCACGATCGTAGATAGGCCTTTGATGCTGTTGAGGGGTCATTAGGCTTGGAACGTGTACTAATTGTAAGAGCTCCGGATATTTAAGTGATCGGTGCCAATTGCATGTTACTTTTCCATTTTGACAGCACTCCACCATTACGCCAAGAAGTTTTACAATGAATTTTGATCTATCAGAACTGTATTCCGCCATTGATGTCGCTTATTGTTTGCATTAAAAATAATTGTTGAGTACTGGCGCCTTTGTTTATTTTATTTTATTTTGGGTAAATCCTTTTAATACATACTCAAATCGTCCAGAACCGAAACCACTAGGTAGACTATAGCTTCTTAATTATGAGTACGTAATATTACTCCCATCGAGTTTATCTACAATCAATTTAGAAACTATAGTTGATAGAAATAAAGTTGTAAGTAATTCGCGCTTGCTAATAAGCTAACAACATTTTCAACTCACGGTCTCCATTAGGGGGTATACTTACCCGATTCAATAGAAGCGCGAAGGAGTTAGTTTCGTAATTGAAGAAGTTTCGATTCGCTGAAATTAATAATAGTGTCTGTGAAAGAATAATAGCGCCAACAGTTCTTCAATCTTGAAAAACGCTTATTGGATATTCTTGGAAATGACAATAGAATTTTATTGTTTCTACCAGTAAGATAAAAACATCTTAGGTTTCTACTGACTTGTAGTTTTGGAGAACTACGAAGGTTTCTCCAAGTTACTATACTTTGGTGTCTATTTACTAATAACTGATATATATATATATTTTAATAATGAACTTACTTATCACAAAAACACAAACAAAAAAAACTTATCACATTATTATCAAAATTTTTATTTTTTTTATTTAGGGTACCTACAGTGACTAGAAAAGTTGATCAGTTATAACCGTTACAATTATATTTTGTCGTTTTCACTTTGTACTTATGCATTTTCTTCATTATTCACCTTTACATCTACCATTCCACAAACACAAAGCACAAACGACATTCCCCAGTGGTGGCGCAAAAATATTACCATAACGCAGTTCCAACGTTACCGACTACCCAATGTCGTTAAAAGCAACTGTTTTCCCGTCATGTAATAACAGTGGAGTTTTCCACTTTTTCTTACATTTTCATGAAATTTTGAGCACGCCCATCGCAAGCGGCGTATCTGGCGGAGGAAGTTTGGGCATTAGCAGAACCGGAAAAAGGGGGGGAAAAAGTTGAAGACAACTTCCGAAAGGAAGACACTAAAATTGTGGAGTTTTGAAAGTGAAGTTTAAAGTTAGCGCCGGGTTTGAACGTTGTTGTTAAACAGGTTTAGCAGACGCCAGGCAAATGGTATTCTCGAGTTTCGGGGACGACGAGACAACCGTTGTCTGGATTTGAACAATAAATATTTCTAATTAGATTAATTTAATATTTTCCAGTAACTTCTTCTATCTTATTTTCGGAACCTTACCTATGGACTTATGTAATAGTTGAGTTGTAGGATATAGGCATTCGTATAATATATTAAAAGGAGTAGAGCGAAACAAATGCTAAGTAAGTATCTAGCAGGTTTATCCATCAGATTGTGATATTTGGGCCAGTCTACATTTGAAAACTTACTAGGTAAGTACATCAGAGTGTCGAGATCAATAGAAATGGTGATTTAGTTGAAAAATTGAAAATCAATATTGTACTTGTCTCCAAAAATTCAAAGATTCAAATGAAATAAAATAAAAATGTAGACGTTCCGAAAATGAGCAACTAACGAGAATAGTTAAACGGACCTGTAATTTGCATACAGATTGGCTTTCGGGGATAAACGCTCGATTTGTATTCAAACGCAGGCGACGGCTTGGTGGCCGGCATTTATCCAGTCCAGGATTTGGATCCGCTGGTATCATCCGTTTATCGATAATCGTCACTCCTTCATTACTTTCGTAGAAGGGTTCTCATGGCCTCATTGCAGGCCATTTTGAAGTAGCACTGTAGCACTACGTGTTACAGTGAACTTTGTGACTGAGATGTTAAAGGAATTTCACGCGGGTATGGAGTATATTATGTGTATGGCATCATGGTATGGAGTATAGTTTAAGTTACTGTTTCCGCCTGCAGTATTTCGACTTGTCTGCCTTTGTCAGAATAGTGAAGAAATTTCAACTTGAGTTGATGGCAAAAGGTATTTACAATTTATTATCACTAGCAAATGAATATAAAACTCTCAGTAGGCATATATTATTATCTATTTTCTGGTACCTATCCAATATCCATACGCTCTGAGTAGGCATATATCTGATACCTAAATATATTAGGTATCAGATATATGCCTACTCAGATATATGACGGCTCGTTTGGCGTAGTGGCTGAGCAATCGGACTGCTGCGCTATGGGTTGCGGGTTCGATTCCCGCCTGGAACAAATGTTTGTGCGATCCACAAATATTCGTTTCTGGTCTGGGTGTGATGTGTATGTGAAATTATATGTCTGTAAGCGGTACCCACGATACAGGAGCAATCCTAGTGTGGGGCTACGTTTTAAAAAAAAAATTATAAAAAAAAAAATTATAATTATTTCCATATTAACTTTTTCGTTATAAGGCAAAATAACCAGAGGAAATAGTTTTAGAGTTATCAAACTATACTATAACTAACTTCGGAAGATAAGGATTCGAATAATTATTTTATTATACGAGTACAATTATTCGTAAAATTAATTTGCTGTTATCGACCTATCGAACTTAATACGGAAACGAAACGCGCGCTATATGTTTTAATTACAAAATAATAATAATAGACTTGTAACAAAAAAAGTATCATTTCCGGGGCTTGTCGTTTTCAACCCACTATTTCAATTCAACCTATAAGCAATGAACAATCATATATTTTTCTATATAAAACGAATACTGCCTCTGTTTATACCGACAGAGCACTGTCGAAAACACTGTATCGCCGGCCACCGTACTTGATACGTGCAATAAAAGCATGCGCATAGCGGCTCGTGTGTCGAAACTACCAATCTAACGAATCTGTCCATTGAGTGAAAGGCAATGGATGGACGTTGATTGTCAACCGTAGACTTGAACCTAGTATCAGAAATGGACACGATTATTCTGAGACCGTAGATGAGGTGAATGACATGCGAGAGGGAGAGGATAAATAGAACAAATGATTGTCCGCTGCGGAATGTTTATTGTGTTTATCTTATTGATACTAAACAAGTTGATTCGGATTAGACGCTAATCTTTGAGATAAGTGGTTACTGCCTGGTTTTGCTCTTAGGCGCAAGCCAGATCGAACGGTTTGTATTTAACTCCGAACATTAGCACGCCGCTTCTGTCTACGTTCCACCGCGCCACTCTCATATACAATTTTGGAGAAAAACTTAAGCCGATAGCACGCCGGTAGTGCACCTTATTGCGATCTTGCGACTGAAACGCCAAACTTATTTCTATTCGAGTCCTGTTTCGAACTTTCCATCAATATTATACATAAACAAATTCCTTAGAGCAAGTTGGCCTGAAATATCTAAGAAGATTCTCTACATAAATATTCACTCTCCCAAATTATGTTTTCGGGAAACGCACGCAGGCAGAGACCCACTCCGAAAGTTGAAAATATAAAGCTCTTTGCGTCATCGTTCGTCATCGATACGTATGGATGGACTCTAGCGCAAATAAGCCGCTCTACAGCTGAATGGATACCTACTATATGCGAGCATATATACTACTATCAAACGGAATAGGATAATCACGACGCGGGGTATATGAATTGATAAATATAGCATAGGAAATTTAGGTCGATATAGAAGCCAATTATAATGCGATTTCAACCATTTCTAGTTAGGACATCGGTTATACAAGTATATTTTATACAATTAGTGGGCTGATTGCATCCACTTCGTCCAATTAGTGGAATTATCAGGTTTGGAACATAATTCCTTCATATAATTAATAACATCCCTGAAACAATTAATTGTTGGTTATGGCTTACCTTCTATTTCAGTTTCTCATTGTCGTTCTAAAATTTCGTAATTAATTCAGAAGAGCAAATTTCGTTATATAAATAATCTAAAAACGATATCTCACAAGAGCTTCGTTGTGCATAATTCTTCGAACGAAAATTACCCATATATACCTACTCGTATTATGAACAAAAACTCTAACCTAAGCTATTTATCTGAATGTTGGTTTATGACTAGTAAAGCGAAACGAAATCGGCTGGAACTGCTGAGCTGCATCTAACTACGAGCACACGCAGTGAAGATAATTTCATATAAAGTTTAGACAAGGGAAGCAAGTCACTCAGGCTTACATCGCCTTAAGCCATACCAGCCATACACTCCGCACATTGTTTTAAGGAAGTCGTGTCTGTTACACAAACTTCGGCTTAATTATTCGTATAAGTTAAATTAAATAACATTATGAAAGTGAGGAGCTTAGACATGAATTAAAATGTATTCGAGCTCCCAGAAACATCTAATTGAAGCGTTTAGGAAGTAGACTACTTCGATAGAGTCGCTTTTGGATCTTTACATTACGAAAGGCAGGTGGGCATCTAATTAATCTGTCCGAATGGAAACTTCAGATTGACATATTGGGTATGGGCTCGCACTGTCCAATAGGGGGATTGATTTAATCGCCTGCCAACCGCATCGCGTCCAAACAAGCTCCGTTGATGTAGGTACGCAATGTACGCGAAGCCGCCGCGTGTCCTGCGAATTTGGACCGTAAAATAGGCTTAGTTGCGGTCATATGTGTACACAAATTTGTCGGCCGGTTCCCTCGGGCCGAGCGGTTTCCTCTCAATGAGACAGACGAGAGCCCTCTCTGCAGATTGGATGTCAAATGGATTGAACGCGAAGTTACTGTCGTTTTTGACAGCTCTAGAGTAAAATTTGTGACCTTTTCTTAAGTTTTACACTGATTTATATGACATAATACAATGATTAATTATCTATATTAGGCATTACCTTATGATATCGGAAACGGCTGCAATGATTTTCAGATATAAACACGAAGAAGATTATGCATAGTTAGATGTCAGATTCGTCTCTGAACAATTTTGTTGAAAAGTATTACAATATTATTTAAATAAAATGGTATAGGGTTTCCGCGCTTTGCCTGTCACATAGAATACATATTCAAGTTACATGAGTATATAATCAATAACAACGAAATGTATGGTCCCTCAAATACCCAGGTTCAGACCACATATTATATTTTTGGCCAGCGGAATTAAAGCCATAAAGTCATCATCAACTTACCACGGGCTAACCTTGTCACTACATAGCATCATAACTACTGAACAAATAACTTAATTTATGCTTTCCAAAATAATTGTAATTGGTCGCAACAGTGGAATGTATATTCTATTTTCGTGAAATTTCATTAAGTCAGAATGCAGCGGTGAAATATAGCCGCAAAGTGTTCTGCTCCATTTGAATATAAATTAAATTCAACACTGGACTGATGAATAATTTAAAATTTGTAGGTGCTACGGCTGGACAGTGGGCACTGGGAGCCATTATTAATTAAATTAAATTAATGCTCCATTTGACGCCTGTGAAAGCTTTCCAATTATTGAACATCATTAAATCAATTCATTTCACAATGCGGCATTTCACATTAAGGACCTTTCGCATATCTTACAGAGTAACGATTCATCAAATTCAGCGGATTATTCATCAAATGGTGCTGATTGTAGTACAAACGTACAAATTTGTATTAACATTTTCATGTAAAAACGTAGATACAATGGTAGAGTTTAGCAATTCAACGAACGAGGCAAGTCTCGCACGTACGCGGGAGAATTCTTAGTCCTCTTTAATAGAAACACTATTTCATTGTCATTTTCAAAAGCAATCAAAATCAATATATAAATAAGATGAAAAGCGTGAATCAACTGAAATCCTGCCACGTACACCAAAGCTATCACGAATCTTAATTTGAAACCCAAATCTTACCGCAAGACCGCAGTCTACCTCAGTCGCTGCATAGGATAACCGTTATGTAAATTATGACGACACCTAATATTCCATGAGAGTAGAATTGTGTCTTGAAAATATGGGCTATTCACCAACTGGACCCGAGCAACTGGACAGTGGACACTGGACAGTGGACCTGCGTGTGCCCAGTATTGGCGCATAAATCAGTTCGCTGGACATTTCATAGCCCCCACATTATGGTGGACATCCTAACTCCTTGTGTCTAAACAGATCATCCTACAAGTGTTGTCTTATCCTACTATCCTCATGTAATAAATGCAAAGGTTTGGTTTATTTCTTTATTTGTTTGTTATTTAGTTATGGAAAAATATCCGAGAGAATTTGAATTAAATAACTAAATCAGAGAGTAATCATAACTAAGTACGAATTGAATTCTTGTAACTGATTATACGCATTTAGGGACTCCCACATAACCATAGAAAATTGTATTGTACTGGATCCAAAACTATCGCAAAGAACTCGCTCGTGTCAGTAGCGCCGAATGGAAATATTATATCTATACCGTACCTACTTATTATAAATTACTCTGTCGGTAAATTATCTTTATTGCCTTTTGTATATTTTATCTGGTTTCCTTTGGTAGATTTATATTTGTAGGTATTCTGAGATAATGCCACTGTTATTTATTTTTTAGAAACGATTGTAATTTTACGATCAGAATCTGTCGTTTAATAGTTTTATCTAACCGATGCCTACGAAATTACTAAAAATACAAGAAAGTTATAACTTACTAAATGTGTCCCGCGGTTTCACACACGTTCGCTATTGCCCATTATCGCACAGTTAATTTATAAAAAGTTAATATTGTTTTTTATTCCAGGATCTAGATAGGTATCTGTATACCAAATTTCCGTTAAGGCGTGAAGAGGGGAATAACACACAGACATTCGCATTTATAATATTAGTATAAAGGACAGGATTATAACACTGTGTAACTAGTTGATTATAATAATCATCAGCCGATTCTAATTTCTGTTTCTTTCTTGTTTCAGCGGTGTGCCCCATCAAGCAATTCCATTGTGCGAACGGGAAGTGTATTCCGATATCATGGGTGTGCGAGGGAGAGAACGACTGCGGTGACAACTCCGACGAAAACATTGAGGAATGCAAAAAAGGTCAGTCTTGTTTAAGATTACATTTGAAGCGTATTTTATTCAGCGTAGATTCCGAAGTCTACCTTAACTTCTTACAATATCTAGGGTATTATTAGGTATTCTGTGACAATATGAAGTCGTGTCGGATCTCCAATGACAAAGGTCAGTTGTTGGCTGCCTATCAATAAATTATTGGAGGAAATAGCTCCAGGTAACTTGACGTCCCACTCCTTAATTCAGATCAATTGGAATCCCTGAAGCTATTCAATTTAATTCCCAGAACCAATTTATGGAGTTGGCAATATCGATACTTCTCACGTGGCAGGTTTGCGTGGGATTACTTAATTTGAGTCGGTCAAGTTCGTTGAAGTCAAATGTATAGCGTAGGTAGAGTCGCTCTACAAAGCATCCGGTCCTAGCACCGCGCAAGCCTTTGAAGGTTCCGTTATTTTGTGCTCGGAAACCTGAAACTTCAGGCGCTATGTTTAGGGCAAAGGTACGAGCTATCATTTTTCGTGGAACGGAACTTGAAGATGGGTTTTTAAAACAGGAGCGCTTTTTTCCTATCTTTATCATTCTGTTTTTGACATTGACAAGACTAGCGTCTTTTTCATGATCGAAAACCATTCGGTTAGCCGTTATTTGGTTTAATAGCTATCCACAATATAATATCTACGTATAATAGGAGTATTGGTAGTGTTGGTGTAGGAATGAGCCCTGCTCGTTTGTTAGTTGATTGCCATTTGGCTTCGTTTATTGATGGGACCTCCCGACTTTGTGGCGCCTGCGTTCAGGGCACCACGCCACCGTACTTGCTGTCTTGTAGAGAAGATAACATAATACCACAGTGTAATAAATCTTCCATAGTCTTTACACAGTGATAGTACAAAATATAAAAATGTTCATTTTTATGTATTCATAATATTAGGAGACGGAAATATTTCTTTGCTAGAGCATTGTTTTTGCTCTAGCAAAGAAATATTTCCGCAAGAGTAGGTTTGAATTGATGTCGCCAGTTGCGTAACCATTTACTAAAAGTGACAACTGATCAATTAGTAATGAAAAAATATTTTTACATTGTACCTAGATGTGGCCTTGATCATAATTATATACAACTAGCTGACCCGACAGACATTGTCTTGTAATTTTTCCTGCCAAAAAAGTTAATGACGTGGTCGTGAAGTTTCTTCTAATTTAGGTACCTACTAATGTGCGGCGTAACTTTTTTATTTTTTTCACATTAACCAATTAACCAACACAAATAAAAAAAAGCAAAATAACAAAAGACCAAAGGAAATTGGGATTCATTTTTGTATATTATAGTGATTAACTATGTGTCAACTTGTTCACTTAACTAGACAAAATTTAAAATATTTTTGTCTAACTAACCTTACTACTATCTGATATTCCAAAGCCAATAGAATCTATTCCATAAATAACTACCCAATTGGGTCACTCGTGCTCAGTTAAATTGATATCAATCAAGCTCTTACTAGACACAAGTAGGTACCTACTTATAAAGGCCGCAGCACTAGTCATGTGTGAAGATCTTTGGAAAATGCTCAAAAGCTATGGAAATTTGGATATACTTTCACAAATATTTACTTTCTTATGTATGAAATATTTCCAGCTGTTATGTGTGACTTTAATCGCATAGTTTTAAGTTTATACAGATATATACCGATATACCCACTAAAGCATAGCTAGCTACAAATTTCTACGAACATCTCGGTTTCTATGTTACAGTTACTAAGACGTAACTATAATACATCATTTTTTAGAAAGATACTGCCTACCGATCAGTAAAAATGATATTGCAATCTCCGAATACGATTTATTTGAATATATTTTCCATTATTGTGTTGTGTTTTTGCTTTTACAAAGAGCGCAAACTGTGAATATTGTAAAGTCCGCGGTCTTACAATACAATTTTAATATATGTACAATGTTTTTTTTTTCTTAAATAGGTCGTGTGCTTATTACACATAATATTATCTGGGACCGGCAAGGCAGACCACGACAGCCGGCAGTCAGCACCGCAGGTTTAAAAAGTTCCTGAATCCTGACGCGACTGTCTTTTCAAAGTTGCCTTTCGACATTATCTTTATTCGCCCTGTGTAATTTGCGGAGCCACCGGGACCGCTGAATCCGCCTCGCCTGAAGAATCATTGTTCTGGAATGTTCTGGCCCCATCTGTAATTACGCAGGTGTAACTGCAAATTGGTAACGGTTTAATCTTACGCTTCTTATTTGTGTGGACGGTGATTTTTTACATGGCACCCGTTTTTCTTTTAGTAGTGATGGACTGGCTACTTGACTACTTGCGCTTTCAGTATATAGTTACGATTACTTTCTAAGCATTTTGGGCATAGCTCTTATGTAATCAGTATTATATGTGGAGTGGTTGTTTCACGGCCAACTATGTTGGTGGATTAATGTGGTTATCGAATTTATTTGTAGGTCACTGTATACCATTTGTCTTAGTTTCCCATATTTCGACATAGCAATATAGATGTATCTTACTTTCATATTTCGATATAGCAAGATACATTATGCTAATATGGGCCTTACCCTACTAAAGCGAAAGTAACTCAGTCTCTCTCGCGACTTTAAGGCTTCCAAATAAAATTTATTAGTAAAAAAAGACTAGTATCACATAATAGTCAGTCTTTACTTTACCGACTGCAAATTCTTCTTAAAATAAGCTCCAATAAAACAAGGTCAAGAAATGTAAAGTACCTAAATACTACAAATAATTAAATAGTAGGTCCTCGTATCATTAACTATGGAATTCAAAGTCACAGCTTATTATTTCAGATGGCTCTCAATGTTAATTTCTGTTTTCATCTGATCAGAACGTTTGATCATTTTATCCTATCCATCTCGGCTAGTCCCCAGAGTAATCCACCAACTTCCCAAACAACTGGAAAACAAAGTAAGGCCTTTGATTAAATTATAAAAGTACCTTCAGATCTGATTCATTATAAATTATTTTCTGAGTAAAGCGCTCCCTTTTGATGGAAGAGAAATTGCAAAATATTGAAATAGTAATTTCATGCGCCTTTTTTGTTTTATTTTTGAATTTAGAATCTTCGCCCTCTTAATTTACTAAAAATCTTAATGACAATTTTATCATTTTCAGCTTAGAACTGTATATTTTGCAGTCGTAAAGTACAATAACTACGAAAATTTAACAGGAATGTTTACTTTGGTTTACATGTCGGTAGGCAAAATTACCTATACAAAATTTTAGGAAGTAGATTTAAAAAACAATCAAGATTTATACCGAAAAAAGGGTGTAGAGCGAACCAACCTTAAACGAAAAAAGTCCCAAAACAAACAGTTAGATTTAATTAGAAATTTGATTTAATATTTGGCTGGAAATTGAGAAAATTTCACTCATTATTTCGCCAACCACGCCATAAAGAAGGAATGAAATCCGCCCTTTTGAGCTAAAGTGTGATAAAAGTTTTCGTCTATCAGATGGAAGCGTTCCGCCGCCCTGCAAGATTGCCCGGAGCTGCTTTATTTCATAATCTTTTGTTAGATTTAGGTATTTAGGTCTCTTTATATGGAATATTTTTACATAGGCTCGGGATTTATTAGTTTCTTCTTAGAAAACGAGATTGAGTCCTATGGATCAAATGAATAATTATTGATCAAAGTCCTTTTCTAAGAAGCCATTTTATTAAATCGCAATTTTATCGGGAGACAACCCTGACATATTCAATTTTCATGTTCTGATAATCAACCGTCACACCGTATTTGAAATACTTACTTTTTGCGAGTTTTCTCGTCAGTCAAAGTTGCGGACAAAAACCATACATCCAACATGTGCAGGCTTAACTATCCATCCTTATTTTATCTTCGTCCAATTTATATACGCCACCTGCATTTGATTCCGGCTTTTTCACATATGTGTAATAAAGTGCCGGTGACTCCGAAATCTGGTCACGCGCCTCTCTCAATAGCCTGCGTGCCGAAAAATGTTGCGTACCCCACGATAGGTATATGAAATATTATAGATATCTCGATACCTCATATTAGAGGATACCTCGGTTGAAATCCTGTTTTGTGTGAGTAATACCTGAAATATTGGTACTAGAAATACGAGGGTGCTTTAGTGCTTTCTTTAGAGGAGATATTTGCCTACATACTTATGTCGAAGTTTGATCAAGACACACAAAATAGTTTCACATACTAATCATGTGATTATAGATACTAAATTACGTTCCAAATTTTGTTCTGTCCACCTTGAAATTAAAAAGTTGGCACGCTTCACTGTTCAGCATATCTGAAAACATCTTTATGACTAAATTCCCACCAGTTACTGTTGACAATTGAAATACAAACAAGGACGTTCTCCAAATATAATATAGTCGCATATATATGTTATATAATATCAGTTTAAATGATACCAGCGCCGTAAATAATATGATTATACTGTGTCAGGCTTACTGCGAATTTTATGCGCCATTAACTGTCGTTTGCGGCAACGTCAGCTTTATATAAAGTGACAACCCTTTTCCAGACTGTCCCTAAATATTTTACGGTATATTGAATCTTAAAGCGTACCGTATAAACACGTTTTTCCTCCGCAGCCGGAATTTAAATATATGAGTTGTACCCGGCCTCCAATACTGCTTTAGAAATGTAAGGTACACGTAATGAGGCAGAAGCTAAGCACTTTTTTATATTACGGTCGACACTTATTATTACGAAACGTCGATAGAAAGTATCTTCTGTTACGGCAATGGAAATGAACGGTCTTAATTAAAAGCTGCTAGTCTGCTACAAAGACAAACAGTCTTGGTTCTTTATTTGAGACGCGAAATAAAATTAAAATCGCCGGCGGTAGTCTCCCGCCGGGCGCAGGATAAAAAAGGCCTAGCTAAGGTTATGAGTACCTACAGCGTACTCGTAATAATAAATAACTCTAATTTTCGGAACGTTGCCCATTGGAAGCGGACTAGGTAGATTAGGTTTACATATTCAGTTTGCGTTTTAGATTTTGGTTTTAATTTTGTTTTTTTTTTTATATTAGGTACCCAACGATTTTGATGAAATTTAAACAATAAAATGATAAATGTTTATTACACTAACACAAGTTACAAGGTACGTAGCTTGATACCTTTTCCTTAGGTTTGATTTAAGCTCACAAAAATACTTTATACGAGCACATGACAAACAAAAGCTTACTAAGACCGTTATTTGCACGTACATAAGGATAGATTTACAGAGAATTATAATAAAGACGAATAGTAATTAAAATGGTAAGAGATGCATAATTGCGGGCGCCAACGTCACTTTGAATAATAACTGTAGTAGCGTTGTATTTTTCCTTAGTATAATAAAATCCAGCCCACCAATCAGAGACATAACAAGACATACCTATTAACAACGCAAACATAATGAACGAGAACATGGATACCATATTGGTGCGAGATTGATAATATATATAAGTATGGTTAATGTTATGCGAAGCGCCTCGATATCAATTGCGCAGAGCCGCGGATGTCATGACGACGTAACGAGATGCCTGAATTTGATGACTCCGGGTTTATGTTGTCGTATAAACTGAAACGGCAGCGCGTTAATCGTAGAGTATTCTGATGTATTCTGATATATAAAACTCGAGGTATATGTGTACTAGATACGGTTGGAATACAACGAGCTCTTGCGCTAACTGTATGCTGAGGGAAATTCGAAGTTGCGTTAGCCATTCTCTTCGTTGAGTATAATATGAGTATAGTACTAGTATCGCTTGCTGATTCAGTATAGTTATATTTAGTTCAGACCGATATTTTGGCTTTAATTTGGAAATAAATATGGAATATATGATAATTTGACACAAAAATATCGACTAATAGAGCAACAAACGTAAAACTTCTCCAATAATTTGTAGACAGCCCAAAGTTTCGAATTGATTGCTAACTTAATATAAGGTTTACTATATCCCCGAACACCTATAAAAGACCACACCAATCCAAGGCGTTTCCGAGATGAAGGGTAGTAATTGCCCCCATAAAGTGTGGTGTCCCAAAATCGAACCCGGCCGATATTAAATTTTAGTGCTCCCCCAAGTTTTTGGCTTTAAATCTCTTATCGATTCTACTATCCACTCGTTTATTTTCAAAATCTAAATGCTCGGAGCTATTCAAAGGAATAAACGGTACCTTCCAAAATTGAGTGCTAATAATTATACATTTGATTACATACTTATACTAATTACTTTTCAAGACATAAATTCCGAAAAGGATATTTGGGTTAGCCGCTATACTTGTCGAGTTTAAGTTTCCCCTTATTAATTTTATTTTTACAAATAATATTTTTTTCAATTAGGCATCATTTTAGGGAAAGCGTTTTCCTCGAAGCCTGCAATTTTATATTTCCTTTCATGATAGCTCAATATTTTTTCCTTGTGATTTTTATTTGGATGTGATTCCGGAGTTGCCAATTTTAGTAATTTACCAATTATCGGGAAAGTATGGTGATGAAACTTTCTTGATTTTCTCAATTCACTTTATTTTAATGTCTGGGACAACATATAAAAGTGAATAGGACAAAATATGGCTTCAACATGTGGTTTTTTCGTGTGAACAGTGACGAGAAGCATTCTATAGGTTATTTCAATATCTCTCTCTCTCTCTCTCTCTCTCTCTCTCTCTAGAGTACCGGTTAATAACGTACATTGTTAAACAATTAGTAAAAAATGTTTACGCTTAATAATAATACGATAGGACTTGCTTTCAGTAGAAAAATAGCAGCATTGAATTTCACTCAACCGAATATAGACAATAGATAAATCTTTATAGTCCTATATATTTACTGGATTTACAAAATAAAAGTTAACCGTCGCATAATGCATTCTGACGCTCCTAAGCATGGCTGCCCTGTACAGCAAACACTTAAGAATACATGGTGTACCGCATTTGTAGCACTCACTTGTGTATGGAAGTAACAAGGCGGTCCATTGTCACTCTAGTCACGTCCTGTGGCAGGGTTGGCTCCAGCTAAAATTGTACGCAGCTGTACCATACTGTGTGGTGCGCGAACTACGCGGCACGGCGACCCAATTTCTCGGCGGCGTCAGCCCTGTTTCCATCTCATTGCGCCAATTATTAACTACCGCAAAATTCATAAAATAATCAATTTGCGTAGTAAGTCTCCCGACAGCCCCCGTTGAATGGCAATTTGACTTCGCTTGAAATTGTGAAGGTATACGAAGGTGAAAATTATTAACACATTTACTTACACTGATTTACCTACGGTGCTGTTTATTTTACTGTTACAAAATATAATTATTTCACACTCTATGTTTTATACGGCCATAAATAAGACAGCTATCTAATATTTAACCCCGCGAATATTTTGAGTTGTGCTTCAGGCCTGTCTTCTTCCAAATAAAAATCTCCACTGCGACCTACATATAAAGAAGTTGCGGAATCATTTCTGGGTCCTGGCAACTCCGCTATCTAAATATAGCGGCTTGCGATTCGAGCCTGATCGATGGGCCTCCCCGCTTCATACGTTATGATGAAAGATAGAAACTATTACAAACTAAATTGTTTTGATCCTTGCAAATTGACACTGTTGGATTAGGATACACGTCGGAAGCTCGCCGCGTTTATATGGACCGGTTATAATAACCCTCATTTACGTTAGATTGGTATCGAATAATCTGATGCGTATCGATGGTAACAATGCAAGTGTAAGTTAATACGAGTATATGCCAAAAGTATCCTAAACTTCGTAAGTAATGGTCACATATTATTTATCATTTTGTTTTGACAAAATTGTATATGTTAGGCGCAAAACAGATAAAAAGGACCAGGATTCCTTTAATCTAAAATTTATTCATAATATAATAGGATCCTGATACCATGGTCAGGTTCAGATATTTTGAAAAAAGTAGCTAGTTGTATATAATATGTAAGTAATATTTTCTCCGGATGACAAAAAGCCATTAATAAAAAGTACCTCCAACAAATACCATTTCACCAAAATATTACGTTACGACTAAATTAACTTGCCGCCACGACAGGAGCGTCTGCAGTGACAATAAAATTGTAAGTACATCTCTACAATGAAATTTAAAGAAAGCAAAAGTCGAGGAGTACTTCACCCAATTTACATGAAATTTCCGTCATGGAGAATATTTTCTTTCTTTCCTCTCGCCTCGGAATGGTAATGAGGGTCGGTTGGAAAATTTCACGAGCAGATTAGATTTTGCTCGATGCTATATTGTCTGTCTGATCAGATGGAGGCGTTCGGATCCGTGCGATTTAGATACCTATCATTGATATTTTGTGACACGGACGTGAACTCAGCGGTGAAATTGACTTACAATATTTTTTGGATTTATGAGAATATAGATCACCACTATTGCAAATAAATTTAGCTATATGAAATAAACTTCCTTTTTCTCTTGTTCATTCATCGCGTAACGTGGCAATATACGTACATCAATTATTGAATTTATAACTTTATCTCCTTATGATTGATGCCCTTGATTAAAGACTGCTTACTATTTTAAGTAGAAGTGTTTATTTCTAAAAACAAGTAGGTGAAACTATCAGTTTAGGAACCTCTAAATTTGAATGATCACTTTGTTTTGACATACTAAAAAATAGAATCTTTTGATTGAGATGTCAGGATTTTGTGATTATTGGTGTATTCGAGACGCGACAACAGTGTCACTGTAAAGCGAACTGCAAACGTTTAATTTCCTATTAGCAATGTTATTATTCAAACGAAGCAGAGCAGCGTTTGGGTGACCAAATTAGACGCGGATATTCAAAATGGCCACCATTACCGAATTAGGTTTGTTAACAGAACAGTACAAACAATTTAAATTAATATAACATTGGGCTCGTAATGAATGTAAACAGAACAAATTAGTTGGAAAATAAGCCTAATGTCTCCTGGAAGTGCGGCGTTATGGGAACTAAACAATGTTAGGTCGCGATTTATAGTAGTCAGATGTTTTCTCACGTCATTTCTTAAAATTCAGCGAAGTGCGAGTCGGACTCCCGCACGAAGAGTTCCGTACAATTATTTATCTATAAAAACGGCATAATAATACGTTTGTTGTATGCGAGCTCCCTCAAATATTTATTTTATCCTGTGTGTTAGCATTTGTTACTATAGCACCATCAGAAATACATCATCTGTGAAAATTTTAACTGTCTAACTATGACGGTTCATGAGATACAGCCTGGTGACAGACGGACAGACAGCGGAATCATAGTAATAGGGCCCCGTTGTACCTGTAAGGGGTCTTGTAGGGGGCCTAATTTAGTGTTTGTAGTGAAAGCCGAATACCAAGTTGTTAATGAATTTTATTTTCCAAAATCCTTACTTAAATACAAAAATACAGGTGTTTATGCGTGCACCCATCCTACTCACACCTGTGCGCGCCGCGTCGTGCCGCCTGCTCGCACCGTATAAATATTTGCGAGCAAGCTACGCGCACGGCCAGTATCGGGCTGCGCGCGCCCATAACGCACGCGCATTGCGCGCTGCGTTGGCGCTGTATGGTAATGATGATGGCCCCATATCACTCCCCCTCAAGCGAAGCGTACGGTGGGTTTCACCACCCGGCCGGACCGGGTCACGTAGGGCTGGCGTGAGTCTTGCAGGACGGGGCTGACTCCATCTTCGCTCATCTCGTTATAGATGTATGCTGGCTTGAGTCGATCTAGCGACACGACTGCGGTACGTAGCGGTAGTTGTAGCTTGAAGAACTTGTCGTAGCGCTTGATTATTTCGTACGGTCCGTCGTAGGGTGGAGTTAACGGCGAGCGGACCGCGTCATTGCGTACGAAGACATGCGTACAAGTAGCGAGGTCTTTGTAAACAAAGGGCTCTGTCTGAGTGTTACTAGAGCGTGGTGCAGGCTTCAGTGTTGCCATGGTTTCAATTAGTCGTCGCACGTAGTCATTGACTTCAATGTCTGTCTTCGCCGGTTGTATGAAATCCGATGGTATGCGGAGCGTCGTGCCGTACGTCATCATAGCTGGGCTTAGGTTGTTGGCGCGCAGAGCGGTGCGCAGTCCCAACAACACAGTAGGTAGCTCGTACGTCCATCGGGTACTGGCGCTGCGCGCCATCAGAGCTGCCTTCAACGTTCGGTGCCATCTCTCGATTTGCCCGTTAGATTGTGGGTGATAGGCTGTCGTTCTGATTCGTGTTATACCGAATCTTTCCATCAGTGCCTTGAATAACGACGATTCAAATTGTCTGCCTTGGTCGGTTGAAATGCGTAGCGGGCAACCGAATCTTGCTATCCAGCTCTCGTACAGTGCCTTGGCGACGTTCTCAGCCGTGATCTCCATCAGCGGGATGGCTTCTGGCCATTTGGTGCAGCGGTCGATGATGGTCACGCAGTATCGATAGTCGTTTGATAGACGTAGCGGACCGATTATATCGATATGTATGTGTTCGAAGCGCTTAGACGGCGGGAATTCGCTTAACGGTGTCACGACGTGACGATGAACCTTCGCGCGTTGACAGTCTAAGCACGCTCTTGTCCAGTTACCAACGTCGCGATTCATTTCTGGCCAGAAGAATTTTGCAGTTACTTGCTTTCGTGTAGTTCTTACACCCGGGTGACACAGATCGTGTTGTGCTTTGTATGCAGCGTTACGATATGTGTGTGGTAGGTACGGTCGTGGCGTCCCAGTCGAAATCTCGCACTTGATTGGTCGGCTGAGCCCAGGCATCGTGACGTCAGTAAACTTGCAGTTTGATTGGCTCATAAGCTGTTTCAGCTCTGGTTCGTTGTGTTGGTCAATAGCTAGCTTCTCGTAGTCGATTGAAGTCGGGCATTGTATATCTTCTACGCGAGAGAGAGCATCGGCTACGGCGTTATCTTCGCCATGCACGTATTTGATTTTAGTGCAAAATTGGCTTATGAAGTGTAGCTGTCGTTCTCGCCGTGGCGTGTCGTTGTTACTCGCAGGTCGTGGCAGTGCGTAGCTGAGCGGTTTATGATCCGTATACACGATGACATCACAGCCTTCGATTAATCGACGGAAGTGTTTAATCGCTGTGTAGATCGCCAGTAGTTCTCGGTCGTAGACGCTGTAGCGGCGTTGCGAAGCACTCATTGCTTTGGAAAAGTATGCCAGAGGTTTCCATGCGTCATCGACATGTTGTTGTAGCACTGCGCCGAGACTATGATCTGAGGCATCAGTCATGATAGCGAGTGGGCAGCTAGTAACTGGATGCGTTAGCGTCGTAGCTTCTAAAATGCTTTGACGGCATTTTTCAAATGCTACTTGTGCTTCTGTTGTCCATTCGATTTCGGTCTTATCGTTGCGTTTTCGATTGTGCAGGTACTTGTTGAGTTCGCTTTGAAGCTCAGCTTGGTTAGGTAAGCAACTTCGGTAGAAATTCAGCATGCCCAGGAATCGGCGTAGTTCAGCGATTGTCTTGGGCTTTGGATATTTTGATATTGCCTCGGTGCGTTCTTCAGTAGGTTTGATGCCATTTGCTGATACTTCGTAGCCGAGGAAATTTATTTTGTCTCTTCCAAATTCGCATTTTTCTAGCTTCAGCGTGATTCCATACTTCTGGAGGCGTTCTAGGACTTGCCGCAGGAGAAGTTTATGGCTATGTTCGTCTTCAGTGTAGATCAAAATGTCGTCCACGAAACAGTAGCAGTCTATGCCTCGTAGGACTTCGTGCATGAATCTCTGGAACGATTGACTTGCGTTGCGTAATCCGAATGGCATGCACTTGAATTCAAAGAGGCCAAACGGTGTTGTAATCGCTGTCTTCTGTGCGTCTTCTTCTGATAATGGAATCCAGTAGTAGGCCATTTTTATGTCGAGCTTCGAAAATACTTTCTTGTTGTGCAGTTGATAGTTGAAGTGATCGAGTCGTGGTATCGGATATCTGTCGACGAGGGTTGCAGCGTTGAGTCTTCGGTAGTCACCACAGATGCGTAGGCTTCCGTCTTTCTTAGTTACAATATGTAGGGGGCTCGCCCACGGACTTTTGGATGGCCTGCAGATGCCCATCTCTAGCATGTGATCAAATTCTTCCTTTGCCGCTTTGTATTTGGTTGGTGGAAGCGGACGGGGTCGGGCGAAGAGCGGTGGGCCTGTAGTCACGATGTGATGTGTGACGTCATGCTTCGGCGGCTCCTTTAACGACATCGGTCGCAGAACATCAGGATATTCATTCAGGATATCGTAGTAGGCTTGATCAGTGCTAATGACATGTACTGATTCGTCACTAACTGAAGTTACAAAAGCGTTGATCGACAGTTCAGTTACTTTGTCGACGAGCTTCTTGTTGTGGAGATCGACGAGTAGCTTGAAATTTCGTAGAAAATCTGCTCCCAGGATAGATGTCTTCACGTCTGCGATGACGAAGTTCCATAGAAAACTACGGCGGAGACCAAGATCAAGTTTTAGAGTTTTCTCTCCATATGTGCTTATCGGTGTGTTGTTTGCGGCGAATAATCTGTAGGCGCTTGCGGTCTTCCCTTTTCGATTGTTCGTAGCGGACAATACAGATATGTCGGCACCTGTGTCGACGAGGAAACGCTCTCTAGTGTTGCGGTCGAATACACAAAGGCGGTTTGTGTGGGAAGAGACACCGGCTTCCGCCACAGTCGATGTCGATTCTAGTTTTCCGACGCTTGAGTCTTCTTTCTTCTGCAGCACGGGGATTCGCAACGTTTCGCCTTGTCGCCAAATCTGTAGTGGTATCTGCATTCCCATGTTGGATCGCCCGGTTTCATCTTGTTATTGTTTTGCCGTGATCTTGAACGTGAGTGAAAAGGACGGCGATATTGTTGCGTAGAGCGAGAGCGACCGCGTAGCTCAGCCACTTCGAGAGTCAGTTTTTCAATCTGTTTTGAGATCAGATCGAGGTGCGTAGACGTAGCGTTTGATGTCGTAGCAGTGGTAGATACCACGTTGACTGACGCTGGCTCGGAGTATTCTACCATTTTATCTGCCATGGCTGCTAGCGTGTCTAACGATGACTCGGTGTTGACTGAGAGGACGACTCGTACTTGTGTGGGCAGGTGATTCAGCCACTCTATGCGTAGCCCTTCATCGGTGATCATGCCAGTGCCAAGCTCTCGCATTTTTCGTAGCAGTTGCGTAGGCTTTTGATCGCCCAGTTCCAGACCGCTGATGAGTTTCTGGAAATTCTTGACGTCGGATTTGTCGTATACGGTGAGTAGACGAGTCTTCACGGCAACGTACTTGTCATTGGCTGGCGGATTGTAGAGAATGTCAGTCAGATGTTGAAGATCGGTGGCTTGCAGCTGTTGTAGGACGTATCTGAACTTTTGGTCGTCAGATGTCTTCAGAGGGTCCACGACGGCTTCAAATTGAATGAACCAGGCTCGTGGAATTTCTCTCCAAAAAGGCAGGAGTCTCGATTGTATAGAGACAGCCGCCAAGTCGAATTCTGGCTTTAGTGTTCTCTCTTCGGCAGTCTTCTCTTGTGCCATCTTGTAGTTGTCGGAGGGTCACCACTGTAAGGGGTCTTGTAGGGGGCCTAATTTAGTGTTTGTAGTGAAAGCCGAATACCAAGTTGTTAATGAATTTTATTTTCCAAAATCCTTACTTAAATACAAAAATACAGGTGTTTATGCGTGCACCCATCCCACTCACACCTGTGCGCGCCGCGTCGTGCCGCCTGCTCGCACCGTATAAATATTTGCGAGCAAGCTACGCGCACGGCCAGTATCGGGCTGCGCGCGCCCATAACGCACGCGCATTGCGCGCTGCGTTGGCGCTGTATGGTAATGATGATGGCCCCATATACCCATTGGGTACGAAACCCCAAATATTAGTTGTTTTATTACGAGAACCTGCAAGATTTCATCTCCGTTTCGTTATTTTAATGAGCTGCAATTTCAGAGGACGATCACTCTTAATTAGCACCTCGCTTTGTTTATCTAGTTAAATTTGGTTGGTAGTTAGTAAAATATTATGTTTTGGGCCCAAGATATGATGTACCATAGGACGATGAAAGAAGTGATGCAAACTATAAACAATGACCAAGATATAGGTACGTACTACACTTATCTTAAAGAAATCGTTTGCAAAGAAAAACAGGTAAGTGGTAATCTAAGGTGACATCGTCAAAACAAGCAAGGCAAGGCAAGGGCAAGCACAAATAATAAAAAGGAAATTTAGAGCACGGCCAATATAAATAGAATGATTTAAAGTACGAAATAAAAACCAATTGGGTAATAACGTAGAAGGCAAAGATAAGGCTTGTACGGAAAACGACCGCGCTGTCGGACTGAGATCTCAGATATTTTACTACTCTTTTATGGGAAGAAATCGTGAATTTTTGACTCGAACTCGAACGTAAAAAGTCTTAAATAAGAGGGTTTTTATTTCAAAAATTGTACAATATTAAAACGGGAATCAATCATAATAAAAGAAATCAACTCAGCACTTTCTCTTCACAGGATTTCATAGAAAACATCTTTTGTTGATATTGAACTGATGGTGATCTTACCAACATCACAATCAGGTATGGTGTCGGTGCATGATATTGTTACTACGAATATTTTATTGTAGAAGATTACCTAAATTTGTGTTTGATTCTACCTATGTTAGATTACTAAAATATGATAGCCATCGTGGTGATGATTGACGTGAACTTCGCAGTTACTTTGGTATCATATTATCACTTCATTAAATATGAGTAGGGCTAGGTAAAGGGATTATGATTATTAACTTACTTTACTTCGGACTTGCCTTATAAAAATAACTTTTACTTCAGCTTTTTTAATACGAAGTCCTTCAAGTTACTCGTTGTACCAAAATACATTATATAATTATGTTATAGTAATCTAACATTGTGATAGAATCTAATTCATATAATATGTAGGTATGCTGATACAATAACACATTTGGAGCAACCAAAGCTCCCAAAAATATTTCACTGTAACAAAAATATGATGCCAAGAAGCTCAAGTCGTAAAGTTACACTGAATAATATAGCGGCGTGACCTCGTGACGTACCTTCCTTTACTTAACAAAACCCAGAATTGTATGGACAAAAGTACGTAACACATTATGAGTCGCTCTCATATTAACTTTTGCTGTGACATCACATCTCTCAGCGTAATTTGACGTCAAGAGGCGTCGCCTCAAGTCGTAATAACGTTACGCTGCATAATCCAGCGCTTTGGCTGGATAAGCTGCGAATTTTCCGCATCATTACCCGGGACCACCAGTAAAGGCTACGGAAACAAACCAGTTGGCTTTGCTTTATTACCTGCCGTTGTTTTTACACCTGCCACACTATATCCATAGAAATGTACGGCATTAAATCCGGTGAAAACAAAGCTTCAGCGTCTACGAGTAATCATGTTAAAAGTACTCGCCGTTCTTTGTTCCCGGCTAAGGTTAAATACGTTAGACAGCGAATAAACGTTGCGCACGGTAAAGCTTCGAGGAGAGTAAGTAGGTGAAACTTTGGCCAGTTATTTACCGAGGAGCCAAATGCCTTCGGTGATTTTCGACTCACGTACCAAGAAACTCCCGGGGCGCTTCAAAAAAAAATCGCTTGTCTGTGAACAAATTTCCGCAAATACCGCCCGCCGCGATTGGCTCCGAACCCCGGACGAACGGCCGTATAAATTAAGTTACCCACATCTACCTGAGATTACATACTACTACTATAAAATTTATTTTGTGCTGCTTAAGTTTTACATTTCGTTTTAGTCCTGTGTGTGTGACCTTTGCGTTCGGATCGTTGTTTATGGTGATTCATACGATTTTCGTTTGAATCGTCAAAAACGTTCGCCGTGGTCGCGGAATTTGTGATGCGGCTCCGTATTTGCTACATAATTTATAAGCGGATGAGCTTGCACTCGTGTTTCAATGGCGGGCAGCGGGCGGTCTATTCACGATCCGTATTTTTCAGCTTTCAGAACGAGATCGTATGCTAATAAGCCTTTCGGTACGCAGCATAAAACTTGGAATGAAGTATACTTGTCTACGTTTTTGTTTTAATTGGCATTTTATTAACTGACTATGACCGAGTTTTATCATACCGTTTTTAATTTCATCTCGTTTTAAATTACTAGGCACTTGTCATTGTAATTCTATTCTCAATGAAAAATACCTAGTACTTAAATTAAAAATAAATGAACGCATTGATTAAGATTAATACATACAATACAAACTGATCGTGTCAAAGAAAGTTTTGCTTTTCAAACCTATTTATTTATATTAATCACGATTTATGCAATTAGCCAATGTTAAGTTCATTTCATTTATATTTCAAGGTGCTGCTTCGTTTATACTAATCGAAATGCCAGGTTGTCACTAGTTTAGTCAACGTCCATTCAAGCAATGTAAATACAGCCGTTCAAATAGTTCGAATGTTTTGTTCCAAATTAGTTTCAGACACAACGGCAGCCCGATACAGCGATCCATTACAGCCTGCTACAGCTCGCGCATCGTGTACTGTAAGCTAATTGCATGTAAAATTGCCCCTCGAATTGATAGAGCGCAATTTGGTGCGGTAACGAACCCGCGCCCGGGAGCCAATGAATATTTTTCAATATCATCAGCCACAGATCGTATAAAGTTTTTATGAATGATTTCTGTTTGAATGTCACCGTCGCCCATGATGCTCTTCTTTATTTCTATAACTTACACGTAGTTTTACGAGATCATTTCTGATTTTATTATTGAATTATCAAATGTCAATCTTCATTGGCCCATACACATTTAGCTGAGGCTCGGGAAGTTAGTTATACTTAGCCTGAGATAATTATAACTCCACCTTGTTACCGAAACAGTTTGGGTTAATTATTATTAAAGTGAGTCAACCTACCAGCATAACACTTGAGCTTTTCCTCGCTTCAGAGGGCACAAAACCGTCATTCAAAGTCAAAGTCTTTGACTTTGACTTTGAAATTTTTATTGTAAATTAAATGTAAATTGACATTTATTGTAAATAGGCAATTAAATCGCACTTTTACAAGTCAAACAGCTAACTCTCGTTAACAAAGAGAATCATGAAAACATAAAGTATGATACATTAGATTAAACAGTAATTGATTATGGTTTGAGTTTGCGTTGCCGTTTGTTATCGATTGGTATCAGTCGTTAGTCACAGCTCTTTCAGCGGCTGACAAACTCGAATCAACACCAAAGTATACATAAGAACAAAGATAGGAACGATGAAAAGCAAGAAATGTGTTAATACTGTTTGCGTTATGATTATTGTAATGAGAGCTGCGATCGTTTCCCAAATAAAGAAATGATTAGCTATCATCGAAAGACAGACAGAGCGAATCCCGACAAATAATGCCAACAAACCCTAAAGCGAAGCGACCAATGTTTGTCGTGTAATGGCGCTTATTTTGTCACATTCGCGTCGCATAAACGTGACGGAGCGGGCACAATAACGCGTAGCCTATGCCGTAATGGCCGAGTCCTCTGATTTATCCCTGTTTCTTTTATGTGCGTACCAAATGGCTTTCTTTCAGCGTTCCTTTTCGGTTACGAGTCGGCGTCGCGCTGCGCTAAGTGAGTTACTGCGCCGTGTTTTTATATTAAACTTAGGTGCTGTTACGGGCATTAAACGCGAAATAATCGGAATATACGCGAGAAAATTAGGTGTACGTTTTGTATTAGCTAATATCATCTGTGTATTCACGAAAATTGGCCCCTTGTTCTTTTTTCGCGGGTGCGACACCGTGGGCCCATAAATCAAGTGTGAACAGCAAACTCACGCGAGTCGGAGATAAGAGACATGGAACAAAGGGGTTCCATAAATCGTTATTAACTACCGCCCCAACCCTTTTCAACTGAAGTGTATTGAAATATGCCGATAGTGTGATATTCGTGCGCTGCCTCAGTTTACGAAAATAATTGCGATGCGAATTTTGATTCGTAGGAAGTAGGAAAATGGTTCATAGGACGCCCTTTCGTTCGTTATTAATTAATAATTACTATGAGTAGACACTTCGCGATTAATCTGCAATTAGATGTGTGTTTGTCAAGGACCCTCTCAGACAATGGTTAATAATCTATTGTGCATACAATTGATAAATGAGGCATACAATTTGATACTTATGTGCCCTAACGAAGAGTTAGGAATAGGTAGGTAGGATCGTAAAATGGGGAAGAGTAACTAAAATAATTTTTGGCCCACGAATTTAGTCACTCGTTTTACGATTGCTTCCGCACGTACCTGTAAGATGGTTAAAGGAAGGTGAGGTCACCTTACTGAGTCGGACAGCTTCAAAAGAAGGGTGAAGTGAAGAGATTCCTTTCCGAGAAGGCAATGCCTTTGGTATTGCCACAGATCATTAAAAATCTGTGGATATTGCAGATGTTAACGTGAATATTATTATAAAGGCTCAGCTCTGGGATGATTTTGGCTCACATATAACACGACGTTTTGCGGTGCGGTTCATCATATCCTTTTGACATCGCCATTTCCTTGCTTGTTACAAGAAACATAAATATTGCGTAGGTATTTTTTGTGTTTGCTTTGAGTTATAATGGTTTCTACCGAGATAATGACCGAAGCGTAAAGTCGGCAACAACTAATGTATATTCGTTGGTAACAATATCAATTTCCGCCTAAGGATACAACGTTCTATTCTGAAATAAATGATGTAAAAACAGGAGATGGGGCGTGTAACATAATTCTGTGTGTTCCCACAATGGTGATGCTCCGATAAGTAAACACACACGTTATGAACACGGAGATAACACAAACGAGAAACAAGAGAAAGCGTTCACGTTATCGCCATTATTTTATTGTCTTTTTATAAGCTCGCGTGAGAAAATTATTTGTAGGACAGGCTGATAAAGGGCCTTCACTCTTAGCGACATTTTAAGGATCGGCGCTGTAGCTAGCTGTGCCCTTTTGATACTGTGTGATCGATTGATAAAGAATTTTCAAGTTAGAACTGCGTGATACGGTTGCAGCAAACTTTATTTTTAACTTAATTCTGAAGCGATTCGTTATACAATACACATTCACATGGTGTTTAGGGTTCGAGTCTTTGAACGATAAAAGTACAATAGAAAAATCATTTCAAATTTATTTATGGATTTTGTGAAAGCATTCAGTGCATCCGTTTGATGCGTCGCGGGTCCAAAAGGTGCTATTTTTTCAAAAGGTAAGTGGTACTCTTCCTTGGATTCAGCCGGGAAATGATACGCCTTGTTACCTCCCTTGCAGTGAGATGTTTTCGTCAAATATGTATACCTAAATAATATTGATTTATATAGGTATAATTTATACATCGCATCCTACAGCAGACTTAGAAAAAGTCACCTTGACACCTCTAATAACTGGACGGCCTTCCTCTTCAAGATGATTGTCTACTCTTGGTAAACATAAAGTGAAGTAGGTACATATCCCAACAATAACATGTGAAATGAGAGCCAAGTTCAATATTATGATGTATATCTTGATTAACTTCAACGACAAAAGTGAGATCTAAATGGGTGCCAATTTAAGTTTAAGTTCAATAGTTACTCCTGAAATTTATTTATAAGAATACGCAATATTTTGTAACAACTTAAATTATATTTTTTCTTAAAACTTAGGCTAATACTTAGGCTATATATATCGAAGCTTAACTGGACGGCCTTCCTGTTTAAGATGTTTGTCTACTCTTGGAAAACGTGAGTGAAGTAGATACATATTTGACAGATATAAATATAATATGCACCTACTTATGTGGATATCATATTGAGAATAATTCGGAGCATATGAAATCGATAGCTTTTCATCAGCAGAAATAAATAGGGATGGCGAATATAACAGCGCCAATAAACTAATTGGAGCGTCAGACGCATTTGCGTCAAATACCGTCTAACTATGGAATGGACGTGGCAGTGCTGTTGGCAGGCATTTTGCGAGATGACAGTCCGATAGGTTTAATTAATTAACTATTGAAATACATTATGAGCTTTGTTTGTATTTAAATTAATGCATTTGGGATAATTTTGGGTTCACAATGTGATGATAGTGGACGAAAATGGGTATAGAAACTGACCAAAACAGATAAGATGTGGTTTTGTACCACTTATTTTTTAGGTTTTGGTTTGAACCGATTTCTGCATTTCATATTGCATTTTTAAACTAATATAGTCGGCATTTCTAGTGCCATTCAGCAGTCTAGTAAAGTCACAAGTACTCATCACGAGTCAGTAAAGGGGCAGTGAATGCTTTACTGAAAAGTCCTGGGAGTTTGCTAAGATTTGAAAACTCGAAGTTACTTGTTTTTGGGTTGGTGTCATTTGTTCACACTCATTCACGTTACATAATTACCAATACAACATTACATTAATACAAGTTAGAGAACAAATACAAAATCAACAGAGTAACGTTTTGTGTATATTTGCTGTAACAGATTATACCTACTATACACCAAAGTTTGACCATAATACGTGATCCCTTTTGGAATTCTAACTATCTGAAGAAAGCTTTCGAACCCAGCAAAGCTCTCTTGGGCTAACTTCTTGAAGTTTTCTTTCACAAAATGGGTAAAGATGCAAAACCCAATGCCACATTATGGAAACAGAAAATAGCCGAAATGTACGATAATGTTTCTCTGTGCCCCAATATTTCTGAGCCTAATTGAGACATTTCACAAAAGTGTGGTAGTAACGAGGACTTTACTTCTAATATAAGTAGTATTGAATATCATTTTCTTGAACTATCCAAGCACGACAGTTTTATGTGCATTAATTTATATAACCGTCATTCATGTTTAATATTATCTAAAAGTAGACTTCTAATCTTCCCAAAAGGCGTCTGTGACGTGCGACGCGCGTATACTACGCTTCTGATGCGCGTGTATAGAAAGTTTATTATAGGCTTCGACCACTAACAGGGAAAATTTCTCCGCGGAAAATCCATTCTCAAGTATTTGATACTCAAGCGGGCAACATTTTGGTGTAAGTGAACCTCTTAAGCAGCTTAATAAGAGTTTACTGGCAGTTATTACAGCTAACGACTCCTGCTAATTCTCGACTCGACGTGCTGAGTTGAGACAAGTATGAAACGAGCGGGGTAATGAAGCCGATCGATGTACTCGTAGTTAATGATTTGGACGGAAACAGAGAACTTTTTAATAAATACGTTGCAGAAAAGTTCTAAATAATTTAGAAAAAAAGAAGCTAATAACGTGTAACTATCATGTTGATAAGTATAGAAAGTTAACAAAAGGTTGAAAAAAGAAGGTAAGTAGTAGTGTTAAGTTTGTTCAAATAATTGGCGTGTGTGCTCTAATGAAAGTTGACGAGAATTGTGTAGTTGGACGATATAATCTCTATATCACAGACATACTCCAGAACCATAGTATCACAAAATTAGGCTGGTGTCTATTTTTGACTTTTCCCACCAGTAGACTGTTTATAGTGTTTATATGAAATACAGGCGATAATAATGTCGAATCAGCGAAATGGCCCCCAGGAATCATGTACAAATCATGGAATAATACAGTTATTTTTGAAATAACCGTGGGGCCTGTTTCATAAATATAACTCACGTGTTTCGAATCTGCTGGAAGCCCACCGTCAGTTAATTAATCCAATGTTATGGTATATGGAAATTTAATTAAAAAGATTTTATCCTCATCTATTAAATGGGTTTGATTTCGTGGAACGATATCTCAAACGTGGAAAAATTTATTCGCAATTTTGATACAAACATAATCAATGTAAGTTTCCTTTATTATGTAACTTTAAATGGATGACTTATCTAGTCCAATATTTAAATAAAATGTATGAATATTCGATAATACTCTATAGATGTAGTCCAAGATAACGTAATAGCTTATGCCCGAGCTTATGTTCCTTCACTATCATGATTACGCGTTACGACCTCTACCCTGCCCATATTCAGAATAAGCCAGTCATAATGTAAGTACGAGTCAGTGATAAAACTTTACACAAATGGCTCTGGTTAGTCTAGCTAGAACCTTTTCATACAAATAATGATGGGCGTTTTGATATGGAAGAACGACATCTTGTGTCCACATCAATGACTCGAAAAAATCGTGAGGATACCTAAAACCTACGGCCCTGACATTTCAAGAGCATGTGACGTCCGCTTAACTGTACTGGGCAGGCTGCAAACGTGATAGTTTATAACCGATCCTATCCTCTGTGAGAAGGTCTTTAACCATCACCAGAAACGTTATAGGTTGGTCATCTTGATAGTCATACTTTAATGGTAAATAATTTTTTTATACTGACTATACTAAACTTTAAACTTTTTTATAATCAGAAACTTTAAAGTCTAAACTAAACATAAACAGAAACTAAGTATATTTAGGTATTTGGATCGCTACGTCTGCATATAAAAGCCGCATATTACTCAATAAAACTAAATATTACACTATCAATGTCAAATTCAGCTAAATATTTATTTTCGTAAATTTTTGGGGTAACTTACCTGCTTTTTTTTTCAAGTTTTGTATTTATATCTCAATATAGTTTTAATTATGAGAATATGAAGAAGATTGCCTACTGCCTAGATGAATGTAAGCACTGCGGTCCAGTGCTATCGTGACTCGTACATTATGTACGGATCCCGGTTATATAATCCCAGAGATTAATGGACTACCATTCCAAATAAATTACACCGACTGTTAACATGATAGCCTTTTTGGGAAGGTTTGCTAATTTTATTTTTGCCCTCGCACAATTCGCGCCGCTTGTTTTATTCAAATTTGATAGCGAAACATATTTCATGCCGGGTTTCTAGGGCGGAGTATGATGATGCTATTCTCGAGTGAAATGGATGGGAATAAGTGCGTTACTGAATAATGAAAACTTTACCATAACAAAGCTTCAATCTTTTGTTGAGCTACTTTCTTGAATATTGTTGGAGAAGAAAAGGTTTTTCAGGTTACCATGAACATTGCCTACGGAAGTTGATAACGAAACTCGTCTGAAACATTATGTTTATGATGCACTTTTCATATATAAACTGAAAGATTCGAGTCACCGGCGACAAATGGCACTCTATTACTCGCTGGATGAAACATTTAAATCATCGAGAAAAAAATGTTTACCTAATCGAATTTAAATTATTCAAGCCAGTTTACTTTCTTGTTTGTTTGTGATTGAAACGGGATGATTGCTAGAAAACGAGTGTATAAGGGACTCCGATTTCCCAGCGTTTTAAGCGATTGATTGAAATCCGGATTCGAGTATTCCGCGAGAGTATATTGGGGATTTCTTCTTGTAATCTCCTGGCTTGAAAATGGAGACTCCAAATCCATTTCTGTTTGACTTGATACAGTCGAGTGATAAGAAGAACGGACGGACCGATAAAGAGTCTTAATACGATGAGTTATTATGCCAATTATTTTGCAAACGGTTAATTTTATTTCATAGTTACTTTAAATAAAGATTTTATCTATCAAACTATTATTATGTGGCACGGCATGTCATTCCACAATGAAAGGTCCCAATAATCGCGGGCAATCAATTCAAATTGGACGGGAACTACCTTCGATTCACCTCTAATGGTTCGTAAACGTAACCGTTTCGAGTGCTACAGCTACGAGCGAGACGTGCTACGGCGTAGTGCTCGTAGCGGATTGTAGCGCCCCTCAAGTGTGGTTACGGCAGACCTACGAGAGCCCAATTGCTATTCCAGTTATATAAAATATTGGAGTAATGTTAAACAAATAAATAACCAATATATATTATAGATTACGTTTTATTATGACTACGACATAAACTGTTACTCGTAAAAATGTAGTTATAACGATATCCATAAAATAACAGTCTACGGTGATAAATAACATTTTGTTAACGTCAGTGCTTCGTCATAAATTATAGGATTACGAGCGGTAATTAATACAGGCCGTTATTATTTAGTTGTATCTGTACTCAGCAGAGGAATGATAATAATGATATTTGGAGATTTTCGTTAGCATTAGACGATACTTTTTTGAGCTCCGTGTATATTTGAATGCCGTTATTAATTAGGCAACTTCATGGTTTTCTACAAAAGATCGTAACACCATCCCGTGTGCCATTACACTAATGAGTTGGCGCAAGTTGTCCAAAGTTTTGTTCTAATTGTAAGTTTTCTTTGTTCTGTGGCATTTCAATAGAGATCTTTCTAACATTTCACGCGGGTCGTGACCACGTCTCTCATTCGGTTTTCCACACGATATTTATTTATTTGCTGAAGCAAAATAGCGAGGAAGCTTCTAGCTAGTTAATGCCGTCAGGTCCGGTCACGCACCTAGTAATGATAATTACTGAAAGCCCTGACTAAATAAAAAAAAACTCAGTAAAGCCATACAGTGCATTGTAGACTTCCGTAGAATATAACAAAATACTCGAAAGAAGTTTAGATTGAATATTCGTTAATTGTACCTAGATGAAAATGAAAGTCAATACTTACATGTACTCGTACAATATTTAAGGGACTCTCGTCAATACACAGGCACCTACCTACTAACTGTTACTAATCAGAGACGTCAATTAAATTTGTAAGATTACGCCCTTTGTTGATCCTGATTCCGTAGAGACGATTAAGATTCCTTAATCTTAGTTGGATTGAGAAACATTATTCCCAAAATCAATACAAACGTACGGGACTAATTGTTTGTGAGTAAAACACTGATGGAAAAGTAGGGACACGTGCTGTAGGTATACTAAAAAAAATGATGAATATAATTTTCATCATAATACCAAGCAGTGCTTCCTGAAGTTTGTTAAAAATTGTAGCCTAATCGTCTGACCTTATGCTGGAAGAAAAACACACAATGATAATAATATGTGGGTCGCTTCATGCAGAAAAATGCCGACGACATTTGCAAAAAGTCATAAAAAATTCCTCCCAGCACAATAACCCAACGAAAAATCTAGTTCCACTCGTGTAACCCTGAAAAGCAAGGCTTTCCCGGAACAAAATAATGCCCTCACAACGAGAGTTTTCACATTGTTATAGAAAATGACATGGAAACGTGAATTTACGGGCTCGGCTCACTCGCAGCCGAGAAATGAGTTTCCGACTTTAAACATTCCTTGCTATTCGCGTTCTTGTTTAACTTTCATATAAACGTTTCCCGTTATGAAATTGCTCACAAAAACCCTAAAGTTCGCAGTTTACTTTTTCTTTTTTTAGGGTTCCGATGCGATATTGCGGAATTCTTTTGGCTCAATTCGGGAGTTTCAATATGTATATTGTAGGTATATGAGTAGTCTACAATCACATCATTTTAATGTTTAATAATGGTGTACAATTACTGTACAATAAAGAGTTTTCTATTCTATTCTATAATTTTAGAAGTCATTAAAAGAGGTTACCTAGAAGAACACAAACTTTCGTAACCTATCCGTACAAGTGCATAGTAAAAACTAGTCACTTGGTGAAGCAAGTGACTACGGAACCCGATTCTGCAAGCACGACTAGCACATGACCGGCTTTTTTAAGTTTATCTTCTTGCTCCAGTTAGTTTACTCAGGATTTATTGACAAGGGATCGGGGTTCTTTATCGTAATTAGCATTGTTTGCATACGTTGGTGAAATAAACGGGCGTCGTTATCGCGTGCCCGGGGGATTAGACGTCCGACGTCCGTCGCCTGCATAACAAATTAGATCGATACACGACCTTGTCCGCCCATCGCCTTGTTTATTAACGAGCTTAGTCGGGTAACTTTCCAGTGATCCAGCCTTAATGGAAACTCCGATTCAGTATGAAAGTCATATTCGTGAGAGAATACCACAAATATAATGTTACCCGCAAGATTTATTCATACAAACTTTCACAGTCGATATAAGCTATAAGAGGCTGTAAATAAAAAATCATTTGAAAATATTTTTGTTAGTTTATACATTTAAAAAGAATATGTGTCGAAGTACTCGTATGTTAAGTAGGTTTTGGGCTAGTTTTAAATTTTATTTTATCTGTGGTGTTTGAATAAAATGTTTATAACAATATCTACTATGAACACATATTTTGTTTCTAGAATTGTAGATTACCTGGAACAGAGTGTTAAGATACGAGTTTACGAGAAGTTTTCTTTAAGTTCCTTTCTGTGCTTTTCTCCTCTGCGGCAAAGAGGAAGTTTCCCGGGAGGTTCTAGTAGATTTTATTTCACCTTGATTACTTACAATTCACTAAAAATACATTCCAATGTGTGTTCAAATTACCTTGTTATTTTATTCCGTTGTTTTGCTTACCAGTATTTACTCGTATAGTATTCCCTTTGGTAACCTTGGTTTTAATTGCTTCCATTTTCGTTTTACTGCTAATATTAGCTATGTCCGAGACTTATTTCACATGTAAATCTGCATTAATATTCATGTTTTCTCGTTAATTCTACTGTTTGTTCAAAATGTTAATATATTATTTTGAATGTGCTTGTTAACGCCGTTGTTTGTTGAAGGGTAGCTTACTGAACGAGCAGTATGCACAATCATGTTATGACAGGCACGGTGACGATAAAGAACTATTGCTAACTAACATCATTAAAATTAAAATCTAAAATCTCTTACTTTAAACCTCATAAACTAATCTGAAACCAGATACCACCAGCTTTCTGCATCAATCATTTTTTTATAATTCTAAATATAGCGGCAGGAGATTGAGATTCTGCCACTAGGTACGAATTTTCACAATCAAAATAATTCATCTCAAGGCCGTAAGCAATCTATTATCACTATTATCATCATCATCAACCCCTATCCCCCTACTGATGAGCTCGGATCGCCTCTCAATTTTGTGAGGAGGATTAGTCTATGGATCCACCATAGGGGCCCGGTTCGGATTGGTAGATATATTAATCATACTAACATTAATACAATATTATGGGGATAGCGAGCTGAACTGACATTAGAAACAGAAGGAACTCCTCAGTGTCTGTGGGTTGACGGCGCTTGAGCTTATTTTGATTTGCATGCAGTACATAATACGTACCTACTTTATAAAAGGTAAATCATCGTATACTTTGTCCATTGTCACCGCGTTTTCCAACATAGTTATACGAGTACCTTTTTGTGTCGCTGTACGGTATTTAGATATAAAGGATCTCGATAGGTCTAATGTGAGTGGCGTCCTCACTGAGCCTCCGAAATTACGTGACATGGTAACGAAAGTTCATAAGAAGCCCGAGGTGCTCTCACGTAGAATCTCAAGGCAAGAAGTAAACTCGGTTATATCTTCAGCCAATAACGTTTTTGTGTTATTTTTGTTCTTGCCAAAAGGATTTATATTTCTTGAACGTCTGGATGTCTATTAAGTTTAGCGATCGTGACAGAGACTCATTTTTCACGATTCGTATCTCACTCTTGCGTCTTGATAGATGAAACGGTAAGGATCATAATACCTCTATTGGTTTTCGTATATAAATTTCTAGGGTTTACGTTTTTATTGCCCATAAAATAGAGGGCACAGATAGGCTAGAAATCAAGGCCTGTTTAATACTGCTTAAAAGACGGCGCAGTTAAGATTGCAGAAGCTCATTGTAACTAGGCATGTGTCTATTTATGAAATCCTGTAACTGTTCCTACGTTTAACTTTTTCCTGACTCGTTTATTGTAAGTAGAGTTTGAACCAAAATCCAAATTCTGGCTTGTTGACTGCACTAGATACTGGACTGATGTTTGACATGCATAAGTTAACAAAGTAAGGAACTTCTCGACCTAGATTGAAGCTCTCCATCAATATTTGAACGTGCCAGAGAACTTCACTTCACTCCACATATAGACGTAACTTAAAGAAGATAACATTATGTAAAGGGTAGTAAATACCCAGCTGATGTTAAAATGTCTGTTTTTATTTACTCAGCTCTTATACAGCTGAACGGGTCTAGAAACATTATTTAGATCCTGGAGTAATAGGATATTTTCGTCTTTTTCCACGTACCTACGGGAAGCAATGAGGCGATTCGAATTATATAAGACAAGTTATTGTTTAGAGAATATAGAAACTCTTTATTGTACTCTAAAAATCGGCCAAGTGCGTGTCGGATTCGCTCACGAAGGGTTCCGTACCATTATCTATAAAAACGGCAAAAAAATACGTTTGTTGTATGGGAGCCCCCTTCAATATTTATATTTTTTTAGTATTTGTTGTTATAGCGGTAACAGAAATACATCATCTGTGAAAATTACAACTGTCTAGTCTAACTTTCACAGTTCATGAGATACAGCCTGGTGACAGACGGACAGACAGCGGAGTCTTAGTAATAGGGTTCCGCTTTACCCTGTAGGTATACGGAACCTAAAAACAAACCAAAACAATAGCAACATCAACGTTTTATCCCATCGATGCAAGAAGTCCACACTTCGCAAGCTCGCGAATTTTATTGCCGAATTTGTAGCCTCTTTGTTCTTTAAGCGTTTATTATTTCAGGGCTTGTAAACGAGGAGGAAATTGAAGCTTGCTACAGTTTGTTCTATTTCTGTTTCAGGTAATAAAACAACCACATCATGTCACAACTGTAGGCGTGCTGACAAATTATTAAAGGTAACGTTGGCTGTGTTAAATCCTATATTGAATTTAATATTCATCCCTTGATTGAATTTTGATGAGATCAGAGCCACCGATGAAGTCGGCGCTCTCGTAATATTCTTCTTGTTCATCGTGACAATGTTTCAACTGATGCCAAGACATCAGGTCATCTCAAGAGATGGACTATTTTAGTTGATATCATATTTGCATCAGGATTGTCCAGTTATAGATTTCACCAGAATTTTTTAGAATCATAGAGATCGGTTAAGTAAAACGCCATTTGCGGAACCTTCCACCGTTCTAACAGGAAATAAGCAAAGAGTTTTTTTGTGGAAAATAATATTTTAGTACCAGCAAGTTGATTTAATGAGCCCAAACACCATCAATCTACTGAGTCACTGAGGAGTTCCGTTTATATCATCAGATCGATGCCTCTAATAAGGTCACATTTATTTCTGACGTCTAAGTCCACAATAACAATGTGTAAATTTACCAATACAAAATATTGGTATTGGCCAATTGGACAAAAGAAACTGGGTCAAATATGACTTTCAAAGTTTGTGTCTGACCAACTAAAAATTACAATGAACCTTATAATGATTTCAATAAAATTTTGTAAAGCTTTGAACAACAAAGCAGCAGCGCCACGGAAAAGTGTTGCGCAAAAAGTTAAATACAAGTCTTGACAGTAAATAATGTGCGAACAGCTACGATAAAGGGTCGGCAATATGAGTGGCCCCAAGGGACAGATCGGGGAGCGTAGCCAGCCCTTCGCCAAGTATTTATTGTTTATTTTTACTGCTAAACTGGTTTATGCAGAAATGGTGAACATGGGGCTTAGCTAGAAAATATTAGATTTGGCGGTGAATTGGTGACTGGAGAGTTATTTTTCAATGCAACAGACACACACAGAGCTAATTCAGCATCAGAAACAACCATTTATGGCGAAACTTTAACCACATCACTAAACAAATGAACGTGCTTAGTATCGAAGAGAAGATAGATAGGTAAGTAGAGAGAAATATGATAAGTCTTATAAATTGGTTCACGGTTCATCAGAATAACTACAATAAAATTAATCACAGTACGTGACGATGTACAATGAAATTCCATGAAGATCTTAAAATCGAAAACGGCATCAAATTACACAGATGTGATTCCAAATCGAACGCTCATCACAATCTGCGGTTCAATTTGAAGGTTTTAATAAGAATAATATACGTGCCAGGCGACTCATATTTTCCCTGAAAACATGTAATCGTTATTTCCATTTCTGTACGTTTCACAAGTGATGGTATATCTTTGACGTAAGGTTTCACATCTTGATCGTAGCACCGGCTGAAGGTTTACCGACGAGAACGCTTTTTGCTTATACTTTTTACATGCCTTATACATTTTGAAGTTATTTTAGTAAGTCATAGACGTAAGCATTTTTATGAATATTAAATCACAACCCTTTGATGTTTAGTGACTTTGAGGTAGTGTACCTATCGACTGATTTGTGAAATATAGATCAAGAATTGTAATGCACAAACATGCCCTTAGATTCTCCTAAAATTAGATCTAACTCGATTAAGATGGCAAAACGAGGTGCAACCCCCAGAATACATAAGACCCCGACCTTAATCTAAGTAAACGTGGAAACTATCTAAAAGGATTAGCTGATGCCATAAATAAGGGATTAATGAGGTTTAATTAGATAGCATTTACCCCCCACGAACCTACCCATGATGCTTTCAGCTCACGTACGAGTTCCGCACACCACGCAACAAATGGAACCGTCAACTTAGGACCATCTTATTGATGGAATAATCTATCGGGTCCTCAGATATTCTGGTAGAATTAAAAATGGTACAGTTCGTTTATAATAAAAATTATTATTATTCAGCCTGTAACTGTCCCACTGCTGGGCAAAGGTCTCCCCTCACTTTCGTGAGGAGGGTTAGGTCATAATCCACCACGGATTGGTAGATAATATGCCTCCAAAATAATTATATAATGAAATAATTGTAAACAAAATGCATTTGAATAGTTTACGCAGCTATGTAGATCTACGACACTGTACTAGTAAAATCTCCCTGAAAGGATTACTCTTGATTGTCGTAAATAACGATATATCATTTTGAAGGTGCGATCGGTGCTAACGAGTTATAAATGCTCTGTTTATTAGGACTGTTCTGAATATTAGCACCTTCTGGTAACAACTATTGGTGGATCTTTAAACAGCAGTATACCGCAAAGTTCATCACGTATTACGTATGTATGATGAAGGAACATATACTCGTGGGCACGCCTTCATAAAAAGTGATTTAGAACGGTATATAGCCTGAAACAGGTGTGTTGAATACAGATAACTGTATAAGTTTTGTTTCTAGAAAAGTTGGCAAAGACGTATACGGCAAAGGTTAGAAAAGTCACTTGTTTTGATGAAAAAAGGGTGGAGGGTGGCATATTTGTGTATGTTTACGGATATTAAAATAAAAGTTTTATGTTAGTCATTTATTGTGTTGTTGTTTGTTATGTTTTGTTTGTTGTTTATCGTTGTATAACATTCAAAACTACTTTATTATTGCGCTGAAAAAATATTTTCAGTTGATATCGATATCAACGATGACTTTCGAAAATCGCCCCCCATATTTAATTTCATATTTTTGCAGTCTGTACAAATTATAGCCGAGATTGAAATGAATGTGAGATTATTAATCCAAAATTTATTTTCTCGTATGATATATCAAATATCACATTTTTATGCAGACGTTTGAAGCGAGGTATTTGGAGTTTAAACGTATTTTATTTCATATTGAGATCCAAATTAAGTTGATTGTATAGGTACTGTAATTCAAATTCCTACGCAACGTGGCAAGGTATTTTTGTTAAAGGTTCTTAGTTAAGATAATACGAGTATATAACAAAGTTATTTGATTTCTTTAATCATTTAGCTTTTTTCTACCAGAAGCTTAGATAATGAGAAAAATAGAACTAAAGCAGTAATATAATAAAGTATATATTTTGAGAAAATGAAGACAGGTTATGTACGCATTCTGATTTAGCTGAATAATTAAAAATTCCTAAACGGATAAAGAATAAATCACGCTTCAAGTGTCACATAGATGCAATAATAGTTACAAAGGAAGCATAGATGTCGTAAATTGAACAACATCTGGCAATCCAGCGTCCAGAATAGCGATGAGTCCCAAAAGCGTCTTTGGTACAAAACTTCAGGTACCTAGTGTTCTTGCGCGCACTGTTGATAAAAACTATTTCAAGAGAAATTGCTTTTTTCCCAAAGCACTTTATACAAACTTGTGAATGAAACATTGAAAAGTATGATAATATGAAATGGAAATGAAACTCGGAGTAGGTATAACATCTGTCTTATGTGTTCTAGCAATATACCTACTAATGTCCGTTGTTTATTTACGAGGACGGAATATGATCACGTATGTAATTAATATTATGGATTTAAATATGTATTCTACCTTCAAGGCACGTGCCATTTATTATGTTATTTCGTAAAAGATGTGTAGGAACTAATTCTGTTGCGCCGACAATGACTAAACTTTAGAGCTACTAGTAAATAATAATAATTTATCGTTTGGTGTACACATCGCACGTTTAAAACATGTCTCTGAACATTATTATTACTTGCCTTTATAAAAGTCATAGGTTGGGAAATTTCCCCAGTAAATATAATAAAAATTATAACGCTAACTCGAAAATCATAAAATACCGAAAGAAAAACAGTGAAGTAAGTGTCCGAGATATTTTTGCATAAACAAAGAGATAAGCACGATTGTTGACATTGTTTCATAATATGAAGTGAAAGTGATTCCTCTTCACCATTTATCTGTGGTACATACGAGTATCTCTAGCGGAATAGCCTTTATTATATATTTTTTGTCAGAACTGCCTACGTTTGGTTTTCGACTGACATTAATGACCTTTAGAAAAAGCAATCTGCCTAACGGCCTAAAGTAGTTGCTGAACTATGCTTCAGTTTTGCGGTCGACCCCCATATTTTACGCTAATAATAGTGTGGTTAGTGCTGACGACAGTCCCCGATTTACTCTAAGCACTCTAGTGTTGGCTAAAACTAGAGATTTGTTATGTCATTTTCATTAACTTTGGCATAATATAGTCACTTACATTGGATAATAATCGTAACCTTCATCTATACATAATATTATAAAGAGGAAAGATTTGATTGTTTGTTTGCATTGAGTAGGCTACGAAACTACTGAACCGATATGAAAAATTATTTCCCTGTTGGGAAGATACACTATCCCCAGGTGACATAGGCTACTTTTTATCCCGTAATAATTAAAGATTCCCGCGGGGTAGTAATAGTTAATGCGGGGGAAACCGCGAGGCGCATCTAGTACATGATAAATATCCCGATTCCAATAATGCTAGGTTATATACAGAGAAAAAACAAAAAAACACTATATTCAGCACACAAATGACTATATAAGTATATCAGATGTCTATTTCACCGAGCTTAGTAGAACGTTAAGTTAGTCTATTTAAAAGTAATTTAACTAGTTATATATATTATTTTTATCGGACTGCCGAGGGAGGGTTATTGTTTTTATTTATTGACGCAAATAAATATGTTCCTTCTCTCTTAATAAACACGACATATTTTTATTAATATAAAGCATTTTTAATTTCCGAAATAAAATAAATCCTTGACCTTGATTTTTTCCATTTATTATTCAGTTGTTACCTTCGAATATAGGCCGTTATTCTTGTAACTGTATCAAAAGGCGGTTCGTCTCAATTTATTTACCCCACTCATAGTTACGTCCACTTCTGCCCCCGGAATGTATTAGTTCATGATTGGTTACCGAGGGCCGGCATTCTTCGGGTCGCCGCTGGCATTGCCCGAATGCGCCACAAGATTGGAATCCCTAGCACCTACTAAGGAAAACAGCAATACCTTTTATCTATATATACCCAGGGTCTAGGTATTTTAAGCCCATGAGTAGGATTATATTCGTGATACTGAATAATGACGTCGCAGTGTTGAAAACTTGTGATTTGGAGAAAGGGTCCAAAAACATAAGTGTCACGCAAAACAAAATGTTAAAGTAAGATTAAAATATATTGTCTTTCCAGGCAAGCAACAGCAAGACGACTCGTTTGGCGTAGCGAGCAATCGGACTGCTGCGCTTGGCGTCGCGGGTTCGATTCCCGCCCGGAACAAATATTTGTGTGATCCACAAATATATTGTTCTTGGTCTGGGTGTTATTATGTATTTATATGTAAAATTATGTCTGTACACGGTACCCACGACACAGGAGAAATCCTAGTGTGGGAATACTTTATAAAAAGTTATTAGTCACTGAAGAATTCCATCACCTATCTTCGTTCTGCACCATCAGATCAATTCCCTGACATCAGAATATTGTAGTTATATTTATCATCGGAATAGGTAAAGAAAGTTTCAACTCGATTGAAAATCCGAAAAATGGTCAAAAATCAATTGGAAGATTTAACATCTTCCTAACATACTTGTACACACAGTGACTAAACAGAAGCTTGTTAAATAAGTAAGGTTGGCATTCAGATGACTTGCAGAACATTTATCAACATTTCCGATTGACACAGACACCATTTATTTCAAAGAAAGACGATTCGAAAGTTTAGAGAAGTAGGTAGGAGTAAGAGAATTACACGACCATGAAAAACAAATTAAAAAGTTTCCGGTGTTAATGTTGAAAATAATACACTAATATATACGAGGGAGTTCGAAACGCGTGCCACATTTATATTTGGATTACGCAGAAAAAACCCGGGAGCTCCATAATTTATCTTTCCTGCATAATTTATTTTCGTTTCAACGTTTTGTTTCGTACTTAGCTGACCTTTTTGTTTAAATGGGAAAGTAACTCCAATTAAAATATCTTTTGACAACCGAACGATAAAATATCTTTTGAAAACGATGTCATACACATCGTTTTGTACTGTGCCTTAAGTAAAAATTGAGAAATTGTGATCTGTTGTTTCAATATCTGATGTCGTAAGAGCCTTTTACGTGACTAATTGAATATTTCTCGTCAGCTCGCTTCCGTGCTGAGTGCTCGATGAATAATTAAAAGGATTTTTTCTTGAGTGCTCTCACAGTCGCCGTTTGCAGATGACTTTGTACCTTTGGGCTGTGAGGCCCCATTAATGCATTTAGAATGAAACATTTATCATTACACGAGACGGAGACTAAGTCAATACATAACAACACGACACGGTATATCGTCGACGGTACGACATTGTGTATGTTACATTATGATAAGCATTTCATTTTAAATGAAAACCATATTGGCGCCGCGCATAAGTGAATCTTGTTGTCGGCTTGATCGCAAGTATGTTCTGATGAGGTTAATGTCTTCGATACACCTTGATGCTTCCAGATTATTATTCTATAACATGGCAAGGCTTCTTGCCTTCAGTGTCAATGAAAACAAATATAAACCGAATTCTTATTATCCACTGTAATGCCGTCAACATCATAAAATTTACACTTGTTGAATTATGCAGTAAATATTTTCGAAAAATGATCTTGCATACGTAATACATCGTTACATATTTATTTAGATCATCTCTTGATAACGGCATTAATATTTTACCCTACATTTGATTTACAAGCTTATTTGGGACGGAGCAGAGGCGTCGACCATAGATCACGAAAAATGTCTAACCCGTGTATGGAATTTCAAAACTGATAGTGTATTTGAAGGCAATCTATTACCATTGCAAGCCTATAAAGTGTGCAAAGCTTGTAAAAATAGGCGTTACCTCGCCATTCTGGCCAAATGGCGGACGTTAGCGGACGTGTGAAACGTTCTTCCACTACATAAATCAAAAACTTCGGAAGCGAAAACTTCAGGAGCATCCCGACTTAAGGAACAAAGGCAGCTGTTTAGAGAATAACAAAGAAAAAGAAATTTAATATTTCTTACCTCCCAGTCGCTAAGTGATTCTCGTTATTTTTTAAGATCTTTTAATTTGTGTTTACGATAAAGCTCAGGGGTGCAGGCGCGGTTGGTAATTAATTATTTTTTGTTACATAATTTCTCGTTAACGTTTAAGTTAATAAGATTAATAGTAGCCCTGCAGATCCTGCATTGTTGTTTCTTTTATCAGTATACAACGGTTATTGCTTGCTCTTTAGCTTTATTGTTAAATTGTACTGCTATTATACTGAGGTAAATAGCTGGTGGAATAATCTTAAGGAAACAACACCATCGTAGAACCACCTCCATAGATCTTGCGGCTACAGCGTGCAGCGAACATCCGGCGCGGTGGCACCTCGAATAAATCTCGCTTTGTCCAAGGACATTATGTATGCTAACGGGCTTCATGCCTCCAGACCAAACACTAAACTAGCTATATCGTGGTTAACGTTTTGAGAGGGTTTATTGCGACTATTTCTGGCGATAATTTGACGTCACAAAATTTGTCTGAAATTCGCCTTTCCATCAATAGAGGTTTCAGCGGCCGCGCTCCGCCGCTATCTTGAAATTTAGCAAACGTCGGGAAACCTTGATATTTTAGCAGAATTTACACTTTTACCACTTCATTATAAAAACCTCTATCAATCTCGATGACTAGCTACGTCTGCTAAACACGTTTTTATGAAGGTATCTACCTACCACATTTCACAAATGAATCTTAGAATATTCGTACAAGTGTGTAATTATAGCAGTACATTACACACGTTTGGCGTTTTTCGTTTACTAAATTCATAACATTGTGTGTATTTTAAGATATGGGACAGTGAAATGGGAAGTCGGTAAAAGACATTAGAACGTTATAATCGAGTTTTATTGAAATAATGGACCGCAACCAACATGCCCGAGAATTATTTCGAAGGCTATGTTATCCACCTATCCGGACTAGGCTGCGTGGTGGATTATGATCCAATCCTCTTCACGAAAGTGAAGGGAGGCTTTTGCCCAGGCTGAATTACAGTGGTACAATTTACCCAATGTTACAGGCTGAATTATTATTTTTATTATTAGTTCTTTTGACAGAATTCCCAAATCCCGGTGATTTTCATAGCTTACTATAAAAGGAAAACACGTAGGCAGCACACAAGTTCTATAGAGATCCAATCATTTGAATACTTCAGAAACTTTTGATCTTTCGGGTGGAGTGAACTACAACTAAAATTGGAATAAGCTGGGTACGCGTGAGCGAACTCTCTCAGGATTCTTTGGCATTTTCATGCTATAGGGGACAATTGCCTTTCCCTTTTGCTAACAAAGAAGTGTCCTTTACCTATCTAGTTGGATTCTAAGTAGGTAGTTAGAATTGTACATAAATACAATCTTATAGAAAATACTAATATTAATGTTGTTGTCAAAATTCAAGTATCAAATAAATAAATTTGTGTAATTTAAACTAATGATTAGCTTGTACTCGCCTGCAATATCTTTACCATTCACACGATACTATAGGGATATTCTAAGACCTCGATTTTCACTTTTTGTAATTTCATAACTCTCCGATATACGTTGATTGACGTATAAAGGCACAACCTACGTCATCATCTTGTCCGTATAGTGGCATACCTTGCTTTCTTGTACCATGGTTTTACTAAAGGTTCCTAAGTAACATGTCTAGTTAAGCCTTGCCATAAAACTAGTAAGAACCCTGGGAATAGGCAAGTGACGATACGAGCCGACATTTATTGGCTGCGACGGCCGCTGCCGACATTGACGTACGATGTACCGAAAGCGATACTTTCCAACTTATTGGTGACGATTTTTCAAAGTCGTCCGTCAGACGCGACGCTTCCTCATGTAAACTCGTTTTACAACTACATTGTACCTACTATTTACTGCACTGCCTTGGTTCTGAAGGCCACCTAGGTCCGTATTAATAAATGAAGCTCAATAGCGCTACCAAGTGCGCTACCAGCTAATCCACACTCAAAATGTAATCTGCATCTTGAGATCGTTGCTATTTAATAAATGGATATTGAGATGTAGCACTGGCTACTAGATACTGTCTTGTATGTGTCAATTGTGTCATAATCGGATAGCACCTAACCGCTGAGTGTCATTTATTAATTTGCCAGAGATCATGTAAGTTTCTGTTCCTAATCTACAACTTAAGATGTATTTAAATAGAACAAAAGAGCAAGTTCACACTGAAGATAGCTCTCAGAGCTAAGTTTGATTTATTAATACGGACCAGTTGTGTTCGTAGCAAGGACCAAACAAATTAAAAATAATACAATGCTGTACACGGATTCCTTAAGTATGAATATACAAAAAGTATATACGAAAGAAACGTTTCGTTATTCAACGCTATAATGTGTGTAGTATGCTTTTGTTCCGAAAGATCTCGTGGCTAGAGAGAGAAAACCTATTCAGTGTTTTACACATTCCGTAGCGTAGGCACGTAAAAATTAGGTCGAAAAATGAAGCCTGCCTAATTTGTTACTTACCTACTGAATTTGATTTGTAATTTATAAATAACGATTTAAAATTTCGGTCGTGGAACCCCAAAAAGGCCCATCCCAATTACCAGATTTTTGTAAAAAATGATGATTAAATTGGTTCCCTGTTCACATAATAAATTCTTGTAATCAAATATTCGTCTTTGTAGACACAGTTATTACAATTATTTAATGAATAGAGCTGTTTTAATGATCCTTAACGAACTTATCTACACAAAAGTTCGTAATTTTGTATACTTATTTAGTTAAAATTTTACAAAATGACTCAAAGGGATTTCTATCAAAATTGCTTACACATTCACCTTTATTATGACTAAAAGCATCTTTTGAATTTTCTTTTAATACTCGTTCTTATGACATAAATATAAATATATCTGTTTTATGTTTGTAAATTACAGTCCATTTATTATAAGTAGGTAGTAAAAAAGCGCAATGTCTGTAATTTTAACATATTAACTAAAATGTACGGCATCATCATGCCTATTAGCGACAGTGTCATCCCATAAAGCGAGACCGCATTTAAGACCATGTGACAAATTTTGGTTACCACACACCCACACCCTCAAGCCAGTAATTAAACTGTAAATTACAGTTAAGTGCACGCTCGCCCTAAGGTCGTATCGGAACACCCAAGAATACCAATGAGTCGGTGCTTCGGTACTTGGTAACCTTATAGGTTCGTAATCAGAAATTTATTCGGTACCAATGTTTGTAAGTGTTTGTTGGAGTATTACAGAATCGCTCTTTATGTCTGGCCCTTTATTAGAATAATAATGGTTGGGTTGTGCGATTATTGTTTTCCGGGAAATTCGTGCTGTATTCAGAATAATTTAAACCAAAGCACAAAGTTAAGGCGCTAATTTGAAGCGAAATCCTGAATCATTTTATTATTCCGTAACATTGCTCCCAGAAGAAAGAAATTCGACAGCTTCGTGTTCCTATTTCAGAATAAGTCTTAGGGATAAGATTTCGCTTACCCTACATGTAATTGAACAATTGGCCGCATTGGGAACACATTCTTATCAGAATAAACACACATAACCAGGTGCCATAAAAATTATTATCCTCAATAATTTGAGTTAGCAGAAAGAAATTGTAACAAAATGGAAAAAGGACACGTTAGCGCACTAATTTATAGGTTCTCAAAATGAAATACGTTGAATATATCATTTAACACATTCGTGATAGGATTTTTAATTACACTTTTGACTTATGCTTTGGTTTTTGTAAGTGAAAATGTTTATATTCCGTATCCGCAGAATATTACGACAATGATAAACGAGGGACGTCCGTCTGACACACGGCGAAATTACGCCACAATTTCTCATTTATGCTATTTTGTTTCTCTCTCGCCCAATGTGTAGGCTGTTCGGAAATTGGGCAGACGCAAGTCTCGGTACTATAGTGCGACCGTTTAACTCAGTCCTCGCCTGCGGGGTGCAGGGGCGTGGATACGATGTCAAATATATACCTAAGGATATAAGGATAGTGGTGGGTAAGATGTCAAAGGAGAACTATTTAGTAATAGTTAAGGAGATACGCCCGCCTCACGCATCTCCCGCTCCCACTTTTGACATCACACCCCAAGGTCCTGTACTCCGTGGGTGAGGACTGAGTTAAGCGGTCGCACTATAGAGCGTTACTTTTTTCTGGAATAACTGTACGCACGGGCTATCTGCGTACCTACCTATACTATTATAATATTCTCGTTTTTTCATATTATCTTGTCTTGCCTCTAATGTGTAAGTGTTGTTGTTGTGTGCAGTCTTGTAATTTTTTCTTTCTTTCTTGCATTATTTCTTTATTTCTTTTTGAATTTTCTATCTTTCGTTCTTACTTTCTTTCTTTCTTTTTTCTTTCTTATAGAAACATTACATTATCAGGAATTGTTTCAGTAGAACAAGGCATACAGACAAGTGGAAGAGTGGCTGGCCGATGATTAACTGATGATAAGAACCGGTCTTTGGAGGATATACTATTTAGAGAGCAGATACAGTTCTTACTATATGCAGACTATTGTGCAGTTACTGCATAGCAGCAGAATATCCGATTAACATTATTATGATATTCATATTTACAATCAAATAACATCTAAATCGGTTCAGCTCGGTAGGCTTCCATCGAATAATTCCACAAGAAATCTCACATTACTCAATACACTCCGGAGTCAGTGAGACCAATTGATCTGTACCTACTTGGAACATACGAAATATCAGAGCACGCAAAAATCTAATAATGTGAAAGTCAAGTTGAGTGCCTATTGAGTGCCTACATACACGCTAAGGTGTAAGTGAACGTGCTTATGAGTGGCGATCGATAAATTTGTGCTCGAATAATTCTGTATCTTTCCTTTCAAAGAAGCATCCTACCGATTTCGTTATTTGTCAGGAAATGAGTACGTTGAAAATGTGTGTTGGAACGTATAGGAGGATATTTATGAATGGAAATAAGACATCTATTGTAAGGAAAAGACGACCCAACTTCCAGTAAGGACAAAATGCGAGGCAATGAAGGATCAAATAAAAACCCTAATGGTTTTGGACGAAACAGATTGTATAACCGTTTCGTTCAATTCTGCAGAACAGACGGTATATGTAAAATTCAAAACAGGAGGCTCAGCATTATTCTAGTGGACTTTTTAAATAATCATACAGCTCTTAAGAATAAAAAAGTTTTCAGAGATCATTACGCAAACATCAGCTTGCGAAGATAAGCCACATCCATATTCAGAGGCAGATTTAATTACGATTCCACTCAAAAATGCGGCGAAAAAGAAACACAAGAAGTTGAAAGCGGAAAGCAGCAATTCAGTGTGCTTCAGTCTAGCATTCAGCAGAGAAAAACCGTTTTGGCAAGGATCCTATACCAGTTGCGAGTGGAACAACTTGTTTGGTTCAGTTTTCATTTGAAAAACTTCTATTGCAACATTAAACCTAGCTACTTTAAGGCTTAGTGACTGAAATCCCAGGATTTAAAGTCACATTCGCGAGAGCCATGAACAACCGCCGGTGTGGGTGAACAATTAAGCTGGCAGGAACGTTCCTAAAGATATTAGCAAAGTTGCTACATGAAGTGATCCCGTGACCAAACTTCCCCGGTGCCGTTTAGCTCGTAAAAGAACGTAACTGCCGCTCTGAATAGATAATAAGGATTTTATTAAAATTCCTTGTCCTTGTTGTGCCATTCTCATGGCTCCTTCTGGCGAGCGCCCTTTGTTCTGGTGGCATGCGAGTCTTAAATTCTCCCATAGTTGTCCCCAATGAAATTTCACGGCCTCATTTATAGGCCCCTTTTGTGTTTGTTTTTGTATCGAGTTTATTTGCTATGATTGTAAAAGACTTTTTTGTCGTTTGCTTATCTTACCTTCGTTTGCTTAGGACCTAAATTCATGGATATTACGCGCAAAACAGTTAAATAAACATCATAAGCGTGGAATATAAACAAGGTAACATTATATTATGGACACACAAAAATCCCTAAAATAAATATAAACGACAAACAAGCTTTCCCATTTCATTGTACACGACACTGAAATTCAGTCGCGTCCTAAATTAATAAGGTACCTGCGGTAAACAAGGGCCACCTTATTTAAAAAAGATGTAATTTCAATAATTGAGAAATAGGAATATAAAACAGGGCATTTATAGAAGATTAACTTTATTCACAGTCCGAAAAAGTACAATTTTTTGGGTTTCATTCACAGTTCTTAAACATTTTCAGTATTTCAGAAAACCCTCTCTTTGGCCCTTATTAAACATAGGTACGACAATAAGGACCACATGAAAATAATTCTTTTTTTAGATAAATCACTCTTAACGCTCATTTTTCTATTTTTATCTCATATTATTTATCGTTTTGTACTAAATCACGCTTTGTATAAATGTTAATTCAAGAGAAAAACAATAATGGGCCTAATTAAACTAAGGCAACAAAATTGTGTCTTAAAACGTATTCAGTGACTTCATACCTACCATATTACTATATTTCTAAACAAATTATTCATATCAGAAAATAAATCTATAACTGCAAAAAAATCAAAGCAATTTTTTTTTTTTATATGTAAAAAAGGTGTGACCCTTATTACACTAATGAGATTGCATAGTATGACAATTAGCTTTTAATAAACACTATTTTAGTAGTAAATCTTAGGGCAAGAAGCCTTTTTATTCTTGACGCCAAAATAATTTTCTTGCTCGACGGTTACAATTATTCGACGCCCTTGTTTATCAACTTTTCATGTTTTCAAATGGTTTGACAAAGTCCTTCTGGGAATAGAATACCGCGCCGCTTCTGACTGTTGGGACATAGATCCACTTTGAACAGCTGACTGGGATCGATTTAGACGAAATTATTATTATTTGGTGCTAATACTAGTAAATCTAAGAGCCTAATAAGGGCCGGCTCTATTTACATGTCTTATGAGTGGCCCTTATTAGGCCATGAGACATTTTTTAAAAGATTGAATGTAAAATTATTAAAAAGCATGATAGTGATTAAACTCACCTAGATAAGGCAGCACAAATTACTAATAAGAACGGTACAACAGCAAATTTTATAAACAGAAAGTTATATTATTACTCACAATTTTTTGATTTCGTGGAAGTTTTATAGTGGAGCGATGCAGGTTAACCGCCTGGACGGATTACTTGCGACTGACAAGATGGCAGATCGCACAGCGACACAACCGAGTATGTTAGCTTCCCTAATGGCCCTTTATATGTGTGCGTGAGAGGAACCTTATAAAACCGTAAAAAGTGTGGTTTTATAGTAGTGGCCCTTGTTAGACGCCGGCCCTTGTAACCCGCAGGTACCTTACGAAACCAAATGAATACGCGGGAATGATATTTTCGCAACTAGCGTATGAATTTCAGTGGGGGCCAGTTCTTTCGATTCTTTTAATTAGTGCGCCCCTACGCGAAATAGCCACGAGAATTCAATTTTCCGGTCAAATGAGTGGCGGCTGCCAACGCACGGTACTATGCGGTCGCAATATCCAGTTTTCGTTCTTTATTTCCATGTCAGTTCTACAATATGAACTATAGGTACTATTACTTTGCACAATCTGACATGCCAATAAATGCTCTATGCCAATAACTAGGCAACGGGCAACATTATGAGTTTCGTTTACAGGAATATTTGTTGCGTTACTCTGTAGTGCCCACTCGGCTTTCGTCCCACAGGAGTCGTAGGAAGAAAATTGTGCCCACTTGTAACTTTCTCATTCACGTGTTTTTGCCAACCAATCGATATTTTATTGCTCCACCTCTGCAAATAATGTTCGCAAAAAGTACGTTGCCTACGTACTCGTAGTTTTTGCGAACATTCGGGAGTTGGACGCGCTAACAACCATTTCACAACTTCAAATTGGGCTCGTGTTTGCAACCCTCGCGAAATCTAGATTGTGGCTCGTTTAAAAGTAACGGCTGGACAACAACCTTGAGTCGAAATGAAATCTGGGGGCACGGCAGTGCCCCCGCCAAGTCGAGCAAAACAAAAGGCACGGCCGTACTATCCTTTTCTCGAAGCGATTCGAGCCATTTTCGACCCCCTGTAACTTCGTTATGGATAAAACTAGAAGCCTAAATTTTTAGTGACCAAGAGGGCATCACGCCTACAGATAATAATCCAAATTACATTAAATTTGAACCAGTAGTTTAAGAATTATTGCAAGTCAAAGTTCCTAAATTTTGCTGCCCACTGACTGACTGACTGACTGACTGACTGACTGACTGACTGACTCACCGATCATCAAAATTCTAAGGTACTTCTAGCCGTCCCACAAGTTTCAAATTTTGAATATAGCTATTGTTTAGCCTATAAACCAAGGAAAAATTCTGACATTCCATAATTTCCATCCCGTTTTCTAGATATATCATCTGCATAAATAACTTTGTATTCCCATATAAATCTCATTAAATTGTATGTAATTACAAAGTTACTTTTACAGTTCATAATTAGACGTCATTTAAATTGAATGAAATGGGTAATAGGGGCTAAAAATGAGAAACGGCTTCGAGAAATTCGATAGTTGAGCGCTTTTTATAAACTTCCACGATAGGTAGGTAGGTACACCTACCGCGGATAGAGAGATACAAATCCCTATAGGTACTATACCTCCCTATATATAGGTTGAACAAATTCGTTACCTAGGTACATTAAAATAGGTACCTAGGTACCTTATACCTGATATGCATCTGTGGAGACGCAAAGGCACTCGTTCATGATAATCTATGAGCATGACCTATGTTCGCAAGGGGCCGCCCCGGCCGCGTAGGCGCAGGGCGCGCGTTTATGCGTGTTTCGCAAAAAAACGAAATAAAGAAAGAAAACCTACAAAAAGAAATGAGATCCCATCAAAAACATTACATGTACAAAAATGCACAAGTCTCGCAACGCAGTTTATCTGCCGTAAAAAGTTGTGAGATCGAATGTAAACCAAGTCGGTTAATTTCAATACCTACCTATACCTATCTATGGGAGCAGTTATATCTTTATTTCTTTAGTAAATAGAGTGTCTTGGCGATTGTACACGGGAGCATAATCTACTAGGCAATCTAAATATAGTCTTCCGTATAGGTGTACTTTCAAACAAATACAAGCACAAAGCGCTTAACATAGATTTATGTTGCCATGTGCAATTGCCAAGTCACTTTATTTACTAAAGAAATAAAGATATAACTGCTCCCATAGATAGGTATAGGTAGGTATTGAAATTAACCGACTTGGTTTACATTCGATCTCACAACTTTTTACGGCAGATAAACTGCGTTGCGAGACTTGTGCATTTTTGTACATGTAATGTTTTTGATGGGATGTTTAATGTCTTGTACCGAGACGGCGAAAACATCTCACTTCTCATACAACTTTGTCTACATAAAGTGAGAATTTGTTAGTTGGCTGACGCCGAATAACTTTGAACTTTCCCGTTTCGAGGAATTATACTGTAGGTATATTTATTATCGGATAGGTTGGGTCAGTAGGGCGGTTAACTTGTACTTATTTGTATGTAATTGACAAACATGCACGTGTTCTGTATCGATTCTTTGTACACTCAGCATTCAAGTTGTGGTAAAAAATATTGTCAATTTCATTTCATTTACCTACCTATTTAGAGTCAGGAATAGGTACTATACTTATTATACATTAACATGCGAAATAATACAAACATTATATATATAAAATCGGTACCTACACATGCCTGTTTGGGTTTCATGTTCAAAAAATCTGGACACTATAATTCTAAAGTTAGAGAGTGTTGTTTTAATCAAAACTCTAAATAGGTCGTTACGTAACTATTAAACAGGCAACTGAAGTTTCTGACATAATTATATATTTATAAAAGTGGTGAAAGTCTAGTGAGCGAACGTTCGCCTTCCAAACGAAGGGTGGCGAGTTCAAATCCAGTGCAGGCACGTCCCAATAAGACATGTACGTAATTATCACTCGCTTTTCGGTGAAGGAAAATATCGTGAGGAAACCAACATGCCCGAGAATTATTTCGGAGGTATATTATCCACCAATCCGGACCGGACTGGGCTCCCGTGGTGGAATATGGCTTAATCCTACTCATGAAAGTAAGGTGAGGACTTGGCCCAGCAATGGGCTAGTTACAGGCTGAATTATTATTATTATTATACCATTATACCTGCAATGCGAAAAGCGACCATTTGATCGAATCAATTTATACGAAAGTGACTGTAACTTACTTGTGAACTTCCAAAGTTGTTGAATCAAAGTTACACGGCACCTGTTTGTTATTTGATTTATTCTTTTGGTTACATTTGCACTCAACTTACACAAAGATCTTACGTTTCCTCTGATCTTACGTTTATTATTTTATCAGTGCTTAATACGCTGAAACCTTTTTTTAAATTTTTATAGGTTAGCATTTCACCTCTACCTCACCTGGCCTTAAGGGATGATGTGGTTAATTCACCGATTAATTAAAATAAAGTAATATATTAAAATAATATTATAGAAGCGGTGATAGCCTGGTGGGCGAACGTCCGCCTTGGAAACAAAGGGTGGCGAGTTAAAATCTCAGTGCGGGCACGTACCAATGTGTTTCTTGTTAAATATGTGTACGTAATTATCACTCGCTTTTCAGTGAAGGAAAACATCGTGAGGGAACCAACGTGCCCGAGAATTATTTCGGAGGCATCTTATCCACCAATCCGGACTACGCCCCGGTGGTGGGCTATGGCCTAATCTTCCTCACAAAAAGTGAGGAGAGGCCTTTGTCCAGCAGTGAGACAGTTACAGACTGAATTATTATTATTATTATTATAATTATACGCCTCCGTCTCAACCATAGTGATTTCTTAGTCTACTTACTTAGATGTTATATTAGGTAACAACCCTAGATAATATATCAATGCCTTATTCATAAGGAAACATCTGATTTCACTTAGAATGTTCAGCAATCAATACTGAGTGTGTATTAGAGGCACAATGGGCCTCCGCTTAACCCTTGCGGAATATCAATTTGATTGATTTTGGAGTAGTTGAAGTGAACGGGGTAGACATCTGAAGGCCTGAACTATTTAATTATCACCCTTGGGGTAGGTACCTACTTAAGTACCGCCCGTCTCCTATCGGGTCTCCTTTGCTTGTGTATGGCTTTGGTTTATAGACATGATATTTCGAGATTTGTCATACATGCTACAGGATGGTCGATCTTATAGTGTTACTGAGCTTATTTTATTATATTATTATTATATATTCATTATTTATTTCATCATTATATATTATACATTCTTATATTCATTATTTATTTTGATTAAAGGTAAATTGATTACGTACAGAACCAGACTATCATATTTACATACTTCCCTTACTTATTACATATTTCCCTAAAGTTTAGAGACTGATTAACTGAGCTAAGTTCCTCCTCGAGTACGTATATTTTCATCATTAGAAGTTTCATTTTCAATCAATCAATCAATCAATCAATCATTTATTCATAAGAATAATTGTACAGAAGATAGGTAGGAATTAAGTCCAATACAAAGCAACACCCATTCAAGGTTCCAGACACAGAGACTAACCAGAGATCCGCTCCCCACTCCGCAAAGACCTCCATATCCGAACTAAGTCATGAACTTGTATTTCAGTACATGGAGGCACCCTGAGAAAGGAAGAGACAGGACTCCGATAATCACGTCTCTGTATATGGAACTAACAATATAAAAATATATTTTTATACACATATTGTTGGTACAGGGGTTCGGTACTTGAGCTTTATATACAAATATTAATTTAAACTGTTAATCCTACCATAGGATGCCTAGTTAGGTGTAGAAACCTGTGAGTAGGCATCATAATTGACAAGATTTATTTTAAAGATCGTTGTCTTTGCAAAATAAAAATATTAAAATGATACAAAAAACTTAATTGCTAGAGAAATCACATGTTTAAGCTTACTTAACACTATTTCTTGTGTGTTTGGGAGGGGGGGGGTTTATCTGTGTGGATCGTGCGGTGGAGGAAAAGAAGGGGGTGGGGGGATAAGTGAGAGGATGAGTGTGTGTGTGTGTATGTGTGTGTGTGTGTGTGTGTGCGCGCGCGCGAGTGTGTGTAAGGGTGCGTGTGCTTATGTGTGGTGTGCGTGTATGAGTGTGTGTGTGTGTGTGCGTGTGTGTAGATAGTATGTGATGACTAATGTGGATATCTGGTGTGATGAATATGGTCGTATGAGTTGGATATAGAGTACGATTAAGAAAATCTCAAAAAGTTCCTATAATAATGTGCTTTGTTTTTATAAGTCAAATTGAAGTAGTTCTTCTGTTTCAGAATAATTCAAGTCAAAAAGCCAGGTTGTAACTTTATGGTTAGTTTCGAGTTTAGTTAGAGGGTATATATTGAGGTTCTTATTTATTCTATTATATAGTTGACTACTGATAATGGGAAAGAAACGGCTGTAGAAGCTCGTTCTATGTTGGTCAACAACGCAAACGCGATCGTTTCGTCGTTTTGCCATATAATGGTGTTTGTTGTATGAGACTGCTGGATGTTTATGTATTATTGTTTGTAAGATGAAGAGTCGTCTTACTGATAATACTCTGCTATCCAGGTACAGCTCAGAAGTCGAGTAGCGGTAAGGCTTTTTAAGCATTACTTTTAGCACTGTTCTTTGGGCTCTTTCCAACTGCAGCATTTTGGTTTTTAGTGAGGCGCCCCATACCGTGATACAGTATCTTAGCAGTGACTCGCATAAAGCAAAGTATACCATTTTAAGTATGTCCTTGCTAGCAGAGCTTCTAAGAGTTTTAAAAATGTAGATTAATTTTCTTGTCCGGGATGTTATAGCGTCTATGTGTGCGTGCCAGTTTAAGTTTTCATCTACAAGGATTCCTAGGTACTTTATTTTATCAGTCCTGGACAAGGTGCCACAACCGCAGGAATTATTAGGGTTGACACAAGTATGAGCTTTGATTTCGTAGTTGTCACTATGGGGTTGGGTCGAAGAATTAATAGAAAAAGTTACATATTTAGTTTTTTCTACATTAAGTGTAAGAAGGTTGTCAGCTAGCCAAGACATAACAACTTGCATAGCATTTTCAGCATTCGCTTTTGTTTTAAGCCAGCTTTCTCCTCTAACGAGTATGGCTGTATTTTATCAAAGTATTGAATCGTAAATAGGTACTTATGTCAGCCTTAGGTCACAACTATGTTCTTGAAGTTATGTTATGCCATTTCAAAATCTTAATCGTTGCGTAAACGGACAGAGCGACGCCTAGGTTTACTGAAAGCGGGCTCATCGGGGTTCCGACGAGGCTCTTAAATGAAGCCACAGTTCTAAAATGCCGTAAACAAAGTTATGTTGAGATTTCGCTAAGTTACAGATTAATCGATTACATTGCGGGCAAGATTGGACAAGTTTACTCGGGTTGAAGTTCCCACATTTGTCTGTAACATGGCTAAATTCAGGCGACGAGATATGATGCTGCTATATTATCAACATTGCACAGCGGTCGAGCTTTATTGTTGTTGTTTTGGATACGTATGTACCTACTGGATTGTTTAGAATGACTTTAGATAGAAAATGGATAGTCTAAACTCAGTCTTCATAGTATCAAAACTGTCAATTATTTATTTAATTGTAAACGAAATAAGAACACGAGATAAGAAGTCTCACATCATCATAAATTAAACGATAATGATACGCGGGAAACCAATTATCCGCCCGGTTTTATTGCATTGAGCATTTGAAAGCCCGTGCACATCATTTGGCAATTTTAAATTATCTTTACAAAGGAGATATTATGGTCGAAACGACCATGAGTAAGGGTCGTAAAAAATGGCTGTTAGCAGTAGGTAGGTACATTTATAATGGCTGATACAAATAGGGCGACAGTTTTAAATACTAAAATAAGAATAGGTAGGTAATAAGAAACCCTTCTCTCTTAAACCTTTTTATCTCATTAGGCTCATCCGATTGGCTTATAAAAACAGCCAGTAATAGCATTATAAATGTGTAACAAGACCTTCAGTCCTTCCTTCCGTAAGGTGTCCATTTTATGGGCTCAATTACGAACTCCTTAGAACGGCAAACTTTCCCATTTGTGAACACTGCGTATCTTCGAAGGAAACTCAGTCAATAATTGAACTAGTTGCTGCGATCTAATAGGGAAACTATGTGACTTCAGATGCTTGCATCGAACCTATAGTGCTCGTTTATACGTGACTTTAGGCATCATTTCAGAATTTTAGATGCTTGGATCGAAATTTGTACTTGTTTGTAATAAGACTAGGTTCTTACAAACGGCGCAGTGGAGAGTTGGCGTACAGCGGCGGCGAATGAGGGTAGTGTGTGCTTTGCAACTCTACAGCACCGGGTTCGAAACCTCAGTCAATGACTATTTGCGGAATTACACCACATCGTATTGAAGGGCACTGTTCTTATTGGTATCGACTGATAACAGAGAGGCCCTGCAGCGGCTTGACTACCCTGAAACCAGAGACCGAGCGGCAACAAACAAAAATATTACAGTCGTTTCAGCACATGTGACTACAAATTTTATCTTTCTAAATTACAACCCGAAAAAAGTTAAAACAATATTTAAAAAAATATTTAAAACTTTATCCAATAACTGGGATCAAACTCGACGACTCCTATCACCATGACGTCACAATGAAATATTTCAGCTCATGCAATCAGGTTGCTGGCGTGAAAAATGCACATATTTTACATGAAAACATTATTCCCATATATTTTATTTGTTATGATAAATGTTGCACGGCCATTCCCATGTTCCATTTCGTGCGTGAAAAAAGTAATGATTTATATTGCAGCGATAGGCTTCATACAGACATGCGAGTGTAATAGAGGTATGTAGGTATATATAAAAGTGTTTGTTGCTGTTTGGCGAATGCGGTAGGATTGGCCCTAGTGTCATATTTTGTCAGGCCGCTCAAGGGCCTCTGACGTAGTGGAAAAAACTAGGCGTGCAATATATAACTTTAAATACATGTTGAATATAGGTACTTTCTGAATACAGCCGTAACTCGTATGCAGTACTTCAACATGACAATGAATTATGGTAGTAATAGTACATGGGCGACTTTAGTAAAAAACAAGTGATCAAGTATCTTTTCACTTATTTCCAAACAAGTGAAAAGATACATAGATGTTTTAAAAAGTGTAGTAAGTCACTGTCTTTGTTAGAAATATTAGATTCTATAAGTAGAAACATAGACCTACTTATAAACGGCTTTTATAAAAAAAATGCTCCTGTTTCTTTCGTAATTTAAAGTCGTGGTGCAGAAATATCCGAAACTAAGCAGGAATTGCCAGCGGGGAAGAGCTGTTCCGTCTGGCGAGAAACAGACAGGAATATTTGGAGCTGACGGCCAACCTCCAGAAGTAGCCAGGCGCAGGAAGCAGAAGTAACTGATCTATGACTTTCTGTAATGCTGCATCACGATGGAAATATAATGAGAAAAGATACGTATGGTAGATAATTTTAGGTTTCTACCTTGCGGGATGCGGGCTGATCCCAGTAATAATTAGGGGGGAAGTTTCTGCGAGTGGAGAGTCTCAAGATGGCCGTGAGGTGGTAACTTTAATCACATGTAACTAGTGGGAAATGCTACGTACCAATCCAGCACCAGGAAGAGAGAATATCCAGCTCCAGTTGTCCACAAATACGCCACTTCACTTTGTAGGTATCACCGTGGTATCGATACACCGGCCGGCGGCGGGAGCGTCACTTTGGATTGTCGTTTACACACGTAACAGCGGGGTTGCGAGGAGCGGAGTCCGAGATTCCTATTAGAATCTATCTATGCGGGGGATGAAGGCTAACACGACACGTTAACTTTCATGTAAATTGATGCGGTTGAGCGGAGCGTCGCGGAGGTCCGATTAGGCAGACGTGCGAGGTCGAACTAGCGGAAGGAAATGCGTCGACGCATAGAACGAACTTCCGGAGTGCATCTTTCGCTCCTGCGTTCATTCCTAAGCGTAGATTGGTGCGTTTGGCATCTCACCACAGATTACACATAAAAAAGAACCATCCCCCCGGCCTTCAGGAGATAAAGAAGTCTCCTGAACTAACAAGAGAAATATAGAGAGATGCTAAACAAAAAAAATGCGGAAGGCGGATGCGGAAGTATTCTGCTCCCAGGGAGACAGAAAAACTTGAATTAAAAATATATTAAAACTAAGAGAGGGTAAAGTTAAGTTTATTGTGAAGGTAGAACACAAAGCTTCACAACAGGTCGTACATATGTACCATTTTTTGTGCGTACCGTTACTACTCTGACGGTGCCGTCAGATGCCGGATGTATATCCTCTACAATGCCTAAAGGCCACTGCAGCGGCGGTGAGTTTTCCGTTTTAAGTATAACTACAGTTCCTTTTGTCACCGGATTAGATTTAGTATTCCATTTAGCGCGGGTTTGTAAAGTATTTAGATATTCTTGTCGCCAACGATTCCAATATCTCTGAACGATTTGGTCAGTCAAGCGTTTATTGCGAACTAAATCTGCCGATGTAGGATTAGAGCGTGCGTCATAATGAAATGATTCCAGCGGACCCGGAGTGAGAAAGTCAGATGGACAAAGAGCCTTGGGCTCCGCGGGGTCAGAACTTAAAACAGCGGTTAGCGGTCGACTGTTGAGGAGCGATTCAACTTGAGTCAAAACGGTAAGTAACTCTTCATACGTGAGCAAAACATCACCGATTACGCGTTTTAGAATTAGTTTTACGCTGCGGACATTGGTTTCCCAAATGCCACCAAAATGAGGAGCACTGGGCGGGTTCAGATGCCAGGATATGCCTTGTGTGACCGTTTCCTCTGCGAAGGAATTGCAAAAGGCTTTAGACTTGAGAAAGCCATTCAACTCGTCTAGTTGGGCTTTGGCGCCTAAGAAGTTTCCACCATTGTCTGAGAATAGTTCTAGACAATTGGAACGTCTCGATATGAATCGACGGAAAGCGCGAAAAAAAGAGTCCGTACTCAAGTCTACAGCTAATTCTAAATGTACTGCGCGGGTCACTAAACATGTAAATAAACAAATGTAGGCCTTTTCTTTGCGAGCGCCGCGGTATCTGCTTATCCGTATGTTGATGGGACCGGCATAGTCCACACCAGTTCGCGAGAAAGGCTTTGCTTCGTTTACGCGAGGCGCGGGGAGGTCCGCCATGAATGGCGCCTCGGTACGCGGATTTACTTTGAAACATTTGTTACAAAGGCGAAAGCGACGTTTTACTATGCTGCGTCCGGAAATTATCCAGAATTTTTGTCTCAATAATGACAACAATAAATGCGGTCCAGCGTGTAAATATTTGCGGTGATAATAATCGATTAAAAGATCAACAATATGATTATTTTTGGGAAGCAGTAGGGGATGTTTAGCGTCAAAGCTGAGCGACGATTTTTCTAAACGTCCTCCCGTGCGCAGTAAACCATTTTCCAAAAATGGCGTGAGCGGTATTAACGATTTTGAAACTTTGCGATTATTTGAGAGGGCGATAATGTCGTGTTTGAAATGCTGTTGTTGAAGTGCTTTTACAACAACATTTTCTGCATACTGTAGATGCGAAAGTTCCATTCTATTGGAACGCGGAATTTTTCCTAAAAAGCGGTATAGATATACGACTATGCGGAGCAGCTTGGACCAAGAAGACACTTTCTTAGCCAGCGTGCAAAGAAATTGCGGTTGTTCTTCAGTACTGATGAAAACGTTTGTGCATTTTTTAATCTCTAACAGTTTGTCATCAGCTGAGAGATCAAAAGTGAACCGGTTAATCGGCCACGTATTCAAGTCGTCACAAGCCCAAGGTGGACCGTGCAACCATAGCGTGTGATTCAGGAGTTGAGCGGGAGAAAGTCCTCTGCTAATACAATCGCTAGGATTAAGCGTCCCATCAATGTGGAAGACATGTTTGGGATCAAGATGCTCTTGAACTTGAGCGATGCGGTTGGCAACAAATGTGTCGAAGCGATGCGGTGCGGAATGAACCCAATGTAGGGCCACCGTTGAATCAGTGAACGCGAAAATGTCATCGATTTGACAGCGAGGCGATATAGTGTCGATAACAAACCGCATGAGCTGAGAAAGCAACAACAGAGCGCAGAGCTCCAAGCGGGCTAACGAAACGACCTTGAGCGGGGCGACTTTACTTTTCGCGCAGATTAAATTAATCTGATTAGGGCCAGACTCGGGCTGTATGCCTAGGTATACTACGGCACCCATCGCCTTTTCACTCGCGTCGGAAAACCCTAACAGTATTACGCGAGCGTTAGGTACAATTCCTAGAAAGCGCGGTATTTTAAATTTTTCTAAGGCGGGAAGTTCGCTTAGAAACCGATTCCAAGCGACGCAGATGTCATAAGGCGGTTGATCGTCCCAATCGATATTGGCGATCCAAAGCGCTTTGATTAGAAGTTTCGCGTATAATATCACAGGCGCACAAAATCCGTTTATGTCCCACAACTTCGCTATCGTGGAAAGCATTAAGCGTTTTGTACATTTCGTCTGTGGATTGAATTTAAGCGCGATCGAAAATTCATCCTCATTCGGTGACCAGATCAAGCCGAGCAGTTTTAAGTTGTCCTCTTTGTCGAATTCAATTTTAGAGGTCACGCGGTTTTCTTGCGGAATTGCGTTTACAACGACGGAGGAGTTGCTCATAAATTTGACTAAATCGAATCCTCCGCGTTTAAATAGTTCGATTAAATCGCGGGCTAACTGAACTCCCTCAGAATCTGTGCGCACCGAAGTGCCTAAATCGTCCATGTACAGATCATGCGACGCGACCTTGGAAGCGAGCGGGAAGTCAGTTTCACTATTCGCGAGCTGCCTAACAGTTCGCATCGCCAAGAATGGCGAGCAACGCAGGCCGAAACATACTCGGTTGAATCGGTACAATTTAACTTCATCGTCTCCGTCAAATTTATACAAAATATTTAAGAAACGGCGGTCTTCTTCGCGTATACCTACCTGCAAAAACATTTGTTTTATATCTGCGGTTAATGCGACCGGAAACAATCTAAACTTTAAGATTATCGCGGTTAAATCTGCCTGTAAATTTGGCCCAGAGTGCAGAACATCGTTTAACGCCACTTGGGTACTCGACTTCATACTCGGATCACAGACAAGTCGTAGCGGTTTTCCAGGTCGGCTTACGCCGTGATGCGCGATGACGTAATATCCGTCATTTTTATTTAAAGCGGGAGCGGGAGAAACAATATCGTTTTCTAGATAATCTGTCATTACTTGATCGTAGTCACTTTTTAATGTTTTGTTTGTTTGGAATTTACGATCAAGATAAGAATAGCGGCGCGTTGCGGTGGTCAAGGAATCTCCTAGCAAGGTGGAAGGTTGTGAAAAAGGCAAGGCGGTTTCATAACGTCCTGACGGAACGTCACGGTGCGTATTAGCGACATAGAAGTCTTCACATTCTTGGTCAGCTCTAGACATATGTTTTTGTGTGGGTACGGACTCGAGCTGCCAAAACTTGGAAACTAAATCCTCAATCGATTCATCACTCGATGTGAAGAAGGAGCGGTTAGTTTGGTTATGCGCGGTGTCATTATTATAGGAAGGTAGCGAGGCCGTTGACCCCATGACTACGTATCCGAATGCGGTTTCCAAGGCGTCGGGTTGACCCGGAGGCCCCAGTAATTTTCCAGGCCGCAAGATTTCGGCAAACACTTCGGAACCCAACAAAACCTCAATGGGTCCAGGATTATCGAAACGCGGATCAGCGAGCGGAATTTCGAAAAGATGCGTGGACGCGGAGACATCAATGGAACAAGTCGGAAGTTCATCCGAAATTGTTTTAATCACAAGCGGTTGAATTTGCAAACAAAAGTTGCGATCGAGACGCGAGTACAAGGTCAGGTTTGTAATGCCTAAAATAGGTTGCGAGCTGCTGCCTATTCCCATTACGGACTTATCCGAACAATCATTAAAGACGCGGAGACCTAACTGCTTGCATGCCTGCTTAGTTATAAAGTGATTTTGCGATCCGTTATCAATTAAAAATCTAACTTTCCTAACGGACCCGTCATTAGATTTCACGTCCGCGAGAGCGGTACCTAACAAAACATTTTGTGATTTCCGTTCGTGACTTAAGTTCGCGTTAGCGCTCATACTACAAAGCGATACAACTTTATCACTAAGCTTCGAATCATTACTGCGCGATACGAGCGGAGCGGGTGCAGCGGGTGGCGCGGGTGGCGCGGGTGGAGCGGGGCGGAGCGGCGGCGCGGACGTAGTATCGTCAAAGAAATGCAGCATACTATGATGCTTTTGTTGACAGTGCTTGCATGTATTCGTAGACTTACATGCGTATGCGGTATGTTTTTTACCGAGACAGTTAATGCATGCATTACTGTTTTTAATAAATTTATAACGGTCGCGGGACGATAACGTTTTAAAGTGAGAACACGAATAAAAGTTGTCGTGTTCTGGTTGATCACATAACGAACAACTTTTTGTTGTGTTGTTGTTGTTGTTGTTATTGTTTACAACAAAAGAACGCACGTTGTTTCGAGGCGCAGCAGTATTATTCTGAATCTTAGGTTTCGCGTAGGCAGGGGAACCTGACTGGTCACCTGTGCGGTTGAGAACTTTGACGCGGTCGCGGACAAAAGAAATTAACCCGTCTAAATTAGGTATTTCATCGCCTCTGTTTTCCATCTCGAATAAGCGAGCGGTCTCTTTATCTAGCTTTTGAAGCACGGTGTATGTCATGACGAAGTCGCAAACATTAGGTAACTTTAGGTTATTTAATGCTAAGTAGGCATTAGCGAATTGATCTATAAAAGACTCAAGGTTATTTGCGGTTGCGGATGCGATAGGTTTTAGAGAAAACATCTGATCTAGGTATGTAACGGCTAGACTGCGTTTATCTTCGTATTTCGATATGAGTGCGTTATATATCGTGTTATAGTTTTCCGCACAAGGAACAATACCTGTGCAAATGGATTTCGCTTTACCCGTGAGTTTACCTATCAAGTAATACATTCTTTCCGTGTCAGACAAAGATGTATTTAAATGCACAGCGTTATTAAATGTGGCATAAAACAATGGCCAATTTTGCGGTGTTCCGTCATATTCCGGAATTTCTATCGGAGCTAATCTAATCAATGGTTTACTCGACGTAGTCTTAGCTTCTACTTTTGTAGGCGGCGGCGTAAACAACGACATTTTGCGTTTAATGCGGCAATACATATCTTCAAACGACAACCAATTTTGAAAGTTAGGAATAGCTTCCTTATCAGTTTTTAATAAAGCTGTATTGTATTCTTTCGCGTATAATTGGAAGTTATTTCGGACATCTTCCAAACTTTCGACTGAGCACAGAAAATTATCAAGTGCTACAGGATCATTTAAATTACAGGTCGAATAATCGTAAATGACCTGAAGGCGTTGAACAAATAAATCTCTTTGACCTTCTAAAAGTTTCAATTTTTGTTCATTAGCGGCCATGATGAATTGATGACCTAGTTGCAATACGTAGGTATCGTGCGGAGATATTGAAATAGAATGCGTTTGCGTTAAGTTTTTATTGAAATAATGCGGGAATTAATTTAATGCGGTTACAGAAGGAACGTATTTAATTTATGTAGCTAAAATATTAAGCTTTCGTGAAGATGTATGACGATAACGATGTAGCGTGTACGCACGAAAAATAGTACAAAGATGGCGAATTTTTTTTCCACAACTAGAAATAATTAAATATGAATTAGAAACAGCTAATTATCACCGAAATCCGGTGTCGAAGGACCATTAAATGGTAGATAATTTTAGGTTTCTACCTTGCGGGATGCGGGCTGATCCCAGTAATAATTAGGGGGGAAGTTTCTGCGAGTGGAGAGTCTCAAGATGGCCGTGAGGTGGTAACTTTAATCACATGTAACTAGTGGGAAATGCTACGTACCAATCCAGCACCAGGAAGAGAGAATATCCAGCTCCAGTTGTCCACAAATACGCCACTTCACTTTGTAGGTATCACCGTGGTATCGATACACCGGCCGGCGGCGGGAGCGTCACTTTGGATTGTCGTTTACACACGTAACAGCGGGGTTGCGAGGAGCGGAGTCCGAGATTCCTATTAGAATCTATCTATGCGGGGGATGAAGGCTAACACGACACGTTAACTTTCATGTAAATTGATGCGGTTGAGCGGAGCGTCGCGGAGGTCCGATTAGGCAGACGTGCGAGGTCGAACTAGCGGAAGGAAATGCGTCGACGCATAGAACGAACTTCCGGAGTGCATCTTTCGCTCCTGCGTTCATTCCTAAGCGTAGATTGGTGCGTTTGGCATCTCACCACAGATTACACATAAAAAAGAACCAACGTATGTCAAAATATTCAAAGATAAATTAGGTTTCGCTGTAAGTTTAGGTTATAACGGAAACTAATAAGAGATTTATTTTGCATTTATGAGCTCCCCGTCAACCGGTCTTGAGAAGGGTTAAAGATGACAACAACCGACAGAGGTCGCCTTTTATGCGCACTGCTAAAGGATTATGTCCCTTGCCTTATTCAAAGATAGGTCACCCGTAGTACATAATATATACATCTATAAATATGTATTCATCGGTGGCGTACCAAAAGCACCAACATTTTAATCTACGGTACAAAAGATCTACTCTGATTGCAATAAAATTCAATTATCAAAGCAAAAATAAAATTACTTAGGTACACACTTTAAAATAATTGTATTTTGAGACAGATGGCTGTATCAGATATATTATTCATAACAAGATACCTAAAATAAGATAAACTGCACATAAGCCACATTAAAACATTTTAAATCTGAATAATATCTTTTGAGACTCCGTATGTATGCATACAAAATATTACTTAATTTATATAAAAATAAATATCCAACCAACAAATTGCACGAGAAAATCTTAAATAGGCAAAAAAGTAGTTTAAAATGAGTTGCCTGAGGGGATGAGTACAAAAATGTTCAACGAAACATTTTCAAGTTAGATGGTGCTTACTGAAAGAAATATGGGAGTCTTTAAAAGCCTCGTTTACTATAATATTATGTAGATGTACACAAGAGCATCAAAGGTTTGCTTGCTTCTATTTATTTTTGTTGTTTATGTTCTCAAGATACAAAGAAAATTTAACGTTGATATTAGATGATTTTGATATGATATTTAAAAAATACATAATCCACTGGTTCTTCTAAGACTGGAATGCACCAACATTTCATCAGATCAGTGTGTAGCTCAGAAGTAACAATAACTTTAAACATTATGTAAGATAAGCGTAGATACTCATAACTTAGAAAATCAATGTGAATATATAAACTTTACTGAAGTTCAACCATGGCACACAATACCTATGTTAGTACCCTTTTTCTTTTTTTTTTTTGACCCGGGGAATGCATTACGCATACCACCCTGCCCCTCCCCCCCGAAGGGGGGAGGGGCAGGGTGGTTATGTGGGACTCCTCCGCCCTTGAAGAGGACGGGTATACCCACCAAACCCCGGGATGTTCCTCCGGCCAGCCATGGGAGCAGGGTCGCGGGACCGCTATTGCTACTCTCCGCAACCCCGCTCTAGCCACGTTCGCCCGTGGGCGATCCCGCCTCCGCGGAGGGACGCACTGGAACATACAGCGCGTCCCCCCCCCACCTCCTCGAGCCTACGCCAAAGCGCCCGGCCCCCCCCCGTCTACGTCCAACTCCCGAACCCGACCACGATTCCACCGTGCGGTCCTTGTCTGGGAGCGGACCACCTCCCCGGGTCGGCAAACGCCGTCCCCCCACCTCCTCGAGCCCGCACAACTGTGCTCGGGCCCCACCTCCTCGAGTCCGCACGACTGTGCTCGGACCCCACCTCCTCGAGTCGGCGCCGCGCACCACTACCCCCCCCTCCACGTCCGACTCCCGAACCCAACCACGAATCCACCATATGGCAGCTGTCCGGGAGCGGACCCCCTCCTCGAGTCGGCGCCGCGCGCCACGACCCCACCTCCTCGAGTCCGCACGACTGTGCTCGGATCCCACCTCCTCGAGCCTGCGCCATTTTTTTTTTAAACCGCCCGGGCCCCACCTCCTCGAGTCGGCGCCGCGCGCCTCGACCCCCACCTCCTCGAGCCTGCGCCAAGCGCCCGGGCCCCCCCTCCACGTCACACTCCCGGCACACATCCATCATTCCGCTGTATGGTAGGTCCGGGAGCGGACCACCTCCTCGAGCCCGCACAACTGTGCTCGGGGCCCCCCCTCCTCGAGCCTGCGCCAAGCGCCCGGGCCCCCCCTCCACGTCCGACTCCCGAACCCAACCACGAATCCACCGTATGGCAGGTGTCCGGGAGCGGACCCCCTCCTCGAGTCGGCGCCGCGCACCACGACCCCACCTCCTCGAGTCTGCACGACTGTGCTCGGACCCCACCTCCTCGAGCCTGCGCCATTTTTTTTTTAAACCGCCCGGGCCCCACCTCCTCGAGTCGGCGCCACGCGCCACGACCCCCACCTCCTCGAGCCTGCGCCAAGCGCCCGGGCCCCCCCTCCACGTCACACTCCCGGCACACATCCATCATTCCGCTGTATGGTAGGTCCGGGAGCGGACCACCTCCTCGAGCCCGCACAACTGTGCTCGGGTCCCACCTCCTCGAGCCTGCGCCGAACCGCCCGGGCCCCCCCTCCACGTCCCGGCACATCCGGGAGGGGACGGCCTCAATCCACCGAAGTGGAGAAGCCCACCGCAGACGCACACACGCGCCGCCCCGCTCGCGTCGCCGCTACCCGGCATACGGCCGAGACGCCGACCGAGCCCCGCAGCCACTCAAGGCCGCCTCAACTCGCGCCGCCGCTACCCGGAATAAGTCCGAGACGCCGGCCGAGCCCCCCCGGACCGCCGAAGCAGTCTGCCTCAATCCACTACCGTGAAGAGGCCCCCCCCGGGCAGACCACCCTTCCTCTGCCCAGACCCCCCCCGGCCTCTCCACAATCCACAGTGCCCTCTGCTAATCAGAGGGACACGTGGAGAGGCCCCCCCAATCGCCCATGAGACCCCGTGCCGTGAACACGACACGGAGCCCCATGGACGACACCGCGGCGCCCAGGGTTTTAGTTACGTCTGTTCCAGAGGGGACCAGACCAATAACAGGCAGCAACCACGTGAAGGATTACCCTGGACTTGCCTTGAGGATCTACACGACTTGCGCTCTCCCTCAAGACCGACGCCTCCGCACCCATCCGGGATGAGTACGGAGGACCCGGGTTTACGCGTCAGTGACGGATAAACCCAGGCCCGCCCACCTATGTTAATACCCTTTTTTTTTTTTTTTTTTTTTTTTCCCGGGGAAATGCTTTACGCATACCACCCCGCCCCTCCCCCCCGAAGGGGAGGCGGGCGGGGTGGTTATGTGGGACTCCCCCGCCCTTGAAGAGGACGGGTATACCCACTAAAACCCCGGGATGTTCTCTCCTGCTGGCCATGCGAGCAGGGTCGCGGGACCGCTGTCGCATTTCTCCGCAACCCCGCCCTAGCCTCGTTCGCCCGAGGGCAAACCCGCCTCCGCGGAGAGACGCACTGGAACATACAGCGCGCCCCCCCCCACCTCCTCGGGCCTAAGCGCCGAAGCGCCCGGGCCCCCCCCATCGACGTCCAGCTCCCGAACCTGACCACGATCCACCGTATGGCAGTTGTCCGGGAGCGGACTCCGCCTCGGGTCGGCTTGCGCCTTCCCCTCACCTCCTCGAGTCCGCACGACTGTGCTCGGACCCCCCCTCCTCGAGCCTGCGCCAAGCGCCCGGGCCCCCCCTCCACGTCCGACTCCCGAACCCAACCACGATCCACCGTATGGCAGCTGTCCGGGAGCGGACCCCCTCCTCGAGTCGGCGCCGCGCACCACGACCCCACCTCCTCGAGCCCGCACGACTGTGCTCGGGCCCCCCCTCCTCGAGCCTGCGCCAAAGCGCCCGGGCCCCACCTCCTCGAGTCGGCGCCGCGCGCCACGACCCCACCTCCTCGAGCCTGCGCCAAGCGCCCGGGCCCCCCCTCCATGGGAGAAGAAGATATCTGAAAGAAGAAGAGTTAAAAGACACAAATGAAAACACAAGAAATGAATGATACGTGAAAATAGACGGAAGAATGAAAAGAAAGAGGAAGAAAAATACGTGGGGATGAGATGATAATGGAAAGGATGAAGATGAAGATGATGAATAGATACATAGAGTAATAAATAAACATACATATCAATACATAATGATCCGGTGTGAAGACCGCCGCAAAGCAAGCTTTGCGACAATCTTCACCCCGGCTGCCGCGGCGCCCAGGGTTTTAGTTACGTCTGTTCCAGAGGGGACCAGACCAATAACAGGCAGCAACCACGTGAAGGATTACCCTGGACTTGCCTTGAGGATCATCACGACTTGCGCTCTCCCTCAAGACCGACGCCTCCGCACCCATCGCGGGATGGGTACGGAGGGCCCGGGTTTACGCGTCAGTGACGGATACACCCAGACCCGCCCACCTATGTTAATACCCTATCTAGACCATGGTTAACTTCGAGTTCAGAGTGTGTGTAAACTACAGCCTGCATTAATTGTCTTAAAGTGGTGGCAAATTTAACAACTTTTTGTTGTGATAGAGCAACAAACAACACAACGACCCGTCTGATGGTAAACAATTAGACACCTGTAACACTTGGGGGTTGTCAATACGTCTTTGACAAATGCTCTTTGCACCCTTATTTTGAAAATAATACCATAATATAATGTGAACCTACTGAAATCGCCTCTTAGAATTGACTCACAATTTACTACATCCGAGATCACAAATAACTGGCGGAAACGCACTGAAACTACTAACTGGGTTGCAGGTAGTTAACAACTAGAGAAGCGTCGAAGTACTAGCACACTTCGGAAGTCATTCGAACTCTGGTCGCCTGCGCATTTGATGCGTTGTATTGTTCGAACATTGCGCCGTACTACGGACATTCGTGAGGACAGTAATGATCAATTGAGAGCAGTCGATAAGCGACCTTAGAGCGGCTTGACCATCGCCCGAGTTTGGTAATACCTCATTAGACGATTAAAAATACATGTGTTAGAATAATACGCCTGGAAAATGTAGAAAATAGTACTGAAAACGAGAGTGAACCGTTTCATGTAATTGCTAATGTGGGAAGCAGGGGCGAGGCCATTAGTGTTATGTTCAAGCTCCCACCCACATTATCTCTACATAGACATAAACGTGAATAAGTTAGGAACGCAGGTATAACGCCACTGTATCCCCGCGAATGGAATGGAACTGAACTACACTAATTAAATACAGTAACTGAACTAAGCACAATTTCTAACATCGGTTACTTTATTAACAACGTTTATAGTATTGAGCGTCTATAAAACTAATACTTATAAAAAAACCTGATTAAATTTCAAATAATAGTATTCATTGAATTAAATGATGTTAAGATAAGCTAGAACTGAAAATCCATGGCGAAGAATGGCTCTAGATTATTGAACCGTGACGTAGACTGCGACCTGACTAGATTGGCTACCTGATTGAACCCTGATATTTTCACTTGGAATATATAAGTACTTGAAACTGGCTAGTGCACAAACCGTCCAAAGCCTTTACATAAAAAAAGACAAATATGCCCAAACTTTTCACGCCTCTCCGTCCATGACTTGCAATCTACTGTAATAAGTTTGGCATCTGCCGTTCACTGTACTCGTCGATTATTATGCCTTCGCAACCAGGGAATGCAATTCCACTGGGATGTATCACAGCTTGATTGCTTTATCAGAGGTAACTTATATTACCAGGGAAATGCTGTTTTGATGTTGTCTACCGTTCCTGCTTTGTAATTTATGTTTTATATTATAATAGATATGGCTACGTCCCATTCCGTTACCGAATGTTTGTGATATTATCGTCATTTTGCAGATATTTTAGGATTCTGTACCCCAAGGGTAAAACGGGACCCTATTACTTAGACTTAACTGTCTGTCTGTTTGTCTGTCTGTCTATCTGTCGGTCTATTACCAGGCTGTATCTCACGGTTCATGCGTGATAGTTGAAATTTTCATAGATGATACATTTCTGTTGCCGCTATAACAACATATATGAAAAAACAGGAGAAAATAAATATTGAAGTGGGCTCCCATACAACAAACGTTTTTCTTACCGTTTTTATAAGTAAGGGTACGGTACCCTTCGTGCGTGAGGCAGGCTCGCACTTGGCCGGTCCTTTCGGAATTATTGTATCTTGCAAATGGTAGCATTTTCTGGCGTCAGATACACGGAATGCTCTGATTACTATGCACTAAACGATTACCTATCTAAATGTGTACTGCCAGTCGGTTGAAATGCCCTAGCCAAACTATACGCCAATCAAATGAAAACTTTGTTTCGATCATGGTTAATTTACTACTGCGGGTTGAATCCTCTCTCTATCTCTCAGTCAAAATCCCATACAATAAGGAAGGCTTTATAATAGTTTACCATTACAAAGTGTATCTACCTACATCCACGGTCTTAGTACCTACCTACAGTTTATATTACGAGTATGCTGTAAACCTGACGTTTATACGAGTACATATCTGACACTCTCAGCCTCGCTTGGCACCTATGATGATAAGGCATATTATTTAATAAGGGTAGCCCTTATAATTAATGTGAAATGTACTGGAGTTTGACGTTTTCGGAACTCACGCAACCCACGCGGTGTCCGATTCATTAATATTTCTGTACAGAACCGCTTTACCATTAGCACGTCGGTGTTTTTTTGCTTTGAGTGTCAATCGAATAGCGATGAAATAAGTTCCTCATCCCGTAGCCACTCTCTGTTGGGCTGTCTTCCAAGGTATTTTCTAAATGCAAACTAATTATCTTCTTCAAAACTTTTTTCTGTTTAATCTTTACTTATAGAGGTATAGAACCCCTGCTAACTAGATTGAACTTCGTAAAAAGTTTCAGGATTTTATGCCAAAATGTAGGTATTATTTTAGGTAGCAGCAACGTTTTTAATCACGCTCTAATTACGTTCAGTACTGGTACCCGGCATGGCATCAAACTTGTGTAAGCATCAACATCGTTTTAGGTAGTAGACACTCTAACAAATAACTTCGTTGAGGATAAACGGACGGAGAGAACTTGTGCCCCCAGAGGCCACTTAAAACTTATGTGGCTTCGTTATCCATAGTCAAGATACGCTCACAGTACAGTGGAGAATCTTCAGTGTGCATAATTTTACTCACACATAATAGGTACGCTCATCAAGTTCGTTGGAGTTAGCATTGCGCGGTGCATTATTAATTGTAGGCGAATAGAAAGCCGCAATCTACGAGCAGCAATAAACGTGTGTCTCAAAGAGTTTATAGCACTTCATTCGCGTCGAAAACGAAACTCTATGTAGAGGTTTTGCGACGTTGTTTGCGAGTACGTTGCGGAAACGTTGCGATCCCAATTAGATACCTGTTGTATGTATACACACAGGTTGAATCAGGTATTTTGTTCAAATATTCACTACCGGTCTGTATCTGACTGTGCCTCGATCTTCGACTATTAAGATAGTACAGAATAATACAATAAACCCCTCACAAGTGAATCAACCATTACGTGTTACGCTTTTATGACGTCGTTCTGGCTATCAGGACGTTAATAAACCCGCAATGGTTTTAATTAGAATAGCATCGTTTCATCTTGTGTGTAATGAAATTAATGAACTTTGACATTAGTAACTAAGCACGTGCAGCGGGTTCAGCTGCCTTTACGATTATATATACGCTGTGGATGATAATATAGGAAAACTATTATTTGTGTTGTATCAAAACATAGACACCAAATGTCATCAAAATCTATTCAGCCGTTTCAAACAGACAGGCTTGCACATTTGTAATGTTAGTAGGATAGGTTTGTAAACACGACCACACCTTGCCCTTTTCAGGGAAAACATTATTTTAACGCTAATTTTAACGGATGTAATTAATACTTACTCGTATAATAAGAAAGGTATAATGTTATTTAAAAAAAAATAGTTTCAAAAAGTGGGAAAACATTTTCTTTTTATGGATATAACTACATAAGAAAGGTCTATGCCATTTTCAAACAATTATGTTTTTGCGTGATAAACAAATCGTTCATCAACGTGAAATTCCATTAAAATAAGTTGCGATTGACAGTTCCAGTATCTGAGATATTATTATATCAAAACTTTCATATTAAAATGTAAACTTACTGATAGATGATTGTGTAGGTTTATTAGTAAAAGTGTTTACATATTATTCTAACATCTAATCGTATGAAGTTAGTTTCATCATTGTTAGACCGAATAATCGGAATCAGACCTTATTTGTAACAGATATGCGAAACACTAGATAAATGTCTATTGTTAAAAGTACCTAACCCTCATCAAGTCAGTACAACACCCAGTAAAGCAAAGTTTCCAATTTAAACAACAACTAAAGTGATTGCGATCGTTACAACATTATCACCGCGGCGATCTATGCTCGCTCATTGTCTTATAACTCTTATGAGACTTTTGAACCTTTAATGTGTTAAGAAACTACTTATTATGTGATATTATTTTAACTAACGAATACTCGCCCGTAAAAGTATTGCTCGTAAATATATCTTAAAACTGTCTACCTAATATCGATACAAAAAATACCACTACGAAGGAAGTTTTGGGTAAGAGTTAGTGATGAAATAGTAGGGACAATTTCTTTTTTTATTGAGGTAGTTAGTTTATAGGTTAATTTTGAGGCAATTAATTAACACTTGCGATTTATCTTCATGTCAATTTAAATTATCGTTTAATTAGTATTGTAACTAACGTTAAAGATTATGTCATTTACAAAACGTTCATAATAACATAGAATGTTGACGGGGCAAGTTTAATGTATAATCTGACTTAACCTTGTACTTTCTCTACGGTGCCAAAAGCTCTGTGATTTCCGAATTAAGGTTCTTGAGAGACATATTTGTTCACAAATACATGTTATATTTGTGTACTTCGTGACTTTGCAAGATAATTATCAACATCTTCATCACTAGATGCTGTTTATTGAACAATTGTTACAACGAGCTTCATTGATTTGTTTGTTGCCTTTACAATTGCCTGGACCGATGCAGTTTCAAGGACAGAGTAAACTATTTTAATAACTGTATGCCCTTTAAATTTATGCGCAATATTTTATACGTTCTTATTTATTTCTCATGCCCGCACAAAGTTAAGTACTCAGCATAAGAATACAACAACATGAATTTACCGATAGCAATTAAATACACATTTATAGCACAAACTTCCGTTTACGATTTTACACTTCTTTTTTCTACAAAGTCAAAACGCGAAGGCAGTCCAAGCTAACCATTGTAAAAGTATTCAACCCTTTGAAAATACAGCGTGCTACCAGTTTATTTATCGTGCCCGTCGAGAGTGCGACATTTCCGCAACAAAAATGACAAAGCAAGTTAGATCCCAACGCTCGGATGCTCGGCAAATAGAGGTGTTCGAACTGTCTGGCTTTAGAACATTGTGGAATGGAGTTGTGCATATTTCAGAAAACGGTATGCGCCGGCATTCTGGCTGGTACGCCGGTCGGTTCCGACTACCAAAATTTGTAGGCACCACCTTAACACGCGCAGTAGGTATACCTACTTGTAAATTAGCTTGATAACTGTTGACCGCGATCGACGATTAAGTGATATTACGGTTCTTTGCGGCTATTACGGTTTTTGTCCCGTTCACTCAAAAGAACTATAGGTAAAATGCCGAAAAACTTCATTCTGTGTGTACACGTGATATTATTATCTAACGAAGTCTGTTTGGCTGTTTTTTTATAACCCCAATTACTGTTTATTCTTATCCGTACACATCATTGTCAATACTACATTCTGTGTTGAACGGTTTTCGTGATAAATATTCAACATCCCAGAGCTTTTTCACAATAAGGCGGTAGAAAGTAGAGCATGAGCAAGACAGATAAAGATTACTAAACATACTTCATTTGAAAATAAACTCAATAAACTCTGGGCATTGATGTCATTATACGCCCACACAGCCCAGCCCAGCTGGGATGATAAAGTTTCCGTGAAGTCTGTAATCGGAAAACCTTACCATAATAAATATATGAAAATGTTATTCTTAGAACCTTGTAGTGACGTATAGTTTCTATATCTATAGCGCTTGCTCTGTCTATGTTCTCTTCCGTGCCGTAGTGGTATGAGATTCCTGGAAATGCCGACCACCGACCTATATCGGTACTCGTAGAAGACTGGATGTTTCTCTATCGCAGCCGGCGGCAAAATTAACCATTGCCTAACCGTAGATACAGGTTAACACAAAAGAGAAATATTTATTCATTAATCCACCAACGGAACAGCTAAAAGAATATATTACACAGGATTCAGGTCAAAAAGGTTATTTATTCTATCAGACGTAAGACAAATGAAACAGGAGTGTTATCGTTTACAGCACAGTTGTTTTTGAGTTACTGGGCAGTATACACATATTGATTTTCTATAATGCTATTTTTTCTAACCCTCATAGAAAACAAATCTAATTATTCTGTCTGTACTAACGTATCCAGATCATGCCACTGATAACTAAGGGTCAAGATAGAAAAACGTTACTTAGCGATGTTCCGCTTAAGGACGTACCTACTAAGCTAAGTATCGTTTTAAACGCCGTAATTTTGGACATAACTTTCGGCATAAGCGTTTCCCGTCCAAACCAGATGTGCCGATAAGGACATTTTCGTGAACACTGAAGACGATGTTCAGGAAATTCAATAGCTGAATACGAGACCCCTTAAAAGTAAAAAATAAAATAAGGGTTAGGTATACGTGTAGTATAATAAACGGAAGCAAGAAAAAAGCTCTTGTTGAAAAAAAAATATTTCGTAGAATTCTATTAAGTAATTAATTTTACAGTAACTAATTTCAAGAATTTACAAAAGTAAAATCTGATCTGTAACAAATAATTTTTCAAGGTTCGTACATTTTAATTCTTGATATAAGTACTCAATACTTTAAGTCAGCGTCTGTCTGGTCCAAGGACTAGCCTTTGTACTGATACGTGACGAGACCATAATCTTGGAGAATAACATTTACAAATGGAATAAATGTCGTTTCTACAAAGTTATAATTTCTTTAGTAATCCCTCGGTTTGCTGAAGTAGGTACCAACATTTACTGAGTAGGATTATTAAAGTTGTACCTACCGCTTTTATTTGTTTGGTAAATAGATTATTTTATGTTGAGTTGGAGGAAATAATATCACTGTGTACCTATATCTAGGGTACTACGAGTACATAGCGTATATACTAGGTATATAGCGTAGAGATTATAAGCAGTTTTTTTCTAAGAACATGTGAAATGTTTGTAAGCTGAAAGGCTGAAAGCTGAAGCTAGAATTAACTTGCAGTATAGGCGTCATTGAAATTTAAAATTTAACTGTAGTATTCTTTTAATATACTTTTTAAAATCTACATACCGACTAATACTAATTCATAATAAATTCACATGTGCTCATACCTTTCATTTATTCAGACTTCAAGTCTATATTTTAGGTTGTCAATAAGTAAAATGAGGAAGTATGGTATCTAGGTTTTATTACGAGCTTTACATTATGTTAGTCCTAAAAATTCTAAGTATTCATGAAACCATGAATCTAATGACGTTATGTAGGCTTTTATTATAACTTCTCAAATAGCGATAGTTACCTACACAATGACAAATTTAGAGTTCATTCTGGAATCGTTGCCGAACAATTTGTCTGCAGTGTTGCCACTATTAAATTCATAGCACAAACAGTAGGTAGGTACGTTTGCAGTACAAATACTGTAGCAAAGCAGGCGCCTGCTTGAAATTTGTTATTTAACCGGTAAGAAACAACCTTGCGGTGCATTTACTTGCAGGCGCTGTATTTTAGAGATTGCTTATTTAAGTTGTAATATTAACGTCCTGTTTTTTTCCACAGGTAACGCAATGTTAACATCAACATTTCAGTCACTGGGGGGAGGTGAGGAACATAATATCACATGTAGGTATCTGGCACAGTCTCATTATGCAACAAAAACAATTCGCCCTATAGCACGTATATTACCTACGTTAATTAAGTATTATGTAAAGAAGCAACCGTTTTTTGTTTCTTTCGTTAGGCAAGAAAAACAATCCGCCCTACAGCACGCAGTATTATATTATATTAATTAAGTATTATGTAAAGGAGCAACCGTTTTTGGTTTATTTCCTGTGACGTATAAACTATAATTATGTAGTTTGACTTTATCCGTGTTATGTCCTCTCCCGAGGAGCCTTAATATCTAGTAGGTAGGCAGCGAAATATCAACCAATTGGCTTGTGTGTTTTCAAATCTGCAAGGATTTGGTATCGAACAATAAACATTGCCTAACCTACTTAATCGTAGGTAGTTAAATAATATTGTGTCTAATATCAATAAGTATACAATAGTATTCCTCGGGGATAGCACTACTTAATACACAACATAATAATACGAAGGCCTAAACAAGCAAATAAGACTGAGGTAAATAGTATGGGTTTAGTTAAGTATTAATACCTTTTATTTCCCCTAGGATGTGCCTAAACTACTAAATTTAAGTCTGTGTTACGCCTACCTATTATATGATCTTATGATAGAATATTATATGAGCTAATTTATTTCAACAGCTCCTATTTCCAGCGATGTGAATTTCCCCGTTGCTCTAATAAATTAATTTTGAGATAGGTAGTCGCTAATTAGTAATTATTGCAAGGCTCTCTACCGTTAAAGAGTCTTTTACAGTTCACGAGGCCGGTACTGGTTTAATTAGGAATTTTGTCATGGGTACAATAACGGAAGTTATGGAAAATATTTTGCAAATATGTATGTAGGTATATAGTACATTAGCTATACTCTCGCACTGCAGATGTATTGGGCGAATAGCAATCAGTAAATATACTATCCATAATGGGCTTGACGTAGATCGAAAAAGTAATAGAAAGCAATCGAAAACAATCATAAAAATGGTTGTACGGAGTTATTTTAGAGAAAAACATCGTCTAGAAGCACGACACTGGACGTGGTCCTATTTGCCATTAAATTATACGTGCGTACTTACTTAAATAGGCAATAAAGAAAAGAGACTTGGAAAAGCTTAGGTACCCTCTCTGAAACAGACAAGACTTTTACCATCTATTTTAATACAGTACTTTTTAAAGTGAGCTGCTTAAATATGTCTGTTATTTTCATTATTTGTCTCGCAAAATTAACGTAAGTATTATTATGTGAACAGCTTTTTGATTAGCCAGCTTATTTTGAGATATAGTTAACCTTCAGTTTGGATGGTAGCAAACAAAACTAACCAAGTCAATTTTGACACAGTTCCCCTAGTAACATTACCGAGTAGATATAAGAAATCCAACGCAGTATCAAATCTAAATCAAAAATTGACCTGGTTTTGTATACACTCCCTACTTCTGTTTCTAACATAAATAGTAGGTACAGAATAGTCGAAACTTCACCCAACAGTAGCTTTATACTTACCGCACTTCTCTAGCCGGGAAGCTTTGAGGCTTTTAAGTTTCGCAAAGTTATTTAAACTATGGTTACGTGTACAATTTAACTGTTGGCACGTTAATCCATGGGTTTGCGGCAGTTTAAAGTTATACAACATAAATTAACGTGTTTGGTACGGAGGCCCGTAATGGCGCTGATTTGCCTTGTTATGGCTATAATGTAGATACGCGGGTTAAACTTTTCGATGAATATGGAACTGTTTTGATTGTTTAGGGTCATGAAAGGTATTGTTTGTTAACAATAGTGAATTTTAATTACTGTATTGGAGGAGTAAAATATTGATTATATTGGCGAACAAATCAGTACAATCATTATTTCTAACGAGGATTATGGGTATTCAAAAGTTAGAGCATAGTATTTTTTATCATAGTGAAATGTAGCTATTAGCTTAGTTATAGTGTATCATGCATCACAGGATAAAAATCGATAAGATAACAACTATTTTTAGTAAAAGAGTTAAGGTATAACTATTTCCATGCTATTGCTATTTTTTCATGTACTTACTAAATAACGCTGATCAAGCAGCCATAGGTACACCTCTCCGCATGAAAACAAAACTCTATTCGCATCATTTGTAAGACCATGTCGTTTTGCGGCGATTTTTGCCGTTGGTTGTTTGCGTGCATTAGGTACAATATTTCTAAGAGATCGCTGTCAAAAGGGATTATTTATTATTACGCAAAGTGAAGGTAACAGGAACTCGGTAGATATCAGAAACGCTGTTTCTGGTGACTTTGATACAGTCTACATAATTAAATATTTCTTGTAATTCCTGCAAATTGAAGAGTAGCAAACAAAAAAAGTCCTTATTTAGATTTCTTCGTCTTAGCTATTCTTAGACCTACAAATAAATACGATAGTACTCTTGATCTGACTGTGTTGTATTCAGTCTGAATTACATGGAGATGGTTATATATTATTATGCTTAAACGTATTTAAATAAATTTGCAAAGCAGAAAAGGCCTTCTTTAAATTACTTAGCTTTATACGCCATTTCAAGATAAGCAAACTCCCAACATGTCTACTTTTAAACGAAGCTTATAGAATAATGGACATCATATATCTGAAACCGCGTATCCATCATGCAACGAGTAGCCAACTACGGAACTAGGCAAACGGCAGCGCTATTCTCGTATATTAACGGCCCGTGCAGTATAATGTTTGCACTGGACAAACACTGCGTACTATACCTACATATTGAAAATTATAATACGTACAGTATACAGTTCGCTTTGAAGCCCTCGCAGGGATGAGAAACTCGCTTCATTATTCGATAGGAAGTATAGGAATGCCGTTTAAAATATTTCTCAAAGGGGTTTCTGTGCTCGTAAACTTTTGGGAACCGAAAGGACTTCAATAGGACTGAAATAAATTAAATTAATGTGAATTTATGCTTTCAAAGTTTTTTACAGAATAAAAATATTGAAAAAATAATTAATGCAATGCTATTTCGTAGGCTACTTGTTAAATCACATCGGTATAAGATAGCAACATAAGTATAGACTCAATTGAAAAATAAAACGCAGCCTTTGTGACTTTTTAAATTCGCACCAGGAAATTTTATTGAAATCCAATTGATAATGCCAAAATCGAAGCTACATCTAATCTATCCAGCCATTCAACATCGGCTGTCAGAGGGGCCGAGCATTATTGAAATTCAATATAGAACGTCAGCTACAAAAGGCCTTCGAGAATTTCCGAGAAAGCTAGGCAAACATTCTCTGCGTTTGTTTACCTCTGTGCAAAGACTAGGGGCTTGTACTAGCCCGAGGTACCTACTCATATTTCTGTAGTGAATTTGGCGTTGTACTATCATGAGATAAATCGACTGGTAATCATTTGTTGTCGGTTCATCGCCAATGCATGATGAATCTAAGTACATAATTTAAAGGAAACTCGTGTTAGTTAAAAAAAATCACAATTATTAACAGAGGGCAGGATCAGAATCCAGAAATTCAAATATCCACCATAATGGTAACATCTAATTACTGATGACATTAAAAATCGCCCCAAGGTTTCGATTTATTTTTCGACTTCAAGGCCCTGCCTGGCGCGGTGAGCATGAGCATTGAGTAGTTGAGCACCCGAGCATTGCGCTTTCTGAAATGCAACAAGTATCGCTAAGGCTTTGTAGGCACGAATATGTGCGTAATCGACTAGCAAAATCTATTTTCCACACTGCTAGTATTCGTTTGCGGCTCTATAATTTCCTACTCGAATTGTCCTTTGCATTGAAAAACCTTAAATTGTTCAAAAATAGTAAATTAAAATGTTTGATTTCAAAAATGTACAATAGTAGTCCAGCTCAAAAGATTACTCGAATGCACATAAAATACTCGAATGTATGTACGTTTTGGGCCGTAAAGTACACTGACTCATAGATTAGTAACCGATTTGAAAAGGTAGGTTATTTTAATAATCTGCCTGTTTCTAGAAAGTAAATGCTATGCGGTCACAAACTCTAGCTAACGAATCGTAACTTCATTAATAAGCAAGAACAAACAAATAAGCTTTCAATACCTATTGTATTGTCGTCTCCTGATTTTGCCTTTGATTTCGTTTGGTTTCCTATGAAGCAAATTAATTGGATTGCTTCGTTACTCAACTCATTCAATTTCTGATGCTCATCCTGGTTGTTTGTGTTCATCTATCTATTTCAACATCTTTGTTTTGAACTCTTGAGCTATTAACTAGCTAAAAACGGGGCTAATTTGCGCACAAACAAATAGGGTAAGTCCAGGATAGTTGCCATACTTTTTGAAAACGCTTTATATTTCTCATTTTAATTAATGGATCTGAATGTTTGTCACACATGTTAATAGTTTGGTCTTTCGACTACCACTTTGAAGGAAAAAGAAAACATCACTGTTGATATTTACTAATCTATATCGATTTTCCTAGACCTCTATTTTTGGAAGTATAGATGCCCTATGGCGGATAGTTGCTCCATGCGTCAAAACCAGTTATGGGATACATGCCTCATTGATAAAAAAACACTTTTTCAGGTAGAAAATTAGTTATTCGTGATGCGAAGTAATATCTACACACAGACATTAAACAAAAATGTTCGTAAAAAGTGTATTTTCTTTATAATCATATTAGGGTATAGATGCCTCACGAAAGAAGTTTCCTTCCTGAGGCATCTATACCCTTATGTAGTTACATCGTTTAAAAATAATAGGAATTATTTGTTTTGTATGGTTAAACATAGGCGAAAATAAATCGAGGCGTCTATCCTTTTCGTAGAGGATAGATGCGTTTTATATTCAGGAATGTGTATTCAAATAATATTTAAAAAAAACTGATTTTAGTGTTAGTATACAGTCCACTGTAATATTTAGATAGAAAATATAAACTATTAAGTCACAATGTAAAAAGTTCCAGCACCTCAAAAAGGCTGTAGAAAAAGAATTAGCTATTTTTTCGTCGCTTCAAATCTTTCATTGAGTATAGATGGAATACACGACGGGTCAGTGGTTACCTCGCGGGGGGTACCGGGTAGGTGCGGGGATGTCTCTCGTTTGGCAATATCAACGACAGCAAAAACAAGCCGGGAAACCATAGTTTTTGAATTTGAGGCATCTATCCGAGCTGGGCATCTATCCTGGAATTACCCTATCAAAATATATAATTTTGACGTACCTTGAAAAAAATATAATTATTTTGATATTTTTTGTGCGCAAATTAGACCCGTTTTTAGCTAGTTAATATTATGTTTCCTGTTCGCGAAAGTTTAAGATCTTGAACTATTGCCATAAAGTCAGAAATAATTCCTGGGCGCGTGGGTTTCCTCGCGATGCAGATCATAAAATCACAATTTACAAAGTGTAGTATAACATAATGTAAGGACGTAGTGTAAAGTGTAACGTCTATCGCGCCTTTTTACGGAAGCTGGCTCGTAGCCAATGTGCAGACAACGCTGTTATGAGAATGTTCTGCTCCGGAATTACCGTAACAACACAGCCTTATTTATGGGTCGCCCACAACAACTCGCTAAACTCACTTAATCTCTCGCCAACTATAACGTTCGTCTTTCTTCTGAAATCCGATTATAGTTGCGGTCTTCACGTCGACGGCTCTACTTCCGTAGAGGAGGCAAACTTTTTGCCGTCCCATTGTCTGTTATGTCGATGCATTATGGTTAGAAATGGTGGCTTTCCATCGTGACATGCGACAACAGGTTTTAAGAAGTTTATGGGTCACTATGTTGTTTTACTATAACATACCTACATGGAACTAATAATGACAACAGAAGTATTTTAACTTTACTGTTTCTTTTCGATATACTTATAATATAAAAATAATAATAATTCAGCATGTAACTGCTGGGCAAAGCCTCCGATATACTTACCTACCTTTTATTAATTTAATAAAATAATAGCCACCAATATGTATTCGATCTTTTACTTGTTAGTTAAACATCCATAAATAATAAAATCTAATTAACGGTCTGTCTTGCACAAAACGGATTGAAACCGTTGTTTCGACCATCTAAAAATCACAATGTACTTTACCTTTGTAATATTGCTATTGTTATCCCTTTGTACATTTTACTTTATCACCGTGATGTGTAAATAAAAACTAACAGCTAAATATAACAACATAGAACACGGCAGGGACATGTAACCAATTTATGTGATAATTTTCAGCAGTCACATCCCAATCCGCAGAAGCATCGAGCTTTTTCGAAACTTTTTTGGTAATACATTGGCTTGCCGACCAATTTCAATCCAATTTACATTTCAATCGGGAGCTTCATGTAAAAACATGAGCCGCAGAGAGCATGCCGCCGCTCGTCGGATGCCTATGAAATAATGTTACTGTATTCGCGTACTTTGGCTACCTCTATAATTTTACACCCATTTACCAAAATATAACCACGTAATTTACTGGGAGACAGAGTCGCACGGGAGCTATAAATATTTCACACAAACACCTCTTGCGACCCCGCGTTTGATATTCTCAAGCGTGCAACTGATACGAACGCTTTCTACCTACTCTTCTAAAACTATCTTGAAACCTTTTGTAAACAAAAACGACCAAAGGATAAAAAAATACAATTACAATGACAAGCTATAATCTACCCAACCTAATAATAAATTTACGTGAAGTACAAGCGTACAGTATTACCCAACTGATATGGCTTACCGATGTACCTGCGCAGAAGATGAATTTTCAAAGCGCGGGAAATGCTATTGACCGCTATTGTTCGGCAGCCGCCGCCATCTTAGCGAGCTTAGAGTGAGATGGAACTAACAGCTGCAGTGTATTATGAACCTTATAATAGTGATCTTAGGTTGATTGTAAGTTTTAAGCATTCTTTCGTTAATCTTCGGACCATACTTTCTTTTCTGCGCGAACGAAGATTCACGACGCGCCTTATAAGTTGGGTACTAGTATACACACTTATCCATTGTATTATTTTATCACGCTACATCATCGTAGTATCATTTCGTACGTACTATTAACTTCAATTTATAATCCATCGCACTATTTTTATCTTACAACCCGAAGTATATCCAGTAGAAGCAAATTGGCGTTTCAACTGATAATATATTAAAACATGCATGAACAAAACACGTGGTGGGATCCTTCGCTATGCATTTTGTGGGTACACGTCAGCTGCAAAAGTAATAGAGCGTTTTTAGTCGATTTGCGACCTTATCTCTACGGAGTAAAGTTTACTGTAGGAATATTGTTTTAGTGGTTTTACGCGAGCATCGGTTAACAGATGAAGTTGCTAAGCGCAGACCCCCGGCGTGTGTTGTAAAGTACTTTTATTCGACCATAACAATGGCCCCTTGAGAGCAAACCATGTCTGGTGGACTCTCGTGTATTCTTAGCTTTCTTGCAAAGCCAGTATACGTAATATTATATTATGAAAAACGCAGTAAAGGACATTAAGTCTGTACAGTACATTGAAGATATTATTATGTTTTAGAAGGCTTAACTACTTCTTTAAGTAGGTTTGTTCGTTTGTTTTCACATAACGTAAAAACGAATGAGACGGTTGCTTTTTAGTTTTTATTGTTAGCTTAGAATACGTATACCATAAACGAAGCTATAGATATAAAACAATAAAACATTTGTTGGCGGTCATTGCTCCGTTTTAGCCCACGGTTGAGTTTGTTGTTATCTCGACCGCAATAAACTCGCCCATGCGGTCGGGTCACCACTTTGGTGGGAAATTGTGGTACTACCAATTTTATCAAAGAACGTGAACGAAGTCGTGTGTAACGGCTAGTATCATATATATGTAGGGGTGGTTTTTATTCGCCTTTGATGGGGCGCGTTGATATCCTAATGTTTTGGGGCGAACGTTAGTAGAAAAGTATTGGTTGGGTGCGTTGTATGTATCAGCTACGTAATGGTTTTGGTGTAATACTCGTAATGTTGGAAAAGAACCACTTTGATAGCGAAGGAGGCAATAGGTTACTGCTATCGTTCGTTACGGAGGATATGGGATACTTATCAACATTTGAAGGCCCATAAGGAGCCTAATAAAGCCTGTATTGAAAAACCAGGAGTAAATTAGAGCAAAAACCAACTTTTGATATAATTATCGCATAATTTATAAGTGGTTTAAGTGAACTATGTAAATTATACTTGCTGCAGTTGCAGCATTTAACCAAGACAGAAAGCAAACATTACTTTTTGACATTAAATATTAATTGTATGTATGTTCAATTTTGTAAAAATGAATACATCTAACTATTGACAAATTGAAAATATTGTCTACACCATCTGTTTTATTGTACGTGAAAAGCTTACGTACTCGTAGCATTGTAATATCTACACCGCGCAGCACCGTGATACCGTTCTATCTCGTATTTTTCGCAGATTATGTTAATTCTGACCTCAGACAGAGTTTGCATAATCTGTGTAAAAATAATACAGTCTCACTAGCACCGCGCGTTAATATTCACAGACGGCTTACCGCGTCAACACCAGCTGAAGCCTTCAGAACTGCCACTTCCGGGAATAATCTATTGGAAGCTGTAGATAGGGTTGCTTTGTTTGATATCTGCCTTATTGTCGGAGGGACGAGCCAAATTAAATTTGATGGAACAAAACTGAGCATAAGCGATTTCCTTATTGAGACTTGAATTCCTTTAATACACTATTATAAGGTTAGGGAACTGCGTCATTTTGAGCTGTAAGATACACGTTTCATAATCCTAATGTTACTCTCAAGATAGTATAATACTAAATTCTAAAAGCGGGGTCTTACATAAAAACCATAAAAATTATAGAGCATAAAGTAGTATAACATTATTGAAATAATTAAATAAAGAGATGACAACGAGTATAGTCAACCGATGTTCCCACAACTTCCAAAAACAATTCGTAGGTGGCCATTCCCCAGATACAGAAACATTTTGTAAACAAAAATGTCAGTGAATAAAACATTCGCAAAACAAGGTGATATATGGCCTAAATTGTACACCTCCCGGTATATTAGATCTGTGTCCCAAAAGCACCCCTGTGATAAATAAGCTTTCAAGGGCTATTCCTGTACGTATGTAAAAAAGGCCATACCATCTAATATGCTGCCGACATCCAAAATTTACACCCATTCCTGGTGAAAGAACGTGGAAACTGGGAGGAGTTTTGCAGAAATTGGCATAATCTTAGAAAAGAGTAGATGACAGTTCTGCACACTATTAGGTTAACAGCTGCAGACATTGTAGCGGATCTTGAATAAGCGTCTAGGTTTCGTAGTGGATATTTAATAAGAATGGACATTCCAGAGCAAACTAACTATAAATATACCATATCTAAACTTAAACCGTTGCGATCGTCGCTACATAGCTCGGAAACCATTTTTGTTTTCTGTATATCGCCCTTTATTGAACGTGAATACGCACAACACATTCGATCGATCAATGCTCCAACTGGGTCATTCCCAGTTGTCACCCGCCTCCATGTCCCCAGTGGTGACAACTGGGCATGATTTTTAAAATGTGTCCCTATTGTCACCACTGGTGACGTCCCTCTGCTGACAAATGGGAATTGTTTTAAAGTGCGTTCCATTTGTCACCACTGGTGACGTCCCCACTGGTGACAAATGGCATTTGTTTCTAAAGCGGGTCCCATATGTCACCTCTGGCGACATAATTAGAAAATTAAATTCATACGTCCACAGTTGGTGACAAAGAATCTCTGGCGGTAGGTAAAACTAACCTATAATGTGAATAAAACAAACATTTAGTGACATTGTTAAAGGCAAGATCATACTAATATCTCGGATGTAAAAAAAGTTAATGCTTTTAGTATATTTAAAATGTTTAATGAAAAAAATTGTGTAAACACTGTTGAATCATAACATTATACAAAATAATTTCCTTTCATCAATCGAATAATAGGTATAGGCACTAAACATCTAGGCACAGCATTCCTTTATTTCTAACACAGTTTAATCAGAATAATTATTCACAATAATAATTGTCTATAAATGTAATACACCCAACATCTAGTCATATTACTGTATTTCTATCACAGTTAAATCACATTATTCACATTAATTGGCTTTCATAAATCGAATATTGGTAGGTACTTAATCTAAGGACTTTATCTCTATCACAGTTAAATCACAAAATTATTCACAATAATTGACTTTCATAATAATTGGCTCTGACATGGTTGGGAGTGCACTGGCTAAAACTAGTCTAGAGACCAGGGTCCGTTCACACAGACTTGCGCGGAGAGGAGCAGATTTTTGTCACGTGTAAAACAGAGATTTTAATCAATGTGCTAAGGTTTTTTTACGTCACTTCTTTTATTGTGACAAGCTCAATAATAAAAGAAGTGGCATGTAAAAATAAACCATATCACAATAATTAAAAGCTGTTTTAAACGTGACTAAAATATTATGCTTTCCTCCGAGCCGGTCTGAGTGAACGGACCCTAAGCGGTCGTCACAAAGGGCAATTCCTATTATTTTCGCACTAGACGAAACCGGTTTATGTAAAGGACAGGTAGATTTTGGCGCAACTCTCTTCCTCCCCTGCACAACTACTTTCTAGAAATTTTGATTAACGTTGCGATGAAACGTTGATAATAATATGTTAAGAACATATACATTTATTTCAAGTCTATTTTATTATTGAGAATAATATACCGATTAAACTGTGAAATTAATATTAGAAATTAGGGACACATGAACTTAAGGACGCATGAACACATTAGATTTAATTTTATAAAGTCAATTATTACTTTTATTCATATTTAGGTACAAAACAAAATCGTATTAGTTATATGTAGGTACACCATTTATAACTCATGACCGGCTGGACCGATTTTCATGACTAGCTTTAATTGGATTTGTCTGTGTTCCGAATAATATATAACTATTAAAACATGAGAGAAAATTACGGAAAAGAGATAAATATGGATCATAAATTTTCCCATACATTTTGGAAATTTGATAGGATAACGTCTACCGGGCCAGCTAGTTATTGTATAAAATGGTATGATTGAACATTTAGAAAACAATATTGAACATTTTAAGTAGGTAGATAGAGTATTAAATTTTTTCTACATCCGATATATTAGTATGATAATCTTGCCTTTAACAATGTCACTAAATGTTTGTTTTATTCACATTATAGGTTAGTTTTACCTACCGCCAGAGATTCTTTGTCACCAACTGTGGACGTATGAATTTAATTTTCCAATTATGTCGCCAGAGGTGACATATGGCACCCGCTTTAGAAACAAATGCCATTTGTCACCAGTGGGGACGTCACCAGTGGTGACAACTGGAACGCACTTTAAAACAATTCCCATTTGTCAGCAGAGGGATGTCACCAGTGGTGACAATAGGGACACATTTTAAAAATCATGCCCAGTTGTCACCACTGGGGACATGGAGGCGGGTGACAACTGGGAATGACCCCTCCAAACTTAGTTTGTACAGGCTTAGGCCTGGTACACATTAGGCGTTTTGAAGCGCACGCTTTGTTAACGCGCGTTTTAAGAATAAAGAGGTTGTTCGAAGGTGTACATAAACAAGCGCGCGCTTCTGATCGCGCGCTTGATCAGAAGCGCTCTTTATTCTTAAAGCACGCGTTACCAAAGCATGCGCTTCAAAACGCCTAATTCGCACCAGGCCTAATATTATGTAGTAAGTACGTCTGTTATGTATGGTTGTGTATGATGTGTGTTTTCATTATAAAAAGGAGGCTTATTTGCCCTTTGATAAACCTCGCAACATAACGCTTGTGAATAGTGTGTGCTTACTTTTAAACTCGTCTTTCAGTTGTAAGGACTCTACTCCACGAGCAGCTTGAACTAGAGCGTAGGTAGTTTATAAATGAAAGCTTTTGGTAAGCTTCTTAGATTATAAGAGGAAGTTTGTTCGTGTTTCTGCTGCGTAGCGAAAATAATGTACGCTCAAAAAATTCTTGCAAAGCTTTCACGTCGAATCTTTTGTAATGTAGAGTATTTTCTCATCAAAAATACTACGGAACGTTTTCTTCCTCAGTAATTTTCAATAGCCTAATTATTATTTTGTTTCCAAAACTTAATGTTTTGAAATTAATTACGAAGTTTGATATAAACAATTCTAGAACAGAATGTCGGTTTCGCAAATCTTCTAATCGTAGCTTGAGAATACGCGAACCGTCTCAAGCCCTTGTCTCTGCGCCTGCCTCCGTACACTCGAGAAGTTATTGTTTTCGCATGTCACGGGAAGATATATCGCCTCGCCTCAGATATGAAAACTGCTCACAATTTCACAATTTCTCAACTCAACCCAAGTTTCCATTTACATGCTGATATTATTACCACTCGCACTCATCCGCCGATGGAATATCAATGCGATAATCTATGTTCATACTAAATCAAAATATTCTGTAAATATTTACATGGAGTATCGTAGTTTTTCGTTATTTATGACTTTATCGGAATACCTAAGCCTTTGAATTGTATATGTGCTGACACTCTTGTTCGAACTTTACCTTCTAGAAATGAAAGGGCGACGCTCTGTAATTGATATGAGTGATTTATGTAGGTACTTTCTGAATTTAGCTTACCATAAAATAGGTTTGGCAAACAATGTGGGGGTTATTGACAGGCAAAATAGGCCCAGATTTTGTAGCTGATATCCGAACCATTTGCGATGTATGAATAAAAAATCATTTCGGCTTTAGCTTTGTGTTTGTAGCTTCATATTGCTTTGTGTTATAAGAGAAAATCACAAGGACTAAACCCCTTTAGCATTTTCAGTTTTGAGGCTTGTACCTAATGTATGTACAATTGTACATGAGTTTGTTTCAGTAATCTGTATTGCTAAAAGGTCTCATAAGATGTCATGTTGTATTATCATGCGCTATATAATTCAGCCATTAACTGTCCCATTACGGGACAAAGGCCTCCCCTCACTTTCTTGATGAAGATTAGGCCATAATCCACCATGGGGGCCCGGTCCCGATTGGTGGATAACGTGCCTCCGAAATAATTCTCGGGCATGTTGGTTTCCTCGCGATGTTTTCCTTCACCGAAAAGCGAGTGATAATTACATATGTTTAACAAAAAACACATTGGTACGTGCCCGCACTGGGATTTGAACTCGCCATCTACGCTTACGGAGGCGGACGATCCTCCAATACGCTACCACCGCCGCTATCATACGCTAATAATTTTAAAAGACGAATCCTTCAAACTGATAAATATGGGAACTAAAAGCTTGAATTCATTTAATCAAAACGTTACCATCAAACAACTTTCACACATCTATACCAACCCTACTAAGTATACCCAGCCGCCGGTCACCACAAAACTGTGAAGGACATGAGTAACCGCCACTATTTATCTGAGACAATATGGCCACCGCAGACTGATGTCCCCTTGAAGCCGGGACACTTAATCAGATTTCGCGTGAGAAAGCCACCTCATTCGTTACAGTTAAGGCACAGCCGACTACACATAATGAAAAGATAAAAGTGACATTAAATTTAAGTTTAATGAGGGGTTCGAAAGATATTCGTGTCTTTTACTAGGAGTGTGTCAAATCTGATTATTTTTGGAGGTATGTGAATTGTGGAGGGAAGATGGGTTTTTGCAAAATTACATTTACTTTATCAGACTTAACCGAGAAGGCTGCTGTGGTATGAAACTGAATAAAAATAAATATGCGAAATCGTACACTTCATCATCAATTTGACTAACATCTTCAACTGTTGTTGCTTTTTGAATGAGCTTAATATTACTTATCACTCTACTTGATCCCAATGTTTTTTGTCACCGAAGAGTCATATATAATCCTAATATTTACACCGACACATTATTTTTGGTAAAGGCCCGCCGTGTTTAGAGCTTCTGCCAAAGTTGTTTCCTCTGCGATTCGTAGCGCCGTAGGTGGACGAGTGTTTGTATTCAAATATTTGCTCCAACTTCGCGAGTAAATAAAGCAACTGACTGGAGTGAAGACTTCTGTAGGTATAATAAACATCACTTTTCCAGGGATGTTATTGAAAATTATAATCTTGTGAAATATCCGAATCCGTCTTTAATAGATGATTGAATATGCCGGGTCGATTAGAATACAAAATCGGTCATATCCAATGGTTCTTCACATTTAATCCATGATAGGTATAAGTTTTTGGGTTGGCATGATCATCAACACCTAAATAAATTGGTATCGGCTCAATCACCATGTGCTTTCTCCATGAAGTATTAGAGGTTGTAATTCACATTATTTCTTAAATATGTATCGAGATATCGTAATAAATACAATTGCATAGTAAATATCCCGTTTGTAATGTTTATTTGGTACTTAATTACCACACCCAAAACTAATTTGTGCTTAACCTAATTCTCATTCATTATGTTTCAAATGTTGATGAATTTCAGCGTGTTATAGTCCCAATTCTGACTCGTAATTACGGTCTGTAGTAACAGGAAATTAATATTTCTTTACAACCCAACACATTTACAGGCGTTTTAAACTTTATAAGTGCAGATGCGAGCGTAGCAAGCGAAACGACCTGCCCAATCACTACGCCACGAAATTTTTTACCGTCTCCCGTAAAACGTACTCATGAAAGAATCCTTGAATATTTATACAACTAAAATACTTTTCACAACTCGCACTTTGGGTGAGTAGGCACCCGTGCATATACCGTCCATCATAGTAATTTACATTCGAGTAAGTACCTATATTATATGTCTAGTATACATAATATGAACGTGTCATTGCTTAATTTTCTCAGCCTCACGTCCCGAATATATGGCATCATAAAAACCGTATAAAATTCACAATTTGCCGAGTAAACGAAATTTAATTTCACCAATAAACACCTGAAATAATGAAATGTTATTGTACTCGTACCATTCATGTAGAATATGAAAATTTTGAATGCGAACAGTGACTATCTGAAAGTAGGAATCAACTCGTGTTTGTTTATGGATATAACTAACTATACTTTTCTCTCAGGTTTGTTAGAGTCCTTTTTAGATATTCTTTAGATTTGAACGAATTATGTTTTTTTACTATAATTAACAAGCCAAATGATGCATAATACTTAAAGTTCTACGGCCAATAAGCTTTTACGTTTCATTTCAGTAGTGTATGTAGATATACTTATCTTTAACCGGGAAGCACTTTCATTCGAAAAGAGAATTCACGTGGCATTACATTCAAAGCTAGCAAATATTTACAAGAAACGCGAGCAACATACAAGGCGATATTATACAGACAGTAAGGAAATTATAAAAGCGTAGTTACTGCCTTTTTAGATGTAGGCACATTATATACATATATGCGGTTATTATAGCATATAGCAGCGCTGGATGGGGCGGGCTATGATTATTGCATTCGATGTTAAAATTATTGAAATTGAAGAAATAAAGCCTGCAAATGTAAAATAGTACAGCTATGTTCGAACGTAAGCGAATAATCTGGAAAACACATATTATGAATATGGTCTTTTTAAACTTGTTTTTTTCCACACTCATTTCACAAACAAAGGCGGTCTAATAGTGCTAGATATTATTAGCACTTCATTACCAGCATCAAATTGGAACCACATAAAGTGGCAGATATTAACTGGTTGCTGCAATGCCCATACTTTGATAGAGTTGTCTCGTAGCATAGGCCTCCATAAACCCGGGCGCACACTGGCAAATGGCCCCGGTTTCTGGCCAGCAGCCAACATCGGCCAGCACGGTGGCCGCGCACGTAAACTGGCAAAAACTGCCGCTTAATAGTAACAGCACTATCTGTTTCGGCCACTTTGGCACGTATTTTTTCTTTTTTCTTTATTGTGCTTAGCACATGTGTTGAATTGACACTAAAAAGTTTAGCGCTCCGCCGGAATCGATAGATACCGCTGTTTCGCCTGTTTATTGGAAATTCAAATTGAAACATACGATTTTTATAAAATATGAACTCTACTTTATGTAATCGGAACTGCAAGCTGGTCAAAATGACCCTTAACGCAAAAATTCACAAGGCATTATAAGGCTGTGCTGTCACGTGAGTTAATAAAATCTTAAAATAATCAAGTATTAGAGCTTGGGAGCTCCGTGCCAACTAATACTGTGAATAAACCAACCCCAAATCCTGAACGCAAACGCTACAGAAACATCAACTATTTAGTCTTAAGCCTAGTTGCTCTAGACAACGGGCTGAGCTAGCGCCCTCAATGTATACTCGTCGATGACCTTTTAGGTGTAGTTTGACCTAAACCAGAGATCTTACGAGCGTTGAATTATTAAGGTGACCTAGATTAAGGCTGCTTTAATATCTAACTCTATTTAATCCTCTGTGCTTAAATATTTAGTTCGCTTGGTCAAAGGTCAATTTTCAATTTCAATCAACGAAAGCCTAGCTTAAACACCGGTCCCGAGTAAAGGTATTTACCTAGATGAAGGGATATATATACCTGATAATTTAGGCTGGTAGGTAATTGACCAGTTTAATAATAATGCTTGAACAAAAAATTTGAGTATACATTTGCAATCGTTTCACCATTGAATGCCGTAAACATTAGATATTTACTAAATAGATTTAAATTATATTAGTAACGCTGGCAAGCCTGGATACCGACTACAGAAATATGTATAGATAATATTAAAAGCATGGGTCAAAACACAAGCTAATTCAGCGTAACAAAGCGGGACAGAAAATTCTAAAACGCGTATTGGTTTCCCGTTATGTTCTCGTATTTATTTTATTCCATGTAGCGGCCACTGACGTAGGTCGACGTACAATTTCCGTTCCGCGGTCGGCTCTGACCGCCGCTCTTTCCCGGGAGGCTCTGACAACCTGGAAATGTCCCGGATATGGAACGTCAAGGCGGCCCACTTTAGGTGCAAGCCCGTTGAAATTGCTTCCGACTAACGTACGCACAACACCATCGAGTGACCTATAAAGAAGCCTACTCCTTCAAAGACATCGGTGAGTGATACAAGAACAATATATGACTATTAGTTACAAGGGAAAAAGTTGGAAATCTGCCAAACAAAGCGTGTTCTTCAAAACGGTTTTATCGTGTTACAATTACGATTTTTTAGTACGAACTGCAGTTTAGAAGCTGTTAATGCAGTTAGTATTGTACTCGCCGCTACGCTATACAAAAAAATACATCTAGTATATAGCTGAACACTAAGATTCCATTTAGTTTGTGCAAAACCATAATTTATTTTGCTGAGCGACAACACATTTAAAAAAGGAATGCGAGATGCCTTTGCAATTCATATCCGAAAGCATTGCAATAGCACAAGACGTCTCGGAGAAAGCACTGAGAAAGCCTTTTTGTGTATCGTCGAACGTTCAAGAAAGATTTGCGTTTCCGATAGGTGAACGCATCAGTGAAAATGCGACATAAATAATTCAGTGGGATGGTATCAGCATCCGAAGGTGCTACGAGAGAGTGCGATGGTGCTCGGAACGGGTAACAACAGCGATAAAACAAAACAATACCAGGTTCATAGGTTTCTATCTCATCAAACAGTTCGACCGTTTGCGTTCGAACGTGAATAGGATCGACCCAAGATCAATTCGTTCGATTTATGCTTCAGAAGGTGTTGTTCGAACCGAAACAGTTATAAGCATTCAAATGTTGTAGAGGTTTAGTTGGTGGTTCACGCCAGTTATTTTACCCATAAACAGCCAACAATAAATTTGCCAATTTCTGGCTGTCAAGGAATGTAGAGGCCAAGTTGATCATCATAGGGTAGAAAAGTAGAGTAAGTACGTAATTTTAGTTCGAATTACAAATTACCGATGAACGTTACAGCAAATGCTTTTCGACGAACGTTAGTGCTAAAGAGCTTAAGTGACATGAAGCTGATCCCTTATGTTAATTTGTTCACGTATGGTTATTTATGAAAACCTCCCAACCTGCCAATTCATTACTTGATAACATAACATTTATTACCACGGATACACAATGTACACAATAAGCTCCTAATAAATAATGTGTTAAACCAAGACTCCTTGAAGCGTAGACATCCTAGTATCAATATTTGTTGCTTAGACCGATCTACACCAAATATTTGGTTGGAAGATTCCGTCCGCCCCCTCCTTTTCTACACCACGCAACGTTAATATTAGTTTACTGTTTAGGTAGAGTCCTATCAAAATAATAGGATCTTGACAACAATTTACGAGTTGCTACGGAAACTATAAAATGAAAGACGGCTACTATCTGTTGTTTGAGATAAAGTTCCACTATTGCTGTTTCTATGACGACACGACGACTTATTCAATTCGAAAACAGCTTTTCCAACTTGAATCACACGTATTAACTAGCTAGCTTGATAGAACCAAACGTGGCTATTTATTTATTGGATTTTCTTCAGCAGAAATTTAGCAATATGATATACATATATTAGATGCCATAATTTCTATGGTTTGCCAAAAAGAAGTAGTTGTATGGACAGAAAAATATTTATCAATCACAACATTTGAGATGTTTTAGCTTCCTAAATGAGCCATTGCTGGATTTTATAATGGTAATTTAAGTAAAGCTCTGATTTTCATTTTAAATTTAAACGGACAAAATATTTTTGGTACGTTCAATTTGTACCATGAAAATATCCTGCTATTTTAAAAAAACCATAAAATAGCATTATTTTATCGTTTACCACTTGCAGCAATGTGCTAATTACGAAGATGGAGGGGTATTCTAAACAACGCAGCTACAATCTAACAGCACAGACTAAAGAAAGGTGCCAAACAGACCGCACGTTCCCGCATACGAAATAGACCGTGCCCTCTATCTTGATCCTCTTCAACATAGTGGCAGGTACATTGAAATTGGTTTCCTCCTCACCTGAATATACGTATGTAGCGAGAAGGTGATACATCGGCATTCAAGAGGTTCCCGATGGCAATTTGTTGTTATTAGTACGTACACGCCTTTGATTGCTAATGGAATCGCAACCATTTCCCATTAAATCTATAAACTAATGACTAAAGGTACCTATTAAAGGTATGTTGTAGTTTTAGCACTTACGTTATCTACAGTGTAGTAACGAAATCAAATATGGATTAGCCAAATGTGTTTGATAAGGTTAGGCACCTATGATTATTGTTCGTCAGTAAACCCACTTATGGTAGGTTTAGTTTCTAAGGCCGCACAATGAACTTTTTTGATCTTTATAACATCTCATAACCACCTATCTTGTGTCAATTAATGCTTATCTTCGTCGTTGTGTAAAAGTTAATGACTATTCCAAAACTTTAATAGCTTTCTAAAGCAATTTCAAACGGCCCTAAATCTCCTTAGCGTCCCGAGAAGATTTGTGGACGGGCGGATTATGTCCATAGATCCGCTCAGGCGAGGGAAACGTGGTGACGCAGATGCATTTCGGATGCGGATTTTGCAGATGAATAGGAATAAAACATTAAAGCAACGAAAGTGTTAAAGGTTGCGTACAAGCAAACGAAGTCACGGTGCAGCGGTTTAATCGTAGGCAAAATACTGTAACTACTATCCTACTTCCTATCCTCATCATCATCATCAGCCTGAAGACGTCCACTGCTAAACATAGGCTTTCCCCTTAGACCGCCACACAAACGACAATTTGCCACTTGCATCCACCGGTTGCCTACGACTCATTTGATGTCTTCGGCCCATCTAGTGGGAGGCCTACGTACGCTGCGTCTTCCAGTCCGTGGTCGCCACTCACATTTGAATATTTGTTACGCAATCAATAGTATTATGATGAAATTTGGGAAGTAGATGAATACACATGTTATTATTTATCTAAAGAACCGCGAGTGAAACAGCCGGGCACAGCTAGTAACCCTTTAAACCGACTTGCACATTACGAATAAAATTAATATGAGCACTGTTATTGACATACTTATTAAAACGTCAGAAAAAGACCCGTGCTATTAACATTTCGAATAAATTTAATAGAATTTGTGATAGAAAATGTGACACTTTAATAGAAATAACATCGTACAATATTCTCAAAGAAACCGCGAAGATAACCTGATAATCCGAGACGTGAAACATAAAATGCAATCAAAGTCAAAGCGAAACAAGTTGAAGACAAAGAACCGAGAGTTAATACAGTAAACAAGCAGTAGGGATTTTTTTATAATACGTATTACATAATAATTATAGGCAATAAATCTTGCAAATCAATTAAATAATGGACATTACGTATTTTCTTTTAGTATGCCCACTTTTTATTATTTTATTGATTTTCAACTTACAAAAAATGCAATGTAGGAATAATAATGATTAAATACGCTAGCTTCATATTCATACTAACTGATCATACGAAAGAGTGTCTCTAAATGATATGTAGGAATGCTATTTCGCTTTTTGTACGACGTAATTGTGTCTATCCTTACTGTTTATACTCATAGCTATGTAACTTATCTAAATTATGAGTGGCATTAAACTACTAAAGATATTAATAAAACTGCTGCAAGATAACATTGCAGTAATTAAATGTTAGTGATTAGAACAAAATAATTAATTACGTTTTGCAACAACACCGATAAATGGTTGAAAACAGCAAGTCATAAAAATGGCATCATTTAATCCCAGCAGTTATTTATTCACGAGATAGGGATACCAATAGTATGCAACTGCAAAAGACGTAAAGCGTTGAATTCACTGGGAGATAAACTACCTTTGCATAACTTAGCTCAAATGGCAACCAGCTATTCTTATACATTAGTTTCCATCCACCGCGTAGGTACGGTCTCGCTTAGCGTTTGCTCGCAGCGGACGGCGCGCTCCAGGTAGGGGTAGGTAGAGAGCAACGCAAAGATGCCAAGATTTAAAAGCTAGAAAAATAAGAGCTTTTGTTTTATTTTTTCAACTTCCGATTTCTTTCTTGGTTTTATAAAGAAAATCTCGGTAGGTACTGCTCTACGCTTACTTGTACGAATGATAACCTTTTTCCTCGGTTTTCTTTTATACAACGATAAACAAGTTTTACTCTTAAACTAAAGGTTTAATTTAAAACGGAAACGGAATTTGTTGGCAAACCCGACAACCAAATCGTGTTCACTATGACAATATGGCGGTGATTGTGACTGGATTCCGACTATGGTCGAGTTGATACGCCTCTGATGCGATTGCAGGCAAATCACATCAGATGATAGTGTAGTTTGACGTTTAGTCGACTAACCACTAACCACTTGAACACAAACCGGATCACACAGCTGGAATTCGTTGCTGTAATTTATTCAGTTTAAATTGATTCTCATGTATTTGCATGGACGTGCCCCGGACAGAGGAATAAAAACTGCGGGTACGCTAGGCCGGGTTATATAAACAAGTGGTATTAAATCCCGTCACGATCTACGACAAACTAAAGCCGCCGTAAAACCTACGAGTATTTAATCCGTAACTGTATAGTAGGTATAAGGGATCAAAGCCTTCACTAGAAAATTAGGATAACAGTAAACTTTAAACGGACCATATTAATTACAGGTCAAACGCTATCAATAAGCCTGAAAACTACAAAACCAGTTGAATACACCCCCGTATTCACATCCAACATGATTTCGTAGGATGTTTGTTTTCCAACCACAAAGCACACCCTACTATATTTTACACTGTGATACTATTTTGAAAGAAGCGTTGTAACTAATTCGCGCACATACTAATATCAAAATGTATAATTTTGACATACCTCGACGTTTCGGCCGAGTTACATCGACCGTGGTCACGAGAAGACTTCTCGTGACGGTCGGAACATGTATTCAGTTCGCGAAAGTTTAAGAGCGTTGTAACATTTATCTCAACTATCGGAGACACAATTTATACCTCTAATTTCAGTTTGTAGAGTATCACTTATATTTATTGAAACTGTTCCAATTAAGACTCCAAACTACTAATCAGCAGCAAAGGAATCACGTATAGAGACATTGATGCTTCTAGTTTACCCAGCACACACAACCGTCATCAATTCTCTTGAATCGAAACGGCAATTTATGTTTGCTCTCAGTGTACGAGGTTAAACCAGTTAAAGCTGATGCATCGGCTTAATCAATTTCAATTAAGTTTTTCCAGCGTGCTCGGCAGTGTTTTTTTTGCAGCATTTCAATTAATTTTGATTCATATCACCTACGAATTATAATGCATTTCGATAGGAATTATTATATATATTTGTTTCTTGTACAGCGAGGTAAAGAGCAAAGATAGAGGATAATACCACGACTAGCTTTGATAGATATAAATGCAATTCAACGGACATTCATACCGCCCCTTTCCTTACTAAAATTAAAATCTGACCTGACTGACGTTGTCCTCTCATTAAATTCATGAAATTGTAAAAGTGACAAAAAGTTAGTATGATCACTAAGGTTGTTTTAATTTTTTCTTTCATAAGAACCTTCACCTGATAATAACAATCAACAAAAAAAGAATTAGCAAAATTGGTCCAGCCGTTCACGCGTGATGCCGCAACCAAGGTAAATATGTAGTAATTTTAAAAAGATTTTAACAATTTTAAAGAAACCCTATAAATTTGCCGATGCTCACCAGACCTGATAATGGATTCCAGAGATGGAGAAGTCGGTTTCACCTTTAAAAACGAATAATAGCTGAATGAAAGCAATTGAGGGTAGATAATTCATTGTCGACTTCTAAGGCATCCCGGGCTCGCGGAGGCAATTCCGAGCGACGTTCAGACGTAGAACGATTTATTCCATTCATGAGTGGGATCAGCAAGACCGGAACATCGTGTTCGTGGCACTTAAAAAGTAATAAATTAGCTATGGTCGGCCGCAGGCGGCTAGGTGAGCCTTTACGTGAACAATGACCAAATTTGGAGCTAGAAATAGTCTTACGCGATTTCTTCTCCTTTTCCTTGCATAACGTTTCGTAAACTCGGGTATATTTGGATACATTGCATATATAAACTTAAAAAGGGTAAAATATCGCCCTTGGGTGAAACAACAGCACTGGCGAGAACCAAGAAAAAGGCGAACAGAATATCTACTCTGAGAAGGGTAATAGACGCTGGTCCCTTGCCTCTTGTTTCATGAGTATCTCCGCAGAGGGTTGTTACTCCTCTTACTATTAACATGACCAAAACAAAGTTCTAATAATGTTGCGATGCATTCGATACTCTAAGCATTATTTGCACTTCAAAACTCCAAGTGCAAGACAGAACCTCCTGGAGTGGGGTTTTGTTAATAAATCACATTCAACCTAAACAGAGCATCAATGATTAAATTATCATATAGATAGATAATCTTCAGATCTTCTCTTAGAAATAGAACTACAATATTTTATATTTATTCTGGAAGAATAAATTCGATGGTTTTTTCTGTTGCTCAAGAAATTGGTTCTGAATAAAACCCATTCAAGCCCCAGTAGGTTACTATACCATTTATAATTATATATATTTATATTAGTTACTATACCTATTTACGTATCTGTTACAGACAAACTAAGATAAAGAGACTATGCCTACATATACTCGGAACTTGGTACTTGCCAAGGTTTCTTTAATTAATGTAGGACACGTATTCTCAGAAACCGATTTTGAGAGGCAAAAATATAGTTGGTTCGTGTCGAACCAGGTACAATATTCGTACCTAAAATTCTCAGGGGTAGATACCCAAAGGGATTGGTTTCAGTTCTAAAAATAACACTCATGACTTTTGTAGTATTAAAAAAGTTTTGATATACTTAGATATTATATTGTAGCTTTATTTTGCCGTTGGCCACTATCTCCTGAATTATTGTCCTAATTTTCAAAAAGTATCTTTCACCTAAACGTTCAGCAGCCGTGCGTGACGTCATAATCCGAACAAATGTTCGATCAACTTTCCAAATTACATCACGTTCAGTATTTAATGGAACACTCCTGTTTCGATAACCCTGACGACGAGTAGTTTCTAGCTTTTGTCCAGATTCTCGTTGTACCACGTCAGAGCACTTAAATGGCTATAAATTAGTAGTAGATGCCCGCAAACGCCGAGGTGGGTGGCTGGTCGAGTGAATAATGGCCCCCAGCTGACCCAACGATGCCTGTAATGTACCTAATGTTAAAGAACTACCCATTCACAAATGTTAAATATTTCCGCCATTTTATTGCGGACACAAATAAATATAAATTCCAATTTCGGTAGATGCTAAATTAGGTAGAGCTCTAAGTTCCCTTGGCGAAAATATTTTTTAGTTCCTTTGATAGCTGTGGGGAAAAAATCTTTGTTACGTCGGAAGTTATCACTACTTGACAAGGGTACTGTAAGATAGATGCTTCGAACAGCTTACTATCTACGTGATTGCTCGCCAGTTCCTCGAATATGTTTAGTTTACTTACTCCACTACTCAGGTATTTTCTGAAGTTGGTTGGTATATATTGGAAAATTCAACCAGAACTGCCACCTATCCATTGACAGATGGCAGTGATGGGCTTTTTCTTAGAGCACAATAAAATGTTGATACAAATAAAACGATGGTATTCATGTGTGTACAATATAGTAAAAGACCTTCCTTTGTTTCAGGTATGTCCTCCAATTCACTACGCAGCTAAGTTTCCGAGATTCCGTAAGTAAATAAGCCAAGGTCATGTTTTCAAGCGTTGTTCGTACCAAAACAAAGCGGGCTAGTACTAAGTCGCATTATGTTTAACAGAGATGATAAGTAATTGGGTCAGACGGGTCACGTCTGGGCATCGGGCAGATAACCTAGAGCACGCGTTGTGTCCCAACGTCATATCTTGATAGGATGCGTGTGAAATTATCAGCTGCGATGTGCGACGCAAAATATGGGACCGGAAACTGGTACTCTGTCCCCTTTTGCGCTAAAACTGTGCCATATCGGGGGTGGATGACGTCTTGATTCAATTAATTGCGCCTTTGCTTTTGCCTGCATAAATCCAGGTTTAAGGGATTTATATTAGTTCTCCGATTTTATGCCCTTACGAAAAATTATATCCTAATAAGTTTTGCCAAGGAACAAGGTTCGGTTATCGATCTCGACATCATAGAATAAACACACAACAATTTCGCCATAACGAAATAACTACATTCAAAAGTAATGGAGATATAAATCTATAAATAACATAATTCTCGATTTAACATAGTCTCTATGCATGGAAAATAGGAATAAATAAATTGTCTAACTCGATTGCAGAAAGATAGTACGAATCCATCTTACACTGTACGTGTTCAGAGACATTGTTACGTAACTTGATTACCAGACTCCATCCATCTAAGGTATTATTAGGAAAAAGTTTCACGAATAAAAAGGTCTGTCCTGCTACCTAGTCAGGCTTTGTAACCATAACCCGTATTTCGGAGGTCTTCAAGGTTTGGACAATGAGTCTTCATATATGATGGAGGTACGGGTAGATATGAAGCTGTCCGAAACAATTTTCTCAGACCCCGAAAGGACAGTTTCTTAGAATATTACAGGTTCGTCGAGAGTCCAGACCTTTCTCGAGTTTCACTGTTTAGTATTTGTGCCAATAATATTCTCATGTATTCAAAAACTTACTATTTTGTCAATTCTATTTCAGCCAACGTAATTCTATATTTTCTCTTTCAAATCAAGCTTTTGTTTACACCTCATTTAGAAAAGGGAAGTTAGTTTAAGTATAAAGGAAGTCATGCCATTTATTATTATTAATGTTTCTAGTCCTATTTATGTAGGGAGGTAGTGGTAGGATTCTTCTGCGTCCATTGGAAAGGTTCTATCCCTTTACCAGATATGAATCTAGTAATCAGTAGCAATCAGTAAATGACATAGAAATACGCGTATCTGACATATGACGAGTAATTATTGTATTGTATATATCAATGCATGATATTGTATTCAATTGCCTCCCGGTGACGAGTGTAGCGCAGTGAACGATTTTTTGCAACCCTAAGTTCTGAGTGAATATGTAACTATTACGTTGGTAGCGCTTACCAGGTATAAACTTCATGCCTATTTCTGTTGTATAAAAATAAAGTATTCCGGGCTTTTATATCATAGTTCTGTCGTTCGCAGCAGTAGGTACCTATTGCTTTTATTTTCCGACATTTATGACGCTTCATCTCTGCGAAAGCAACATTTTTCGCATTTAACGCCGCATTTCTTTGTAGTATTTCTATCTTCACCTCACTTTTACAAAGTACCTTGTGAAATAAACTTCACACTTTTATTACTTCCTCCGAGCACTAAGAAAGCAGTTTCTTTTAAAGTTCGAACCATATTTGCAGCTACTAGTATATGACTGTGTCTAAATAGGTCACTTGCTTTATTCTGCAAGGATGTATCTGTACCTAGACCGCTTGACTTTCTATTTCCGTTCGTTTCAACCGCGTCTCCTGCGGGATCTTTGGGACGATAAATGAGGAAACTTGCTTCCCAGGCTTTGTCTTAGTTAAGTGGGATGCGAGCCGATGGAGAGTTCATTTCGAGTTCTCGTTTCCATCGAATGTAGGTCCACGCGATAGTGACGTCTGTACCTATTGGCGTAATTATCACTATTAACTACGCTTCATTAATTAAAAGAGATAAGTTTATGTAATAACAATAAAAAATCACGTTAGAGAAAAACTTGAGCAGCTGATTATAGTTCCTCATACGTGCAAACATATGAGTTTGCCTTTGTTTCGTTATTTGCAGCAGTAAATCTTTAGGGCGTCGATTTGCAAAGACCGCAGCATAGGAGCGAATATTAATATCTCCGCCTTATATTTTTAAAAATGACAGCAGAGAATGTGTTTGCCGTGCACGGTTCGCGATATTGTATTGTATTCAAAGAAAATATTGCAGTTCCGGCCCGCGTGATATTGCGATTCCATATGGTGCACTTTTCGTCCATTCGGTCTGGTTTTGTACGACCTTTGAATAAACACAAATCCATTGTAGGAATTATTATTAAAAATACGGTTGCATTATAGCATTGCATAGATTTCAAAAAGAAAATATACAAAGCTAGGTACCTACATCGCTCTCAGATGCTGCTGAATAAAGTCGCCCGTTACATCAGTCTTTTGATAATGACATAAAACTAAGAAGGTATGGGACACGGCTGCGAGTTTCAAAGAATGGAAGTTTGCGCATAAATTGAGAGTTAAGAAATGGCGACGACGGCAACTCTATCAGGGCACCTGCGTCCAGAAGCTACGAATTTATATTAGTGCATCCGAACTCCTCGGAGGCAACACTCGCTCAAAGTTTTCTCCGACGGAAATCGTATAAATGTTAATGAAAGTCAGACGTCTCTAATGAGATTACCGCACCCGTGAAATTGGATTCCCGTGGGACTTCTTTAATTTTCAGTCATCGTGAAAATTAGGTGGATCAGAACGCGATGTCAGACGTCGCGACGTCGTTTGAATAGGAGCCAATGAGCTCCCCTTTTATGGTATTGAATGCTGATACCAAAGGATTTGAATGAACTGAAGCATTGTGGCTATTAATTAATCTTTCTCGACGCTACGGAAGGGCTTTGTGACTATCGTTACTATATAAACGTTTCATTTTATATGCTACAGATTTTGCTAATTACGTGAACGCTTTGTAAGTAAGTAAGTGTGATTGCAATAGTAAGTAAACAAAGGTCTATGATTTGGCCAAGGCTTTGGCACCATCATTGTGGTCAGGCTATAGATACAGGCCGTACCTACCTTCGATCGACCGTCGTATTCATACGGCAGCTTACACATATAGAGCTCAATCAGTCAGAAGTCCCGGCACACGTCATGAATTTCACAGCAGGTAGGTGTGCAATATTCACCCTGTATAGTATGTCGCTACATATACGGTTTATGGAGATATCTCCGCTCGTGTTTACTTTATGAAATCCTTCTTTGTGTCATATTTTTTTATATTTTGTCGTAAAATCCAACCCAACGTATGAAGTTGTTGTGTAGGTACAAGCATATGCATTCTCTATTTCTGTCAAGGTCTAATCTAAAGGTCATCTCGTCGATAAAACCGTTTATGCCTCAATTGAGGGATAAAGGCTCAATCTCAGGGCGGAATTGGTAAAGATGCCGAGAGTTGAGCGCCGGCGATTCTCGGGCGCTAGTTGCGGCTACGGATCGGCCTCGGAGTGTGGCCCGATCGCTCTGTACCAATTGAGAGGCGAGCGGCTCAGTGAAAATTGAAAGCGTTCCCAAATTTCTGCAGACCTTTGTATTTTCTAACCAATAGCGTAGCGTCGAGAATCAATCAGGGTAATGGGGGTTTGTCCGAATCTGTTTGGATTAGTCGCGGCACGAGCAGGCCAGTATGCCCATGGACTTCCAATTGCAACTACGCTCGCCTCGCTTTGTTGAACCGATTGAATAGACTACATTCAGAGTTGGGTTCAAACTTCCAAAAGTGCCAGCACGTATCGAGTATAGAAGCCATTCGTAGACGAGTGCGATGGAAGTGTTTCAAACCTGTAACATTATGTAGAATGAACTGTAGGTATTTCAGGATATTCCCGTAATCATTTGTAACTTTGTCCGTATTTCAAAATTCTATGTATACATTGTAACACGCTTTTCAATGATGTTGCACATTTCAGAACTGGAAATTTTATATATTTTAGCTCTATACACCGCTCTTTTATATCACGGCTTAATAAATCCTCCACATAGGATCAATATGTTTGGAAAGGTTCTTAAATAATCAACAGTTATAGACGTCGTATTTGTCTTGTCTCGATCTGCAATCATCTAGGATCAGGTGCGAGATGAAGCGTCGAAATCTACGATGCGCTGTAACGTAGAGCACGGTCTGGACACATTTATCAAACGACGATACAAATCTACTAGTGCTGCTCGAATTGTTTTCAATTTAACTTAGTGCATTGTGATCGCTTCGAAAAATGCCAGTATTTGAACAATTCTCATTAAGACAAAGGCTGGAGTCATGTATAAATCGTACTAATGCCAACTGAATAACGATGGCATGTGTCCATGGTTCTTGATTTCCGAATGGGGACGCAGAGAGTTAAAAGCTTACTGGGACTTTAGAGTACAATAGCGGCACGGACCACATGAGCCAATAACGTGACCGTACACAAAGCACTTACAGATTGCGGGCGAGCCTGCGGTGCGCCGCTCCCAGCGCAAAGCTTTGGGAATTGCTCCAACCACGACCGGGCCTAACAATTAGCGTAATAGAAGCGAGACCGACTGGACATTGCGATCTGCATTCTCTCAAATACATTATTACATAGAATTCTAAACTGGCCAGAGGTGAAAAGAGAAACGGATTCAAAAACGGAAAAGAAACAATTAGGTACGCAAAGAAAAACTAGGCAAAGCATCCAGCCTAATGTTATAACGAAGCGGCATAATTGCGCTCTGCGAAGTTGGAGCTTCTTTTGTTTGAAACAATGAGTTTCTGCGAGGCAGTTTGTGTCCGTCTAGCTGAACAGGCGGTGGCGGGCAAAAAGGGAGACCTCCGGCATACGAATGAGGGGTCTAAGAGCTGGACAGCTGCACGTGCCTTTGTCACATCAGTGTCGTCGCACGAAGGACTGCAAGAGTAACTCGATGCCTCTACAGTTTTGAAAGCTTGCAAGCTGGTTTATCTGTTGAACACGAAGCAACATAATACGGTTTCGTTTTCTTGAATTCAAATGGAACTCGCAACAAAATCCGGTGTAGTTGGAGATTTTCACGTAATACATTTTACAGTTTCGCAGAAAACTGCACATTTCACATCATAGAGTGGAAACTTTTGCAGTTAGTAACTAACAATAGTACACCTAACTTTTTATTTCTACTTTGACTCATCTTTTTGAATTAAAGAAACGGAAAACAGTGACAAACTTGTTTCTCACAAAGGTTTCACATTCACCGTGATGGACAACGCTACTACAAAAAGATATAAAAGTTACATCACATCGCTCCAGAACTTAACATTTTTCAACGACGACATGAAATATTACAACTTCATTTTTCACAGTTCCGTTTCACGACGAAATAAAGCAGCTTAACCCTCGCCCTCATTATGAGAGCTGGACAATTCGCCTTTGACAATCTCGTGCCTCTACACTAGAACAGTCCTTCTAAATTCCGAGATAGTGTTTATAAAGTGCGAAGTCTAGTACTAATTACCAGACTAAAGGAACAAAGAGCTCTTGTATACCCCTTTCTTAAACAAAACCTCCGGCGGTTGTGCCTATAGTTTACCTCTCTTATTCTGTTCTTGATTTATAGTTGTTCAACGAAAAGGTAAAATTAGCCGTTTTCAGAAATTCTAAAAATTCTCTAGCCGCGTGCTAGATGTAACATGAAATTGTGCGCGGACGGCCAAACTTTATAATCAATTCAATCCCGCGACTCTCCGTGTGTCGTGTTTGTTTGGGAACAAGAAAAGTTTCGTGTTGTTTTTTCCCTTTCCACACATTTTCATTTACGCAAACGCTTTTTAATAAACAACGCCGTCGGAGGCAGCGAAATAAAGCTCTAATTTGAGTCATTTGTTGAATTTATTGCTCGATAAAACTTCGGTCGGCAACCGTGTACAAAGCATTACTAATTTTCCTTCTGACCGTTCCGATAAATCGTTATCAGTTAGATTCTCCGGGGAAACTGCGACATAAACATCGTGATTGTTCTTTTATCTACAAGTTCCTACTTATCAAAATTAAGAGTCTCTATCTAAGGATTGAATCTTACTTTCTCACACGGAATTGTAATTTTCTGTAGCCTTATCCCTTTCTCTCGCTCAAGACCTCGTCGTTTGCTATGGGGAGGAATACTGAAAACGAACGACCGACCTCTGATTTCAATCCTACCCTACATAAATCACTTAACTTACTGCTTCAACGTCCACGTCCGGTCAAGATGATTCCACAGTGTTGATTAAGTACAGATGATACTACAGTTATACCTATTATACTAGTTGGTATATCATAATCGATTTTATATGATGACTTATAAATCAGTCACCAGTATATATAGTCAGAGCGCTTCCTTGTTTCGGAGGTCAGTTCCGCGTTGTTATCGCTTGATAGCAGTTAGAGGCTGTTGGGCGACCTAACAAAGTGTAACATCAGAAAAGCCAATTACATTATTCGAGATCGATCCAATCACCACACAGCAAGATACGTCGATCAATATCCAATAGGCTACGCAACTTCGTACTCGACACGAGCGGTACGATACGCGCCACCACCGCCACCTCAAATGAAATTACCTATTGCCGATTCATATTCCGTACGCGACCATTCCGACAGGACGTCAATTCCGTGGGAAATTGATTGATTGATTAGTTTATTCTGAAACAAAACACGTTCATAACACTAGTAGTTTGCGTTGAACCGATTTATTACATTTTGATTTATAAATAACTCTGAAATTCCGTCTGAAATTAAATAAATAGTTTCATGTTGAAGGGTATAGGCCCTTGTTGGCCCTTATAATATCTCAACCACCAGACCATTTTCACTCGCTTATGAACTTAAAAACTATTATTATTAATAACTAGACCTCATGTTTAATGAAAATTGGACTCGACCTTTATTTATCGGCTAAAAAACATTCAAAAATAAATACAATTCGTCCAAGTTGAATTCACTTATTATGTTAGTTAGACAATGGGGAAATTAGATAGACAATGGGAAAATTATACATCAAACAAAAAATGATTATTACTCTCCATGGCTGGCTTTCCACAAGTTTTAAGCTTTCCTATAGATATAGTGTCGCATCGTATTGAAAGCCAAGATCGTTTATACCGAGAAAGATTCTTTTTTTACCCCTCCCGGTCCCGATCGATGCGGATTAGTATTTTGAGTCTGCGAGCGGCGTCGAGCGAAAAGCACTTCGACCTCAAAAGGGTAAAAGCTAAAACGAGTTTTTTGCGTTTCGAAATCAACCCGTCCTTCGTTTCCTTTCGGTTTTTCGCTGGAGATAAAGCTAGTATTTGTTGGAATCCGACAAACGATAGAACAAAGGACTGTCATAACAATGCAACTGGCCCTTAGTTTTTGTCCTCGACGTCGGCCATACCAATTTCATTTGTTAGCGTTTTTTTTTTCAACAGATACACTGCAATGGAAAATAATATTTAATTGATGCCAACCTGCGAAGCGATAGTGGTCAAATATAGACAAAGAGACTGATACGTATTTGGAGGAGAAATTCTAAAATTCGGCGGAATGGCTTCTGGGTTTATGTCCGCAGCAGTGTAATGACGAGTTGATGAATGTTAACTGAAAAAAACATTGGTCAACCGACCACAATTATAAATCTCATTTGAATATAATAATTGAGGAAAATTGAGTTAATTATTATCCTACGTCGTGACATTGAGTGATTACAACGGTATTGAATTTTCCTCTAACTAAAAGGTTACGTGTGTTCGCAATTTCACGTTTTGCGTGAACGTTAAAACTTGAACCTCGTTTATATTCTGATACGTATATACTTACACAGTAATTATAGCTCTTATTTGATTGATGATATTATCTTTTTCTTAAAAACTTGCAAAGAAAACAGGCTTGCATTCTCACTGCTACTTGGACAACTCGACATGACCTTTTAGAAAATATATTTCGGAAAGTAACCTACTTCGGAATATTCCGCAGTCGTCTTCTTTCATCGGACGTCTTGAGACAAAGCTTCGCGTCTTTTATTCTTGGTTGAAATCCCTCCTGTTTGCACTAAGACTTTCAATATCAATACGTCCTAGGAATGGAACTCTGTTCCTGCGTGTATACAATACAATAAGCACAATAAAATTTATCAAGACAGCTGAGTGAACATCTTCAGGCAAATAGCTACGCCCTATGAGCTAAATCATAAATCAATGCTAAATCATATTCTATGAACTAAAAATAAAAACCGCCCAAGTGAAAAACAACAAATAAAAACGGCAAAATTCACTTTTGTTGTATAGGGAGCCCCCTAAAATATTTATTTTACTCTGTTTTTTAGTATTTGTTGTTGTAGCGGCAACGGAAATACATCATCTGTGGAAATTTAAACTGTCAAACTATCGCGGCTCATGAGATAAAGCCTGGTGACAGACGGACAGACTGATAGACCGACGGAAAGACCGCGGAGGCGTAGTAATAGGGTCCCGTTTTACGCTTTGGGTACGGAACCCTAAAAACAAGTTACTGTTAGTAAGTACGTGTTCACGAATGAGCCACAACTAACGCTTATTCCTTTAGATTTGTTCATAAGCAACGAGCGACTCCCTAAAGCATTGCGCTTAGCCTGAACGTAACACGTGGTCCAGGCCAATTTATTTGTGGTTAAGTACACACAATAAATTTCTCAAATGGCCCGTGCTTACACCGACGAAGGCTGTCTGCCATTTATATCCCCCAGTCCGAGGTTTATCGTCGAACCTGCTGACATATTGTGGTAGACAATAGGAGCTAAGATTTGTCACATGAGGTGCTAATAAAAAGCACGTATTACCTGTTATTTGTAGTGTAAGCTTTACAGCCATTTTATAACCCGAAGAGCCCAAGCCACTGACGGCGCGATATTATTTAACGTTCGACCCTTTAGAAAGCGTTCGGGTTTGAATGCCTTTTAATCGCGAAATCTTAATTAACATAAAAACTGCCGAATGGCGCAGGGTTAATTAAAAAACGCTAATTGTTTTGACTGGACCCCGATGAGTTGAGTTGATAAACAATTTAAAGGGTTTGAGGAGGAACAAACAGGGGCCCAACGGCTGAGGAGAGTGGGGTAAAGAACAACGGGTTTCGTTAGCGGATATTGAATGTTCCTTGAAAACAAAGCCGCAATTGGATAAAGCAATTAATTGACTGGTAAATTTCGGTGCCTTTTTTAACTAGCTTGTCCAAGCAGTAGCAGGAAACTCCAAGAAGATTTCATGGTTCGGTGTTGTTGACTATTAGACGTTTATAGGGTTTTGGGAAAACCAACCCTTGAATTCCGGAAAATGCCGATCTCATATTCACACTGAACTTTTTCAGGGTTATGTTGTGAAATGAATATTATGGTGTGTAATTTATACGCAGTTCATACGCGTTTTATCTTATTGACACTGTCCTGCTACTGGTCAAAGATTTCACCCATTTTAATCTACATCTCAACCATAATATCCTACCAACGACTACATTCTCATGCTTATAAATAAAAACATTACAAAATTTTCAGCGCAAACTACTCAAGCACATTCTCATACTAGTGCACAAACAAAATTACCTTGCTACAGGTTTATTAGCTTTAGGGATGCAGTTTCTTCTTATTACCCTAGGGGTAATAAAAATAAGGCGTTCGCAAAGTATTAATGGCCAGTGTTAACGCCTCTATTTATGCACAGGCACGATACCAAGATATTACACTGCAGCGCAAACTTTGCGTCACAAACTTCGTAATGAATGTCCGGTTTTATAATTTCCCCACCGTGTGCAATATTCAAGTTGTTAGGCGATATTTTGACCATACAGTGTAGTGGCGAGAGTTAGCTAAACTTTGCTTTATGGGTGGAACGACGCTCATATTGGAGGAAGCAGGAGGTACGCGGTACCGTGCGCTGAGTGCTTTGTTTACGTACGATGTTTAACTTGTTTATAAACAGAAACCGGATGGGGAACTTGGCGATACACTAAAAATTATTGCAGATAGAAATTTCAGATTTCATTGTTTCATAGGACCATTGGGGGTTTCTACTGCACGGTCTCATACAACTTCTCAGACATTAGAAGATTTGTTTCAGTGTAAGTGGATAGACGTCTAATGACTAAAATGTTTATTAATTGTGTCGTTATTTCTCCTCGTTATCATTTACAGCTCTATTACTCTATCTACTTCTTCTCTTCACATTAATTTAGTCAGTTCACACTTTTGACTACATGAGTAAAGTACCTACCGTACCCTCTTTAAACCGTACTCTTAGAAGTATTTCAAAATTTCGTGTCATGTTATACGGTTACGATTACAAATTTATCTTTATGATGCTAAGCTATCCATATTTACCAAGCGCACAAACACTTCAATAAATCAACGGCTAAACGGACATTTTCACATTCGTTCAGTATTTTCCGATAATAATCATTGCGTAGTCCGTTCGGGTCGCATTTGCAAGTCGTAATAACGGCGACGTCATACGGACGCACTTCACTTTCCCGGCCGAATCGAGGGTCCGCCATATTGAGACCCACGGGAGTCCTTTGGACGGCAAATTGCTCTAGAATGACTATTCAATGCGGCGTGCCCCTCGGCACGAAACTGCCCGTCAGAAGCCCCCACATAAAGCCTCCACACTCTATGTCACTTTGACGAGTAAGCGAGTCTTCCTGCTTTATTTTTTTCCGACCCACATCGTAACATCAAGAGCGAAAAGCTGGCGAAGAAGCGAAGAGCTGGACCTTAATAATAGAGTAACCTCTTTGCAATTGCGACGCGGTTATTATGATCGAATTAAATCAGAGCCAGATTGTCCTCCCCCGACGGGACTATTGACTCATTAGTTCCTTAACGACGATCGCGAGTTCCCCAGTAAACACCAACTTTTTATTTGATTCACCCCCATTGTAGGGAGTTTTATTCAAATTGCCTCCGAATTCGTAACCATTACTGACCGCGGCGTTTCACAAATTACTCTTGGCTACATGAAATACGCGACAAGTTTTTGGATCCTAATTGGAAATCAACTATGCTACGTAAAACAACAACACTTTATCTTAAAGTTTTAAGCATCCGAAGCAGTTTATAAAACGAACTGGGCAATGTTAATATCTCATTTGCCGTGTCGGGAATATGTTGCGAAAATGTTAACTTTTAATTAGTTATGAAGTGATAATTTTAGTACATGAAAAATAAGCCTTCTAAATCTGCGTGAAAAGTACTCTGTCGATCTTTTGTTTTCAGCATTTGTTATCCTACCAGTTGCTCGGGGAGGAAAGTGTATTAAAAATAAAAGTCTTCTCGTGACCACGGCCGATGTAACTTGGTCGAAACGTCGAGGTATGTCAAAATTATATATTTTGATATTCGTTTGTGCGCGAATTAGACCCGTTTAAATACTAATTAACATGTATTAAAAATTTCAGTGAAAATCTTTCAACAAATAAGGATAATCTAAGAGTTTGCACTGGATAATGGATTGCGTTGCCTTTTTGGAGGTGATCTGAAATGTACTATGGGAAGGTTTAATTTATGATAAGTTGTCGCAGCTAAAGTTAAAACAGATTAAAAACATTAAATAATTATAAATTATCTTCTATAATTTACAACACCAATCTATTGATGAACTCCACTCATAATAATCATTTATACTAACAATTCTGAACAAACCTTCTGGTCAAATATTATTAGGTACATTAGACACAGCTGCCGCCCTTTGATAACGAGTATTTGTACATCGCTAAAATACGCCAAAAGCTTGTTATCTCGGCATTACAAAATAATCTCCACCGAATTCACACATCTTCTGCAAATTAGGTACAACAGTGTCTCTGGTGCTCAGGGTAAAATAGTATTATAACCACCAGAGCACTGTAAAAGTCTTGTGGCCAGTTAGACAAACGGGATTCGCGTGAAATGGCGCGGGACAGGCGCTGCCGGTGGCAGATCCACTGATGAAATTACACAAATGCTAATGAAAGCCGCTGCTCGAGCGAGATTAGCGTCGTGTACCTACTCGTCGACTCCGAGCCGAGAAATTGGACCTGTTTAGGGGCCAATTTCGCTTCGTTTCGGGAATTTGTGACTTTCCTCGCGTTTTTCATTTTCCTCGGGTGTAATAACAGATTTCTTTGTCGTTGGAAGTTTGGGAAAACATGGTGTTTTTCGGATGATTGGAACGAAACTTGAATAAAGTTGTGACGCCAATTAAGTGTCAAATTGGTGAAATGTCGTTTTCAACCTGGAATGTATTTCATAACTAGCTTGTTCGAAAGACGTTGTCCTGAGCTCAAAATATATTATAAGAAAATTGGATTTTTCTTTGGTTTTCGTCAATATTTCCGATGTTTTCATAGTGGTTTTGCTATTCGGAGCGAATACATATCTAACAAAGCAAAGATCATAGAATTCGGTCAAGCAGTTCTTGAGTTATAAAACTTATAACTAACACGACTATTTTGTTTTACAGGTAATTTACTTCTTAGACATTCATTTTAGGCGTTTTGCTACTTAGTCATTTCGAGTTTTAGATATTCTTAAACAATCGAAATATTTGTTTTAAAACACTAAGTACATAGCTATATAAATACCAGAAAGGAATACAGAGAAAAGGTTTTCTAAAATGAGTTATGAAAACTGCAAGAGAAGAAAGGAAAATCCCGCGTTGAAACGATTTCCTGAACAATAACTAAGTACCACGACATTAATTTCATGACAATATCTTCCACTAGTTAAATAAAAGCAACATTCTCGCTCGACTGGACACAAACGATGAACAATAGAATAGGGCAGCGAGTATCTATTGCCCATTGTTACTAAATAAATAACTAAAACTTGCCGTCGGATTTTAATTATTGAAATGTAATAGTGAAGCGTTCGCTCAACTCGTCTCTCGTCATAACAATAGATGTTGGAGGTTCGCGATTGTCATTGACATAGGAGGTCATGCGAAAATCTATAATCCCATGCAGGGTTGATCCATCTTAATAAAATTTTGGTCGATTTATCTACGTTGGTATGAAAAATCGCAATTTACACATTCAGCAGAATCTGTTTGGGGCTTAATGAATATGGGGATCAACTGGAGGTAAAAACGTTATAAAGGACAATAAAGTCAAGAGGTAGGGACGTCCCAAATACGAGTATAAACGTCAAGAGAGTGAGTTGCGCGAGCAAACAACTTGATAGGTATTCCATAAAAAAATCACAACACCGTAATGTATATGAACAATTCGAGTTACGATTCAATTGAATTAATTCAGATTTTATTTTGGACATTTCTGTGTCACGATTTCAAGTTTCAATTTCTATTACTTGTAATTTGTACAGAGAGCCCATTCAACCTCAATGGAGACGTCATTAAAAATCTTAGTATTGAACCACCATGAATGTGCAAAAAGAAACATTCAGAGTTTGAAAGCAGCCCTTATTGCGAAAGCTCTGTGTGGATATGAATAGTGATTAAACCCATATTGTTCCTTTACCCTCGTTTATTCCATACAACGGTGTAGTTAAATTTTACTCGTTCTAGAAAAACTACGATGGCTAGCAAATAATTCAATCTTTTTTGTATGTTATACGGGATACTTTACTAATGTTTAGAAACATGCATATATAATGCATATGTTTTCAAAAGAGTGAACATGAATTATAATTGTCAGTATAGTTTAGGCGCTTAATTAAGCTTCAAGTTTTTTATTACTTCATTATAAATATAATAATATGAATTTTAAACCTATGCACAAAAATAAATATCAGACATTATTATTTGGAAAAAACCTAAACTAATATTATTCAATGTTTGGCAAAACTCAGTGTGGTAGTGACTATTGAATGCTAGAGGAATAGCATTGACAAGGACAAGGGTACCAATAATTAGAAATTCTTGTAATGCCAGCTCTTATTGGTGACCCTGTTTTCTTCGTTCAGCGGATACGCGTGCTGATTCACCCTTTATGAGAATATTCTATATTAACCCTTTAGCTGCCCTCGGCGTTAATTGAACTCTTTTATCTTTTCTATTTATTTTTCTCGCTATAATAATGATGATGAAAAAGCTTAGGGACATGGAAAATAGTGGAAGTTTTCCTGTAATAATTCAGATGAAATAGCCTTATTGCGCGTTGCGGCGGCGAACCTTGTGAGCTACTCGCATCGTCACTTAACCAGAACCAGGTGCGATTGTGGTCAAATGAAATAAAAAATGTTTTTTTTTGTTAAGTTTTGTGAACCTGGTTAATTTCATTTCGCATGTTACACGTAAACTCATAATGCCACTGCTCTGAAGCTTACGATCCCTTACTACAGTTAGATACAATGTATAGGTAGGTGTCATACGATATCACCTGAACAATCTATTTTCTTGTTGAATACTATTGAGAGCGTGATCTTTAGTAGCAGGTTTTAATTTTTCAACTGATGTTTTATAGGTACAGTGTTTGTCAACAGGCTTCTGATGCAAAAAAAATCAGTCAACTAACACACGTTTCGTATAGTAGAATATTAGTACCACAGTTATAATTAGACATTTTCCAATGCGCTAATAGTCATAATTCATTAATAGCTAATAGTGAGTCAGCTGAACATTTTATATTTAAGCCCCGTCGCATAAAACTACTCCAATACCAAGGCCAAGAGAACTGATAATAAAAAGTGCACGAATTAAATTATCCAATGAATCGACTTTTTGATAACTTTCTTTATGCTCGCAGAACAGATTTCGAACAAGATTTCTTTGAAACGAGCGCGCGTACGAAACTTTTCAGAGTTAGGTCACAGTAATTTTTTACTGGCACTCGTATAAATCACGAAAACTATTGAATGCAAGTCATTAATACATTTATGTTGTGGTTGTTGAAGCACTTAGCGACTAACGTGGCTAACAAAAGGGCTTTTGTCGGGTAAAGTATCGTAAAACTCGCTGGTAACGTATGTTCATCTTACTGGCATATTTTAACTAACATTTACTATATTTTATTAGAATCTTGTTTAGGTTTTTTTGTTACTGATACATACTGTAATTGACACGATTAATTATGCCGTGCAATTGATGGTACACGCCACGGCTGCTCACTATACTTCAGTGCCACTCAGAATGTGGCATTCCAAAATCTTTCGTGGCGTTCTGCGGTCGTCACCTTGTCATTACCTCATCACATTGGTTTTAGTCTTATATATATTTGCCCAGTAACTTCGCCGGAAACAGTGTCCTTTAACCGGAACTCAGTAGACACTGCGTATGACATCAATTTAATTAAGTTCCAAAATTTCAATTTTGAAAGTCGTTATCCTCATTCAAATGCAGAATCTGTACACCCAACTGAAAATTTTTGGTTCGTTTAAATTATCTGAAAACTCTCAATTAGTAATGTTTAAAACAGAAGCTGTGTTAATTAGCCTGCTGTATTTAGTTTTCTTTGTTATCTGCTTTTCTCCCTTCGCCCTTAGGGTGGGTGTACCTTTATCTTAATGGTGCCTTGTATTGTTATAAGTACGTACTGTCACATCTGTCAATAAATCAGTATATTAACGGAGACTCGAAGACATGCGTAGAGCAGTGGAATAAAGAACTGAGCATCCAGGTCAGTGAATGAGATACAAGCCCCGATTAAGGTAATAAGGTAAGGATTAATAATAAAAAAAAACAGTTGAAAAATATCCTTGTCTCAGATCTATTGATGTAGGTGTAGTCGAGTACGCGAGTAATTAGATACAGATAAATCAATGTGTTAAAACCACCTTCAGTTGAAAAATAGTTTCATTTTTACATGGTTATATCACAAACATAATTATGTGGTAGGTAAATATTTCGTTAACAATAACAGTTAGTACTAAATTTAACGTTTTTAGTGATATTTGAATGTATACTTAGTCTATGAAAAACTAAAATTTTATCCAGCCCAGCTCAGAATTAGGCGGATTCAAAATATAGCACGATATAGAAAAACAGTGTAACAACATTCACGATGTGTCTGTGACCTGTGTCTATTTTAAATTTAGCAAACACTGAATGTGCTACATAGAAACTATTAATAAACAATCTTGTAGACATGCAAAGGAAAAAGTACGCAATTCCACTGTTGCATAGACTTATTTCTGAGATAACTTAAATGTCATAACTCCGTCAGCTGCGGTGTCTTTGCTCGATAAATTGAATACTTATTCAAATAATTCCAAGTTTATTGAAACTGTTGGAAACTGGGAGCATTACGGACGTAATTAAAAATTAATAGTGAGCATAAATCAGTAATAAATGTATTTAACGACGGCCGGTACTCGATGCAAATAAGATCATTCAATATTATGACTATCAGAGCGTACAATAAATAAATTTTAATCGCTTATTGTTTTATTTTATGGTGTGTGTAGACTGAGTGTGGTTAATATGAATACGTTGGGATTATAGAGAGAATGGGGGCTTGGAGGGGATTAACAAAATATTTTGCTGTCAGTGAACTGGAAAGTTTAATAACGTTCTAAGTACACCATTATAACAGCCTAGTTTTTGTACGTACATACAGCCCGCGACAAAAATATCTCAAAACATGTCCTGACTTCTAATCTATCAGCGACTAAAGTCGCTATTCCCAAACTGTCACTTTACACACAAGTTTTTCGACTTATCTACCGATTATTTTTATGATGAATCCACGTTAAAGCTTTCCAGCGCGCTATGGGCTTTGAAGAAGTAAAAATAACTTTTTATTTTCACACAAATTATATAGAGTTTTACTGTGAAAGCTCGCACGTATTTGTATCGAGGTTTGCGGGAGCAATTTCTAGTTAAAATCACAGCCATTCATCCGCTTGTTATTAGCTGATAATAATAAAAATAAGTAAACATTGTATGGAAGCTGAGACGGGTATAGATATAAAGTATAAATTCATTAAATAACAAAGGTCGCCCTGGCCAGGTTAATGAAGAGGGACGCCCTTTAATTACCTTCTGTAATTTTTCAACTAACCAGGTCGGGTATAAATTAATTTTCTTTCATCCCGTCTATGAGCACCATTTTGAAGCTCGCCTTTGTTGAATACAACCTGCTAGTTGAATACAACCTGGCTTTTTGAAGTTTTTACAGAGTATCACCTTAATTCAGTAATAGTAGTCATATTTTTTATATAAGTACATATAATATTTACAGATTGCGCTACTCATAAAGTCACTGATACACTCACAGTGTGAGTGGTAAGCAGAATCCATGCTTCGGATCATATTTACTCCTAACTAGGATTATCTTCATACCTGAACGATCTACAGCAATGATAATATACGTCGAGCATACATTGAGTACTTATTACCTGATAGAAAGACACGTACATATAAATGAATGTTTGTCTATAAAACAGACAGGTACTTAGACTACTTAGCGCCGCGGAGGCGTCTACCTAAAGCTTCGAGGGCGACGACACTGTCTTCCTTTAAACAGCTCCCGAGACCAACTTTTCCAATATTTTTTTCATCACGTTTGTCAACTTCCACGGTTTCGTATCACGGCAACAAACAAACAAGTACGTATTCTCCCTAGGCGACATGAGTTTTTCGAACTCATTTCCATTTGGAAGCATGCGGATAAGAATTTATTGGCTCCTAAGTTATGGGCAAGTTAATCTTTTACCGAAATGTATGTAAGTACCGTCGCAATTGTGTCGTCGTTCCGTCTTAGTTAGGAAGGCATCGCTTTTCATTAGCCGGCGTCGTGACAGGCGTGTGTATTCCACCAGTGACGCTGACTGCCAAGAGACTTTGCTAACTTATCTGGGAACTTTTTATAAGTGCGAGCACCCGTCGACGCTAATACATTTCCCTGATAGAACGCCTCGGGAATACTATTTATGGACATAGGGAAAATTATTTTTCGAGGAAACACTTCGATGCTTTTAAAATTTTAACCTTAGGGAAAAGTGGTAAGCTCTCCCTGCCGGAAAGTAAAAAAAAACATCGAATTTTGAAAGACAGATTTTGGGAATTACCTAGTGTAGGCAGGTTATTTTTGGACGAAATTACAAACAGAAAGTTTGACGGGTTTGAAAGTCGACTGGGTCTGAATTTTGTTTCGTGAATTTATTTAGGTTGACTCTGCCGACTGGAGAAAATCGGTAACTGTACAATATTTCGTTTTACTTATTCACAGGACTCAGTTGGAGTAAAAAGTTATAAGTGAATTGGAAGATCTAGAAGCTAGTAAACTATCACTTACAATTATTAGAGTAATAATAAATAGTTTAGTACCTACGTTATCCGACTTTTTGATTATTTATACAACTCTATTTATTTTAAGAACGATTGGAAGTCAAAAGTCGACTTACCAAGGCTTACTACTACATAAAGCTAGATAAATGCTCAAGTGAATAACAAGTAGGTCATGCGTATCCGGTGAATCGTTATCTGCACATATCGTCGCTATTAATACACTAACTGTCGCAGTTATGGCTCCATTACAAACAGTACGGATGAATAATTTTGCATACAATGTATATTTAAATGTTTTTCTATAATATTCTTCGTACTTAATCTGTATCGTTAAACCAATGTAAAGCAATGACGCGATCTTGACCTCTTGACCGTATGAAAACAATAACATTCAGTTTATTTTTGTAAACACCAGACACCCACGAAATGTTTATAATTAATTTCAATACCAATTCCGTCTCAGATAAAAACGACACAAACTACAAAGATAAGGAAAGGTTCAATGTCATTATTTACAAGCGACATGGCTTATGGACACGCCATAAAAGTGCCGCAAGCTTGTATGGACATATTGGACGTTTTTGCTATTACCGAGTTAACGGTAGCTATAAAGAGTGAACTTTGAGCCCGTTTAGATTTTTCACATAAAATTCGATGTGGGGCCGTAATCTGCAGGGACGTGGCGGACTCACGTTAATAGTTCACAATCTTCTATTTGGAGCCTGCAGAAGCCCATGGGAGGCGGCTGTCTTCGCGACTCGCCTTTAAAAATATCAGAATACGTTTTACTGGATGTGACGGCCCGGTCGTAACTTTCTATTTGCCTGTTAACTAACACCGAAGAGAAATATTTCCTTTTGACTAGGCTAGGAAAGTTTCAGAGATTTCTCAGTAGCATCTTGTATTTACCCTAGCTGTAAACCGCGACTTTGTTCTATTATTTTGATGATGTTTCTACTCGTTGGATGTAAATGTCACGTATGTGTATCAGTTTGAGGTTAGAATAGTGAAATAGTGAAAACCACATTGAAATAGGGGTAGTATCAGGTTTAATATGATACAAACATAGAGACTTCAAGCAAGATAATTTTAAAAATGCTATAATGTACTTATTCACTTCTTTCAGATCTTTTTTATACCAAACAGTGAAAACTGCACGGCCAACGGGTCAATATATTTTGCGAGATACAATAACAAACAAACAAACCATACCATAAAGCATTTATTTTCCACGAACCTACTTTCTGTTATTGCTTTTATAATACAAGTGCTGAAGTCTTACAAATAGCTTCAAAGCTCAGGTTTTCCTTAATTAATATTTGCACACAAATTATAGTTTCAATGAAAGCTATTGAATGACGTAATAAACTAGAGAATTGACTCGTTCGGTTTCCACAGAGGCAAGAGAAAAAACATATAATACGGAGTAGTTACCGAGTCGTTATTTACTCCTATTCAATTTCACAGTCAACTCTCAGTGGGTTGGATTTTATAATTGGCAATAATTCAAATCACCGCGATGGACCTAGTTCTATGAGGTTTTCTATCTATTTGGAGGATTCATATCTTACCCATTTAATTTTCTGCTCTATGAAATGTAGTAATTTGTAACGAGCGTTGTGGAATACCAACAATAAATCGAGGTTTCTAAATTGCATAACATGTAGGTACTATTATTTAACTATGACTTATGGTAGTACTACCAATATATAACATTTAAAAGCTCTTATTAGAAATGTACGTGCAATTCAACCTAAATTTTGGCAAATGTCTGATTACAGTTGCTAGCTCTAGCTAGGCTCTGTAGTATGTATATAGCTATAAAAGATTGAAATCTTTGAAATGTTGTTTTGCTGTTTGTGAATACATTAAAATTGTCATCATTTTTTTTCATTTTTTTTACTATCCCAATATGTTTATTCCAACAAATCATTCGGTAATATAGAAACAAAATGAAAACGCCATCATAAATTGTGTATTATGGTTTCGCAGATCGCAGTTATCTGTTGATATGAGTTGTACAAAAATAGGCAAAATGTGGGTACTGAAACAAATGAAACAACCCGTAAGTACTTACATTGTTATTTTGGATCTTATGCATGAAGTATTTACTTATTCGTTAGGTTTCGTTGCTACATCTCGTGGAAAGTGCCTATCATATTTTCGTTCATGAAAAACGTCGTAATTTATACCACATCCAGTCAAAAGAAGGTCTGAGCTGGTGTCGCACTAGACATTTTTATTTATAAAGTAAACTCGCAGTAACGTTTAAGAATGGAGCGCCGTAATTTCGACCTTCTGGCACGCCTTGAATTGCGGTTGAGGGTATAAATTTGCTTGCGGAGGGATATAGGATTTCTGTTACAAATTAACGAGGGAGTCAGTCAAGTGTCATGTCGTCGGGGCTCATTGCTCCGAGACGATATGTGATGTGCGGCTGACACAATCTTACGCCCGCTTTGATAATGTAAACACAGATTTGCGTCGCATCAGAGGATGATTTGCGTAGGAATTAGATACAGTGAGAGCCCTTAGAGGCTTAGATGTTCTGGAAAACGTTTATTAGAATTCACGGTAAATTAATCAAGCTTCAATGTTTATGATTTCCTATGATCTCGGTCCTTTTTAAGTCGAACGAGCGGAGTGTCCTTGAGAGATATTTCCAATCAAGATTTTCTTGTGTGTGCCTAATCGATTTTTAACTCGTCGATGGCAATTTTACTGGTTGCGTGTTAGTATCTTACGTCCGGTAATATAAATACGTGCACAAGATGCTTGCCAACTAAGCTTGGGTTTAAGTGAGCTCGAGGGATTGCTGGAACTGAAGCTATTTAATTTACATGACTTCCTATAGAGGGAACATAACGTATTGCTATTAAAGCGAAGTACCCTAGTTGTTTTAGAATTCCGGCAGGTTTCTAACATGGTCTGATTTGTTAATAACTTCACAAGGGGTTTAGTAGGCCGTGTTCATTTTCACAGAGGAAGGTCGTTGGGCGGCGCCAATGCCACGAACATTGCACGAGCAAAATTATACGTGATCCTTCGGTGGAAGTTTTAGACACGTGCCTTTAGGGGTGTTTAAGCTTCGTAAGGCGGAAATATGTTTTTTTTTATATTTACTATGTTTACATATTAGTCATAGCACCGACGAAAACTATACCACTAAATTTTAAATAACTATTGTATTTCGAACTCAATCATAAATTATTAGCTGCAGTTTGTTTCCCCATTCCATAACATAAAAAGGCCTGGTTTTAACTCACAGATAATTTACCTCAATTATAATACCGGTTACTTATCGCAGACGGCTGAATATTGCATCAGGATTATTTGCCTTGCATATAGTAGTGTGAATTAACGACCCTTCATTTTCCATTCAACTCAACTAGTCTGCGTTTATAAAAGTTCTGCGGCGGTGTTTACATCAACTGATGAATAAAGCCATCTAACCTTTTTTACTCACTTGTGCCTTTGCTATTTTCAATCTTGTCCAATAGAACATTGATCAAAAGAACTTTCACTTGGAAGGAAGGCACTCGAACTACATTGTGTTGTTTCACTTAGTTTGCAGGACTTTAACCCCCAGTTTCTGGAACGCTAGTTGGCTTTGACAGTAGATTAAAACTATCGTTGTCTCTATCTGACACTATATAAATGACAAGGATGGCAATAGAATTAATCTGTTGTCAACGTTGACTGACGTTTCAGAAACTGGGGGTTAGTTTGCAGGACTTTTAGTCAGAAAAGGTCTAGGAGTTAGACAAGTGTGTTCTACCGAGAAATGAAAGCGAGAACGAGGTCAAATTGTGAATAAGCAATTATTAACACTAAAGTTTATCAATAAAGGCTCAATTAACTGTAGCCACAGCTATACTTTTCAAGACCTCAATTAAAATTGTATGAATATTAAATGGGTATCAGCAAAATTCAAATATAAAGTGGGCACTTACCTAACTTCAAGTAGCGAGATCGAATAGATAAGTATGATATTTTTTGGTATTCTTTCTACAGGGAAATCAAGTTCATTTTAATTTGTTCTCCCATTCCTCATTGCATAATGAAGTAGATACCCACATCTCTCCGTCCTAACACAAGTAGACTTTTTATCACCCTAGCTATTACATAGCACAATTTAGAACTAGTAGGTACGTTAGCATAGCGAGATTGCAAGGACGGTAATTTACAACATTACATTAGGTGATTGGGCTCACTGGATTGGCCAGGGCGACCTGCATATTTTCTGACGCAACTTAAACGCAGTCACCACGAGAAACCTGCGAGAGCACAGAGCTTTTCAAATAGCTTTTAAAGAATATGTAGAGTTGATATAGTTCTAATATGAAACTCGATTTAATTATGTATAAAAATATTTATGAACAAAAATATACGGTGCAACCAACCAAATATGTGGGAAACTATGCAATTAGATAGGCCTAAAGTACCTTTGTTTAAAAGAATATCAAGTAAGTAAAATAATACCTACTTACACCACATTGACGGCGCGTTTGGCGTAGTGGCTGAGCAATCGGACTGCTCCGCTTGGTGTCGCGGGTTCGATTCCCGCCCGCAAATGGTCTGCGTGTGATGTGTATGTGAAACCCACGATACAGGAGCAAGACTAGTGTAAGAATATAAAAAAAAAAATTATACGTACAGTCTTTGCGTCCTCAAACCCAAAAATAAACCAACGTATTACAAAAGACTTTAAACATGCTTTCTATAATTTCCGAGACGTGGTTTTTCCTACAGACAAACTGGCTCTCCAAACCTGCATGCTTAATAATATTCACACCGAGCCTGACGCAAGAAGTCATTAACTCCGCATCATTGTTGGGAGATGATAAAACTTTACACGTAAATTGCGTTTTAATGACTTTCCTTGCAAACTCTGGTTACTTTATCGTCTTGCGCTTGTATTTGCCTTTTACCGCCTCTTAATTTAGTTTTGGGACCTTTATTTTTGTCTTGGAAATGGGAAATTATGGGAATTTAGAAGGACTGTACTTTACGGTTGATTGATGAATCGCTTCGCCTACCCAACCCTTAAAGGGACCAGGCGTGAAGATGTTAGCAATGTACGAAAATTAGCAAGGGATACAAATAAAAATAGGGAAATATAACCAGGTTTAACTCGAGTATATACAACAAGCTGCTAATTAGAAGTTGAGATTTATAAACTGCGCCTACAGAGACTAAAAAACCGGCTTACTCTTGAAAAACGCTTCCATTTTAGGGCAACCCCACCGCGGTCTGAAAAGAAATTGTTTGGCTCCACAAAAAGTATTTACTACGGCATCCGCAAAACCCACTAAGGTTTAGTGTTACAAAGCTTTTAGTGGTAAATAACATTCCGTACAAGTTGATTCCGCGGCACCTAATCGCCGTTTGAGCACAAAGGGCCAACCGACGACGCAACGGCGACCCCTTTTCAATAAAATTCGCGTTTTCTTTCACAAGTCACATGACTGTATGATGGCTGGTAACATTCATGGCGGAGTTTAGTGACTTCCGAAGTAGCAGGTTATCAGACGTGGGGGGGTGGAAGGGGTACGGAGTGGCGCGGGGAGGGGACGGGGAGAGTGGAGGAAAGCTGGATGCTGGTGGTGTTTTCGCCCCCGCATTCGCGTTTCGACTCCCGACGCGCTCGGTTGCGTCCTCCCCGCGATACAACTCATTACCGATTTATTTACGCGTCAGCTTTTATTTTTATTTACGCAGCGTCTGTTTTCTTATTCATGTGATTTGGAGGTTCGTTGTGACTATTGGAAGTGACGTGATTTTTACGGTTCCCTTCGTCGGTGGTTCTGGTATTTTATTTTAAAATTTCCTTTGTAATTATTCTATGAATTTCTAAATTAGTCTAGGACATGTTAAGCATTTTAAATTGACTGTTTTGAGAATCGGGACTTAACTACTCATTATAGTTAGAAACTGCATGATAATGCAGAACATTTTTAATCAATTGAAGCACTTTGATGATTCAATGAATTTTTGGGTAACAATTTTGATACGCCTCGATTTGGTCATCCTTTGCGCTTCTACTATAGTTATAGTAACTATATAACTTCTACTAGTAACTTCTATTATAGTAACTATAGTTTATAAATTAGCTCTAAACACAATACTTATGGATAAGCCTAGTCTAGAGGACTCAACGTGGCCTATAAATTAATTGCGTTAGGTGTTAGCTGTCCGATAAATCTAATTTAGGCTTTAGATGCGGTTAAGTTCGTGTAGGTTTCAAAGTCAAAAGGTTGACCCACAATTTTAGGTAACATTATATTCGTTGTAGTTCGTTCTTCCATTATGTTTCTATGTAATAGATTTTAAGACCATGTTTTTGTTTTTTTTAGGATTATTGCCGTTGTACGTAGGTACTCCCAAATCAATGATTTTAACAGTGTTTAAAATTCGTTTTAATTTAGAACGTAGAATTTAGAATTTAGAACGTAGGTTAATGTCCGTAATAAGTTTCATCAATTAACATCATTTCAATTGTCTTTTAAAGTATTGGCAAGTATTATTCTATATTACAAAAAATATATAATATACCTACCTATAAAAAATCAAGGCGATAATAATAACTTTTTCATAAAATATTTACTCTAAAGTAATAAAGTCTAGGTTCTCCAAGTGAAAAATGAACTGTTTGACTTGTAAAACTGCGATTTTATTGCCTATTTACAATAAATGCTTTGACTTTGACTTTGAAGCTGTATATAAATTCCTACCTGTGCCTAGGGCTACTGGGTCGATGTTACCTCTTGTAGCGTAAAAAATGTACGTCAGCGAAGAACCTTCTCTCAGAAATATGGCTCCCTTTCACTTGTTTTTCGCGTCCCGGATTTGCCTTTCCCAAACGTTTCAGGGATAGCTGTCACGTCCGAGAAAGTGAAAGCCGCCTACCGTCCCTGGGAAATTTAAAACGCAAGCAGGCGGAAAGTTAACCGAGTCCTACAAACAGGCTATAGGATACGGAATCGGCTCCACTTTTATTTAAGGAGATAGCGCCATTTGTAAGCGGGCCTGTGAAATTAGATAATTTTATTTAGTGCTTATGCACTCTTTATGTAAGCCGGTGAGTGATTGTCGATAAAATTACGATTGAGGTCGGAGCATACTTATATTCATCAGAGTTTAGGACAACTTACGTTTTGCTTTGTACGAACAGTATTTAAAATTCTGCGATGCCTTTGATGATGATAATGACGGGAACCTTAAGTTTAGATATGAAATATACCACCTTTAAGTCGCGGGTAACATCTAGTCGGGTATAAAGGTCGGCGCATACGCGATGGAAGTGAAGTTCCTAGTTCCCCGTCCTACTCTACTTATAGGCAGCTGCGCAATGTGGCTCTTGCGCATAAAAACGATAAACGCGCGCTTTCGATCCGGACCGAGCTAGAACCAAGGCTAGTTTCTATCTGGGATGATAACTGCGTATAAGCGCGCGGAAACTCGCGCCCATTTATGATTTTCGCCGAGATTGGGGTAGTGTATCGACCGATAAGCATTTGGGTGTACGAGTGTACTTTACGTTAACCCGCAGCTCTTCTCGGAAATCAAAAGTCGTAGAAGTAAATGAGGGAAAGATCTTTAAAGCTAGCCTTTTTAAATTATGATCGGTCACTGGATTGAATATTAAATGTTATTATATAAGTGTATTTTGAATAGCGTGATCAAAAATAGCCAGTTGATAAGGAAAATACTAGTGGGCCTATCGAGTCGGGTCAAAAACCCCTACACCAACTAAGTAATTCGAAAAAATGCTTCTTGATCTGTCGCTGAAGAGTTCGTTCGCTTAGAAATTTCAGACATGGACTGAACTTAATGATAAATCCAACCCGATTTCTCTTCATGCAAATGCTAATTTATTTATAAAATTAAAGTGAAAAGTTGAGGTTATTCAGACCGGCCATTTACGTGACTAAATTATCGAACGACTCTGCGACAAGAAAGATTATTTCTTTTGCACTTCAATTGTAAAACATTATATGGGTAGCTTCGTCAAAGAAATCCACAAGAACAGATCACAAGTAGATACAATACTTATAAAATAAAGTGTTTGCGTAAAGTATTACAAAACAAAATAATGTACTTATCACAGATATTCAGTAAATTTATCTCCATAGATGTAAGAAAGTAACGGGACACCTGAAATAAATCGACTTAAAGGATTTCCGTGTTTAATGTAGTTCTCAAAGATAGAATCCCATTCGGATCCGAATCTATAAGGTTTACGTCTGTAATCGGATTATAGATAACATCGATTTACGGGGACGGACAAACGAAATATTGAAGACGAACACTTTGCTTGGATTGTATTGCAAATGCTACAGTATAATAATATTATACAGAAGTTTTTCACTTGAATTTTTAAACTATCTGTAAATAAAACTCTCGAAACTAGTAACACTTTTCTAAGTTGTAAAATTGAGTTTTGTGAACATAGAGGTCAATGTGGCGACATTGAAAAACGAAATAGGGTAATTCCAGGATAGATGCCTGGCTCGGATAGATGCCTCAAATTCAAAAACTATGATTTCCCGGCTTGTTTTTGCTGTCGTTGATATTGCCAAGCGAGAGACATCCCCGCACCTACCCGGTACCCCCCGCGAGGTAACCCCTGACCAGTCGTGCATTCCATCTATACTCAATGAAAGATTTGGTGCGACGAAAAAATTGCTAATTCTTTTTCTACAGCCTTTTTGAGGTGCTGGAACTTTTTACATGGTGACTAAATAATTTATATTTTGTATCTAAATCTTACAGTGGACTGTATATTAACACTAAAATCAGTTTTTTTTAGAGTATTTATTGAATACACATTCCTGAATATAAAAGGCATCTATCCTCTACGAAAAGGATAGACGCCTCGATTTATTTTCGCCTATGTTTAACCATACAAAACAAATAATTCCCATTATTTTCAAACAATGTAACTACATTAGGGTATAGATGCCTCAGGAAGGAAACTTATTTTGTGAGGCATCTATACCCTAATATGATTATAAAGAAAATACACTTTTTACGAACATTTTTAATTAACGTCTGCGTTTTGATTTTACTTCCCATCACGAATACCTAATTTCAAACTGAAAAAGTGTTTTTTTATCAATGAGGCATGTATCCCATAACTGGTTTTGACGCATGGAGCAACTATCCGCTATAGGGCATCTATACTTCCAAAAATAGAGGTCTGGGAAAATCGATATAGATTAGTAAATATCAACACTGATGTTTTCTTTTTCCTTCAAAGTGGTAGTCGAAAGACCAATCTATTAACATGTGTGGCAATCATTCAGATCCATTAATTAAAATGGGAAATATAAAGCGTTTTCAAAAAGTATGGCAACTATCCTGGACTTACCCTAGTTGTAATTTTTTCTACAAATTAAGAGGTACTTCTAATCATTTAGTTATAGAAGTTATAATCATCTATCGCTTTGAATTATTGTAAAGTTTTGTACACCAATGTGTTGCGTTCATCACTGTACATTTTACAACTTTAATTAATGTGCTCAGAAGTTTTATCGGGTACAGCTGGTATCAAAATAAGTTATAAAAGTACTTTTACTTATGTGATGACTGTCATTGAGGTATAAAAATGATGTTGTTACACGTTTGTAACTAATTTAGATACAATGGTAATCACAAAAATCTTAACTAGTAGGTACCTAGTTATCTAAAATTTGTAATAGTTTGCGGTCGGGTGTAGTTTTGTATTCAGTTTATTGTGTTAGAAGTTTTGTACGGTAGCCGAATCATTATTTTTGATACCAGAAATTTTTGGGTCCAAACACCAACACTGAATTTTGCAAATTCCATTCCATCTACTGAATAGGAAAAGTTTTAATTTCTCCAAGTTGAGACCGGTGTCCCAATGGTGCACGCCGCACTATTTTTATCTACACTCATAACCCACAGAACTCTAGTCTGTAGCTGCATACACTAGAGTACTTACCACACTAAAATTTATTAATCATCAAAAACTACAAAAATATATTTAAACTTAGTTTTGTAGCGAAAATTTCTAGTCTCTCAATTCGACCTGGACGATAGTGGTCGTTCGCATTTTTTAGTGGATTTGTTTAAATTAGTTTTTCCTGAAATGGGGACTATGAACTCGGCCACCTTGTCGTTTGATGGATAAACTTACAAAACAAAACAGCAGTACGCAGCGAAGCTGAAAAATATTTAGTAGAAACTGGCTCTTCGCGGATATACTGTATATTTTTACAATAGACCTTTGCTATGTAAATCTCGTTATATATTTTACCCTTTCAGGAAAGAAACATTGCATTTTATAATGTGAAATGTGGTTTGCATTGTTTTACACAAGGTTCAAGGTATTTTCCCAGTGAAATATTTTCAGAGTTATATAATAATACAATTCCAGTTAGTAAAGAAATGCAGAAGATATAAGTGCTTATAGTTATTGGAGGTACTCCATTTTCTAAAGATCCTCAGGAAAAATAAATGTAAAGAAAAATTTCAGTATCTTTTTAGTGATTTGTGTTGTAGTAATAATTAGTTGATAAGAAAAGTCTAGAAAAGTAAATCTGATCTAACGAAGTCATTGGCACAAATGAGACCAAAAAGTTGCCTCAGAGTATTAAGTAAAGCCCTAAAAAGAACGTTTTCGTAAATGATCGTCCGTTAGAGCCATATCAAATAAACTCTTTTACGTAGATACCGAATAAGAGCTGTAAAAGTCTTATTATTAAATATCGCGGCTTACTTTGAGTGGTAGTACGCGTTTAATGGACTAATATAGGATTGGGCTCATCCAGAGCTCACGAGTAGACACACACTCAATGTCAGTAGTTATGAACTTTTGACATTCCACTATCTCATAAATGCTAATTTTTCACATATATTTAAGGCTTCAAGACATTTTTGCTTACCAGAGCGTAAGTAAGTTGCACGTTTCTCGAAAAAGATGTTTAATACATATGACCTTTTTTCGTCTCTTGCCAAATCAGAAGTTACTTCTAGTGAATTTGTTTCGATTTCTTATAATTTGTAGTCCAATGGAAAATTTAAAGATGAATACTGTACCTATCCTAAGTTTCAATCGTTTCGAGAAGAATGCGTTTTTTGCTTAACGAAGAGAATCTAATGCATACAAAGACACCTAGGTCTTCTTTTATCATTTTCCATCTCACTCTAAATTATTGTTAGTAAATTTTCAAATATTTCGATATCTAATGATTAATTTGCGTAGTGGTAAATACAAAAATTGTAAACCTCTTACAAATTCTTAATGATTGATGGATACGCCAAGGTGTGCAAAATGAAGTGATTTATTGGAGAACCTTTCGATAAAATTTATCAAAACATAATAGATCTCACGATGGAAGGTGAGAGTAAGCATTGGGTATTTAAGTACCTACTACTCGTATAAATATCGAATTTAAACAAATATCTGATATATTTATTAGTTTCCTTCTGTGACAAAAAGAGCTAACCCTCGAAAATTAATTTAAAACAGATGATTTGTTTTTTCAGTTATTTGTCAGATATTGTAAAAAGTGAAATGTAATTAATAATTTTACAAGAGGCGAAGAATAAGATAACAGGATAAATAATGTAAAATATTGATCCAGGAATTTGCATCAACGATATCCAATTATGTTTCACAATGGAATTTATAGCGAACCATTAGCAAGACCATTACAATATCTACCAATATATTTTTTGTACCTATGAACAATAGATACGTATTCCAACACTATATTCAATACTAGTATGTCATGGCAACGGCATATATTATTCTTGAAAGACTGTTCGCCTATTGCCTATGAATTAAAAGCTTCAAAATACCTAACAAATTCCAAGTACTGATTTCTTGTAAAAATTTAAAGTCTGACGCTTGTGATCACAATCAATTTTCAATTAAAGTGAGCCAGATTTCGACATCAAGAATCCAACCAAATCAATAACGAAACAAAAGTACGGAAGAGCATCGACACGCCTACGTCCGGCTATATTTGATGCAAATGAATGCATGAAAATATTACCATATCCATTCAATAGTGAGTTAGTGACAAATTCAGTGACCTTTGGCTTCCATTGCGGTGTTGGTTAGTCAGGTACATGTTTGATTAAATTTGTTATTTTGATTTCGTCACTCAGTACAACGAAAGAAAGTACTAATACTCCATTTAAATAGGAACAGCAGAAATTCCGTGAATCTTAACTACCATAATATTTTGTGCTTAGGCTGAGTTACTGAAGAGACCATTCGATAAGGTATCTGTGGATTTTCTACGCTTCAGTGCTTCTGAGAGTACGTCAGAATTTCGGTCGGTTCTGGTTGGTAACGATTGTTAGGCCGCGTCAGAGATCCTCGGAAGGCTTGGGAAAATCAGGTAGGTATACTATTAAGTTGTGGCTCGACCTCATTCGACAAACGATCACTATATCGCCACCGAAGGATTTCAAAAGCTCTGCTATTAAAGCCGTTAACTTTAATCGCAGGTAGTCAAAAGTTATATCGAGAACCATAAAATAAATTTAGATACTCCTGTCGTGTCTATGATTCAGTAATTACACCTTAAGACTATTTTGGTTTGAATGCCATGGGGTGACGATCAGCTCGCTTAATTGTCTGCGATGGCAAAGTGTGGTTTCCCAGGGTCATAGAATACCTGTTACCCAACATGATCATAGGGATCGATTTATCGAAACGCCACTCAAGGAGATTCCTGTATTTTGAGCCAAATTACTTACCTGTCTCAAACCCATTTGTTCGTAACAGTGGGACATTATGCAATTGCAATCGTTGAAACTATAGAAACTCCATTAAGTACTAGTCAGCATTTACGAAAAAATTTAAACAAAAATTTTATCGCCAAATCATTGGATTCATAATATCTTATTCGCTAAACGCCCTACACCTAAAAAAAAGGGCTTATTCGCAAAATAGCTCAATCTTGAAAGGACTGTTCGTCCAAAACCCTATTCTAGAAACGACTTATTCGTATTAGGACCTACTGATAGAAAGACTCATTCTTGAAATGACTCACTTTTCCAAAATTTTAATAAACTCTGATTTACTTACATAGGTAGTACATCTTCAGTCATTAAATTTCGGTTAAGATCTACTCTTGTCAAGGACGAGAGTATAAAGGGGCGTGAACACTGACGAGTGTGAATTTGACAGCAGCTGTTAATTATACGGTTGTCAGTGTCGATCGGCAGCTCCAAAGCAACTCCTTGCGGTTCGAAGCAAAATTACGAGTGCCGAATACGCCTCGTTTAACACGCTTTCGGTGTAATGACGTCGTAAAAGGAAATTCTGAGGTACAAAACGATGTTTTTTTATATCTATTGTAAATTTTACACCACCGAAATTTGTGTTATGCGACTTATACGGTGAACATTTTTGGGCTGTTAAATTAAATGTGTGAAGTTCAAAGTGCGAACGACGCTTTTGTCATGTTACTATTATCGGCTGGCTTCTGGAGCGGTTGCTAGCTTTGACAGCATATTAAGTGTATCGATGTCTCTATCTATCACCAAACAAATGACACGGACAGCAAATAATTAGTTGTCGAAGTTAACTAACCTTCCAGAAACCGGTCGTAAGTGCTTAAATAAAGTGGGCCCAAAGTTATGCCATGCTTAACATATTTTTGCCTAAAATATAAGCTGTTTGCTCATAAAAACAAGCAAAGCATAATTGTGATATTTTTGTTTTATGATTCAATGATTCAATTCAATCAAACGAAACTATGATTAAATAGTGATACATTTATGCTTAAACTCTTTATTCAAAAGTCTCTATATCGTAGACATTAGCACAGATTACATATAGAACTACGTAATGTTATATACGTAGAAATAGTGGGGATTATAATGGAAAAATACCAATTATCTTGTGTCTATTTTTAATCAACCCTCCACCACCTCTATCTACCGTGGGTTAGAAATAAGCACCTAGGTGTAATTAGGTTCATGTTCATGAGGTCGTTTAAAACAGTTAGCTAACTATTTACGTAATTAACAAAGTTATGTAGGCAATAAAACCACTAGTACCTACTTTATCCCATGCCTAAGAAAATGTAACCGGCAACAATTAATTACTTTTGATTCTTGTGAATGATATACTTGTAACTTGAAAGGGAGTCGTTGGTAGTGTATTACAAATTAAATTTCCAATTTTGTTGATAATTACTAAGGTAATTAATAAATATATTATATTATAGCATCCACAAACACGCTTTATACAGAAAGTATTTTCATCAAGATATTTAACAAATTGCATATCCGAAGTTGTTCACTACCTACCTATTCCGTTTGTGGCCTTCATGGGAAAATGTGTTGCGTGTATTTGAGTACCTTTTCGAAGACCAACTTGATGGTATTAGCCGAGTTAATATCGGCCTCGTTAGCTTGTAATTTAAGCAAATACCATTTATCTCTAATCCACTTGTACTTATACTAAATTCCAACGAATCCTTGTTAAGTTTCGCAAAGCAAGCTGTTGAATTCTAAACATTGTGGTCACAATAAGCCTGGCATCTAGCTCCCTATTTACTTTAACATCAAAACTGTAATCGGTCACGACGCTTCAGATCAATGCTAAGTGATTAGTTTTGTTGTGTCGGCCTCGCCCTCTATCGAAAATACATACATAGTATCACAGTGTGGAGTCTTCGTGCAAATCGTTGGCGGAACGAGATGGAGAGACCGTGATATTTTATCCCACTCTAGCCGTACCTTTGTTTTTATACTGAACCTTGATATCGAAATATGTGTAACACTCCAGTTTTCATCTCTACAATTTTCATTGACACACGTTGAGCCGTTTTGGAACCTACTCATACTTTCAGACAGATAGAAACCGGCCTATGATTATTAGACAACGTATAAATTTAAAGTGTTCGCTTAAATCTTGACATTTATTTTGAAATCACAGACAGACACTTCAATTTTATTGTCTGACAAATTCAATAGATCAAATTGTAAGACGTGCAAGTTTTTTAAGAAACTTAGATTGTACTTTGGGATGACTTTTATGCGTCCAAATTGGCAAACTTCTATACAGTTTTCATAGGTACACTTATTATTATGTCCAAGTCGCATTGAGATCTGATCTACTGTTAGCACTGTGCCGTTTGTTGGCCGCACCTTCAAACCCATCGGCCGGTCCAGAATAATGGCTTGTTTAATTGACGGGACTCCAAACTCCCTGGTAATTAATTTCCGACTCGGGCCGATCAATCGAGTTTACAAGGAATTAGCAAGGATTTGGCTTCCTAATAGCTGTGGCGGAACCCAAGGCGCACCTTTTTTTAGTTTGTATTTGTTAAAATATTTCAGAGATTTATCGTCAACTAAACTTTCATCAAAAAATAAGCTTGTTAGCTTATTTTGTCAGCTCGATCTGAAATGTTTTAAGATTCTATAGAAAAGTTGGTTGACCTATAACGATTTGAAACATACGCAAGTAGCCATTGATCCAAGAAAAAGCTAGAGAGAAAGTTTAGGACATCCAGATCGTTTATAGCCGTGTATAAGCAGAGCAACAGAAACTTTGCTCATTTGATGCTCCCCTAAAGGATCAATTTTGTGAAACAACTTTTCCAGATGATTTTTCTTCGGAAAGTTTCAACGGTGGTGTTGAATTAGGTTAGGTACCTACTGTTTTTAAATCGGCTAGCTACTAAATAAGAAATGATCGATTTTCATTTTATTTCTGTTTATGAATAGCGTATTATAACTCTTTGAGGAACAGATTATACTCGTATGTGTCTGCGTTCACGGCAGTATTTTATACATCGACATATCTCTTACATACTGTAATATCATTGAACAATTCATATTCTGGATTTATTAATGACCACTGCCAAATTGGATTTATTTTGAACTCCATGAAAAACAGGGTCGGGGGTAAACTCGGACCGTACAAGCGGGCACAGTTCTCGCCCTAAAAAAATACTCTTCTAGTGTGGAACTTATATCGGGCCGCAGAAATACTACCCCGCCAAGTCTAAAGTTTTTTAACATCTGGTGTAGCTTGTTTTAGTACCTATACTTGGAAATATTTCTAAGAAGAAGGCAATATTTATAGATTGTATTTGGTGCTACAATTGAGATATTTCGCCAGGGAATACTGTATTAACTTTACTTAGAAGGTTCTATGTAGGTACGTACCCAGACTTTTGATCAAATTGATCTTACTTGTTTGCGCAATAGATGAAGATAAATTGTACCCACTTCGAAATTGGAATCTAATAAAATAAAGAAAATTACGTTAAGGTAACGCTCTAAAGCTTATAAGTATATACATAAAGGAACAGTAAATGCAAAAAGTATGTATTAAATATGAAAAAAAATATGAACAAGCTAAACACCGATTAAAAGTAGTCAAATAGTAGAAGTAAAATACAACAGTTTAGAATCTCAATTAAGAAATTATGAATTTATTGATATATTATACGCATAATACTAAACCGAACCAACAAGCAGACACATTAAAAAAAACAAGGTGCGTGAACAAATCGGCGAGTAGCAAATCACATCTACTCGTATAATGGCATGATATTATGTGATAATATATATATTCATAATTATATGAAAAACAAATATTTATTTTTCGTTTGTGGTTGTGTATCTGTTTGCGTGGGTACTTTTAATTAAAACTGTACTTACGAAGTACCTATTGTCATTTACTTAGTTACTACCTATGAAGCTTTTCGTATTGTTCTGCAAACTTATACATTCCATGAGTTTTTCATTTTGCTATTCATTCATTTCTTACTTACTTATTTAATCTCGCTTAATTCTATCCAGGCGTAGGAATAGATAAAACATAAAGTTATTTTATATTTTCTGCTCAAACCTTGAGAGTAAATTGACTAAGAAAATTGATTTAATCAGGTGCTACTTTGCATATTCAAAAAGTAAACCAAAATAATTATGTACTCATAACATTAGTTCCACCAAAAAGTTCCTATCTTTCATTTGTCTGCGTAACTTTTTGGTGGAACGAATTCTGCATAATTATCGTTACCATTTTGAATATGCATATCCGCTAAGTAACGCCAGATTCAATCAACAACAATAAATTGTGACAAAAGAAAGCTATATTTTCGGCGTAATAAATCAATTATCTTTTTCATTTTCGGAGAGTACTTGTATATTAGATTAAACCATGAAATCGATAGAAGCTAGATAGATACTGTAACTGAAATTTCTTGTAAGTAGAGAGTCAAGAACTACGAGAAATAGAGTGGGACAACAAACAATCTACCTGCGCTTTTTCCGTGAATAGATATTTTGTACCCCTTATGCCGCCTCTACACATAGGCCAGCGCATTCGCCGACGCGCTGGCGGTGCGCTTGCCAACGCGCTTGTGAGTGATCCACACATTGGAAGGTCGTTCCAGGTCGTTCAGTATGGTTTGGTTCGGGCCAATGTGCGGACGGATTCAAAATGGATGTTGAGTCGCTAACAGCTGCAGCTGTATATTTATTCACAGCTTATAACTACTTTGTAAATGTGTACAAGAAAAGGGTGATTAAAAAGAAATGAATTATATTTGTTGAATTATTTTTTAAATAAGTAATAATTTGTTGAATTATTTTTATTGAAGATAATTAATTCGCCGCAAGAAGAAAACGTGCACTCTTGATCGCTGCTCCGGGCAAACTAATCGCGCGGCCAATGTGTGGATGGTGCGCCAAGCTTGCGACAAGTGTCCTTTGATGTTGCCGACACCGCGCGGCTAGCTCGCAAGCGCGCCAGCCAACGTTCAAATACCTACCGCCAATGCGACAACGTCCGTTCTACACATTGGGCCAGTGGCTGGGCCAGCGCGCTTGCCAACTCGTTGGCCTATGTGTAGAGCCGCCTTTAGGCGGGATTCAAATACCACGTTACCTTGTGTTCAATCACTAAACCACAAGAAGCAACCTTTTATTGATCTGGCTAGAAATACTATGGTTAGCGAGCATCATGATATTCATGATAATATTATGTCCTTGAGTAGGTATATAGGGGATATACATACAGGCAAAGCCTTTAGTGAATCTGGTACCAGAAGTCTACTGCCAAAACATTCCGACATATTGTAAATTATATTTTTATACATCCGACAGACATGAAGGTAGCCACAAATGAGTAGAATACCTACTTGAATAAGTACCAATTTTATGCAAGAGTAGATATCGCATTAGGTAAAAGCCTGTAGCGGTTACTGATCACATCTAGTGAGGAAACCGGGGCCGTAATTGCTTCTCCACCGCTGATACAATTTCCTTTCAAGTGGTCTCGTTTAGAAAATTGAACCTTTTTAACTGCTAGGAAACACATGGGGATGACGAGACGGTAGTACTGAACATTTTATGTTTTTCTCGATTGAGGTTACTTCAAAAGGGCATCAATTGAGCAAACAGTAAAGCAATTAAAAATACAAATTTAAACATTGGATCCGAATATTACAAAGCGGGCTCACTCGAAAAGGGGTAAACGAAAAATATAATCAGAAATACCCGGATCAGGGTTTACGGAATTAGTAAATTACCAGTGTGTTATACAGGCCGACAAAATGTAAAAAAGTCGAGTTACAATAATGACGCTAATTCGCAACACAAGAAGTCTATTATCGATAACAATCCAAATCTCTCAATGGTAAATAAAAATACGTAGACAAGGGTAACTACAGATATGAAACAATCAAACACACCTGTCTTTCATTCATAACGCGTCATTCAGCATCATAACCGAGGAATTATAATCATGAAATAAACACACCTTAAACAATAACATCCGTTCAACTTCCGACCAAAGTAAAATGGGAGTCAACTAATCGTGAAGTGCACACAATCACTGACCCATTTAGGCTCCTGACCTAGAACTAATAAATAACTCGGTATCACGTGGTCCCAGCAATCGGACCGTGAGTGAAGAAATTTATTGCGTCAGATAGTAGAATTAGTGAATCCCATTCAGCCGGCAAACCACTAAATCGGACCATATCGAGATTCAAATTTGACTCTTAATCAATGGGACTGCAGCTCGTTTTAAATTAGATTAATTGTTATTACTGATTATACTACACGCGTTCACTATGTACGCGTCTAAACTAAAGTATTACAATAACGTTTATTGTAACTAAAATAACAACATAACTTACTTACCTAGAGAAAATTTCACATAATTATGCAAGTTTTTTTGTAAACTACGAGTAGGTATGTTGTGTTGTTATATTAAGTTTATTATGGCATATTATAAATACGCACACACAAGTACTACATAATATTTAATGAGCATAACTTTTCTAAACTCTGAAAGCGACAAGGACTAAGGGATCGCACGGGTTACTCAACCCACCTGTTTTATTAGGGCTATTTCATTCCCTGCTGCTTCATAATTTTCAGCCTTAACTGCTGATACACCAAGTTTAGTTATTCACTTGTTGGCATCTCATTTATCCCAAGGTTTGATGCGTAAGGTATTTTGCTACAAATCAAGTTTCGGGTTAGCTAATCAAGAGATTTGCAAGTCGCTCTTCGGATTTCTAATTGAATTTTAAGAAGGGAACCGTAAAAACGCGCGAAGGAAATTAAATTGATCTTCGTTACTTGACTTTCGATCTTGATTGAATTATTTAATTTACTGCCTTAGATGATTTTGCGCAGCAGCTACGTTCTCAGAAACGGAACTGTAAATTCATGGTTATTTTGAGTTGCAGTTACATATCTAGGCTCGTTAATTTGAGTCAATTCCAATCAAATAAGATGTAATAAAAATGATTATAGTCCTCCGTTCGGAATTCCGTAACGAAGCGAACCTACTTACCTGCCGCGCTAATTGTCCAATGAGTCACTCAAACCTCCACTCTAGTGTTGACTATCTTATAAATTCCGTAGATCAAGAGAAACTGATGTAGAAAGTGCAAGTCGATTAACAGTGCTATACAACTAAACATTATTAGTGGAGATACAATGGCGAATTACTGGATTATTTGGCTGGCAACGGTCGCCCTCGTGGCAAGCAGCGAGGCGACTATTTACGACCACGATTACGACGAATACACACAGTATTATGACCCGAAGGCTTCAGGTAAGTTCACTTTAATCTCATACATTTGCTATTTCTATTATAATGTAACAACGCCATCGATAACCATTGTGTGGATTGAATTTTCTCATCTCCTATAAAAGTATTTTCCGCTACGCTAGGTTTGACCTTATGAATGGTTAGGTAACACGACCTACCGTTACGCTTTTTGAATTGAAATGAAATTAATTTATTCATAAAAACTTTGGGTACAATATTTAGATAGCTATAAAAATAGAAAAGCACTTAAAAATGATAACTCAACATTCTTCGTGAGACCGTGCCACAATCGCATCAAGTGGGTACAGAAGACCCAATTTGATTTTAGCCATTACGCCTTTCAATACAGCAGAATAGCGTCCCAAATTGAGTTTTGTAACGAAGCCTTCGAGGCAATAGTCGGGGAATGGAGCCTTTAAACTAGATTTTCTTCAGTGCCCGAAGGGACTTGCTAGGATAGCACACAATCCATACCGCTCTAGCAAGGACGAATTATGTAACAATAATTTTGTTAATTTCAAAGTTGTAACATGTAATGTTTATGTGAAGTTGTTAAACATGAGAACTGCCACCGCATTAAGTACGAAATGAGAGCCCGTTTTAATATATAACAAGCCTGTAACAGATTAGTTTTAAAATATAATATAATAAAATGGATTCTGTGAAACGCCGAACTTTCAAGCTAAGCGAATTAAGATTCAATTTCGTACATGTTATTTATGACACCAAACGCTATATACTCGATCTTATTTGATCGTGGCTGAGTATTGTCACAATAACAACAAATACCTCTCTAACCGTAGCAACATCTACGGTAAACCTTGTAGCCATCAGAATGTAGCTTCATGTTTGTAGTTAAGAGAAGGCTACGAGAAAGCAATTTAACTCTTTCACTGCACAATGAAAAACTAAACAATGTAGGGGCGCGGTGACACAAACGAGGTGTCGATAGCAGAGCACCGTAATATAGTCCGGATGCTGTAATAAGTAACTCTGAACCTCCGCCGAGAACACCTCAAGTAACATGTGCGAGCACTTGAAAGCTCTCAGTTAAGGTAACGAATGCACTCATCGCCCTCTCCTGCAAGGCCCGGTAATACAATTTCCCGCTGCTCTGGCGTTATTGCCATCTCGGGGACGATTCGGCGTAATGCTTATGCATCCCGTATTTGCAACGAACACTGTTTAAAATATTTCACAAATACGGCTATTGTCTGGTGGCGAGTTTCAAGGAAATTGGAACTGGTAACAGGAGATAAATGAGATGCATACCTTGTTTGACTATGTGGATGACCTCCTTGTGAAAGTGGATTATGTTATGTTACGAAGATAAAAGGCGACCTCATTTGTCTTCGTATAAAATGTTACCGTTAAACTCCGTAGGGTAAAATTTAGAACGAAAAACAAGTATTTATACTTATTTTTCTAACATTTATTGAAAAAATAAGGTTTACGTGGGAAGTTGTTATTAGTGTTTTACATCATCCAAAACTGACATTTATCACCTTATTAACCCTCTCAATAATAATATGCCATTATAACTCAAATTAACGAGGGCTAACTCAGTCTCCCAGGACTTTTTAACGGATAAATGGATTAAGTTTAATATATTGGCTTTTCGATCATCATAACAACTTTGAAACCTATGCCACTATCAACCATCGTTTGTTTTCGAGGAAATAGCTTTTACCGCAAGGTTTTAGTATAACATAAACATATCACAATTCTTTCATGAAACCCTGGGATCGAATTTCCAACCGTAACATGGTAAAAGGGGATCTTTCACAAAATAATCATGCATTGTTCGTTTCAAAGCTTTTGAAATATAGACCCTTGTCGGCTCGTTATACTTTCCACTTACAACCGCAATTCTGAACAGTAGTGGAGCTTACCCGGACTTTTGTAACCGTTACAACATTAATGTGGTTTGGTATTGAATCTCAACAATTATTTAATAGGGTTGAAGCAACTGGTTGTTTGACGGAAAAGCCGTGTAGTGAGAATAAACGTTTACGTAACGTGGCATAGACGGTTTGTGGTTATCGTTTCCATGTTTTGCTTGCGGATCTATATCAGTTGCTAAGTCGAGACTGTAGGTAAACTGATAGTAAGAACTGGCTTATTCCCGTGATTTTAGAATTGTTCGAAAGCGTTATGTCGTTGGTTGACAGTAGTAATTTGTCTTTGATATAATAGATGGCGTTGACCAACGAGAGCTAATTTCCTGCATCGCGGTGACATTATTCGCAGGATTTGGCACCTGCTTCAGGACTTTTGATTTTGGAATTATATACTTTTGTACCTCGCTATTGAGTTGTTTTATTTATACAATTTTCGATAGAGGTTTTTTTTGGGATTTGTTCATGGTCCTTCGTTAAGCCGGTGTACTGGCGACCCGAAGTGGTACTTGTGGCTGAGCACGATCCCTTCGGAGCGGGAAGGAAGCAGTAGTGTGCAGTGGTGCACAACGACGACGATACGTAGTATCCTCGTACATCGTGCCCATCGGAAGCAGCCCATACTGCAGACCTGGGGAGAGAGTATCAACGTGTACCCCCCCCCCCCCGCACTGGGAATATTACCCACCACTCCAAAGAAGCTGACAAACGGCCAGGAACCGTGACGGTGGTACCAGGAAGCCTTAAGAAAACCAGGAGGTTCCAGCCCCTCACATCCGGAAACCAGCAGCCCAAGGAGTGAAGTAATTGGAAGGAAGTGCATACAGTCAAAAAATGAGTGAGTTTAGTTGGTGACGTGAACTGTGAGTACATTTGCATTGTTTATAGATGGTTCAGTGAAGTTAACTTTTATAGACATTTTCAACCTTATTATTTAGAAGTTCCAAACTTAGAATAATTCAATTTAGCCTTTCATGTTAGAAATTTTACAAGTGGTAGTTTGGACTTAGAATAATTTCGCTAAAAGTGTTCAGACGGGGAATCCATGCCGGTTTTTGGAGCGGTTTATAATTCCCAAACACTTAGAAAAATTTGACCAAAAATTCTTGGACTTGTAAAATTTTTCAAATATTTTTGTATGTTGTCTTTTTACTTAAGTTGTGATATCATTATCCTGTACTTCTGATAATTTCTGCCTCGATTACTTGTTCTTATTCTCAAAATGGCAACAGAATATTGTAAGTTGCAAGATATTCTAGCAGGTCAGATTAGTAGATCGATGGTGAATTTCAAGAAATCACCAAAGGAACGAATTACTCTATCCTATGTTGAGACCCGCTTAGAGATTTTAGAGCAATATTGGAAGGATTTTTTAGACAACCATAAAAAAATAGTTTTAACTGTTAGAGCTGATGAATTTGATACATCTTCATATGCTGTCAAAGATGTGTTTGGTACGACTGAAGAAGTGTATGTTGACTATAAATCCATGTTGAAAGGGGTAATGATAAGTTTGAAGCCTGATCCTGCTGTTCCGCTTAGTAGTGTGAACAAGGGTGTTGAAAATTTTAACGTGAGACTCCCAAAAATTGAAATACCCAAATTTTCCGGAATTTATTCAGAGTGGGCTAGTTTCCGTGACCTTTTCAGCTCCTTGGTTCACAATAACAACAATATTGACAATGTGCAAAAGCTACATTATCTTAAGAGCTCGGTAACCGGTGAAGCCGAACAGTTGTTGCGGCACGTACCTGTAACATCGGATAATTACCAAATATGTTGGAATCAGTTGGAAAGTCGATACAATAATAAAAAATATTTAGCAAATTGTATACTAAAAAAGTTAACAAGCCAAAAGAGTTTAACCACTGAATCGTCAAGTGCAGTCAAACAATTACTGGACACTACAAAGGAATGTATGTTTGCGATCGGTAATCTAGGTGTCGATACAAGTTCCTGGGACATCATTGTGATCTACCTGATTTGTCAAAAGCTTGATCCGGAATCTCGTAAACTCTGGGAACAAAAAGTTACAGAGTTTAGTCAAGACTTACCAACATTTCAAATGTTCGAAGAATTTTTAGAGAACCGGTTCAGGTCTATTGAATTCTTAGATCCTAAGGTCCAGAAACAAGATAAACCGAACTACACTCACGTCGCTACTACTGTGGTATCTTGCTCGTTCTGCTCGGAGAATCACAAAATTTGTAATTGCAAAAAGTTTGCAAGTGAAACTACCGATGCAAGACGCAACTTTACTCAAACTCGCCATTTATGCTTCAATTGCTTGAATACTGATCATTCAGTATATCAATGCAAATTTTCCACTAGGGGTCGTCTGTGTAAGAAAAAACACCACACTTTATTACATCCCAAAAACCAAAAATCAACCAATGACTCTGTCAAGGTTGATCAGCTTGTGAGTAAGAGTGTTGTAGCTGCAGTTACTGCATTAACATCGACCTCACAGGCCAATAGCGAGGCATCAGATGCTCAAACAATTACATCTTGTTTGTTGAATACACATAGTCAAGTTCTTTTACCAACCGCCTTGGTAAACGTGGAGGCAAACAAAAACAGAATGACCGTGGTATTAAGGTCCTTGTTAGACCAAGGATCACAAGCATCTTTTGTAACAGAATCTGCAGTGCAGATTCTTGGTCTCAAGAAAAAATATGAGACTAGTTTAGTTTGCGGATTAGGAGATGACCGGGATTCGCCCATAACGTCGAAATCCACCGTATTATTAAAACTTCAGTCACGTCTTGATCCTAACTACACAATCAGGGTTAAGGCTCACGTCTTAAATAAATTGACGTGTTTCCTACCCAGTGCAACTTTGCCGAAAGTGCAAGGTTTTCCAGCGCTGTCGTCTGTGGAACTAGCAGATCCATTGGTTGGTTCACCAACCAAGATTGATCTGCTATTGGGGGTGGAGGTGTATAGCCAGATTTTGTTGGAAGGTTTACTCAGGGGTCCGCCGGGGTCTGTAATCGCACAAAATACGAGACTAGGTTGGATCCTCTCTGGTGTAATACACACGCCCAATGAAATCAACCACAGCGATAAGTGCCGTAATATCGTCAGCATGCATTTGGTCAAATCGAATGAAAATGAACTGCTGAAGAAATTCTCGGAGATGGAGACAGAACCATCCTCTCGTGGAGGAAGGCTGCTGACAACTAAAGAGCAAAAATGTGAAGAGTCGTTTCCTCGAGCCACTCAAGAAGACGATTGTGGTAGGTGTGCTGTCAGACTTCCGTTTAGATCTGATAACCCGCTCCGCAGGTATAGTGGTTTGAAAGACACTGCTCGCAAGCTCCTGTCAGGGAGACGGTCGATAAAGGGTCCTGAACCCAAGGATGGATGCTCAAAGACCACAAATTTATATCCCGAGTTAAGCCACATGGAATTGGTCTGCCATCCTACTGATTTGAACACTGTTCATTTGCCCCACCACGTTGCAGTCAAGCAAGATCGAACTTTGCTCAAACTCACCACTGATGTAATGCATATTTGTATGCGGTGTCAAGGTCAATATTTCGATGAAGAACTCAAGAGCAAGAAAGGCAAATTTTCTTCTCTCAGCCCTTATAAGGATAGCGATGGAGTTTGGCTAGTTTCTGGAAGGCTGCAGGGTTCAGATTTGTCAGAAAATCGGAAACACCCTGTTCTAATTCCCCGTCAATCTCACCGTCATAAGTGGAAGAATTCCACTCATGAACTTGAACTTGGTGCCGTGGTGCCGGTAAAGGAAGATGACCTTCCACCAGCGCGATGGCTTTATAAAATTGGCTCCAAAAAGCATTACGGACCTGACAACATAGCACGTGTGGTTAGTTTACGTCATAAGGGTCAAACTATCAAAAGACCAGTTTCTAAATTAGCTGTACTACCAGTGATTAAGGTTACTTTAGTTATTTGCAGAATATTTTCACTGATCTGCAGCGCAGCGTCAGGAGTTGTATGAGTTTCCAATTGGTTTAATTTTTATTGTAAAATATTAGTTATGTTAGTGCTGCTGTGCAACACTTTTGGTTTTATAATAATTCATGCATGGACTTTGGATTAAGATAAGATAATTGTAATATAATTTACTTTATGGTTGTTATGGACATCGGTCCATGGTGGCCGGTATGTTCGAAAGCGTTATGTCGTTGGTTGACAGTAGTAATTTGTCTTTGATATAATAGATGGCGTTGACCAACGAGAGCTAATTTCCTGCATCGCGGTGACATTATTCGCAGGATTTGGCACCTGCTTCAGGACTTTTGATTTTGGAATTATATACTTTTGTACCTCGCTATTGAGTTGTTTTATTTATACAATTTTCGATAGAGGTTTTTTTTGGGATTTGTTCAAGAATATACTTGTAATACTAGGTATACAATAATGTAATGAATCACAATTTATTTATTAATATTTCGCCTAAAGCTTATTTTATTTAGATTTAGCATTTCCATTCTATATCTCAGAAGATTAAAGAAAAACTAAAGAGACAAAAAATGTAATGTGCTGAAAGAGTTAGTAATTTTTATTATATTTTTGATTTTATGCAAACTGTCCGCTACTGAAGGTCCAATTTATAATCTACGTAATGAAGGAGGTAGGTAAGTACTATTATTTGAGCTACAGAGTTTAGCTTTATTTAATCTCCGTGCTCCACTTTCCTGGTATCTACCATTAAATCTGATGTTAGATAAGCCCTTCTAATTATCATAATTATAGCTGTCCCCTGTGTTATACGAGCCCAGGTAAGTTCACTGTAATCCGATCAACGGTCGGATCCGTTTCGCATTACGAAATAAGGATGGTGTTACGAGAAGACAAACAAAAAACATTTACATTTTACAGCAGTTTTCTGCAAACTTACATTCAAATAAATCTTTATGTACCTACCCGGTCTGGAGGGCATTTGAAGCTTTGCGCTGAAGACTTTGCGAAACGAAATTCTACTAAGTTGGAGTAGATATATTGTTGTAAAGTAAGAACATAAGTGCTCGCTGTTTGTAGGTTTCTTGAATTGTAAAACAGGTCTGAGATGATCTTAAGTTTACGTGTTTATTCTTGCGATGTTTATACAGTTCTTAAAAGAAAGGGATTTGAAACTTTAAGATAGAAGTACTGTCTCAAATGGAATTCGATTGGAGCGGAAACGAAACAAATTTAACAACGAATCATCGGCGGAACAATAAATAAGATTGTCATCTTAATATCCCGGAAAATAGTAGACAATTCAATGTGAACACGAACGGTCGGCCGACCAATGAAGATCGCGAAATTCAGGGCTTTTGAGAGCTTGAGAAGTAATTTTGCGGACGCCAATTTTTGTCGCCATTTCACGTTTATGTGATTTCATTCCAAGAAAAGACATATCCGTCGTAATAGCTTAGGAACGAGGACAGATTCTCACTCTCCGTACTACGAAGCTTCATAGGCCGATACTAAGGATTCGTTGTTAGTTTATTAGGATGTCTGAAACGAAACTTCCTTGTCGCAACTTTACGTAAGAATTTTGTAAAAGGTTAGCATTTTTCAGGCGCTCGAGGCATGTTTATTTTTCAAGCTCTTCTTTCTTCTCGGCTTGTTTTGTTTTCTGTCTTGTTTATATCATAAGCACAATTTTCTTTAGTGAAAAAAGCATAACATATCCAGGTTTGGTGAACGTTTTTTTATTGTGTGGAAAAATACAATGCTTCTTTTATAGATATATCGTGTATTAGTTACAGTGCGAACGGAGGACATCGATAGAATTTTGTTAACAATTTGATTACTTATTCATGACCCTATCGGAATCCCAACTTGCTTGCTTACCGTAAGGATAATAGAACCGTATCCAAAGGATTAATTAACTATGCTATTGCGTACTGGATTATCTATGCTATAGAAACTAATATGGGTCTAAAGTTCCGTAGTCAAATTTAACTTTTCTAATTAACAATTTGTATAATTGCTTCAATTATTACGGTTAGCATAAGTTCTCGGCCTAAATTATAATTTCATGGTCTTACGTGTTATGAAACGGATTAGAACGAATGTCGCGTTAAGAGGAGGTATTTCGGTAATATCTTCATTTCAGACTAATTACCGACCAGTGGAATGTTTGAAAACCCTCACGTAATGCTGTAATGGGAAAGTGCGCGCGATAACCACGTGTTTCAACGAGAATTGAGGCGCGTCTCGTTGAGAAGAAGCTCGGTATTAACATTCCTGAGTGGAGGAGGCAATAATGTGGGCGCTACAAGGTGAACGTTTCACTCGAGCAAACGACCCCGCTTCGGTGGCGTTAGGAAATATGTAGGTGCCTATTCCGTAACGGGTAGTCGGTTAGTGTTGCCCTGAGAAAAAACACGGCTGTTGCGCAGGTCGTTCACTTCCTAATCTGGGATTTCTCGAAAAAGAAACGTAGAATTGAGTGAAAGGCGTATCGCCAACAACGGGCTACCTTACCTTGATATAAAAACTTACTACGCGGCGCGTAGAGCTAACTAGCTATGTAGGTAAGGTATGTTTAGGAAAAGTAAGTAGGTACATGACTACAGGTTTGTATAAGTTAGTGACTCTGTGATCAAGAAGAGTGATTCAAAGATGGTATTATGGTAACGTTGACAAAGTTTAGAAGATCACCCAAGGTAAAAACCAAGAATACAAAACAGCATTATAGCTCAGCGTAGTAAATAGGTATAAGTATCTCAAACCAGTATCGGTATTCAAACAATTTTTATTCCATGGAGCACCCAAATTTCTAGAAATACAGTTTTACGACAATCTCTGATAGTACAGTTGAATTTATCGTTGGGGTTATTCTGAAAGGGCTTCGAGCTCGTCTACGGGGTGATATTATTCGACGAGGGTGCGTTTTGTTTACAAATTGCTTGCCGGCGCGTGCCTTGCCTTCGTTTGAATCACCTCGACTCCGGTTGAATCACCTCCAGTCCTGGAACGCCCTGCAGATAAAGCGGCCGCGACTACTTGCGAATAATTTTCTCCAAGCTTGTTTTATACGAATGCCAATTTCAACCGCGAATGGATTGATCCGGTTTACGGGCTCCTCAGAACTTTCAACAACTTCGACCCGTAAGACTGAAATCGGCTGTAAAAGGCAAACTCGAGGAAATTCACTCGGTACGCCTAATCTTAAAAGTTAAGTCTTCAAAGTAAAAAACAAATCCAACAATTACCAAGAAATAATTATTCATGTGAAATTTCACAACATTTTGTCGTGTAAATAATTTACTTAGACGGGACATCTCTGGAGAGGTTTTTGTGAAATGAGTAACAAAGTGAAACAAGGTAAAGAACAACACAAGGCACTTTATATTTCATATGATGTTGAAACTTTACCCTCGTTGCCTGTCCGCCGAGGTGCCATGCCATTAAAACGTAATAAATGTTTCTTTAATTTTGTTGTCGTGACTTATGAAATAAAGAATAAGAACGAGGACACGCAGGATGACAAAATAGGGACGCTTCCCTTCCTAGCATTAAGTCGCAGGTACACGAGTTTAATATAACTGAAGATTAAAGACCCCCAAAAGCGTCGACGTGTTCGTCGTCACATCTTTCAAATAAATTAAAAGACGGAACCAGACGCCGACGCACAACAAAGGCTTTTACTGCGAGAGCGTTAAAGTCGCTTTTACATCAACATTTGAAGTTTGCCAAAATGTTTATCTTCAAAATTGTGGTTGGTCGGGAAGTAATGAAAAATTTAGCCTGGGTGCCACTCGTGTAACTAAACCTTTAACGGCATTGCTATTTTCTTTTATGACCCATTGTTAAGGATTTATTCGCAATTATTAATATCGACGCAATTTGTGTGGAAAATCGAGCTGATTGATCGGTGGAAAAGACGAAGAAAGTAGCGGTCTCTATGCGTTAGCTGTGGTCATTAATAACAGGTTATCTTTAATTGGCTGTTTTTTTCTTTGCAGAAAGTCGAACGTGCACTGTGTCAGAGTACCGATGCAAGACTGGAAGGTGCATACCGGCGTCATGGAAGTGCGACAGTGAGAAGGATTGTTCAGATGGATCGGACGAAGACTCAACTATATGCAGTAAGTGTTGTTTTGACGTGTTACAAGTTCTTTTTAGGAAAGTCGAACAAAGTCTATTGCTATGTTTTGGAGAACTTGCTGCCTTAAAAAGGTCTATCTCAAATCGAACCTATAACCAACTGAAAAGCAACAAGGTACTCGTAGATATGATTTCTATACAATTACGCCGTGATACTGTTCCCGACCCCGTATATAGCTAGATTTGCTGTACCAAGGGAATCCCAGCTCCGATTCCGCGTAAATCTGTTTCAATTATTTTTAATGTTCTTGTTTTCATCGTCTCACTTTGAGATCTCAAATAGAAACTGAAATAATTTATTTCAGTAAACGCAAATATTTAATGGGTTAAAACATTACTTCGTACATTTGAGAGAGTTGACACGGAATTTGAACAAAACGAACGTTTTTTCTTTACTCGCGAATAATTAATAGCTAATATAAGTCTAAAGTCGTTTTTGGTGTGAGCCAAGTGTGAAAGCCCAAAGTATAGTGTGCAAGTGCCTGAATAGTGATATTTGTCAATTGTGATTATACCAGTGCTGAAAGTTATCATCAAAACAATTTTGATTACGACGGTGATTCCCCGCAAACAGCCGTGCACTGTGTCACCGTGTTTCTAGTTGGAAAGAGTCGGGGTCTGTGTTGGCCCGCGAACGCAAACCGCTGCAGTACTCTTGCGTAACCTGTGACAGTGAACGCGATTGCCTGCAGTACTGTTGCGTAAACTGTGGTGTGACTGGCCGGTGTACCGTTTGCAGTGATGGCTAGCAAAGTACTCACTTGCGCAGGATGCCGTGGCGCTATAACTACCAAGCAATTTTTAACTTGCTCATTATGCGCACATGTATATGACCTTGAGTGTGCTAATGTTTCTGAAGTGCGCTTTTTTGGTACATTGGTTGGCGAGAAGAGAAGAGCGTGGCAGTGCCCCGGGTGTATCAGTAAAAAACCTAAGGCTGATAATACTAACACGCCAGTAGGCGCCGCGCATAGTTCGGCTGCCCGCGGGAGGGCGAATCCCTGTCATGTTAGCCCTACGTTTAGCGGCAGCAGTAGCGAGACCGAAAATGTTAATGTCCTCCGTGGCGCTGCTGGCATAGACGCTGGGAGAGTCCCGGACCGTTCCTTCATGGACGACAGCTATTATTTGGACAACATGCGCACCGTGGTACGTGACGAATTTGAGCGTATTGTGGAGGACCGCATGTCAATTCTCATCGTTAAGGTCGTCGCCGAACAGACCGAAAGGGCCACTTTGCCATTGCGCAATGCGATTGCTAAATTGGGTGAACGAATAGCCGCTCTTGAAGCCCAGTCTATGCCTACGCAGAGTAACCGAATGATCTCCAATGAGTCGGAAGATCCACAATCAGTGGTGGCAAGTCAAGTGATTCATACTAACGTGAGAGCTCAATCTTTTCAACCTGTTATACAAGCTCAGCCCAGATCGGTTGTTATGGGTGAGGCGAATATGACTCGACCAGAGCCCAACTTCTTGAAGCCATTGTCTCAGAGTCACCCATCAGCTGCTGAGTCGGCAAGCTTGCGTCCGAGCGATGTTGATGGTTCTCAGTGGTCTCGTGCGGCTAAGAAGCGTCGCCCTAGTGCTCCTGCTGGTGTAATGAGAGGAGCTGCTGCTCCTGGCACAACCAAACTGGAGGCTGCTGAACGCCGACGGCTGCTGCATCTTTATTATGTTAAAGTGGGCACAACTGAGAGTCAAGTTTGTGACCACTTAAATTCCGTTGTGGAGGACGACACCTATAAGGTAATGGCTCTTAGGGCCAGGGGAAACTATGCTTCATTTAAGATAGATGTCCCATCCAGGCTGGCGGACACAATAATGTCACCTGCTTATTGGGCAGAAGATATCTGCGTCAAACCATGGAGGCAGCCCTTTCGTTCGAAAGCCAAGGACAACCAAGAACAGAACTAAGAAAGTGTGTCTGTACTATCAGAACGTCAGAGGCCTGAGATCTAAAACAGTAACGTTCTATAATAACGTCTCGGTAGACTGCCATGATGTTGTCGCTCTTACGGAGACATTCCTAAATAGCTCAGTAGCCGATGGCGAGCTCTTCCCCCCGGGGTATGTAGTTCTCCGCAAGGACCGCGCGGGTGACGCTGGTTGGGGTGGGGTTCTGCTGGCTGTTCGTGATTGCTATACACCCAAATTAATAACTGATGTGGACGGTTTAACAAATGACAAAGAAATATTGTTAGTAAAACTATCCGGTAAACATGTAAATTTTTTAATCTGTGTAGCTTACATACCTCCCAGTTACAGGGATAAACAATACTTGGATGTTCTCGCGTGTATTGAAAATGCTGTATGTAAATATTCGATGCATCTGGATATATTGATTGTTGGAGATTTTAATTTAAATTCTTGCAGTGCTAGTGTTCAGATGCAGTTTGATTTGTTTAAAGATTTTTGTAAGTTATACCAACACAATACAATTGTGAACTCTTATGGCGGCATGTTGGATCTTGTGTTGTCCAACCAAACATCTGATAGCGTGAGCGTATCTGGTAACGTGGTACCGTTGGTACCGGTTGACGCATACCACCCGCCGTTCGTCGTGGGGATGTCATTGGCTCGTGACGCGGAGACTCCCCATACTTCTTCTTTTGCAGCTTCTGCGTTGAGTACAAGCTCATATGCCCCTGATTGGATTTTTAGAAAGGCTGACTTTTACTCTCTATACTCTAGTGTATCTGCTATCGATTGGACTGACGTCCTTGATCAACAGGATGTTAACTCTGCTGTAGATGTTTTTTATAGAAAACTTAACGATGCCATGAGTAATCATGTACCACTTAGGAAAAAAATTAGCCCTCAGCAGGGTCGGCAGTATCCCCCATGGTTTACTTCAGAAATCATAAAAAAGTTAAATATTAAGTATTTTCATTTGCGGAAATTTAAAGAACTGGGCCTTCTGTTCAATCGGGAAGTATTTAGGTACTACAGAAGCCATATCAAAGTGCTTATTGATGAAGCCTATTGTCAGCATATTAAGTCGGTAGGTAACAATATTAAGCGTAATCCCGCTCAATTTTGGAAGCATGTCAGAGAGAAGCGGAAGAGTAGGAGTGTATTGAATGAGTACACGCTCGATGGTAGAACAGTGGTGGGTCAGGAGGCAGCTTCAGGATTTGCTGAATACTTCAGTTCCGTCTTCCTTAGCAATGCTCCTGTTCTAGACGCGGGAGCGGCAGCGCGAAGCGCTGGATGTGCCGGTGACTCGCGTCTCATTGCCTTGGACAGTGTATCTGTGATAGACGTACGCCGTGCCCTCCGCCGCTTGAAGCCTTCTTCGGCAGCAGGTCCTGACGCTATACCACCTTTTTTGGCGAAAGATTGTTCTTCTGCATTAGAGATACCGCTCTTGCATCTTTTTAATCTCTCGCTTAGCACGTCTTGCTATCCTACGAGGTGGAAACTAACCAAAGTTACACCAGTACCAAAAATTCGGTCTTCAACAGACATAACAACCCATAGGCCTATTGCGGTTCTAGCTGTCTTTGCCAAAGTATTTGAGTCAGTTATAAATTATTATCTTACTTCCCAAATCGAATCTAGTTATGACAATGCGCAGCATGGTTTTCGTGTCGCTCGCTCTATAAATACGAATCTAATCAACTTTGTAGATTCCGTGGCTGTGCATATGGATGCTGGGCGGCAGGTTGACGCCGTATTCCTCGATTTTAGAAAAGCGTTTGATGTTGTCGATAATGACCTTCTCTTGATCAAGCTGTCGACCTTAGGAGCCTCTCCTAAACTTCTGAGATTTTTTGCTGACTATTTAGGTGACCGGCGGCAGTATGTGCAACTAAAAATGTATAAATCTTGCGAATTTTTTACAAGATCGGGAGTGAGCCAAGGTAGTACCCTTGGCCCTACCCTCTTCTTAACTATGATCAATGACCTTCCACCAGTGCTCAGTACTGCTCAGTGTTTAATGTTCGCAGACGACCTAAAAATCTATCACCCTGTGAGAGACCTTGCGGACTGTATAGAGCTTCAGCAAGATATTGAGTCATTGGTGGAATGGAGCCTTGCGAATAGGCTTTCGTTTAACGTCTCCAAGTGCAAGGTGATGACGTTCTCCAGGTCTGAAACACCCATAACCTTTCAATACACTTTGGATGGGTCTTCACTTGAGAGAGTGAGTTCCGTCCGTGATCTTGGACTTGTTCTGGATAAACGGCTTGATTTCCGTGAGCATATTATTTCTGTTTGTAAAGAGGCAAGCAAAACATTAGGATTTATAATGCGAACTGCCTCACAATTCCAAGATGTAGCGATTGCAGTCATGCTCTATAACGCGTTCGTCCGTAGTAAGCTGGAGTTTGGTGCGGTTGTCTGGGATCCAAACGAAGCGAAGTACACTTTGCTCATTGAGAGGATTCAACGTAAATTTGCAAGGTATGTTTATAAACGGATGTACGGATATTATCCATACCTTTTCCCCTCATTATTTGTCTCTGGAATGATCGGTGTAGATACATTGGAGTATAGGCGTAAGCTGCTTCTAGTCACCCACTATTGCCAAATTCTGCACAACAAGGTGAATAATCCTACCGTGCTAGGCGCTCTTGGCTTATTTGTTCCGAATAACTTTATCCGTGCCGGGAGTCGACGCCGGCATCAGCTGTTCATGTCCCCCATCCCGCGAACTAGCCGTGCCAGCAATGCGCCCACGATTAGACTGTTATCAATTTTAAACAGTTTTACACTCGAGTTCCAGCACGTCGACATTTTCCACGATAATTTAAGAACCATTGTTGTTAATTTGAATTTATTTTTAACTAATTACCTAAGATAGTGAGCATATTGGTGTTATACTGTGAGCTTCTATTATAAACTAGATAATAAATAAATAAATAAATTTATGCGCTAAGCCGTCGTCTAGAAAACGAAAAAAAAGATAAACCTACTCCGTCGTCGTGAAATATAAATCTAATTCTAATCAAAAATTCTAGTTAAGCATACCAAGAAAAACGCAGGGCATCATTTAGCTATACACAAGCTTTTAAATATAATAAAGAAATATATCGTATTTTCAAGCGGTACATCAATCTTCCTCAAAAATTATGTAGAATAGACGAGAGAAACGTTACAGAAGAAAATGAAAGTTAAATACACCAAGTGATCTAGGTAGGTACAATAGAACAAGTAGTTACTTTCAGGACGGAGTTTCAAAGCTCCTCCGGCCATAAAACTAGGAAAACGTGAAACAAACAACGACCTACTTAGCTAAATTTGTGTGCCGAAACGCAAACCCAGTTTACTCACTCGCAAAGTTTACTTTGGGGCGAGAAGGCCTGACCCTTACTGTTCAGAAGTGTAACAATGAAAAAACAACACCCTGCGAAGTCGCCTCAAAATGACAATGTCAGATTTGAGATTATAAACACTGGCCAAGCAGGGTTAACAGTTTATTTACTGAGCCAAAAAGTTCATAAGCTACTTTCTTCGGATTTGAATAATCACCGCATATTTTATAAAGATTATACCGAAGTTTAGACAGTTTATTTCTAATTCCTTCTTAACGCATAGCAGTGACAAATTTAACGGCTATCATGCAAATTATTAAAATAAATTGGCACTACGTACACCTACTCTAGAATGCAGATTGTAAACTGGCTATTAAGTTTGCTAGCTTCACCGTCCACCGCGTCGTTATAGTTATCATCAGATGAGACTGCGGTCATTTGCTGCTTCGACTCACTTGCTGTATCTTATTTTCGCCATTATACATAACTAGCGGCGCCCCGCGGTTTCACCCGCGTTTCTCATTATAACACACGGTGGCTGTTAAATACGACTTGTAACATTGTGTCAGAGAAAAATACTGAAGTTAGGGTAGGTAGTTTTTCACAGTTATTATCACACTGCGATGGACAGTGAAATAGTGATGATGATGATGACATTGTAGCCTATATTGTGTGTCTTAATTATCTGCATACAACATATCATGCAAATTAAGGTCTATCTACTTTTTAAGTTTTCGTTCCACTGTGTGTTAAGGGTTGCGGTATAAACTAATGCCAAATTTAATGCAAATGGGTTATTTTTTCATAGTTTTTATTGTATTATGGAAAACGTTTACTATGATTATGATGATGACTTATACTCGTAGCCTATATCCAAAATTGGGAGATAACCTATCTGCGTACCAAATTGAACAAATTTAATGATTTGAAGAACTAACAAACATACATACATACATGCAAACTCTCAAACTTTCGGCTTTATAAGATTAGTAAATTCGCTCTATCTCTCGCTCTCTCCCTCTATCTCTCGCTCTCTCCCTCTCCCTCTATCTCTCGCTGTCTCCCTCTCCCTCTATCTCTCGCTCTCTCCCTCTCCCTCTATCTCTCGCTGTCTCCCTCTCCCTCTATCTCTCGCTCTCTCCCTCTCCCTCTATCTCTCGTTGTCTCCCTTTCCCTCTATCTCTCGCTCTCTCCCTCTATCTCTCGCTCACTCCCTCTATTTCTCGCTCTCTCCCTCTCCCTCTATATCTCGCTCCCTCCCTCTATTTCTCGCTCTCTCCCTCTCCCTCGCTCTCTCCCCCTCCCTCTATATCTCGCTCTTTCCCTCCCCCCTATCTTTCACTCTCTCCCTCTCTCTCTTTTTCTCGCTCTCTCCCTTTCCCTTTATCGCTCGCTCTCTTCCTCTCCCTCTATCTCTCGCTCTCTATCTCCCTCTATCTCTTTCCCTTTCCCTTTATCTCTCTATTTATGTTCATATAACGTTCTCCGTCTATCTCTTTCCCTCTAACTCTATCTCTCTCCCTCTCCCTCTATTTATCTCTTTCTTTAACTTGTTTCCACTATTATCTATCTCCTTGCCAAATTGCACTACCATTTGGCGTCCGTAGGGGATGCAACTAAAGAATACCTCATAATTTCAACCCCTTACTTTGTCCCCTTTAGGGATGATTTTGCAAAAAAGCTGAAACCCGTATTTCTTTATTTCCTACCAAAAGCCTAAGTTTAAATTTTCAGATTCCTAACTTGAAGAATTATCAATTACCCATACAAACTTTCAACCCCTATTTCATCCCCTTCGAGATTATTTTTTGAGACAAAAGATAGCCTATGTCCGTCTCATAGGTCCAATCTACCCCTATACCAAATTTCATCGAAAACGGTCCAGCCGTTTGAGCGTGAAGAGCTAACAAACATACACACATACACACACACACACACACACACACACACACTCACAAACTTTCGGCTTTATAATATTAGTAAGATATGTACCACTTATAATTTAAATTACCAATCAATCCATTATAACAAGAAATGATGGGCATTTTAGTCACAGCTCAGGCAGACAAACCTTTGAAAAGGTTAATTTTCTTCATGAAAGAGTTAAAAATAATTTTATCAAACAATTTATGAGAAAAGTTCTCGAGCTCTACGCGTATTTCGTACTAGGCGAGACTCTTTAGCGTAGATTAAAATCTTAATTACGACCAAGTTTTCGGGATTAATTAAACAATCTTAGCCCGCTGCTTTACCTGCTTTTGTCGAGAACTGTATATTCACTCGAAAAATTCCATCTATTGAACAAAATTAGAAAAAGAAGGTACTTGAAAAAGTTAACGTACCTATCACTCCTTTGTTTTTCGAGTTTTCTTTTGATACTTCACTGAAAGCATGAGTTAAGTAAGTACTTAGATGCGCACAGGCATATAAGTAGGTACATACTTAGATCACTTATATAGTATACTAGTGTAGGTATACTAGTATATAGGTATACTAGTGTAGTATTACGTTTTAATCATTTATTGGGGTCACCTTATTACACTCTGTGTTGAACTGTTACATCTTTGACCTACTTTACACCATTACTCCTGAAATAACAGTAAAGTTTATTGAGTCTTAAACGAGGGTGCGTATTTTCATGATGGTCTACGTATTAATGTCGCATTTTCATTGAATAGTTTGGGCAAATGATACAAACATACTATAAAAATGGTTATGGTTAAATGTAATTTTATATGGTCACCTATTTACTGAAAGTGTATTACATGGAGGCATGCTTTACTCGTGGGCTATAGATAAACTATAAAAAAATAATGAAATAGATGAGCAAAAAAAAGATATCGTAATAAAAGGTAAGCAACCTTTTTGAAAAGCTTGAACCCTGAGATAGATAAGTTCTAAGAACTTATGTGTTAACAATATGAATACATGAAAACTAAACGAAAATAGTCTCATAATATAAGATCATTATGCCAACATTAACGTAATTTGGTAAATACGAAATGCCCAAGAGACATGCCGGTGGTATCTAAGGAATTTCGCCTTTGAAGATGTGGCATTTGAATGAAACACGTGGATGTCCTTACCAGAACATACGGAGGTGGCTTAGAGGTTAACAATAGGCTTACTTTTTGGTAACATTCTTTTCACGTTATTACAAGATACAAATATTTTATTTCAATGACTATAAATAAACTAGATCTAACCCCCCTTTGATGGTAATGAAACATCAAACATTAATAAACAATTTAATTTGGAAGCCATTCGTTTTTAACACTAACGGATGACATAACGAAAGCCTTTACAAAAAGGACCTTTTGGAACAATTAGTTTTGAGAAACGAGCTATTAATTTAATTTCGTAACTACCTAATACATTCTTAATAAAGCAATCCGTCTCGCCGACAAAGCCCCAAAGTCAAAAACAAACACGAAAACAACGTCATCTGTTGAAAGAAAAATTGCCCCTTCCATATTCCGCTCCAATGAAAATATTCGAAAAAAGTTAGGCAGTTCCCGAGCGTCAAGAGGACTTTTAATTCCTTGTTTTTGTCAAACTGCAACATTGTGTTATAAAAAGCTTGTGGAAGTTTCCAAGGTTTTATTCGAGGGTTTGCGGGGAAGGCAACCGCGGGCGCGTAACTTTGTTACACTTACTGCCACTGTAAGTCACCCTACATAATGGGAAATCCTTTTTTATTTGGCAGCGACATTCACTGTTTTGTAGGCGGGAAGATACCCACGTTTTTCGGGAAAGTTACATCTTACGTATACATATAGGTGAATTAGAACCTGTATTCTATTCACCTCTACTTTACGGCGACACTCAACAGATCGTTATGCGACTAGCGAATCTGCAGATAAACCTTCTGTAATCCACGCTCATTAGTTAACAAAGTAAAATTACAATCCAATTAAGGCCTGTTTAAAGTCATTAATTACTTTTGGCCCGTGCTTGCTGTTTGCATTTATTATTTCGGGGGCATTCGTCTCTAGAATTTTAATCGTGTTTGCAGTGTCAACGTCAGTGAAGATGCTATGATAGCATCGTTTTAATGCTTTGTAGAGTTAATTTTGTGCATAATGATATTTGTTTACAGCCGTTTGTAACCTTACCATCACTGTAAGTGGTTACACTAAAGAAAACGTAATCACATGTACATATTCAAAGCAGTTTGCCTATTTTTCGCTAAGAAGGAGCCAGATTAACCGTTTTTGACGGTCTCAAAATGATTTCACTCAACCCACGCTTATCTAGATCTAGCACATTCGGTAGTTTAAAGGCAATTTTAAACAGCGTAAGAGAGTTCGGGTGGTATATCCAAAGTTTCAAATGCAGCTGGCGATCGCAGTTGCCCCGACCACAGGTTTCTGTGTGCAACTGGACATTGTATACCGGCCTCGTGGCATTGCGACGACGCCGCCGATTGTCCCGACGGCTCAGACGAGCATCAGTGCGGTAAGGGCATGCACCCAGAACAATATGGGACAGCATGAATTGGCATCATCCTCAGGAGGACCATTCAAAATTCCATAAGGTCCAACCAGCATGCGACATGACGACATCATCGGGCTACGGACTACATTTCATCGGATTAGTTAGATCTGCAATTCGCATCGCCAATTACTGTTGTTGTTTATTTAGGTTACTCCCGGTAATAGGCAAACACTGGTACATGTTTAATCCCAGACGCGTGTATTGGTTTTAAACAATATTACACAGTTGAGTTTTGCGAACAGTCGTAAAAGTCAATAACTTAAATAATGCGCTGTTCTATTTATCCTTGAAAAAGAAAATACGAAATGTCGATCGCTTTGCGCGGAGTACAGTGGAATACGAAAGCAGAAGCGACAAAAGGGGAGAATGATGAAAGCGAAACATTGTGTTTATCGTGTCTATTTGCATCACACTTAGCATGAGCATGAATTGGGTTGGCAGAAGTGGAGCCGTGCGGCGCGGATGAGTTCACATGTCGGGGGAAAGCAGGCGAGTGCATCCCGCTGACTTGGATGTGCGACGACAACGCGGACTGCTCCGACGGATCCGATGAGAAAGCATGCAGTAAGGGTTTACATTCATTATATCGAGACTTGTTTGCTAGGTCTAAGCCGTCCTGGAACATGTGTGCATAAGTGCACGTTGCAAGTCCTCATCTTTAAACCTCGCCACATTTCGTAGCGGCTTAGGTCTCGCCTACAACTCGAGTTCATTTTGTATCTCCTTTTACAGCGTCTTGAAATTTCAGCAAAATTTAGCAGGCTGTCTCTCGCAGTTTATTTCTAATTACTCAGACGTGAGAACAGAAATGGCCGCCCACGTTCCTGTCTGTGATGATACAAGCTCATGACATGTAATTATATTTCCAATGAGCTCGAGATTAAATTTCATAAAGCAAAAAACGAAAGGCCTTTTTAAAGCACTCATTAAAAGGAACAACTTTAGTTAAGCCTTCTAGTACAAAGTTCAACTGCTATCCAACATTTTAATGTTCGCCCGAAGTCTGCTGATAAACTTTACTTCGTCATTAAATGAACTTTGGCCAAATCGTGATAGCGGTTGGTCTAAATCTCGAGGTCGGAAGTAATTATGTAAACATACATTCATAAACTGGAGTGAAACTTGACATAGTGAGTTTGGTACTGGCAGCGTAGAAAGAAAATCAGCGACCAAGTTTTTTGTTATTAATTTGCAAGCTTGCAAAAACTAAAAGGAAAATATGCACGTATTTTTCACGCATCCGATACCTTGTACTACATTCTACTCGTTATTACAGCCATGTGCAACGCTGTGTAAATGAGTTGCAGGTTTATATATTCGCAACATTAAACTGTGGTAATTGATTCAACTGTGTTTGTCGACTTAATTGCTGTTTACTTGGTTTGCATAATTGCTCTAGACCACCTGTCCTATATTGGCATCATTCAGGATACATGGTCAGCATTCATGCATTATCTGATTCGGTATCATAGGTGACATTATTAATTTGATATTATCGATTTTGAATCAACCAGAACTAAGTATACTTAATGGTGTAAATTACATTTGTACAATTATTTAATCCACGTGGTTTATAAATTTGTATTTATTTAAATTCATTTTGCCGAATGCTGTAAACAATTGATTTGTTTATGATTAAATAGTATGGGTTAGTGTAATTTGGTCATACCTACACGTTTTTTTTTTAAGTGAAGTTGGTTTTATTGACTCTACAGTCTCAACATATCACATCGCGAATCAAAGTGCTAGTGTAGCATTTACGAGTATGACGTTTTGTGATTTTTTTTGGTAAATTTCCTTGTTTTGGATTCAAAAGTGATTTTCATTCATTACAGTCATGTTCTTTTACACCGATTAAGTTGGATTTCACTTCACTAGCATGTTTCAGACTATCAAAATTGCGCAACTTGAATTGCTATTTATGTTTGTGGAAATTGCATGATGCCGACCTACATCCCTTATCTTATATTTAAGGATAAGTGTAGTGCAAAGAGCGCGTCGTTGAGCTAGTTTCATTACTCGAAATAGTACATTAAGTTTATAAGATTGCAATATACTTAATAGGTTTTTACTTGACCTGAGTTGTATCATGTATAAAATGATGAAAGTAAACACCTATATCTATAATAAACAGTGTTTGTTGTTGGGCGAACCGTGGAGCGTCAAGTCCGCGTCAAACTTTGACTATTCCTCTAAGATATTGACGGTCTCATCAATCATTGGGGTGGGCTGGGGTAAACACTCTTGTATTCTATCAACGGCCGCCTCATCCGTCCATAAATTCTTATCTGGCCGCACCGGACTTGCCGTAAAGGTTGAGTGATGACGTCGCGTGTGTATTTTGGACCCATAAGCTGTCTTGCAAAATGTCCTATGGTATGATTACATAGATGCCCATCCCAAGCCCGTCTATACAGTAGACTATAACTAGACACAGCAGTTATATTAGCTTTTTCTTTAAAATATGAGACGGTTCATGAACTTTCCCGAGTCTCATTAAAGCTCTTGAAATGTCTGAATACGCTGCACTTCATACACTCACACAACAATGCACCGTTGAAAAGACAACTGTTATGTTCGCCTCCAAAGGAATTTAATTAAATGTAAGGACAGCCCGCTCGCGGAACAACCGACAATAATATTTCCACAAAAAGAAACTCTCAAGAATTATACGAATTCTGCAAGAGAATGAAACTAGTTCACTGACGATAAAATACCGCAGCGCTCTTTTGGCGTCAGACCATTATTCTTAATTTATTTCATTACTAGCCCACTTGAGATGTAAATTACTCGAATAGAATTTTAATTCAACTTGCACTTTTGTACAAGGCACCTTTTAGCTTTTCAGTGTGTTCACTCGAATGCAACTTAAAAGTTACACGAAATCGCTCCCCTTCTAGTTAGTAAGTAGAAAGTGTACATGAATATTAATAGAATTGAAGTTGATTGCTTTGCCAAGTTCTCAACGAGGTTCAATAAAACTTTTCCTACGTAGATGAGACTTGCCGTTCGGACGAGTTCACGTGTGGTAACGGCAAGTGCATACAGTCGCGTTGGATTTGCGACGGTGACGACGATTGCGGCGACAACTCTGATGAAGCCAAGTGTCCTGCGCCTACCTGCCAGCCTCAGACTCACTTCTCTTGTGCGGACGGACATTGCATCTCGGCGTGGTGGCGCTGCGACGGAGACGTCGATTGTCCCGATAGCAGCGATGAAGTGGTAAGACGACATTGCTTCTTTTAATCCTAACCAGTATTACAAATGTGAAAGAGTGCTGATAGGATTTCGATGAAATTGGTGTATAAATTGTTTAAATCCTGAACACATGTAGGGTAGATAGGTAAGTACTCAATTGATAAAACGATCTAGTATCTCTTTATATGATAATACTGACTGATGACGGATGCATGAGAATGTCATCACGTTTATACATTGGTTTTTGATAGTTTTACTGTACGAGTATATATAAATAATTGAGTTCACTAAGATAACAAGTAATTTGCGAAGCTTCCGGTGTCGAAGTTCAGAAATTACGATAATGTTAAAAAAATCCACCGCTTTTAATTGCATTGTTTGAATCAAAATGGCATTTCAAATTGGTTTGAACATCGAGCAGAATAAAGAGAAAACTGACTCATGAATCAACACAACATTTCAACGTTCCAGGGTTGCGCCACCACACCAAAAGTCCGGTCACCGTGCATATCGACAGAGTACGAATGTCACGACCGCATGACCTGCGTCCACCAAGCCTGGGTGTGCGACGGCGACCGGGACTGTCCCGACGGCGGAGACGAGTCCCCCGAGGTCTGCCGGGGGAACGTCACCTGCCGCCTGGATCAGTTCCAGTGCAAAGACCACAGCTGCATCCCCGGCGCGTTGTACTGCAACGGAGACAAAGACTGTCCCGATGGCAGCGACGAGCTGAACTGCAGTGAGTATTTAGATTTTTGTTTATCAGACGTTAAAAATATGCGTATTTACTAAATTTTCAGTAAGTAATATTGAGAAGTCCTGCAGTATTATAGGCCATTTACAGTTACTACAGTCAGCAACAAGTTCCATTGTGAAGTGTTTCTTGTTTTTGACGTTTCCAAAATGCAAAGTTAGATACCACGTCGCATCTCTCATCTAATTTTTTGTGAGCGTGTCTACACGTGTCACTAGAGGACCAAATAATAAGCATTTTTGTTTACAGCGCGGCCAGTGACAGTGTGCGACAAGAAAACCCAGTTCGACTGCGGCGGCGGCATGTGCATACCACTCTCCAAAGTCTGCGACAAGAAACCCGACTGCCCCAACTTCGAGGACGAGCCTAAGGACAGATGTGGAGAGAACGAATGTGCGAAGAACAACGGCGGATGCACGCAGAAATGCGTCGACATGCCCGTAGGATACTACTGCGACTGCGACAAGGGATACAAGCTCGTCGATAACAGGACTTGCGAAGGTAAATATATCTATGTTAACACCACAGCATAAGAAGATTTAATGTCTCCTAACATACAGACACAAGAGCAAAACAAGACAGAGGCTAGATTTCTCATTTAAAATCAAGTAGGTAACTTTACTCCTTAACACGCACAGCTATGCTAAACATGGGCTTAGTGAAGTCTATCAGTGCGGTCTCGTTGTAAACAAAACATACACGTTAGAGGAAATACGCGCCGTATACAAATATTACCTGCGACACACTCCGCATAAGTTCCGTCTCTAAGGAGCAGTAGGCACACCCAAGTAACAAAATTTGGTACTATAAAAGTCCTGAGAACGTTTTAGAACGTGCTAGTTAGTGTTCAAGATTAGTACTATAATGGTGTTGTAAACGTTTACAAAACCCCGAAAAGGCCCTAGTTTTATCACTGATTTATTATAAAAACATTACATAAAGGCTCTTACGGTGATAAATCAGCTCTATAGTTGAAATGTAAAAGTGTCGAGAAACGCTTTTTAGTACTAAAATAGTGCTGTCTGCAACTTTTATATCACAAATTTGCACTATTAAAGTAACCAAAACATGTTTATAGTGCTATATGGCACCGTAAACGATTCCACTGATCTTTATTATCACACTTGTTTGCAATTTTGTTCGTGTTGTGGTTTCGTCGTGAGTATAGACTATACACATAATATATTATACAGAGAGTCGTGAGTGTTCCCCAAGAAAATAAAATAAATCGGTAAGTTCTTCTTTATGTCATTTGCCATGTTTGCTTAGCGTAATATTTAATAAGGACATACTAAAAAAATTTAACTCTGCCATAAATTGCACTTGCGAAAATAATTGTATCGATAAAATCATTATGCTGATTTAAAATTTGACGATGCGCCCTCATATTTTTTATGTTTTAATAAAATTTTAATTAATAAAATAAGGACTTGTCCCGACTATGGCTGCTATAGTACATATTGGCTCCAGCCGTGCTGCTAATGTGTTATCAAGGCAGAAAACAGCAGCCATCTTATTTTCACCACAAGCGAATTAGGAATTAGTACATTTATATTACGGTTTAGTCTCGTAGCAGTAACAAAAACTCACCAATAGAGCTATTTAGAATTTAAATTATTTAGCAACTGCACCAGGAGTCGCTATGGTGCTATTTAGTACTATAGAAGAGTGTTAATTACTTTTACATAACTACCCCATAGCGATGTTGAAGAAGCTCTTAAGAAGCTAACAGGTTACGTAATGGTTTTGCAAGGTACTTTTATAGTGCAGATTGATCCTGTAATAGTATTTTCGATACTGCTACAATACTAGCACTGTAAAAGTTATTTTGACGTATTATTAGTGCAAAATAGATACATACAAGTGTCAGTAAGATCATCTATAGTACTAAATAGTACCATCATGGCTTTTTCATATCTATTACAGTGCAACACTTTAAAGATTCTTTTGTATGGTCCTGTAAGCGTTTTAAGAGCTAACTTATAGAACTTAAATGCTCTTTAATCTTATAGAATCAAAACGCTCTGTTAAAAACCTTTATAGTACAAGCAGTCACAATGGTTACCATTATATGGTTACTATATCACTGTTTGGTGATAAAATGCCTTGGTTATAGAAGCTTTTGCTACTTGGGCAGCTAATCAATATAGAATATCACGGTTGTGATAACTCGCTACTGAGTGCTACCGACACATGAACTCGTGTTTTCACCCAGGGGACAGGAATAAGGATGTTATTCAAATATTCATAGCAAACTATGAGCTCGTCTACTTACTTCGCTCGCATATAGAGTTGGCTTTGACCTGGAAAATGAGTTTATTTACCGACAAGTTTGTTCCGTCGGTATTCGATGTTATTTTATGAGATTGTACCTTCACAAAATGTGTGGAGAATATTAAGTATCTTTTGTTTTTATACTTACACACATTTTGATCAAATACTTGGGTTAGTTCCCCTTTGAGCTAATCCCGCTTTGTTTATACTAGAAATTGGCTCTAAAGAGAGAAACTGTCACAAGTATTAAAAAACGAGTTAATAGATTACTTATAATGGTGTTCTGCAAAAGTCCATCTGATCCTATGTTTCACCACACCTATATTCCGATTTGAAGATCTCTGTTTCCAGCGTAATAACGCGCACACAATATGAGACTAAAGAATGAATGTCTGAGAATAAAAATTGACTCGCTATATAAAGTACTATATACCCACCACATAGAACATACTAGTTTAAGAAGCGGGCGCCTCGTAATTATACTAACTGTAGAGTCAACGGAGTTTCCTTTTCCTGTCCAGAATCTTGGTACTTACAGTGCTTGAAAGGGAAACATCCTTTTTCAAACTGAAACCATAATCAATTATAATATGTTTAATAAATATGATTAATTAAATCTGTATGATTTAATTTATCAAATTTTATGTATTATCCTTCTCTTTGTTAACGAGAATTAGCTGTTTAACTTGTAAAAGTGCAACTTTTACAAGTTAACTTTTGAATATCGTGCAACCGCAGTAATGTGCACCATTGCACCTATTCCAGACGTAGACGAATGCGCAGACCCCGGGGCGTGCTCGCAAATGTGCATCAACGAGAAGGGCACCTTCAAGTGCGAGTGCCACGCCGGCTACGCGCGCGACCCGCGCGACCGCACCCGCTGCAAGGCCACCGAGGGGCATCCCTCCCTGCTCTTCGCCAGACGCTTCGACATTAGGAAGATCAGCTTGGACCATCACGAGATGGTGGCGATAGTCAACGACACCAAGTCGGCAACGGCGCTGGATTACGTATTCAGGACTGGCATGATATTCTGGAGCGATGTTACGGATGAGAAGATTTATAAGTGAGTTCACATTATTTGTTATAAATGTTGTTTGGCTTATATCTCGCAGGAAGGTACTAGTGAGACGAGAGCCCCGCTCTTCAGTGGTCCCATGGGTTGTGAAGATGGTATTGATGATGATGAAGACACTAATACGCTAGCTTTTTTAAGCAGTAAAACTACCACAAAGCTGCTAAAGCTGCTAATAAGTCTCGTTCGGAAAGTTTTGGTAGAATTAATTGAAATACCCATTTTGGGCTTAAGATTTATTTACCTTTATTTACCACTGTTGGTCCCATTGACACACCAGGTGAAGTTGTGGTAAAATGCTTGTATAAACGAATAAAGAACAAGAAATAATTCAATTCGAGTAGCCGTTACGGTGTTAACCAACAAATTAGCAACACGTTAATTTATCAGTTCGTTAACTGCCAATATGTCGCTTACGTAAAATGAATTTCGCTAAATGCTCTTCTCAAAATGAAAACAATTAAATTACATTGAGACTGTCTTATTCTTCCTAGAGCACCAATCGACGAAGGCACGCAGCGCACCGTAGTCATCGGTGACCAGCTGATCACCTCCGATGGGCTGGCAGTGGACTGGATATACAACCACCTGTACTGGACCGATACTGGCAAGAACCACATCGAGCTGTCAGACCTGCAAGGAAACATGAGGAAAATCCTTATAAGAGACCGACTGGAAGAACCTAGGGCAATCGCTCTGAATCCATTGGATGGGTGAGCATGTTTATTACTCATTCGGTAGACTGCGTGGTTTCCCGCAGGAACAATTGATTTTTTACGGTATAAAACATGAGCCTTTATGCACTCAAAATTGGATCTATAATTCGGCAGATTAACTCCGACAAACTGACAAACTCTATTTTGCAAAAAGTATCCCCTGAAGGGGTTCAACAGGATTTTTAAAATGCCTGAAACTTTATGGTGAACTGAGTAGACAGTCTAAGGAGGCGCTAAGCCAGAAAATAGGCTTAGCTACCACACTAAATACTTCATTCCTGAATGAGTTACCATCAAAGATATTTTATTCCTACGCTCACCCCCTCGTAGACGCTATTTAGGTACTGTTACAAAGCTACATTTTAACCCCTGCCGCAAAGCGAGGGGCTTTATAAGATTAACATCATGTGGCATCGTAGATCTTTACCGCTCAACCGATATTTTCGGGTTAGTGTTTGTTTAATTTAAGTTGTATCTAATTAAAGTGTTTGTTTCACAGCTGGATGTACTGGACCGACTGGGGCCAAACACCGAAGATCGAGAGAGCTGGCATGGACGGGTCGCACAGACAGACCATTGTCTCTTACGATGTCAAATGGCCCAACGGTCTGACGCTGGATCTCGTCAGGAAACGCGTTTACTGGGTACGATGACTATTAAAAAAATAGCAGCTTATAAAGCACTAGAAGCGTTTCGCGAATTCACCCGCGGTTTAACTACAATCCCGCGGGAACCGTCAATTTTTACGGGATAAAAGTAGCCTATGTCACCCGGGGATAGTGTAGCTTCCCAGCAGTGAAAGAATTTTTCAAATCGGTTCAGTAGTTTCGGAGACTATTCAATGCAAACAAACAAAGCAACAAACAATCACATCTTTAAATAATATTAGTATAGAAGTATGAAATAATATGCAACATCATGAACTGCTAATTGGTCTAAGAATGTAATCAGTTGATAATTTAGACGTGGTTGATTTTTATCAAAGGTAATCGTGATTGTTATTAAACAAAACACGTTGATTGGGAGTGGTTTTGTGGACTCTCGAGTGATCAATCAACGATTAATGATTACGATCTAGCGTCAGACTTTCAACCTACTTTGATAACATACCGATTCAATCTTCAATCGGCGACGTTTCGATATCACAAAAATAACACTTGAATGGTGTTATTTTATAGGTTACCTACATAGGTCCATTCAACCTTTCTAGTCAACATGTAGCCAGCCATTTTGAGATAAATTGTCTAAGACGCGACACAAAATTGAATTTTATTATTCTTTACTTAAAATTTTTAAACTTGTCTAAATTTTAGTTTCTATTACTTAAATTGAACAACAATTTAAAAGTTATTCGCAAAACGTGCCCTAAAGCGTCCACAAGAATACCAACTATGAATAGTTAAAAACGAACATAGCAGTTATATTAACTGAACACAACAGTGGAAAATATGAACGGAACCCGTTAATTATTTTAGCACACGCAGTACAAAGACTTGTTAATCAGAAATAAGCCACTAATACGAACGCCCAGTTAGCATGTCCATAGAGATTGGATGACGCTTTGTTTATAATACTCTGTCGGATTTTTATGAATGTAAAAGAGGGAGTAAGCACAGTTTACTAAAAAGTTACATTTGTTTTGTAACAGATGTAAGATTTCCACGAATGAATCAAGAAGTAAAATCACTTACCTCACCTCGTTTATTCTCAGGTGGACGCGAAAATGAACACCATATCATCATGCGGCTACGACGGATCCGCGCGCCGGGTGGTCCTGTACTCTACCGACGTGCTCCGCCACCCATTCTCCATCACCACCTTCGAGGACTGGGTCTACTGGACCGACTGGGACAAGACCGCAGTGTACCGCGCCAACAAGTTCAACGGGAAAGATGTAGAAGCTATCACTTCGACTCATACTGTAAGTACCTACACAGTTAAAAGTAAGATTGTAGGTTCAATTAACAGGAGTTTTTTTTACTGTTCTTTATCGGCTGGTTCGGTTCCGGCTAAGGCAGTAAGTTAATTAACTGTTTAGGTATTTAAGGAAGTAAGTATATTAGTTTAATTACGGTACTTTTATTGCGTTAATCCATAGGTAAATCGTTATTGTTCATAAATATACCTTGCATCAGAACAGAAAACATGGCTTATCTAACTTGCCCTTGTTATGGCAAAAGAAAGACGTCACTAGGTATGTAGCAATTAGAGCTAGACATGCGTAAGAAACCACGAAAAATAACATTTTCAGATGCAAAAACATTGTCGTCGAAAAAACATTGTATTGTTTTGAAAATACCGATGTCATAACATATAAATATTTAAAAATTGTTTTCTTTTCGAGCGTACGTTAACGTTCGATTAAATAAGGAGAGCGTCATGAATTTACGCATGTTGGTTTTCCCGTTCACATTTTGTTCGTAAACAACATTGCTTCGGCCTTTAGATAACAAACTTCCTATGGAATTTTTGGATGTAGTACGAGCAATAATTTGGGCAATTTCCTATCATATTCTGCCTATATTTATGTTTTTGTTACAACCTATTACATTTAGATAGCAGCATCAATACCACTAGCAATTAAACAATTATTATTACGTATAGCAAAAGCTAAACGTGCATCCCAGCCCAGCGGAGATCTTAAATGTTAACCACCTAACGCAAAAAAAAAACAATCGGGGTAGATCCAAATTGATGGATTCCTTTAACTTCGTCGGAAAGTAGAGAGCGTAGAGAAAGAGAAAGCGCAGAGTCGTCTCTACGCTAACAAAGTGGCGGTTAAAACACTAACAGTTTTACCACAAAAGATTTAAACCAGAGTTGAACAGATGAGTCTAAATATTTTCTCCACAAATCGATAACTTCTAAATCAACAACAAATGAATAACAATCACAATTAGGAATGCCGGGATTGAGTAAGAAAACGCGAGTCAATTTTGTAGAATGAAATTTTAGAAACATTTGTTTTAGTCTGGTCGAAACATTTCTAAGACGGTCATTCTTCCAACAGCTCCAAAACCCGATGGTGATCCACGTGTACCACCCGTACCGGCAACCGGACGGTGTGAACCACTGCGCTGCCGTCAACGGTCACTGTTCGCATCTGTGCCTGCCCGCGCCCAGGATCGGCGCGCAGTCCCCGCGGGTGTCCTGCGCCTGCCCTAACGGTCTGCGGCTGCTTCCCGACAACCAGATGTGCGTCGAAGACAGTGAGTACCAACCTTATTTTGAGAATGAGAGTTTTTTTTTACAATTTTTTTAAGGCGACCTAGGTTTTGGTTTTGTGCCAAGACACCACCTGTGCAGTGTGCAAGGAACCGGAGTGAATAAGGCTGAACTTACAAGATTATTTTATATACGGCAGAAGGAAGATATTCTTTCGATACATTTCCTAGCACATTTTCTCATCACCGTCAGCAAGGCTGTTGTAATAGATACCGACGATCGCAAAGCCTCTGTAACAATGTTCTTTCGTGATAGTTTTATAACATTTGGAGGTATACTCTGGATGTGTTATCAACTATAGGCGGTTGGCGAACGTGGTTGAAACTTCAAACGTGTCTTTAATAACTGATAAATTGGTTATATCAAGAATTGTATTTATCCTAATATTGGATAGGTACCTGTTCAATGAACTTTTGAGCTAAGTAGGCAGGTGCATACTTTTCGCCACATTGGCCCAATGCAAGTGAAACGTAAGATCTTCTTATTTAAGTCACAGTTAGTTATCTAGTTAGTTTGAAATAACCTTGAGAACTGTTATAGTTTTTTTTTTACATTAGGGCGTGTCAGTTGGTAAATTGCCCAGTACCTAATGCTTGAAAGGCAGTAAACAAGATGAAATCCAGTCAATAGTAAAAAAATTGCTATAATATGTACCTATATGTCCACCAACACTATATTTGTCCGTCTCTTTGTTGTTTGTATTGCCCTGTATATTCTTTCGAATGCCAATTTAAAATGACAAGCAAACATAAAGTTGATTAAATCGATCGACAGTGAGTAATTCCTATACGATATCATCATTTACGAGCGTGACGAGATTAGAGCATAAGCCACATGATAACGTAGATTTAACAAATCATAGGCATTATTTAGATTTGAGGAATTAGGTTAAAACCTACTCGTAAATTCTTAGTTGAAGTCGGGATTAAAAAGTTGTAAGACTTTTGCTGAAGCAATTGACACAGTTTTTGCTTATTTTTACTAAACAACGAGACGAGGTCATTCACCTAATGTTAAGCGTCACGCTTAGGCTCCTGCCCATAACAGTTGGAATAGCAAAACTGCAATGCGAAAACTTTCACGGCACAGCACTGCGCTCGTCCCCCTGATGCTGGGGCCACAAGTATCGCCATAGTCAACGGCCTACATCGCTTCAAACAACGGAAATTGCCACACTATCGTCATCGTGTACATCCAAATTCAAATCAAACCAAAATCAAAAACAATAGAACGTACAAATTCGGGATATTCAAAGGCAATGCCAATGCCATATATCCCGATTATGTGGCTACACTTATACCGAAAGTTAATGACGTCAAACAACGGGATATTCAATGGGATACATGAGAGATTGATTGGTTCTAAAATTTCATTATGACTCTTAATTTCTCTGTCCTTCAAATTCAAACCTTTTAGTAATGTTATGTTGCACACTATCTAGCACTGACTGGGCGGATGACTATCCCCGGTAAAGGTCTTCCCCAGGCGGAGGTGTTCTTAATGAAGAAGCCTTCAGAATAAAATACTTAGGTATATTCGTTAGGTAGGTAGTTACGTAGTTCAAAGCCGATGGTTCTGCAAGAATTGGTATAGTTACGGTATACCGCTGAGGATAAAAATTTTGTTTTTAAACGTTTTTTCCGTAAACACCTCAGTTGTATTCGTTCAAAGTCTGTGTTTTGGCATTAATTCAGAGGCCATGGCCATATTAGTGATTTCTCCATCATGTGCCGAACTCGCAATTGTTTTGGGCGTTGCGTTTACCAGACCTTAGAACTTACTTATAACTTGCTTGTCTCCATCGATTTTACGCCGAGATTCAAGGTTAAAATTTACAGCCAGAGGTACGTATAATTATGCTATCTTTAGGCATGCGTTAAATATACTAACTTATTAATTAACGTCATTTTATATCAACTCACGTACCTACCTACTTTGAAAATATCTCAAGGTGAACTCATACCATCAATTAACAGTTACGCATGATGGAACTAAGAAGTAATGATGAATGTAAATTATGATAACACTAAAAATTTCCTTAAAATCTATCCATCAAGGAGATTTTCAAGATTGATTGATATCAGTTAGTGAATACGCATAGTACAATGTTATGGCGTGACATTCCTATATAGGTACCACCTAAGTACATTGTAATCAGCAGACTGATGAGCGAAATTTTAAAAACCAAATTATTGTTCACGTTTGCCGAACTTGTTAATAAATGGTATGTACATACATAAATACATATAATAATTATATAGGTAGGTACATACAGTCACGCTTTTACCTAGTTGGGGTAGGCAAAGACTACATACAAGTCCTAAGTACGTACAAATAAATACCATAATAGTTACTCAAAATAGCGGCGTTTTGCGTTATAATAAGAAAAACGAGGAACACAATAATTGATTACATTGAATTTAGGAAGCTACAAAGGCCCTCGAAATTAAAAATATATTTGTCTAAATGACATATCAAACAATGCGCGAAGTAGACCCATCTTTCGCTAGTATAAATTCGAAATATGACAGCACATGTACCTAAGTAGGTACGTGATATTGTTTGTTGAATAAATTTGTCTAGTTGTGTTGAAAAAATATGTGATAGTGATAAGTAATTACTTACAACAGGTACCATGATGTTTACCGTTGTAGATAATGAAACCGAATTAATTTTCGGGTGAACGCGTTTTTTTTTGTGGGCTGAATACGGCCTGCTTGGGCGAAACACAAAATTAAACATTTGTGAGTTAAAAGGGCGGGTGGAGAACGAATAACACTAATATTTATGGGTAACAAAAGTATAGGAGTTCCAGTGCAACGGACACATTCTTGGTTCCATTACACCACAATTGCTCGGTCAATAAAGAATAATTTAGAGATGATTGATTCAGTGACCGAATCGATATGAGCCAGATAATATAACTTCGTCATATTATGTACCAATGGATTCGTTGAGCGTGACGCCCACATTGGGTTTTTCTCGTAGAATGAATAATGTGACCCAATTAGTTAAAAACCACCGTGACACGAAATACGTTGATTGAAACAATCTTCAACATTCTTAGAGCCGTATACGCCGACAACATAAATAAGCCTCAACTAAAGAAGTTATTTTAGCGTTGACTGAATTTATAGCTAGAACTTGGAAGTAGCATGTTCTTAACTATTAAAATAAATAAAAAAGTAACACTTGAGCGTACTTAGACCGGAAGTTCGTAAAGTCACCCTTATTTAGCGTAAACACATTTAAAAACGTCTACCTACTACCTATTAATATCAGCTTCGACTGGTAATCCTATAATTGTACTTACCTAAATATATTTCCTCCTGAACACAGAAAATACTAAACTATTAAATTATACAATTTTGTTACCTAGAATATTAAATGGTTATATACCTACCTACTTAATTAAATATTTTTCCTTAATATCACAGAAAATTACTCTTACCTATTAAATTATAACATTTTGTAATTACCTATATACCTAATATTAAATGGTAGGAAAAAGGAAAATCAAGGAAATAATTTACTGCCTAAAACGGTATTCTTTCATAATGAGATTCGTTATCGAGGATTCGAGTTCCACATGTTTTGTACGGAAATAATGAATTACGAGTAGGTATACCTCCTACACGGACGAGCAGCGCTTCTTTTGAAACAGGTCCTACGACATTTACCTATTAGGAAACATACTTTGGGCAAGACATGCCTTGATAATGAGGTATAATTTCCATTGAGTGTAAATACCATGTCTGCAAAAGAGTCATGTAAGTTAAGATAATCGTCATAGCCAAGATACAGGCTGATGTTGGTTATAAGGTTATTTTTGTAACATCACTTCAAGACCACCTTTAAGAGGTAGGTAGGTACTTCTAGTGAAGCTCTAGTTTAATACTCTTTTGATAAATTGTATAACATACAAACATACTGGTAGAGAAAGCGACATTATGAATTTACCTACAATTGTACAGCAAAGTTAAAAATTTAAGCATTGTAAAGTTAACTTGTGTTGGTTACGTGATAAAGAAACTTCTTGCAGCCGAAAAAATAATGTCTTTGGCAGCTATCGGCGGACATTTTTGTGCCAGTTACATCATGGGATATACATTTAATTCTGGCATATTTTTTTCCGTTTGTTCTTGTAAGGACAATAGCACTTCTAAGGGTACCAAAAGGTAGGTAAATGTTTTCTATAGAATGTTTATAGGAATGGTCGTTTCTTGGTAAAACGCAGGCGCCGCGTCGACCGTCTGCGGTAATGTCTAACAAGGATTTGAATTGTTCTGGAGCGTTCCAAAATTTTATTATTTTGTTTACTGTTATCGCTCTATCAATTGATATTAGTTGACTAGTCGATGTAGGTATATTGTATAGTCTACTTAGATGAAATTAGTTTCAGGGGCGTGCCATATTTGTAATTTTGGTAAACACATAGGTAGGTAACAATATTAAGAATATTATTTCCAGATCACAAATAGGTGACCAGTTTTCTCAGATAAGTTTAATTTAATACATGACCACGGCAATAGTTCCAAAAACAAGATTGTCTTTATAAATACCAATGTTGAATCAGCCGGGCGATCACGCCACAAAATCCACGTCATTCGATGACGACACATAGCACGATGTTTTTATCAGTGCTAAAATTTAAACAGCCTTGTAATTTGGTGATACTGCCCATTTACACCTAGCAGAATTGTTCCGATAGGAATAAACCACGCCTCCAACGCTTATTATCTCATTTCTGTATCGCCAACAAATTATTACTATGTTATAATTACATTACTCATTGTTTACGTTAAATTGGCTAGTAGACGCTGCGTGTGAAATTGTATAAGGTAAATGACTTTGCGATTTACAATTCTTGATAACAAATTACCTAATACAATAGGTAGGTACGTTGAATTATATTATATATACTAGGCGTTGCATTTACCGCATAGTTGCAATGTCAGTGCGATGCGACGAGGCTATTTCTATCAAACCATGTTTAACGGCGCCAGCTGTACTACTAATTTAACCAGTGATTAACGTCCAGTCATCGATGACACCTATGTTTTTTAATATTTGGCTCGGCTCAAATGCCCTCATACGTGCAACGCCTAAGCACCGAGCGAGCCCAGTTACTTTCGTTATGATGAAAACGCGCTGCGACCAATAGTCTAACAGCTGGTGGGTAAGGCGACGTGACGTCACCGCATCACGCCACCTTTTGTATTAGTGAGTGCGAGCGCGATCCGACACGCTACTCGCACATAGTCGGTTTCACCTAGAATTAACTGGCGGTTTGGCTAATTGGTTAAAATGAGAATGTACATTGTACAACTATAATAATATCTACGATATCCAATTTTTATTTCAGCATTAGTTTCTGTCATGAAATCTCATTATCGGCTGAGAATTGTGTATATACTACCTACTTACGCAATAATTAATTTCCTTGTTAAGATAATAACATTTGTAAGATATTGTGTTAATTTCCTACGTGAAAATCTACCAAATAGGGTCTTATCTGCAATGTTCAAAATAATGGCTACATAAACTAAGATCAATAATATTAATTACGAAATGTATATCAGTAGGTATTTATTTACCTACCTACTTAATAAAGGAAATACTACCGTTTCCAGTCGTAGCAAATTCTGTCTACTTCGGTAAGCTATGGTTTGTTTCTGCTTACCTATTGTATTTGAGGATAACTTGCGTAGCATTGATCCGATCGTCAAGAAATTAATTATTTATAAGTAGGTATACGATTTATTATAGTTAATAGAAATACAATTGAGTAAGAATGTACTTACAAATAAAATGTTAACATAGAATATGAGTGCAATCGGGCCAGGAATTGATAAGAGTTCGAGGCGAAATACTGGCACCCATTTCACTAACCGAACGGTTAAAGTATTGGTTAGTGTTCGATGATAGTTAGGAGCGCTCGGCGGATCGCTCACGGTTAAATTGACTGAACGAACGGAGGTGGAACGTCATTGGCGGTGTGGCGCGCGCCCGACATTCCTGGCCGACTCATTTCGCATCGTGGCATTGCCGCAGTCGCGCGTGTACGGAACACCACTCGTTCTAACCTCAGTGAAACAAACCAAATAAACGAACAACTACACATTTGGATTACAAACAGAATACTACAAGTTTGTTTTAAATACAATCTACAGATACGATAGAACAACCAGTGGAGGTGCTTAAACCGATTCATGGGTCAAATTCGACAATAGTAGTTGAAGAAAAACCCAATACCAGTGAGTATTTTTGTAATCCATACGTCCCATTTTCTTTGAACCCGTTCTCCTGTCCTTGATTATTTCCTGAGTTTTCAATGGATCCATTCTGCGGCGTTCAGGCATGAGGTTAAACTTTAACTTAACCGGTTGATGAAAGTGAATGGTGATTTGTTAAGTATTAAGTTGAAGGTAGTTCAAATAGTGTTCTTTTAAGTTATTGCTAATAAACTGCGCCGCAGATTGGATTCAACACTATACCATGAATGGGGTGAATCATTCTAATCATATCGATTGATAAGATAAGAATTTCATCTACGATTATCATCGGGCGAAGGTATAAAGGCACTAACATCCATAGCATCATTAAAGTCAAATTAACAGCTCATTGTGAATGTTCCAACAATATATCTGTGTGTCTTCAACTTGGGATTCGTTGACTGATTTTCAGGGCATGACAAACTCCTAGTAACAAATCGGGTGCATTATTTATATTGAATGCAAATGGTTAATCGGGAAGCTTGACACATATGGTGTTTTCAAAAAGAGAAGGGTTTGGCCTTCTCCTGAAGTGGGGACGCGCCCTCTTTAAAAGTGAGGACACGACTGAGGAGCCAGAAACGACGGAAGATCCAGAGCCTTCGACGCCAGTAGATCCTCAAGCCGAGCCAATGAAGGCGTACTGGGAAACGGACCAAAAAGCATACCGCGTCAGAAACCAACCATTCATTGATCTCTACCTGAAGGGTTCGGCTCTCGACAGGATACCAGATACGACAGAGGAGCCAGTCAAAGAATCTCATTATAAATTTGAAAAATTTAATCTATTCCACTTGCCCGATGCTTTGAAAAACATAAATGTTAATGGTAAAGTATCTAACACTATTTATTGTACTACAGTCGATGTCAACTTACATAATATTGGGAAGACACACAGATTCATTCTGAACTGGGTGCATGATACCGCTTTTAAATATTAATGATTACTAATAACTCTAACGCATATATTCATGGCTAACGTGTGGTCGAACAGGATTGTAAATAGGAACTGAATCCCAAATCAATATTACGAAATCTTGCATTCATTACTTTAGAGATTCATCAAATAAACTTGTGGAATGAGGTCTGGCATTTTTGTTATGTGGCGCGATCATTATTATCAAGTGTCGTTTTACGCTTTGATGGCCAGAATGAAAGCTTACCTACATGAGAACAAATAGCTGTTGATTCATTTACTTATAAATAGCCGAAGGCCTGTAAGGGGTGCTTTGTTTGCGGATACCTTCCCTTCCTGTCCCTTTTTTGTTTTGTTTCAATAGAAAATAGCAGTCGTTAATACACTGGTGTCAATTATGGATATTTATGAGTGTGAAAATCTATACGGATTTGTTAATGTAGGTTGCAATATTTTAGTTTAACCGAATTTAGTTGGCACGTTTCATTGACACTAACTAGCTTTAAATAGAACGTCTGGTTCGAGCTAGTTAAGAGACACCTGCACTACACATTTAAAAGAATGAACGTACACTTATGTAATGAAAAAACTTATAAACCACAACTCATTTTGCAAAAGAAAAACTTAGACGTAAATTCTCACGTGTGCTCTTATCGTTATAGAAATCATCAATATTGAGCTGACCTTTGACAATGAACTCGCAAACGAGAATAAATAGATCATCAATTATTGTTTTTACAATATGGTCAGAGGTGATACATTTGCGCGTACTTTGACAAACAAGTTCTACATCGTCTATTGTCTCATTCTGCGAAGGAACAATCACGGATGGGAATGAATATATCAATATCACTGGAGGTGGTTCTTAGACCATAGATATAACATACTGCTAGACTAGTTATCAGTTCTTTGACATTTCAGCTTTATCGTCTAACCCTTTCACAGCATCGCTGTCGCGCTTTGTCGAATGGTGAAGGTTTCCTGTAGGTATCACCGTTTGTGGATAACGAATCAATTAACTAATAACAGTAAACAGATTTGCATCTGCAATTTTATTAGTCTTATAATTAAAATATTAAACTATAACCGCAGTATTCGTCTATCTATTTCCTCATTCACATTTTGTGGCTGTAGCGTTACTCGAATATTTATTTGAATTGTCGCGTTTTTCTGCCTATAAGACTAATCAACTTGCAGATGTCAACGACTAAATCAGTTTCATAGCAAATTTATGTTATTTTTCTTGTACAGATGTGCCAGAAGCACCAAAAGCTGGAACGGGAATATCAAGCAGTGGACGCGACGCGGGCGTAGTCGCGGGTATTGTGATAGCAGTAATCTCAGGAATTATTATTTTGGCTGCACTGGTAAGCATTACATTATTTTTTACAGTTTTATTTACTAGCAGCGCCCCACGGTTTCACCCGCGTTTGGATAATATACGATAGGTATATCATTATGAATTGTAGTATATATGTTATTCTGATATGTAAGCTATATTATTGTAAAGTTTCATCAAAATCCATTCAGTAGTTTTTGCGTGAAAGAGCAACAAACATGTATACATACATTACTCACAACTTCGCGTTTATAATATTCATCATCATCAGCCTGAAGAAGTTCACTGCTGAACATAGGCCTCCCCCTATACCTATTATTTATAATATTAGTAGGGTTAATTTTATAAAAAACGTAGCCCACACTAGGATTGCTCCCGTATCGTGGGTACCGCTTACAGACATATAATTTCACATACATATTAAAGCCTATGGGCTTTTCAAAGTACCTTCCATAGAGCGTCGTAAATGAATATTTAAGAACAACAATTTAACTCAATCTCATAATATTATCTAATAGATTCCAAGACTTTATTCTAGACATTTCCACAAATTAACTGTATGGTTTATCACGATTCTTTCACTTAATTGATGTTGATATCTGATAAAATAACTGTAACACTAAAAACATTATGATTTAGGTAAGAGATATTCCTTCGACGTTTTAAGTCGGTAGTTTCTTTTGGAAGATTCTAGTAGTCTGCGCAATCATTATCCAGACTTCAAAATTATCAACCTATTGTCATCATTCACAACACAGCGCAAGTTTAATTCGTGTATTATCTCGAATGCTAATAATAATTATTCAATTAATGTCCTCGCAATTAAAATTCATACCTACGTCAAAGTTGTCCATGATTATTTTTAAAAACTGTGCTATTGAGACCAGTTAAAGAGTTCCATGACGTTAAATGATAACCTTAAATAATTAACTGAGGTGACAGGCTAACAAAAAAAAACACCAAATTAAACATTTTCGTCTACACATCCGAAATTTACCAAATATAACCAATTGACGTAAGGGTGCCTCTCTAGATTCCGTCGCCAATTAATTGAATGGTTCTACCGCACGTAACTCTAATTGCATTTTATTACATCTCAGCAACGCAGCAACGGTTCTAATAGACGTCAATTGTTAGTCTTCGACTAGTTCTATTTCTGCCTACGCAACCGCAAAGAACGGTTCCTATTTTGGTACACTTAACACACGTGCACAATGAAAGATAACCAACTTGTTTCAGATCGCAGTGGTTATGTACAAGCACTACGTTCATCGTAACGTGACTTCGATGAACTTTGACAACCCGGTGTACCGCAAGACGACAGAAGACCAGTTCGCTTTGGAGAAAAATGGATATGCACCGGGCAGCAAGCTGTACCCCAGCACGGTGGGGGAAGAGGTGAGGGCCCTTACTGCCATGGAGTGCACCCTCAATATACAAAACAGCCTTAGATAAGTCCCCGGGGTAGCACACTGCCCTCCACAAAGGAGCCAATTATGAACCAGTGTCCGACTCGCTGGTCTCAATTAGAACTTAATTTTTCATATATTTTTACTATAAACATATTTTAACACATCACTTCGACTTCTCGTGTACAATGAATTGACATTAGACCCCGATAAAGGCCAAAAATTTTGTAAATATCAAATTTTAATCTAAGAGTAATGGGATAAACTTAAGGTCTGCCTAAGACGTTTTAAACTTGGTGTATCTAGTTATATTTACTAGCGACTATATAAGAATCTATAGGGTATATTTTCGTTTAGATTTAACTATTGAGGCAATTTATATGTGCCAACATTTTTACCGCATCAGTATTAAAACATAGTTGCCAAATTATAGTTTTAATGGTAGGTGTGTACGAGTATAACGCTGTAAATAGTCCCTTTTAATAGTGTGTATTATTTTGTGAGCTCTTAGCTTGATATGTAGTTATTACTGTTTTACTGCCGATAAAATTTATTTTTCATGCATTTACTTACGAGGGCTATAAATGGTAAGTTACGTGAGCATTTTGTAGAAAAAACTGTATAAAAAGTTTTAAGGCGAATTATTTTGCGATTTTGAAACTTTAGTAGCTTCGACGAAGTTTAGTAGTGTTGAATATCTACGTCAACCAATTTGAAAACGAGAACTAATGGTGTTTTTTTTGTTTTCCAGGCCCAAGAACCACTCAACACACCCGGCACAAACGAGTTTGTATAGTGCCCTAGCGGGGAGTAAATACACTATATTGTCATTGAATGTGAAAAGAAAAAGACGGACTTGTGATACTTGAAAATAGTGCTAACCAGTGATGGGACATACGCTAACATTAGTAAAACTCTAAAAAAAGTTAGCATTAGTGAAGTGAAGTGTAAAGTAATTGGAACAAAGTTCTGTTTGCTGCCTCGCGACGGAAAGGATCTCAAAAATGATAAATTTCATAAGCTGTCATATGACTTGTGACTATTGTGATTCTGAGATCTTGTTGGAGCTTCTGTTATTAATTTGTATCACATTTCGGTAGTCGAAAAGGGACGTTGCTATTATTTCTTATTAGACTGTGAACTAGCATAGAGATTCTAATTGCTTTATCGAGCAAAATGCCTGGTGCATTGTAATTATTTATATAGAGTTTTACAATTTTTATACTTATTCCACTTTTAGTTAGGGCTCCCAAAGATTCTGTAACTAAAAGTTCTCTGTGAATATTTAAGACCAATTCTCTATCTATTTCATCTATGTTCCATAAACATGAAGCTCATATTGTGTAGTGAGATGTACTTATTTATATTATAATAATTATGATTTCCAAATATTTTTATCATATATTTATAATATTAACAATGGCTAGAATATCTTATTTCGGGGTGAATGTCAATAGATTTTAACTATAATACTATTTATTTGGAAATACTAGAAAAATTAGAATGAATTTAACAATTTATTTATGTGCCAATTGTAGTGAAATTTTACAATAAATCGCCAAACTATTACTAAAATGAATTGTAAATGAATTTGGTTTACATGTTTGTTGCGTCATAGTATATGTTATATTTATTTGTATTATATTACAATGTTATATTTATTAACACAGTTTAACGTTTATCGTATTGTATATGTACAGGTTGAGTTTTACCACATGATAATTCTATACTATCGCCTAATCAGTTTGGAATGACTTTGTCTACCTAAATCCTGCCAAAATCCTCTAACTGTAAATTAATTGTATTTGTAATGTAATTGGATTACATTAAATATTGATGCACATTTCATACAGTACGCCTAGCTCAATAAGTGTGGTCACTAAAAATGTGTAAATATTGTCAGTAAAATATATGTAAAAGGTGTTAATTTTTTTGATTATTTTATTTTCGCCTATCCCGTTTACCATTATTATTATACTTAGTACATTACAATACGAGCGGTCTAAGTAGGTATAATACACGGCGTGAAGTTTAATAGACTTACCTACTCCGTGCATTTAAGAGACTTACTTACACCGAGAGTATTTGACGGCTCGTTTGGCGTAGTGGCTGAGCAATCGAACTGCTGCGCTAGGGGTTGCGGGTTCGATTCCCGCCTGGGACAAATATTTGTGCGGTCCACAAATATTAGTTTCTGGTCTGGGTGTGATGTGCATGTGAAATTATATGTCTGTAAGCGGTACCCACGATACAGGAGCAATCCTAGTGTGGGGCTACGTTTTTTAAAAAAAAGAAACAAAAAAAAAAAAAAGTATCGTATTATACTCGTACTATGTTATAGCACGTGTGACAAAACCCGTGTAAACTAAACTCCGACTATTTCATTTATTTTCAAATCTTCTGATTTATGTCACGAAAAGATGTTCATTTGACTCTTAGCAATATAAACACTAATGTGGGTAGGTTGGCATTCCACCAGTAGAAAACGTGACACCGCAATTTCGCATCGCAAGTGGATTAGTGATATTGTTTAAGTTTTAATATTGTTCAGTTTAAAAATTAAGTAAAACAGAGTTAAAATAAAAAATGGATTAATTTGTTAATTCGATTGAAGTGTTTGACTTGTAAAAGTAAAATTTTATTGCCTATTTACAATAAGTGATATGACTATGATTATGAAAAACAAAAAATGTGATCGTGAAATCGTTATTGTCGTGCTTTCGTTGTGTGCCTATATAAATTTTTATTGTGAAGTGATTACTTGATCTAGGAATCTGTGAATATCTGATTTGTGCATAAAATTACATGTGCACACTAGCAGACTATAGTATTAATGGTATATAATGGTGTAAATAATTATATGGTGTATAAAATTGAAAGTGTGCGTATTCAGTGAAAAAAGTACATGTGTCGGTAAAATTTTATGCACACAACAAAACATCGCATCATTTCCATAATATCTAGTAAGTATTTTTATGATACAATCCATTATATAATCGGAGAGGAAATTCTATAATAGCGAGTTTCACGTAATAATTGATTTTGTCTGACAAGAACCAAAATGCAAGCATGTAGAAATATGGCGCCAGTCAGGACATTGGCGTTTGGGTCAAGCGCTCAAAAGTATCTTCTCTTATTTACTATTAATCTGTGAAATAGTAGGTTTCGTTACATAAGTAGTTACATTTTCGCGTGGTGCGGTGGTGTAAAAATGGACTAATTAGCTTTGGTTCAGTACACTCGCTACGCTGGGTCACAACTTCACGGCGGTGTAATTATATACTACTTTGACCACCGCAAAGCGTGACCTAAGTGCGGGTCGGTGCTGTACTTTATTACATGTTTTAAAATACATTGCTGTGCTTTAGCACTTTATAATAGAACAAATTATAGACTATACCTACTAATTTCCTAATAAAAAGATACACACACACACACTAACTGACACTAGACTGCTTTGTGTACAGCCGTGTTGCGTAACGTGTCTACGTCTGATTGATCTATTATGAAAAGGACAGATGTGCAAGCGGAGGCCAGTTTCAATTGAAGCGAAGGTTTATGTTACGAGTATAACTATAGGTATACTGTGGTAACAACGAGCGAGCACTTCCCGTGAAACAACACAAAACATCATCTATTTCACTTAAGCACTATACATTGATAAATAAGTAAGCATGTATTTAAATTACGTATAATGTACAATAGAATGAAAGTTTTAGTGTAATGTTTTTAATTTGTTAGTGGTTAATAATGTTAGTTTTAACTGATGTTACGTGATGACAACTAAAGAAAAGTGTTTTTACTTCTTAGTAATCATTTATTTTAAGCAAAAATTAAACCACAAATGGAAACAATTACAGTGTGATACATTAGTACTAACTTATTCACATAGATAAGGCGGTAGTTTAGTATTTGGACATAGAAATCAATTTTAATAGCCTATCATAAGCAATCAATCATACATTAATTGATATTTAAAGAATTTTATGAAATGGTGCTACTTTGATTGCTGATAAAGCACCTACACGATTACAGCCTACACATTATCTAAATCAGTGCATTATCAGCACATTATGCCAGCAGTATGGACAATAGGGCCTCAAAAATCACACATTTACTGATAAAACCTCACAGAATTAACATGAACAATTAGTAAGGAAGGAAACATGTTATTGCCATATCGACAAGCAGATCTCAGTCTCATCTGGCACTTCATAGCTGCCATTAATTAAGCATCCTACCTTAGACAAGCTATTGCACGATAATACAGGGTTTGGTAGAGGGTTAGACGAACTGAAAGGGCGTGTATGTGGGCCTTTTTAGAGAATACAATTTTGAGGTATAAAGGCCCTAAAAGCTACAATACTAATAAAGGCTACAAATACTTCCACGAGACAAAGTTTTTTAGAAACGGTAAGTAATTAACTGCTAATCGTTATTTTACTCATACTGCATAGTATGGGTAAATTAGGCTGGCGCGATAATAAGTCTGGGCAGGCCTCTCTTATCATCAATTAAAATTAATTAATTTACCTAATTGCGAAAACATATCAACCACATCAAAGTTATCAAGTGCGCAGTACTTATTACTTAGTCGTTATATTATTTTGTACTAATCTGTTAAATTTTAACATTTTTTACCTAATATTCATAATTGAACAGTTTAACAGTTAAACTCTCCAATTATGAATATTCTTTCACGGATAAAAAACTGCCCTCGAGTGACATTGGCTATGGTTTCCTGAGAAAGTGCAGTAGGGTGAGGAACCTCTATCGAGAAAGTATTCGATACGTTAACTGTCAAATTTGTTTTGTATTTGATCTAGTACTCCTACAATATAGGGCAAGCACGAAAATTTTAACGGTTTGTATCGTTAACGTATCGATCAAGGCAACCGTTCGCGTACGCATCTTGTCGATATTGCAAGGCGCTGATCAAATCTAAAACAAATTTGACAGTTAACGTATATCGTAATCGAATAATTTCTCGATAGAGGTTCCTGCTCACTCTACAGAGCTCTTAGACCAGGAAACGGGAATTAGACGAGTAAAACCGCAGAATGCAGCTAGTTCTTAATTCTATCTATAAAACAAAAACTCGTTTTTGAGTCATAAATAGGGTAACTAGTTTTAGTTATACACTTTATGACTCAAGAACGAGTCGACCAATTTCGATGATATATTTGCTTTGTTGGATTTGTCTCCGTTCTCAATAGCAGAACACTTACATATGAAAAAATCACGAAAAACAAATAAAAAAGCAATTAATTTTCTCATACATTTCATAGTCATGATAGTATAACTCGTAGATTCACGATCAAAGGTTTCAAAGGGTTTTATTGCGTTCTACAATTAATTAATTTGCGTGTAATAACAAGATTTTGTGTGGACAATAATATGATATTTGTTTCAAAGTTTAACAAATATGTATGAGGATACAGTAATATGTTAATAATAAGTTACAATTCTGTGTGAATGCTTTACAGTATCACAGCGCGATAAACCCCAGTTTTTATTTAAGTTTAAACTAATCTAGTTGATACCGTAAACTTATGTCTAGTGTACCGGTCTAATTCATATCAAACACTCACTTAAAATCAAAGAAAACCATCTTAAAAATAATTTAAGATCACTGATCGCTAAACAGCGTAGGTTGTTACGGCATATTATTAATAATAATAATTCAGCCTGTAACTGTCCCACTGCTGGGCAAAGGCCTCCCCTCACTATCCTGAGGAGGGTTAGGCCATAATCCACCACGGGGGCCTAGTCCGGGTTGGTGGATAACATGCCTCTGAATTAATTCTCGGGCATGTTGGTTTCCTCACGATGCTTTCCTTCACCGAAAAGCGAGTGATAATTACGTACAATATATGTTTAACAAGAAACACATTGGTACGTGCCCGCACTGAGATTTGAACTCGCCACCTCCGTTTTCGAAGGCGGACGTTCGCCCACTAGGCTACCACCGCTTTTTATTAAATAGAATAAATTAATATGTAAAATTCTATAATACCTAATAATCTAATTAATATAACGAATTATATAATAGCAAATAAATAATTATATTAATTCTATAATAGTACCTACATAAATATATATTATATTCCAATAACGTGTGTAAAAGCGAGATATATAATAAGGTTTTTCGGCTGGAGTTTATTTACGCCACAATTATTAAGTATTCGACAATTAACATGATCGTTAATCCTGTGGCTTTATTTTTATTTTATAAGATTAAACGCTAAAAATTGTGTCTAAGTAGGTATATTGCTAAATATTATTCATTCCTGTTTCCAATTAGCGCGGTAACCCCATTAGCTATGTTAGTTGGCGTTATAGATCAAAGTTTTTGTACTATAATTAATCACAAAATATGGTTATTTTAATAATTGCCTACTTTAAGCTTATTATTACTAACTAGATATACAAAACAATGCTAAATGCAACGTGAACAATCCCAATATATACATGAATAGGCAATATTCAACGACGGTGTACAGTCAGTGACACTAGTAAGTAACCGAAAAATATTATAACATAACAATTATATATTATTAAATAACATTAAAAACATATATACCGATAACATTAAAAAACCGCCCGCAGTATTAAGAAAATTTATAGCTAATCCGAATTGATGTCTATGAAACCAAACTCGTTTGTCTTTGTTAAAATATTTGGTTCAAAAAAGTTTATCACATTTTGCGTGTCTACTTTTTATCACTATGGTAGGTATCTATTACTTTTTTATACAAACGACCATACATGTAAGTATGATACAAAACAAAAACAACAAAAAGCTAACAACAACAAAGAAAAGACAACTAAATTTTGCTAAACCTCGTACAAATTGTTCATCTACAAAAAAGAACTCCTAACTTCTCGAGTAAGTCGAAACCATAATAAATTAAAACTCCTAATGTCTTGTTTATTAATGAGAAAACGTCTATGTAAAAAATTGAAGGCACTTATTATAGCTTAACTAAAGGTTACCTACACGTTCATGTATATTCGATCATCTAGCATAATTTACTTCGACGTCGACATCTTGCCATTTCGGTTCGACGAAGTTCGAGTTGATATCAGAGATGGATAGAAATATCTTATATTAGATAGATAAATATCTAGATTGATATTTCAGATAGATTGACAGCCTATCCGTAAATCTATCTAATATAAATCCTATCGCTAAACGTCACTTCACTGATGGTTTTTGTGTAGGGCTGCTCATTCTACAAAGTTGCATAAAGTCCGTCTCGATGAAACGTGAAAGCATCAAGCAATCGTAAACGTCTAGAGAGAAAACAATAATTATTATTATTTCTATTGGGTTAAAATGGGATGGCAACTGTTATTAAATATACCTATTAAATACATTATTTTCGGCATGTTCAATTATGTTTAGATTAGAACTTACTACATATTATTATGTATTAGGTACCTATATTATTAAGACAGCTGTCTATTGCTTTAATGGATTTAAATACTAGATACTTTATTATGCATGTTAATTTCTGATAATAGTAGGTATTATAATATCTCAAAATTAAGAATATTAAACATACAAAATCAACTTTTATTAACTTACAATAAAAAACTAGAAATGTAAACTGTAAAAATGCATAAATTATTAGAGTACCTACATTATGGTAATCAATACGTACCTACTCCAATCATTTGTTATTTTTTTTACATTTTGTATGAATCTAGACCTACTTACTTGCATTGAAAACATACATCGCTTTTTTTTATAAAAAAAAATTCTATACTTTCCGCATCATAAACCCCTCTGGAATCGGCAAATCTATGATCATCTTTATTAGGATCGGTTTACAACAAAACAGTAGCTCTTACTAATAAATAGATAAGTTGAAGAATGGTCCAATAAAACTGGGCCCTCCGATCGTTGCATGAAATAGGTACATAAGACTTCACTGCAACATTATTCAATGGATGCCCAATGCTTGGTCTTTAGCTGTTGATAGAATAACCAAGATCACCGATATTGTATCGGAACACAATGGCAAACGTATTCAATTCGACATTTTGTCCATTACACGTAAAATTAGTCGTTTTTACCATTAAAATTTGTGTCCGAGATCGGTACCTGATTTATTAGACGATGTTATGACTATGCCCTTTATTCATAAACATTTAATATTATTCAACGTCACTTAAAGGGCAGTAAAATTTAGTGCGCATTTTTACTAAGCCTTACATAACTTTTTATGAATAGGAGGGTTTATTTCCAACCCGTGCGTACACAAAGCTCTCAAACATATACCTGCCAAATGTTTCATCTCTTTTCCTCAATACAAAATATTCAACAGAGATATTTAAGACCTTGTGTAACAGTGTAAGAGATGGCAAAAATAAATTAAACTAAACTACAATCAACATCTAAAATTAAAATACTGATTCAATTACCATTGACTACGATACGGGCAATGTCTCCGTTACTCACTCTTATCTTTTTCACTGGCTTAATTTCTTCTTTGACCCGTTCGATGTCTTTACCATTATGTTCTGGCTTTCCGTTGGCGAGAGGCTTTGACGTGTACAGGTCATACTGGTCGGTAATATGCTTCTTGTAGGTAGGAAAGGTGTCCGCGGCGATATGTAGGCGGGCGTGACGAAACAACTCGTCGAAGTGGTGCAGATTGTGGCTGAAATTGAATGAAGTGAGTATTAATGTGACGAACGATTAAGGCCAGGATCTAATAACCTTATTCCAATCTTGAATGGCAAAATGTCAATGCAGAAGCGAGTACGATGTTTTTCATTGATGTAAATTAGATCATGTGCGTAGTTGGTTTTTTGAAAAGGCAGCAAAATGCATGAATATTTGCTACAATAAAATTGCAATACAATATATGCTATTGCTATTACAATTACTGTAGGCAGTTACGTAGTATATAATTAGTCCCTTATATTTTCAAAGGGAGAAGTTTCTCAGGACTAAGTAGTTTTGTGTCAGTATGTGGTTTTGTTTTGCTAGTCTTGTTTTGGGGGTTATTTTTTGGAATTTTGTTCAAAAACATGTCCTAAATTGAAGAATAGGCGTTTAAGAACGATATTACGACCGTTTTGGCTTAGCATTCTGCTCAAGATCTATCTATCTGGCCTCAGTCCTCCACACTTACATGCTTAACAAAACGGAGGCAAGCATTTCTCGGGTATTCAAGAGGTGACGGATGTAGGCCCGAGTATGCTTCTGGCACGTCAGGCATTCGCATCCTTCTAGCACTGGTTGGAAATCATCTTTGTATCTGAAAAAATAAAAAAATAAGCTATAAATAACTATATTGCTTAGAATGTTCAATCTCCATACACTACTAAGTTTGGGGCATGCCAAGAGGAAAGGAATATTACCACAACACCACACGGTGGTTGCATGTTGTCAGATTAAATAATCCAATTTATCTGTCGCTAAATCCCTATAGGGGTTTTCCGGCCAAGGTCCTTATAAGCCAGTCCCATTCTAGGCTGAGCATGACCAACATCAACCACCATCATTTAATTACTAACGTAAGCGTTACTTCCGTCAGAAAAAAAATCTGAGTTACTCCCTAGTCGCGCCTAAAGAAGTTTTACTTAAAATAACAATAATATACAAAACATTCACCTCTCATCATTTAAATCCAATACACACATTTGGCCACTATATCGATTGACATCAAAGTTCAGGGCCAAGGCAAGGCCAGCATTTGTTAGTTTGACTGTGTACGAGCCGTCAAACACATCCCAGCCGTATTCTACCGCAGACAGAATGATGGCAGGATTCCAGCAGCCCTCAACAAAATGGACTAGATCCTTCGGGATTGCATCCTGAAAAATAGGTAATAACTGATAAGAATATAGAGTGACAATCACACACATTGCTAGACAGGATCTATCAATCACACACATTGCTAGACAGGATCTATCAATCACACACATCGCTAAACAGGATCTATCAATCACACACATTGCTAGACAGGATCAATCAATTACATACATTGCTAGACAGGATCTATCAATCACACACATTGCTAGACAGGATCTATTAATCACACACATTTCTAGACAGGATCTATCAATCACACACATTGCTAGACAGGATCTATCAATCACACACATTGCTCGACAGGATCTATGAATTACACACAATGCTAGGCAGGATATGCGTGATTGTGCCTCATGGCGTCAGAATTCCTGACATCAAGCTAGAAACACAAGAACCAAATAAATTAAGAACTATGTCATTGATCCCACAGGCTCTGTCCAAATATGTGGTTCACACAAATATCTTCACTGTGGAAATCGACTCTGCAACCTCACAGTTTGCAGTCTGAAATTTTACCAGACAACCATCCCGTTCAAAAGACCCATATTATAAAGAACAATTTATCAGACTATCACATAATATTCTACTATATCTGTAGCAAGTTTGGGCTGTCCACAAACAATATGAAGTTTCTTTGCTATAATCAACAATCGTATTTGTAACATGTATGATCAGATCAGTAATAATGCAATTTAAATCCGAATCACCATAAAAGCTCTTCTTAGAAAGCATGTTCTTTCTCTCTCAATCTATCTGTAGTCAGGAGTACCTATGATCGTTATTCCTTCGAACTTATTCAATCTCTAATGGTATAAATATAATACGTACCCCAACTCTTTTAAAAATATCTCCGAGCACTTCAACTGGTGTTTGGTGTGATTCCTCACTGCCGTCTGAGATTCCTGATAACGCTACACCAGTGAGATGCTCTTTATGCTTGAGGATATGTTGTATGCAGTTCTCACATTTCTTCTGATCGACAGAACCAACTATGACACCTGAAATATGTAACTATGAAGGTTGTAAATTGTTAACTGATTTAGCTATAAATAGTGTTTTTTTTATAATACCAATTTAGAGGTAGGTTTGTTTAAATCAATACTGTCATTATTCTTTTTTCTTTATAAATAAAAGCTATTTAGAAAATTTACATAATGTGTGACCTTTATTTGCATTAACATGCTCTCATCTAATCTTGAAGCCTTGAAGTGCATCAGGCATGTTCAGAATCACAGGGATTGGTTGGATAAAAGAATGATACTAACCAATCAGTGAACTGTTCTGCAGCTGCTTTGAGCTTTTATATCGATACACACACTTATCGAGCATGTTGCATGTCCTCTCTACCGATTTGCTGATCCTCTTCAGTCCATCACTGAGTGAGATCTGGCTATCTGCAACCGCCAAAATTATGTCTGGTTTGAATATTTCCATCACATCCATATATCTGAAATTCGTTCAAGTTACTGGTATTGTATGACGTTTATTGGAAGCAGTTCTCAACTAATATGGTGTTGAGCCTAAAAGGATAATGTAAGTAAAGTAAAAGCTTTATAAATAGTGTGTAACTTAAGACGAAGCATAACCCGTTACTCAGCTTAATACACATTAGTTTGTAAGATCTGTCTGACCAACCACTATTCATTCTTTTAATTATATTGATTACTGTATAATGGTTCTTCGTTAGCGAAATTTTCTCTGGTCCCACAACAAAGAAGCTTTTAAAGCAAGCATCTGAATAAATTACCTATGATTGTAATTAAAATAAGTTTACCTTTCTGCAGTGATCATCTTTTTTCCTTGTTTCGTCCACAGCGGCACCTTATCCGCTTCAAAATGTCCTGCCGGTGTGGATTCATTCAGATTACTTAATGTTGCACAAGTGACATGTTCCTGAAGGCCTGCAAACTTCGCCACGCCTTCACCCTGGGCTTTCGCACCATTTTCTAAATGGATTGAGTTGGATAATGGCACCCAGAGTAGTTGCGGGTTCGTGAACACCTTGGCTAGTACCTCTGCTGTTAGATGCACTACACTGCCACCCTGCAACGTAATAATATATAGTTATTATGAATTAGAAATATAATTTCAGTAAATTTTATTGTTTGTAGGTACATAAACGATTAGGAAAGAATACAACTTCATGTCAAGTCTAAACCAGACTTCCTTCGAGCCTGGCCTATAACTTCTTGACTGAAAAATCGAATGTGGTTGGTTTACCAATTAATATAGGTAGTAGACTGTAGTTCAGTCTACTTTAGAATATGTGATGCTTTCTTTCTAGACATCGAAATTTGTAGGTAAATAACCTAGACTAGAGATGGAGCTTAAGTTAATCAAGAAGAGAAAGAGGTATAGTAATTCTCTTCTAATTTTAACAAGCAAAGCGGTCTAGCAAGTTGGCCGTATTAACGTAATAAAAAACAACTTCAAGGACATTTTATTATCATGATGAATGACGTAAAACCTTCGTACTTATAACAGATGGAGGAAAACTCGAGTTTCGACTATGATTACGTGTACCTGGCATGTACATGTTCAATGGCACGGAAGCAGTAGTTATAATGATACAACATTAATTTAAAAGTAACCATAACATGAAAATGTAATAATTATAACTTACTTGGGTTAGTAAACCAAAAGCCGGTGTTTCTATGACTGCGTTTGGAGATTTAACAAATCCTGATAGATATCCAATTCTCTCACTTCTACAACCAGTTTTTCTAATCGTGAAGCGCATTTTCAAGAATTTTTACGAAAGTTATTTATTTTTTATTGAGTTTACCGCCTGCTGGGGCCCGGTGGCGCTGTTCTGTCACACACACTTTTTTTTTGTATTAGTTATGGCTTCGCACGGTTTGTGCATATTATAGCCAGTGTATTTTATTGTATTTCTTAATTTCACATTAAGAAAGTCACAGCAATGTTATAGCAGTCGTGATCAAGTAGTCAAGTCAATTATTTACATCGTCAATCACGATTCAGTAAAGTAGTGGATGCTTTACTGAAACTTCCTGGGAGTTTTGGAAAAAATGCGAAATGACTCGTTTTTGAGTTTATATCATTCGCCTACACTCGTGCACGTTAACGAACACTTAATGGTTAATATTCCACCAATATTACACATTAACACTCGAAGAAACACAAGTTTGAGCTAATAATACAAAACCAACAACGTCTCACTATCGGATTCCCGCTAAAACCCCCATACACACTTGCCGTAGTTTCCGTGCCGTCACTTGCTGCAGCTAACCTCACTCCCAGTGCTGCCAGTGCCGGTAGGCAGAGATTACTTGAAAAGAGGCGGTGGCATAGTTTTGGAAAAAAAATCATGTTTTAAGTATTGTATAAATTAATAGTACCTACCTAAATTACAATACGAGCGGACTAAATAGCAGTGTTTTACCTGAAATAAAACACATATTAAATACTTACCTTATTTGAAGCTTACTTAAATGAGAGAAGCGTTCCTAGTTTTCCGTCTTATCCCTCTCTTTCTTACTCGTAGCTAGCTATCTCCCTCGCACATCTAGCCTCCCACCAGGCGTCCCCGACTGATAACGAGTTGGCATCGGTAATGCCTCGGGGCTTTCTGTTCATTGAGTCGAAAATTTGTATAGGTACCAGGCAGAGTTAAGTCGTAAGCTTCAAATAAGGTAAGTATTTAATATGTGTTTTATTTCAGGTAAAACACTGCTATTAAACACTTGACCGTTATTTGAAGCTTACTTAAATGAGACGTGTTTGTTATCGCCTGGTGGGAATTGACGCCAATGTGAATGACGTAGGTTATTAGGTTAGGTTAAAATAAAGTATATTTTAGGTAAGTGCGTAGGGTAGGTATGTGTAATTAAAAATATTATTTTTTTATGTTACAAAAATAAGTATATTTACTTATTTACAAGTATAGTGGCAACATACAAAGAAAACTATAATATTAATATTGGTAATAATGTTAATATCAAACAAAAATAACATTTATTACAAAAGCTTTTTAATAGGACAAATCAGACATCCTTTCTGATACTTTGATCACAATCAAGTCGCTCTTGCCAATCATCATATTTATCCGAAAAAAAATAATAATTTAATAATAATAACAATCTATACGAATCTGGAGTTCAGACTACATTTATTATGTAGGCTAATTAATTGCATTAAAATTTCTAGTTACACCAAAGCTAGCATTCGATGGTATTATTTCTTTACAGTAGTAACGGGCAAAGGTATTCTGTGATCTCCAATTATTACCCCTAGAGAGGATTTCATCTAAAGGGTAATTGTCAGACCAGTTCTTTGATGCCACAGCCGACCGAAGGCTGCCTGGTGTAGCTGCTACTCCCGCTTCTGACAACAAGGATTTGACCCATCCCGCGATGACTGCGCGTGACGCAGCCTTGGGGTTTCCTCTGATATTCAGAAATAAATTATTCGAACTTATTAACTGACGTTTTTCTTTTAACAGTAATGTGGTACGTTTCACCCAGAACACTGGGTCCAAGTTCTTGTTAGTAGGGTTGGAAGACAATTTCCAGCCCGACTGTCTGTATCTTGCAGTATCTGTTTTGGATCCAAATATGGGCCAGAGGATCAAACTGTCATCATTTTCAACTAGATGATCCGAGTCAACTGCTAACAGGGTTAAGTCATGAACTCTTCTGCCTGAACAAAGGAGTAATAATGTTGCAGTGTGTCTACATGCAGCAAAAATACTATTTTCCTCTATAGAATAGCTACTTAAAAATGAGGCTAGTTTGTCTATGTTCCAAATTGCAGGTTTTTGAGTTATAGGCTTTTTCAGTGCAATAGACTTTAAAATATGGTGGACACACTACAGATTTGTGTAGTAAAATAGTGTTATAAGCCAGACCTTTGATATGTAAATCTGCTAAGAACCTAGCTAAGATTGAGCCTGTTGGTTGAAAGGGATTTAATTTGTGCCCTTTCGTCCATTTAAGCCATCTGTTCCATGCTACTTTATAAGTCTTTTTGGTAGATGGACGCCAAGAGGATTGTAAAAGCTGTAATTGACCTTGATCCCATTCTGTTAAATTCTGCGACCACCCCCACATTTCCATACTTCCATTGTCATCTCTCGAACCTTGGGGGGTGGGAGACCGGTCACAGTGTCTATCAGGTGTACATGGAGTTTCTTGATCGTGAGTGGCGCTGCTAACGCACGGGCTTTTAGATCTGGTCTCCAAAAAACTCGTTCCCACCTCGGGGCTATCACGAGAAACACGCCGGATGCCGAATTGAGGTGCTCTAACACTTTCGGCATTAAGTAAGGTGGTGGAAATACCCAAGTACGAGGGTAATTCCAGGTTCGGGAGAAGGCATCGTGATATAGTGCTTGAGTATCGTTCTGGTTCAGTGATACATAATTTTCCACTACTCTTGCCCTTTCTGATGCGAACAGGTCTATCATTGGAACTCCGAACTTCTCGAATATCTTTGCCGTACACTGTGGTAGGAGATGCCACTCTGGAGGGCATCGATGGCGTGATAGGTGGTCCGCATGACTGTTGAAAATTCCCGGTATATGTTGAATTTTGAGATTTATCTGGTATCTCTCTAGGAGATCGAACACAGCTTTTGTCCATTGTAACAAGGGGACCGATCTTGTTCCTCCTTCGTTTCGCAGATATGCTACAACAGTCCTGTTGTCGCACTGTACCAGAACCGTTGACTTGACCAGGTGTGGACCTTGCTTCTCCATGGCTTTCAGTATTGCGAGCATCTCCTTTTGATTGCAATGTAGGTGCTTTTCGTGGTTCGTCCATAATCCCGACAGTGTGCATCCGTCGAGCTGGGCGCCCCATGCTACATCTGATGCGTCTGTTGTCATGAAATGTGACGGTGGTGGGTAGTGTATTGGGGAATCCCGATGGCAATTCATTAGCCACCACTGTAACTCCTCTTTCACCCTCCCGGGTAGTACATACACACTTGCAGGCGCATTTTTTGAAATCGTGTTTAGAAACATAAATTAAGTGTGTCTCGAAAATGAAGTCTTCCTTTGGGCACAGCAAAACTGGCAAAATTTAAAATTCCCATCACACTCTGTAGAGCTTTTAAGGTGGATGTGCCCTTGTGTAACAGGTCTGAAACTTTTTGTTTTATAATTAAAATTCTTTCGTGTGGCAAGGACCTCTCGTTTAGCCACGGGTTCCATAGAATACCCAGATATACTAGGTCTTTGCAGGGGAACGTGACGGACTTTTGGAGATTCGTGTTCCATCCCAAGTAGTGTAGGCGATCTAACACTATTTGGATATGTGCTCGTAGCCTTTGTTGGTCCTGGTGCACAACTAACAAGTCGTCTAGATAAACAAGTATGCGTATGCCTTCCTCTCTTAGTGTTTGAGCGACCCAGTTGGTCAATGTTGCGAACACTTTCGGTGCTGTGCTGAGGCCAAATGGAAGACAGGTCATTTGCAGCAACTTCCCTTTGTAAATGAGTCGCAGGCATCGTCTGTGCGATGGGGATATTGGCAAGTGGAAGTAAGCTTGTGAAATATCCACCTTGCAAAGCCAGTCGTCTGGTTGCAGGAAATCCGGGACACGATACATATTTATGAGCCTGAATGGTTCTGTGAGAACATAATATTCGTTTAATATTCTTAGGTTGAAAATAGGTCGATTTGTGCCATCGCCTTTGGGGACCAGGAACATTGTCGATAAAAAACTTGGGGAACGTGGAGCTACCTCCAGAACATGTTGAGTCACCATTTGCGAAATGATAGTTGACATGGCCTTGGATTCCTTCGTTTGAAATGGGTTCTGCGCATTCGGAAGGACAAGAGGGGGTTTTCTGCAGAAAGGTATGCGATAACCCTTTATTATGCAAAGAAGAGCATAAGGTGCTCCCAGCATCTCCCACCGATCGACATAATGTATCAACTGGCCCGCTCTGAAATAGTCAGTATCGACCTCTATAATTACCTGCGTGGTAATCTTGGCCTGCAGTACGTTTCCTGTTACCTCTGCCTGACTCCTGTCTATTGACGTGTTGGCTACCCCCACGTGGACGAAAGGATCCACGCGTGTTGTGGTTAGACCCACGTGCACTACCTTGGCGGTTATGACTATAACCGATTCCCTGCGAGGGATGGCTATGTCCACAGGTCTGTGTGGGACGGTTATGTCGATAGCCCTGCGAGGGCTGGATAGAGCATGGCGCAGCACAACATGTCTGTTGGGAGGTACCCTGTGAGGGCATTGTAAAATTAGCTGACCCCTGCGAGGGGTAGCGAGTAGCTTTCTTCCCTACTGCTTGCGAAGCAGTTCTATAGCCACCAGCTCTAATGGGGGGTAAAAATGCCTTTTTTACCCCGCCGGCTTTTTCCAACGCTAACGTCAACTGACTGTTCAGCGTTGAAAATATGTTGGCTTGAGGGCGGAATTTTACGAAGCGACGATTTGACTAGCGGGTCGCGAACAGAATTGGTTACTCCATCTCTGCGCATCTGTATAGTCTCCGCTCGGTGACCACATATTAGCTGGAGCAGGTCAGAGGACACCTTGTGAGACTCTGCTCCTCCAGAAAACAGTTCCGTAATCTTTTCTTGTAACCTATCAGGTGTTATATTGCTTTTGTCACGAGCCCAGGTGATTAGGTCTGACATTGCGTTTTGTAATACCACCCGCTGCTTTAGTACGCAAAAAGTTAGGGCACCGTAGGCTTTATCAGCATACGCTAAGCGTCGTAGAGAATCATAAGGTCTTATTTCTTCGTTAGCATCTAGCTCCGTAAAACCTGGTGAATGATTGTATAACTTTTGCACTTCTGAGTATCTAACCTCACACCACTCATTCTTGTCAAAAAGTTGAACATCTTGTAACACCTTAAGATAATTATCAGGAGCCTTAGGGATTGATGGATCCTTTAACTTAATCTGAATATCAAATTTGAATTCATGGGGCTCTTTTGATTGTTCGCCTTGTTCACCTTCTATGTCATAATCATCACACAATGACATACATTCTTGGTTATCTAATAAAGATATTTGGTCATCGTTATCTACCACGTGTATTTCAGATGAAACACAAGGTGCAGCTGGGAGCTGTATACCTTGATGTACTGTATTGCTACCACCTTCGTGATACTGTTTACGAAGTTCACTTACTTCACAAGCTAATTTGTGTAGCAATTCGTCTTTGTGATAACGTTTGCCCCCCCCCCTTTTTTATGATTACGGCGACGACGGCGTTTCTTTTTACGAGCCACCGTGGCAGATGACGACGATGAAGAAGATTTTGAACTTCACTAGAAGATGACGAGCTGGTCCGAGGTCTCGGTTCACGACGCGAAGTAGACGACTTGGCTTGCAGACCCGACGGGCCTGGAACCGGTCCTGCCGTAACCTCACTTGGAGCGTCCATCTAATAGATATAAAGGATTAAATCGTTTCTAAAACTACTTAAAACCAACAAGTTACAATATGGGTAGATCGAAGATCTTTTCTAAAAATAGCCCTGTAATATTCAACAAGTAAGTATTCTACAAGTAAAAGAGGGTAAATGTAAAGGATTTGCATTATTTTTCAAACCATACAGATATCTTAAATAAAAAGGGTAGGTAAAGTAGAACGGTAACACCGTTTAAAATAATAGGAACTTTACCATTTCAACACAATATTAAACAAGCCTTTTACTTACTGCTTATCCAGTGGAGGCACTTATTTATAATAATATATAACGTACTTCAATATAATTCAATTTTAGTTTTACGAGTATATTGCAATATGGTCTTGACGACGACGACTGCACTCGACGGAAAACTTGACGCCAATGAACAGAAAGCCCCGAGGCATTACCGATGCCAACTCGTTATCAGTCGGGGACGCCTGGTGGGAGGCTAGATGTGCGAGGGAGATAGCTAGGTACGAGTAAGAAAGAGAGGGATAAGACGGAAAACTAGGAACGCTTCTCTCATTTAAGTAAGCTTCAAATAACGGTCAAGTGTTTAATAGTAGATTAATACACGGAGTGATTCTGAAGTTAGCGCCCGAGTGAAGTGAAGGTGCTAAACGCCGTGTATAGACTCTATGACTATTTTATAACACGTGTGACATAAGCCCGCAATTTTTTTAATTTATTGTAATATAATCTTCTAATAATAATTTATGTATATGTAATGAAAATAAATATTGTTAATTTTACTCTTAGCAATAATAATAATAATGCACACAAATGTGAGTAGGTTGGCATTCTGACAACTGGTATATATTATATAGGTAGGTACTCGTGATAGCGCAATTTCTCACCTACCCTTAACACTTCTAGGTTCAATAAATAGGTTTGGTTATTGGGCTATTAGTATTTTGGATTTGGAATTGTTATTGGAAAACCATCCGAAACAGGTCGGTCTGTCAACGCTGATTAGTGCTCACCTGTCACCTTACCAGACCCGCAACTTCTGTTCTTTGGTCATTGCCTCAGATTAATCATCCAGTACGTCCATGGCATGGATGTAGGTAGGTACTAGGTAGGTACCTAAAAGGATTGAGTACTTGAGTAGGTATATACTGCCGGTATATAATAATAAACGTGCCGACAAGGATGGCCACAACAGAGCTTTGCATCTCTTTTTCGGCAACGCATATTCAATTTAATGTAGCAGCCATGACTGAATAAAACAATTGCCAGTAGAAAAAAAAAGAGTAAAATAATGGGTTCTAAGTTGTCAATCAATATCACAAACTGTCATTTTTGTCAGTCAGATGAACGTTGGTTTTTTTTTGTTTTAGTAATGGCTTCGCACGCTTTGTGCATATAGCCAGTGTCAAGTGTTTTATTATAATAAGTTTTCTTAATTTCACATTAAGAAAGTCACAGCAATAATAGCAATCGTGGTCAAGTAGTCAAGTCAATTATTTACATCGTCAAAGTCACGATTCAGTAAAGTAGTGGATGCTTTATTGAAACTTCCTGGGAGTTTTGGAAAAAATGAGAAATTACACGTTTTTTGAGTTTATATCATTCGCCTACACTCGTGCACGTTAGCGAACACTTAATGATTAATATTCCACCAATATTACATATTAACACTCGAAGAAACACAAGTTTGAGAACATAATACAAAACCAACAACGTCTCACTATCGGATTCCCGCCAAAACTCCCCGATTAACGTTATTGGGCTCAAGTAAATTTTTTTGGCTTGAGACTTGGGTTGGGGCTTCCATACAACAACCTCGTTTATTATAAGTTGCCGTTTTATTATAAGTATTGGTACAGAACCCTTCGTGCGCGAGTCCAACTCGCACTTGACCAGTTTTTTTGGTTTGTATAATATTGTCACTTTACCATGTATTGTGTTATAGATGACTATAGTACCTAGATAAATATTTAAATCGGTATCCTACATAATAATGGTCTATATAATAATATTATGGTACAACCGTACGGTAGAGAAGGTTACCCAGGTATACCTACGTATATAGGTAGGTACCCTGCCAACCCATCTCACCTATATACTCGTCCTAGTGAGTGGGTACACGTTACGTACCTACCTACACTACCTAGGTAGGTACCTACTGTGCCATGCCAGGGAATCGAACGACTGTGAGTTACCTACCTACTAACGTAATAAGTACATACATGATGTCACGCCCATTGATGGTGCCTAACCAGATAAAAATGAGGGTTGAATTTAGTAAAAATTTGTGCTCGTCGAGTAACGAGTTTTTAGTACCTACTGTTGAAGTAAGTCTCGAAAGTCTCGATATTCCCGGGACTGTAAACCTGAAAGTCCCGAGTCTAGAAAATGACAAAAATCGTCGAGAATCTCGAAATTTTCAAGACCGAGATTCCCGGGATGAAAGCCCTAGTACCTACCTACCTACTGTATCGACATGGCCTTTCATTTCGGCAACAATCGTACCCTATTTGTTGAGGGAAGGGTGCCACCCCTTGAGATTTTATTGTTTCAACGAATATTGCTATAATGAAGACGTTAATTAAGTTTACTCAGTTACGAGTGTAAAGCTAGTGCTTTGTACTAGGTATTTATGATACGTCCCTGTTGAATACAAAATGGCGGTTATTTTTCAAAGCCGTACGCTGCCTCCAGTGCAAGCCCAAAGAAAGTCCCTTGGTATGCAAGAAGCTTGAGGCGTTCCAATAATTTATTAATTTTCATAACGCTGCATTTAGTGAGGAGGCAATATTTTAAAGGTAAAAAGGAAGTTGTTCGCTGGAAAAGTAAAGTAGATCGTCATGAAGTTAGCATTCGCTAAATCATTTGTTAGGTAGTAAGTTGGTGTACAGGTAGGTACATTATACTTATATAATCTTTGGTTTCCTCAAATAAATTGTTATCGGTAGGTACTTACCAGTGACTCCTAGCTAGACTATTAACGTGTTACTGCTAAAAAAGTTAGAAAAAAGGTAGGTAGGTAGTATACTAAGTAGGTACATGCATAATTATTATTATAGCACAACACAAATGCATACAAAGGCCACAAATCTGTCATCTACCTAAAGGCATATAAGTATAAGTAGTTAATATTTATAAGAGCAAGAATGAGAAAATATAACTCGGCGAGTTAATTTTGCAACCCCGCATTTCACGACGCAGACGAGCCTAAAAACCTAAAGCAACAAAAGCCGAAGAAAAACTTGGCATAATAAGTTCCTCATACGTGCAGGCGTGGTCACGCCCCGCGCGTCGGTGCATTAATGCCTTACAACTTAATGCGGGCTGCACGCGCCTCTTATGTTATGCCGCCCGTAGCTGTATAAAGTCTGCAAAGACTAGAAAAGGGTACCGGTATTTAGAAGACGCATGCGGGGTCTGTACCTAATTAGGTATCTACCTAAAAAGATTGAACTCGCGTATAGTGGGGCCAATGGCATCTGATTATTTCGAACTATCGTATAATTAGCTGTTATTTTTATCATAGCCTCATAATCGAAGGGTTTTTCGGAATATTGCCGAGTAGCGAACAATGGTGAACATCAAACTATCCCCAAATAATCGTAATGCGTTGATAATGACGGCACGTTTGGCGTAGTGGCTTTGCAATCGGACTGCAGCGCTTGGTGTCGCGGGTTCGATTCCCGCCCGGAACGTGTAGGTATTTGTGCGATCCACAAACATTTGTTTCTGGTCTGGGTGATGTGTCTGTGAAATTATATGTCTGTAAGCGGTACCCACGACACAGGAGCGATCCTAGTGTCGCGCTACGTTTGATTAAGAAATAATAAATAAAAAAATATTGCTAAAGACAGAAAGTGAAGAGGCACCATTAGGGGTTATTGATCGATATCGGATGTAACGCAATGTCAGGACTACCCAGCCTCATCTCAGCCGTGTAAACAAAACTTGTAAAAGACTTCTACACAGTCTAATCTATGGCTACAACTCTTCTACGGCCAGCCGGTGGCTAAAAGTCTAAAAGCCTTTGTAGCAGCGCAGCGTTGAAATCTAGAACCACTTGCACAGCTTTACTTTTATGTTTGTGTTTACATTTTAATGCATTATTTGAACACAAAAGTTCACTTTTATTACATTTTGAACAATATAACTGCAGCGATGCTCGAAAATGTATATACCTACTCGTAAGTTAGCTAAACGCGAATAACTATTATACTAATTAGGTAGTTTTCAGTTTTTTCAAGCTTTCCGCGATTGAAGGTAGGCAGGGATACTATAATTTACTAGGGATGTTACTTAGGTAGAAGAGGACGACAGGAAGGTATTTTCAACTTGAGCATGCTAAAGTTTTCATCAGTAAAAGCTCCTGAAGTGTTCTACAAATCCGTTTTTGTCAGCGAAAAATGTAATTTTTGATGAAGCGTGAGATTTTATTTTTGGACCGAGTCCATCCTTAAAGAAGTCGTTACGTTAAAGTGGTCATAATAAACTAGGTGTTTTTTAAAACGTTTGTTATGCAGTAAATATACCTAATAATATTTAATTTAAATAATAATATGATAGAAAATTGCTGCTTCAGTTGTCAAAACTTTTAGTCAGAGTATCTTAACTGAAGCCAATTTCTGTGCGACAGTTTCACTTCGAATAATATACATTCTTGCTTTTATTAAACCCATTGTATTTTTGTCTTGTGTCTCTTCATCTGATTAACGAAAGGAATGGTTTCGAGGCAATAGTAAAGACAAAGATACATATAACCAGGTGTAGGTAGCTTTAAAGTAAAGTCTGGAAAATGTCCTCTTTCACGGTGATAAAAATTCACAGTTGCAATTTCATCCTTCGAACTTTAGTATTTCAGTGTTGACCATCACCAATCACCAATCAGCCTTAACAATTTAAAATCACTTTCTGCTAAAGAACCTTAAACCACGATTACCTTACCTACAAGATGGCTTTTAGCGGGTAACGCCCTTATCCAATATCAATTCCAACCCTTTTTAGCTTTTCAGTGAGGATAAACACACGCGTTTCTCCCAGGTCTAGGGTGATCTAGGCCCTTCGATAATATCTGCACAGAAACCCGATAAAAAGGTAAATGGCGCTTGGCAAAGTGGGTCAGGATCTGCGAATAAATCTAAACTGGGTAATGTGTGGACACATTAACGTCTATTCCGAAACGTAGTACCGGTGACTAAGTCGTAGGGAACTGTATTGGGATTGGCTTTACTAAGACTGTGGTTTTTCTGTCATTCCCTTTTTAGCTTCCGATCTTTTAGCTTTGCTAGAGAGCCAAGAAGCCGTAATAATGGGATTAAGACAGACATCTAATGATAACAAGCCCTTTTTGTGTTATTTTTACCTATTTTTACTTACCTACTTATTTTTCATGGCATATAGTATTCATTATCCTTCATAACCACGCTTCCTATAGACGCAACCTTTCTAAACACATCTAGACATGAAATCCTTACACCTGTAGATACACCGCTAATGAAGGAAGTTCAGGGTTATGCCACGGAGCGATATGGAATGCGTAAACACCTGTTCCATTGCCGTTATTTATTCATACATTGTTTCTCCAAACACGTTATCCTCAGAGTTAAATCCCGCATAACCGGGTGTTGTAATTTAAATAACCTAATCCTCGCGCATGCGGCAGCGGACAGTAATCAGTCCGCGGCGTGGAACACCAGGGATTTAGTTTCAATCACAGCGGTAACCGCTCGCCGCTGATGAATGCATACTAAACAGGATACATAGTTGCTTCCAGATAATTTACTTTCTGGTCTAGTTATTGTACTTGTTTGCGGTGGGTGCTGGTGCGCTTCATGGAGATGTTTTTTTAATTTTCCGTGTTCCATTTTTCATGTAATGGGGGCCGTTTTTAAACTGCGTATTTAAATGTTGGTAAATATATATAATAATATATAATAATTCAGCCTGTAACTGTCCCACTGCTGGGCAAAGACCTCCCCTCACTATCGTGAGGAGGGTTAGGCCATAATGCACCACGGGGGCCTAGTCCGGATTGGTGAATAACATGCCTCCGAATTAATTCTCGGGCATGTTGGTTTCCTCACGATGTTTTCCTTCACCGAAAAGCGAGTGATGATTACGTACATATTATTATGTTTAACAAGTATACTCAAATAAAACTCAAACTCAACTAAAACAGATATACTCGTGTATTATTTTAAAACTTTTTTTAAGTAATGCTCAAAATGGTAGGACACTGTTATGTAAAGCCTAATGAGGATGGAAGGTATGAGCATCTTTCCACATGCTCCGATCCTGACACGCCGTTCTTCTACTTTAATTAATCCCTTCATACTTAGTACCTACGTGGTTATCGAGTAGAGCAATTTATGTGAAACAGCATTTACATGGACTGTAACTGGTTTGTATTGTACCTAGGTACTCTAAATAAGTACTGAGAAATAAGATTGTTTTTAAATCACAAATACCTCTGTTCATCCAAAAAGTTAGCCCATTCTGTCCACAAATCTAAATCGATGAAAAAAACTACAACATTTAATGTTTCAATGTCTACTAGATGAAAATACAATTTTCCAACGGGCAATAAACAATCCACGTGCAATAAGAGTAATTACGAGTTTCCACCTGTAACGGTGCAGGGTAATAAATCCATTTAACACTGAAGGGGGTGCTGATTTCTCGAACAAAACCGAAGCAGCCATGCATTAATGTTACCAGTTACCGAGCTCATGCGTTTTGTCATTCCAGCTGTAATTTCACGTAGCGAAGGAAAATGAGGCTCAGTGAAAATTGTAATACTCGTACTATAACAATTATGTCATAACTTCTTTTATAGCAATATACACCAGTATGCGGGAAAGGCTAGAATTCAAAATGCGAATCTGCTCTTCAAGAAACAAGAATGTATCTACCTATATTTTTTTTATTTTTCTTTTCCTTTTATTTAGAGCCAGTTTTTTGTGAGTGTTTTAATTTAGCTTTAAAGAAGTTGTTAAATTTCGCAACTTCTTTTTTATGTTTATCCAAACAAATCGACGTCATAATAGAGTTTCTTACAAAATCAAATTCAAGCCCATTCATAATTAAATTACCTATTTGATTTGCTAAATAATACTGTTCTAACACAAGATGTGCGTGCATTACTCAATTTTGCAAGTTTACTAGCCCATTGAAGACCGTTTAAATAAAACTTAGGTACTAACAGTCGTTATAGTGTGCATTGTGACCGAAGTGGCCAATTTAAACTTCGCACTAGCGCCCGGCTCTGCCCGTAACGTCATTAGCGAGAAATTAGTTTTGTCAAAGTTCTCAGTTTTGTTTGCAGATGATTTTTGAGCTTGCTTCAGGTGATACGATTAACTATGTATTCAAAAGGCAGGTGCCGAGGAGACATAATTAGCAATCTTTGTAGAATAGAGATAGCAAACAGTTAGTTGCAGTAGTTGGCAGGTAAATATCATAAGGGTAGGTAACTACTTAGATATAATTTTAGGTAATGGTACATGATAGGAAGCGACGACGCGGCAGGCTCAAGAAATGTCGGATGATCTTGACGCCTACCTGAAAGACGGGATTACTAGGTATATATAACTCACGATAGACAAAAATGGAAAGAGGGTAGGTAGGCCTTTTCCGTGCAGTGGGAAATTTTGGGTTTACAGTAATAATAATACGTATTCACAAGTTTTGAAATAAAATTATTCTGTGGTAAGCATAGTGTTTTTTGCAATAAGCTTAATAGATAAAAAGGTTAAATAAATGAGCAAAACAAATTGCTACTTGGCTAGACTGCGTAAGTTCTACAGCATATATGCATTATGTAAATAAATACTAGAGTAAAGTCCTAACGCATGCACTTATATATTATTTATATATATATAAATATATGTCACGAGCACGATACCTTACTAAACATCTAAAGTTATTTACCTGGAATCTATACTATCAATTTCATATTCAGTTTTAATATTGATGTACATAGGTAGGTATTTAGAGAGAGGCTCATAATAAATTCTCATAAATCAGCCATGATCCCGAAACGGCACGCTGGCTGAACCAGTGTCCGGTTCTAATATATTAAAACTTTTTCTCTTCACCGCTCCACTGAAAGAGAAAACGAAGAGCGCTTTTTGCGTCCCTGAAAAAGTGGTGTAATTTATTTTCCTTCACTGCAATATTTAGTTCTGTCCATTACTACAGTTCGCGACCGAACATTATTCACGGACATCCATCTTTTTTTTTCTCGGTCTCACGCGCGTGCGGACCTTTATTATTAACTTTTTCATTCATATTCTCCGCCATCGGTGAAATAGAAGAAATCGCCATTAGCTGCAAAACATTGTTCCAATATGTGAGTTTGAAGATTTGATTGCCTGCTATGGTTGACCATCGTGGTGCTAGTGACAGGGTTAGCCATTCTTGACGCCGACTACCTATCATAGTGCGCTGAACGTAGAATTAGGTAAGTTAGGATATTTATAAATGAAATCAAAAAGTTAAAGACAAATCCGAGGGTTACCTTTATCAAAATGCTTATCTAAGAGGCTCTTGTCTTACACATTCATCTTTAAATACTGTTGACCGCATTTATAAAAATGCACTTTAATTATATGAAGATAAGTAATTGTACAGCTAAGTGCGAAGCGCATTAGCATTGCGACGCCCGCCGCCGCCGGATGCCCGTGGCATTGCAGCTCATAAGCTCAGACGTACCAGCTTCTACAAGCTGGGCACCTAAAAATGTAAATAAAACGCAACGAGCCAACGGGCATGCCCATTCCACACAAGAGCAGGAAGGTAGAGTACTAGTAGTAGTAATAATTCAACCTGTAACTGTCTCGCTGCTGGGCAAAGGCCTCCTCTCACCGTAGTGATCCACTTCGGGGGCCTAGTCCGGATTGGTTATATATACTTAGAAAGTACTTAGATACAGAAATTTAAATAGTTCTACTATGCAACATAACAAGCGAACAGTCAAATTTAGAGCGTTTTACTCTGTTCTGCTATACCTAATCTGTCTCACTACCCTGGCCTTGTGTGAAATGGGCATTATGATAGCAAGAAGCGCATTCAGTAGGTACGTGTATACGTGATTGAGCTAAGTGCACAGAGCATTAGTGGTTCGTCGCCGGCGGAAGTCCGCTTCGTCCGCGACATCGCTTCACGCGCACTCTGTTATGTAAACATTGCCTTACAGCCTGCAGCTAGTTGGCGCTGTTTTGAAGAAATTTGAACCTTGAAAGTGAAGTGTAGGTGGTGTGAGTTAGGGCTGTAAAATAACATTAAACGAAGTGCCTACCTGAGTAGATACAAATAAAAAAAAAATAGATGGCTAGTCGTTAACAATTAAATTTAATGAAAACAACATGATTTAAAGACTAACCGGGATCGCTGAAAGATCCCTAGCGGAACCCAAAAATATAGATTAGGTATATAATTTTGTTTCTGTTTATTTGTGCGTTGGTTATAAGTAGGTATCTCATAAACTGAAAAGATTTTGGAAAGGTTTATCCACAATTGTTATCAAAGTAGCTGGATAAGTTGCAACCATTGTTCACTATAAAGTTCAACTGCCTACCTACTGTAGAAATCCACAAAAATATATGCAGCAAATCATTAACATTAGCTCAACGTTACAGTTTATAAACGCAAGTGTGTAAATAAACCACTGTTGATGACAAGTGACTGACTGGCGGGCAATTAGCCACCGAGGCCGAGGAAACAAAAGGGCCTCGTTGTTTCACTTAATTAAAAAGGAAAAGCGCCCAAGACTCCGGAAGGCTCTGGAGAATAGAAGTTTTCTGCTAGTTGACTATCCCTCCTTAAATTGTAGACGATAAATAATGCTAGACTATTTGGTATTGTTTCAAGAACGTATGAACAACTTAATAAACACCCTTGTCTGTGGTGGCAGAGATGATGAATGAAATATTTTTACTAGCCATACTATAATTGGCCAATCGACCACAGACAGGCTAACTCGCCGACTGTTCTAGCACAATTCTTAATGATTTACATAGCAACTAAATTAATTCACCATTAGCCAAGTTCGTGAATGAACCAGGCACGTCGTCTACCTACGGTAATGATGGCCTCGGGCTCCAGTCTGCTGTGCACTGTGCACGCATCGCTCATGGCCACCGGAAAATTATAGAACTTGATATTTCCATGGAACTTCGCATAAAGTTCAACGTCACACTGCCGGGCCTTTATAACGAAATAGCTGTAACATTCGAACGCCACCGACGTGATTCAGTTTCATGATCATTCTAAACTAACATGTTTCTTGAAGTTTACGAATACAATAAAGTTATTCGATCGATCGATCTCGAATGAGGGAGTGGCGTTCTCAGGTGTCCAAGTTTCTCTGGCCGCCCATGGGCCTCTAAGGCTTAACCATCAATGGATAATAGCCATATAACTGACCATTTAACGTGCTAACCTATATCAGCTCTCATTTTATACCAAAGGCACTAAACTAATTACCTAAAATAAAATTGGTGCTTAAGGTAAAAAAAACCTACTCAATATCAGCAGCTTTCGTAAGTACCCACTTTGAAGGGTAAATTTTTAAGGGGTAAAATATACCCCATAATTAGTGAAAGGCTCGGCTAAGGATGCCCCGAAGGAATGTATTTCTACATAAAACCAGCTGTTACATTTTACTGTTATGCGTACGGGGTTAATTAATACTAGAGAAGCTGGGTGTTTAGCTCGATTATGAGTAATTTGTTTTAACAAAATGTTTATAACTTATAACAAGAAATTAATGTCATATAATTTCGAATTATTACATGGAAATTAACTGTTAGCATCGGTTTGCCAGCTGGAATAGGACAAAGTAAATAGCACGTATTTATTAGGGGCTCTAAAAATTCATAGAAATTGTGCTTACTATCAGAAAGGATTATTAGAGGTGTCAAATGTATTATTAGGTACCCTCTACATGCTTGAATCACAGTAGAGTTAAAAAAATCGTAAAATCAGACTGAATTCCTCCAAACATTCCAGAACAAAGCCTTAGTGAAAGCGAATCCACAAATAACTCCATTAAAACTTTAAAGATAATGTACTCTACCTATGTGTTTAATGAGCTGTATGCGGCCCTACGGAATCCGAGTCCCGCAAAGAATTAAAGGCTGAAGATTTTAGTGCCACCACTCCCCTGTTACTTTCAACCCCTGCAATTAAAACGCACCCGAAGGGTTGCAACGCTCTCCAAATTACAAACACGTCCATTGTTTTAATCTACTCCTCTTCCAAGAATCCAGGATATAATACTGGAATAATACCCCCAAGTTTACTTTGACCCGTCTGTCAGGAAGAGCCACATTGAGGTTTATTCGTCGGAACGGGTCAAAGCTGAATGGTCGGTGCCAGTGGTGCGGAATTCACCAACGTATACTTGATTGAAATATTAATTTCAACAGTTCCTTCAACCATGATGGCTGACGGAATTAAAGACGCTCAACAAATCTTGATGTTCGTTCCCCTTTGGAGAGCTAAGCCTTCGTGGAGACATCAAATAGATACTATATTATTATGTTTTTATTGAATACTAGAAGCACCTCGCGGTTTCACCTGCGTTAACTACTATCCAGCGGGAACCATTAATTTTTACGGGATAAAAGGTAGCCTATGTCACCCGGGGATAGCATAGCTTCCCAACAGTGAAAGAATTTTTCAAATCGGTTCAGTAGTTTCGGAGCCTATTCATAACAACCAAACAAACAAAGTTTTCCTCTTTATAATATTAGTGTAGATAAAATTGAATATACAATGTTAATCGTATTATATTTGTATGACTTATATGAATTCACGTTACCTATATTAAATTGTCTACTTTCCTACGTCTTAGTAAATTGTTAGTGAATAAAAAAGGGCTAGATAACATACTTAGTCGCAAACGACTTGCCCAAGATATGTTATTACCTTCTACATGATTAACGAGGACACCATGAGGTAAAATTAACCCGTAATAATGAGTTAAAAAGCTAATAACACGTCTTCGCAATAGGAAAAAATGCTCCCTGAAAATTAACACTCGGAGGTATTATAAAGGCATAATAAAATCTACTCGGCTATACTTCGAAAAGCTTAGAAAGAAACATGTCGCGTTTACGGCAGTCCGATATTTTCAAAAACAATTTCGCTCTCTGGAAAGTTTTCGGAATATGGTCTGGAAGAAAACCGAACAGATACTACAAATATTATTCGTGTGTCTACCTTTTAACAAGTCTTGTGCTGTACGATAGTATGTTGACTCTTAACCTGGCGTTCACTCCTCTCAAAATCGAATATATAATTCGGGAAGTGATCTTTTACTTTACAGAAATTACTATAGGGGTTAAAGCTTTTATGATTATCATTATGCGGGACCAGATTCTAGATGCACTCGATCTTATAGACGGAAAGGATCTGGAGGGAGACGATGACGTTAGCAAGAAAATTATGGAAATGCATAATGCAGAATATGCAAAGTTCCTTAAATTATATGCTATTTTGTCCAATGTGGCTTACTCGACCCAAGTATTTATCTCAATAGTTACTCACTTCATATTTAATACTCAATTGGAATTGCCTATCTGTAAATACTATTTTTTGTCTGATGAACTGCGAGATAACTATTTCATTTATTGGTACATTTACCAATCATGGGGAATGTATGGCCATATGACTTACAATGTCACAATTGATTCGTTCATTTCTGGACTGTTGCTCACGACTATAACTCAAATTAAGATTCTGAACGCTAAGTTGAAGAACATGAAACTGAGTGATCAAGAGAAGGCGTTGAGTCTTGATATCCAAGAAAAAATTCTAACTCAGAGACTGCAGATATGTCTGAGGCGTTATGATTTAGTGTTAAAGTAAGTTAATTTTCTATTCCAAATAGTCTACGTTTGATCTCCATGTCGCATGATGGTAAGCGATGATTTGCTGAGTTATTCCCGTCATATCTACTAGTTCCATATCCAGCAGATAGACGATACATAGGTTCTCTACTTTTGAAATACCCATGTTATATATTTTTCATACATACCTATTTGGTTAGTATTTTTAATCTTTCTGCGAGTATGTGTCTAACTAGTTTGTAGATTTTACTAATACGCTACGATGCAAAACACTTACGGTAGGACCTTTAACGTATAGGTACTTAACTAATTTTTATCTTGATATTTTTTTGTAGATATTGTGATATTATTCAGAACATAATGGATATTACAATGTTTATAGTATTTGGAGTATCATCGGCAATCATTTGTGTGGTAATGTGTGGATTGCTTTTGGTAAGTATTTTAGCAGTGGCATTTATAGCGCGCGTAAAGCTGCTCATAAACTGTATAGTTATATTGTACTTCTATACTTATCTACATACTTTACAGCCATCGTCAACGGATTTTTTCATCTTTATGTTGATATACTTACCCGCTATGACAACGCAAATTTTCGTACCTGCATATTTGGGAACTCAACTCAACTACGAGGTAATTGCTATTTTACTCAGTTAGGTGAATTTCCAACAAGTCCCACCAGATACGGTCACAGAGTGACTGGCTGCAACTTCTCTTATAGAAGAGTTCCCAACGGGAGTTTTTTAAAAGATGGAGGAAAAGGGAGAGGAAAAAAACTCCCATTGAGTCATACTGTGACCTGATCTGGTGTGACTTGTTGGGAACCCACTCTCAGTTGCAGCTGCATTCGCTTTTATACGCTTTTATTAATTCTTATCTTACTCGACTGATTTCGCGTTACAGAGTCAAGAGTTGGTGTTTGCAGCTTATTGTACAGAATGGATACCGAGATCAGAATCATTCAAAAGGAGTATTAGAATATTTGTGTGCCGAGCCCTGAGACCCATTCAAATGACAGGGCTTATGTTACTACCCTTATCCCTCTCTACATTTACCTCGGTAAGTTTTGGTAAAGTATTATCTACGCTTACTTGTAGAATTTGTGGAGACGATGAATTTTGTTGAGGCTGTCTGTCTATACACCACCTGGAAAATGTTAATTTCAAAGATAGGAGGTATATTTTGTTAAACTCCGGTTCTTATTCCGAGAATCCCAAGTATGTAATGCGAGGTTCTTTGACAAACTTGACAATTTAAACAACTTAATCTCTTTACAACTTTATTTTTGTATTTTTCAGATTGTGAAGTCAGCATATTCTTTCTTCGCGTTGATCAGGAGCTTTCAACAAATATAAACATCTATTTGTAATCTATACCTACTGTAGATGTTATATTGTTTCTAGCGCGTAATAACTAGAGAGATAAGAACATTGTACCTAAAACTAGGTTCTATAAAAATGTAGGTTTACATGAAATCTCTTTGTATTATGTATCTTTAACTTACCTAAGTTTAAATTCACCATATTATGGTTCCTTATTATTTAATTATAATTAGTAGGTAAGTGCACGTGTGTATATAGATACTTTAACTACCAGTCATATCGTGAACCAAACTAATGAAAGTTTAATTACGTCGTGAAGACGGCAAATCGTCAGCCATAATGACATAGGCAAAGCCATGCAGTGCGAGTGCCTAATAAACGATTAGTAATAAGATCGCACGTCTCCCGCTAATAGGTGGCGCCACCTGTCGAATTTCAGTTGTTCGAGAACTTTCGAACCAGCGACGATTAAAACCACTAATGACTCGTATCGGAGCCAGCCACGTATATTGCTTTAATTAGTGTGATTTAATGATAATTAATATTTTTATGAAGGGCTTAAATCATGGCACATTGTGGGGGAGGTTATTGATTTGATCGTTATCGGCACGGGCAGTCATTTAGACAGTTTTTACTTATTTAAGCGATGACTATAAATTCCATTTCAATTAAAAAAAAATGGTACCTGCTAACGGCCGAAATTAATAATCAATCCAATCCAAATTTTGCTATCTGGGATTGATATCACAATCCATTTTTAGGGTCAAACGTGCCAATAACCGATCCGTGGATTGGTTTATAATGGCACGCAGATTGGAGATCGATCGAACGATAGGCAGCAATCTAAGATCGATTTCAATCTTGGATAGGAGATACAATATTATATTAATTTCGGCCGTAAGAGGTATATCAGCAGTGGACTGATAAGTCTGTACAGTAGGTACCTACTTGTGGATTAAATTGATTTTTTTATGTTTATAGTGTAAGTAAAACATCTACTAATTTTAGCATCGGTTTAGGCTGGAAGCGTATTATTATATCTACCAGTTGAGTTGGTTTCATCGGTTATATTCAGCCATAGTGTAAAATAAGGAATAAATTTTTAATATAATTTTAGTCAACAAGTTTGATAGTAGTTACATAATCATTTATATAGAATTATATGTTTTAGTCTTGAACTAACGCGTAGTTAGAATCGCTTCTGCTTCTAGTTTTGGCAGCAAATAAAGTTTTAACCATAACGATCGAGTTTTACTTGTATCATGAAACCAAGCGCTTTGAGTTTCTAGTGGAGGAAATCCGCAGAGCAGAAATGCCAGAAAAACAAGCATTGACCAAACGACACAGGGTTAAAACAATGAGTACCTACCTAAAGTTTATGTATTCAGACGGTTAATGCGCTGGGGTGTCACTTCACTCGGAACTTGCGCTAATGGTTCAGCCTATTACATATAGGTGGTATAATGTAGTAGATAAGTGAACATACAGGTTTGAAAGAAAAAGATAAGACGAATAGATACAAATTGAGTGGCGGTTATGTACAAACTCCTCTCCGTGAAAGTGAAATGAGACGCGTGACCTGTAGTCGGCGTAAGTGAGGTGTGAGGATAATGATGATGAATAACTATGTTGTTTTTACACACAAGGTATCTATCCTAAGTAGGTACTATTAGTCATTGAGGAATTCCGTTGTCTACTTCCATGTCTTCATAAAATCAGCTTGCAGCTACCGCGATATTGCATTGTTATTGGAACTTAACAGGTATTATTTTCAACTCAGTGGAGCAATGGAAACTAGATCATTTACTTGCAAGATTTAATCTAAAGTTCTTCACAAACATCCATCCATTCTCTCCATTGTCGCATTCATCCAAACTAAAGTAGCACAGTGAGTATATAAATGAATATAAATGCTTGTAAAACACTCGAGACACCCCACATATGTACACCCAGAAGATGACCAATTAACCTCTGATACATGCACTTGACAAGGGACAAAGGGGAACGACCAATAATAGCTAAAAGAGGCTGAAAATGTTTCAGTCTGCTTATTAGTTTCGAGTACTTTTGCCAATTAAAGACAGTTCGTAATATTAAGTAGGTAGGTACTGAATTCTTTAGTTTATTGTCTCATATTGGTTAAATTTTATACGAGCATTCCGTTGCCAGTTTTTTCGCGAAGTTTTTTTCAGAATCATACGGTCACGAGGTCCTTGAGAGCCAACCCTATTCTAGGCTGAGCATGTTTACCCCCTTCGACCATATCGTTACTTAAGACCAGGTGAGATAGACTAATGCCACTGGTTTAGGTTCACACCATTAGGACACTGCGATATTCTTCGGCATACCACCCGGGGTGACGGTGACTTTCCTAACAGCTATGCTGGTGGCAAAGTGTCTAAGAGCCTTTAGCCGTTGGCCCGTTTAATTATAGGTTTCTTTCTTGATTAATTTCACCAGCCAACCTATTTACTTGAGCCGCTTTTCATATTTCATGTAGTCCATTACCAAGCTCGGAGGTGTACTTAAGCTCCAAATAACATTTCACTCGTGTATATTGAGTTTGTATTCGCATTTGCTTATTTCCTGGCCACGCTCACAAGTATGATGAAATGACCATGCTCATTAGGACTAACTAGAGCGGCCCTTAGACCGAACTCGTGCCGGTCAAAGCTGTTAGGTAAACGCGTTTTAGAGAGAAAACAGAAACTTTGTAGGCACCTTTTCAAGCTTTGTATGTAATTCGTGTCAAAATTATTTACTAACATGAATAGACCGATGTTATTGTAAGTATTTAGATACCTATTATAGCATGTTAGTTTGCAAAACAATCTTCTAAGTGCAACTAGCGACTTTGGCCAAGACTTTGTAGCTCTACAATTTTAAGAATAAGTATATTGTCTAGACTTTTCATATATCTTCAGTATGTGGAATCAAAAACTTAGTATGTAACATGAGAGAGATACACTTTAAAGATATTTTCCCAAAGTAAGATGGGGCAAGAAACCACAGAACAAAAGATATATTGTTCAAAAACTATCAGTCTTCTGAGAAAAAACAAAAATTAACAATGAGTGTAAACCGACCCAATATAGCAAGCTCAGTAGGAATACTATGCCAAAAGTTCCAAATGAATTCAACTCACCCATATTGGTTGGTAAAATTTTTATTACTTGGGATAGTTGATGTTGATAGTTGAGAAAAATGTGAGGGAACTTACCGAACTTCCTGTTAATTGAAATAGTTCCGTTGCTTCGGAGTTTACACATAGGTACGTGTTTTGTACTCTACCTTTTTGTTAGTTATACAGTAGAGCATTGTTCATCAGATCATTCGTTTTCGTTCAGATAACGACTATTATTAACTATACGGTCGGGGCAGGGCAATTTTGAAGCTTTTGAGCATTCATGATAATATTAATTTATTTGTACTGTTATATTTTATTTATAGGTTAGGTATATATAATAATATATTATGTAAGGCAAATGATATGATTCAGTTAAACACATATTTATGATTCAGGTAATTAATGTAGGTAAACGAAATAAAAAATAAATTATCACACAAATCCATTTACTACGAATTGGAAGCTCTGACGTAGTAACTATTTACTTATCTATGGCTCTGGCTTACATTCGTTTGCGCTGTACCTACCACCTGTTCATCTGTGCATATATGTAATGTATAGCAACATAATATTGATGAAAATTATGCTCATTTTTATTGAACTAATATTTCCCACGATACATAAGGTAGCTACATGTAGGTAAGTGCGAATCGTGTTATCTCTACTATAGGTAACCATATTGTGTAATACAACATTTGTTTGCCTCTGGCTTTAGAACGTTATTGAACTCACTATTCAAACAGATAGGCAGGTTATAATAACTGTTAGGTATCTAAAAACACGTACACGAAACGCGAATAGATTGAAATTGTAAGTTTCGAATCAAACTTACTGAACATTCGGATGAAAGAAATTAATTACAAACTCTATACATTCTTGTTTCAAGCCTTCTTTGCTTGTGTTACAACAAATTGATACTGGCAACTTTTTGAATGCTGGCTTGTTATTTTAATTAATCCAAAATGCGTAAATCTTAATAAATAGAGAAACCATTTCCAGTTCGATGCGGCTTAATCACCGTCTGCGAGCTGTTTAAAAATTCAAATTATCTGTTGTACGCGGGTACTTTCCCAATTCTGCTCGAAAACAGAAATTAATATTTAAAATTTTGTCTGTGAAAGTACTTTTCGGAGAGCTTACGTTTGAGAAACAATGGCGAGGTAAAGAGGTTCCTCTGGGAAGTGAGGGATGATCCTCGCTCGGTAACGAACCCCTGCAGGCATGGTATTATCCCCTGAATAAAAATAACACGCTGTATTCACAATCAGAGGCGCACCTGTAAATACGAGTCTCGCTGAATGTGTCTGTGTTTACGTTGCGAGTTACATTTGCGGAAAATATTCGGGAAAATGCAATAGTGTTTGGTGACGTGTGATTTTATATACGTAGAAGGAAAATACTGACATTGTTGGTGATTTCTTGTGACGGTTTAGCTATTCGCTTTGCGGTCACAAAAATAAACAACATAATACATTACAATAATGGTTGAAAGCGGTACAGAGTTCGTAAAGGATATAAGTTAAAAAGTTACTAAAAGGAAACCGTGTTTTCCAAATATAGTTTGTTAAGTCACTTTGTAAGTCAAAGGTCACCTGTTGAACTAAACTTTGTCTTGTAAGAGAAAATATTTTATCAAGTCTTCGTCAGACGGGATAAAAGTTTGAAAAGAAGGTAACATTTTACGGAACTGACAAAGTATTGAACAATTTAAAAGTAGCTACAAAACATTATAGGTTGTCCAACTGTTGTAACGTAGTAAATATATATATATAGTTCGTTTTACGTTGTATCCTAGTTGTTGTAAAAAATGGCTTATCTTCTGTCTACATACACAATCAACCACGGTAGGTAGGTACTATGTGTACATCACATAAACGCAAACTCAAAAATAAAACTATAGGCACTAAAGCACTAAACCAAATTAAAGTACTCAAAGTCAAAGTCAACGTCAAAGCATTTATTGTAAATAGGCAATTAAATCGCACTTTTACAAGTCAAACAGCTAATTCTCGTTAGCAAAGAGAACCATAGCAACATAAACTAACTTACTAACTAACCAAGATTAAAGTGAGGCTCTTATTACCGAATGCCAAGACTTTAGGTCACTGCGCCATCCTAATAAATTAGTTTTACAAAACACATTTCTAGCAAAATACTAAATAAAAAATTAAGCTGTTTGGCGAGAGTAACTAAAACCGGCAACAATAGAAAATTCTTTAAGGTATTTTTATAGAAACCTCCAGAAGGCGCTCTGCCGTTAATTAGAACGGATTCCTGGACCATTTTGCGGCTGGACGCGCGTCACCTTCACTAATTGCATCTCATTTAAAACCTACGGTTCCTGCAATTAACCTACATCCAGCCTCAAACCTAACTATATTAATTTAAATTTGTAATTGCTATCTGTAATTTAAAGATAATATTATTATGCAATCTTATTTTTAAGGCATCCCCCCACCACATCCATAAGTGACCACAATGCTGTTAGATGGTCTAATGCTGTAACTAAAGCTAGAATGTTTGTAGGTTTTGATAGTTTTTTCCAAATATTTTTTTCTCATTTGCTCCAAAATTTATGTTATAAGCCTACCTGCTTAAGCTCGTAGATGTAATTAAAAGTGATTTGATATTAGAGACGCCACTAACTCCGAAATTACAGTTTATACTCGTCCAAGATTTTATGGATTCAAAACGAAGATGTTATTAAATTTCTAAAAGAATTGCAAAAAAAAACTCATCTACTTGTAGGCTACTTTATTTCTAACTAGCATTACTAACATTCCAACATACGAGTGACGAGTAGGTCAGTGTTATTGCTTTAAATTTTATGGTTATATTTTTACTGTGTGTCAATTACAAGAAATTGGCCAGTTTTCAACAACATTAATGATAATATGCTGCAATATGAAAACTTATCAAAATCATTATTCAAACTGCGTACAAAGACGTGAGGAAATACTAGTATGTTTTATTAAGTATTCTGCTGTCCGAAGCAATTATAAAAACGCCTTTGAAAAAACACAATTAATTTATAGAGACAGGATGACAATTGGCAGAATAATAGACTTGGGCCTCCGAGGACCGCGTTCTTCTAATTAGGAAATTACGTTTAATCACAGGGTAGATTTTCCTTTGTGGTTTTATTGACAGCTCACTAACTAACAGCAGTAGACGTGTTAGAGTTACATTTTTTTATACAATATTCAAGCATTTAAACGCAATACATTTCTTTTAATAATGGCTCCGAAACAAATAGACTGTTTCAATATAAACCTTGCATATTTGAAGTTTTTAGGTCTATGGCCTGGTGATAACTCGTCTCGCTATTACAAATACTATTCAAGAATATTCATTTCATTCTTTCTCATAGCCTACGTCGTTATATTATGTGCAAACTTTTTTTTCTTGCCGAGACAGCTCGACATTCTCGTTGAAGAAATGATATTCTATTTCACCGAAGCAGCTATCGCAACTAAAGTGTTGACTTTTTATTTAATGCGTGACGATATAAGAGATATTATTGACACATTAGAATGCGATATTTTTCAGCCAGACACTGAGGATGGATTGAAGATAGTACAGAACGCCAAACGATTCATTATCAGATATTGGAAAATCGCAGCTGCGATATCACATATCGCTAATTTGAGTCATGTATTGTCTCCATTGTTTGCACATTTGTTTTTACCCGTCGATCTGGCTCTACCAGTATCCAGCTACTCCTTTTTACCTGACGATGTCAGAGAAAAGTTCATATATCCACTGTATCTATATCAAAGTGTTGGAATGCATTTTCACATGCTTTATAATGTTAATATTGATGGGTTTTTTCTGGGGTTGATAATTTTGACCATAGCACAGTTGGAGGTATTAGACTATAATTTGCGACGGGTGACAGATTATGGTAAAAATGTGAATAGAAAGACTGTACAATATATGAACGAAAAGGAACGCGTTTTAAAGTTTGAGCTTAATAAATGTATCATACAGTTTGACAAGATTTACAAGTAAGAACTGAAAGATATTTACTGATATTTACATTGAGTGATTGTTGAAACCGTCGCAGTGCTATCATAAATTTATATTCTACTACCTGCACCCCGCGATGTTACTAAAAAGATGTGAATAAACGGTAGCCTATATAATGTTAATCCAGGTTGTGAGCTACCGCCATACCAAATTTCATCAAAATTGGTACAGCCGTTTGAACGTGACGAACGTATACAAACACACAAACATTCACCTTAATAATATTAGTAGGAAGTAGGGTAGTGTTGAACGGAATTGCAGTGTCCTCGTCATCCTTCCCTTCCTACTTTCAACACAGTCTTCTAGCCAAATAATTTTTTGATATTACTTTACTCAATAAAACTTATTTTTCAGATTTAACAATTTAGTCCAAAAAGTGTTCAGTTTGTCAATGTTTGTGCTAGTCACGATGTCATCTTGTATTATATGCGTTTGTCTGTTCAGGTTTACCTTGGTAAGACATATGTTATTCTTAATTTTTGTTATAGAATTCATGCAGATTTATCAGACTCTACTAGACTATTTTGATTGTTTTCATATTTTACAGCCTGCTCCTACCCCGTATTACATATTTCTCACAACTTACATGGCAGCCATGGTATTGCAAATAATGGTACCATGCTGGTTTGGAAGTCGAGTTATGGAAACGGTAAGCACATTTAAATGCTTCATCATCATTAACTTATTCCCCATTATTGGGTAGGGCCTTCTGCTTATGCCAATTTTACTTACTTTTCTATTGTTTCTTTTATTCACTACATGTACAAGTACTTTGTTCTTTTTTAGCCAGTCTCATTCGATTATTTTTTCAGAGCTCATTGCTTTCAGTGGCTGTGTACAATTGCGATTGGACAGCACGGCCTCGCGAGTTCAAGATCATTGTGCGTCTATTCGTTGAAAGGATGAAGAAGCCACTGTCTTTAACTGCATTGAAAATGTTCCCGCTCTCACTCACTACTTTTACCAGTGTAAGTTTATTATGGACTTCGAATTCTCTTTTGGCTCGGACGATTTAATACACAGTTGCAATAATGCCGCCGTCACGTCACGGAAAGTTCTATTTTGCTACTTTACTTTAAATATTGTATGCTAGAAATATTAGAAGGTAAAACACCAGAGTCGTGGAAACACGGGACGCACTATTGGATTGTTCGACTTCCAATTACTTTTACTCGGTACAAATTTAGCTTTTTATATTGCATTGAGACAATTTGTACGAGAGTACAATATTTTCAGAAGGTATCGCTCTTGTAAAACTTTTGCTTGCATTACGACAATTCGATTTTGTTATAGTTTCTGTTGTATTGGATACAAAGTTAAGTATGTTTTTTTTAATGTTATTTCAGATAATGAACTCGGCTTATTCGTTCTTCACTTTGCTTCGACATATGCAGACACGAGATGCTTAATTCCATTAGCAACCATTTTCTTCGCATCCTCATGTTTGCTAATTATTATTTATTTACCAAATTATTAAGCTTATATTATCTTCTTGTTATATCACTCTAAAATAAAACAAAAATCCTAAATTACTTTATGATTGATGAACCTTTGATGAAAATTAACTAAATCCTACAAAATTAGGCGAATATTCTTCGTTAGCTAATTTACTTACGAGTCTTGGAAATGTTACCAGAGATTCATTAAGAAGGAGCGATGAGACGGCGTAATAGAATAAAAACAATTGCGAATAGCTATTTTGATTTCAGTTTTGCTACATAGTCATGTTTTATTCAAAGAACGGAGTCATATCATGTTCCCAAGAAGGTCACGCAAACGACGCAACACAGCAACAAATTGTAAAGAACACATGAATAAATAGTCGTATCTAGGACGCGCAATTTTTTTCCCTCGCCAGGAACAAATGTCACACACAGAGGTCGAGGACAATGGTCCCGTTCACCAGTTCATCTGTTACCCCTGGCCGTAATAAGGCGTGTTTTTGCCCAAACACACAACGAAAAAGGAAACAATGATTTTGCCAGTGACTAGATAAATAAGATGTCCGGACGTGACGAGGGTACCATTACAGTTTTTATGGAATCTTTCAGCGGGCGCAGCAGCCCACAATCCACCTGGCCTTCTTTGTTTAGGCCTTTGAATACATTGTTAATGCTGGTATCGGGTAAAGTAATGGCGGATGCGAGAGTCACACTGATTTGCTATCTGTCTGCGGAAAGATTAATGGGATTGCCCACAAAAATGGAAGGAAACTGAAGACGTAAGCATGCAATTATTATGGATGCCGATCGGTTTTCATTTGTTTCCGACTATGAAAAAAAGATAAAAATTGGTTCCGCGCGCGTCCTTCCGCCGGTTGCAAACGATGATTTAGTGGCGATCCCTGGATTTATAGAGCAACCCTCCCTCCCCTCCCAGCGACTTCAATGAATAATAAATTGAAGATCTTTTTCGATATTATTGATACTTCGGGTTTCTCCGGGTGATGTATGTTCGGGTGAGAATTGAAACACTTTTATTAAAACATATATTACAGGGCACGTCCCGCTAGTGACACTGAATAATACGCTCCTTGTTGCGACTATTCTTCGCCGGGTTCTCTTATTTCGGCTTTTATTACTCTAGGATTATTTATTGTAATGTCTGTTTATAAGCAGACAGTAGTCTAGTCATAAATCTTTAACCTTATTATGTTTCTTATTACCATATAAAACATATTTGTAACGTAGACACATTAAGGTTTACTTAGTCAAAGTCAAAGTCAAATCATTTATTGTAAATAGTTAATAAAATCGCACTTTTACTAGTCAAACGCTTCAATCTAATAAACAAATTAATAAAACCATAAAAATAAACCATTATTTTTTCAACTGCACAGTTGATGCCTAAACTATATTTTTATATCGACCATGAATACTTATATTCTGGGAACCTACAAATGGTAATAATAAACCTATGTGGTAGATGATACCATACGTTGATAAAATAAACCTACAGTTTTACGTTAAATCTAGGTTGCCTTTTGTTTGACAGTCTGAGTAAACCTCAGGAAGTCTAACGTACTCGTTCTCTGAGCTTGAGGATGACTTCTACAAGCATGTTTGAATTTGTCGAGTTAATTCAGAAGGCTGTACCAGTTTGTCTTACAAGCTACGTCTGAAATTCCGACTAGACGAAGGCAGGGGCAACGCAAACAGATGGCAGTGGGGTTAAAACTCGCTCCGCATGTAAAATTAGTTAAATAACTCTCTGGGAATCTTCACTCTGTATGGGTACACGTCTTTGCTCTAAAGCCGAGCGAATTAGACCAACTAACTTGCGCATTACACTCGCTTTCCAAATTAATCTGCGCTCTGTGGCTAATTAAGAAAAAACATTGTTAGTGAACTCGCATTTGCATTGTTTGCTTTAGTTACGGAGACTTGGCACAAACCGAGTGTGGGTTTGAACGGATTTGCAAAATCAGAGTTGATTAAATTACCCTGAAACTGCACCGGACACTTAAATTTGTGCGCATACCCATTTAAAGTGTATAATGTACTATTTCTTATTGATAAGCTTATCTTATAGAAGCTGACATGTGAAACGTAATTTTTCAATATTATATAGAACAAACGAAATTTGTAATAGGTAACGTTTGAAAGTAACTAACATGACTAATATTATCATTGGAAACTAAAATGTGTCATGCGTATCTATTATGTTAAAACAAACTCCAAGATAAATATCATGTTACCTGGATTAATATTATTGTAGCCAATAGTTTCGAATCCGGCAATAGTATGAAGTTTAATACTAAGTTGAAGGTAAGTTGATTTAATTATTGTCTCACGGTCTAACGTCAAACGCTCTCCATATATCCGTGCGCAATGTTAGCCCTGATTAGCGCCGAGTGGTCGGCTGCGGTCTCTCCATGCTACATCATATGCTATCTAACTACAAACAAAGAAGAGTGTGCAAATGGAAGAACTTCATAATGGTGATATGTGGCATCGTTAGTCTGTGTAGAGGCTAGCTCCTTTTTACTAATTCCCGGGTCCGGTGAGAGAAATGGGAACGTAATTTTCGAGCTAGTTTATTGCTATTTGTAACTTGCGGGACTTTTTGTGTTGCGTAGAGAGTGCTACGTAAGCGTAGGGATAAGCGTAGCAATGGCTACGGATATTTTGATGTCTTCGCTTTAGACATTACGATCATAAAGGTTTTTTGATCGTTATACTATTGGCAATGGGTTATTGCTATATACAAGAACAGATATCTATATTATTCTTGAGGTCGTGGTTTCATCGAAGACAAAGGCTAAGTGACAAATAAAGTTTCATAATAATAATGCTGAATGATTTTATAATGAGTTTCTTGTGTATGTACAAGTTTACAAGATAAGAAAATCTACTGTATCTACCTATTGAAGAAACAAAATTATTTAATTTCATTTTAATAGGCACCGACAAAATGGTCATCACAAACTTAGCAGCCACACAACAAGTATCTAATTCACTGCAGCTCGTTTCGCCAACCTCGTTTCTCGCCGGCCACAAACATAAATTAACAATTCATTGCCCATTTATCTAAGCATCGTAGTTTTTCACGAGGACTTTATTATCCTACTTAAAGGGTAGAGTACCCTCTTCCAGTTACTTTAAATTCAAGGCCACATTTATCGGCTTCTGTGATCGCGGAACCGACTCCGGAACTGGTAGGAATGAGTTTTCTATTTATTTAAAGAGTGGGAAGAGTTTCAGAGTGGGCGCCGTGTGCACAGATATCAAGGAAATGGATACAGTAAGTTGCTTTATTTATTTATTGAGATATACCAATTATATTGTTGAACATTTCAAATACATTTATTGTATAATTTTATTGTTAACGCATACTAGGATTCGTGACAGTAAATCAACCAATCACACCCCCCCTGGCATTGGTAGTTATTGTTAAAACATAGTTATTTACATTAATTAAAATGCCATGCGGGTCAGTCTGGCACTTGTTTGTATCATTAAGCTGCATAATATCCAAGTGGATGCATTGCTAAACTCTTATTTAGAGTAAGCATTGTCAACGCACTTTTCTTACTTGTGGCATCTTTTTCCTGTTTATCTGTGGGTGAGTGAGTAGTCGCAGAACGTTTAACGCCGACACTAGCCTTGTGTTTGTTTGAGTTTTGTTTTAATCAACGTATGTATGTATAGTGAGTTTTACTTGGGGTTTTGTGGAAAACTAACCTATCGAGTATATACTACTTTAGGTTTTTAATGTACATAAGTACCTTTTGTGATTTACTGTGGGTGAAAGGCATGTGAATGTAATAGTCTAAGCGATTATGCTTTTCGGTTTTGGTTTAAATAAATATTGTTATTATGTAAGTTTGGCATTTAAAGCTTTTATTTGTGAAAATTCAGTTGGTATCTTAATTTATTTTATTCGTAGGATCGTATTCGTAGGATCTTTTAGCGTGTGACTGACATTTTAGTAGTAGGTACCTAGTCACTGTATGCAATGTATATCAGTGTTATAAGAAGGCGTTAGTTCCGATTTTGCCCACTCGCCAATAGATTTTTGTCGCACTATAACGGCGTAGTGTCTGCTGATATGACAATAATATAAAGGCAAGGTTAGTATTTGATGCTTCTAGACAGTTAATGAACACATCACTTAGGGCAATAGGTTTGATCGCTAGGCAAAATTTTGAGCCTAATTACCCTTGTTTGGCACGCACCCAAGCTGTTGATTGTGCTCCTGGTATTCAATGTTTCTCTTTATTTGTTGCATACTTTATAAAAGATAAAGATTTTTTCTCTCTTCTATAGAAATATAACTACTAATGTATACAGTTTGACAATTGACAAAACCATGGGCCGGAGTGTTAACGATCGATCCTGAAATCAACCGTAAGACTTTCAATCACTCAATTCATCGGGAGTCTGTCTCGTAGCTCCAGCCATACCCCAGTGGAGTAATCACCCCACTGTATCATTGGTGCAATCAATTTCAATTAAACCTGATTGAAATCGGCTGATAAATATTGTGACAATGCGTGTTACAAACAGTTGATTGAAACAGTTGATTCTAATAGAAGTAAACTAACGTAATCGTTAATCGTATTGCGATTTTTATTACCGCATGCCCACTAAGCGAAACTCTTTTTGGGACGAAGTATGTGACAGGGGATATCATTTCAATTGACTACATAAAACAATTGATCTAATAGTACTAGAGCGGTAGTTTACAGAGACTAGTTCTAAAAGCGGAACCTTGTACGCCGCACCGCAAAATGTTTGAACTGTTGTTGAAAACTTTTAGTCGAACGGGATCAACTCGAAGCCTTTCTTGTGCTCTACACTTTGAAGAGGCCATGTGTCTTTAAAACGCTGAATAATGGACTTCTTCGGTAGTGCCAATGGAATCCGATAAACTTTTATTGACCTCATTTTGATAGAATTTTAAAACTTGGGCTTGTTACTTTGTTCCAACGCAGATTTATGTTCGCGTACGTGGCTGTGTAACTCGATTACGTTAAGCACCTTCAAGCTACATTTTTATACGTGCAATTATTTGCTGCGGCAAAACCTTTGTGGTTCAACAGACTATTTCAATTAGTTTGTTACATTATAAATTATAATTATGTAGGTTTAGAAACCTAAAAAAAGCTTCATTATGTGTTTCTGTGGCCTCAAAACTGACTCAAAATTAGTTTTATCAGACCAGCTCAATAGTAATTTATAGATACTTAACTATTTTGTTGTCATCAACACTGTATATACAGTTGCAAAGTTTCAAGGATACAATACTCGTACATACACCGCGTCAATTTAATAAATCCTAGAAAAAAATTAATACAAAATGCAATGTATTGAAAATCAAATAAGTGATGCGTAAAATTTACTCGAACATAAACCAGGTAGGTACACGTATATATTGTATACACCATAATAATACCAAACCAAATAACATTTATGAAAAGGGTTTCCCGGTTTAAACTTTGAATAGCGTCCAATATGACGGATATTAAAAAAATACTGAAATCCTGCTTTCCAGGAAATATTCATGCACTACCTTTTTACGATAATGATAAACTCTAATTATGTAATTTGTATGCAAATGTTACTGATATGACTTTATGACGAAACTGTTATTATTATGAAGGTGCGGACGTAGGTGAGTAGGCTTCCTGCTAACCCATAAACGATTACTCCGAGGGCTATAACAATAAACAAAACTGTGTCTTTGCATAATTTAGCTATGAGAATTAACTTTAATTATTCCATAAATTGAAACAATCGCCTCTCACATTATTAGCATTCAGAACGTAACTACAGTACCGAATAAAAGGGTCCAAATATTTAAGGTCAAAGTAAATTTGTTGGCAAATTGCGAGTTAATTCCACCCTGTTAAGAGTCCGTTTCGTTTGTACGCACCACTTCCCGACTTTGTAGTCGCAATTAATTTAGTATGAGGAAATCTTCATTCCCTGACAATGTTACAGCATTTACTTTTCTTGCAGCCGTGACTTTCATTTATAATTCAAAGGGACGTCTAAATTCCGGGACAAAATTCGTTACACAGTTCAATAAAATACATTTTATTTATTAACTTTGCCGTTTCCCAACGCTTATACCAACTTTGTTCTAAATGATTATGATTTTAAAGTAATATTGAGTGCCCATTGTTTCTGCGCCTATTAAATCGACTTTAGACTAATGGTGTTGAACAGTTTTGAATTAAAACCGAACATTTTCGTATTTGTATCAAATAGTTTTCAAAGAGTCCCCCGCAACTTACTACGAGTGTATGTAATAAACCACTCAAAAATTACTGTTATTTCTCGAGCCCCCTTCAAAAGTTTACCAACATCAACTTTCGATACAAAGTTGTCCATTTGACCAAGTAGCTATTTCAGTGGATAAATAAGAGAAGCATCACCCACGGGAGCAATTCATCACATGACCGGACTTTAAGAAGTGGCTTCCTTTTAAGCCGCTTCTAAAAGTTCAACTGCAACCTGGACCATATTTACATGATCATAGGGTATGCATTTGAATGATTTTCCTAAGGTGTTATACTGTACTGAGAATTCCGACAGTCCAAGAGTAATGCTCTTGTGAGGAGCAATGATTTTATTCCAGCGTCGGAAGATGTATGGACCGATTAGTCAATTGGTCTACGACTGTCGACTACCCCAGCTTTAAAAAACTACGTGATGTTGAGATGATTTACTTCTGACATCAACAAAAAATATTGCTTTTGACCTTTCGTAAGTTATTTCAGCCAGAAACTTGTGTTTGTACTTGTGTTTACAAAAAGTTTACGTAGATTTTTCTGGGGTTCTGGTTCATTATATTTGCGTAGCCATTTTGTCGTTAGATACCGTAATTGCTAATTTTTTTGGTCAATCTAATAATAATAAGAAATAAAAAATTTATGTAACAAAATAAACATCATTAATTTCATGATGTTCGAATTAGGCCAGGCAAACATAATCCGATCCGAACTCATGAATGTTGGCCTAAAGCGAAATTAGCAGGTTTCCCATTGTATGTAGTTAACTGTACAAATAGCTGATCAAACGGTCGTTAATAATGAACTATCATCATCATAATGTATAAAAGTATTTCTTGACTGAAGGTGGCATTAATTCACACGCACTTTACTCTTTGTGTATGGACAAAGTCTACTCTATAATAATGCGTCCATTTAATACAAATTAAAGCGCTAGATAGATGATTAACAGCAGTCGTCAAGCTACATTCTTGGGCAGCATGATCTACCTATGGCCTGAGTACTGGTACACGAGACTGGCGCATTCGACGAATAATATATCACCACTAACTTCACAGTGACATGGCATTATTTAGCTATAAAACACAGAACTAAAAGCACAAACATTGAGCCGCTTGAGCTATCAACTGACTGCGGAGGTAAACTACAGGAAAACGAGGGTGCCTAATGAAACGCGATTGTTTCCGCGCCGCACCTGATGCCGTGTCGTTGGCTTCTCTACCTGTATTCGCAACAAAAGGAAACCCACTGCCTGAGATGAAAACATTTCCTTTCTTCGCGTTTGCTCCGTTGCAGCGGGCCTTTGAACTTTTATTTAAAGGAATGACGTGCCCCAAAAAGCATTCGCCGCGGTTCTTCGCACGTCTGCGCTCAAATGACACGCAATTCGGGATTCCTATAGTTTATCGTCGAGAGTTTATCCGATAGTATGCGACACGATTAAACGATGATTATGAATTGTATACAAATGGATTCTAGAAAATATCTGGCGTATGTTACAACAAAATCAACAACTAATACATAATTAACGCTAGTCTAAATTGAATTTCGCCAATGGATAATTATTAACTTTATGTATAAGTTAACACCATGTAGATCCACTTTAAATATGAAACTCCAACGAGCTGTCCACTTATTTCCTTCTCAAGGAAATCTGGAGTGTTCTCGTGAGTTATCGTTAAACATAACACTAAATCTAAATTTGGACAGAAGTGTGGGATATAAATCTATGAGATGTTATGCGTGACTCGTGTGCGTGAGCCTTTATTTGCAATTTATTGTTAGGGAAAAGAGAACTCAGTGACCAGCAAGCGGAATAATAATCAAACATTTTTTTAAGACTACTGCTAGTATTTTATACAAGATAAATAGTCTTTGGGGTAGGATTTATTCTGGATCTGATAAATCAGTCATTTGGTTACAATAGTAGAGATATGTGGGGTGCCACCATCTACCGATTAGTATAGAGATAAGTCACGTTAATATGTAAAAATAATTGAATTGAATTGAACTGAATTGAATCGGGGTTTCATAGTCTCCACCTTTTTTTCTAAATCATAATTTTAAATAGTATTCCATTTTAATTTATTTTTTATTTCATGTTCATAATGTAGGTACATGGTAAAAAATAAACCTAATAGACGTCTATTAAGCTTTTTTATTTAATAAATAGTTCTCATACTCATTCTGTGCATAAAGTTGGGGAATTTTTTAACTTTTCAATGGCTCCAGTATAGGGATTATGCATGACATAAAAAAGTGTCTTACCAAGAAAAACGCGGTAGATTACCTATGCCTAGCTGAAAACTAGTCAAACGTTTTGTCGTTTAGCATTTTGGCGTACTTCAAAATAAAATGGCCACATTATGGCGTGTCACAGCATGCGGCAGACATTATCTTCGGAAGTGGCGACTGAGCCAAGTCGTTAGTGAATCCCGTCGTGGCGACACCCGGATCATAACTGTGGCTTTCTTGATCAAGATATATTACGGAGACATACGATGCGAGTGTCAAATAAAGTTCATATAAGAGGTACCTATATATAAGTAAGTTTGTTTAATACAACTAAGTATTATTATAAGTATATACACACAGATTGATTCGTAAGGTTCCAAATCGTCATAAAGTACGTTACATCTAGAAGTTGGGCAGTCTCTTTACTTTAGAAATATTTTGAAATACCAATGTTACGAATGTTAATTTGTTTATTAGATTCAAGTGTTTGACTTGCAATAGTGCGATTTTATTGCCTATTTACAATAAATTATTTCACTTTCACTTTGACTTTGATATTTTCAAAACTATACATACTGATGAAATCTAAAAACCAAAACTCCAACCACAATACACACGCACAAGTCCTACCCATTCATCCCGCGTAGCCAATGTAATTACACTATGTGCGTTCCAAATAAAGCACTAACTAATCTGAAACTGTTTGGGAAATTAATTATTCGAATGCAAATTGGGTAATCTGCAAACACTGAATGTCTGATAAAGTGAGTTACGTTTATTAGCAAGAAACTTATAGTGAATCTGAATATGGATGGAATGGTTCATTCTGAGTTAAACAGATTAGCTTTCTTCGACGAATTTTATAAACCACTAACATTGGCGTTCGTTAGTTTCTGAACTTCTTAGTCTTACAGTCTAATAAAACATGTGTAAAAGAATCTGAGTTTTTCATGCGTCCAGCAACTGTTCAGGTTTTCAGGCACACTTCAGCAGCCCATAAACTGCAACTACATTTCATATTGCTACGCAATATTTCGCAATTAAACATTTTTCAGACAGACCGTAATCTTAACCGCTTATACGAGTAGGTACGTTGTAGTATTCTAGGCGGCAATTTTTGTACAGTATACAATGTCTAACCAAATGACAAAAATGGCGATTGATAACCAGTTTTCATATCCTTGGAAGAGAGAAATCACTACCTTTTCCCAACTCTGAAGAAGATTTTTTTTGTCATTTTATTGTATAGTGTTTTAAAAATTAGATGTATATTATTTAATAATTAGACATAATCGAAGTCTTGCGAAAATTTAATCCCAAAGGCGTTGTCAGTGTCAAAATTAAGAGTAAAATAGAATAGCTTTACAAAACATTATATTATGCTGATACGAGTACATACAGTGCAATTGTAGTTTGTTAACAAAACAAATAGGTAAGTACACACTAATATCGTCACGCTTCGAGATAGTCGAAGTTACGAAGATGACGAAGAGAATTTGACGAAGAGCCTACGTTTCCTACTTTACTAAGTCCATGCCTGTATCCCGCGCCACTTCGCCACTCGTCCTCTTTCGGTCCCATATGAGTTTCACGTCATTTTGGGCAAATTTTTCAAAGCACAACTAAAATTGTTCGGCTTCGCAGCGCCGGGTTTTAATAACACTCGTTAACTTCTCGCGTAGTGACGGGGTGCGCGATTATTTTCGAGAACGCGATTTTTAACGAGTTGATTAAAACAGGTCGTATTTTTTCTCGAGAAATAAATATTCGCGTTTGCACAAGCGAAAATAGGCCCTTATTATGTAGGCTAATGAACCGTCTCGGTTGAGCTACTTATATATAATAATATGATGTTGTTATTTATAACGTGTTTGCCTTAGAATGTGTGTTATTCTAGCTCACTTTCTTTTTTGACAGTTGAGACAGTTTAGAATAGTTCATGAATAGCTACTTAAAGTGTTTGTGTTTTGTAGAGATATCGACAGAGACCGATTGATTTACAATAGCATAATAAAGTTCACACATAACATTATATTCTTACTAGCTGTTACATTACCTATTTAAATGCAGACGAAGTCGCGGGTAACAGCTAGTTTTTAATAATTTGTAAATGTCGACTTTATTAAAATTTGATATTGGATATCTCGGTTTCGTCATAATTATTTATCATTTTTAGAACAAGGCTTTACAATAATAAGTAGTACAATGTGTTCAAATGAAACCATTAATTAAATCATACAAAAGTATACGACACTAATCAACTGAAGATGCTCTATTCATACCACTTCTCAGGTTTCCAATATTTCCCCTGAGTACGGTGCCATGAAACTATTCGAAAAATTTAATTCTTACCCACTAATTTGTATGCATACCGTGGCTGCAAGTATATTAGAAATGCACCGCCGACCCTTGTGGGGCTTAAATAAAATGGCCAACTCAATTTCAGCGATCATAATAATTCAGCTATAAATGTTCTCTCTGAAAATAATATGACTTGCTGTAGGGACGATCGCGTTTTAGAGAAAGGAAGAAAAGCAAACTTAGCAATAAATGAATCAGGCAAGTGACACCGCGGTCCTAGTTTTAAAGCGGTCCAAGGTCTTCTCTTTCAATCGGCGGTATTATCGCTCAGTGTTGTCTCTTCAACATAATCATGCACGGAGAAAACTAACGAGATATATGATGTACAAATTTGAGTACTAATCCATATGAAATGATTCGTCGTCTCTAAGCCCCACAAAAATAGCCGACAGAATTAGTACTCGTTGGTACCGGCAGTAAACTAATGAAAAATGTCATCCAAGCTGGAATTGACGACCGACCAATTCCACCGCGCCAAGCACTTCCAACTTCCAACACCACCGAAGTTGTTCCAACCGATCGCTTACAAAGTAAACGTCTGGGACTCCATGAAATATGCATTAAATATTTACACAGCCCCAAGGCGAGCCGTTCCCTTGAAGTCGAACAGATTTGCAATTCACCGAACATCCTTTTTGAAAAAAACCCACTGAACAAAGCCAGGGTAGTCGTGGAATCGAAATGAACCACTAAATACTCACTGGGGCTGCGAATGAATGACTTTTAGCTCTTGCTTGCGTTTCTTTTTCAACTGTCCTTTTTAGGGAAACCTGAATATTACTTTTAGGGCTATAAGAATTGTTATGTACGAAAGACATCAAAAACTTCGCCTTCGTCTATCGCCGCCTCCAGCGAATAAAACGGTAAAGTGCTATTTACCATTAGTATTAGTGTTAACATGTCATTTTTGAGTTCTTTGGGTCGTAAATGCTATTTGTACAATTTTTTGATGCCGAGCTCTGCTGAGCTGTCGTTAAGCTCTGCTGAGCTGATGCGAAGCTCTGCTGAGCTGCCACCGAGCTCTGCTGAGCTGATGCCGAGCTCTACTGAGCTGACGCCGAGCTCTGCTGAGCAGCCGCCGACCTCTGCTGAGCTGACGCCGAACTCTGCTGAGCTGATGCCGAGCTCTGCTGAGCTGATACGCCGAGCTCTGCTGAGCTGACGCCGAGCTCTGCTGAACTGCCGCCGAGCTCTGCTGAGCTGCTGCCGAGCTCTGCTGAGCTGCCGCCGAGCTCTGCTGAGCTGCCGCCGAGCTCTATTGAGCTGACGCCAAGCGCTGCTGAGTTGACGCCGAGCTCTGCTGAGCTGACGCCGAGCTCTGCTGAGCTGACGCCGAACTCTGCAGAGCTGCCATCGAGCTCTGTTGAGCTGACGCCAAGCTAAGCTGAGCTGCCGCCGAGCTCTGCTGAGCTGACGCTGAGCTCGGCTGAGCTGACGCCGAGCGCTGCTGAGCTGACGCCGAGCTCTGCTGAGCTGACGCCGAGCTCTGCTGAGCTGCCGCCTAGCTCTGCTGAGCTGACGCAGAGCTCTGCTGAGCTGCCGCCGAGCTCTGTTGAGCTGACGCCAAGCTAAGCTGAGCTGCCGCCGAGCTCTGCTGAGCTGACGCCGAGCTCTGCTGAGCTGACGCCGAGCTCTGCTCTCTCTTTCTCCCTCCTTCTATTTCAATCGTTTTCTCCTCCTCTTTATCTCTCTATCTTTATACATTTCACTCTTTCTCTCTTCCTCTCCTTCTATCTCTCTCTTTCTTTATCTAATGCCCATTATTACTATCCTCTTGCCAAATTGCATTACGATCCGTTCATTTATTTATTGTTGTCCGTAGGGGGTGCATCTAAAGAATATCTCATAATTTCAACCCCTTGCTTTGCCCATTTTAGGGATGATTTTGCAAAATAACCGTTTATCTTTATTTCTTTCCAAAAGCCTAAATATGAATTTTCAGACCCCAAACTTAAGGAATTCTGGATTGCCCATACAAACTTTCAACCCCTAATTTCATCCTCTTCGAGATTATTTTTTAAGACAAAAAATAGCCTATGCCAATCTATCCTTACTCTAAATTTCATAGAAATCAGTCCTGCCGTTTGAGCGTGAAGAACTAACAAACATGACACACACTCAGAAACTTTCGGCTTTATAATATTAGTAAGATTTATTTTATTTTCATTATGATCTAAACGGAAGATGGTTACGCAACTGAAATTCTCGCAAAAAAAGTCATTCCAACATTTCAGATTTTTATTTTTATCATCGCCGATATCAACAGCTTCGAACATCGATATAATGAGCACAAATTATTATCGATTATTGTCATCGTACTCCCTGATTTATCGATATTAGATGGCGAATGGTAGCGGAACGACAGTTAAGAATCGCTCGTTGACTGTTACGTCCCCGCAGGCATTCTAATAGACTTCGCTACTGGATACGCGGATGTACGAATAGACTTTTCCTAGAAGAGATATAATATAATATAATGATTCAGCCTGTAACTGTTCCACTGCTGGGCAAAGTTCTCCGCTCACTATCGTGAGGAGGGTTAGGCCGTAATCCACCAAGAGGGCCCGGTCCTGATTGGGGGATAACATGCCTCCGAAATAATTCTCGGGCATGTTGGTTTCCTCACGATGTTTTTCGTCAACGAAAAGCAAGTGATAATTACGTACATATATTATGTTTAACAAAAAACACATTGGTACGTGCCCGCACTGGGATTTGAACTTGGCAACTCCGCTTTAGAAGGCGGACGTTCGACCACTAGGCTACCACACTTCGAATTCGAATATGAGTTATACATATAAATTATACCACACGACTGCACTGTTTAGTTTATATACACTCATAATTGTCAATACAACAGCTATATTGTTTTTAGATTTGACTGGCATGCTTATAGCAAAATTTCAAAATAACTGAACCACGGGAAGTGGGTTGTTAAATTTACTGGCAAGATTTGACTTCTTTCATATTGAATACTGACACAGTTTTTTATACAAAAAGCTTGTAAATTATGCCCCTATGAGGCATGGTACTTGCCCACAACACTCCCGCATTGAATAGCTATAAAGCCATATCTTCTGTGCGAGATCTGAGCTGCAATAATTTGTCGATTACTTGCTTAGAAATTCATTTGATACGTCGATTTCTTGAAAGTAGTCCGTGCAATAGTCACGGCACAGCACTACACTGTTAAAATAGAAAAATAGGCATATCTAGTAAATGTGCTGCCTGCTGAAAACCGTATCCGTATATTAAACGCATCAATTCGAGGCCCGGCACAGAGATAAGGCGTGCACTCACGATCTCGACGCGACAGATATTGCCCTCTAATGTAGTGCTGGTTCGGCAATGCCGTAGATATTGTGCCGCGATGAAGTTATGCGAGTGAAGATGTAGCATCACTTCGGTATGTGGAACCGGGGTGAAATCGTTTATCAGAAAGTCTATACCTTGTGGAGGCGTGACACTGAAATAAATTATGAATTTCCGATCTTGACATTGTAGTTATTGGCTTTTAGTGTAATACCAGGTTCGCATTGCTGGAGTATTTGACTATACGGGACAAGTCATGTCATTTAGATTAATATTTATGATGCTAGCTAACCAGGGTTTCAATTATGAAACTCTACTATCAGTATGTAGCGCGCCACGATAACGTACGAGTATGTAGTGTTATTTCTAACAAGCGTAAAAAGTACCACATTTCTTAAGCCTAAAATAAAACCAAGTAAAAGCTAAAGAAACTGTTTCAACATTTATTTCACTAATAGCTTCATTACTCCACACAATAATCCATCCAGTATTCACACATCGCCGTGCACAACGTGATTACAACGCACGAGCTGATAAGGGGGGGTCAAAAAGAGTAGGATTAAAAGCTATTGGCTCCCTGCCCATCCAATTTTCTTTGTTGACGTCTCCCGGGAGCCACACGAAGATTATCTTAACAAAGCAAAGGCGTCGGGGCAACTTCGCACGCCTTGAAACAATGTTATCCGATGTCGGACAAAGAAAACAATTACAACTTTTTTACTGCTAATACATTACGATACTTTGATGTTCTCGGTGTTTAGAGACGTAAACTATTGATTTGGATTGTTTCATTTTATTGGAATTAAATGTGTTTATTATTATAGACACACACTTTTACCACATACTTCAGTTTTTCAGCACACCTAAAATTGGGCCCCGCGAACGGCAATGTAGCGAAGTGTATCGCGCCTTTATTTGTACATAATAATAATGTTCAGTTACGTTCATTTATCGTTTATAGATTCAAATTCATGCTACAACACACCTATATAGCCTAATCCTACTGACGAAAGTGAGGGGAGGCCTTTGCTCAGCAGTGGCACAGACAGGCTGAATTGTTATTATTATTCACTTAATTTATTAACATTCTTAGATCTATAAAGTTTTTACGATACTTTTATATAAACCTAAAAACATAAAAAAATATTACAAAAACACCTTATTATCATGCATTTGAATTTTATTATAGTTAGTTACGTATAGTTTCTGTAAACTTTCTACGCGTGTTTTAGGTACGCAAGCTGCCCTTAGTTTTATTGCAGTTATACTAAATATCACCCAATAATTTATATTTAGTATAATTTAGAAATATGACTTCCAGAAACCAACGCATGCCAACACTCTCATCTCGGGCGTAATGACCAAAAACTTGACGCGTTCTTAACGACCGTCGGATTATTTCAGGCTGGTCCAATAGACATAGTGCATGCTCATATGACTCAGACATGCCATCATGGCTTATAAGTGGTGGGACTCGATATTAAGTGTTCCGAGACTCAGCTTTGAAGGCTGGAGTGCATTACTCCAGTTATAATTACGGCTATAGTTAAAACAAACTGTAATTTAAACTAAAATGTGTGGTAATAGTGAATCACAAGCTTTCAACACATTTATGTGTCCGTTATCAAATATGTAGGTAACTCCTAACTCAATTTCATCAACTAAAACCATTCTAGTAAGAGCTAAACTAACATTGGAATGCCACAGTCCAATAAATATCGATTCTCGATTCAATAGATGTCTCGCCACCGGTGGTGGCTATAAGATATTGATGCCCCAGATATCGGCACATCCTGTAGATTTCCGTCAGCTGAGTAATGCGTTCGCCTTAACGACCCTACGGGTACGTCAATGGGCGTTCGAATGTGTGTCAGCGGGTAACTGATGTCAGTTATGTCTTATTATATTAGGTATTATATATTTTATAATTCACGTTACATGTATACGTTCGCGATTTTCCACTTACATCGTTTGATGATTTATAATTTTTGTTTATATTTCATCTGTCTTATCTATGTACGCATAGTTTACCATCATTTGTTTTGTCAAGCTTTTCGTTTGTTGAGTGTTATATACTTTTGTATTTAAAACTGTATGCATTTACATAGGCGTGGTATTTTTATTACATTGGATACATTGGTTACATTGGTTTTTATATTGGTTTACATTTAAGTAACATTAGGATTAAATTTATTAATTAAAGATAATATGGGTTAATTCTCTGACAAAAGTCATAAGTGGCTTAAAATAGCTTGGTTGTCGACAAGAAATAAGAATATTAAGCTTTTAATATATGACGTTTAAGAATGTTTGTCTCCAAATTATTTCCAAGCCTTGTCGTCGTCAGCCGCGTATTGTCGCTGTCTCTACGAGTGACAATTAATTTATCACGAGATCCAATAACAGAGACGTCGCCGTGTCGATGCGCACATGCTGAGGACACGTTGACCAAATCAAAGGCAACCCTTCCGTCTTAGCACAAAAGATTTAGACCAGAGTTGAACAGATGAGTCTAAATATATTCTCCACAAATCGACGTCTAATCCTCGCTTTTTGTAACTAAATAACAAATTTACAAGTAGAATAATCAGTAATGCCAGGATTGAGAAAGAAAACGCGAGTGATGACGTCGATTTTGTCGAACGATATTTTAGAAACCTCTGTTTAAACTCTGGTCTAATCTTTTGTGGTAAGATCGTCAGGATCTATTTGATTATTTAGTAGTCACTTTTTAGGTCTAAAGAAGATATTGTTTTTATTTCTCGAACTTTAATAATAGTATTTAGCAGTTACTTACACTGTTGCAGAATGTCTATTATTTCTTTCCAGGCTAGCATTATGAACACTATCCTAGTGAGTAGCTTAGCGTCGATGTGGTCGAAGATCGCTACCAGAATACCCCGATAGGTGCTCGTGTTGCAATGTAATATCCCTTAAGTACTTTCGATAAAGCAAACTTCGAACTCTCGTACCTACTTTCGAACTAACATACATCAAACTCACCTACTTTTGATATAGCGTGCATCGGGATTTCATACTTCGAATTAGATAACTTAGTTAGGTATAATAGTCAAAAGTCAAATTGCATGAATGACTCGAAATTCGAAAATAGTTATGTTTTCGTAAATAAACTTCCATTACCTATAGTTAAAAAAAGTAAAAAAAAAACAAACCAGATTACGTCCAATATTTTCATTTTTGTGTTTCCTGAAATCTTTATTATAACTAGTCTTAAAATCAAGTTGATTTATTGATTGAGTCAAACTAACGTGTGTTGATTCTCAAATCATCCCATCCATTGTTAACTTATTACTTGCCCCCATTAAACAATCATTTGCAACCCCCTCCTGCTGAATGCTATACAGATGTTGCAACCCTAGTTTGCCCGGTTTTTCGAACTTTGCAAATATGTGCGCCGTAGATAAGGGTCTACCTGCATCAGGGATCCTAATGGCGCATTATGGCAGACAGTTTCCGGGTCGTTTCAGAGGGTAAGGGTTAAATGCTATGAACAAACTTGCATTCGCTATTAGCGTTTTGCGTTTGACGTTTTGTTTTTGGTACACATGAAAGCTGTTTCGGAATTTATTATACGTATAAAGTAGGGTGGGCCGAATTTTTTTTTTTTGGATTCTTGTAACGTAATAGTTGCAAAAGGGTGCTAAATAGGGTACAAATGACGTATGCAAAATATTATCTGTCGCTCTTATTGGCAACTGCCTCCGGATTCACTTTGAAAAATCGGAAAAATAAGTTTTTAGATGTGACTTCAAGAACCAAGAGTTATGGATTGTGTTCATAATATTTGCATCAGTGTCACATTATTTGATAGCTTATATGGTTTTATTACATAAACAAACCAATAAACGAGTAGACTAGTTAGTTTTTGGTATAAGATGAGAAGGCACCGATTGCACTTTTCACAAAAAAATCTCGGTTCGATCATGCCGCGGCTTATTAGGTAGGAGGTCGTACTTATTAAAAATGAAGCGCAAACCAAACACAACTAAATGTTCTTTATGTTATGAAACATGCATAGGTAATTTAAAAACAATATTGCTTACTTATGCAGACGTTCATATAAAGTATAAAGACTGGACAAGGCGACAGTTAAAATTAGGAAAAGGTACTCGAAAAGAACACATATTTCAACAGATTGCTATCATTATGATGCTTGAAAGTTAAAGATAATGGTCGGGAGTACCCTTTTCTATCGTTTAACAAACAAGAGTCATAGAAATCGTAAAAGCATATCACGGCAAGTGCAAATAAATGCCATCAAAAAAAATTATCATTTCTAAATTTATTTCCGTACATTACCGGTGAGACATCGGGTCTTTAAACGTTTAAAAGCAATCGAAAACCACCTATAAAGTAGACTTAGTAAACTATTCGTAATATACAGGTGATTAAGTTCCAACTAATAACCATAGTGTTACCAGATTTAACACCTCAATAGTTCAGTACCGATCAATCGTATCAGTATAGATTTCTTCGGCGATTTTCTTTGATTTCCTTGATAATTTAGCCAACAAATTGTCAGTATTCCCCAGGCAAGATGTCTCATACCAAACGGCCAAAGTGACCTACTTGGTTTCGTTGTATTTTGTATGTTTCGACGAAAACTCCACCTAAAAACTAAAGATTTTAGCAACTTACGATGTAAAAAATTACCCTCCGACTTGGTTTGCTACCGAAGCTCATCCCACTTGTAAGGATGGAGCACGACACCTGTGGACGCTGGTATATTGTGCTTCTAGGTATCTGGCAGTCTAACTCAAAGCCCACATCAATGTAGTAATTAAAAAAAATAGTTATTTCGCTTACCTCGAGAACTAGACCCGCGAAATCACATTCGTGAGCAGCGTGTTGTATTTTAAAGGCTCGAGCCAATAAGTAGTCAAATGTCTAACTCTTAAACATCCAGAACTTATCCTGTATGCAATTTATAACGTTACCTTCATCAATTTGTCACCTACATGTAACGGAATCTCCAGCTCTCAAGACTGCAAAAGACACGGAGTTACAGAATGTTTGATGCACATAAATGAGAGCGAGAACTGTTTCTGCTACGCCTACCTTGCCACATACAAGAAGTTGAAATGGTTGTCAAGACTGTTACTGAAACAGAGTGTTCTTTGTGCGATAAATCTGCAAACCAGGGTTAATAACGACTCCGATAGTCTCGCAAAGCGATGCGAAAATTTTAAAGTAAAAATCTGCAATAATTTCGCTATTCGTGTTAGGTATTATCTCGATGGGTAATGATTTATAATAATATTTTTAATTATTATAAACACAACTTACAGAGGTACTCCTATTAGTGCAAAATAATTGAAATTAATCTTGAATCTGCACTCCTAGGAATATAATTACAAAAAGTTCTTTTTGAAAATATCATGATTTTTCAAACTCAATCCGGAGGCAGAAGATAAGGTTCTATAGTGCTAGTTTTTTCAGAACATCTTACTCTTATAGCGTAACACCTTTTTACAACTATTACGAATCTATATCAGACATTTTTTTTTTCTTCATACAACAGTGGCCCACCCTAGTATAAAGTTATAATATAAACTCCAGAATTTAGACAGAGATTTGGTAGATAAATAACCAAGTACAGACTCCTTATTTAAAGGATTTTTCAGATGATTTAAGAATATATTAGAATATAATCGAAGATGCTTTTTTTGCTTTACTTTACTTTATTTTAAAATCGTTTGTGAGATAAAGAGGTAAAGGCCATGTTAAAAAAATTTACTTTGTTTTAACTTTCAGATCTTTCAGTCATTCGTTTTAGTTCGTTTTTTCTGGCAGACGGTTTTGGTAGTTTTAAAACAATTTCAAATACTTGTAAAACTCTTAAAACTGGCATTATCAGTCACTCACTTCAAACCGAGTTTAATACGCTTTGCAGATGACAAGCAGACCTTGCGTTTAGAAAAGAAAAATCATATTTTACACCACAATACAGCTGTAATCGACAGATTATGTAGCTGTAGCGGTGGACCGTTGGCCTTACATCCATCCATCTTGCTTGCACAAATATAATTTAAAAAAATACTTGGAGTTGACATAGAGCACAAATATTATGTCATTTGTAAATTAAATTGACTGATCTAGTTTATACAGCAAAAGTTTTTGATGGATGGATTTAACAGAACTCTACATAAGGTCGGGATTATAAATCAATAAAATAAGGCCGAGGATGATGATGTCCTCTTTGACTTATCCGTTAACGGGGAACCTTGTTAGTGGTCAACTATTAAGTACATCACACTAAGTTCGTCATTTTTCCCTCCCCCATCCTTATTATGTTGCAATATTTTATTAAAATATTAAATGTAGATGCTTTCTTAAAATAAAGAAGCACTTCCAAAATGTTAAAGTGCGCATAGGCGACAGGCGCGTGACACTAGTAGCACAGACTGCTATGTAGATACAAGTATACTAGTGTAAGTGGCTTGGAGTAGTGTAAGTACAAGATACATAATATAGAATAGGTAATATTTTTAAGCTTTTCGTTAATAGTTCGGAATTTAAACATTTATTCTAGCCACCTTATTCATAAACATTTATTAAACGTCACTTAGTATGACGCAGTACAATTTTTCAGTGTCCATTTTTAATAAGCCGTACATAAGTTTTTATGAATAAGGGGGAGATTTTAACATTTTGAAATTTGACATCACGAAACTTAGGACTTTTCCCTTGTCTCACAATGCCACATTTCGTCAACCCCTTCCCTCCACCTTAGCGTGTGGCGTACATTATGGATGGTCCCATAGCTCCGGAGTCCAGAGGTGAGAGTATAGGGTAAGGCTAGAGCTAGTAGTTTGACGGCACGTTTGGCGTAGTGGCTGAGCAATCGGAGTGCTGCGCTAGGTGTCGCGGGTTCGATTCCCGCCTGGAACGAATATTTGTGCGATCCACAAATATTTGTTTCTGGTCTGGATGTGATGTGTATGTGAAATTATATGTCTGTAAGCGGTACCCACGATACAGGAGCAATCCTAGTGTGGGACAACGTAAAAAAAAAAAAAAGTACCAGCAAGCCAGAAACATGTAGCAGAATAATGCGATTGTAATAAATATAAGAATACTTTAAGATGCTTCTTTACCCAAAAAATATGTCCCACCGCACTCAGGTGCAAAAACCAGTCGGAACATCAATCCTACTAATATTAAAAAAGCTAATGTTTCTGAGTATAGATGGATGGATGTTTGTTACTCTTTCACGCAAAAACTACTGAATGGATTTTGATGGAAACTTCACAATAATATAGCTTACATATCAGAATAACACATAGACTATAAATCATAAAAATATAATATAGTATGTTATCCAAACGCGGGAGAAACCGCGGGGCGCAGCTAGTACACTATAATACTAACAATTTCATTATCGACCGATTTGCTACGTGCTACGCTACTGAGAGTGTTTTGCGTACCCATAAAATGTAAGTGATTTTCAAAACAAACATAATTTGTAATTCTAAATTGATTGAATGGGACCATCTCTAATGCTGAGGCAGCAGGTGAGCGTGACAAATTTGTGCCCCTTTCTAATTTGTTAGGTTTAAGCTAACGGATAAGCAAACCTACCCCTTATTGTGACATCATCTGTTATTTGAAAACAGCAGGTGGGGATTAATTCTATTTACTTTTCAAGAAATGTAATCTTGTGGCTAGGACATTCAGCCAGTATCTCTCTAACATAGTTCAAAAAGTTGTCTAAGTACCCAATAAAGTTACAAGATTTAGGATAATATATGACACATATTTATAACCTCATTAGTTGTAGGCACTGTAGATATTAGTCTGAATTTATAATACAATCTAACAAAATTCTTTAGAATTGTTAATACAAAATATTTATCCATGTTTGTTTTAGTGCTATTGTTTCAAAGTGTATTTCAAGCAATGTATTTGTATATCTTGTTATTTTATGGGGTTATTCCAAAACGCATTTCAGCAAATAAGGGCTAAATGAGTGCATGAGATTTTTATCTATTTTAGTTTTTAAGCAGAAATGTATCCAGCTTTGTTTTATAAGAATGGATACTGTTGTACAATAATACCAAATTCAGAATAATTCATATAATATCTTAATAATCACTGAATCCATCAGCTGTTATAACATCCTGCTTAACTTTTTTGACTCTCTGTTTGCTCCTTTTTCAGAATGGATCTAGATAAACACCAAATTTTATAATATGAAGATAGTTTTAACTCTAGAAAAGGACAAAGAATATTTGTTACTGTGATAAACAGATCAGTATATTTCCCGCGCGGACGAAGTCCCGAGTGAAAGATAATTTCATTAACATAAATATTGATAGGCACCTGTAATCTTACCTGTATCAGGCTTTCTTTTCCTTTGCCTTTTGCTTCGTAGTTTCTTTTTTAGTTTGCAAGAGCTCTTGAAGGCTAAAATCGCGACTATTTTATGACTAGTAACTCCTCACCACACGATCCTTCAGCATCCTGAGACGATATAAAAAGAGGATCCAAGCGGTGATGGATGCGACCCGAGGGTAATCATAGAGCGGAATCTATATATAACATCCTGGACGAGGCCGCAATAGAAGATAGCGAGATGAGTTAAATCGTCCGTAATTTTATTTACACACTTAATGTATTCTAAGTAGTTAAATACCCCTTAATGTGTGTACAAATAAACATAGACAGGCGACCGCAGGCTTTGAAAAATGTAATATAATAATGTAATATCTCCTAATTAGTCAGTGGAGAGTGTGTAACGTTTTTCGTCAGGTAATTTTTTCAGTTTTTTTTTAATATTAACATACTACGTACCTGCTAACTCAACAGTGTCTTTTATTATTTTAGTGTATTTTTTACAATTCTAAAATAGCTCGAACGCCCTACAAACAACTAGTCGCTTGTACTCATAGAAGTTAAAGCATTGCGTGCCAAAAGTTAATCTGACGGTAGTTAGTACCTGTTTCATTCATTGTACACCTGTTACAAGGCGCCTTGTCTAATCTGACATCGGGTGAAACCCCAAACAACTATTAATTAAGAGCCCGGGGTCATCCCGACAAGACAGCTGTCTGCATCCCCCCTGCGTGCAAATGATTGACGGACTTTTTCAGAAAACCGGATGTTTGCTTAATGATTTCGTTGTGTAACTGTTGTGGGATGAGAAAAAAATTACTGTGAGATATTATCTCCGGGTTAAACAATTAAATCATAGTTTAAATAACTTAAGATAAACTGCAGTTTACTAAACCTATCAGCCAGATAGCGAGTAGTTTTAGTCATAGTCACTTTACTGAAACTTGCTAATCTACACTAAACTTGTTTATCCATGATCATAAAAGTTACGCAACCAAAGTGTAGGGCTCCATGAAACAATGTCTTAGTGATACCTATTCCCGTATCATCTTTGACGTGAATTCACGAACACATGTACGAGATATCCACCTGTACGTGTTATGACGTGAGAGCGTATTCTTAGAAACGTGATACAAAAATAACGAGCGAAATTTGGTAGTGAGCAAACATTATCCATACTAATATTATAAATCTGAAAGTAACTCTGTTTATCTGTTTATCTGTATATCTGTTTGTTTGTTTGTTACCTTTTCACGGCTAAACGGCTGAACCGATTTCAATGAAATTTGGTATAGGGGTAGATTGGACCTATGAGACGGACATAGGCTATCTTTTGTCTCAAAAAATAATCTTTAAGGGGATGAAATAGGGGTTGAAAGTTTGTATGGGGAATCCATAATTCCTCAAGTTAGGGATCTGAGAATTCTTATTTAGGCTTTTGGTAAGAAATAAATAAATACGGGTTTCAGCTTTTTTGCAAAATCATCCCTAAAGGGGGAAAAGCAAGGGGGTTGAAATTATGAGGTATTCTTTAGATGCACCCCCTACGGACCACAATAAACGGCTAAACGGATCGTAATTTAAATTGGAAAGTAATTAAGAGTGCGATGGGAGGAGGGGGAGAAAGGGGTAAAGTGGGGGAAAGGGGGAGTAGATGGTAGAGTGAGGGGAGAAGAGGGTAGAGTGGGGAGAAAGAGAGGGGAGAGCGGGAAGAAAGAGGGGAGAGTGGGGGGAGAAAGCGGACAGAGTGGGGGGGAAAGAGGGGAGAGTGGGGGGAGAAAGAGGGGAGAGTGGGGTGAGAAAAAGGTTAGAGTGAGGGGAGAGTGGGGGGAGAAAGCGGACAGAGTGGGGGGAAAAATAGGGGAGAGTGGGGGGAGAAAGAAGGGAGAGTGGGGTGAGAAAAAGGTTAGAGGGGGGAGAAAGAGGGGAGAGTGGGGTGAGAAAGAGGGGAGAGTGGGGTGAGAAAGAGAGTAGAGTGGGGAGAAAGAGAGGGGAGAGTGGGGATAAAGAGGGGTGAGTGGGGTGAGAAAGAAGGGAGAGTGGGGGATAAAGAGGGGTGAGTGGGGTGAGAAAGAGGGGAGAGTGGGGGAGAAAGAGGGGAGAGTAGGGTGAGAAAAAGGGTAGAGTGGGGTGATAGAGAGGGGAGAGTGGGGTATGAGGGTAGAGGGGAGAAATAGGGGAGAGTGGGGGAGAAAGCGGGAAGAGTGGGGGGAAGAGGGGAGAGTGGGGGGAGAAAGAGGGGAGAGTGGGGGAGAAAGAGGGGAGAGTGGGGGAGAAAGAGGGGAGAGTGGGGGGAGAAAGAGGGAAGAGTGGGGGGAAGAGGGGATAGTGGTGGGAGAAAGAGGGGAGAGTGGGTAGAGAAAGAGGGGAGAGTGGGGTGAGAAAGAGAAAGAGGGAAGAGTGGGGGAAAGAGGGGAGAGTGGTGGGAGAAAGAGGGGAGAGTGGGTTGAGAAAGAGGGGAGAGTGGGGTGAGAAAGAGTGTAGAGTGAATAGAAAGTGATGATACAGTGGGGGGAGAAAGAGGGAAGAGTGGGGGGGGAGAAAAGGGGAGAGAGGGGGAGGAAGAGGGGATAGTGGGGGGAGAAAAGGGGAGAGTGGGGGGAGAAAGAGGGGAGAGTGGGGGATAAAGAGGGGTGAGTGGGGTGAGAAAGAGGGGTGAGTGGGGTGAGAAAGAGGGGAGAGTAGGGGATAAAGAGGGGTGAGTGGGGTGAGAAAGAGGGGAGAGTGGGGGGAGAAAGAAGGGAGAGTAGGGTGAGAAAAAGGCTAGAGTGGGGAGATAGAGAGGGGAGAGTGGGGTATGATGGTAGTGGGGAGAATGAGGATAGAACGGGGGAGAAATAGGGGAGAGTGGGGAGATAGAGAGGGGAGAGTGGGGTATGAGGGTAGAGGGGAGAATGAGGATAGAACGGGGGAGAAATAGGGGAGAGTGGGGTGAGAAAAAGGGTAGAGTGGGGAGATAGAGAGGGGAGAGCGGGGAGAATGAGAGTATAGTGGGGGGAGAAAGAGGGGAGAGTGGGGGGAGAAAGCGGGTAGAGTGGGGGGAAGAGGGGAGAGTGGGGGGTGAAAGAGGGGAGAGTGGGGGGAGAAAGAGGGAAGAGTGGGGGGAAGAGGGGAGAGTGGTGGGAGAAATAGGGGAGAGTGGGTTGAGAAAGAGGGGAGAGTGGGGTGAGAAAGAGTGTAGAGTGAATAGAAAGTGATGATACAGTGGGGGGAGAAAGAGGGAAGAGTGGGGGGGAGAAAAGGGGAGAGAGGGGGAGGAAGAGGGGATAGTGGGGGGAGAAAAGGGGAGAGTGGGGGGAGAAAGAGGGGAGAGTGGGGGAGAAAGAGGGTAGAGTGGGGGGAGACAGTGGAGAGTGGGAGTGAAAGAGAGGAGAGTGGGGCTAGAAGGAGGGGAGAGTGGGTGGAAATAGGTGAGAGAGATTGAGTGCGAAATATATAGAAATAGAGGGAGAGGGAGTGAGCGAAGGAGGGAAAGGAAGAGATATAGACGGAGAGGGTGAGGGAAATAAATATAATGGATGAGATGGACAGGGAGAGGGAACGCAAGAGATTGAGAGTGGAGAGGGATATTAATGATAGAAAGATAAGGAAAGATATAGAGATATAGGGAGAGGGAAAGAGATGGAGGTAGAGGAAGAGAGATAGAAAGAGCGAAAGAGGGAGAAAGATAGAAAAAGAGCTAGAGAGGGAGAAAGATAGAGGAAAAGGGAGTGAGAAAGAGACAGATATATTCTTACCTATAACTGTTCCCCGCGACATCAATTGATTTTCTAAACAGTTTACATTTTATATAAAAACTAGCTGTTGCCCGCGACTTCGTCCGCGCGGACTATATATTTTACCATAATTTCAAATACTTAACTAAAAATAGACCATGACCTCGTTTTCGACATCGACATCCGATATGCGATATCCAACATGCTCGTACGACATCCACCATCTTCTATCAAAATTACTATCTTATATAAAAATCTAGCATTTTATACCAAAATCTAACATTTCATACAAAATTTACCATTTCCTAACAAAATCTACCATTTTCTACCAAAATACCATGTTCTACCCATAAGCTACCATTATCTACCTACTAAAATCTAAAATTTTCTACCACAATCTAAAATTTTGTTTCTAAATCTATTATTTTCTTACTAAATGTATTATTTTCTACCAAAAGCTACCATTTCCTACCAGAACCTACCATTTCCAATCAGAATCTACCATTTTCTACCAAAAAGTACCATTTTTAACCAAAGCTTCCTTTTTTTCCAAAATTTACCGTTTTCATCAAAAGCTACCAAATTTATCATTTCTACCAAATTAGCATTTTAACCAAAATCTACCATTTTAATTCCAAATTCACTATTATCTACCAAAAGCTACAATTCCTTCCAAAATCTACCACTATTACCAAAAATCTACCATTATTACCAATAGTCTACCATTTCCTACTAAAAACTACCATTTCCTACTTTAAATTAATCATTTTCTACAAAATCTACCACTTTCTACCTACAATTTAGGATTCATTTAGTTCATTATTAAAACCAGATAAAACACGTGTTTAAAATCTTTAAAGGATATAGATGCCAAGTTTGTAGTTGATCAAACCGATAAAACACGTTGTTCCATCCAATCTTTGAAACCCCTTTTCACCCACTTAGGGGTTGAATTAAAAAAAAAAGAAACTTAGTGCACACCTACGTCTTTTAAGGAATATTTGTGCAAAATTTCAGTTTCGAACAAAATCTGATGAAAAATATTTTGCAACCCCTCTTTATTATTTTAGGGGTTGAATATTAAAAAACTATGAAATATTTAAATAAATCTTTTAAATAATGTAAAAGCCAAGTTTGAAGCAGATTAGACAAAGAAAACACGTTGTGACACACAAACATTACAACCCCTTTTCACCCCTTTAGGGGTTGAATTTAAAAATCATATTGAAGTGCACTCCTATGTCACTTATGGCATAATAATTGATCCAAATTTAAATTATGAACTAAATCGGATGAAAATATGTTGCAACCCCTTATTCTCAATTTAGGGGTTGAATATTCAAAAACGATGAAACACGTGTTTAATTAAATCTTTTAAAGAATATAAATGCCAAGTTTGAAGTTGATCGGACTAAGAAAACACGTTGCTCCATACAAACTTTGTAACCCCTTTTCACCCCTTTAGGGGTTGAATTTTCAAAAATCCTTTCTTATTGCTCGCCTACGTCACATAAGGAATATTTGTGCAAAATTTCATGGTTCTAGACCCAGCGGTTTCGGCTGTGCGTTGATCGATCAGTCAGTCAGTCAGTCAGTCAATCAGTCAGTCAGTTTTGGCTTTTATATATATAGATAGATGCGAACGAAGTTGCGGGGGGTATCAGCTAGTATATTATATAGGTAATTCGTAGACATTTCGTAGCTGCTCGTAGTTTGTAGACAGTCCGATGTAGATTTTTCGTAGCTACTGAATAATATTTTATCGTAAAAACACTGATCGTTTTGGCATTCATACTATATTATTTTGTGATTTGAACAACATAATATTGGATCTGTTATCGAATCGTCAGAGGCCTTTAGGTGGCCATTTTATTTATGTTTTGTTGTACAATGTTATCTTAAACCTTTTGGTCTGTTACGCTAATCCGCCATACAAACAACATTCAAGGCATGTTATGAAAGTAATTTATTAGAAGCTTTACGATAAAGAATTGCGTGTTAACTAATTTATTTGAGTAAATTATAACATTAAGTTGGAGAGTGGAATTATGAAAGTCAAAGTCATCGAAAAGCAACTGAAACACTAAAAGGTCACGTTGCAACTTAAGCAATTATAGACCTAAAGCTTCCGTCAAGTAGATCGATTTTAAGAATAGGTACATACCGAAGCCACAAAGCTTTGTTGACTATAGTTCTCAACTATAAAACCGTTTGGCTGAAAATATGATCTCAGATGTACAATAAACGCACATTTTTTCGTTTGAGTCTCGATCAACTTGTCGCTGTCGTATCGAATGTATCCATAATAGGCCCCCAAGATGCCTCGTCAGGTGCTCCCAAATGCGTGAATTGCTTGTTTAACATATTTTTTTCGTGTCTGTCTCGTTTACGTTGAACGTAACGACTTCACGTTATGTACTCGAATCAGACTTTGGATGTATGAATATAAAAATGATTGTTCTTTTCGTTTGATTTTTTCACTTTCTACGACAACTGAATAATTTGATTGTTTAATTTCATTGTTTGAATATTTTTTTTTTTATTATTAAGTATTTATGTTATTGATTAAAAACAAAAATGTGAGATTATAAAAATGTCGATTCATTATTTCGTGTTGGAACCAATAATTAAAAAAAATCCACGAAAATATTACCAACTTAGGAAAAAGTATTTTTAAGCTAATTAACTTATTAGGAAATTATTATTAGGAAAAAGTATTTTTAAGCTAATTAACTAATAATTTTTTAATAATTTTGCTTTTATAACTTCTTCTGTCCACTCTCAAATGTGTAAATAAAAGCCATGGACAAGTAAAAGTAGCACAAAAAAACTATCAGGTTTACTAAACACCCGATATTAGTACTAAATAAAAAATGAAAGTAGCACAAAAAAACTATCAGGTTTACTAAACACCCGATATTAGTACTAAATAAAAAATGATAATAATCCTACATAATATACTTGTTAAATATGTAGAACCTGGTACTTCAACAGCTAAGTGCGTGTCCGTAACAAGCACAGCAGTCCAGCGCTAATACAATTTTAGCGCAATACCATTTCGCGGCTGGCTTCGTTCTTACTCCTCTTATTTATTACTTGCACACCGTACGTGCTCAACACGAATTTGTTTTCATAATATTTTCTCTGCCATTATTTAAGACTCCAACGGATTTTCCACTCTAACGCCAAAGGAAAAGGTTGAATTTTCTATAATTGTCTAGTAAAACATGTACATTTGTCTCTTTATTTACTTTATTGCGACATTTTATAATATTGTACGTAGATAAGGAGAAGACGCTCAACCGTTACAAAGTGCTTTTTGTTTGGAAATCATAAGGAACATTGACCTTTCAAAGTTTGAAGCATGATAATTTACTTTTACGGTTAAATAAATAAGATGGTTTGAATCGTATCACTTTTTATTAAAAGTACCATTGAGCAATTTCAAATAATACTCTACCGATTCCATGCAAATTTATACTGAAGCGGCTACTTACTTCTATTAATTCTACTTCTGCTGAGAAAAGGGATTGGTTGTAAAAATCTACTTTGCCGTCTGTTTCAGGGCATGTGTACTAGGGGCATGTTGAAAAATATTTTCAGTTAATGATAGTCTTCAAATCAACAAATTCATAGGGATAAGGAAATCAACAGTGTGTTGGTCCATAGGTTTTCACGGTTAAGAGTTTGGCCTTCACTCGAAAGTAAAATAGATCCAGAATAAAATGTATGCACTTACGGCCGAAATTAATAATCAACCCAATCCAAATTTTGCTATCTGGAATTGATATCACAATCTATTTTTACTGGTCAAACGTGCCAATAACCAATTCATCCAACCAAGAGATCGATCGAACGATAGGCAGCAATCCAAGATGGATTTAAATCTTGGATAGGAGATACAATATTAATTTCGGCCGTTAAACTGTACATGCGTGCCACTTACCATCAATACAGTGGTAGGGGATCTGTATCTTGAATAACCTAGAAAGATGAAAATTTAAATCCCAGGAAACGTTTGCTGCCTCTGCGCTCCAATGTCCATCTGTCCATCGAACCCACACCTGTCGCGTCTGAGAAGTTTCCGCTTCAACGTTAGTTCAGAACTCGTTTACATTTGTTATTGTTTTCGATCACCGGAGTTCAATTGCAAAGGAGAACTTTAATGCCAAATGTAATAGTGAAACTTTGTCATTTATTAACTTTGCGGTGTCGACAGTGGTTTGATCTTTGACTTTGAGTTTTATAAACTTATCAGTTTTTCTAGTAAGTTTACACTCATCTGTTTGTAAGTACAATTTATTAATAAGTACTATTTAGCTACACCAACGTCACATTTTGATTTTTAATAGTAAATATTTATTAATTTTATAAATGACGGAGTATTGAAGTACCTAACAGACATTTAATAAAAATAAATACCTCCTTACTGAGAACCTCCTCCTTTTTTGAAGTCTGTTAAAAATATGAAAGCATGCAGGTGTATAGTAATAACACGAAATAATAACGATAGTCAAACTAGCTAAAGATCAACTAAAAATTTATCCAAATTAAACGTACTCATAGCAAAACGCCTACCAAAATACATACTTGTGTCTTATATTTTCATAGCAGCGTCCTTTCTTTCCTTTTAGCAATTTATAACAAAGATCCAAATCTTGTACAAACAATACAAAATAATTAATCCTGCGTCCGGTCGCTTCCTATAAATCTTCTATGAATTGTGTCGCCGTATTTCAAAAGGCTATTACTTGTTAAAGAATTATGCACACATTGTGGCGCGCTCGGCGGCTTAGGCATGGTGGCTGCGAAAAGAGATTTAGAATATCCCAGCATTTTATTTATATCCTGGTTAATAATGTCCAATCCCTTTGTATTGGGCTCGGCTGTCCTAAGTACATAAACTTATACTAATAGTATAAATGCGAATGTTTGTGTGTTGGTATGTTTGTTACTTCTTCACTCTCAAACGGCTGGTGCAATTTTGATGACGTTTGGTACGGAGGTAGCTAACACCCTTTTTTTTTTTTTTTTTTTTTTTTTTTTTTTTTTTTTTTTTTTTTTTTTTTTTTTTTTTTTTTCGCTGGGAAAAATGCCTTACGCATCCCCCCCCATGGGGGATGGGGGGGGTATGTGGGACTCCCCGCCCTTGAAGAGGGCGGTATACCCACTAAACGACCCAGCGGCACTCCGGCATCGTCTTCTGGAGGAGGACTGGGAATCGGCCAAGCCTTTACGTCCAGTCCCCCGCCGACGACTGCCCGCCTTTACAGCGGGCCCACATGCCCCTCCAGTGGGAGGGGCCCGGGAATGACCAGGGGTGCTTGGTCATTCCCGCCCGACGGTGGTGGTGAAAACGTGCAATGCGGGAGAAGGCGCCCCCGCGCCTGTCTCCCGCTATTCACCACCGGGAAGGAGAGGGCGACGATTGTTCAGTCGCCCTCTCCGACCCGTTCTCCGCCTGCGCAGTGGCGCCGCGAGGGGGTCTTCTTCCCTCGCGCGCTCTGCCGCCTCCTTTTCCGACATCACATCTTCGCAAAAGGAGGCGACCGCTGTCCAAGCCTCCTCGCCCCCCAACATGGCGTTGACCACGCTGGGGAGCGAGAGGTCCGGCCCGACTGTGCCAACTAAGGTGCGGCGCTGTTCGGACCACGACGGGCACACCTCGAGGGTGTGCTGCGCCGTGTCCTCCGCCGCGCCGCAGTGGTGGCACGCCGGCGTCTCCTCCCTCCCGATCCGGTGCAGGCACGATCCGAAGCATCCGTGCCCGGATAGCACCTGCACCATTCGGAAGGAGAGGAAGCCGTGGGACCGCCCGAGCCAGTCTCGCAGAACTGGCCCCAGGGCGTCCAGCGTACGGCGGCCAAAAGTGGCGGTGGCGAGGTCCTCCGTCCAATGATGGACGACTGCGTCCCTCGCCTCCCACCGGACGGCTTCTCGCTCCTCTGGGGCGGGGCACTCCCCGAGCGCCTTACGCCCCGCCGTCCATTCGTACACTCTGGCGAGCACCCCCGCCTCGAGCTCCCAAGGCGGGGTGCCGGCCAGAGCGCACGCCGCCGCGAAGCCTACCGAGCGGTAGGCCCTCGCCACCCGCTGTGCGATGGCCCTTTGGGGCCTGCGGAGTGCGGTTGCATTCTCCCTCCTCGGGAGGGAGTCCTCCCAGATAGGGGACCCGTAAAGGGCCATACTCTTTAGTATGCCGGCATACAGGTGCCGGCACCGCGCCTTGGGCCCCCCCATGTTCGGGAGGAGCCATGAGAGGGCGCCCGCTGCTTTGAGCAGGCGCGTCGACAGCCCGCTGAGGTGTGGGCCGAAGCGCCACCTGCTGTCAAGCACTAGGCCCAGATATTTCATCTGGGCCTTCACCTGCACTCTGACGCCTTCCACAACGATGTGAGCGTCAGGGGGAACACGCTGCCGAGACCCGTGGAAAAAGACGGCCTCGGTCTTGTGCAGGGCCACCTTTAGGCCTAGCCGGCGGATCCTTCCCGCAAGGTAGCTAACACCCTGGATTAACTCATAGGCCTTTTAGTACTTTTATTCCAAAAAGAGCGGAAACGCCGCGGGGCGCAGCTAGTATTTTTAAAATCATAAATTAAGTTATATTATTCAGATCAGCGTATTTTTTACGACTAGTTTCGATCGCGTAAATTTCAAATAGTATTTGGGCCAGGTTTTCCAGGTTTTGTAAGGTATTATAGGTGCTCTGAAATCTGAAAGATATAACTATATGTTGTGAGAATGTGTTTCGCTGATAAACAAAACAAAAATACCTTTCTAAAACGAAATATAAACTCAAGGAAATAGTCCTTTCAATTATTACTGTAACTTCCAGCCTTAGCCATTATTGTGCGTATATAAGAAACCAACGGCTTAATTAAAATCACCTCACATCGTTATCACCTTCAACGGAACCCATTCCGAGCAATAATCACTCCACAAAGTCTCACTTAAATCGTCACAATAGGCCCAAGAATTATGTTTTAAAGGCAGGCACGCGACGGCCTAAGGCGGGTGAGTAACAATTACTTGGTCATGCAAGCCGGCCATCCATCACCTACTTGCGGGCTGGAGCCCTTGCGGACTGCGGTGCCACTGGCAATGGCTACTCTAAGGCAATTTCCGGCGAGCTTATCTGCGCCGACCTGCAAGCATTTACTTGGCGGTCTTAGCGTGGTTTGTTTAACAGAATTAATCCAGTTGACAACGATCTTTGGCAAGGCCGTGTTTGCGCTCGAGGATTGGTATGGCCCGGTTTGGACGATCAAACTCGGGTGTCGGTAACGTTTATGAGGTGTTAGAATCGCAAGGTGAAAATTGGTTTTCTTTATTTGTTGTCGTTATGTTTCTTTTCCTACGAAAACTCTTCACGTTTGTTGAGTAAGCATCCGTAAACAAACAACCTTTACCTTTTATTGGAATGCGGATGCAGAGTACCTACTGTACAGAGTACATCGGGGAAATCACCAAGAACAGTCTGTGCAATTCACCAATTTTCCTCTGAAAATGTAGTAACAGTCATGTAAAAATAGCATCTGTATTTGCGAAAATATTTGTCAGTACATTAGCGATACAAATAGGCCTGCGATGTTGCGATTGTCAGTTCAGTTTGTTTTCGATTTGGTTCAACAAATCGGACCGTGGATGCGAGCTTGTCGCAGCATTTGTCACACATCGATGGTTCTGTTCTATATCTAGGGTGCACGAAGCATCAGATGGACGGCTACTCTATAGACGTCTGTTTATTGAAAGTCCATAATATGATTTAAAAAATCCGTTTGGAGATTTACCACTGCAGGTAAAAAGACGATGATGACATAAATAATTAAGGCGGTACAATCATTATGTATAACTAATAAGTTATTCCATTTACGATATACCTAGATATTGTAAGTACTCGTATAATGTATAACGCGTTTAGGCAAACTCGGAAAACGTAATAGTGTTTCGATTGCATTTTATATCGGAAAAGATAGATAGATAGGTAACTCTTTATTGACACCAAAATATACAGAACACAGAGAGGTCTTAAAATAGGTACAATAGGCGGTCTTATGGATTAAAGCAAGCTCTACCAGAAAACCTTTGGATGGACAATAATATAGGTACCGAACTAATTTTTCACGATAAATAAATAAAATCTATATAAAACCCAAAAAAAATAATACTAAAATTCAATTATATGCAGTATTATATTGTATTTTTTTCAGCTATGCCCATATAAAATATATTGGAATAAATAACTATACATTATATTTGACTAGTGACCAGGGCTTGAAAACCGGGTTAATTTTCAAACCGGTTTCGGCCTAAGTACATAGGGAGTTTTAGATGCGGTTTCGTTCTACCTTTAACCTTCATTAACCGGTTATAGGTTAATAAAGTTCGCATTATAGGTTAATGTTCAATAAACCAATATTTACCGGTTTTTGCCTTAATTTGCCATTCTGTTGCAACAACGAATAACTATCCATTCGTAAACTTACATCTATCGGGATCACCGTGTTAAGTGGAAGGCTCGCGCCTTGTGTAATGATGGCCGATGGATAAGTAATTTTATCATTGTAATTATGTAAGTAGGTACTTAACTACCTGCCTTTATCTATTTTTCATGAATGAGAGGTGTTTTAATGTTTTAAATTAAAAATAACCGTATTCACCTTGTCATTATGGTAAAATATTATGATGCTAAAAACTAGGTCTAGGTAGGGACCAACATATCGGCAAAATATATAGATAAGTAAATTATGCAAGCTTAAAGTACCTATCTTCAGGCTCGACAGTAGCTTTTATGAAGCACGTACCTAATTAATATTTATTTAGCGTTAAAAATTTTACTGTGATTTATTTAGCGGATACTATAACTTCGTTCGCAGTTTTAACTAGCTACCTATATTAAATATCATACCTAATGTCAACTGTTAAGAAAATCGATTGATTTCACGGGTAACAGATAGGTAAGTATATCTCTCTATCTCTATCCTTTTCCCTCTATCTATCTCCCTCTCTAGCTCTCTTTCTATCTCTCTCCCTATTCCTCCATTTTTTCCCTCTCTCGCTCGAAAGACAGAGGAAGCTCTATCTTTCTCCCTTTACCTCTATCTCTTTCCCTCTTATTTTATCTTTATATCTTTCCCCCTCCCTCTATCTCTATATATTTACCTCTCCACTCTCAACCTCTCTCTATATCTCTCCCTCTATTTCTTTATATTTTCCTCTCAATTTATCACTTTCTTCCTCACTCTCGCTCTCTTTATCTCTCTCTTCCTTTATTTATATATATTTTCCACTCACTCTATGTCTCTCTCACTTTCTCACTATCCATTTATCTCCTTCTTTCTTCCTTTTTTCTCTCCCTCCTTCTTTCGATCTCTCCCTCTATTTCTATATATTTCCCTCTCAATCTCTCTCCCTCTCTTGCTCTCTTTTTATCCTTCTCTTCCTCGCTCTCTCTCTCTCTCTCTCTCTCTACCTCGATCTCTCATCATCATCATCATCAGCCTGAAGACGTCAACTGCTGAACATAGGCTTCCCTCTTAGAGTGCCACACCGAACGACTATTTGCCACTTGCATCCACCGATTGCTTGCGACTCTTTTCATGTCGTCGGCCCATCTAGTAGGCCTACCTACGCTGCGTCTTCCAGTCCGTGGTCGCCACTCTAGAAACTCTTCCCCATCAGTTGTCAGTTCTACTAGTGATGCGGACTGCCGATTGCCACTTCAGCTTGCAAACCCTGAGGAGCTATGTCGTCAACTTTAGTTCTTTGGCGAATATCCTCGGTCCGGATTTTATTGCGCAAAGAAACTCCAAGCATAGCTCTCCGTTGCTCGCTGTGTCACTCTGAGCTTTTCCAAAAGGCCAGCAGTTAATAAGGACCACAACTCAGTCAGTACCATAATTATGTCATCATTGGTAACATGGTTGAAGACCCTTGTCTTCAGGCACTGTGGAATTTTGGACGAGAAAATGTCACGTAACTTTCCGAACACTGCCCATCCGAGTTGGATTCTTCGGGCGACCTCTTTGTCGAAGTTGGAACTGCCTACCTGGACGATCTGGCCAAGGTAGGTGTACTGGTCAACAACTTTGAGAGTACCATTCTCAACGATTACTGGCACATACAACATGGCCATTGGACATGACTTTCGTCTTGTCCGTGTTCATTTTCAGACCCACCAGTTGGGAAACGCTATTGAGTTCGCTGAGCATAGTATTGAGATCCTCCAGGGACTCTGCCATGATGACTACATCATCGGAAAAACGAAGGTAAGTGATGTATTCACCATTGATGTTGATGCCGAATCCGTTTGAGTCCAAGAGCTTGAAAACGTCCTTCAATGCGTTTACGAACAGTTTCGGAGAAATAATATCTCTTTGTCTCACGCCTCTCTGCAATGGGGTATGTTTTGTGCTCTCGCCCTGTAGTCGGATTGACATGGTGGAGTTAATATACAAGCACTTCAGCACTTTGATATACCCTATACTTGATATGGCATTGCTGAAAGGACTGAAATACTGCCCAGGTCTCGATTGAATCGAAGGCTTTTTCATAGTCCACAAACGCCAAACATAACGACTGATTATACTCCTCAGTCTTCTGTATAATCTGGCGGAGCGTGTGTATGTGGTCTATGGTGCCAAAGCCTTTCCGGAAACCGGCTTGTTCGGGAGGCTGGAAGTCATCAAACCTGCGTTCGAGATGGTTCGTAAGGACTCTTGAGAACAGCTTACACACATATGGCTCTTATTTCTTTATTTCTTACCAAAAGCCAAAATATACATGTTCAGATTACTAACTCAAATAATTATTAATTACCCAATAGAAACTTTCAACCCCTATTTCATCCCCTTCTAAGATTATATTTAAGACAATAGATAGCTTATGTCCGCCTCATATATCCAATGTATTCCTATATCAAATTTCATTGAAATCGATCCAGCCGTTTGAGCGTGAATGACCAACAAATACACACACACACCCTCACACATGCACATTCACAAACTTTCGGCTTATTAATATTAGTAAGATAAGGCAACTCTTTATTTTGGATGACGAGGACGTGATCAATTATATCGTCTTTGAGATACCTAATCGCTCGTTGTGTTATAAAGAAGCGTTCGTCAGGTCAGATAGTTAACAAGTTAGTGCGCGTTCGAGCCACGTGGCGCGGAGCGTACCGACCGTTCCGTACTTCACCAACGCCGCGCCGTCCGAAGCCACGAGACGCGAGAGCGAGTCGGTGCCTGTCTGTTTACCCACCCGCCCTAACCTCTCCCGCACCCCGCATACACGGCTGATCTTGAACCACTGGCATCGCGGATTTTACCGGTTAATTATGGTTTCATTAACGCTCTTTTTAACGTTTTCACTCGGAACGAAATAGTCCAAGAAACCGTTATCCCATCAAAAACATTACATGTACAAAAATGCACAAGTCTCGCAACGCAGTTTATCTGCCGTAAAAAGTTGTGAGATTGAATGTAAACCAAGTCGGTTAATTTCAATACCTACCTATACCTATCTATGGGAGCAGTTATATCTTTATTTCTTTAGTAAATAGAGGGACTTGGCAATTGCACACGGCAACATAAATCTATGTTAAGCGCTTTGTGCTTGTATTTGTTTGAAAGTACATCTATACGGAAGACTATATTTAGATTGCCTAGTAGATTATGCTGCCGTGTACAATCGCCAAGACACTCTATTTACTAAAGAAATAAAGATATAACTGCTCCCATAGATAGGTATAGGTAGGTATTGAAATTAACCGACTTGGTTTACATTCAATCTCACAACTTTTTACGGCAGATAAACTGCGTTGCGAGACTTGTGCATTTTTGTACATGTAATGTTTTTGATGGGATCTCATTTCTTTTTGTAGGTTTTCTTTCTTTATTTCGTTTTTTTGCGAAACACCCATCAACGCGCGCCCCGCGCCTGCGCGGCCGGGGCCCCTTGCGACATAGGTCATGCTCATAGATTATCATGAACGAGTGTCTTTGCGTCTCCACAGATGCGTATTAGGTATAAGGTACCTAGGTAGGTACCTATTTTAATGTACCTAGGTAACGAATTTGTTCGACCTATAAAAGTGTAGGTAGGTAGTATAGGGATTTGTATCTCTCTATCTGCGGTAGGTGTACCTATCGTGCAAGTTTTTAAAAAGCGCTCAACTGTCGAATTTCTCGAAGCCATTTCTCATTTTTAACCCCTGTTACCCATTTCATTCAATTTCAATGAAGTCTAATTGTGAACTGTAAAAGTAACTTTGTAATCACATACAATTTAATAGGATTTATATGGGAATACAAAGTTATTTATGCAGATCATATATCTAGAAAACGGGATGAAAATTATGGAATGTCAGAATTTTTCCATGGTTTATAGGCTAAACAATAGCTATATTCAAAATTTGAAACTTGTGGGATGGCTAGAAGTACCTTAGAATTTTGATGATCGGTGAGTCAGTCAGTCAGTCAGTCAGTCAGTCAGTCAGTCAGTGGGCAGCAAAATTAAGGAACTTTGACTTGCAATAATTCTTAAACTACTGGTTCAAATTTGATGTAACTTGGATTATTATCTGTAGACGTGATGCCCTCTTGGTCACTAAAAATTTAGGCTTCTAGTTTTATCCATAACGAAGTTACAGAGGGTCGAAAATGGCCCGAATCGCTTCGAGAAAAGGATAGTACGGCCGTGCCTTTTGTTTTGCTCGACTTGGCGGGGGCACTGCCGTGCCCCCAGATTTTAACGTTTATAACCGGTATATTTCAAACCGGTTCGAGGCCCTGCTAGTGACGTTCGCATTGTGAATTATTTTCAACTAACGCTGATTGGATTCGGGAGTATTTGTATTATGCATTCGTTGTCCAATGGTTATCCATCACTGTAACGTTATGTGACTAGTTTGATCAGATTTTTACAAACCGATGACTGCCATGATTAATTCTATACTTACTCTGTACATTTACAATTTTACATATTCAAAACTAGGTTACATTTTGATGCATCACCCCAAATATGAGATAATGATAAAAACATAGTAAAATACTTAACTGTTGATATCACTTTATATAGATCACAAACTTTTGGGCTGATCATAATAAACTGTTTCAATATCTATATAATACTAATTCAGACTTTGAGACAGGTTCAATTTATCTTAACTTAATTAACTCACTACACTAACCGTCTAACCACAAACTAGTAGACCAGAATTAAACAGAAGTTTCTAAAATTTTGTGCCCCAAAACCAATGTGTATCACTCGCGTTTTCTTACTCAATTATGGCATTTCTAATTATTTTACTTGTAAATTTGTTATTGAGGTACAAAAAGCGAGGATTAGACGTCGATTTGTGGAGAAAATATTTCGACTCATTATTATGTTCAACTCTGGTTTAAATCTCTTGTGGTTAGACCGTAATTGTTTATAAGTATGTATGGGGTCGAATGTTGCAAGTCAATTGAGATCCAACAACAACAACTTAGGTACTTTGCATGCCTATCAAGTTCCAACGGTGACACAATACGATGGTGACAGGAATCTTATGATACGGATGGTAGACTGCGGAACTCCTGATTATCTCACATTGATCGATGGTGTTCCGGGTCATTTAGATCAGCTTTGCAGTTCCGTATTACGTCCTATAACAAAAGAAGAAAAATAATTTAAAAGAAACACAACTTTGGAACGAAATTACGTAATAGCCCACTAGTATCGTTACTAAAAATAGAAAACAATCATTAAGGCGCGTGACCAAGCAGAACTCATTGGCCCGAGTTTTTCCTCATCCATTGAAATATGAAACGTTTCGGCATAAATAAGCAGAATCACATATTCTTAGAAGCTGTCGGCGGATTATTACTCGAGTCAGTTATGTATTATTCATAGTTGTCTGTACGTATTACCACTGCCATATTTTAGGATGACTCCCCCTTTTTATAACAATAAGTAATCTGTAACTTATGGTGCTGCGTACGGATGCCATTAGTTATGATTTTGGTCTCAGCTTGGATGGTCATTGCGATTTGTGTATAAATATATTATTCCAATAAAACTTTTATGCAAAATTCGCATTTATTTTTACAAGTTGTTCAAAGTCAGCCAAAACACTATATAGGAACAGAAGCTCCATAGGCTGTCACCGTAAAATTATATTTTCATCGAAATTTGACTAGCATGCATATTTGCATAATTACAACTCAATTGTACGAGTACGACGCTAAACTTGTAACCCAACTCGAAATTGATTTGTGTAGGTAACTAACTATTAGCATTATTATCAATCGTCACCTAACACTTTTTTTTGAGGGGGGGAAATGCCTTCGCACTATCCCCTTCCGCCACGGGGGTGGCGGAAGGGGATAAGCCTAGGTACACACAAGGCTTGCGTTTGACCACATTTCGTAATGATGCGGTTGACGATAATATAGTCCTAATTAAGTAAAATAAAAATACACAAAGGATTGTAGTCTAAATAAAAAATTAAACTATAATCTACATAATATTCCTCGTAAATATACGATTAAATTGGATCCAAAGAGTCATTAAAAAGATTAATTACACGTTTTGTTATTTTATTTAGTCTAAAACCAAAATAAGACGTTACAATTTGACATAAAAATTAATGAAGTTCTTAAAAATTTATGAAGTTTAAAAATTAATGTGCAGTTTTCAACAGCTAATGCGAAGTTAGCGTGATGATAAGATTGTATTGTTCTAAGCTCTCATTCCGAGGGAATGAATACTTGTTCATTCTATATTAAGACGTGAAGCAGAGTAATTACTTTAATTATTATAGCTGGGAGTAATTGTTATTATTTTCATCCTTGTGTAATTTTGTTGAGAATTTGAATAGAACATTTTACCTAAGTATTAAAAGTTTATTTTACCTCTAAGTATCAAATTGATATTGTAATGGCTAGTATAATATTGTATAGATGATAATACCGAAATACCTACATAGCTTATATGCATGCATAATGGCTATTCATTTAATTATTGTCGCATTTTTATTTAAGTTAATGGGTTCATTTTTATTTTACTTTGGGTAAATAATAGCATGTGACGAGCCCTAGTTAAATTCCGATCTCTATCTAGAGTTTGTTATAATCAGGAACTACGAACAATAACGGTCTACGTAATGGTCTACGCCGTAGATCGTCTGTTCGTAAATAAGTACCTCAGTACCGTAAATCGGCAATACAGTAAATAATATGTAGTCCGTAGACCTCTACAGACTATGTTCTTATTGTATGGTAAAGTAATATTGGAAATTAGGTAGGAACTCTATCGACTTTTACTTTGACTGTATCTTGAAAGCTCTGAAATCTCACTTTAATGTGTGAGAAGCTTAACTCGCCCACGTCTATGCCTATTAGTGGATGCAGAGAAAGTAGGTGGAGGTAAGCGTACCTTCGGTAACTTTACTTTAAAACTTGTTGGTAGTTTCCAGTAGGTTTATAGGTAACGGCAAGTTTTGTTAACTTATGAAAGATTTATACATGGTTGATGATTTTAGTGCGGTCGACTGGATTTTGCTTGTGAAGATGTTTCCCATAAGGTTCATTTTCGTTTATAAAGACGAAATATTTTTCCACTTTTGAGCAAAACTCTAGACCAATTCTATTTTGTTCTATTGCTCTGCAATTTCTCTTTACAGCAAAAAGTTTCACAACTCTTTCAACACTTATCAAGCACTGCAATTACTTTAATGACGAAAAATATGCAATATTGAAAGAATTCTGTAAAACCGGTTGTTAGAAAAATCTGATGTATGCATACAAAAATTGCTAATACCTTGTTGGAGCACAATCTCTGAATTTTGGATCTAGACGTGATTTTTTGTATGTATATACCTTCATGAAATTTTTAGAGCGACACCAATTTATTTTAGAAAACTTTTTCGTCCGAAAATGTAGCATTTGCTTATTTTGTGAGCACAAGAGAGAACATTGATGAATTTATGCAGACAAGCAGCAATTGTAATCAGATGCGCTACGTGTTTGCGTCTCTTCTCTACTGTCTTTTGATAGCGTCTGGACGATTCAGACAGCAAGTCTAAAAAGCCATTTGATATATACCTATAGTAGTCAGCAAGTCTATAAAGCTATTTGATATAGTCATATCCGCGTATCATGAAATGCAGTATTTTTTCACAGACAATCTTCTCACAAGCAATTTTATTAAAGAATCCAAATATTTAATGGTCACTTCACTTTCTATCAAATGTTCCAACCGCATCAAATCAATATCCATTAGGCACAATATCACGACCAAATATTTGACTGTGCTTTTATTAAACAAATTATTAGTAGTATCAATACAGTAAAGAACGTTCAAATATACATACAGTAAATATCCGAAAATAAAGTTGCATTCGAAAATGTTCAATCGGAGCCATTTGTTGAAAATCCCGCACAAATAGCTGAAACAACATCAATTCCGCTGCAGAAATGCAATCAGTTGCACACAATACTTTTCTCGGTCACAACATGACGCCGGTCCGGGCCGACCAATAACCGGCACTGGAAATCACATCATCTGCCGCTATTGAAAACGTAATAAAACTGACCAGTAGCCTGTCGGTGCGGGATTCACTTACTGGGTTACATTCTAGGGTGTGTTTGGATCTAAATGTTTTGATGCTGTCATACCTAAATATGCAAGAAGCGATAGGATCGCCCATGGTACTTATTATTAAGTTTGTTCTTTCGGATTTACATACATTTTGGTGTCAATAAAAAGTTACCTATCTATCTATGCATGCAGGTGGATTCATATTAAGTAAAGAGTGTTGGTGCGAACATTAATCTAAATTAAATGAAAACAAGAGTCGGGGGGTATCATGGCCAAAATAATGTCGGCCAAATGGTCGAACTGCCCCTACTCTATTTGATCTATTTTTGTAAGAGAGGATTCGGTCGCACGTACATAGTACAGTCAGATATAATATGAATTAATTCTCACTTTCTCAGAAAGTACTAGGTTAACATAAACTATAAGGAGGTATATATACGAAGTCGCTAGGAGTTGATATTCAATGACAGCTACCATAACGTTGTATGGCTTGCATCACGCAAGCAAAACCCAACTAGGTGAGTTTCGGTGAGGATTGCACAGCTACAGCTGCTTTATATAGATTTCATTTAAGAATGTAATCCGATCAATGTATAAAAGATACTAAAGCAAGATCGATCGTGCTGCCTGCTGGTATACGAAGTCGCTCTGCGGTACATTTTCCTGATAAGCGGGTTCTTATCAGAAGGAGATCCTGGGTATGCGGCACGTTCCGCTCGACTTGCATTATTGGAACGTATCTTCTGTGCAAATCTATTTTGTTTTTTAATTTAGCTAAGTGCTCTGAATATTATTAAGGCAACCATTCAAGGAGCGGGCTTCGTTACTTGTTATTGCCACTTGAAGTTTACGTCTTTCACTTCTTATTACCTGCGTTTAGCAACCTTGAGCTGGCTTCGCTTAGATGTGTACCTTTTTTATACGCTCACACAAAATGGTAGAGGGTTTCTGGCTGTAAATATTCTGTTCTTTAATAACCAGAGAACATGCCCTATTTCTAAGCAAGGTTTCATGAAAATATTTTGTTTTTATGAAATATATCTAGGTTGTCTGTTTGTCTATTATATACAACGATAACACTCGTAAGTATAATAAAATAAAAGGATTAAATTAAAATTAGATTAAAACCAATTTTAACTTCGTACTTCCAATGAGGGATGACTGCTAACTAAGCCCAGATGATCGATAGATTAATTATTAATATGTCGGGGAAAACCGCGTATGAGGAAAATTGATACTGACACAGAAACTCACTCGTAATTTGATAAAGCCTACAGAAAAGCTTTCATATATGTATTAATTAGATTAGAGTAAATTATCTAAGACTACATTTGAAATTTAATTAAAAAGTAGGTGTAAAAAGCGCTACCAGTAGGCAATGTTTCTAAATTATAAGCTAGCATTATAAGTAATGCCTGAATAAAAATAACTGAATAGGTATTAAACTGAAGAACTGAATAGCGGTGGTAGCCTAGTGGGCGAACGTCCGCCTTCGAAAACGGAGGTGGCGAGTTCAAATCCCAGTGCGGGCACGTACCAATGTGTTTCTTGTTAAAACATATGTACGTAATTATCACTCGCTTTTCGGTGAAGGAAAACATCGTGAGGAAACCAACATGCCCGAGAATTAATTCGGAGGCATGTTATCCACCAATCCGGACTAGCCCCCGTGGTGGATTATGGCCTAACCCTCCTCACGACAGTGAGGGGGAGGCCTTTGCCCAGCAGTGGGACAGTTACAGGCTGAATTATTAGGTATTAAAATTATATTATTATGCTGACGATTATGAAATAATTGTTATAGTAAAAATTTTCGAACAATGCCTAAAACATGCGGAGAAAATGTTAATTCACCTTGCAGATTACAGTAAAAAAGTCCAAGTGACAAGTTGACGGGTTGCGTGTATTTGGGGGCGCACAAGAGGGTGCATAACCTCTATTATTTTTCAATTAAGCGCGATTAGCGCGATACCACTTCGTAATACTGCATTTCGTTGATTTTAATTCTATTTGGGTGCGGTTATATTTTAACGAAATTACTGCTCTTTGACAGACAGTTCACGGATGCCATTATGTGGAGTGCTTTCCCAATTGCTTTTGGAACTGTCTAGTTTTCTATTAACGTGCCAGAGTTTCCGTTTTAGAAACGTTAACTGTGTTTTAATCGGTTTGTGTGAAATGGTCGCGTAACGAAAATTTTGTGATATGCCGAGAATATGTCTTACCGCAGTTTTTTCCATTAAGTATAGTATAATTTGTAATAGATTATTTAAATAATCCTTCAATACCTTCCCTTTAGAAGAAACATTTGTAGTTTATGTTTTAGTAAGAGACAATTGATAGGCAACGCAACATCAATCGTAATAATGACGCAGATTTCGACACATTATAAACTGTTAGGACTTACATAGTTACATTATAACTTACATAAACGAAGTACCCTAAAATTAAGCCTAAGCAAATATAACTAGGTAATAATTATTCTCACAGGACTCTTGTAGGCAAGCTCGAACATTCACATGACCTATTAAACTCACGCAACATAATGATCCTCGAACACGACACTAGTCCTACTTTCTATGCTAATGTATGGTAAGTAATATTGAACAATGCTCGCATCAGGTGCAGCGGCTGTAATGTGTCACTGTCGAGTACAATTGTCAAGGGTACAAGTAGTGAGGTATGTAGGTAGGTACCTATACTTAGCTGTAGCGGAAATATCAAGTTAGGAATTCAACCTAAACTGAAGCGCAGGGTACACAGCTAAGCTAAGCAAGTAAACTGAAATATATTAGACTAGAAGCACCTCGCGGTTTCACCCGCGTTAACTACTATCCCGCGGGAACCATTAATTTTTAAGGGATAAAAGGTAGCCTATGTCACCCGGGGATAGCATAGCTTCCCAACAGTGAAAGAATTTTTCAAATCAATTCTGTAGTTTCGGAGCCTATTCATTACAATCAAACAAACAAAGTTTTCCTCTTTATAATATTAGTGTAGATAACCACAATAGTACGTGGAGTCCCTCCGCGCGGAAGAAGTGAAACTTCGTAATTCCCTCTCGCTCTGCCTCTTTCTATTCCCCCTCCCCAGGAGCGTTGAACGTTTAACGCAACTGTGCTTTCATACCCTGTCCATGGTGGCGTTAAACGTTTAACGCAACCTTGTTGGAAGTCGCATTAGAAGTTTCACTTCTAAAACCATAAATAATTAGTAAGGCTTGACTAAGCTCAGTTCACTCTGTTGCCCGTGTGCCTCTAGTCACGCCGCGAGACTCAAGTTAGCAAAATTTTCTATTAATGTATCTTTTTTTTTACCCTCGGCTGGACCATTATTTTCCATTGATCTCGTTCTTATGCTTTCTGTGGCCAATCGTTTGAAAGAATTCAGGTCATCCCGGGATCCAAGAGTCGACCTAAGTAATTTATGAATCGAATTCAGCTTAAAAAGCTTTTAGTCGTGAACTTTATTTAACTTAAATCGGATTATTTGAAGTTTTTGTTAACTTTCGTAACGAAGATAAACATAATTTATGGATAAATAATTTACAAATTATAAATACAGAAAATCATATCGGAGATTTAGAATTTCAATTTGTGATTTTTGGTGAATATGTTTGCTCCACCTAATAGTTTTTCTACGAACCCAAAAATATTAATTGGTTTGGTAAGTAACTATACCTACTATATGAATCTGCCGTTTGAAAAAACTCAGACCAAAATAAAAACAAACCAACGAAGTGGCGGTGGTGATAGCAAAGATTAAGTTGCATTTTTAGTTTTAGACTCTTTCCTGTTCTGTTCACAACTTACCCAGCTTGCTAAAAGGAGCTTCTTATTTTTTTCCAAAAGTGATAATATTTGACCTTAACCTGTGTACACTTCAATTACGATCGGCGCGATTGTTAAAACACATAGAAAACTAATCAAAATACCGATATTCAAGATCGGCAAAAATATATGAATCACCTCGTAATTCAATTAAATTGAGTCTCCAAGATGAGACTCCAGAGATAGGCAACAATTTTAAATGTGGTGAACCAATTTCACGCAGTGCGACCACTGGCCGTCGTTTGAACGCCAACAGGCCTGAAATGAAATATTGCCGTCTCTAATCCCCGACTTGAGTTTAATGCGAATTTTCATTGTGAAACATTTAGGCGACGAGACGGAAATGTAGTTGAAATTGAAGCTTATGCGTGTAAGAATTTAGGTATAAAGTTTTATTTTGTATTGAACGGTAATTGCAATTGTGATCACGTGATCAGAGATAAAAACGCGTTAATTCGACGATGGTAAAAGCCACATAAGTTAAAAAAGCTAAAGAAAAAAAGCGACCTAAAACTTTACCTACCTACTTAATAAAATATGGCAACCATTTTGATGATTGCAGACTTATGCGATAATGTAGCCAGTATACATAACAAAACATTAACATACAGTTGTGTGCTTAACAGAGAAAGTAGGTAAGGTAACTACGAACGAAACTATCGGCAAAGGAGCGATAGAGATTGGTGGTGTCAACAAAATACGCCATCTAGCTCATCGCACTACACCAGTGGTAAATTTTTTTTTTTTTTTATAAAACGTAACCCCACACTAGGATTGCTCCTGTATCGTGGGTATTAGGCAAGATCTGCTCGCTTGTTGACACTATAAAAACAAAAACAAAAAAAAACACAAAGGAAGCATTGTTACGCAAATAAGTATGCGCTATAACAGTTGTTGTAGCGAAAAATGGAACTAGTCTGCCTGTTTAACAAGGGTTGTTAACCTCGCGTAGGGCGGGAGCAGCCCTCAACTTCGCGCTCTAGCACACTGTAAGACAGTAATAGAGCTTTCTGCGCAACTTGTAGCGGCGTGAGACATGGACGTAGCGTGGACGCGGCGTTTTATACACATAATAATAATTACTGTGGCAATGGGCAAGCCACATCGCTCGTAGAACTGACAACCGATGGGGAAGAAAGGTTCTAGATTGGCGACCACGGACTGGAAGACGCATTGCAGATAGACCTCCCACTAGATGGGCCGACGACATCAAAAGAGTCGTAAGCAACCGGTGTTTGCAAGTGGCAAATTGTCGTTCGGTGTGGCGGTCTAACGGGGATGCCTGTGTTCAGCAGTGGACGTCTACAGGCTGATGATGATGATGATGATAAATAATAACTATTACTATAATGACAACGTAGTTATGTATGTCACCCGCCACGCCCGCGCCCCTTACTTCTGTCCTAGGCTGCCTTAGGCTAGCCACGTGGTGTTCCTACCAACTCTGTCACACTAATGAACAGAAACGAAAAGGTTCAAAATAATACCTTCACTGAGTTATGTTTCTACGCCCTCCATGTGAGGTTCAGTAACTGTGACTGGTTTACGATGAGCTGCTCAAAGCTAGGTAGCAAACCTTACGTACCTAAGACTTTCAATAAATTTGTGCGTCTATTGGGTAGTTTTGATCGCATTTGTGTAACTGACTCTTCTTGTGTTCAACCGGACGGTCTATTATTAATGACGGGCCCTTGCCCCGCCTGCCGAGCCGCCTGGGCCGGTGTAATGCAAATTATTGCGTTTCGCGATATTTTGTTTGTGAAAAGTAAACGAACGATACAGTTTGACCAAGATAATCGAAACACATCCACACTTCAAATTGATACTTTCGGAGTGTTGAAATAAGTGTAAAGTTTATTTTATGCATTATTTGCATAACAACCTAAAAGGAAGATAATATCTTAAAGAGCAATCTGTCGTTTCTTAGATACAATTTTGTCAAATTTTGTTATGTCTACCTATACGTGAATTACATATCCTAAAATGTATGAGCACAACATCAGCTGCACAAGCCATACAAAGCAGAGACAGATGCTCAAAGAGATATGGAATCAATCGGCTCTAGTCTATCCTATCAGTGTAACCCGACTGTAGTGGCGGCGAATGCACGCGATCCCAGTTTCGTAGGGTATTATTATAGTCCCCACCGTGAGGAAGGCAATGACGTGATTTGCATAACGTATAATCACGTGCTTTACAATTTTTAATTTCAGGTTACTTTTAAGTTCCTTGTCGTAGGGATACAAAATTTAATGTTAATATTAATTTATGAAAGTATATAATATCTTTAGATTATAAATACAGGGTGGATAATTTTTGAAATTCATCGGTGATTTAGTATCACTCTAAAAATATTTCACAGCTTTTATCACAAAAACTCATGTATGTGTTCCATTTTAAGTAGTACCTACATTAACATAATAATAAGTAAGAATCGGGCATTTTGGTAACATCAAGTAACCAATGACTTTGAAAAATCTCCTGAATTCTAATTACATTGAAATACCGCTTACCCATGGAATATTAAATTATAATAATAGCATGCGGCCTCAATGACTGACAATCATCATTATTAAAAATAATAGTTAGGCACTTGAGTTTTCAAATTTGGCCATCAACGTAAACCTACATAAACTTAACCTTAGCGTGAAAACCCGTCACCAATTTCAGAATGTAGGAATTTAAATAGCTATTCCACTTTGAAATACCGTCGGAAATATATAGTCGGAAGACTCTTTCATTGAACTATTTCATGTGACAGGTACATTGTCCAGCCATATTAAAGTAATGCGGGTTGGTTGATTTTAAGTCTAATTAACATGAAACGTAAGGTATAAATTAATAGTAACAAATATAAATATTTTGTAGAGAATCCAGACACGTACAATTATAGAGACCTTCCACTTTGTGACCTAAAAAGACAAACAACCACAAAATAACAACCCCCTCTACCTTGGTTGCTTTTATTATAACACAGAACCTACCACGTGTTTTAAAGTACCTATAACAACATTAACGTGAAAGCTGCAATGTTTGTGGAAACAACAAAAATAAAATTAAAAACGTGGTTTTGGCGCGGCGTTAATCAAATACGGGGACAGAATTAATCTGTCTGGACCGCCATCCCTTTCGAGCCTAAGCCAATTTCATACAATAACACATCATATTTGTCCAGCTTTAATAGAAACGTACACTCGTTTGTTTGCACTTGTGTATAATTTCTATTTAGGGTTGTCATGCGTATAATTTTCGATAGTCAGTCCAAGTCAATATCGGCCGTGCATAGATGCAATACTTAAGGCTGATGATAACGGTTATAATATTAATAATGATGGCGATGACTCATCTGAGACATCTGACAAGGTTTTTATGACCATTCAAATTACCAACACATTTAGTATCTATGACTGAATGGAATTTACTTTTTCAGAGCCCATATGAAATGTATTTACAAACCTATCAGAGATATTTCATTCAAAAATGGATAGTAGAGATAAAATTACTTATCTTTCAATCGTAATTATATACGTGGTAACCCTAATCGTGTTCAGTACATGAAAGGGTCAAATTCAAAGCAAATCAGTGAATTTGATTGGATTTCCAAGAACTTTTTGCGATATACCTACTGTAGATAGGTCTGATTTAATAAACAAACCTTTTCATATTTATTTTGCGTGATATGTTGTTTTGTTCTAATAATTTTGTATGAAGTATTATTTAACAGAACTATTAATATTTTGTTGTTGTTCGTATTAAACTATTGGGCTTCCAATATGTTTGACAGAAATCCAAAGCCATCAAATTGAGACTATCTCTTCAAGCATGCAACTATTAGGTACTACCTAATATTCGTATCCTTAGTAAATATCGTCACTAAAGATGAATTAAAAGGAATCTCTATTCTCTCTACGTTTGAAAAAAAAAACCGGATAAGTCATTAAAAGTGCCAACGGAGCGTAAGAATAAAGAGAACCCGGTAGAGTGGTCGAATCCAGTGGAGCTTGCGACTTATCGAAACTTGGGTCTGGTATGGTTCCCATCCAACGAACATTATTAAACTTTTCTTTACTTTAACGAGGAGAACGTCAAATTTCTTGAATAGTTATTCAACTTTCGTAGGGAGTTGTGATAGTTTCGCTTCTCGATGAATATCCAACGTAGAGTAAGTTACTAATTATACTGGGCCGCTAAAGACAAGTTCATATGCATAATACTAATGGTGACACTAACACAGAACAGTTAATTGCAGCCTTGCAGGAATTCATGACACTATAAATACCATAATATTATTTATAATGCTAAACTTCTAGGTTCAATGAGGTATCCGGCCCTCTTGAGTTTATTGCTTCTCGTGGTAATATTATACCACTCCGTAACTTCAGTTCCGTTTTCATTCACCACAACGATGTCTTCAACCTACTAATTGTTACACGTTTATCACTTTCCAAAACTCGAAACTAGAACTACAAAAATCATTCCATTCAGCCCGCCTAAATATTAACTATACGAGACCTTCAGCAAAAAGTCCTTGCTTCACCATTTCAATTGACCGCCCCCTCCATTGTGAATCCAATTCTCTTCGCTTTATATTCCTTTAAGCTTCTATCTCAGCTTTAAAGAAACTGCCACCGTGTCCGCTTGAATACAAAGCTGTGTGCACACTGCACAAAGTTCGTAGAGTTTTCACGTGCTCGCCTTTGAAGGCTAAGCAATATTTTGGACGGTAGGTAGGTACGCCTACATTGTGTGTTTTCTTTAAGACGCTGGCAGCATGAATGTGGTTCGGTGTTTAGAATTGTAAAGCAATTTATAAGCCCAGTCACAGAGTTTAGTTTAACTTTAATGTCATGCAATATACCATAATATTTTGATTTGGGTTGAGACAGCTGTCATTTTAGTGATTTTGTAAGGCAAATAAAACATGTTTTTGTCTTTTGTAAATCGGATTACGAGTAGGTATGTGATATTATAGAGTCATATATTATATTAACGTCTATCAGAGTTTCGGTCTCAACTTTTCGTAAATTTTCAACATTATATTTCGTCTACTACTATGTTCAACTAATTTAACAAACAATAACAATCAGTCTAAATTAAGATAATTGACATACGAGAGCACTCTCCCCTTTTCTCCCCTCTGTCTACTTGTTTCCCCTTAGTCTAGTTAGTAAAGTTTTAATATTGTTTTGTGTAATATAAAGTGCAGTAAATTATAACGCATTAAAGGGTAGGCTAAAACGACCCGAATGTCTCGCGTAAGGAGGCTGTCGAAATTAATAGCGCGAATAGTGATGTGCTGGCTGGAACTATCGATATCTACATGTTCTGACATCATAAGTTTGATTTTTATTATTTAAATATTATTTCACGGAGTGTGGCAACAATATGTTCATGCCAGACGTTTTAGAGTGGTGATTTAATTTACTTAGAGACTGTTAGATATTATTAAGAGATGTTGATTGGATGTTAAAAAGTCGCAAAATTATCTACTGACACTGTACCACAGAATACCTATATCAATACCCTAGAAGAAAGGAGCATAGCTTGTTCGGGATTTTGTATGCCATTGGAGCGTGTTGTCTCTCTATTTCAGGGGTTTGATTACCTTTTGAGTACGGAGTGCTCACCCTGGGACTATACTTACTCAAGATTTTGCAGCAAAAATATTTTATTTGAATGTGTAAACTTATACATAAACTTTCACACAATAATTATCATATCTTTCCACCTCGCAAATTTAACTTATCATTTCAACTAAAACAGGCAGTCTCGCAGCTAATACAGTCACTTCTCTTGGGACCGCCTCCCATTTCGGTCTAGCCGAAAACTACTTGAAACTACGCAGATGCTTAAAAAACTAATTATTTTTGTTTCAAACTATCGATAGGTGTAGTTTTAAGCACAACACTAGTCGTTCTTTAGAGACGCGACAAGGCGTAAGGGGGATTTCCGTCACTAGAGGCCGGCCTGCTAATATAGCTGTCCTCGCTTGGGAGCCCGCCTCACTCGACCCAGCGAGAAACTCATTAAAATTACATACGGATACAAAAGCACACATCACCAAAACAAGTTGTGGGGCACACTTTGAAATTTGAGGTAAAAAGGAACATTAAATTAAGACACTAGTTATTTCATTTTAATTCCAGCTTAGTGAAATGCACCCGCTCCGTCCTGAATGGGAAAAATCACATTACGTATGCAACGATCGTTCAGGAAATATTGGCAATTATTTTTGCCGCTGGCAAGAACCCACTACAATATAAGTAACTTCTTCATTTAATTACTCATGTCTGAACAAAAGACAGAGCAAAATAATAAATGTAATAATATTTGTTGTAAAAAAGAGACCTGGCAGATAACCAGGGTCAGAAAACGCTAACAACTTATGTTTGCTTAGACGTTCAATTTTCATAATACGAATACATGATGCGTACTCAAATCCCAATAAGAAAAGGCTTCATTCGTCAATCCCGAAAAGTTCCGGTCAGTGGCTTCAATACATGAGCTTCATTCTTATAACTCACTCACACCGAATATTAGATGAATTTGTCACGGAGCTTCGGCCGACCGCAATGAACAATAAAGCCCGGCAATCTCCGGGTCCCGCGGGCATTTCACGCCGTCTTGGAGTTTGCAATGAATTCGTTCTGAGAAAATTATTACTTTATGACGTCCATGGAGCCTGGACCTGCTTTGCATTGGTTATAAAGTGCAGGCAGCAATGCGGTAGAGCTATTTTTATTGTGGTGCCGTCTGTTTGAATATCATAATGCGAAGGAGAAATGAAAATGTACAATTTATTGTACAACCAGCGACTAAAATGGCTTAAAATTATCAACTTTCAATTTATTGTCAACGTAAATTGTTAACATTTTGTGAGTTATACCTACACAAAACAAAAGTTATTCGTCTAAATGGATAAAATTTATTCACTATCTGTACGTTGAGTTTCATACTAACATCATTATAAAATATACGAGTAGAAAAAACTTCGTAGTTCTGTGAAATATTATTCATGGACTTTTTTCAATCCTATGTAGTGTAAGTAGCGTCTGACGATTTTAGGTTAACAAATTGAATGTACCAATAATTTAATTTTTCGCCTAAGAGCGGATGTCTAAACATTATTTATGAACACTGCTGCAGTAGGTAAAATGTAAATATATTAGGAACTTTTGAGCAATTTTATTTCTTGATGCAGAAAATACAACATTTCATAAGAATTCACCAATGTCATTTCATTGATAACATATGACGTCATGACGTTTGATGTTAATGACGTCATAAATTTACATGACGTAAATCCGCACACCGAAAGGCATAATTAACGAGATGGACACTGGTTGTGACACCATCAAAGCTTCATTCTGCGCGCTACTCTGAAAGTTGCTGTTCTACAAGGCTTTAAACTTTGTGAACTTCTGAGGAAATATGGTTTTGTTGCAGGTTCTAAAAATACTCAACGAAATCCGGCAGAAATATATCAGAAATATAACGATGATCATTTAGCAGATACCAATATAAAGACGTCAATCTAAACGCCACTGTTCGTGCTGTTCCTGCATTTTGGACATTATAATAGGTATACTATAAGCATTTATTATTTTGGACTCAATCCTAACTATTGCATACCAAAAAATATGTACTTAAATATTTTTAGATAGTTAAAAGTGATATAGCAATGTTGAAGTAGTGCTGAGCATAAATGTCTAGTGAAAGTTTGTTTCACAGTACCCTTCGGCCAATAATTACCATGTTCTGTCGGCACCGAGCACAATGGAGCATGTTTAGGTGCTTCAATATATCGCAGAGACAATCGACGGACAAATAGACCGCCTGAATAGACGGCGATCTATGTAGCTCATAATTTATACCTAGCTGGGAGGTTCTCTTATAGCTATGAGGATGTTTTTAAACGGTTTTGCTATGTTCTGGCTTTGCATGATTTAACGTTAGGTTTATTTGTTCGTAAACCGACAATTAACTACGTCATTAGGTACTCTTACTCGGAAGAACACAAGAAAAAATTAGGGTATGCTTATTCCCAGTAAAAACACCTCTATTATTTCGTTCCAGGGTAATCAATTTGTTCCGCAAGGGGGTTTTTTTATTTTCTCCAAACAGGTAGGTACTAAAATAACTGCAAAATGTTTTATTCAGCTAAGTCAAATTATGCCTTGAAGCTACGGCAAACATTTAACTAAACAAATTCCATTCAAGACATTTTCCAAATTCTCATTTTCCAGAATATTATTGTTCAAATTCAATTACTCCGCTACAAAAGTTTCTGAATTAGACAAATTATTTAGAATTCCATTAAGGGCGTATATACATCGACATTGTATGGCGATGGAACGCCCGCTCCGAAAATGATTATGTGCTTTTGACTACACAAACAATCAAACATTGTCATTACAAAAAGTCCAATATAACACTATTAAAAAAACCTAAGTAATAATAGTGATCGACGTAAGTGGTTTTAGGCAATGGGATATGATTTAGTGAACTATCTGTAATTAAAGTTAATGGAGGTTTTAACATAAAGTTAATATTAAGTTATTATAATTATATTTATGTTTTATATTGGTGTTTCACTAACATTCACAAATTAAAGTATATGATCAAAATTTTACATATATTTTTTCCACATTCCTAAGTTGTACGGATTTGTCGTTAACATCATTCCGTCTTAAACTAAACAACTGTCCTGTTTGGCGGAACTGTCCCTATTCTAGAATAGATTGAGAGTCTACAAAGTTACCTACACTACAATATTTGGATGCTTTGGACAATTTGACGCAAAAACTAAAATACGGTCTGTTACCTAAATGGTTACGAACAAGATAGCTCAACGATAGAAGTTCTTAAGCTTTCGCGAAGTGAAAATATATTAACTAGCTATTAACTAACATAATATAATGTTTTAAAAAAGGGTCTAATTCGCACACAAAATAATATCAAAATAATTATATAATTTCGACATACCTCGACGTTTCGGCCGAGTTACGTCAACTTTGGTCACGACTGAAGAATACGGGTATCACCGTCTGGAGCGGCGCAGGTGTTGTTACCAACTACCCGCGTTTGGTCTTGCAAAACGAAACCACCCAAAATGGGTGATCCGCGGGACGCAGCTAGTTCTAAAATAAAAGCAGCTTATGTCACTTTACGCAACATCAGCTATCTGCCAGTGAAAATCTTAGCCGGAACAAAGAGAAAAACATTAGCCGGAACAAAGAGAAAAGAAAAATTTGTTATAAGTACCTACCGTATTTTTCTTCTTTATAAAAACGTGTTATACATTAAATTTAGTAAAAAGCTGTTTTGACATTACACACAGACAATTTCAATTTTATTTATTATACCGTAAACTCGCACAACGCATAAAAAGTGTATTACAAGGAATAGATAGATATTACCGAATACCGATACTTTGCAATAAAAAGACTAACAGAGACAAGTCTTATAAAACACCTAAGTATATAAAAAAAAATATTTATTTGTATAGTAGTACATAGACCAAAATCGCTCGCAAAGTTGCACAATAGAAATAATCTGTTTCATAAGTGTCTGTCCCATATTTACACTCGCGAGTCAAAGGGGTTCCTGTATCTACGTACCTGCCGTTTTAATTTAAATATTTGCCCCGGAATGGTGAGGCTTCGTTATCATAATGGAGGATCACGGTGAAAGCTGTTACTGGGAAGAGATTCTGTCAATTTAAAAGTGAGTCGTTCAGAGTGGATGTGTGTATTTGTAATGTGAATTTTGGGGAACCAAGTGCCTATTTTAGCTTATTATTTGAATACTTTCCTATCAAGGCTTGAAGTGGGATGTGTAAGATTTTAACCATTCTTCTTACGTTTATCGTGAACTAGAAGCGCCTCGCGGTTTTACCCGCGTTAACTACTATCCCGCGGGAACCGACAATTTTTACGGGATAAAAAGTAGCCTATTGGGGGTAGTGTAGTTTCCCAACAGTGATAGAATTTTTCTAATCGGTTCAGTAGTTTCGGTGCCTATTCAATGCAAACAAACAATAAAATCTTGCGTCTTTATAATATTAGTATACATTAGTATTATAGGTATAGACTAGAATTTACAGAATTGAATTCTTATTGCCTAATCTAAAAACCTCAATTGGTGGTTCTTAATTCAATATTTTATAAACGTATAAAACTCAGCACTGTAATATAATAATATAGATGTCTTGGGCCAGGATTTTGGCATCGCTAGTCATACTGCTTTCGCTTTATGGGCGACCTTTACAATAATTACACATGACAAATTACAGATATACCACTGCAACGTACAAGGTACCTACTCGTAGCTCTGTCGCCATGTGCCTACAATTTTTATTCACATAACAACAGAGAACAACGCTAAACAATAGCTACTCGTAGTTTGCAATTGTGCGCACCAACACGTCCGCGTCAAAGCCTCAAAGCCGCCAACCGACAATAGAAATTATTCCCCCTAAGTATTATATGTAAATACAAAAATACGCGTCTACGGTGACGTTGAGTGATATCCCGCCACCTCATTGTCTGTCGGTTGAAAGAGATTGCACAGTATGAAATACTTCAGTGAATCGTGGGTGCCGCATTGGTGCGCGTCTATTATTAATGTGGACCTGAACAACGAATGCATTTTTTAGCTAGAAATTATCGTTTCTGTTGAGCTATTTACCAATTTGAGGTTGCTTATGTCTAGGCAGATATTAATCTGGTACTGATAACTGGACAAATGAATTGGAATTACTCGAAACTTGGCACTTGATTACAAATCAAGCTTGATGGTCTCTGTACAAGAATATCGATGTCTTCATATGAACTCGAAGTCATCTGTCATCCAATTCTAGGCGTCTGAAAATTACAACAGTTTTATTTTCTCTGTTCCTAAAAGCCTCGTTTAGCAGCCAAGACTCCGTAATCCGTATCATTAATCACCTATCAGCGGAGCGTGATAAGGCTCTGATTCATTGGCAAGTAGACTCACGACTATATTACGAGGAACAATTTGCTTCTTGACTTTCTCCGTGCTTTATTTCCAGCATTAGCGCAATACTTACAATAATAATATGCGATTAATTGTGTTTCCAAGTAAAGCTATCAAACACTTATACCTATACATTTCAGTATGTTCTTCTTACGATATCATCGTCGTCGTCATCGGTCTTATTCTGCCCTATCCGTCAGCTCTTTTCACTTAGGTATGCCACTTTCTACGAACCTCTTTGTGCGATGCACCCAATTTCTGCTGTTTAGCATCAGTTATATGCGAGTCTTACAATTCAAACATCTGCAGTGAATCTGGTTTCATACAAAGATGAAGTCTTCGATCGCAACTGATTATGAAACTCCAGTTTCGCACATGACCGAAGCGATATTGGTCGCTTTACTGGTGTGCCAACAAGACTGCTGGCTTACCCGCCAGTGTATCACCTGTAACGGAAAATAAAATATGGCATTTCGTTCCGCAGAACCGAGCTGTCAACTCGATGATGTATTTGAGCATTTTCATGGTGGCTGGGGGCGGTTTGTCAACGTCCTGAGTAGGGGTCATCGCTCATGGCAAAACCCTAGTGTAGGCTACTCCTTATGAGATTTGTGAATACTGATGTAGGTTTATTATGTAAAAGTTTGGAAAGTTTTTCACAGATATAACTCGTTTGCAATAAATGCTTGCAAAAGATATGCGAACTATGAAGTTATTATATTATAATTTTTGTTGTTATTCAGATCTATTTGACTACGATCAATTCATTCATTATGAAATCCATTCTACATTTTTAAAGCATAAGTTTCATAGCAGATCTACCAATATCAATGAATAAACATACCTGGGCTCATTGGTAATAATCATTATTCAATTAATATATTTAAAAAAGAATAAGAATTCATAGTCCCATTTATGATATTAAAACTAATATTAAGTCATTTATTTCAATCAACATTAAGTTAAGTGAAGTTGAGTTCATAAGTTTAAACTATGAATCACGCGCAAGTATGTTTCTATAGCAACATCGTTCGTTAACTAGCTGAAAATAGATTGTGTATACTTTAGAAGGAAGACATTTTTCTTATGAATGAAACCGACTTTGCAGCCAAGCTTACAAATAGATCCAAACAAATTCCCCACTCATTATCGCCACTCGGCAAGGAGTCTGTATGCCACAGTGGGGTAATGCAGCTTCCGTAACTGCAGACCGTCTACGGACGGATCAAGCATTGCTCAGGATTAGCCAGAACTAGAGCGGAAGCGTACTCGTTATAACAAAGTTTAAACATTTGTTTAACTTTTAGCAAACATTATAATATAGGTAAGTACTACGAAATTATGAAAATGTGCTTTATAGCACCGTGCGACCTAAACCCGCACTTAGGTCACGCTTTGCGCTGTTCAAAGTAGCACATTTTTAAACGGCCTGATGTTCACTAACTTCACATCGTTGAAGAATATAGCCATCGTTGCGAGCGTAGTACTGAACCAAAGCTAATCAGTCATACATTTTTACACCACTCACAAGCTCATAGTAAGCAAGAGAAGATACGTATAACCTGTAACGTGTGGGACCGAAACGCCAATGTCTTTGGCGCCATATTTCTGCATGTTTTCATTTTGGTCTTCGTCGGACAATATTACATTAAAACGCTATAGGTACCTAAGTTAGCAATATTAACCGTACACTGTACATTTTATTCAAGTTCTAATACGATTATATAATTATTGAAACATAAGAATACTTACTTGATTTAGAAATGTTGCGTTTTCTGTTGTTTACATAAAATGTAACCGACACATGAACTATTTTCACTGAATACACACACTTTCAATTATTATACACCATATTATATAATATAGCCTCATAGTGAATACATTTATGCACAAACCAGATCAATCACAGATTCCTATATTAAGTAGGTATTCACGTTACGATAAAGATTCGGTTACAAAATGAAGCCATACACTACTGATATTATTTCACTGTTTTTTAGTTGAAACCTGTTTGACTATTATTTAAACTGAACAATATTAAATCTGAAACAATATCACATTAAGCAATCCACGAACAATAAATATTATTATGCATCCAAAAATGCTAATAACCTAAAAACAAATCTAGAAGTGATACGGGTAGGTGTAAATTGTGTTTTCCCGTTCTGTACTGGTGAAATGCCAACCTACCCGCATTAAAATTTGTGTGTTTATTACTAAGAGTCAAATGAACATCTTTTCATTGCATTAATTAGAAGATTATTTTTAAATAAATTAAATGGATGGCGGGTTTATGTCGCACGTGCTATAAAATAGTATACGATACTCGCTGCACAAGTAAGTATATTAAATACACGGCGGTTAGCACCCTCGCTTCGCTCGGGCGCTAACTTCACGCCGCCGTGTATTAATATACGACTTAGACAGCTTGTATCGTAATGTACTATTTTATCAACATCGGTTTTATTCATTTGTATTATACATTTATAACAGTGACAGCGAACTGATCTGATGGTAGAGATGGAAGGTACTCTAATGGAACTTTTCAGTGAGTAATAGTCGTATAGAGTTTGAGCAAATTTTTTATTTTGTTAATGTGAATACAAATGTTTTATAAGGTTGTATGGAAAATCTTATATTTTTTAACAAAATAGCTTTCTAAATAAATAAAAAATCTAATACACAACGAGTATTTACAGTGTTAGAAATACGAAACTTACAGGCAGGTTTTTGTTATCTGATCCAAAATTAGGGAATGATAACTTGTACCTATCTATATGAAATAAAGCAATACAGTAAATGCTGTAATCAGCGAGCCAAATGTAAAATTCCAAATGAAAATTCTGAATTTCTGAAAATAAAATGAAAATTTTCACTTAGATAAGTTGCCAGTATTTCCCTAACATCTCGCTTTCAAGTTTAATATAGCTGTTCGACTTCAATAATTACTTTCATCGTCAGGCCCGAATGAAAGCTGAATTCTCGCGTCGCACGCACATCTGGCGGCGCGCACCTGCCATTCATAACTTTCCTTTTCAATAATTTCTACAGAAACATGTATTGTATTGTTGAGGGATGAAATACGATTATTGTATGACTTATATTTTTGCTGAGCTGACTGGAACTTATGGTAAGATTATTTAATGTTATTCCTTACTTAGGTATACTAACGGAGAGTCAAAAGGACAAAAACTAATGATAGTTTCTTCCTCACATTTTAACAAAGTAAAATATAAGTATCAGTTCAACTGTGGATAAAATTTTTACCTTTGGTAACAATAATCAAATATCACACATTATGTCACGTACCATTGTTCTCAGTTTAGGGTTCTATATTCCATATGGGAAATGTATATTCCATAAAATTCTACAGCTGAAATGGAACCGATACACAATCTTGTAACATCATGATCTTCGCCCCTACAGCCTACGCCGCACAAGAAAAGTTTATTGCAGCACCCGTGGGTAAAGTCAGGTTTCTCGTTAAGAGGTACATATTTGCACAGAGCGCGGCGACGTGTGAGCACGAGTAAATAATGAAGCCTACGCTCGTAACGAGATGAATGTTTGCGGACTACCACCGGAAGTAATTAAGAGTTTAACAAGAGTTACGGAATAAGACAGTTTTATCAAAAGTTTGACAGGACACGTGGGGTTATGATGACAACGCCTAATTAGTTCATTGTAGATATAAATGTATAGTATGTATGATGTTTAAGGCCAGGTTGTACTAATGTTGATATACTGGTGGTACTGGCAGATGGCCGCAAGCGCTTGAAGTGATAGTTTTTGTATATTTTTATTTATTGAAAAAAGTGATAACGAAAGTATAGAAAATGTAAGTTCATAATCGCTTTCTATATAAAACGCCCCGTTTATTTGTATAACTTTCACGTGGTTTCATGATGGAATCTCTTAGTAGGTGACAAGTAAAGATGCAATTTTAGTGTCATCTTTATGTTTTTTTTAATGAAACTATTATTCATAATCGCATGTCTGTCTACTCAATCGTCTTTATTGTATGATCGATTTTACGAAACCATTTTTTTCACTCATAATTGTATTTTTAATAGGTTTCGTGAGCTTAAACAACTTCGAAATTGAGTAAAACCTCGCCTTAAGTAACGTTGGTAGGGCCTTTAGAAAGGTAATGGATTTGTTCCCAACAGCTACGCTCCCGTGACCCTTTTAATGTAATTATCTCATTTAAATTTCATTTTGATCTCATTATTAAAAAGCGAATAATAGATGAAAGTTTCGCTAAACCCTACTTACGTACGATAATACAACGTATGTCGATAAATAAAACAATTAAGTTATTTAATTTTCACAAATTAAAACGAACATGTTACAAAAGTAAAAAAGTGAAGTAGTTCAAATTGTATTTTTTGTGAAAATATAGAATAATCCACAAATTTCCCCCGCAATTTATATAATAAGCCCAATTTGTTTTTTTACACAATAAACTTACATACAAACGAGTTTGTTTACGTAAGAAGACGATGCCGACACAATAAACATTGAAATTGAATACCATAAAATCTCTACATTATAATAATAAACACTTTTATAAAATGTGATATAATATACTTTTATGAAAGTGTTGCTTTTCACGAAAATTCTTTTCACTCTACAATATCAAATACCCGTATGTATTCTGTAACTGCAAAATAAAGGCTTTATTAAATCAGTCGGTACCTCCTTAGATAAAAGCCAGCATCTGTGAAATTATTAAAATATTATACTTCGTGCGGGATAAAAATGCTTCTATTATAGTTAATAATTATTAACTTGCCAGCTTGTTTGTACGATGCATCAGTCTGTTCGAAGATTACTTTACGAAAACTTGATGAAGTAATAAAACTAAGCGAGCGTGTTATACATAGGTAGGTACTACTGACTCTGTGTAATTTTAAAAATCTTAAGGTCGAGAGCTGAGCTGATTACACATATTTTGAACGCCACTTACGACACATCCGTATAACTTGGCAATGTGGAAAAAATATATGTTAATTTTGATCATATACTTTAATTTCTGACTGTTAGTGAAACACAATTAAAAGATATAGTATTAAAATTAAATATGATATAGAATTAAAAGATAGAGTGACTACCCTCAACTGCAAACAAGTAACAGCTGTTTAAGTTCTTTCCTTTAATTTCATTTAAAATAAATAGTTTAAAGTAGTTTTTTCGTGCAAATAATTTAGTGACATCACAGTTTAGTCTACAACTTTAACAGTGGAGTGTTTGTGGCACGTCGCAGTGCGTTATAAAGTGATAATTTTGTAATCGTGTCTTTGATAAAAGTGTCAAGACAAGAACGCGTAAGCGACGCGTTCTGCATGGCGCTTACGCTCTTTTAATGACAGCGGTTAGTGTATCGAGCCGTAGGCCGTAGGCGCAGCACAGCTGTTCGTAGCTGCCACTTTGCTTTGTTTACACTTAGTTATTACATATTATTGCAATGAGTGGACAAAGATGCTCTGGTTGTCCGAACGCCTTGAAAGGTATAGCATTTCTACAGTGCTGTCGTTGCCCTGATAAATACCACCATACGTGCATGAATTTCAATAAGGAAGATTTTCAAGGATTTAATAAGGAGTTTAGAGATACGTGGGTGTGCCCTTCATGCCGCTGCAAGGAGCCTAAGCGAGGTGACAACTCAAATACGCCTATTCGTTCTCCAGCGGTTTCATCTGGACTTAAACACACAAACAGCAAGACTGCCGAGGCGCAGTACGATAACGTCACGCTGCGCTCAAAGCCTCCAAGCTCTGGTAATTGCGGCTGTCTATCCGCGGATATAATTCGTGACATTATCAGAGAAGAATTGGACCGAAAGTTTAACAACGTAATCAAGGACTTCCAGACAAAGTTAGATAAGTTCGAGGAGTGCCTGGCATACTCCAACTCTGAACACGAATCTCATAAGACACATATTGCCGAGCTGAAAAACGAAAACGAGGTCTTGCGAACCACCACGCGTGATCTCACGCATCGGTTGCATCAGATGGAACAACTTTCCCGTACAAATAATCTTGAAATACAGTGCATACCGGAACATAAGTCCGAAAACCTCTACCGTACTGTACAACAGCTTGGAAACACAATTAAGTGTCCTGTTACCGACACTGACCTACAATATTGTAGTCGCATTGCCAAACTCAACACTCAAAGCCCTCGGCCTCGCTCCGTACTGGTGAAATTCAGCAGCCGCCGACTACGTGACACCTTCCTAGCTGGAGTGATCAAGTTCAACAGGAACAACCCCAGTGACAAGTTGAACACCAGCCACTTAGGCTACGGTGATAAGAAGAGTCCAGTGTTTGTTTCGGAGCATCTCACTCCTGAAATCAAGGCACTGCACGCCGCCGCCCGCCTGAGGGCCAAGGAACTCGACTTCAGATTTGTGTGGGTACGCGACGGCAAAGTTTTTCTCCGCAAGTCAGACACTTCAAATTATATTTTTGTGAAGGACACGAACGTTTTGAACAATTTAAAATAGTTGTAAGTTTATACACTCTTACTCGCTGTTTAGGATTAATTTTTATTTGTTATCTTTTATTTTGTACTTCTCACTCTTTTTTCCATTTTTATGATCCAATTTTACTACCAAAATGTCAGAGGTTTGAGAACTAAGACTGTTGATTTTTTCAATAATACAGTATGTAACAATTATGACGTTATAGCTTTGAGTGAAACTTGGTTGAATAGCAGCGTCTTCGATTCCGAATTATTCGATAGCCAATATATTGTGTATAGACGAGACAGGGAAACAAGCGGTTTCCATAGCAATAAGAATGGCGGAGGTGTATTAATTGCTGTGTCTAGAAGGTTCAATTCCAGGCGCCTACAGAGCTTCGAGTCAAAATGCGAAGATCTATGGGTTCAAGTCGAGTGCCGCAATAGTAGGGGCAAAATGGAACTTTTGCACTTGTGTGCTGTTTATCTCCCTCCACCCATCCAGAGAAACATCTTAGGTGAATTTATAAAGAGTGCTAATAGAGTAATAGAACAAAACGTTTTAGAAAATGTAATATTCGTCGGTGATTTTAACTTGGGATCTATTACATGGAATTTTTCAGGAAATACAGATTTAATCGTCAACACCTCAAATAATAGTGCATTTACCTCAATGTTGTTAGATTTTGCTGTTCTAAATAATTTAAAACAGTACAATCATATCTTAAATAACAAAGATAAGACTTTGGACCTAGTGTTGAGCAATGTAGAAGTTACTAATCTCAGTTTGATTTCCAACCCTATCACTGTAATTGACGCTCTTCATCCGCCCTTTCAATTTGATGTATCATTCAGTTCACACTGCAATCTTACCTCTAATAATGTCCGTCACTTTTGCTTTTTCAGAGCAGATTATGTACAAATTATTAATTACCTAAATGATGTGCACTGGGAGGATGAATTCACGGATTGCACTTCAGTGGACGATATGCTCTCGAGGTTTTATATTCATATTCGAGAAGCGATCAATAGGTATGTACCCAAGTCTAAAGTCAGATCGCCACGTTATCCTGTATGGTTTTCTAAGGAACTAATAAATCTTTTACGTGAGAAGTTAAAGTATCGCAATAAATTGCGCAAGTTCAATAAAAACCCGCTTGACCAACTTTCGTTTGAATTAGCTAGAAAACGCTCTGAATATCTAATGAAAACATGTTACAATGCTTATATCGCTAGACTCGAACAAAATTAACAAAATTTACAATCTAATCCTAAGCTCTTTTGGTCTTTTATTAAAAATAAGAAGAAGAAAAATAGTAATTGTAAGGTATTTAGTTATTCATTCAATATAGGTACTATAAATGTGGGTAGTCACTTTTTACTTTGTCTAAAATAAACGGCAATTGGATCGGACGTGTTATATAGTTTAATTTCTAATCCTGCAAGAAATATCACAGTGGCGACGAGTAAAACTACGAATCCGCGTATTATTGTGAAAGAGTGTTTAATATTGTGTGTGGAATAGAATGTCGATCGGCAAGATTTCCGAGTTCAACGTGGGGACCGATAACTGGCGGTTGTACGTCGAACGGATGGAACAATATTTCATAGTTAATAATATCAAAGGCGAGTTACAAGTGCCAACGTTAGTGACTGTGATGGGCTCTGCTAGCTATGAGTTGCTAGTAAATTTATGTACCCCAGATAAACCCACAACCAAGTCATTCAACGAGTTGGCGACCATCTTGGAGAAACATCTACAGCCGCGACCGAGTATACTAGCGGAGCGTTTTAAATTTCATCATCGGAAACAGAAAGAAGGCGAGAAGGTATCTGATTACGTAGCGGAATTGAAGAAGATGTCTAAAACGTGTGAATTCGGTCATTGGCTAAATGAAGGTTTACGGGACCAGTTAGTTTGTGGATTAGCAAGTGAAATGATACGTCAACGTTTATTTGCGGAGGACAAGCTCGATTTCCAGAAGGCTTGTAGCCTGGCACTTAACATGGAAGCGGCGGAAAAAGACGCGGCATTGGTTGAAACACAGGCGGGAGGCAAGGGTGTTACCGCCGATTGTCAGACGATGGTAAAAGTGCCGAGAGGAGCGGGAGCGATGACGTCACACGGCCGAGGAATGTGGCGCGGTGCATCGACCGCCGGCACAGCTGTTGCCGGGGCGCGCGACGCAGCGACGAGCCGCCGGGCATGGACCGGAAGTGCACCGGAAGGAAAGAGCGGGCTACGGGTGGAGTGTCGCGTGTGCGGCGGGAACCATGACGCTTCTACGTGCAAATTTAAGCGTTACGTTTGCAGAATCTGCAACCGGGAGGGGCATCTTCGCAGAATGTGCTCCAGGCTAAATAACGGAAGTTACAACAGGAATCAAAATTACAACTATGTCGAGGAGGTGGCTGAGTTGAGTAGTTGCAGCAGTGACGAGGTAACAACTATAAATCAGTTATCATTAGACGCATGCCCACCGATTTTAATCTCAGTTAATATAGACAATAAAGTGTTAGAAATGGAGTGCGATACGGGCAGCGCTGTGTCATGTATTAGCCACGATATGTATGAGAAGTATTTTAAACATATAAATTTAAGCGAATGTAAACTGTGGCTTAGGTATTATACCGGCGAGACGATTCGACCGGTAGGCCTGATAAGGCCACTGGTTAGGTACAAAGATAAGGAGAAATATTTAAGCTTGTACGTTATTAATAACGGGAAAACAATGTTGTTGGGAAGACAGTGGTTAGCGGAACTGGGCATCCAACTGCCGGATATAAGTCACAATGTCAATAATGTCTCGAATGATTGTTTTAATTTTGATAAATTCAGTTCCAGATATTGTGAGGTTTTCGCGGACGGACTGGGACGATTCACCGGCGGGCGAGTCAGCATCCACCTGCGGCCGGGGGCGCGGCCCGTGTACATGCGGGCGCGGCCGCTGGCGTACGCGCTGCGCGAGCCGGTGGGGCGCGCGCTGGAGCAGCTGGTGCGCGACGGCGTGCTCACCCCCGTCGACCGCTCTGACTGGGCCACGCCGATCGTGCCCGTCGTCAAAAAGGACGGTAACATTAGGATATGCGCTGACTATAAAATCACTCTGAACAAAGTGTTGGATGTCGACCGTTATCCCTTACCGAGGGTGGAGGATCTGTTAGCTCGGTTACACGGCGGGGAAAGATTTACGAAAATTGACCTTTCGCAAGCGTACGCACAATTAGTGCTTGACGATACTAGGGACTACACGGTTATTAACACGCACAAAGGCATGTTCCGTTATAATCGTTTGGTTTACGGTCTCGCGTCTAGCCCGGGAATTTTCCAAAAGATTTTGGAGCAATTATTTGCTCATTTGCCCTATGTAGGAGTCTTCCTTGATGATATTATTATTACAGGAGCAAATGCGTCTTCCCATTTAGACAATTTAAACAAAGTATTTGATATTTTACAGAAAAACGGCCTTAAAGTGCGGAAAGAGAAGTGTACCTTCTTCGCTGAGTCAGTTACGTATTTAGGATACGTCATTTCTAAAAACGGAGTACATACGTGCGCAGATAAGGTAAAAGCAATCGCGGAAACGCCAATTCCAGAAAATGTTCCGGAATTACGTGCATTCCTAGGGATGGTGATGTATTACGCGAAGTTTATTGAAAATATGAGTACTATTGCGGCACCTTTATATTATTTACTTAGGACGGGGGTGACTTTTGCGTGGAGTGGCGAATGTCAGACGGCATTTGATAAGATAAAGCATTTATTGTCCTCTAGTAAGGTCCTCGTGCACTATTCAACTGAATTGCCGTTGATAATGACAGCAGACGCCAGCAGTGTCGGCGTGGGCGCAGTGATCTCGCACATAACTGACCAGGGAGAAAGACCTATAGCATATGCATCGCGGGCGCTCAGCAAGGCAGAACGAGCATACTCGCAGATCGAAAGGGAAGCTCTCGCTATTATCTATGGTGTCAGGAAGTTTCACCAGTATTTGTACGGTAGGAAGTTCACGCTGAGAACTGATCATAAACCTTTGACGTCTATTTTCGGCAGCAAGGTTGGTATACCGGTAATGGCAGCTAGCCGAATGCAGAGATGGGGGGTTTTACTATCGGGATATAACTATGACATAGAGTTTGTGTCATCAGCGAAGAACAATGCTGATGCTCTGTCGCGCTTACCATCAGGCAAATGTCACGGGGAAACGACGGAGGTCACTTATATTAATTTTGTGGAGAAATTCTTACCAATTTCACACAGGGACGTTCGTAAGGCGACAGCCGCAGATGCGCTACTAAGTAGAATACTTCTATATACACAATCAGGTTGGCCGGCGTCCTGTTGTGATGACGAGGTTAAATCATATTTTTGTAGACGTCATGAATTATATTCAGAGGCGAACTGTGTCATGTGGGGTTACCGCATAGTAATTCCGCTACCTTTACGGCCTCTGATATTGAAACAATTGCATAACAGTCATATGGGAATAGTAAAAACTAAAGCAACTGCTCGAAGTTATGTGTGGTGGCCCAACATTGATGCCGATATAGAGGACATGTGCCGACGATGCGAGACCTGCGCACTAGAGATGCCAGCGCCGCCGCGCGCGCAGCCGCAGCACTGGCCTTACATTAACCAACCCTGGTCAAGACTGCATATCGATTTTTTGGGCCCATTTCATGGCTCGACGTTCTTAGTGGTCATAGATGCGACGTCCAAATGGATTGAAGTGTTTGAAATGTCACGAACAACGGCCACAGCGGTAATTAAGATCTTACGAAGCTTATTTGCTAGATTTGGGTTGCCGCTAGAGGTAGTTTCCGATCAGGGCCCCCCTTTCACTAGTTCAGAATTTGCGGAATTCCTTAAAAATAATGGCATTAGACAAGCATTCTCGCCAGCATATCATCCAGCGTCAAATGGAGCGGCGGAGAACGCAGTAAAATTATGCAAGAGGGCAATAAAAAAGGCAATAACAGATAATATTGACGTCGACGCGGCTTTACAAACTTTCCTTTTGGCTTATAGAAATTCGATACATAGCACCACGGGGGAGACCCCAGCGTCTATCTTACAACGGCGTCCCCTGCGAACTCGACTAGATCTCCTGCGTAACGATAGGGCGGTACTTAGTCGAGTGAGCGAAGCCCAAAGTAAGCAAGCGGAGTATGCAGGTGGTAAGTTACGACAATTCGAACCAGGGGAACAAGTGTGGTTTCGAAACTATCGAAGTCGCGATAAGTGGGAGAAGGGCTCCGTAGTACACGAGACGGGATCCCGTAGGTTGCAGATAAGGGAGGATAACGGTCGACAAACAACCAAACATGTAGATCAAATACGTCGTAGGTCACGCATGTCTGATGTTGCATGTCCGGGTGAAGTTGGAGTGGAACCAGTTAGGATCAGAGATCATTTAACGGAGGGTGAATCAGATAATGACAATTCGATAAAAATAGATACACTGCCTAAAGTAGCCACTCCTGAGAGGGCTAAAACCGAGTACGTAGGTGGTGAGCACGACGACGACGTTTTCAGCACTCCAACGCCGCACTCGCCGCAGCCGGGTCTACGGCAAAAGCCTTGTCTTGAGCCGCCTGTGAATCGTTCCAAAAGACTGCGTAAACCAGTGAGCAGGCTACAGCTAGACTAAGCTATAATAGGTTAGCCAAGCATTTTATTAAGTATTAGTTATATTCAGCATCATAGTTACAGTCTTAAAATTATGTTAAATTTAGGGTAGAGGTGTAAGGTATTTAGTTATTCATTCAATATACTATAAATGTGGGTAGTCACTTTTTACTTTGTCTAAAATAAACGGCAATTGGATCGGACGTGTTATATAGTTTAATTTCTAATCCTGCAAGAAATATCACAGTAATCACTACCCAGCGCAAATGTCACATGAAAATACAACTGCTTCAAGTGGTAACGACATCTGTAATCTCTTTGCTCACAATTTTTCTTCTATTTATGATAGCAGCAGCTCTTTCACAAAACTTCCACCCAGTAATCTGAATCGAGTGGCTTTGTTGACCAATGACTATCTCACCTTAATAAAATTCAAGTATTGTTACGTATGTTTTTTCACACTCACCCTTTAAACATTAACTTATAGTCATTCTTTCCACAGGCCTTCTCACCCCTGTAATTTCGGGTATTGTTTTTTACTTTTGTTTACGAGTCTTGCTTGAAAACTCAGCGGTGACAGATTGACTGCGCCGACGACGGGTGACAGATTGACCGCGCCGATGACGGGCGACAAGTTGACAGTTCGCGTTCCTTTTTCTTTTGGTTTGGCTTCGCCCGGTCGCGCAAATGTCGCCACTCGACTAAATACCGATATCGATCTCTACTAAAGTTAATTCCGGCGGGCGCGTCTGCCATCTTTGGATTGCCGCCGAGTATTATAATCGACTAAATTTGAGAATCGATATCAGTTGATGTTTGGTGCGGCAGATGTCAGCCCCGCCCTTCAGGTCCTACCGATTTTTTCCCAGCACAACGGGTATAAAACCGACGCGCAACGGACCTCGAGCCTTTTTATTTTTCCGAATTTACGCGGAGCCCCGGTCGTTTTGCTGTCGGTGTTTAGGGCTCCCTTGTGCTTGTGCGTGGTTTGTGCCGAGTTGAATTGTTGTGCGCGTAGTGAGTTCCAAGTTTCGACGGCGCTCCATCGGCAAACCACGCGCACTTTGACGGCGCTCCAGCAGCGACTCCCGCGCACGGGAAGGCCCGCCGACAGGTAAGCACCGCGTGGTTTTCCCCTCGCCTCGATTCTCGGGCGCCCCCTGGCTCGTTCGTAATGCTAATCACGCCTATTCTTTACAGCAAACCCGACGAACGTTTACACGTTGTCCACGTGCGTCCCGCGGGTTCCAAAAGGGCGAAGACTGCCCTTCTTTTCGACCACGCGGCCGGCGCGGATCCGCCGCGAGGTCACGCCTTCTTTTACCCTGATTTAAAGGTGAGCAATTTCTTTTGTTAGTCGGCCCGCGTGCATAAACCGCGGCGTCGTCAAGCGTACCAAATCACTTCAAATCTTTTCAATCATTTAGGGCTTCCAGCCCTAACCTGGTTTAACCTCTTCCTCCTATGCCGGGCCTCCGCCCCGGCAGGAGATTTTCGTCATTTTACAACTTGTAACGTGTCTTTTGGACGGCGCGTTCCAGGGTCGTTGGAGGACCCCCAGTTCGTTGGAGGACCCCCAGTTCGTTGGAGGACCGCCATTTTGAGCGGAAAACCTCGAGTGCGGTGAGCGCCCGCTGCCCTCCATCTAGTGGCGTGACGCCGTCGGCCTGCGACCTTCAACGGCGAGCGTACCAGGCCCGCCAGGTCGTCGCTTCCTTCTGCGTGCCGGCGTGCCGTACAGGACAGTACCAATCCCACCTTCGTACCTTCATTTATATAACCACAAGGTCCCAGCGCCCACGCTGGGTGGCGCTCGAACCTTCTGCCTTACTCGAGAGCAACCCTGGCATTAATCTTTATCTAAATTTAACCGCGAGCTATCCGGCTCCGATTAGGCCTTTCATATATATCAAAATTGCAACCATTGGCACACTGAATAGGTAGGAGAGTATTTAAATTATAAGATCTTTACTGTAATAAAGCCCCGTCTTCCACGGAACTGAGGTCTCACTGGAGGCCTCCATTCTCATTGTATAAATTCAATTATTTTAATAAACAATTTCGTTTGGGCATTACTATTTCTGGTATTTCATTTACAAAACCTTAGCTGAACTTAGGTAGGTAATACATTCACCGGAGAGTTGCGGGTTCGATTCCCTGACCTCCGGATAATACATGCAACAGTGGCGCCACGAACAGGGAACCTTTTGCTCTCGAGATCCAACCACAGTGCCTTCTGCACCGAGGAAGGAAAGGCAAATTTTTTTCTTTTTGTACTAACCTTTTAGAAACTTAACTTTTACTTGTGGTTTTACTATTTACATTTATTGCTGTGACAATTCTATTGTGCTATTGTGTACTAGGGTGTATTTGCAATTTGTTTTAGAATCTATACCTTAGACACATTTATTATTTTAATTATTGTTAACATTGTGCCAACGGTGTAGTCGCAGTAATTTAAATTTAATTTAACTTTTCACAATGGAGCGTCCTATTGCTTACCATATGCTCCACAAGGATGAACTCGAGTATGAGGTTAGGATCCGTGATGTCAAACCGGAAAACACAGTCACCGCACTAAAGGCTCAAATCAAACGTTTAGCGCTAGAGATTCCTGCAGATGAGGTCGTAGAAGTTGAATTTGATCCAGCGGAGGAGATTGCCATCGTGTCTCGCGGGGTGAAGGAACTGACAGCCTTCTTCGCTCAGGAGAAACTAAGCTTTAAGCGGTTCAACCGTGTTAGGGCATTAGCACACCACCTGTATCATCGCTTGGGTAGGATTACTTTGGCATCTCCGGACTTAGTCGAACAACATATTGCTGTAGATGTCGTTCTCAACCAACTTTTGACAAAGGTGGACGAGTTATTTGTTTCATTTCACTCTAGCTTCAAGCAGGCGAACGACTTCGAGCCTGCAGCGACATCACTCCGGAGTCCTTCTTGTTCTGGAGAGGGAGATTTTTACAAGCAGATGAAGGCGTTGACTGGTCTCCGTCACCAGTACAATGGTGCTACGTGTGTGAGGGTTTATCTGGAGCGACTAGATGAGTTGTGCATCACGCGTCAACTATCAGCACCAGTTCTCTTCCAGGGTGCTGCGGAGCTGTTCACCGACCGAGCTTTGACTTGGTACCGGGGAGTCAAATCCCGCTTTCACGATTGGACGGCCCTACGAGCGGCCCTTATAGAGGAGTTCCTGCCACTTGGATACGACCAGCGGCTCCGACGAGAACTTAGCCTGCGTACCCAGGGTGAAAACGAGACCGCCTCTTTTTTTATTTCGCTCATGCTCAGCGTACACTCGAGGTTGTCCAACCCTGACCCGGAAAGGGAGCAGGTCGATTCCATCCGACGTAATTTACGCCCGCAGATGCTAGCCGCGTTGGGAACGCAGAACATCGATACCATCACCGAGCTGAAGCGTCAGTGCCGGTTGGCCGAGCAGAACTTCAGCTGGATTGCGGACTTCAGAGAACCGCCCAGGGCGAACGCTCATACGTGTGCGCCGGACTTAGCCTACCAAGGGAAAAGCCATCCGAAAGTCGAGGTTGTAGGGACCAGTCCACCGTCGTCTTCGTCATCCCCGCCGTTTTGTGTACGTTGCCGGGTCGAAGGTCACCAATTGAATACCTGCACGTCTCGTGATATTTCGTGCTTCTCTTGTGGTAAAAAGGGTTTTAGGTACGCCAATTGTCCCGATTGTAATAGAAAGCCGCGAGGCACCGGGCATCAAGCGCCGCCTTCCACTTCAAAAAACTTGTAACGTGTTCCTCTCGTCAACTCGCCAATGCGGTGGAGGACGATTGGAGGAACTATTTAGCAAAACTTACCATTTTCTTTTCCACTTACCGGGTTGAAGGCGTCCATTTTTTGAATACCGGCGACATTCGCCCCCATCTTACTGTCTCTATTTGTGAGAGACGTTATTCCGGTTTGCTTGATTCGGGTGCTTACATTTCTGTACTCGGAGCTAACACCGGCAGAATTTTTTTGGATTTAGGGGTAGAACTTCAACCTTGTTTGGAAGACGACGAGTTGCAGGTGGCTACGGCGAACGGCTCCCGGGAGGAAGTCGAGGGTATCATGTATCTCCTAGTTCAATGGAAGGGTATTTCCAAAATCGTCAAATTTCACGTGATCCCCGGCATTACCACGCCTCTCATTTTTGGTGTCAATTTCTGGCAGGCGTTTCACTTGGCCCCGGACCTGTTTCGCCCGTCCTCGCCTGAGCCCCTTCCCCGGAGCGGTCGTTCCATTGCTGAGGTTAGACGGCTTCATCCTTTCGACGAGTTGACTCCCGCTGAACGTGAGGCAGCCGAGGGTGTCATCGGACGCTTTGAAGAGGTTTCGTTTGAGAAGAAAGGCTTAGGGCGGACTTCCGTTGTTTCCCACTCTATTGACACCGGGGATGCGGCCCCGATTAAGCAACGGTTCTATTGTTTGTCGCCGGCGAGGTTGAAGGAGTTGAACCGTCAGTTGGATGAGATGCTGGAGATGGACGTGGTTGAGCCAAGTCACAGTGAGTGGAACAATCCTGTGTTGCTAGCCCCCAAGGCCAACGGCGAGTTGCGGTTTTGTTTAGACAGCCGGAAACTCAACGCGGTCAGCAAGGGTGACGCATACCCGCTCCCGTACATCTCCCACATTCTCAACCAGCTGCGGGACGCCCGGTATCTATCTTCAATCGATTTAAAAGCCGCTTTTTGGCAAATTCCTTTGCAGGACCGTGATCGGACTGCGTTTACCGTCCCCGGACGCGGATTGTTCCATTTTAAGGTCATGTGCTTCGGACTTAAAGGGGCCCCGGCCACTCAACAACGTCTAATGGACAAATTATTCGGTCCAGAGTTCGGGAATAGGGTCTTTGTTTACCTTGACGACATAATTGTGGCCACTTCTTCATTCCAGGACCATCTGGAATTGCTCTCCCGACTACTGCTGCGTAGAGCGGCTGAAAGACGCCAATCTAACGATAAACTTACAAAAATCGCAATTTTTCCGTAAAGAACTCAGATACCTAGGTTTCATTGTCAATGAGGACGGTCTTCACACCGACCCCTCGAAGGTACAGGCCGTGGTTGACTATCCTGCCCCCACCAACCGTAAAGAGGTGAAAAGGTTCCTTGGCACTGCGTCGTACTATCGTCGATTTATTAAAGATTTCAGTTGCATCGCCGCCCCGTTAAACGCCCTGACGAGTACCAAAAAGTCAGCTCCCCCTTTTGCATGGACCGCGGACGCCAACCGTGCGTTCAACGAGTTAAAGTCGGCGTTGATTTCCGCTCCCGTGTTGGCCTGCCCCGATTTTGATCGTCCTTTCTCCTTACACTGTGACGCCTCCGGCTACGGAGTCGCGGCTACGTTGACTCAAGCTTCTTCAGACGGTGACGAGCATCCAATCGCCTACGCCAGTCGTTCTTTGAACCCGGCAGAGCGAAACTACTCAGCGACTGAACGCGAGGCTCTGGCGGTCGTTTTTGGAGTAGAACATTTCCGTTCCTACCTGGAAGGTGGTCCCCGTTTTAAGGTCGTCACCGACCACTCCAGTCTGAAATGGTTCTTTAATCTGACGAACCCTACTGGTCGCTTGGCGAGGTGGGGATGTCGATTGTCCCCGTATGAGTTTGAAATCGTTCACCGGAAAGGGCGGGACCATTTGGTACCTGATGCTTTGTCCCGCGCGGTCCCGGTCGCTGAAATTCAGCCACTCTCGTCAGACCCTTGGTTCAACGCTTTGTTGGCTAGGGTGAAAAAGTCTCCCCAATCGTGTTCCAATTTCACCCTCAAATCGGGTAGGTTATTCCGCTACTGTAAGGGAAAGTTTAGTCCGGATGGCGACTTTGACTGGAAGGAGGTCGTGCCCGCTGACCGACGATCGAATGTACTAAACGAGTGCCATGGAGGAGATCTAGCCCCTCACTTCGGAATTTTTAAAACCTTCCGGCGTATCGCTCTTCGTTATTACTGGCCGAAAATGTACGGTGATGTCGTGCAGCACGTGAACAACTGCGACAAATGCGCCGCATACAAACACGCTCAAACGGCGACTCCTGGTTACTTGGGAGACCCCAAGGTTTGTACTCGTCCCTTCGATACGGTCAGCATAGACTTGGTAGGACCTTTGCCGCGTTCGAGAGCAGGTTATACGTTTCTATTGGTAGTTGTGTGTTGTTTTAGTAAATTTTGTTTGCTCTTTCCATTGCGAAGGGCTGTAGGTAAAACCATCGTTTCCCGTTTAGAAGAGGGCGTGTTCCTGGCACACGGCGTACCTAAAACCTGCATCATGGATAACGGGCCCCAATTCACCGGGTCTGAGGTAAAGGCTTTGTTCCAAAGATACCACATACCCCAAGTACATTACTCTCCTCGTTACTGCCCCCAAGTCAACACCGTCGAGCGTTATAACCGCACGATCGTCACCGCTATGTCCATTCTGGTCGGCCGGGATCACCGCTCTTGGGATGTTTCGTTGCCCAAAATTCAGTTTGCCCTGAACTCTTCGGTTAATGAAACCACTAGGCATACCCCTTTCTACTTGGTTCATGGTCGCGAAGCTGTCTGGGATGGCTCGTTTTATGACGATACCAAAACCACGACCCCGCCCGCCGTCGCGTCACGGGACGATTATGCCACGAAATTGGGTCATCTGGCCGACACTTACAAGTCCGTTTCGGATGCTCTACTGAAGGCTCACCAGAGAGGTAGCGAGCATTACAACAGCCGCCGCCGCTCTGAAGAGTTTCAGCCGGGTGACGTCGTATGGAAGCGAACTTACCCCCTTAGTGATGCCTCCAAGTTCTTTATGGCTAAACTAGCACCGAAATATGACAAGTGTAGGGTCGTCCAGAAGCTGGGTCGCTTGGTATACGAGTTGGAAGATGCGTCGTCGGGAAAGGCGCTTGGACGTTGGCATGTGAAGGACTTAAAAAGAGGACACGGTAATTAACCACCGTAGGACATTCTGTCATTCAGCCCCACCCCGGGATGAGTGAAGCCAAGGTGACCGTTTCCTTTCCTTTTTCACATTCTTCCAAGCCTTCCCCTTTTTACTTTTTCTCTTTTCTACCTCTTTTAGGGTCTTCACAGGTCGATTCGAGTTCTTCTCGAGGTTTCTATTTTTTTTTCAAGATGAGCTACTCTTTTTGGCTCATTTGAAATCTGTGAGCTTAGTTGAGCGTCTTGTTTATGCTTATTTTGCATACTGGGACAAAGAATTGTTTCTTTTTCATTATCAACTTTAAGTGGGGTATGGTTGTGAGTGGATAATTGTTTTCATCATTGAATTAGGTTGTGTAACCGAGGTTAAGCTTCATCGCGTTCGGTTCCGGCCGCTGGGGTATCAACCCCTCGCTTATTTCAAATTAAGTATACTTTCTTTCACAGAATTCTTTTAACAATTGACTTTCTTCCTCGTTGGCTCGGGGCGACAAAATTAAAACACAACAATTTATAACTTTTGGAATAGGGAAACAAACAATTTAATTAACAAACCTTTAATAGTATTTGACAACAAACCTTTTACTAACTAAATTACTTATTTCAAAGCGGTCCATAACTTTCATAAAGCCTTATATGTCAAGCGGTGCATAACTTGTAAAACAAGCCTTATATGTGTAACGGTACCCAACTTGAGATAATAAATGCCATTGAGTACCGGGTCTTTTTCTTCCTTTAGAATCAAAATTTTGCCTCTACCAATTAAAATACATTAGAATGTTACCACCCCCCCTCTATTGGTAGTCAGTAGTTGTCATCAGTAAATTTCCAATTTTTTTTATTAGCTTTGCCCTTCCTAAATTTACTTCTTTCCAAGCGGTACATAACTTGTAAAATTAAGCCTCATATGTCAAGCGGTGCATAACTTGTAAAACAAGCCTTATATGTGTAACGGTACCCAACTTGTGCCAATAAATGCCATTGGATACCGGGTCTTTTCCTTCCTTTCGAATTTCAACTAAAATTCAAAACTGTACCAATAAAACCATCCTTCAAGCGCTTCACGCCAGGATTAATTAAATTAAAAAAAAAAAAAAAATACTTTGTTGTTAATTAATTAATTAAAATCGTAATTAACATCCTAAACTTGAGTCCACGGGGTAAGAAATCATTAAACTAGTTTTCCTACCCAAATATTAGGTTGTCCTTATACTACAATATGATGACCACTCACAATGCATAACCCCCTCGTTGTAAACAATTCCTCTTAGGTAATGTAGGTCTTTTGTTACAGATCGACAAACAATAAATAGCCCTAGGTCCTATTTATAATTTAACTAAGCTTTCCATTTAGAAATAACCTCGGCTTTCGGATTGGCAAAGAGGGAACCCTTTTAATTTTTAGGTGTTTTCAGCGCGGAAATTGTTTTTTTTTAGGTTTTACTTTTTTGACCATGGCGTGGTCTGACCCAGAAATTGTGGGCTTTGCGCTGGATTTTTTGTATTTTATGGCAGAATGGACGGGACAGATCACTACCTCTGAAAATTACAATGCTAGGATTTTATTTTGTGGTTCTCTTACAGAAACATTTTCAAGACGGGCTTCGCTACAGAAGTTACCGCACCTTTTTTTTACTTTCAGGTGATTTGAGCCGGGAAGTGAACTTTTCTTCGTTTTTTTTATTTTCGACCATGGCGCGGCCTGACCCAGAAATTGTGGGCTTTGCGCTGGATTTTTGTATTTTATGGCAGAATGGACGGGACAGATCGCTACCACTAAAGTTTAAATGGTTAGGTTTTGTTTTTATGGTTCTCTTACAGAAACATTTTCAAGACGGGCTTCGCGATAGAAGTTACCGCACCTTATAACACGCTTTTGGTTTGATAGGCGTTACGATTCAGTTCCGCATGGGCTGATCGTAGCTACCAAGATCGAACCATCCTTTTCATGTTCCTCCTCTAGAAACATCTTCAAGACGGGCTTCGCGATAGGAGTTACCGCAATTTAAACTTTAATTTCAACTGTTATTTCAACTTTAATTTCAACTTTAATTTCAATTTTAATTTCAACCGTATGGTACGCATTGGCAGGTAATTCTTTTTTTTTGCATTCCTGAGTTCCGGAGGAGACCGTAAACAAGTGTCACCCTTATTTAAATTCCAGGTAACCGTTTTATTTTAGCGCCCTCTGTCGGTTAGCGGTGGAACAACTTGAAGATCGCGAATCGATACGTTACGCCGTCGATTCTCTTACCGTTTCAACCGTTAGATATCACTATTCTCGTGAGGATTTTGTTGAGCTGGATTGTTTTGAGACTGTTCCGAGCGTACGGCCCGGTTTAAATATAGTTTACTACTGGATAGGAAGGTACCGTCGTAAATTTTGAAAATAATAATCTTCTAAATATTAACGTTTTGAATTATGCTGGTTCTGATTTACTGGCTTCAGTTTAACTTCACCTGTTCCGATTTGGACAGGTCTTACGAGCAGAACAAGACCCCTTCCGTGGCTCGATCGGACGCATTATGATTGAACTCATGTATCCTCGGTAACACCACCCTATCAACAGATCCACACTTACACGTCTAAACACCATCCCGCATTTATACCCACTCGTCAACATAGTCACCCCTACGTACGTAACCATACATCCATGCGCCTCGACACGAAAGCTCCCCTTCGCTCATGCCTTTAAAATTCTTTATTTAATAAAATTTAAAATAAACAGCTCAGCTTACATCGGTAATTATTCATTTGATATAACTTCAGAGGATAGGTGTTTACAAAATTAATACTAAATTATCATGTTATACTTTGCAGTTTGTTGTTACTCTTGACAAAGGTAATGCAGATCTTCGTTAGGACTATGACGGCCTTTCCGTAACAGCTCCACCTATCGGCGTGCGCCGGAACCATCTCAAAGCGAAACAGCATCGATTCGTAGTTTCAATCTATCTATGACAACACCCGCGGTCAACCGATAGATGGCGTTAATATTCATTCTTGAATTGTTTGTTCGTTTCAGTTAAAATTTGTTAATCCTCTTCATTTTCTTTCTTACAGGCCAAGATTCTAAACATAGTGATCGGCATTCTGTTTGCTCCGATTGATCAAACAGGTTTAGTGTCGTTTTCCGTTTCGTTTCTTTTAAGCTTCGGAGAGTTCTTTTCAGGTGAACTGTTGCCCTCCACCTACTGTGGTGAGGCAGCTTCACGATTGGAGTAGTTACCTACGCTTATGGGCGTGGAGCCCGCTCGACGCTTTCCGATCCGACGAGTCCGGGTTCGAACTAGAGCACGTCCTCTTCACCTTCGGGGATCGGGTAGTTTCGAGCTGGGGTCCAGCTCAGGATTTTCTCTTGCTTTATCCCGATAAAATCCTTATCGGGGAAGGGGGTGTTGTTACGTATGTTTTTTCACACTCACCCTTTAAACATTAACTTATAGTCATTCTTTCCACAGGCCTTCTCACCCCTGTAATTTCGGGGATTGTTTTTTACTTTTGTTTACGAGTCTTGCTTGAAAACTCAGCGGTGACAGATTGACTGCGCCGACGACGGGTGACAGATTGACCGCGCCGATGACGGGCGACAAGTTGACAGTTCGCGTTCCTTTTTCTTTTGGTTTGGCTTCGCCCGGTCGCGCAAATGTCGCCACTCGACTAAATACCGATATCGATCTCTACTAAAGTTAATTCCGGCGGGCGCGTCTGCCATCTTTGGATTGCCGCCGAGTATTATAATCGACTAAATTTGAGAATCGATATCAGTTGATGTTTGGTGCGGCAGATGTCAGCCCCGCCCTTCAGGTCCTACCGATTTTTTCCCAGCACAACGGGTATAAAACCGACGCGCAACGGACCTCGAGCCTTTTTATTTTTCCGAATTTACGCGGAGCCCCGGTCGTTTTGCTGTCGGTGTTTAGGGCTCCCTTGTGCTTGTGCGTGGTTTGTGCCGAGTTGAATTGTTGTGCGCGTAGTGAGTTCCAAGTTTCGACGGCGCTCCATCGGCAAACCACGCGCACTTTGACGGCGCTCCAGCAGCGACTCCCGCGCACGGGAAGGCCCGCCGACAGGTAAGCACCGCGTGGTTTTCCCCTCGCCTCGATTCTCGGGCGCCCCCTGGCTCGTTCGTAATGCTAATCACGCCTATTCTTTACAGCAAACCCGACGAACGTTTACACGTTGTCCACGTGCGTCCCGCGGGTTCCAAAAGGGCGAAGACTGCCCTTCTTTTCGACCACGCGGCCGGCGCGGATCCGCCGCGAGGTCACGCCTTCTTTTACCCTGATTTAAAGGTGAGCAATTTCTTTTGTTAGTCGGCCCGCGTGCATAAACCGCGGCGTCGTCAAGCGTACCAAATCACTTCAAATCTTTTCAATCATTTAGGGCTTCCAGCCCTAACCTGGTTTAACCTCTTCCTCCTATGCCGGGCCTCCGCCCCGGCAGGAGATTTTCGTCATTTTACAACTTGTAACGTGTCTTTTGGACGGCGCGTTCCAGGGTCGTTGGAGGACCCCCAGTTCGTTGGAGGACCCCCAGTTCGTTGGAGGACCGCCATTTTGAGCGGAAAACCTCGAGTGCGGTGAGCGCCCGCTGCCCTCCATCTAGTGGCGTGACGCCGTCGGCCTGCGACCTTCAACGGCGAGCGTACCAGGCCCGCCAGGTCGTCGCTTCCTTCTGCGTGCCGGCGTGCCGTACAGGACAGTACCAATCCCACCTTCGTACCTTCATTTATATAACCACAAGGTCCCAGCGCCCACGCTGGGTGGCGCTCGAACCTTCTGCCTTACTCGAGAGCAACCCTGGCATTAATCTTTATCTAAATTTAACCGCGAGCTATCCGGCTCCGATTAGGCCTTTCATATATATCAAAATTGCAACCATTGGCACACTGAATAGGTAGGAGAGTATTTAAATTATAAGATCTTTACTGTAATAAAGCCCCGTCTTCCACGGAACTGAGGTCTCACTGGAGGCCTCCATTCTCATTGTATAAATTCAATTATTTTAATAAACAATTTCGTTTGGGCATTACTATTTCTGGTATTTCATTTACAAAACCTTAGCTGAACTTAGGTAGGTAATACATTCACCGGAGAGTTGCGGGTTCGATTCCCTGACCTCCGGATAATACATGCAACAGTATGACCAAGTTTTAAAAGTTTTAAAAAGACTTGACTTGTACAAAGGTGCTGGCTCTGATGGAATTCCATCGGTTTTTGTCGCCAAATCCGCCCCAGCACTAGCCAAGCCTCTGTGTCTGATTTACAATAAATCATTGAACACTGGTATCTTCCCATCTGATTGGAAAGTTGCACTAGTTGTTCCATTATTTAAAAATGGTCAAATAGACTTAATTAAAAATTATAGACCCATTTCTATTTTGCCAGTTTTTGCTAAGGTTTTTGAACAACTACTTTATCCTATCCTAGCTTGGCACTTTAAGCAAATGATAAATCCTTTTCAGCATGGCTTCATGAAAGCCAGATCTACAGCTACAAATCTTACGTCTTTTATTAACTATGTGTCTTTGGAACTTGACAACCGTTCGTCCGTCGATGCAATCTACACTGACTTTAGTAGAGCGTTCGATCGAGTTAATCATAAGATTTTACTTGAAAAACTTTGTAATCATGGAATTGCTGAACCGCTTTTAGGTTGGTGTGCATCATACCTTTCAAACCGTAAGTCTAGGGTTGTGGTAAATGGGTACACTTCTAACCCATTCTTAGTATCTACAGGTGTACCACAAGGATCACATTTAGGTCCCTTATTGTTTAACATTTTTATTAATGATGTTAGCAATTGTTTCCTTCACTCCCGTTTTTATCTGTTTGCCGACGATTTGAAGTTTTTTAGGCCCACTAACACTTATTTTGATGCAGGTCTCTTACAAGAGGATCTCGATCGGTTAACTCTATGGTGCGAACATAATAATATGGACTTAAATGTTTCTAAATGTTTCTCTATACGATTCTCTAGAAAGAAGGTTAATTTGGACTTTACTTACAAAATAAAGAATGACGCCTTAGTTAAAGTAGACAAAATAAAAGACTTGGGTGTTATGCTTGACAGTAAACTACGTTTTAATGCTCACATTGATAGCATAAGTACCAAAGCGTTTAAGAATCTTGGTTTTATTCTCCGTAATTGCAAGGATTTCAAATCTCCAAAGACAAAAATCCTGTTGTATAACTCACTTGTCCGCAGCGGTTTGGAGTATTGTAGTGTGGCCTGGAATCCCTTTTATGATATTTATGTTAAAAGACTTGAAAGTGTCCAAAAGCGATTTTTATGGCATTTAATATACTCACTTAACATGGGTAAGCTAATTTTAAAATACAACGAAAGACTTGCACATTTCAAGATAACTTCATTATCGGATCGAAGACGCATGCTTGACATTGTATTTCTTCATAAGCTTGCGAATGGCGTTTTAGACACCCCAGAATTACTCTCTTCACTAACGTTCTCCACGCCGACACGCCTCCCGCGTGCATCTAGATTCCAAATTCTCAAGGTTAATTTGTACAAATCTAACTTGGGTCAAAATGCGCCCCTTAATCGACTTGTCACAGAGTTCAACAGTTTTGGTATAGCCAAAGATCTTGATTTGTTCGCAGACGACATTCGCAAGGTAAGGAAATTAATTTCGTAATAATATTTAGCGTCACATTTTATCTTATAATTATTATTTTTCGTTCCTCCAAATTCAAGTATTATGCATTAGGATTCCTTCTATTTTATATTAGTAGTTTTTTTAAATTTAATAGTGTATGTCTTTAATACCTACCTCAGATGTTACTTTTTATTCTTAGCATGTTGTCATCGCCTATAATTATAATGGCATTAAGCATGAAACGTTAATTCTGCATGTCTGTACATTTTTAATGATAAGATGCACATTATGTTGGTGATAAATAAATAAATAAATAAATATTTTCTCGATAGAAAAAAATTACAAAGTAACCTCTTGAAAAAAGTTTCTGTTATTAAAATCTCCCAAATTTATGGAAGAACATTATTGAAATGTATAGAATTTGAAACCATTAAAATAATAAAGCTGTTTATTGCTAAATGTAACAACAATTCACCAATTTTCATTCAAGAAAATGTATTTCTGTATATTTTCGTTCAAGTAGAATGACACGCCAGCCGCCATGTTGTGTCCTCTCTATCATTTCCATACGATTCGACAGTAGTCGCTGCGGCGCGCCGCTAGTCGGACCTGTGTCACTTTTTTCAATTATTTTTTTACGTAATCATATTTTTCAAAAATACTGGGCCGCATCCATCGCTTGTCATGTTTGGTCTGTCAAGGCACTGATTAGGCAAAACAAGCATTGGATGCGGGGCGGCCAGTGGCGGCTGTGTTTTGTTTTTCTAGCGCGTTTATTACAATAGAATTTAAATACATAGAAGTGCCAAACAGTCACGTTACTCCCGTTCTTACCTACATAACGAGACAATCTATGTGTAGGTCATCTTGATGATTCAATCGAAGTACATGCGTGTGAGCTTCGCAATTACCACGTATAGTTCTTATAGCATCATCCTCATTGGTGCTTATTATAGGTAATGTTAGGAAAAAGTCTGGTGTCGCTAAACAAGAGATTTCCGAGAGTACTTACCTGTATTTGCGAGAGATAAACTTAATTTAGGTAATTTCGCAGGTTTTCCAACTTGGTCTCAGCACATATCAAACATATTTGAACCTATTCATTCATGCCTACACTTTTGAGAATAGCTCAATCAAAACTTTATCCTATATAATGCACACGAATGACACGCACACGTCATACGCAAATGGAAAAACTGAAGTATATGTACATCAAAATTTGACGGTCTTTCAAATTGCAATATAGCATAGTTGTAACTATGATAGATTTATGATACGAAGAGCTGTAGTTCGGTTCTCGATTGCCGTACTTTGGTTTTGTTGGAAAATATTTTTCTATACCTTTTGGTTATCCATTGTGCCTAGATTACCCACCTAGTTTTTCTGATTATTAGAACCACAATCAATACGCTTTCTAACAGCCAGCCAACGAGGATATTTTGACATTCAACGTGCGGTGTGGAGCATCGTGGTGCAGCCCAAAACTCAGTAGGTTCAGGCTATGACTGCGTATTATACTAGATCGATTAGTGAAATGAAAGAATACATTAGGTTCAAAAAGATTTATTTACAGATATCCTATATTAAAAATCTATGCATTTTGCATTTTTTTAACCCTTCTCAGAACAAGTTCTGGTAGGTATAGGTTCCACTGGTGAAATGAAGCACACAAAGTAATATTTTTTCTTTCTTGCGATTCTTAGCTGCCCTTGTACCTGTAATCCAAAATAACACCATAACTTTTAAATGCCTAAACAAATTTGGATGTACTATAGGGCTTCGTTATTTGCTAATGTTGGTACCACACCACCCCTATTCATTTCTGTATTAGCGTATAATGTCTTGAGTAGAGGTAGGTACATAACAATTGAACATAAATCATCACAGGTTTGCATTACAATAATTTCATCTCGTCTGTATAAAAGAAATAAGAATCTGCACAGTACAGAATTTATATGCGTGTTCAAATCACGTCGGGGTCACCAGTATAGTGTCGCGGGTGCCCGTATAGAGTAAGCGGGTATAGGCCCCTATATTACCTTCAGATGTTCGGGTAGATAGAAGGTGTAGCAGGAATAGGTAGAGATGTAAAACACACAGGAACTGACGATGGAGTATATTACATTAGCGATGACACAGGCACTATATACACAGGGTAAAGGATGATATATATACATGCAAAACGCTAGTAAATAATAAAGAATTTAAACAATAACATAGCGAGCAGTATTGCAATAAAAATCTTGACATGGAATGTAATGTCAGTCTGACTAAACATCTTTCTTTTTCTGCGGAGGCCAGTGTGCGCCTCCGTATGAAACCTCCTTTGCACCGCGACATTAGTGCTGCGGTGCGAGTCGGTAACTGATGTCGACTATCGACATCGACCAACTAGCATTTATCGTATGAAACTATAATACAATGATTGAATGAATGAGAATGAAAATGAGTAGGAAGGTTGCCTACATATTTTGTACCAAGAAATTTGTTGCACGTTAACAATGGGTTCAATACTTACGAAACATCTTCGCCATGGAAACCCTTGAGCGGAGCACGAACACTTTTTCAGCTACATACAGGTCCAGAATAACTGTGAGCTCGATTTTGATGTTTTTGCTCTATACATTTTTATCATCGTCCGTGAAAACAGGAACTCTCCGACCTAAACTAAAAATCAAAATAATAATATTTAAAATGTTGGAATGCTCTTACGTATGTGATAGAAAAATAAAACGGTTTTCACGGTTCACAACACTGAACATAATATGAAATATCGTCAACTCTTGAATATTACAATTTTTATTTACCCCAAAGCCGGTGACTACAGTGAACGAAACGTGACAGTCTAACACTGACAGACAGTGTCACGTCACGTCACGATCACGGAGATACCAGTTGATAATTACTGTATTACCATGCCAGTGCACAACAGCCAAAAGTACTGTACCAGTTGTACCACAGGTATTGTACTCTGCCTTGATTGAACGCGTCTTATTGTCATCGCGTCGTCTTTGTCGTCGGGAACCAACCGAGTTATTGCTATAATTATTTAAAATAAAATTACGTAGGTATTTCAGATAAAATACTTATTTAATTATTTAAGTTTCATTTTTTGCTCTTATCTGTTTACTGGTATACCTTGCACATTAATTTTTTTTGTTGATGATATTGTTGGAAAGTTGAAACCCCTATAATTAATTAGCATGTTCAAAGTAACAACGTTCTACAATACTAATTATTCATATCTTTGAAAAAATGACCATAAATATTACATTCAGTTATACTTAGTATAGTACGAGAGTAATGTGATAAAGTAGTAAGTGACACAAAATCTACCACGTGCAAGATTCTGGCAGCACTGAATTGGATAGGTACGTCACCTGGAGCTTATTTTATTATTTTGAATTATTTACATAATAAACGGCAACGCCCGATTACGGTTCGATTATATCGCGGATATGCTCACGCAAAGTAATGTCTTCTTGCTCCCACGGGCCTAGTGTGTCAACGTCGCATAGTGTCAATCTTTTTGAGACACAAGATAGCCTATGTCCGTCTCATAGGTCCAATCTATACCTACCTATACCTACCAAATTTCATCGAAATCCGTTCAGCAGTGAAAAGGTAACAAACCGACAATAAACAGATACTTACCTAAATAAACAGAGTGACTTTCACATTTCTAATATTAGTATGGATTATAAATATAATTTAAGAATGTTTATATTTAGGACTCTGGGATTTTATCAGTTAAATAATAAAACTGTTAATGTAGTAGGTGGATCGTTCATCTAATTTAGCTCTTTGTTATATTGGGTTGGAATGAGAAAATAAATGTTCACATCTTAATACGAGTACATTGATTGTATAATATTTTATTTAAGTCTAAACGGTTATGTACCTACATATTATTCTTTCAATAAAATAATGACCAGCTTTTATTAGATAAACCGCTTATTTAACAGATCGCCGGCGCGTAACTTCTTTACGTTCTAATAGTTCAATTCTTTGGTAGTTAGATCCGGTACTTCAAGGTCGCGGAGCTGAAACTTTTATTACCCCGTTTCCCCGCTGTTTCTTCGTGCGCTGCAGTCGGATTGTGAAATGTCAGTAGCAGCTCTCTAAGCCTTAATACAGAGAATAGCCATTGCTATTCAGCGAGGTAATGCAGCCAGTGTTCTTGGTACCATGCCACATGGACACCCTCTTTTGTTAGATTTGTAAGGTTTCGTTTAAGCTAGTTTTAGTTTACTTTATTTATATTTAATAAGGAAATGTTAATAAAGTGAATACATAATTTAAGTTTTATAATTTCGGAACAAAAACTCGATAAGTACTATCATAAAATGTAACAACATTCTGAATAATAATAGGTTTTTTTTTTATTTTATATATATGCGTGATGATTCAGTCTGAGTGTCGGAGCCTTCAGGGGGTGTAATATGATACATTTTATGGACAAATCATCTCCCGTAAGTTGGGCTTCTGCCACCATGGTGAAATGGCAGCCATTAGGTTTTTTTGGAACTGAAGCACCAGTGATTGTCCTAATTTAGCAACAGCTACCCAGGTAGAGGTCCTAGGAACACAAAATGAAATATTTCCAAACAGGTATTTCAGATTGATGAGTGAATTCAGTGGAGTTTTTTGTTAAATTAAAATGTACGAGTAACAATCGAAGAGTTGGCAAGGTACCTGAGACACTTATTTACTATAGTTATTTTAATGACAACGTTACTACATAATAATAATATAAATATTTTCATTAAAAAAATACCACTAACTTTGAAACTCTCCGGCTACATTTCTCTTACCCAACCACCATGCATCGTTCTCTAAGATTTATAAAACCCATGTTGTTACGAAAAATAGCTATATTTATCTTAATAAACCGGCATTGGTCCGGTGACCGACGTAAGGGCACGATAGAGTAATCCAGGCCGACCCACACTTCGTCACTGTCTAGACGTGTAAAGCAGTACACAAGCTTCGCACAAGTTACTTGATTTTATAGGCATCTACCTACCTGCGCTAATATTATAAAAATATCCAAGTTCTTTATAGGTAGGTAATCTCCGAAATTGTTACCCCGATCTAAAAAATCTTTCACTTATACTAAACCACCTTATTTTTGATGACTCATTTGTTAATTGATCTGCTATACAGCATATTAACAGCCACAATTCAAAACCTTAAACACTGACTACATAGTATAGTTGTTTTACAAAATTGATGTTTCTGCCTTTGGATTAACAAACATGTTCGATTTTAAAGATTCAGTGGAAATGCGGTAAGGTAAAATATTCAGAGCTTAATCTTAGGTCACCTCGGGAGAAGTAGAGTGGCTCTTTAATTAATTTTGTGTAAGAAATGTTTGAAGATTAAAGTCAGTTGTTAAGTGTTTCTAAGAGATAAGTCCTTTTTGTTTCGTGTACCTAAAATAAAGTTTTGGTGTTTAATCTCTATTCAAATGTTTCACCTCCCACCAGATTAATCTTCACTTTAGAAAAGGAATAGTTAGTAAGTTATTTCCTTTTACTCCCTAAATCATGATTTAAAGTGATCTATGAAACAACAAGGATACAACAGAAAGTGTGAAACAGTAAAATTAAGCCACACATTTTTTAAACCATCATTCTCTTACATCAACATCGCAACCCCCTAATGGGTTCGGAAATCGAACATCGGTCTAAATGTCCTGCACGATCATTTCTGTAACGCCTTTAGCAACACATTTTACGTTAAAAATGAGCAGCGATTTGTCTTAATAACTGGAATCGGTCCGGTCCGATATCCCGTCCGGATAATCCCAACCCGGTCCTCAGTCATTGTCGCAACAGTCTATTTACAAAGATAGTGTCAAAGGTTACTTTTAGATCAAACGACACGGTCTATCGTTAACTATAAAAATATATTATGACTGTAACAATCTATCTATCCAATAAAAACATTAATACTGCACAATCTGCACATTATCATAATTACCCATTTTTTAGTTTAAGTCAAGGTATTATAAAATGCTGTACTTACAAGTAAATAATATTTTTTCATGGTATCACTTTTTGTTCTATAATGCATTCAAGTAGTAACCTATTTGAAACTTACGTACTGTCGTGCGTTGCATTTTTGCGGTATACTGCTTGACCATCGAACAGTCGATAGGATTAGTCGACACACGCCCGATTTAGAACATTCAATACTATGATCCTTTTTGACGTTACAGAAATGACATAATGCGATTGATATGTAACATTTACAATCTTATCCGACAATCTTTAGACGTCAGCAGACAACGATTTGGTTTTATTCGTTACGCGTGTCCATGTCCACCAACCAACCCACTTTTAATTTTGCGGTTTGCTCAGCAGGGATTCAAAGTCGACCGCTAGCTAAAATATCACGTCTACTAGGATTTTACCAGGCATACAAAACACAATCTCCAATAAACTGTAACAATAGTGTGTAAAACCCCCAATTTGTTTCCGTAATCGACAAAAACATGCCCTTGATTCTTTTAGACATTGTAAGGACACTTTAGAAACTTCTGTACCTTATTACCATACCCGAGAAAAGTCGCACACTTGACTTACTTTTATACCCGGCCGTAACGGACCCATTTCCTTTGCCACATTTTGATACATTTTATAAAAACATAAAACATACCAACCTGTATAAAACTGTTTGTTTATAAGGAAGCCCTGGTGCGTGCGACCGGTCGCGGGCCTCCCGACCGTAAGTAATGGAGAGGTCGACGATATTTGCCCGACGGGCCTCCAGAAATCCTCAACGCATGAAATTTTCATCGACAAGAACCTTCCATTGTGTCGGTGCTTGAGAGGTGTTCAATGTTCATGCCTATTGACATTTTAACTTCTCAAGCTGTGAGATCAATTGTTGTTTTATGTTGATGTGATGGTGCATGACTTAATAATATTGTTTAATTATACCAATGGATAAGTATAATAATCAATAAATATAGGTAGATAGATATAATAGGTACCTATATAATTGTTTTATAGAACGATAGGTTGAAGGATTTGATAGTAAATTACAATGAAACAGTAAACTAATAAAATTAAGAACAAATAATGCTTCCTAGATATAATAATGAATAAAAAGAAATTAGATAATAACTGTGGTTCCGTAAAATGTAGAAACTGTATTCAAATCGTTAGTTTCTTGAATGTGAATGGTTGTTCAAGTATATTAATAAAGTGAATTCAAAAAGATGCTAACATCATGTCTTTATAAAACTTAAGTTATTACTTAGACTGCTGTTCAGGTTCTCCTGCTTCTTTCTGAAAGAGGTTTAACTTGAATATAGCATAGTAGATGTCGTAAATAATATCTATCAATTTTCTCTGAGTTTGAGCCAAATCGAATAACTCATTGAAATAATATTTAACCTAATCACCAGGCCTTTTTGAAACCGTGAGTTTAGGTAATAATGTGCGCAATCAACTTTCTAACCCTCACAAAATTAACGAGACATAGCTTCATAATTGCTTTAAACTAGGGTAGATAAAAACCCGAAAAGGGTCCCCAAGTAACAAATCAAAGTGAAATGGCCTAATAAAATGGCAGCGGCCGAGCCAAACTTAGATACAATCCCCTCCTTATTAAAAACGGTTCATATAATGCACCTGGACAATAGGAGTGGAGCAGTGGAGGAATTAGGGAAGGCGAGTGAAATAATTCAAGTCATAAATTCAAGTTTTATAACCGCGGAGCGTCACTACGACGCGACGCGGTCGCGACGGTCTTTTCTATAGGGTGCAATACAATGATACAGTATGGGCAGAGATGCGCTAGAAGCCAAGGTCAAGGCGTGTATTAGAACTTTTTATAAGAGATACAATTATTGTTACTTAATTAACAGACACAATTGTAACTTGTACATTTAGGAAAAGAGCATTAAAAATATATATTGTTAGAATACAAGTTACTAAAACAAATTTCTAAGTTGCAGCTAAACTGTAATTTTTAAATTGCATATATTTCTAAAGAACTACAAAAAAATATTACAAAATTTACTTGTTCCTGTACCTATATTAAAAAACCACTTCAACGGGGCGAAACAATACAACTGAATGGCGAGAGTGTAATAAATATTTATAAATAATATAGTGCTTCGTTTCGTTACCTTTATTGCAAGAAGCGTTACAGTATACACTATACGTACATACCTACAGTATACAGCCATGACCAAAATGTTCAGTGAGTGTGTGTGTGTGTAGAACAAGAGTCTTCGTATGCAGCGGTCCATACGGTTTATACATGCGACCTCGACTTGAGGAGGCAGATCGACATAATTTAACTTTTTCCTATTATCTTTATGCTGACGTCGTTAAGTGCCTCACTCACATATTGCCGAGCGAGCGTTTCTCTTATAATTTGGAACTGGAGGTCGAGTTTTTTCAAAGTTGGAATGTTTTTGGCATTTTATTAGGATTTGAGAATGTGAGCGATTTTACCTTTAGTTTTGAAGTTACAAGTTAGGATGATAGTGATGTTCGGTGCTAGGTTTGTGTGATCTGATAAATTTTTAGCTTTATTCGTGTATTACAAATTAAGACTTATTTTTCATCATTTATTTCTCATTCTACGGATTGAACTACAACATTTTGAGACCACGTTTTTGTTTAGTATTATAATTGTTTATTATTTTTGAATACGTTTTCGATCCAAAGTTCCTACGATAACTTTTTTATTTATGAACCGATTGACATGAAACAAACACGAAATGTTAAGTGAAGCTTACCATAATATATTAGTCATAAACCACATCTAAATCGGATAAGCCATTTCTGAGATTAGCGTGCATAAACGCACAGACAAACAGACAACAAATCTAACAATCATGGGTTTGGGAGTTATTTGCGTTGATAAAGGTCCCAATAATATTGTTTCTTATATATCTACCTATTATTATACGTGTGAACTATAATGAAACAATTTGAAAATACTTAACGTCAAACCAGTAAGAACAATAAATGGAAATGAAACAAATAACCTCAACTATCTATATTTAAATTATCCTCCACCAAGCTAACTTCACTATTGGCAGTAGAGTGCCATTAACAGTTGCAAGTTTTCAAGTAGGACAACTACCAGAGTCGGTGCCTCACGGCGATAGCATTTACATCCGTAGAGGCAGCTGAGAAACATCGTTTCGCTTTTAAACACATCGTTCTACCAAACGCTAGCCAACACTCGAGTCAAAGTTCCCGAGGCCAAATCTATGAGAGTGTTTTGCCACATGATCGCTTCCACGATTCGCCAAGAAAATAAAGTTCTCTACAAGGAACTAGGAACCGCAAGCTGATAAAAGTAGAGTATCTCCGCCACGTTTCTCTGTGCCCGAAGTTTGGTAGTGAATATGAAACAGTTTGTAACAACGTGCCAAGTTTTAAATACGTATCTTTGTAGCGTCTCATTGCAGTAATACCTACTTGTAAGTTTTGCGTTTTAAATTTCGAGGTAGTTTATCTTGGGGAGTCGGTTTAATGTTGCTTTTGAATTAAATGACTTACTATTGTGAAATAGTGGCCCCTCAATCTTTATAATTCGATAAAGCGAACAAAGCAAAGTAGAAATTGTTTCATAACCATGGCTGTTAATTCATCTCCCTTTGGTAATGTATACCTGCCTAAGTTATTATTTTCTGAATCAATTTTTTATCAAACGTAGGTACACGTGAATGTATAGATGATCATGACTAACCAAGATATCCGTTGTAACATATTGTGTAGTGTTTTATGTTTGAATCTGTCAGTAAATTTCAATACTAGCCATTTTGTATGTTTATCGATTTACGTCAACAATTCAAATCTAAAATAATCAACGGAAGTTCAAAATGGACCGACACCGACGGCGTGATGGATGGCCACGGGGAGTTCCTGAAACGCCTTCAGGGAGTACTGAAGGCTCACAAAAACTGAGCAATATTGAACCTTACGCTATCATGATAAGGTACAATATAAAGCTGAAGTTGTGGAAGATATCGTGCGGTGTTATCTTAGAACAGTTCCTTAAAACTCGGCTGAAGGATTAGCGATAAAGCGCTTCGTAGTCAGTTGAAGTTGGGCGGATTGGTTGGATTTGCAAATCAATCTTTGGATTGTTTAGTGTTTACGTGAAGACAATTGGGGTTGAATTTGTTGATCAAGGCCACCTGTTTTCTGGTATTGAAGTATAAGTTATAATACCTTATTCCATTTTTGTACCGTCTTTGGGATATTTTTATAAACATCACTATAAATAGCGGCAATCTTGAATTGTCGCCATAGTGATGTAATTGAACAGAACGTTTTAAACTCTATTTGATAAAACAAATAAAAATCCTACAAAATCACCAGCTAAAATAAAGACATTATTCAAAGAATAGTAAACAGGGCATCCAAAGGGTGTTCCATATTAATTAAGGGTTGTACCAAAGGCGACGAAGACAAATGCTGGTACCTTTACGTTATGTATTTTTCCGGGGCCGCAGCAGGACGAAACAAATGATAATCGGCTAAGAATAAAGTCAACATTAACGACCTGCCATTAATTGCGGTGTATGTTAGTGATAGCAATGTGCTTAATGGAATTGTCCCTGAAGGTTTAATGTAGTTAGAATTTGCCGCTCATTTACTATTGTTCTACACTATGTATGTATTCAGCAATAAACAACACGTTCACAGAATTGGAAATATTTTCTGGGAGCTGCTCGCCGCGGTTTCACCCGCGTTGCCTATTAAACTTAGATGCTTTAGTAGGCATTACATATTGCTACGTTTATCTGACATACTAAGCCCACACCCCTACACTATGAATCAAGGGAGGAAGCAAATACCGCTAAAGCGTCAACACCGCATGTATTATACTACATCCATCTTAATCTCTCAGAAAACCACCTAAAACATGGTACATAATGAAACATAGCTAACCAATTTATTCCGTCTTATGTTATCTTACCAATTCCTGTTAACACTAGATCATACTCAACTCGCGGAGTATTTATATTAGTATCATAAATTCATAAGTAGTAGGTACTAGAGTTGAAGTGGTTGACCGGCCAATTACCGGCCAAAATTACGCCTGTTAAGTAATTACGTTAAGTATAATACATAATAGAAAAGCGAGCAAGATGGTAATAACGACGATTTATACAAGTCAACGTAGCGCGCTTGTATAAACAAGAGTTCAAGTTAGTTTGTCATAAAAAGGTATGCTTTAAAATTGTCAGGAATGCGAAAACTTGATGGTATTATGATTATACATTATAAAACTTACACCTCACCAAACATAGGTAATGCATTTTTTCTGTGTCAATGTTTAACTTTTTAGCCCAAAGATAAGCCACTTCTACTGAAACATTGCGTTTACTGGATTAGTCAGCAAGATTGCGGTGACGTAGTCAAGACGGGAAAGCGCAAAATGCACCGGATATACTTTTAGAATCACGAGGATCTAATAATAGTTACGATAGGTATCCGGCATAACCATTTGCTGTGGCATTTCCAGTAGCTACTATAGAGATACCAGCACGCACCGCGCACCCTCCTTGGAATTATTAATGAAAATGGAATATTTAGAATTCCTAACACCTATGTGATCGATGATGGGGAAAGTTTGTGATGCGGTTGTAATTAACGTCGTTATTGGCGGTTTCAGTTTCACCTAGCACTCGATTTTGGCTTGTTGAGGAAATTTACGGTAGGGAATTTTCGTTTCCTACCTTTTAGTAGGTATAAGATGTTCTTAATAATAAGTAAGTATATACAGTTAAATACGTTGAATACGTTCACCTCAAAAAGTTATTTAAAATAAATATTAATAAATGTACCTACCTATTAATTTACATTGACGTAATAATAATTGTATGTCAGTTTCACAGGTAAAAATAGACAAAAAAATTCTGTGACAGGATTACCTATTCGAAATAGTTATTTTAAGACGACGCAGCGTCCGATTTTGAACAGTCGGCCCTTAGTTTTTACCAATATGATTTATGACATAAAATATTAATTTAGATACATAAAGGTACCTTATATTTTCATTCTTTAAAGCCCAAATAAAGAATCCAACCGAAAAATCCACTATCTAAATCAGAATCGTATCACAGTAATTATTATTCCCTACGCGCCCTGCCCGAAAACAAATGTATGATTTACGGCTAAATTTCTCTTTCGTTATCAGCGCTCGGGGGCTTGATTTACACGACTCCTGAACCCGTAGCTATCTCGAACGGGATCTACAGCCGCAATCTAAACACATAAAGAAACAAAACGAGCTTCAACAATACGAAACAACACTGATAAACCATTTTCATAGGGATGCTGTGCATTCGGCCATTTTTATTTGCTATGGTTTTTCCGGCATGGATGTCACTATCCGGTCATAATTTGTGTACCTCTTTTGTCAACACTTATTAATAATATATTATGTAGAGATTTTGTTCTGAATAAAACCAATCTGACTTCTGATTGTTATTTTTAGCATGTGTATTGTGTGATCACTTGGTCAGTATACAGTTACATCACTATCTTACGAAATACACAACATCAATAAAACAAGTAGACTCCCAACCATTGTTACCTTAAAACAGCTTTTAAAACAGTAATTATGAATGTAGATAGAGCTTGGTTGTCGCCATAAATCTTTCCAACAGAAATTGAAAATCAAGAATGGTAGGTAAAGAGAACACAAGCCGCCAGAGGAGTAATAGAAATAGACGGATAAAAATTTAAAAATCCTGGTGTACGTCAACGCCAGAAGACAACCTTCTAGAAAAGTGTTCTAATGGTGCCAATCACAACTACGTTACTCCAAAAACTTACTCCAAATACTCCAAAAATAATGTTTACTTTTTCAGCCACAGATGCACAATTAACACAGTGAGATGAATATTCCATTAGTTTAAATTTGTATGGCCATTAAAATAATTATTAACTGTACCTGACAATAAATATGCGATGCTACATACTAAGTTGTTAAAGTATAGTCAACATAATAATAAATATTGTATGTTGCACTGACATAAATAGGCAAAGTTACAAGGGTTAGTATTTCGACTCTACTAAGTTGAGTCCTCAATGAAGGTAGGTGATGAAAAAAGCGCCACTTCCAGGAAGAATTAATTAGCGGCACGACAGTTTCTGTATTGGGTTTCAGCGCAGCTTTTCTATTCATTTTCAATGCAACTGCATTAGACTATTGGTGTGAAGACTGATGCTCGCTCATTGCTCATCCAATGCTCTTTGTGGTGTATTGAAGAGGTCATGTTTGCGTATTGTTTTCGTGTTTGAAGTGGCGAATCTAATTAGCTGTAATTGTCATCAGAACTGTTTGTTTCAGATGGAATTCTGTAAAAAGCATTGTAATGGTGGTGTGTTTGAAATGTGTGATTTCAAAGAACATTTTTAGCATATTAGTTACAAAATTTAATGTATTAATTTCTCACCTTTTGCGCAGTTCAGAATGCACACATCGCAGATCCCTTTTGCCCGAAGGCTTCGATGGCGGCACGGCGGCAGGGTGGCGGCGGTGCGACTGCGATGCGGCTGCGGTGCTATTTTCGTTCATATACACACACATGCGGTGCGGCACTGGGGCGGCGCTGGTACGGCTGCGGCGTCGTCTACACGAAGCCACGCTTCGCAAAAGAAGTTGACGGAATTTTAAACCTATAAAATATTGACTATAAAAAACCCCCATCAAAATTCATCTGATATCATCGTTTTACACTAGCAAGGCACCACCAGTATTCCACTAAATACTTACTATCCGTTAATCTTAACTTCCTCCGCAATAAATTTTATTCTAAGTAAAACACGGCAACGTCAATCCGCGTAAACAAAATAAATGCGCCCAATATTTTATTGTCTGTTAGTCCGTTCGCGAAATTAATGTGTTACGTTATCAATACGTGTGCTCGGGTTCTGTTCGGTAGTCGCACATTCATCAATCAGGGGCCTCTGAACTCGTTACCGAGTTTTGGAAACAAACGTCGATGAGGCCGACGCCCAATATGTTCGTGCAAACTTTTTGGATCATTCACTTCCGCCCGAAAGGGTGCGGAAGAAACTATGTGATGTAGGCCTCTTCAGTCTTATCTGTACTATTTGGGCTTTTAATACGCTTTAAATAATACCACACTGTTCTTTTTAGTTTATCGTAATTTTGATCATTCGATGTGATCCACACTGGTTTGTTTTTCAAAAAGCGTTCAACGTTATTATCTACTTAGTTAAAATATTTTCAGTAGGTATAGCGCCATAAACTAGAAATTTTATAACTCAATAATACCAACAAGTATAGTTTATACATTTTAAACTTCTTTAACAGCTAAAAATAGCTCCACTGAAGAGTGGTGTCTTAACTACATCGGATAAAAATACTCACACCTTTACTGAAAATGCCGTGGGTATATACTTACTTAATTAAAAACGCAGCGACCAGTAAACCGGATAAAAGTTAACAAGTTTCGAAGACGACTTTAAACAAAGGGATATTTAATAGGAATTGGAAACAGGAAGTTAATCAGAGCTTGTGTAACAGCCAAAGACACAGTGCAGCTGCTGCTGGGGACAGTAGAATATGTGACCGCAGTTCAAATTGAGTAGGTAAATATTACAAGCATAGTTTAAATAGGATTATAAGATTAACGCACATTTGCCCACTCGTGAGATAGTGATCAATCAATCACGCTTGCTTGTAAAAAAATTAAAATAATTAGCTGTAGGGATAAGTAGTAAGTATATGTTTTCGTTGGAAATGTACGTATTGTTCGTGGTAAATATAAGTTTATTTTGATTTTATATACCTATGTGAACGAACATGTTTACTTTAAGCCCTATAAGTCAGAAAAGCATCTAGTTTCTCATTCTCCATCGTAAGTCGTAACGTTAGCATCGTCTGTATCAATAGTACCTACACTTTAGCAGGTAGGCACTTATTACTGAATCATTAATCCAAGCCCACTCGAACATAAAAAAGTTAATAGGTAAAGGAGGTGATGTGACCAGCGCTTTTTTGTATGAAGATCCTGTACAACGCCCCTACCGGCGTTTTTATGAACGAAATATCTTCATACAAAGAGCTAGTTGACGCGTACTATGTCAAGCTAGTAAATACTCATACTAACTCAGCGCACAGATCAAAGCCCACTGTGTTTTCTATGCTGGAAGCAAAGGCGACATCAAATTAAATGGGTCAGGCGTGCCCAAGGCGGGGAGGGTCTGCCTACGAGACGAGACTGTTGGCCTAAAGTCAGGTATATATGGCCAACAGCTATTTGTAACTAAGCCAGCTTTAAACCCAGTCGCCGTTGTCGACATAAATTGGATGGACCGGTCTAGGCCACTCACTGAATGCTTTAGACATTGTCATATTCATTATTGTAACAAACTATCGGTTTAGAGACAGGCTTTAGAGGTGCGTGGCCAAATAGCAACTTCAGACGCAAATTCGTTATATTAATTGGTCCTTATATCACAACCTTTAAGTTAAATTTTTAATCAACGTAATTTCCGTAAGTATAAATTATTTAGAGATATGGCGTTTTCAGTTAAATGGATGAGCAATGGATATACAAATAGCCGTTAAAGAGGTTACTTAAGTTCTCCAATATGGACAGTGCTTAACTGTGCGACGAGTCAACTGCCGCCGGTCTGAACACGCGCTCCTTCAATTGCTTTAAATTAGGTAAATAGTCGACCCTTGTTGAAACGTCTTTTATTAGTTTAAGATTTTACTCTAGGCTACTAGGTAGTACTCGACGCCAAGGGAGCTAAGTTCAAATTGTCGTTGACTTACCGATGACAAATTGCGAATATTACGAGAGTAGCTTTGCTTAGGTTGTGAAGTCGATGAAATTAAGAACCTAAAGCTTGTATGCCTCTTTGCAGTCGTATTCACAGTCGAGTATTTTTTTAAAGGAGTTATATTTATCTAGTAGCTCTGCTGTGCCCCGCGACTTCGTCCGCGTAGAATAGTGACTTTGGGCAGCATTTTTTGGATATATCGTTTGGTTTATTTTGGATTATAAACACCGGCGTCTGTGTTTAATTTATTTGGCACAACTTTTTTATTTATGAACCGATTGACATGAAACAAACGTGTAAATCGGATAAGCCGTTTCTGAGATTAGCGTGCACAAACGCACAGACAAACAGACAAACATTGTAACAATCATTGTTTAGTTTGTTACTTACGTTGATAAAGGTCACAATAATATTTTTTCTCAATTATATTATTATCTTCCATGTACAGACAGCGATCCCTTACATTTTTAATATATGTAACTATATAGATATAGATATAGATATCGATAGATAGAAGAAGATACAAATAGATATATATTAGTATATAGATAGATAGATTGAAGTTAGTTGAATCCAAAATAAAACAAAACAATGTCGTGTGAAGTAATAAGTCAACTGAATCGTGTATTGTGTTTGTAACACAAGATTGAGCTGTATATTTACAATATTCAATGAACACGCAACCGCTCCCCGGTTACGGACGGACGTTTCAATTTGTAGAGCTCTGTGGGATTGATTAGTGATGTGTAGCGTACCTACCTATATGTTGCAGATATTGCAGATGGTAGCGATGAAAACCGGTCAGGAGCACTTGAGACAACTGGTGTTAGTTATCGTTAGCCTTCGAACGAATTATCTAGTAATTATGTTTGATTACCGTTGTCAATAGTTAAGGAACAGATAGAGCACCCGGTTAGCCTAATAAATATTCAGGTATGTGTGCAATTTAAGTCCTTATTTGGGTTTTATTTACGTACCTACTATACTTATTTAAATTATCGATTATCGAACCCAGGGAGGTGCCTACTTATAATAAGGACTCCATTTTTTTATTATATTACACCTGCATTTGCTTGCTTTAATAATTTAAATACTTATTTAAATTAATTTCAGAAATGTTAGTCAGCATATAATTATACCAGGAAATCCTATGTCAATCGGTCGTCCAAATATAACCTACCTTTCATCTCCACAACCTTTAACAACTACGAGTAGGTAGGCAATCACTTTCCTTTAACACAAGTAATTCGGAGAAACGCGCCCCAGTCTGTTAATTAGCTTATGAAAGTGCCTGTTAAGTTTAAACAGGCAAAGTGCCACTTCGCGATTACCGTTTAGTCTTTAATTAGGAGTTTTAGGTACTGACTCTATCTAACTCGCCCTTTCGTATAATGTTACTGCTTTATTAAGACGGGAATCAATTGAACCCACGCGGTCGTCCCAAAAATAAAATTGGGCGTCAAAGAGATAAGAAATTCGACATGGCTACACAATTTATGGAACCAAAGCTACAAGGACTTAGAAACCTATATTTTACAATCTCAAAAGCACCTACTAAAGGATAGGTCTTTAGCATTCCTATATTCCTATACCAAGACCTATTAGCATTGCAGCTCCATCATACTGCACCAATGAGAGTTACAGGGACAGTAACTTTATGATTACTTAAAACATACATAGTTAGTTAAATTAAGTTATGCGGTGATTTAATTCAAGTAGTCTGTAATCATGATATTATTCTATGTATTAGACACCCGTTGCGATTAATTGCGCATGACAAATTGAAACAAATCGCAATTGCTTGTTCTTAATTAATATTTTTCACAAACATGAACCACGGAGTGTCGTTTGTTTCCTAAGTCCGAGCCGTTAATTTCCTAATTACAGTTTCGGAATGAGGGAAAATAAAGGACTTGTTTTTGTTCTGTCTCGACGTCGCTTCCGCGGTTCCGTCCCGCCTAGAAGGTTAATGGAAGAAAAAATACGTTGTACCAAATTTGCATTCCATTTTTTCTCTGTGCCGCTTTTACCAGCGCGCGGCTCCTTTTTATTTCTTTATTATCTCTTTTACTGACTCCTACGATATAAATTTACTGGTATGCGTAGGTCTAAGCAAATTAGAGGCTGATACTTACTATATATTATTCGAAGTGAAGGCTATAGATAGTCTTATAAAGCATCAGTCTCAGTGCTGTTTTATTATCTATATTACTTTAAAACATTGAAAAGTGAATAAACCACAGTTTAACTAAATGACGATAAATTACTAAGTCGGTGTCAGAGCAAGTTATTGATACAGTCTGCCAAGTTGAAACTGGCGTAGGTCCGATGGGAAATCTGCAATCTTGGCCTTCCGCTAACAAAGTTTTCAACTAAAATCCTATTGTGCTCAGAGTCGGGAGTACACTTGATTAGTATGAAGTCTTGAAAGTTGATGCAAAACCACAGGACTCAGGAGAAACTCTGTTTGTTACATGCATTGGGAATAGAATAGAGACACGATTGCCATAGAAGTGTTTGTTTACAGGAAATAGGTGAGTTAGTTTGACCAACTTGACAAGGCGACAGGAGAGGAAGTTGACATTTTCAAGTAGGTGTAATTATCTACTTGAAATACGATATCTAGGTAATTCTGGCTTTTGTTGGTAGTAACAAAAGCCAGAATTACCTATATATCGCTGAAAATCGCTAAAAATGACGTGGATTTGACGTTATCATAGTTAACTAGCGTTGCAAGAGCCAGTCGTTAGTCTCGTAACTGACGTGTAGTGGTCACATTTCATATCTAAAAGTACAAAACTGATCGTAAGCAATGAAACAAGGTCAGGGAGATTCCTTTTACAACTGAGTATACGTTGTTAAACATCAATATTCGGGGCCATTTCGATCCAACTTAAATCTGTATTTGACACGCGCTGTGTCTACTTGCTTTTCAGTCTAGGTAGTATGTGTTTGCTCGGTTGTTGTGTATGTGTGTAGGTATGATATATAGGCAATCTAAGTTTTCCTAGAAGGCCTGTTAGGAAGAACTTGGTGAAACAAAATTAATTCTGAAAGGCAACGTTACCTTGTACCTACGTAGACATTAAATGAGGGAATATCCACTGTGAATATTATTCGAACTATACGTGAGATTTTTTACCTAAGTATATTATAATTAACTAGGCGACTTAAAATATTCGCACTTTATCACACGTACCTAAAACAAAAATTATCACTAAAATTTGATTTAACTTTTATAAGTCCTATACGTCCGTATCACGTATTTTAATATAACTAGGCAATTAAATTGAAGAGTCAAGTAATGCCAATTTTATAGAATATTTTCTGAACATAACTAACAATAGGTTCTTCAACATCTTTTATATTGAGAGTTAGGCATCTAAATATACGTGATCAGCATAGGAAAGCATTATCTTGAGACGAAAATCTATTTTTCTTAGCTTCACAAAATTTTCGCGTGATATAATATTTTTTTGGAATTTTCCTCTGTTTTTCATTGCTGCTGTAAACACAACATTTATGATAACCGTTGTTATTTCCATAAATATTCCGAAAGTGCTCTACCTAATAAAATTAAGTCAAGAAAACAGAAACTGGTCCTTTGGCGCCACCGGCGACGCTTAGGTCAATGTATTCATAATTAAATTTTAAAAATAACTCAATAACAAATTAGAGCACAGAAAAATAGGACGAATTTAAATACATTACAATTAATCATGTATGTTTATTTACATATTTACTTATTTAGGTACCTACTTATTCCTTAATATTTGATCAATAATTATGGATGTAAAAACTTAGAAGAAACACAGATGTTTTTCCATGCTTATCAGAAAACATAAATATTATACGAATGAGCTAATTTTATATCAAACTTTACACAAATCAGTACCTATATGGAAATAATACATCAAACTAATGGGTTCCTATTAAACCCGGATTTTAAGAGTATAATATTCTTATCAATAATCTCGAAGTCTTTCTGTCAACCGTTGCTTAATAAATAATAAAGTGAGAGGCACCGTCCGGCGTCCGGGGTACATTAATAAATCAAACCACGAATCGATACAAAACTAAATTTAAAAAAGTCTAGACAATGTGCGCCGCTATTATGCAACACCTTACTGAAAGTTTCACACATGCGATAAGCCCCGCGGTTTGATCGCGCAAATCAAACTCTCCCTCGACGCTAGAGCGGTTTGAGCGCAAGAAAATATAACAGAGAGCGGAAAACGTTTACAATCCGTCTGGGATCCTACCCTATTATAGGCTGGATGCTGTAATCAAAAGAAAATTAAATGGCTCCTTCCGCCGGGGCTAGTTTTGTAGCCTCGTAAACTGAAAGAATATAAATTATGTTCAGCCAAGAATGAACAGCCTATGGTAAGGTGGATACCCTTAATTTTCTGCCATTGCTACCACGTAGTTTGGCCTATAAAATGCAAAGCTCTTTTATAGCTTTTTACCGCAACACGTATTACATCACATCGAATTTGAATATACAAAGTTGTTTAGTAGATAAAAGAAGATAGTTTTGGCTGTATAGTTAAGAATGACAAGCTATACTTTCTACTATATACCTACCTCAGTTCCGTATACTCAATTCCCAGAGCACGAGAAAAACAAATATGGATTAAACTTGTACTTATGCAAAGCGTTTTACCAAATATAAAGGTTATTTAATAATAATACCTAATTCAGCCTGTATTGTACCACTTCTGGGCAAAGGCCTCCCCACACTTTCGTGAGGAGGATGCTAGATGCGATGTTATGTTTTAATAAATCATTAAAATTTTCAAAACCGTACAGGTACTAATAATTAGTAAAAACAAAAACAAAAGACACCAAAATGTCAAATGCAAAACTTAATGACGTAACAGCTAAAACATCCAGTTTACATTAAAATGGGTACGGCCTGCCTACTCGTGTTACAAATAGATCAAATAAATAATAGACCAAGAATTTGAAGCGATAAAACTTAGTTTAGACTAATTTATAGCCGGTTTGCATTTGCTTGATAAGTAGGCGGATCTGTGATATATGCTTAATCATATTTGTTATTAGAAGAATGCGATAATATGTCAAGTGTCCTCTTCCTTATGACGACAGTAGTCTTTGGACTGGAATTCGATAAGATAACGTGGTTTAACGTTATGACAAAATGTAAGCCTACGTCAACGCTTTAAATTGTCATTAGTTAATATTACCAACTTGTAATAAATATCACAAGTCAATACCTGTTCAATGAAAAGTTGAAACGTTAATTAATACCTAATAAACTAACCCGTGAATTTGTTAATTTTATTTTATTTTATCGTGGATATTCCAATAATCTATTCCAGCGCACTGCCTATAATTTTATTAGGTATATCATATTTTTTCAACCACGAAACAGTAAAAATCTCATTACATTTAGTTCAGTAATTTTAACCTATAATTAATAACGTACAGATACTCAGGACACTATTTATTCAAAACGTTATATTTTGGACTTCATAATATTAAATATATCTCCTGAACCTAACTCTTAAACATAATTTTCAAATTACTACAGACTTCGTCACATTTAATAATCTTATAAATATAAGTATAGATAAATTTGCCTAACGTTATGGCATAGCGCTCTGATAGTAATGTATACGCTAGTGACGTGTAATAATAGCGCTTATTGGTGAGAACAACCGTGCATGTAAATTGAATTCAATGAGAAGTAGCAATCTGCATCATCATCAGACAAAGAAATCGAAAATAATAGAGATAGAGTAATGCAATATTATGCTGATCCAGTCTGGATGGGTTTGCAAAGACTCTTTAAATTCAAGTACGGGCACGTTGCAATGTGTACCTACCTTCTTATGTACCTACTTACGTAGTTATTACTCGCTTTTCAGCGAAGGAAAACATTGTAAAGATACCCGATAACATAACCGAGAATTATTTTCGAGCTATTTGATCCACCAATATAGACCGGGTGTCCCAAGGTAGATAATATGTTTTTACCTCCTCACGAAAGCGAGGCAAGACTGTGATTATGGGTTGTAAATATGTAAATGAGTTGATACTTCCCTAAAATAAGTATACACACTTTAATCTCATTTATGTAACACAAAAACAAATTATAAAAAAAAAATCACGTGACTTAGTCGTTGAGCAATTTATGCTGATAAAGAGGATGATTGTAACCCTAGCTGGAATTTGGATGGTATTCTGAACAGCCTTGACATTCGAACTGAATTACATCACAGTTAGTGTATTAATTATTCACTTTCATTATTACCAATTTTAAATACCAGCTTCTACGATCGTCCATCTTCTGAGTGAATAAATTGATCGACTTTGATCCATTAAGTTTAGGAGGCGATTGGTTTTTGGTACATTTGAGTTGCAAGAACTATGGTGCATACACTTTCTTTTGAATTACGGGACAAGGAAGTTTTCAGCTTGGTACGTGGTGCTTTTAGGTTGTTCATTTTAAAATCACTAACAATAGTCTAGCCCCTAGGGCGCCTTGGTGGTAGGTCACTGTCTTGGTATTATGGTACTTATTTATAATAGTGTGAGAGCAGTATAGTCCAGCTTGCTACGAGTACTACTCTCAAGTAAAATATATGTCATTAAACCCATAATAAGTATTTATTTCATATTTGTATCAAATAATTACGAAGCACTTACTTGAAACTATATGTCACAATATCCGAAGAAAACTTGCAGCATTGTGATCCTACATGCAATCTTCATTAAAAAAGAATGCTACAAATGCTGTATTTTGTATGAAAATTATTGCAAATTGATCACCACTAAGTATAACCTCTTCAACATAGTGTTGTAACTGATATACTTGGAATACCTTATTTCTATCTTTGTTAACAGTATAATGGTGCGATTTATAAAACACAGGTCAAGGACCTAATGTTATTAAATGGTGCAATTTGTTTTGACACGCATAAAATTAAATTATCATAGTTGTGTGGAATGCATGAAACTAAACCGTGCGAAAAACACATGCACAATTTAATAGTAGTTGTTTCACTTTAGGAAAGAATGCACTCTTTCCTATTTTGTTAATATTATATACCTAGTATAATTATGCCTAGAATGATTCATAGCATCACATGCTTTTGTTTCATGGTATTGTAAAACATCTGTTAGGTACTAGCATAAACTACTCTTTACCAACCCTTTTGCGTCAGTTTCGAAGAGTATTTGATTATTTATGAACGTCGATCAATCGAAGTTTATGACATCATACATATTAAGTTACATAATTTAATGCGAATATAATAAACTTCTTGTCTGAACTCTATGGATACTTGTATCATCATAGCATAATTTACGTCATCGAACCTTAAGACACTAAACCAGACTGACATTTCTTGTTTTTATATGAATAAACGATTTTGAACCAGTTAATTGAATTTATTATCCAAATAATTACACTATTAAGTTACGTTATTTATGAACGTGTTAAGTAATTACATAGTACGGGAACCGATGACACATACCTACCAAGCGCTACGAGGAACGCTACGTCGTTGCGCAAGATCTACCGACCGCCCGTGAGAAGATGCCACCGTGAGGCACCGTGTGACTGTCGACTCATCGATTTCATTGTAACCAAATATAACGTTAGGGATTCTTTTATTGTATTCGTCACTTTCGGTTCTTACATTGAACGATCGTCGCGCATCTTAATTATAATTAAATTGTAATAATTTTAATAGAATTAAATTACTTTTAAATTCTATTTCGGTTTTTTTTGTATCCTCAACGACGGCGCAACGTATTTGGCGCAGTCGGTAGGATACTCGCGGTCGGTTTCGCGTTTTCGAGAAGATTTCCGTTTCGCAAAAGCCCTCCGTGTGGCTCTCAAGCTGCGTCGCACACCCATCGTGCGTCAGAGTATCCGAATCTACACGTCGCGCCGCTACGAGGTATCCAGCCATCGATAAGCAAAGGGACCGAAATGTTAATGTGAGTACATTAGATTCTTTTTAGTGATTGCTCATTCCTAGCCATAGCCTGTCCTTATAATTTTCCAAGATTTTTCATTTACGAAGACTCAGGGACCGTAGGATAATTAGTAATAGTAGACAGATTTATATGGATAGTGGCAGAAATTTAAATTTAAGTACAGTTGAAGAACAAGAATATTACGAAAGACCGAACAATATGTCTGAGTTAGATACTATATATAGGGCCTTACGCCTAGTGCCGGATTTTGATGGAAATCCTAATGTGCTGACCAGATTCATTAAATTGTGTGATGAACTTGAAATTCAATTTTGTAATTCGCAGTGCAGTGAATTAAGTAAATGTGGATTTATAAACGGAATTTTGAACAAAGTGGTAGGTCCCGCTGCTCGCTTAATTAATACAAACGGTATTCCCAATAACTGGGCTGGCATTCGTAGTGCTTTAGTGAACAACTTCTCAGACCAACGTGATGAGGCAGCTCTTTACAATGACATGGCTATTTTAACCCAAGGTAATGGTACTCCTCAAGAGTACTATGAACGCTGTCAAAATCTATTCAGTACAATTATGACGTACGTGAGCTTACATGATACTGTACAAACGACTATCGAATCTAAGCGTGATCTGTACAAGAAATTAACCCTACAAGCGTATGTGCGCGGACTGAGCGATCCTCTTGGGTCGCGTATTCGTTGTATGCGCCCTGAGACGATCGAGAAGGCGTTAGAATTCGTGCATGAAGAAATTAATACCATGTATTTACAAAACCGAAACCAAAAATTACCTGACAGAAAATTACCGAATTTTATGCCTGTGTCGAATAATAATTTTTCTAGCGGATTTAAAATGCCCGTACAGCCGTTTACAATGCCGGCTCCTAGACCAATTAATTATGGTATGCCAGGCCCCTCGCGACCTCAGTTTTCACCGAATTCTCCACCACAATGGAGACCGAATTATTATCAACCCCGCCAATTTGGCCCGACTCGCACCCAGCAGATTTTCAGGGCTCCCCCTGCAAATTACAACCCCCAGAATAATTCTTTCCAAATGCCACAAAGATTTAACCTGGCACCACGTCCTATGAGTGGTGTGAGCCACTTTGTCCAACGGCCACTACCACCAACGGCGCCCGCTCTTACAGGGCATGATTGGCGAAAGTCAGGAAATCCACCCCCGACAAATTACTTCAAGGTCAGGGAGATGAATTTTAATGATTGTGTGAACGATTACGCGGAATATTGTAACGATCCCTACGAGCATTATTATTATGATGGTTACGAGTTCCCAGAATATCAGTACCCCTGTGAGTACGAATCATCCCTTCAGGAATATGTAGAATACCCGCAAACGTCTGATGGTCAGAATGAAGACGTTAATGCAAAAATTACTGAACAGGATTTTCAGAAAGTCCAGAAGTCCGACATATTAAAATAGAACCAAATTAACCTACAAACTCAAAGGCAACTTCCGTATATTCAGATTTCACACCCACCTATGAAACTATTAATTGACACCGGAGCTAACCAATCTTTTTTAAGCCCGGCGGTAGTGAAACAATATTATAGTGAGTTTCCTTTGAACTATGACCCCTTCGAAGTATGCAATGTTCACGCTAAGACTAGAAGCGACTATTCAATTACATTGCCCAGCTTCAATGAATTTAATGACTCATCCGATGTGACATTTTATGTCTACAAGTTCCACGATTATTTCGATGGACTAATTGGAACAGACTTACTAGATAAATGGGAAGCAGTGATAGATTATAAAAATAAAGTACTAACTACCAAAACAGCCTCAAATCCGATCGCAGTGTATGACTCACGAAACGCTAACCTGTTCGAAGATATCATACCCGCAGGTATTTCTAAATTGGTAAAAATCCCTATTAATATTCACGAGGGAAATGCGTTTGTAGAAGAACAATCTATTTCAAATTGCATCGTTAGCGAATGCTTAACAACGGTAACCAATAATCGTGGAATAGTTCAAGTGACGAACCCAAGTCGAAATGACGTCATTTTTTCAATGGACCGAGCGGTTTCTGCCGAAGTGTACAACATCGAGTGCACTCGTTCTGAACCACATTCCGAAAGGTCGAAGGAAGTACTCGCGCGCCTCCGTACAGATCATTTAAACGTTGAAGAGCGCACGAACTTAGAATTACTTTGTACACAATATGCGGACGTCTTTTATTTAGATGGCGAACCCTTGACTTTTACGAACAAAATTAAACATTCCATTAAGACAACTGACGAGCTTCCGGTTTATACAAAAAGTTACCGATATCCATTCATTCATAGACAGGAAGTGCAAGAACAGATTGGTAAGATGTTAGAACAGGGCATCATTAGGCCTTCAAATTCTGCATGGAGCTCCCCTATTTGGGTTGTAGCTAAGAAAGCTGACGCGTCAGGAAAAGCTAAATGGAGAATTGTAGTGGATTTTCGAAAACTTAATGAAAAAACTATAGATGACAAGTATCCAATTCCAAATATAGCAGATGTCCTAGACAAGCTAGGTAATTGCCAATATTTTACTACGCTAGACCTAGCTAGTGGCTTCTATCAAGTAGAGATGAACCCAGAAGATATTCCGAAGACTGCTTTTAACGTGGAACATGGACATTTTGAATTTTTGAGAATGCCCATGGGACTTAAGAACAGTCCATCTACTTTTCAAAGAGTAATGGACAATGTACTAAGAGAGCTCCAGAATACTATTTGTCTAGTCTACCTAGATGACATAATAGTATTCAGTACATCCCTGCAGGAGCATATCACGAACCTAGAAAAAGTCTTTCAAAAACTTCGCGAGTCCAACTTTAAAATACAAATGGACAAATCGGAATTTCTTAAACTGGAGACAGCATATCTCGGTCATGTCATTAGCAAAGATGGAATAAAACCAAACCCAGATAAAATATCGGCAATTAAAAACTACCCTTTACCAAAGACACCCACAGAAATCAAAAGATTTTTAGGATTACTTGGTTATTATAGGAAGTTCATACCAGATTTTGCTAAAATAACCAAGCCTATGACTCAGTGCTTAAAGAAAGGTTTTAAAATTGATTTGAATCGAAATTACATTGAATGCTTCGAAAAATGCAAAACTTTGCTAGTTAATGATCCAATTCTTCAATATCCAGATTTTACAAAAGAATTCGTTCTCACAACAGACGCCTCTAAGTTGGCAATTGGAGCCGTCCTGTCACAAGGCCCTATCGGATCTGATAAGCCTATAGCGTATGCGTCGCGAACACTCAACACAAGCGAAATAAATTATAGTACAATAGAAAAAGAACTACTGGCTATTGTGTGGGCAACGAAATATTTTCGGCCATATCTCTTTGGTAGGAAATTTAAAATAGTTACAGATCATCGTCCATTACAATGGGTTATGAACATTAAAGAACCCAATTCCCGTTTAACACGCTGGAGACTACGCCTTAGTGAATATGACTTTTCAGTAATGTATAAGCCCGGGAAAATTAACACCAATGCTGACGCTCTTTCTCGTATTGAAATTCATAATGAGGAGTCGAGTTCTATTGTAGTTAACACCTCTGAGAGAGCCGCTTCTGACTCTAGGACTGAAAGCGTCGACTCTAGAACTGACAGTGTACACAGTGATGCGGAAAATCCTATTCTCGAAATTCCGATCACAGACGATCCCCTTAACAGATTCAGCAGACAGATCATTTTTAATGTTGTAGGTGACATCAAAAGCAGGCCTAAAGTATCTAAGCCTTTTGAAACACATACCCGAACATGCATCCAGGTTTCTAAATCTAATATCGAAGCAGACGTAATAAACGCAATTAAAGAATTTGTGAGCCCAAAAGTAAAGACCGGAATATTAATCAACCCCACTCTAGAGATGTATACTATAATACCAATTATACAGAGAAATTTTAAAAATTCGGCTATGAACATATTTCTTGCAAAAATTGAAATAGAAAACGTTAAAGACTATTTGAATCAACAAGAAAAAATTAAGAACTATCATGAGGGTAAGACGAACCATAGAGGGATTAATGAATCGTATCTAGCTCTTTCGCGGAGGTATTACTGGCCTAAAATGAAAGATCATGTGACTAAGTACATAAATGAGTGTCATATTTGCGGCCAAGCTAAATATGACCGTAATCCAGTTAGACCACGATTTCAAATCGTGCCCCCACCTACAAAGCCTTTCGAGATACTACATTTAGACCTACTTAGCGTGGACAGTAACAAGTATCTTACAATAATTGATGCGTTCTCGAAATATGCGCAGGCGTATTATTTAAGAGATGCCACAGCAGTAAGTGTGGTCCAGGCATTATTAAAGTTCTCTTCTCATCACGGTATCGCTTTGACAATTATCACAGATAACGGCCCCGAATTTACAAATCAGTTGTTCTCAGAATTCACCAGGTTGCACAAAATTCATCATCATAAAACGTGTCCGAATACCCCTAATGAAAATGGTATGGTAGAACGACTTCATTCTACTCTACTTGAGCACTTACGTATTTTGAAATTGGAACGGCGAGATGAAGCGGTTGCACATCTCATGACATACGCTGTAATAGCATATAACAGCTCGATCCACAGCTTTACTAAATGCAGACCAATCGACATAATAACCGGTCATTTAGATCCACGTGATCCTTTGGATATGAATATAACTGAACATCTATTACAAGAGTATATTCAAGATCACCGTAAGCGAATGATGAAGGTTTACGATATTATTAATGAAACTGCCCTTCATCGCCGTACTGAAATAACAGAGAATGCCAATAAAAATCGTGAACCTGAAAGTAGTTACACCCCCGAACAAGCTGTCTTTGTTAGAAACCCCTTAGCCAACAGACAAAAATTAGCAGCACGCTATACGCATGATACGGTATTAGCAGATCTACCGATTCATATCTATACAAGAAAGAAAAAGGGACCCGTACCTAAATCGCGTTTGAATCGGGTACCTAACAGTGCTCGTTTGTTACAGGACACGGATAATAGTGGTCCTTCTAATGTGGGCCCACGTCCTGAAGATGGCCCGAGCAGACGAGATAACACTTGAAAGCCTAAAAGACGGACCAGGTATTCTGCCTTTCAACCTAGGACCTACCAGAGTTATTTCTCATTTCCACTCCTTTGTCCAGACTATAAGTCTTGATAGTGTGCAAAGTAGGTTAGAGTCCGTTAGACTTCAGTTAGAAGACCTTATCCCACAGTTAAACAATAAAACTTCTTCTCTATATGCACCCCATGTCAAATACCTAGAAAGTAAATTGAACGATATTTCTGAACAACTAGCTACGTTTGAGGTTAAACGCGTCAAGAGAGGCCTCATAGACGGCCTTGGTTCCGTAATAAAAAGTATTTCTGGTAATTTAGACTATACTGATGCATTAAAGTACGACAATGCCATTGCAGTTTTAAAACAAAATGAAAATAATTTAGCAATCGAAATAAATCATCAAATAAGTTTGAGCAAGCAGTGGGTATCACGTAGTTCAAACGTTACAGATATAATTGTAGAAAATCAAAGTAAAATCGAAAAAATTATTAATTCTATATTAGAAAGCGATGTCAAGCATGAAACAGATATGATTAGGTATTTTCACTTAGCTCAGTTGCTTATTATACTAGGAGACAACATAGATAACTTATCTAGGGAGTTTTCCAGACTTCAGAATCTGATGGCATTTATTAAAGCCAAAAGTATTCACCATTCTATTTTTAATTATGACACTTACGGAAGTATGACTAGGAGATTAGGAACCTTATACAATAAGAAAGAAATCTTAGACATTAATTTTAGGGAGTATTTTGATATTTTAAAATTAGGATATTATTATAAGGGTAATGATATAATCTTGGTCATCCAATTTCCTATTGTCCATCCTAGCAGTTACATTTTGTATAGATTATCCTTAGCCCCGAATCGTGAAAATAAAATCCTACTTCCAACCTATCCTTTTGTAGCAATTCACGAGAAAGATCTATTGTATATAGAGACAGAATGTCCGAAGTATAGTCACGGTCACCTTTGCGAGGACAAGCCAAGCCGCCACCATGCAGAGCAGTCAAATTGTATCCAGCACCTGATACTCCAGCAGCGGATCCACGAGTCCTGCAGATTCACTCCAGTTATCCTGTCTTCAGAAGCCATGGAACAGTTGGACGACCATCACTACGTCCTGAGCTTTCCTACCCCAACGAAAGTTCGCCTGACCTGTTCTCAAGACCAATATAGAATGCTAGAAGGAAGCTACATAGCCATCATACCTAAAGGATGCGTGCTTAAAACTCCAATGTTCACCGCGAGTAACCATGACGATCGGGTTAAAGGACAGATTTTGAAACTTATGGACTTTACAATTAATGAAGAAGACTCTAATAAAGCACCAGTGAAGAGGATCATAAAGCTGAACACCATTGACTTGAGCCACTTGCATTCAAGTAACGCTAGAATAGCTCTACAGGAACCAGTAATTCTGAATTCACCAAATATGGGTACAGTATACCACACAACTATACCCATCTACAGTCTACTCGGTGCATCTGCACTTGTTATCGTCATCATACTTATACGCCGAAAAATTAAACTACAAGCACAACATGAAGATTGTAACGTATCACCAACTGGAGATGACACTTATAAGAAGAAGTGTGAAGAACCAACTTCTCTAGAAATCAAAGATAACAGCCCCAGAGATCCTGCGTCTCTATCCGCACTATTCTCGACGAAAGTCTCCAAATAGTTGCTGATCTTGCGGAGGGAGGTGTTAAGTAATTACATAGTACGGGAACCGATGACACATACCTACCAAGCGCTACGAGGAACGCTACGTCGTTGCGCAAGATCTACCGACCGCCCGTGAGAAGATGCCACCGTGAGGCACCGTGTGACTGTCGACTCATCGATTTCATTGTAACCAAATATAACGTTAGGGATTCTTTTATTGTATTCGTCACTTTCGGTTCTTACATTGAACGATCGTCGCGCATCTTAATTATAATTAAATTGTAATAATTTTAATAGAATTAAATTACTTTTAAATTCTATTTCGGTTTTTTTTGTATCCTCAACGACGGCGCAACGTATTTAACGAATCATAGGTTGTTTAGAGCTACGACAAAACAAATCACACCTGTCAAATAAGATAAGGTAAATACTACTCGGTGATCTGGATTAAAATTAAGATCACGATGTAGATCTTTCGCCTTCTAAGAATTTTACGGACCAAGATATTATAAGATGAATCTGCTCATCTGATAAATATGATTTTAGGTTTTTAGTTCACTTAAAAATTGCACAAAAGTTATTGATGATATTTCATTTATCGAACGACTAAATCCTAACTAATTATTGTGCATAGTGTTGAACCATATTGTCTGTACTTATTGTAATTACATACCAACTATTCATTAGTTGTAGAACTATCTGCGGGCGTGAAACCGGTGGCATCTGACATTTCCAATTAACACCATTTCCGGGCTTCCACTGCTTACTAGGAAGCCGCAGCTGACGGGTCGCGCTTTCTACTGGTGTGATCTCGACTCCTTCGCTGCAGACACAGGATTATTGTAATTAGTGGCTCAAGCTAAGCTATTCTGATTCTAATAGTTAAGAGAGCGCACTCGTAACTAACTTCGTTACAGAGGTAACATTTTAGGGCATGTGACATGGCACATGGGTAAAACTCTATAAAATTTCAATGAACAAAATTAAAACATGAGCCGTTTTAAATGTTAATTTAAAGTTGGAAATGCAAGTTCATTCTTATTTTGGAGGTTAAACTAGGGCGTACTTGTCGTGTTATAAAAAATTGACATAATATAAAATGAACAAAGTCATTAAAGAAAATCATAAAACACAAAAGTGGCAACAAAGTAAGCAGCTAAACCTCCATAAATAAATCTGCTCACCGCTCACCATATTCTTAATTCGCCCACATTACTCACAGCCAAAAACAAACAAAAAGGAAATCAACTTCATTATCAAACGTATCTCGAAGGAACGACGCAAACTGAACGATGTTTAAGCGACAAAGTAATATTTCAGGAGGCATATCTGTGGACGAGATCTACTGATATACCTAAAAGTAATTTCGTTGGTTAAGAGTTGCGACTGACGTCGTTGATTGATGGGGCTGCCACCGACAAATTCACTTCGCCTCTGGAAGAAACAATCTTGCGAAAATAAAATGGTATAGACTGAATTTGCTATCGAGTATCGAGTTTGTTGTTTGAGCGTCCTTATTTTCTTCAGACTCGACACGACATCGAACTATGACTTTCAAACAGTTGCAAAAGTTTCGGAGTCCTGTAGGCTTGACTATTTAGTCGTCATATTTAATGATGGCAGTTGTACCCTAACCACGCATTATTGCTACAGAAATCATTGAAATATTGTGCAAATTGAGACTGAATTCTAAATAGGAATTCGATTGGCGTCAAGAGTATCCTTGCAAGTTAGATTGTCGTCAAACGCAAGCTTATTCATATTAAAAAGAAAAACGTCACGAGCATTCTCATTTTAATACCTGGTAAAAACAGTGTGTCAGTATTAAAGATGAAACCTTTGGTCTTCCCAACTAGCCGCAATCAACCAACTCACCTTACCTACAGGTACTGATTCAATCTCCCATTAAACTCTTCCTGTAAGTATTGAAGATCACCGTTAAACGTAATGTTTATGCGCACACGCAGAACATTATGACAATTGCCATAAAATCAATGTTATGCTGCATTCCGGTAAAACTAGTAATGGAATGCAATTCTCGGTAGCGTTGCGTAACTGTCAACTATGTTGTATCAACTTGTGTGAGATCCAATGAATAATTAAAATTTAATATCATCGTCGTCCTATCGTGTCCACATGGTCTTAGGATATTCCAAGATTTTCGATAAACTGTATTATAATCTTATCATCGATATGGAACCAAAGCCATTCGAGCAGAATGTTGATGGTGCGATCCATCGGCCACAAGTTATATATTTGAAGACTTAGGTCTTTGTTTTGATCCTTACATCAACTAAGTTCAGAACAAAGGCCCTTTGTAGTTTTGTAAAGATCCCGGTGACATGAAATTTTCATTTCCCAGCAGGCTTTGCGATCCGGATGACCCCTGACAACCCATGTCTTAGAACATGAAAGTCTTACGTGAACGCGAGACCGTATGTCGTATATTATTATTCTCTTATTTTAGGTGTTAGTATTTAGTTCCATGCAAAAATTCATTACATTCATTCATTACATTCTGGTAAATAATGATAGAGGGAGGGAAGTTTGCTATAGCGCCATTTATTGACCTAGAGTTATCAAATTTGATGAATTGAATTATGAACCAGTTTTAATGAAAATAAGGTGCTAAAGATGTGGGCAAATGGGAGCAAAAAGGGGGGATGCTTATCACCATGATATTGGAATCTCGAGGTCTACTGTTTACAGAAATACTAGTAATAAGTACAATGTATAGCATTTATACAAGAATGCAAATTGCCGATTCCGTCCAGGTTCCGTACTCATTGAATAATCGTAAAAGGCCATTGCATTGTGAATTTAGGTGCACTACCATTAAAAATATAATAAAGTGAGGAGCCTCAATTCACCGTCCGAATTTTAACACCTCCATCCCACCTATCTCCACGACCAAAAAAAGTCTTGAGTCGTGAGGTTAGAAACTTCGTCTTGCGCACACTCAATAATTTAGTAACTGCAATCAGAGACACAATATCATGTAAGAATCTTTAAAAAGTATTCACCAATTTGCAAATTTTTGGCGGCCAAGCAAACATTGTTGCAAAGATCGTCTTCTGTTTTGAAGGGCACTATCCTGACAAAATTGATTGGCTTATTCAGATTTAATAACGGTTTGGTAATTTGAGTCCTTTACAAGGAGTTCAGGAGAACTCGGCAGGAGTTAAAAGTGGTCTAATACTTTTGAGTACAGTAACCTTTACCTACACAACATAAATGCAAGAAGTAACTGCGCGTTGATATTAAAGTATCGAGTGTGTGAAGGGCGTTAATGCAAGTCGGAAAAGGTATTGCAATAAAAAGATTGCACCCGGACGCGGATCAGCCAATCAGATGTGTCAGAAAGAAGGTGGGAGCTTACACATTTTGCGTGGGCTTTGGCACTAAAATCATAAATCAAGCATTTATTTCGTGAGGCACGGACCGTTGCGGGCAGGGTACGTGCTTATCTGTTGTTTGCAGCGGAACGCAACACCATGGTAATAATATAAACGAGTACAGTGCACCAGCTTGCGCGTAATCGCTGCGGCCGACTCATTTGTTGAGATTGCAGATGAACTGAGTTTTTCATCTTCCCACTTAGAATTACAGACTCTATTGACAAAGAAAAGGAATAGGAACTTCGGACGTTAGTCATGTATTTGCTAGTTTTAATGTACTCGTAATACGAGTCGTAAAAGTCTTAAACTTAAAAATGTTATTGTTGTGTGGCAGACTCAGAAACAGATGTTGAATAGTTGAATATAATCATAGATAATTATTATGTTACAAACTTTCTCTGTAATTTGTAATAGGGAATTCGATTGCTAACAGAAGATACTCTTTGCACACCTCACCAAACCACTTAAAAAACGCTGATTAATCTACCTAACCATTTGTACAAGTAAACTCCATCACTATCCATGCACCGACGCGTCGCTACGTCGTCGGTTTCCGCCAACATGTTAATAAATATTGGGGTAGATTCGCTGTAGCGCCGGCACCGCCTAGTGGTTTGTTGATAGCTCCGCCGATCGAATTTCGCTGAATCTAAACACACTGAAGTCTAGGGTGGATTTGTAAATTATTGCTCAATCAACTGTGACTTAACAGTTTGTTGTTGCAGCTTGTTTTGGTGTATGAGATAACGCCTCCTATCAAGCGAAGTGTATGAAGTTAACTTTATAATACCTGACTTTGATTTGCTACCTGCGTAAGTTTGATCATATGACAGCGATCCAGAAAATACAAAAGACTTAATACTTACATTTTGTTATGCAGTACCACTCCCTGAATTGCTTTCCACAAAAAAGTTCCATACAAAAATGTATTTGCTATACCTAGAATAATCTGGAAATCCAAATAGTGCACTGAATAAGACCTTGGTTGTATAGTGTATACCAGTAGAGATATAAACATAAATCGATAGGTCGGTTAGGTCGGTAAGGTCGGAGGTCGGTTAGTAGGTTAGGTGCTTAGAACTTTGCATTATTTCCTCATTGTTGCCTCCAGTTTGTCTAACTCCTTTATTGAAAAAAAAAATAATATTTACGATAAAAAATAAATATTAACATTCAGCCTGGAACCAGATTCCATAGCTTAGACGTCTTATAATGTACCTATATCTTGCTCATCACATGATCGTGTGATCTTACATACTTGTGTATTATATAATAGCACCCAACCACGAAGGATTACGGTAGTAATAGTTTACACTGAACGCATCCATCAACATGGCTTAATGGCTTATCCAAATCAATTAGAAACTTGAGGCGTGTGTGCACAGTATCAGGTTACAGTTTCGTATGTATGTATGTTTGCTTGCGCATTTTACTTATCATATTATAGGTAAGTACCTACCTATTACCTGATTATGTAGAAACGATTTACCTACTGAACCTACGCAATCCTTCTCAACTCATATACCAACTACGATGTTATAGCCTCAGGTACGTAAGTTGAACCAAAATGGCAATCCTACGCCGATACGATACTTACTTTTTTACTTAAGGCTAATTTTCAACTTATATTAATAATGTATGTTGTGTGTAATAGCCCTTACCATAGATAAACGGTTGAAAAAATATTTTATAAATGTATTTTATAAATTATGTATTTGTAGACTTTAGATCATAATAATATCCTCTCTGCGACTTCTCATCATTATCCACGGGCATGCAAGCGCGGGCGCAGTTAGTACCTACCAATATCTAAATGATTCATCCACTTAGTCATAGTATCAAACGATTCAAACAATTCAATGCCGACAGAAGCAATGAACCTTGATGCAATTTCTTATCACATACAAAGGTCGCCCATTGGGAAATCGATGACTAAAAGCTAATCAAATACTTAACCGTAAAAAATACGCAATGTTGATTGATCCAACAAACTTTAACACTACCTAAAATGTTTATTGAATAATTGCGTAGCAACGCAATGCGAAGTTAATATTGGCGCCACGGTTGGTTTACTCGTAGTATTCTTTAATTAAGTAACAGTTATAATAAAGATACCACGGTATCGGTGTACGTACAAGTGGATTCTAAAGCTGCTTCCCATTTTGAGAATTCCTATTAAATATCACGGTATATTGAATGTTACAGTACAAGTAAATGTCGAACTAACAAGTAAATGCTTCATACGACACAAGCGTTACAATCCGTGCGAACGTAACACGACACGCATAGAGTAAGTAACTGTAACTTGTATACTTATACTAGCGGCCCGCTCCGGCTTCGCACGGGTATCACTACGTTATTATACATATAAACCTTCCTTCTATCTATTAAAAAAACCGCATCAAAATCAGTTGCGTAGTTTTAAAGAATTAAACATACATAGGGATATAGGGACAGAGAAAGCGAGTTGGTTTAATATTATGTAGTGACGACAGGTTTGCTAACGCTTATGCATTTCCGTAAACACTCAAAGCGGTATTTGAGCTTAACACTTCACTTGGTTAGATAATAATGATAGTGAAGTTTAACCTATCATTCTAATATTATAAATACGAACGTAGGTCTGTTTGTTTGTTAACTTTTCAGGACTAAACGACTGAACGGATCGTAATAAAATTACATAACAATGAGGTAGATTGGACCTTGAAGAAGAAAATAACATATTTTTTATTGCATAAAACAGTAGCCCACGTGGACGAAGTCGCGGGTAACAGCTAGTAAGGACATAATTCCTTGTCACTGAACATCGTTTTGCTCGGTATAATCATTGTTACCAGCCAGCAGAAGACGTCCAGTGTTGGACATAAGCGGAGGCCTATGAATGCCCGTAGAAAGCCAGAACTAAGGGTTACTAGCAGCTGTCTCCAGCTGTTCACATACAGCGGCTACATACAATTCTCAGCTCTCCATAGCTCTCACCAGATCATCATCTTGAGCGGTTTCTTCCCTATTGGTAACCGGTGCTACGAGCTACGTAGCACCGGTAGCCCACTGCTACTACAATGCTTGCTTTGCTTGCTTGCCATTTTTTTTATCGATAGTTATACGTACAGTTAAAAGTTATTTAAACGGAATGAATGATGTGCTCTAACCTCCAATTTACTATTTTACAAACTTTATGAATGTTCCTCATTGTTAGTAGGCTAGGCTGTTAAATTAAATTTATGTTTTAATTAGGCTTTTAAATTCATAGGTATATTTATTAGAATTATGTTGTAATGTTGGATAATTTTGTACATTTCAATTTACTTACAAAAATATGTACGTTATGGTTTGGACCTCGTAGATCTTTCTTTTCTACACGCTTAGTTGTGTTAATAAAAAAATATTCAGTCATTATAATTCACATAATTCATACGGAGTGTTTAATGTCAGTCAAGCAATTTATCGCCAAGTTAATTCTGGAAAGGCCGACGGGCTTTACAAAGACTAATTTGGTGCATGGCTTTAATAAAAGTTAGTCTTAATTTATGAAGGTGCAGTCTTCTAACTTAATAACATGCACACATTCTTCAGAGTCACTACAATATATAATTTAATGACTTACTGGAATAAGCAATTTATATATTTGTCCGTCCCAATCGAGATCTATAATTTCAACAAAAGCTTAAAAATGCTAGTAGAACTAAGCCAATACCAACTTATAATACTATATTATTAAAACTATATTAAAAAGATTCATGTGTACGCGTATATAATATACGCATATACATAACATATGGCTACGTGTTCCCCTCTTTACGACGTACGAGAAAACAATTCAAAGGCTGCGTGTGATACCTCTAATTGTATCTAATCACTATCTCTACCTAATCTCTACCTTACGACCCAAAAGACGAAACGTGGAATTTAAATTAAATAATATAATAAAGCAATAGAATAATATTGAAATAAAATTATAATAACAGACTATAGCCTTTAGCCTACTTACATAATGAAGTTTTAGGTAATAATATTATAAATAAAATGGGGCAAAATGTCGATTGATAATTTGGCTATCGAGAAATGTCTATTTAGTATCGACGATTTTTTCACACTCTGAGCTTGCATCGTGCTAATGTTATACTTATTTAAAGAAAAAAGATGAAATGCAATACTCTGAAACTAGATTCTGAAACTAGATATGCGCCTATGTATCTAGTCTTAGCTGCCGCAATATTTATCGATCGCATATTTATAAAACATTATGCAGGTAATCCTTAAAATTTCGTAGAGCGCACACTACAATCTTATTCTGCGCAGTAGGCACCTACAAAACTGTAAACAAGTCTCACTGCGCAGATTAGTTATTTTTGTATATAATATAACCTTTATATTTAGAAGAGATATAATTCAATCAAGGTGGCAAATTCTTGTTGGAGAAATGTAGAGACATAACAATTTTGTCACCAAAATCTACTTCCATCATCACAATCACAACCCACATCTACCAAATTCTGAGCGCTAGTTCTTCTCTACACATATCTTTCGCATCATAATCTACCACGGACCCGGTCCGGATTGGTATGCACTTCCATAAAATAGTCCACAATAATGTTATATTCATTGGTACCTATACATTTTCCATACTTTTTGCCAAAGCCTTTCGAGGAGTTTCGATGGCGATCCTTGAGAGCAAGGAGTATTTTAGACGTAGCATGTTAACCACCTTCGATCACATTGCCACAACACGATAAGATCAATGATACTATAACATAGCTTTGGAATGTCCGAAAATAAATAAAAACGAGTTGGAATGTCGCAAATTATCTGACGCCTACGTTTTTGAATACATTAAGTTTGTTTTGATGATTGTGCTCTAGTTTTAAAATGGTTTTATTATCCTGGCTGTTTATATAGTATTTTTGCGTATTTACATATCAGGCTAGACTCTGTAACTGTACATTTGTGTGGTAATTTGCATTGTTTAATATTTTGAATAAAATATTTGGCGGAATCGTATGGTGCAGAACGAATCTAGATGTTCAGAACGTTTTGTATAATTTTATTATTTTCAAGAATATTATTATCCCAGTCTGGAAACATTTGATTGCGTTAATTCGTCCAACAACTGTTTTTGCTTCACATATTTTATAACTAGCTGGCCCGCCAGACGTTGTGCTGTTAAGCTATTCCATACAAAATGTATGAGATTATTCGTGAATTTACCCCATGTGTTAATAGCAATTCTGCTATTCAAAGCGTACGATCAAACAAATCAAACGTAGGCAAGTTCATAACATCGGTCCAGCCGTTTTTGAGTTTATGAATAGTGTAACTAACACGACTTTGGTTTATATATAGTTTACAGATAATAGTTATTACTATTGATTTCAAATACATAATTAACTAAAATCTTCTGGCTGTTTTAATGTGGCATCAGGGTCAATTAGATACGTATCTAGACTAACGATACTAATTCAGAATCCTTGTGAATGTCTGCCGAAAACATCGGAAAATTAATATTTGTAACTTACATAATTGAATTAATGAAATATCGCCCGCAGGCGAATAAATTACCCTGATGCTAAATTAATTCTTGATTAACACATCACTGGAACCTTTTTAGCACATATTTAAGTGCATTCCGATGCCTGAGCTGTCCGTAAATTAGCCAGACGTGACTGCACTACGAGCCAAGACTTTAGCAAAAACGCAATTGTATCACAAGTGCACGGATCATCACTGAAAAATGTACTTTGCTAAATAAAATACATAGATAATCTTATATTAAAAGACCATAGTACGAGAAAAATCCTTAACTACAAAAATTAACAATTAACGAATTAACCAGAATGTGACAACTCTTGTCGTTCAAGAATGTAATTGCTGCGTCATTATAATAATGTCGACTAATAAGGTAAGCACATTGAGGTTACGAAAAATTTTACTAATAATAATAATTCAGTCTGTAACTGTCCCACTGCACCCACGGGGGCCTAATCCGGATAGTTGGATAACATGCCTCCGAAATAATTCTCTGGCATGTTAGTTTCGTCACGATATTTTCCTCACCGAAAAGTAAGTGATAATTACGCACATATTGTTTTTAACAAGAAACACATTGGTACGTGCCCGCACTGGGATTTCAACTAGCCACCTCCGTTTTGGCAGGCGAACGTTCGCCCACTAGGCTACCGCCGCTTCATTAACTAATAACTAAACTAAAATTTAAATAATACCTATATCTAGACTTTTGGATTAGGGAAATTTCAACTGTTTGCGAAAATGAATCGCTTACTGATTTTTTATTTCGCTCTATTCATGACTATGCTGGTTGACAAAGCGGACAGTCGCTAAGTATGCACGTGTAAGTAATCGGCAATGAATTCCAAACTTTATTAAGCTTCTGATAATTGACACATAAAAATGTTACATAAATTGTCTGTTAAAGACTTCGTCGACGACTGTACCTGCATGCCCTTCAATGAGATAGCCCACGTGACTGTAAGTATACCTATACGTATTGCGATTTGCGAAAACTAACGTTTATTTAGGGCTTGTCTTAACAGGTATGCTTACTCTAAATTACAGCTCATTAGTAGCTACCACTATAAATAATGAAAGTACTTCACTTAATTTGTTGTACTAAACCCTTAATTTGTTACTGGTCCGTTTAGAACGAATAAAAGGTTTTATTACGACTACAACTTTTTAGGGCACAAACAATACCTACAATTCAAATAAAATAAACCTAAAACTACACGTCCACATTAGCTCGCAATTTAGGCGTTTTCCCGACATTTCTTGTGGTGTCCAAATCAAAGCCAAATTCACAAAACTATACCAAATCTCCCGACAGACTATTCTGAAACTGATGGATATGTGACTTGAAAAAGGCAACACTAAATTTGGCAACGTAAACATTATGTAAAATACAATTAAAACTAGGGGTGTTTCAAGATGTAGGTACATTTTAAAAATAAAACTTATTGTTAATATTCATTTTTCCCGATAACAATCCCAAAATACAAAATATTTTCTAGATATAGGTTTTCAGATCTGGCAATCCTAGCATAATCTCAATCAGATTCGTTACTATTTAAACAAACAGGAGTCAGGACTTACCTCGATTACTCACATTTTTTTTGTAGATCGGAGTCCAAGATCTGAGGTCATCGGAATGTGACGGCCTTGCGCGGTCGCCGACCAACGATGACACCGCGACCCACGGCATTTCGAACTTCGCCTCGCGCTTTGTACTGATACCCAATCAAAATTCCAATCTACCTCCAACAGATAAGATTCAATATTGAACAGCATAGGTAATGTTATTAATGTTTATCCGTGTAGGTGGAATTTTGCGATGTTTATTAATATATGAATATGAATTATATCTTAACAACAAATTAGAGCACTTTGTCCAACTTATTAACATGTTCTAGATATCGCTGTATTACCATTTTCTATAAACAAGATTTTTTTTTAGTTTTTGACTTTGCAACATCATTTTTGTACGCTTTAATAGGTACGTAGAAATTGAAATGCATTTTGGCTATTAGTAATTATGAGTGCCATAAATTTTTAGTGTTATTGACAACATTTAGGTTTAGATAAAAAGTCCTATTTACACATACATACATAGTCATAAAAATTATGAGTTGATATGGGTAGGAGGTAGGTACCTAGTTTATTTCAATAGTAGCAAATATAAAAAATCTATGTAATATTACATAAAATATTACATATAATATAAATTGTAAATTTAATAATTATTCATTTCATTTAATTATGCATGCAAGGTTTATAATTATTACTCTTAGGTATTGCTTATAATTTTTATAAAACGCGATCATGTGTAACTCAACCCTCACAAAAACCTCAGAAAGACTCAACAATTCAAATTTTCAATATAAAATGTGACTACGTCTGCAATTTTGTTTATATTATTCATAAAACAATGTTATATTAAAATTATGTATGTATAATAATATTATAAACTTACTTAGAATTAATTATTTATATAAATCCAGTAGTACAAGCCTTTGGAATCTTCAACAGGATGTCAAATCTCAAACATCTGCCCAATTAAAACGAATGCAAATGTTAATAGCCATTAAAAAGTTAATAAAATTCCTCAAAAACAGTGATCAAATAATTGTATATATATATTAGAACTAGCGGCGCCCCGCGGTTTCACCCGCGTTACACTTACAACACCTATAGGTAGCTATTTGAAAGGTTTGTGCATATTATTGTGTCATCATAGTTAGCATCCGAGTACTGGGGCTACAGTCTATACATTAGCTAGCTTCCTATATCGGTTGCTAAGTCCTAATGTACCGAAAATGAAACAGCATGAAAGCCACATAATATAAATTAGGATTCAACCGAGATCGTGGGACAAAGTTAAACGTACCTAATCTTACTACAACAATGTGAGTTAGTGTGTGCGTATGTATGTTTGTGAGTCACATAATTATGGCATAATCCTATCTATGATATATGCCACCTCTATCTCTTTCCCTCTCCTTCTATCTCTATATCTTTCCCTCTCCCTCTATCTCTATTTATTTCCCTCTCCACTCTCAATCTCTATCTTTCTCCCTCACCCTCTATTTCTATATACTTCCCTCACAATCTATCTCTTTCCCTCTCTCGCTCTCTTCTCTCTCTCTCTCTATATATCTCTCTCTTCCTTTATTTCTACATACTTCCCACTCACTCTAACTCTACCTCTCACGCTCTCTCTCTCCCTTTATCTCCTTTCCTCTTCCTTTTTCTCTCTCCCTCTTCCTCTTTCAATCGTTCTCCCTCTACTTCTATATGTACCCTCTCAATCTATCTCTCTCCCTCTCTCGCTCTCTCTCTCTACCTCTCTCTTCCTATATATTTCCCACTCACTCTATCTCTCCCCCTCACTCTCTCACGCTTCCTTTATCTCCTTCCCTCTCCCTTTATCTCTCTATCTATATACTTCTCCCTCAACCTCTTTCTCTCTCACTCTATCTCTCTCCCTCTCCGTCTATCTCTGTCTTTATCTTGTATCCATTATTATCTATCCCCTTGCCAAATTGCATTACGATCCGTTCAGCCGTTTATAATATTGTGGTCCGTAGGGGGTGCATCTAAATAAAACCTCATAATTTCCACCCCTTGCTTTGCCCCCTTAAGGATTATTTAGCGAAAAAGCTGAAACCCGTATTTCTTTATTTCTTACCAAAAGCCTAAATATACATTTTCAGACTCCTAACTTGAAGAATTATTAATTACCCATACAAACTTTCAACCCTTATTTCATCCCCTTCGAGAATATTTTTTGAGACAAAAGATAGCCTATGTCCGTCTCGTAGGTCCAATCTATCCCTATACCAAATTTCATCGAAATCGGTCTGGCCGTTTGAGCGTGAAGAGCTAACAAACATACACACATACACACACACACACACACACACTCACAAACTTTCGGCTTTATAATATTATTAGTAAGATAAGATGACACATCTAGTGGCGTCTTAACAAAATATACAATACACTATACTTACTCGTAATATATGAAAAATCTTGACCAATGATAGAATGCATACCAAAAATATGCGTACAGTTTACATTTTATCCGTATCTATCAACTTAAGTGATCATTAATCAATGTTTAGAACTGCATTAAGTCTTTATCAGGTAGGTAATGTACATTTGAGTCTAAAAATAGTTTCGTACATTAACACGTAACGGCACTCGAAGTATAAGATGTGAAATGTATGCCGATAATGGAACGCCTAAAATCTAATAGTCATTGTGTATCTACTAAGGTAACTGTTAAAGTAGAATTGTAACTGAGTATTAATTTTGAACAGCTATTAAATCATTAAAAAATTGTTATCTTATAGGTAGGCAACATTTTTGTGATCTTATTATCCATAATAATAATAATTATTGTACAATGAAAATGCAAGTTTGATATTCTTTCTTTAGTGTAAATATAACTGTGTAGGGGGGATCTACAATATTAATATGCTATATTAAGTTACTAATGGTTTTTTTTTTTTATCTGTGATAAATCTGTGTTTTTTTTTGTTTTTATATCACCTTCAAACTACTGATGCCATTGAAATAAGCGTTTTACTATTTGGTACAATAAAATCTGACATAAGGCAAGCAATGATTTACACTAATTAAATTTAAATCTAACAAGTTGAAACCGAGCTCTTAATTAACAACTACCTATTTGTAGACGACGCACCGGTACACGCCTCTGGGCTTCGTACAAAACATTTTTCTAATATCACTCTTATTATACTTTGGAAAATAAAAACCTAAAAGCGGTCCAAGGGTCCAAGAAAACATTATCTGTAGGCTCTAGACAGTAGCCAGTTGATTAAATAAAATAAATGGAACAATATGAAAACCAGATGATTAAATAAATAAAAGAAGTGGAAAAATATGAAAACCAGATGTTTCGTAAAAATACCAAAAACCCAGTGAAATGTTACGGTAGGTAATGGTAAGAATTAATAGATCTAAAACAATAAATAAAGTTTTATGGATCTTTCTAGCGGTAATTTCTAATCCACCCGCGCATTGGTTCCATTACCATTTCACCTTTGACTCGGCACAGTGATTGATATCTCAGTTTTGCGATCTTTATTTCTCCTAAATGTATAATTACTGAGGCTTTAAATATTAATGGCCAGCACATTAATCACTCGCATAGTTATTTCGAACAGTGATCAGTAATTATCTGAGTCGAAAATTATTAATTGCAACTGTGATATATGATTGATATTTCAATTTGGGCCGTCTAACTGTATAAAGATCCATTGAACTGCAGAAACTGCTGTCTCAACAATGACCAGTGGAATTATCACTTTTTATATCTATATTTATAGTAACTAGTGATATTAATGATGAACGCGTGATGAGCTATGGTTGTATTGTATAAAAAAGGTATTGTTCAACATGTCAGAGGTGGTAAACTTTGGTGCCGTTACAAAACGTCATTTTTTGTTACCATATCGAATAACCTGTTTTATAATATGTAAATAATTTAATATTCCTTTCTTTTTCAATCGCTAAGTTTTTTCTTATAATATTAAATTTCCGGTTATAAGTTCTCACAGTCTCTAGCGCTATCATTAAATTAATGAATAGGTTACTTAACATAACCTTTGATAGGCTCCTAAGTAGTAAAATAACAGGACTAAATAGCTATTTCAATGTAACCTACAGTAATTAAGAATACAGATCTATTTTTTATGATAGTTTAGCGAAATGCTACGAGATCTAGTCTACTATTATAAATTACAAGGTCTAATCATAAGATACCGTTAAATACCTTATAACAATTTAATTACTCAAAGTTACACTTTTACTGTTAAAGACAGGCGTGGCACTTACCATCAGGTGACCGACTTGTTTTAGTACTCAATAACATAAATTAACAAAGGTACCTCGATGCTTCCACTATAACTGTACCATGTAATTTTTGTGACAGAGTTACCGTTAAAATCCCAAATTCATACAGAATGGTAGCAAGCACAGCTCTTATACAAAATCTATAAAAGTAACTGGCCACTTATAAATAAAAACAAACAGAATAAAAAGCAAATCGCACTGCATTCTGCCGAACTTTTGGCGCCAGTATCGATAACCGAGTCGCGGGTCCGCGTGGATCCTGTTCAAGAATGATCGGAATGCGATGCCATTAATTTTGTTTTGGGAGGATGTCGTGTCGCCATCGTTAAAGCGTCGGATTGTCGTTGAAATTTGCGTCACGCTACGGCGCGGCCGGCGCCTGCGACGGTAACAAAAGTCGTGCCGCGTAAATATCACCACATGGGCGATGCAGACGTGTTCCGTACGTGCGATTATGCGATTACACGGTATTTAGTAAGGAAGCGAAACATCAATGAAATTTTAACTACATTGGAGAGTTTGTAGAACGATAATTTTGAGCTATTTTCGTGAAGACTATATTTCTACCAGTTGTGAGAATTGTTACCTTTTATACATGAGAGTTGTTCTCATTTTATTTTGGTGAAAACGTTTTGAATCCAACAGTTAGATTGTATTTATTTCCAATCTAATTATTCTCAAGAAATGATCACCTTAATTTCGGATATTAGGAGAATAAGTTTGTTTGTCCATATAGTTTTTTAAAAGTTTACGAAGTTACAAATTAGAACGAACAGTTTACGCTACCATTTGTTCAAAAGATATTACTAGACCTACAATTGTTTGATATAAAGAGATTCCTTTTTGCAACAAGTCTGGTTGCAACACGCACGAGCAACCACAAACAGTGACAAGTTATTATCATATTATCAGAATCGAACCAGATGTCGGATGACATATGGTTTAACAAAAAATTCCACATTCCGTCAAGAAACCAGTCAATTTATATTTGTGCCCGTAAATACTTAACATTTGCATTTTCCGGCGTCTCTGACTTGATTAACTCATATAAAGGTGTTTTTCATTAAACTTATAAATACGTTTTATATTTTGCAAAAACAAAGAATTTGATTGATTTATATTATGGTAATATTTTAATAATCAAAAATTAATCGTGTCATCTGTAGGAATTTGTTACCTGCCACACAAATAATTTATACGTAAAATACCGACCCATATATATTATGACGAATTTACGAAATACTTATAAATAAACCTACAAATATATATTATGAGGCATACCTACTGGTTTTTTGGAATTTGTTTTAATCTCATGAAAACGTGATATAAATATAAAACAATACATTAAATAATTAGATAAATACAGTCATCATCTGTATTGAGAGCATAGATCGTGAGTTTTAGTCCACTCTTAGAAAACGGACACTAAATATTGTATGAAATAAAAATTTTGGTTGGATTAACGTATCAGAAAAAATGTGTATTCCGGATTTTTTATCCTCGACTAAATTTTAAAAACCTTGTGCCTAGTTTTTGCTTATATAAAATAATGTATTGAATAATATCAATGAATTAATATTATACATGGAGGATCGAATTACAAAACCACATTTTTATTAATAAATAATCCTTTGCAAAACGCACAAGATTAAGCTAATTTAAATTACAAATTAGGCAAATAGTATATACAGCTAATCATCTGAGCGCCCTTAACTAGCATAATATTTAAAAATATAATTAACCGCCATTGACGCCATAATTATTAATGTGTTCAAGTTAAAATTATTTGACGCAACAATGCTATTAAATCTAGTAAGGAACATATTAAATAATTACCTATTCTATCAATTAATGAAGTAGATACCTTAACAGTGGCAAGAATTTCGGTCAGAGGTCGTTTATTGTTGAACGATTTGAAATTGATCATATAACATTGAGAGATTACTTAAAACCAGTAAGCAGGAAGATTAAGCCTTTTGAAAGCGTCGACCTCGACAATCGTTTATGTCGGGATGGATCCGTACTGTCGATTCTATGAATTATTTAATGATAGACATCAGATGGAATAGTAACCGCATATTACAAATATACGCACGATTAGTCTAGTTCAAAGAGACGGAACCATCGTCCGTTACTTTAGCTCATGACACGGCTGACTTGTAGCCTACGGCACGGGAACGCGTAGAGAGTTAGGCATTCTGCACTCAAACCGATGTTTCCTCCCTCTTTTGGCTCATTTATTATATGACTTTATCCAGTTATCAGAAATGGGTAGGATGGGCATTTTAGAGCGTCGATTGCGCTGACATTTATAATATGTATCCTGCTAGCAACAGCATTTTTGAATAAGAACAGAATCATCGATGTTTTAAACACAACTTAAATGTCTTTTTATTAAAATCTTTTGAGAAAACCTACACTTCATGTTTGAGACTGACAAGGAGATACCTGTACCTATCCAAAAAAAACAGAAAATATTGGTATGTGGAAGTGATGTTTTGGCTAATACAGTTTTGTTCCTCTGTTCCTAACAGTTTGCTTCAGAGATGCGTTCAAAATGAAGGGAAAAGGGCCTTATTATAAATGGAAATGCAAGTACCTTTTCACTCTGAAGAAAATGAAGCAAAAGTGCGATATGCGGAGCTACTTACAATCTCGAGTAAGGACTGTCGGAAGGTCGCATTCTTTTGCAGTATAATGGTCTCATGATAAAGCTATGCATCCGAACATTGGCAACTTAGAATATGATTTTGGAAAAATCTTTGTGCACTGAACGTATGTAATTATTTGTTGTAACTTACAACTACAATGAATAAAAAAGAATGCTTCTTTTATTCCCTCTCAATTTATCACTTCATAAATTATTAGAAACTAGTGATTAGAACAAGTATCACTCAGTCCCAAATTTTTATATACCTACCGTGGAAGAAATCATATTCACATAAATATTATGTTAACCGTCACAAAAGTTCTTCGTATAACAGAACAGCAAAACACTCGTACCTACTTTATGTGCCAATATATATTTTTACACAACTCTAGATAAGACCTAGATTATATCTTAGTTCAACTGTCATATATAACTGGATTAAACACAATAATCAGACGTTTAGCCACTTAATCCTTTCATAACCTTGTTTTTATCTGATCTATGTTGCAATATACTAAAATATTGTTACGCTCTTGGACTATACAAATAAATAGGTGTATAATAATACATATATTATTATGTAACAAACGAGAAAGCCTCCTTTATTCCTATTTATTTGTTATACCGAGAAATAACTAACTTTGGTTTATAGATACTTCATAAATAGTGGCACAAATTGAAAAGTAATTCAATTTGAATAATGATAATCCGAGGAATATAATATTGTTACTATAAACATTAATATGAATTCTGAGTATTAACTTAAATAGTATTTTATCCTTGTGTTTTTCGATATCGTCATTTAACTTCGGTCTAGACAGTTGACCTCGATCTGTGGTAAAATATCTCAAAGGAAAACATTACCCTCCTTTGGCAGTCTGATAAAATGGTGCAAATTTTGATTTAAGCAATGTAGATAATAGTGATTTCATCATCATCTTCATTAACAGCGTACGTTTACGTTCCCACTACTGGTCTCTCAGAGAGAGTGGATCATAATGCACCACACTGGCTCAGTGTGGGCCGATGGATATCAGCAAGTGCTTGACTTAGAATTGTGATATGGACTCGCCGGACTTCCGGTGCCTTCTCAATTTATTTACCTTCTCAGCTTGTCATAAAAAATGTGCAGTTGTTCCTGAATGTAACAAGGTGAATGACACGGTTAATCCTTTTTTTATATCTTCTTCTTTCGTATCATTCCAATCCTTCTTCTTTCCATTTTGATGTGGCAATATTTGGAGTCTAATCTGCCAAAGCCACTTAAGCCGATGAGTAGTCCAATTTTGCATATCTTCCTTAAACTTCAAGGTAAAAATGAAACAATAAAGGCGCATAACTGAGTCCCTGCAAGATTTATTCTCAACTAAATATAGCAATAGTGGCAAAAGGTCGCCAGAGAAGGTGACACCGAGAGGTCGTGCGTCGTGACACTTGTGAAAATGGCAGGAAAGAGACATTATTGTTACTTAATAGGTTGCAGCTCTGCCTTTTGTCTTCTTTCTCAGTACTACATACCATTAAAACTACAAAATTGCGGGTGCATTGCCTTATTAAGTAGGTATAGTATTTGGCTAACAAGTTACACTTTTTAACCGACTTCAAAAAAGGAGGAGGTTCTCAATTCGAGTGTACCTATGGGTTTTTTTTGTATATTTGTTACGTGATTTCTCCGCCAATAATTGGGCATTGATTTTAATGATTATTTTCATTAGTTACAAATATGCAACTGTCTGAGAAGTTTAGCATGTTACTGGGTGAGACAAGCAAGTGTCTCACTAGATTGTAACCTATGCATCTGTTTATGACCGGTGCAGTGCCACTCAGAACTTAGCATTGCACATTTTGGCGGCGGCCCTACAATGCGCGCGTCATCCTGAAATTTTGATTCTAGAGCATCATATGCCAAGTAATTCCAGATAAATAGAATATTTTTTTATTTTTTCTTATCCACTTTCGTCCACATCCTTTAATAACAGTGCGCAGTACCTAAGCACTTCGTAAACAAATGAAATTAATTAGAATTGAGATACCGAAATCCAAACTCTCTTTTCCAAGCATTCAAATTAAAAAACCCCAAGCATCCTTTCAAAATAATGAACTCCAACTTTTTACAGAGTTCAATAACTCCAAAACATTCGTAAATTTGTGATGACCCATCAACGCATGCGCATCACCCAAATCACTTTGATATCAATACAATCGGACTACCTTTCCGTTGTTATGATAAGCAAAACATGCAACGGGTTATTGATTGTATAAAAAAATATGCAATCCAAATTATGCTGACACGCACTTTTAACTTTTTTTTAATTCTCTTTTTGTAAAGAATATGATTCAAGTGAAATCCCGAATAAACAATCTTTCTTTTTGTGGATATAACGTTACAATATTGATGTAATGATTTGCAGAAATACATTACTTTACATAGGTAGAATAATACCAAGTTTCGTTTGTATTTGATTGAATATTAAATGATAACTACAATTAAATATGAATGTAGGTTTTATAATAATACTAGTATTTTGTACGTAAGGGTTCTGGAATAAGATCTTACTTTAGCTTCATACGCAAAATTACATTATTTTTAATTAACTTTTACATTTTTCTTATTATATTATTGAGCAATCAATTATCGATTCTAAATGTTTAATGATTATTATAAACTTATCCATTCGAAAACATTTTATATGGTATATAACTGATCCATTGGGTTAGTAGTCCCGCTTTGCTATACTAGAAAAGTACCTACCTAAAAGGGCCGTATTGCACGAATGTAGGATGTATTAATAATAACCTTTAATGGTTAATTATGGGCATACTTAATTGTTTATTTTTCAAGCTATATATCTAAAGTGACACTAATACGATCTGAATACCGCAAGTAATTCACAAAATCTGGTGACGCCAAACCCTGGCATTTTGGCGACAAAAATAAAATAATAAATCTACAAATTAATCAACAATATGCCATATGATAATTTCGATTGGCGATAATAATGAACTGCTTTTAAATTGATTTTGTTTCTTAAAAAGCTTCAAGAACCTACACGCTCAGTGGAGCTGCGATATACAAATTACTACCACTCTATCGCGATGGTGCAATATACAGTTTTGTCCATATCTACTGGTCCAGGCATATACAAGTACGAGTATATATGCCGCCACTTAGAAGGCCACATAAAATAAAAAAATATTTTGCCATGCAGGTAGTTGTTTAAACTTTTCAGTCGTGGCGCTTGCGCAGGTGTGCCCGGAGCTTATAACTTGCTAATTCTACAGAATCAACCTATATATTGACAGTTGACCTTTTGATTGCTTCATTAACCAAATTGATTGTGTATTTAACATTTAGAGCGGAAGTTCTATTGGTTTTTAGAATTGTTTTAAATTTCGGTGATACATAAGTTATTTTCATTAAAGTCCCTCCAGGCTATGTTGTATAATATTTTAGTGTCACATAAGGTACCAACATAATAACTTATAGATTAATGACCCTATTAATTAATGTTTAAATAGTGGTATTTTTCATTTAACATATCTTATGCCCGTATTTACGAATAATATATGAATTTTATGGCTTTGGATAAAAATCGGTTTGCAAAAATCTATGAAAGCTATTCTAAATCCGTGTTAATTAATAAACTAGCGGTAAACTGTTTTTTAATTAATATATTTTTGTATTAAGAGCGCCACGTAACGGACTATAGTAGAATTTGGACTTGTCATTAGACCTTCCGTTTTATGAAAAATTAAACATTCAAATCAAATCAATGCTAAATAGAAATTTAAAGTGAATAGTGTTTGTATACCAGAGAAAGTTTTTATATTGTATTGCAACTATGCAGATAATTATAAGTGTGAATGGGACAAAGGCTGAACCGCTAATTGATTTACAACCACTAATATAGTCGATGCTTTCTGTACACAAAAAAACACTTTAGCTTTTATAATGGTTGCCTAGAAAACAGAGTACATTAATAACTTTTCTATTATTGTGATATTATTCATATTTATGATCCGATATTTTGAATCTTAGATTAATTTTTTTATGTTTAATACTACTTTATGGATCACATGATTTTGCGCGTAAATTCATACGCGATAGATAGTCACGATGTATGTGAGCATAATAACATAATGACTAGGTACTTATTATGATTCAATTGAGGATCTAAATAGAACTGCTTCACTTTGATACCATGTCGTTTAGTCTAAGCAGAGTCGGTAACTTATATGTGATAGTAGGAGCCCTCGTGTTACGTCGTAACTATTTTGTAATCTGAGCCTCCAGTATTTGACTTATAATTACCAATCGTATTATCTACTCCAGCAACCCGACGTACTTTGTCCTGTCAAAAATGTATGAGAAAAAAAGACATTTTTCTCCCTTTTTTCGTAAACATTCTATCTGCTATTTGAAACGAAACCGAATCCAATAAAGTAAAGATCATAAAAATTGGTCTAGCTGTTCTAAGGTTATAAATGGTGTAACTAACCCGACTTTGTTTATATAGACGCACATATTATAACCATTGACCTGACCAGCGCCCAGTTAAATATCATATTAAATCAATCATTTCATCTAACCCAATCATAAACTGATAAGCAATATTTCATTTATGTTCCTTGAAGTTCGTCGTAGTAGCCTTTAGTTATTTCATTGAACACTATTACGTAAATGTGAAACAAATTAGTATGTTCTGTATCAAAAACACCTCAGATTGAAAAGTTATGTAATTATGTGAGACGTTAATGACTAAATTATAATGTGTCTAGGTAAACATAATATTATTATCTTATTGAATTTTATATTCTTTTAATGTTATTGTTTGTGTTATTTATTATACAATTCTAGGATACCATTATTTTTATTGTTTACATTATATTTATATATCGAAATAATTCTATTTTTGGCAAATATAAATAAGATATTCTGCATACTGATAAATAATTTTATTATGACTGAGATAATCCTCACCATATTTACTTGTGTAAATGACAGTCTTAACCATATTAAATTAAATCGGTATACCTTCCAAGGAAGATACTTTTATTGTTCTGTGTGGGTGGGGCCTTTAAGGTAGATTTGTGGCAATCATATTTAACAGCGCCCATAAAATTTAATTATGCAGCCACTATGCAGCCAATTAATAAATCATTCAAAGGATTTGTCATAATGTGTCATTAAGATCAGCGATCAATCAACCGTACGTCGCTTAAAGATTTATTGATCTTCGTTAAATTTGAAAGCCGCTCAAAAAAAGAGGAAGAAGGAAATTCACATGAGATTAACAATATTCATTGATTTCGACCCGCAGGGTAATTGCGTTACTTTCAGTGGTAAATTACACTAACTTACTTTTATTGCGAATAAAAAAGCATTTGGCCGTATTCTCACCCAATGGTAAGTGAAGATGCAGTCGACGGTGAAACATGCTTGCTTTTTCACTCTCAAATTTTATTGAAAACTCTGAAATTAAGGTTATCGCGGGTAACAAAGACACTCGGCTGTGTGAAGGTGTTCCATTCCTTCGCAGCCGCAGTATACATTATTATAAATGTGGATGCGAATCGCTTTGTGCGGCTGGGAGGAATGTCAACCATATACGGATGCTGTGGTGTGTTATCGTATCAACTAGTAACCAGGAAAAGTGCAACGTTAAACGCGTCAGAGAAAAATGACATAAACATTCTTAATAACGAATTTATCAACGTATTAACCAAATAAAATGCATTAAAACCCGCCTCGTTTCTTGTTGATTTCGTTGAATTATTTATCTTGTAGCATTTTTAAGAGCGAAATGTGAGTTAAGTTATAATTTTAAGCACTGTCGAGAGACACAGTGGGTGGGTGTCAGTCTCTTCATTGTTAAATCGCCTTTTTGAGATGGCGGAAACGGTTTATATGCAGTTATTTTTTGTTGATGAAAGTTAAATAAGTTTTTGTTGCAAAATATATTTCTTCATACAAGTTCAATACAAATTCGCATTCAATGCTGCAAGCTGATCAGAATTATGTCGAACTATCAATATTATATTATTTTCATCTCTTGATAGTGACGAAATAAAGAGACAGCAGCAGAGCAGCTTGCAGTTACCATAGTAAATTGTGGTGTCATCAAAATTTGACAGACATGGCAAAAACAGAGTAAAAAAATATGACCTTAACATTCTAACAAGTCAAGCGGGAAAGGTAGTAAAAGCATATTATACTCGTACAATAATAACTCCTCTGTATATAATATTATAATATGTCCTCTGTGTCTGCATAGTGTATTAGTACAAATTCAATCAACACTCACGATTCCTTACTACGTCAATTTAGTTTTAGCGTATTATTACATTATCATTTGTTTGGTTCTAAATGAGACGTTAAAATAAAATAAAGTGTTTTGGGCATAAAAATAATTTATTAAATTAAAACTTAGTAGGTCACACAAGCCATTCATTTTTATGATAGACAGCGGCGCCGGCGCTGGCCATTACGCTCATCTAATAGAAATTATTTGCGGTCAATAGATATTAAATAAAAAACAGGTTCCCTTGTAAACAGTAGCCGACCTTGATGAGGATCTTTGAAAAAAACATTTAGTTACGGTAACAATAACTTTATTGAAGGGGTAGAGAAATAAAATGATCGTTCTGATTTTAATGTAGTTACGTACAGTTGTATGTTTGTTTACTGTAATGTTTATTGAAATACCACATTGTCCCATATAACTAGAAGCATAACAATAACTTTAATACCGTGTGAGTGGTTTATGTTCGTATAATTATAATTACCTACCTACGAGTACTATTGATCCAGAATTTTTTCTACGAAATGAAATCAAATAATACAGTTTTGTTATTTAAACAAACAGTTTTTATTTGCGATGATGACCTTTGAATTTCATTGTCTCAAACCCAAGTGAATGCACTTGCAAAGCAATATACTTTAGTCACTTTTTGCACTAAAGTGATGAACTGGTTTTGTATGAAGTGCTTGAGTGAAAAATGATGAATTTTCCTTTAATTAACTCATCTGAGGTAAACGAGAATTTCCAAAACTTTCGTCTATATCTTGGAAATTAATAAACCTCACTTAAACACTGAATGCAACCACTTGTTTAAGTTTATGATTCATGATTGGATACATTTACCTGTTAACTGAAATGAGTAACAGGTAAATGTGTTCAAAATATCATCTATATAGGTAAGTATGTAATATCTACCGTTTGGAAATATTGTAATTTTGCCCATAAAAAAAATCTGTAGTTCTTAAACTAAACCATGGTGTAAACCTCAACACGAAAAGGAAAATGTTTATTACAGGGACATATAGACACTTTGTGAAGTAATTAAAATGATAAATCTAATAATAGTACCATAAATAATGTGCTAATTATTATGTACCCACACATTCATATCTTTAAAATATTATGTTAACTGGTTAGATACGAGATAACGTAGCGTCATGTAGACATGCTACGCGTACCGTCTACGGCTACGAAAGAGACGCAACGTTTTCAGGCGTAACATTTCATGAAAGTAACATTTTCTATATGGTAAAATATTTATAGTATATGTCCATTAATTGATAAAAATATGATCATGAATATCATAACACTCCGTAGTTTAGTAAATTTTTTGGGTTTGGCTTAGATATCACCATTCAAGGTGTCCCAGTAGGCGGCTTACGTAGCTTTATATGACAATACATGTATTATTATAAGTGCTAACTTTAAGGTATTTCACCTTTTTATTAATGTAAAAATTATATATGCAACATAACTACCATTATTGGGTGCAGTAGAATTTATTTTTTTGATGATTCATTTGTGATCGATCTAAAGAATCCTGAAAAGGTGTGGTTAATGTTTGTGGTTATGAGTTAAAATTGATCTCGAATCACTGAAGCGGACTAAGTAGTAGGGTGGGCCACTGTAGTATGAAGAAAAAAAATATGTCTGATATAGATTCGTAATAGTTGTAAAAAGGTGTTACGCTATAAGAGTAGTATGTTCTGAAAAAACTATCACTATAGAACCTTATCTTCAGCCTCCGGATTGAGATTGAAAAATCATGATATTTTCAAAAAGAGCGTTTTGTAATTATATTCCTAGGAGTGCACATTCAAGTGTAATTTCAATTATTTTGCACTAATAAGAGTACCTCTGTAAGTTGTGTTTATAATAATTAAAAATATTATTATAAATCATTACCCATCGAGATAATACCTAACACGAATAGCGAAATTATATTGCAGATTTTTACTTTAAAATTTTCGCATCGCCTTGCGAGACTATCGGAGTCGTTATTAACCCTGGTTTGGAGATTTATCGCACAAAGAACACGCTGTTTCAGTCACAGTCTTGACAACCATTTCAACTTCTTGTGTGTGGCAAGGTAAGCGTAGCAGAAGCAGTTCTCGCTCTCATTTATGTGCATCAAACATTCTGTAACTCCGCGTCTTTTGCAGTCTCGAGAGCTGGAGATTCCGTGACATGTAGGTGACAAATTGATGAGGGTAACGTTATAAATTGCATACAGGATAAGCTCTGGATGTTTAAGAGTTGGACATTTGACTACTTATTGGCTCGAGCCTTTAAAATAGGTACAACACGCTGCTCACGAATGTGATTTCGCGGGTCTAGTTCTCGAGGTAAGCGAAATAACTATTTCTTTGAATTACTACATTGATGTGGGTTTTGAGGTAGACTGGCAGATACCTAGAAGCACAATATACCAGCGTCCACAGGTGTCGTGCTCCATCCTTACAAGTGGGATGAGCTTCGATAGCAAACCAAGTCGGAGGGTAATTTTTTACATAGTAAGTTGCTAAAATCTTTAGTTTTTAGGTGGAGTTTACGTCGAAACATACAAAATACAATGAAACCAAGTAGGGCACTTTAGCCGTTTGGTATGAGACATCTTGCCTGGGGAATATTGACAATTTATTGGCTAAATTATCAAGGAAACCAAAGAAAATCGCCGAACAAATCTATACTGATACGATTGATCGGTACTGGCCTCTTGAGGTGTTAAATCTGGTAACACTATGGTTATTAGTTGGAACTAAATCACCTGTGTATTACAAATAGTTTACTTAGTCTACTTTATAGGTGGTTTCCGATTGCTTTTAAACGTTTAAAGACCCGATGTACCACCGGTAATGTACGGATATAAATTTAGAAATGATAATAATTTTTGTTGGCATTTATTTACACTTGCCGTGACATGCTTTTACGATTTGTATGACTCTTGTTTGTTAAACGATAGAAAAGGGTACCCCCGACCATTATCTTTAACTTTCAAGCATCATACTGATAGCAATCTGTTGAAATATGTGTTCTTTTCGAGTACCTTTTCCTAATTTTAACTGTCGCCTTGTCCAGTCTTTATACTTTATATGAACGTCTGCATTAGTAAGCAATATTGTTTTTAAATGACCTATGCATGTTTCATAACATAAAGAACATTTAGTTGTGTTTGGCTTGCGCTTCATTTTTAATAAGTACGACCTCCTACCGAATAAGCCGATGATGATTGAACCGAGATTTTTTTGTGAAAAGTGCAATCGGTGCCTTCTAATCTTATACCAAAAACTAATTAGTCTACTCGTTTATTGGTTTGTTTATGTAATAAGACCATATAAGCTATCAAATAATGTGACACTGATGCAAATACTATGAACACAATCCATAACTCTTGGTTCTTGAAGTCACATCTAAAAACTTATTTTTCCGATTTTTCAAAGTGAATCCGGAGGCAGTTGCCAATAAGAGAGACAGATAATATTTTGCATACGCCATTTCTACCCTATTTTGCACCCTTTTGCAACTATTACGTTACAAGAATAAAAAAAAAAAAAATCGGCCCACCCTACTAAGTAGCCACAAATAGGTTTGACCTCACATTGAATGTCAAGTAAAAGTAGGTAGTGAGTTTAGTACCCATTTTAGTTTCAGCGGAAAATTTTGCACCATTCGTTATAATATACCTACATATTCCTAACTGCGCATAAGTTAAATATAACTTTTAACTATTTTTCATAACAATCTTGTATTAGGCTCACCGTTTGTTGGATGTGATGTGAATGGGAGTGTATTTGGTCGAATCACGCAAATAAATTTTAAAGTAGCTAGTGCCGTTACTCAATTGAATTAAATGTTGCCAGCCTGTCGAGATCCTACAACAATGCAATCATTATTAAAGTGACAGCGAGCTGATCTGATGAAAGAACCGGATAGTAGGCAACGGAACTTCTAATTCACTAACAGTAGGCTGATAATCGGGTAAATTTTGATCCCTGGCAACACAAGACTGGAAAAAAATATGTTTTTGACAATATGCTTATTTTTATGAAGCACGACCGTCAAACGCAGGTGAACTTGCTATGTCACATTCGTTAAGGTTCTTAAATATTTATTTTTAAATGTTAATTTGTGCATGCAAATTTAATAGGTTTAAGTGGACACCCATTTCATTTGTTAGTCATCATTATAATCTTCATCAAAGTCCACGCAACATGAGGATCATTTGTGCCAAATGGATTTAAAACAACAACAAATCTAAATTCGTTTAAGTTGATACAGTACGAGTGAGTAGTTATTATTAGGTTTAATCTTACTTTGAAATTATCTAGCGCAAAATAGGACGTGACTTAACTTAGACGGCTGTAAGGGCAAAGTTACTAAGCGCAACCTGATACTTAACGGGACAAGCATGTTAAAGCCAATTAGATTGGGACGCTGATAAAAATAATACCAATAAGTACATTTGTGATAAACTGAGTGACGGAAATGCATAGCATAATTTTATTAAATTGTTTTCTCAATAATATTATTATATGTCTCGCGATGTTTAATCGGCACGAAATAGCTTGTAGGTAAGTAGTTTTGCTGTAGCATTTCATTGCTGACACTATGTATTTAAATAATAAGACACATTGTTTTCACACACTGAAATTCTTGCTCAAATCTATTACTTAGCGCACTATAATATAGTCAGATATATTCTTGCTGCTAACTGCCAGACGCACCGCGCATGCACTTCTTAATTTACACCTACCGTCCTATGAAGTTATTTTATAATTATTTTCAAAGTCAACTTAAAAATGTATGGTTGCACCTAAAACCTACATAGAACAACATTGCATTGTATAGTATCACTAACCACAGTCATCAATTAAGCAACCTTCTAACAATCATTGCAACAAGTTTTGTAAAAGCGCCTAAGCTTAAAAACATGCATAATCATTATAGTATTATTTTGTCAATTCTAGGCTACATACCTACACTAGAACTGTACATAATTATTAATATATTTTAATAAAGATATTTTGAAATTGAAAATTGAATATAGTCAGAATACTTCCTCTTAAACCGTGACACACCGTTCGAAGTCTCTCCTGTCGGCAAATTCATCAGTAAAATGAATAATATGCAAATGTATTCGCTATGACAACTTTGATTTCTTCACATAATGAAACGGTCTAACACAATAACACTTTTCCACTTCTAGGTAAACGTTTATGAATCAGTTCAGGTGTAATGACATCCTACACAGTCCGACGGCGCCGAATTATGTACTCGCGTCACTGGCGCAGTTCGATAAACTTTTCCCAAGAATGCCATTATATATTAGAACTGTTTAAAAGTTCTGCGACAAATAAACACGATGACAGATTTTAATTCTACGAAGAAGCAACAATATTTGTATCACATTTCAATGTTATTAGCCGGATACGTAGACACATTTGAATTAATGAACTCATCTTGAATATTAAGGCAGCCGTTACAACGATGGAACGCTGGTTAACAATAATATTTGAAACATTTTGTACGGTAGCCAAAAGGCAAGCTATAAATTAAGCAACTATTGAGATATTCTAAATATTCATGTATAACAGGGTAATAATATTATAACGCCACGTGAAAATTTTACAAATACATAATGTTGCTGAGGCGTCCCATAGTACAATAAAAAAATCAATTGATTGACAACATTTTGTGGTACTTTTTTGGTAGGTACTGCGCCCGTTCTTAATGGATTAATTTATTTGTTGCTAGTTAACGATAAGTGCCTCAGTGACTTATAAAGTTACTCGGTGTCATTGACACTGCACAAAACAAAAAAAGATACCTTTGAAGTTTGTATGAATCACGCATCTTTGTGAACATTCTGTGAGCAAGAAAGTATATCGTAGAGTTATAAAAAATATCGATGAATAGCTTTGAAGAGTCCCGTATGATTTACCGCCTAACCTGCCAATTTATTACATTGTTAAAATGTTTCGACATATCAACATGCAGTGGAGTTTACATCTCGTGACTTTTTGACTTAGCAGAATGGAATGCGGTAGAAAAGATGGTAAATCCACATTTTATCTAGGTATTAATGTAGGCATACTCTCACTGAACAAGCTGGACAAACCCGACCATTATGAGATTGATTGGTTTACCACCAGTTCTCTTCTTTTATGCAAAACTGAAATGATATACGGTGAAATTTTTATGCGTCCATACTTAATGCACTGAAATGATTTATGGCTGTTTATACAGAGATAAGATTAATTATTTATCTTTAAATAAAATAGTTTTGGCGTTCTTAAACCTGATTTAAAGTTATAGGCACTAATTGGTTTATAAAAGCAAAACACTTTGATATAATGATGTTCAACACGTCCAAATTGCTCTAATTGGTGATGATTTCTTGTATATTCCTAAGTTAATATTAAAGTATGTATATTAGTTGTTGTTAACTAGCTGTGCCCATCGGATTCACAATTAAAAGCCCCATCATAAATACGTATAATGGTGGGCCTCCATAAAAAAACTGATACCCCATTTCCCCGATAAAATGATGCCGTTTTGTCGTGATTGAGTAAGCACAAAAAACAAACATCCAGACTTCCACATGTATAATTATATATAAGTACCTGGTTACATACACAATAATTCTTCTTCTTCTTTGTCTTCTTCGGGTAGGTACTTAAATAAAAGTACCCCTTTGTGATATAGCAGAAATAAATTGCACTGAAATACTCTTTGGTGACCTTCACTCTACATTGGTGTAACGTTATTATAAACAGCAATAAGGAAGAAAACTAGACTACACGTGTCATAACGATTTCAAGATTTCAACAACTACCTACAGACTGAAAACATAACAATTTATTTCTACCTACTTATATTGAAACGGTAAATTACAGCAAGTCTGTATATTGGAGATTATAATCAAAACGGTCCATTAAGTCTGTTTTATAAGTATGAAATAGGCTTTCTGATCACAATTAAATACCTTATGAAATAGGTTCTTGTCTGTTTATATTTGAATCACAAAATTACTGAACTGATTTCAGCTCCATTTGGAGAAGAATCAAGATAGGTACTGAAAAACATTTTGTAGGTGAATATAGGTAGGAAACTGTAAATATTTTGATGTTGGTGTAAAAAAGTAAAAAAAACACACCACTGCAAAGCAAGTCGCAGTAAAAGGCTAGTTTTGTATATTGTAATCGCAAAACAAGGACGAGACCACATTCCGATGTTGTCATTTTATCCTAAAACATTGTTTTATTGGACGACTGTATAAAATTATGATATGAAAAACATCATTGCACCGCCATTTAAGCTTATTTATGTACATTAATGGCCCATATCCCACAAAAGCATCAAAGGCAATGTATGTTGAAAAATATATTTTTCCAGATAACCTTGCAGAAAAATGCAGTAGCCTGTCGTGGTGACACTTAGAATGGGATATCCTAATTAAATGTGCATTAACAACCATGAGTGCATCAATGTCATAGTAAAACTGATGCGAACACACAATTTCGTTTCTGTGCTTTTGATCGTTGAAGAGTTCCTTTATCAGGAGCTAATACTGGATGTCGATGGTTCGTCGAAATGCATCGTCATCGGAGCTGAACCAACATGCATAAATCCAACTCCGTAGGATGAGACGAAGTGGTTCTAATTACGTATGCAAGATTTTCCCTAAACATATATAAGTACATACAAACAATGCGAGTTAAAAAGAATTTTGTAAAACAATATTCTTATTGTTATATTGTAATTGCACAACTTTGCAAATAAGGCAGGGTTCAACGCGAACGCCCAAAATATTCGTCCCCACTCAAAGGTGAAACGCATAAATTGGAGCCATTTTCATTGCGATTGCAAAAGGAGTAGGTAGGCATGTAAAAGAATATCAACACCCCGGGAGATGCTAGTGCGAGCACCATGTATATTTCTGACAGAGTTATTTGTCTAGAGAAATTTTGGTGCACGCTCGATTAGCGTTGCTTTCGAGGTGCCAGTTTTGAGATAATTTTCTGACACCGATACCCCAATAAAGTAAGTCGCTCCGACAATGGTATGCCAAGATGATAAAAAAAAATGCGTAAGCTCCCCGCGTGTGTGTGACGCGTACGTGTGACGCACGGCGCGCTTGTGTTTGTGATCCTGCAAAGTTGATGTTGCAAATGTATAAAAGCGAAGCGCTGATTTCACAATCATCACAACGATTTGAAATTCTCTAAGGAGTGCACACGGATAGGAGTGTGACCGTGAACATTATTTCCGCATTGTATCGTGAACTGTTGCAGTGAACAAGTGGCCTGAACAACTGTGGCGCTTGCAGTTGAAATAATTTGTGAAGAAAAAAAACGTGACAAGTGTTTTAGGATGAACTCCGTACAGGTATTTATACAAACTGTTTAAAAAAATTAGTAACATAAATATTCGAGAAACTTTTGTTTCATATTTTGGGTCACTATAAGATTTTCTTTTATTAAAAAAATCTTGAAATTATTCATATTTTTAATATTATTTTTCTCAGTATCTGATCGCTTTCTGCGCCGTTGCTGTGGCTGGCATCCCCCTGGAAGATGGCGTATGGGACCCTTACAAATACGGCGACTCTGGCAAGTAAGTAAATGTCAACATATTCGCTAACATTTGCCTACTTTATAAAACAGCATAGGAATGCTGCTCTATTGCAATTCATTAATAAACAGATGAGAAAATTAACCTAGTAAGCAACAATCTTTGATACTGATCTTAACTTTTTAGTATATACCAAGTGGTCTAGATTTACGAGATACAATTTTATTCTCTGTAAATAAATTCGAGTAGATGTTAAAAAATATATTTCGTGCATAAAATATTATGTAGTCTAAAAATATTTCAAATAAATAATTCACGAAAATCTTCGTTTCCTCGGCTCGTCGACGCCGCTGGTGACAAGAGAGCTGGCTCTTATCTCTCGCACAGATAATAGCCATTGTTTTTCGGCAGGGTGATGCAGCCAGTGTTCTTGGTACCATGCCACATGGACACCCACTTTTGTTAGATTTATTAAATGTTAGTTACTAACATCTCCTAATAATTCACGATTATTCACCAAATGTATACTTAACTATAACAATGTGTGACTTTACGACAACTCCAGACTAATCGCCAACTCTATTTCCATAGTCTGTGGAACGTACGGGCTCAGCAATGTCGGACGTGGAATCCACTTTACTGAAAAATGTTAAAAGTCGTCACTTAGTTATGAAACGTATACGGTTAACTTCCTTGAAACCAAAGCTACCAAAATGCCAAAAATTCCCATCAAAATACGTCCAGTAGTTTCTCAGTTTTAAGGTAACAAACAAACAAAAATGCAAAAATCCTTAACCATATTTTCGGGCTTATCGAAAATATCTTCAACGTACAGAATTGTCTCAGTTACAGTTTTACAATAGTATAGATTTGCGACAATAAACTAAGCCTTATTATTCTCTCCAGGTACATCCCCACTGATGAAGGCAAATACGTCCACATCCCGAACCCTTACATCCACATCGACAACCCTTACGACGGTGGGTTCGGCCCTTACGCCCACGACTACGAGCCCTACGAAGAGGCGGCGACAGTGGACCAATACAGGCTAGTCCTGACGCCCCCTAAAGACATACCATACTACAAGAATGGGTACTACAAGAATAACGGTATCAAGATCATCAGACAGAAGCACAACTACAATGAAGACAAATACGACTTCGAGTAAGTTTTCTTTCATAATATACTATACGATTTCTTCAACTGACGTGAAAGGTAGAACGTACAGATTTTTGGTAGATGTTAGCAAAGTAATTCATATTATAGATTTAAACACCTCAAATAAAATTAAATCTTCAAATTAAGTACCTACTAGGAAGTATGCAAAATAAATTTAAGTTTGTGATTCTATTGTTACTGAAGCATAGTGATTGATATGAATTAATGTGCACACACATTCATAGTAATTTAAACTAACAAAACATACGCCAAAATAAAGTAAATAAATATAAATAGCTGCATTGTCAAGCCAATAAACCGATATTTCTTTATGACTTCTTTGACGAATGCTATCACGTAAATATTAAAATTAACATACGATTTATAAGCTTCCCGTCTCAGCAGATCCTAGCCTTGCTTAGCTGAATGTCAAGCTTATCAAATAATTTACATATTCGTGTCTTAAGTAAAGGCACAGTCATAAAGTACAATGAAAGTATAAAGTCAGAAGCTGAAGATAAATTGCCTCGATTATGTTTCTACAATGCCCTGGAAAGGCACAAGATGGCAGGCTGGGGCGAATTCACATATAAAAATGTCATCCAGATAAATTAGAGCGATAAATTATGCATCGCTTTTATTCGCCATCCAACAGTTCCAAAGTCTCAATTCAAACTCCCAAAGAACCAGCGACTATACTTCCGCAATGAATTACGTTATCTCATCATTGAAAAGTTTACAAGTGAAGCCCTTGGTAGCACAAAAGCAGATCAATTCTTCAACAAAAAAGATACCCTTGACCGATAACACATCGGGCCTGAATGGGTCAGAGTTCAAAACTATTTATAATCATTTACGACATCCGATTTGACATTCTTTGAAACTTGTTACATGATTAGGAGTTACGTGTGGAGAATCAATACAAAATCATGGCTCGGTATGCGTTAATTAAAATTTGTTAAGTATAATCCGATTTGACGGAAATTAGGAATTTAGTGATTAAAATATTATAATACCATATTCATGTTCACCTCCGGAAGCAACTAATCACCTTTTGATATTGATTGTATAATTATTCTGGAATTCCAATGCGCTGCATTTTGTATTAATTAATCATTATTGAGAGACAAATCGATCCAAATCATGTCTAGCCTTGAGGATGTGTAACTTGAATAATGCTGTTATAAAAACCGACATACATTGACAGTGGAATATTTTTTGCAGTTTCGAGACCGAAAACAAGATTCGTGCTGAAGAGAAAGCTGTACTGAAGAATCCCAACACGCAAGAGGAAGGCATCGCTTCCCAGGGATTCTATGAGTACATCGGACCTGACGGTTTCATGTACAGGGTTGACTACACCGCCGACGAGAACGGCTTCCTTCCCAGAGTCCGACGACTAGAAACCAAGTATTCCGGTAAATGGACGCTGGAGAAGGTCAATTAGGTCTAGTTTACTGCATCATCACCATGCTCGTAAAATCAGTATTTTCATTATGTAGGCCTCTCGTCACGTCTTTAGTAATTCTGTTCAACATTTCGACTGACTCTTCTTAATAACGGCTATTCTTTTCAATTGAATCACGATCGCACAGTCTATCACGATTATGACATTTCGATTTGGTTTAGGACGAATTACAGTTTAAATTGACCGATTAACATCCATCAATCTCATCTCAAAGTTTGTGTTGTGAATGAAATATCGAAGTTTGTTTGTTTTGCTTAGTACAAAATTGTATAAGAGTAAGTTTAAGATGACGCTCCTCTAAAATGTCTTGCAGTGTTACGCTATAGATAATTTTAATTTATGTCATAGAAATAAGCGCGTAGTTTATAAAATTTAGATAAATTATTTATGGAAAATGTGATAATAAATTTAAAATGCTGTAAACTGAAATCTGATTTTATTTTCGTACACCCTATGTTAAGGTTAGTGTTTAGTTACATTAAAAATTACTCGTATATTTGTAAGATTAACATTGGCTTAGCGGTTACCTGTGCGCTTTGCAAATCGATGGCGGTTCTAATTCTGGCTTGCAGTAATCAAATACTTCATAGTAACACGCCACGCGCCAGTTTTCTAAAGAAAATGTTGTGGAGGAACCAGCATGTCCAAGACTGTTTAAAGTTCAAAGACTTCCTGTGGCATCCACTAATCTATCTCTCTCTCTCTTAACAGTGGGAACGTAGGTATATACATACGGTTCATGATGATGATGAATTCTTTGTTATTTTTGACTTTGGCCCTTTAAAATTGATTATTCAGTGAAGTGCTCAACGGTTTACTGGAATTGCTTACATTTAGTGACTGCGATATTTAATCTAAATGGTTAACTTAAATATTCGTAGCATAAACTTTTCAGACTTTAAACAACGCTATTCAAATTTCAGTGAACTCTAAATCAAGAAAGTTTCAATCTAATTATTATTAATTATGTAGCTGTGCTCCGTGGTTTTACCCGTGTTGACTAATGCCCCATAAGTACTATACAATTTTCAGGATAAAAGATAGTCATCAGTCTTTTTTTTCTTCAAGTAATTTCTGTATGAAAGAAGGATACATTAAAAAACATACCTTCGGACTTACAATTTGTGCTAGACTAGATAAAATGACATACCTACGTACATTACTTACCTAAAAAACTATATTGGGAAACCCCTACGAATATGTAATAAGTCTATTCGAGAAGTAAACCTCATAATTAAACGGATAAGATCGGAGAGTGTAGATACGAGTAGGTTATACTAAGATAGGTTTCCAAATAAAAATGGTTGACGCTGATAAATTGCACTATATAATAAAAGACACAAAAATAATAATCTTTTCTTATAGGTACATTATATTATTACCTCGAAATTTTAGGACTCAGATTTTACGAGAATTTTATGAAGGTACAAATCAAATGCAGTTAAGTTTATGGTTAGTCTTTTTTCAAAAGGGTGTGCTATAAAATAAATTATGCGTTGTGGTTTTTCCTTAGAGGTAGGTAGGTATTTGTTGTTAAAATAGTAGATTATATGAAAAGGAAGAAAATATTGTTTTATAGAAATAACATAACAAATCAAAAAAGTCATGGAAGATTGATTTATACCTACTATAACTGAGAAGTATACAGGAAATAAATTTACAAAAATCTAATTGCGCTTTTGGACTTTTCTTCATGTATTTTATTGTTTTATTTCAAAGTAACGAGTCAATCAGGTTGTTCACCTTATATCAGATTGGAAATAAGTATACCGTAATATTATGAGTTTTATAAGTAATGCTTGCGCACGGCATCCAATATGTCTTAAATTTATCTTTGGATTAATTCAATCTTTTCCATACTATGTAAACGATATTTTTGATTTAAGTAGATAAATTAAGGTACTTTTAACAAAAAAAAGCTGTTATTTTGTTGTGTATATTATATCAATCGGAGTTGTAGTTAAATTTCCATATCGATATGAAAAATGAATGCAAATGTTTTGTTATCTTTAATCCAAGCATGTTTTTCATGCGTCCATGGATATACCATTGATTTGCGTGGGCGCATAAAATCACGGCTCATTCTAAGTAGGTAGGTACCTGGCTGTCGAAGAAAGGTTATGTTTTAAATTTTTGATCACGCTTGTTTTTAATGATACTACATAATTTTGAATAATTTTGTTGATAAGTATATTATATAGGACGAGAGTGTTTTCTTATGAAGGATATCTTATATAAAGCAATATTTATTATAATATTTATTTTGATGCAGTACCTACCTACCTACAGTTTTAACCTTTAAAAATATGCCATTGAACTGGTAAAGTTGTAAATTAAATCAATCTGGGATTATTGTGTGTGCTGGGATTTTTGAATACGTATAAGACTCTAAAATCTCTGTCAGTCCTAATAATAACAACTTACTTAATTAAGCCAATTAATCATCAGTAATTAACTGGAGTCGCACTACCCTTCTAAAATGAGAAAAAAATAACCCTAATTAAATCGCTACAAACATAAGACATTGTAAATTAACACCATTAAGATCGCTTATGATTCGAAAGATTAATTGCGGCCAGGTTAAGTAGGGTCTGTAAATGCAATCAAAATTCCTCACTGTATATAAATTGGGCGGGCGGCTTATGGCATCCAAACCCGCACTCGCGCAATAAACATCGGGATGCGGAGGGCAATATTTGATCTGATAACGCGATAAATAAATACCGAGGCGCCACGTATTTCAATAAAAATATCACAAGACCAAAATAAACGAGTCCCGGAGAGAGGAGCGGAAGGATCGTAAAATCATGCGTGTTAGGGCATTGGCAAGAAATTTGGCGAAATTGTTTTGGCTCAAGCCGCGGAGGCTTTTATGGGGGAGGGACGTTGACCGAGCGCCTTGCCAAGTGGCCGGCGCCGCTCTGGCCGACGCACTGCGATCCTCAAATGCTGCAGTGCGCACCGCCTTATCTCCTCCACTGCCTTGAACGAAATAATTTACAACCATAACGATACATTCCACTGCCAAACAGGTCCAGGTCTCCGGAATTTCCCTAAACGGAACCGTATTTGTAATTTCTGAATCCGATAAGTGCAGCGACCTCCGCCCGCATCCACCGAAGGACGTTCCAAGGCAAACGAAAATATAAAATTTGGTTAAAGTCTTTTTGTAATTATGCACCAAATTGAGGAGGTTGCACGGTATCTGTATGCAAATGAGGATGCACCCCGCTCATCGCGTCGTATAGCGAAGACGTTTAAGACTACTTCGTTACGCTGAAATTTTCGCAAAAAAAAAAAACCTAATTATGATCAAAATGTATGATAAGAAGTGGATCGTTTCGTCTTAATTAGAATGTATGAGGTGTTAATCCGTTATATTAATACTTAATGCGTATAAAGATTAATTATTTTATAAAAAAAACACTCACAATGATTTAAAAAAACGGAACACGCATTGACCATAAAGTTTACAACATTACATTTTGAAACAATTTAATGACCTTATAATTATTTATGAAACTGTTTAAGGGTTCGTGAGTCATTTTAATTGTTTCTAATTACTAAAGTATGGCTTTAGTACTATTCTATTAGCCATAATATTACGTAACTGGTTACTCTATGTAATTGACTGGCCTAAGATCCTACTTATTCTACATTAGCTTAAACCATCATATTCACTTTAGAATTTGGCTACAACAGTGGTTTTCGGTTCTCTAAGAGATGTAGCAAGACCTCCATCATCATTGTTCAAAATTCACCAGGCTTAAATGGTCACAGATTAGAAATCTGTTGCTTTTCGACGTGTTTAAAAATTGCAAATATACTGCGACTAAGTGCTCTACAATCTAGAGTAGGTACAAATATAGCAAAGTCTAGGTACCTACGTTTCCAATAACAAAATGATAGTGTGTATCCGGTATCAAATCGGCAACTCTTTCAGTTTTAACCACATTGAAATAGCATAAAACTTTGTCGGGGTGCCTGGACACGATCCAAATAAGGTGACTGGCTGCGACATGTGGCCTGGTGCAACAGTAAAACTCCAACAAACTTTATTTTACACTCGTTTTGAACTTTAACTTCGCCAGTATAAAGTCTAGAATTAATGTGGCAGGTCGGAGATACCGTGGGTTATAGGCAACTGCTCGCCTCCGGAGTCAGTGGTTCTCGTTGAGTTTTATTAGGAATTGATTGAATTTCTAGGTTACAATGTAGTGCCCTATCTTTTAGCCGGCTTGCCAGAGGGAGAAAATGTTTTTCTTAAATACCTAAGTATTGTTATCGTAGTAATATTATAAACGCGAAAGTTTGTAAGTATAGATGGATGTTTGTTACTCTATCGCGTAAAAACTACTGAATGGATTTCAATGAAACTTTACAATAATATAGCTTATACAACAGAATAACACATAGGCTACAATTCATAAAGATATATCGTATATTATCCAAACGCGGGTGAAACCGCGGGCCGCAGCTAGTTATTCTTATAAAAGCATAATATTGTTATTAAAACATTGCAGTTAAAATCATTCTGTGAAGTCAGTTTGCCTTTAAATTAGTTTAGGCAAGTACATAAATTGATTTAAATGACCTCAAATAAAAATTTATATTTTCTGTTGTAGCATCTAATATGCTACAAATTAGTTATCTTCCTATTATTATTAGAATATAGGACTAGGACTATGTACCATAATGTATTGCATTCTAAGAAATTTTATTTTTGGCAAACAGCACCACCTGTCGGAAACTTGAGTAACTTTGTAGCAGACTATCGATACTAAATCCGTGTGGGTAAAAGGTAGACTTTACGTAGTACCAATTTAGATAGCAGCAGTTTCAAGACCATAATAATAAATTATTATTAGGTACTCTAAGCTCTACTAACTTGTAATACTTTTATTTTAGAAATAATGATGAGCTCTTATTAAATTATATTCATCGACAATGCTGAGCCTAAACCTCAGGTAAGTATATTTTAACTAATTGAATACATTTTCCTAAACGATCTCATGGACAAAGTTCCAAAATCACTCAGTAGATGGCGTTAAATACAATCAAAATAAAACTATCTATTCTTCCCAAAGAGTTGGCACAGTAAAAAACGGGCAATTTTCCTTAATGAGATATCTACATAAAACATTAAAGCTCTAGTTATCGCCTCTGGCCAAAAAATAATGCGTTTAACTGCAGGTGCTGTGACCATGGGAGTAAAAGCCGTCCATTAAAATATTTTGAATAATAGAGACTCTCCTCAAAGATAAAACTGTATTTTTAAAAGCCATTAGCGCGAGCGTCGGTGCTTTTTCAGCTTTCATTTTATAAACTATTTGATTGCCTATGAATGCTTAATAAACCATCTATGGGGCAAACATAGGTTGAAACGATAACTACATGGTCTTGATGAAATAAGTATTATAATAAAGGTACTTTACAGTTTGAGTAAACCATGGAGTAGACTTTCCTAATACCTACCACTTAGGTAATCTAAAATTACAAAAACAGAATATTCAGAAGTACCTACCACTTAGTAAAATAATTTGCTCGATACCTTGGTGTTTTGCTTTTTAATTCGAGCTAGGTACCTATTGGTTAATCTACAGTACGTAAGTAGCAAGCTTGTCGTAAGCTAAATAGGTTTGATATTATAATGATTCATCACACTTAATCGTTATTGGCTTCGAATATCTGCTAAATAAGAAAAAAAAAATTAATTAGGTACAAATAATATAAAATTCGCAAAAAGGCGCCAATGAGCAATCTAGATAAATGTCCGCTAATAGTATAATAACAGAATAAACGTCAAAAGATTTATGGTATCCACTAAAATAAAAGTCTACGATTAAAGCTACCACTAAAACTCACTGCTAATTCACTTAAGCTCATCGCAATGAGCATAAAATTGAATAAATTCACATCTGCAGCAGAACGCACAGCTAGTGTCTGGGAGACCGCTTCCCCTAAAACTACAATCGTAAAACTGCTCGTATAGAGAACACTCGTCTTGAGAGTAACGTATGCTAAAAAATGCAAACAGGAAAATTTAATGGTACGTGAAGTAAACCCGCTACGCGCCGCGCCGGGCGCCCCAAAGTTTGCTTCCATTTTCGATTTAGCAGCGTTACTAATGTTGCTAACTCGAAGTAAACTCGATTCTATACCGTACTTTTTTTTAAATGGTAACAGGAGACACGATTAATTATGCGTAGTAATACGTTTTACTATATCAGTTTTTTAAGTTATCTACTGTTATAGGTAAATAATAAATATAATAATAATAATTCAATAATATTTATTGATGCTTAATTGATTGATGTTCATTTGAACGATATACGGTAATGGTAAAATGAAAAGAAAATACCTATAAACACATTATACTAAATAATACATTCGCAGATATGGACCAACCACAACCTACGCTTAATCGTATGCCTCAATCTAAGTATTCGCACTCATTTATGGTCCACTTTTGTACCAATATTTGTGTATAACCAAACTTTAGACAAAAGTGAAGTGAAATTTCAGGTAGTACCTAGTCTTTAGAATTTCCATTTCATTTAAGTGAAAATATGTCCAGAACAAATGGTAACCCGAAATCCCATAGAGGGTTGTTATGTGGATTTCCTTAATATTACTTACTATAGCTTATTATTCTGAGCTATTGACTTGAACATGAAAATTGCGTTCCGTTTTGTTTATGTTACAGGGGGATGAGAAAGAACGCATGTCGTCAGAGATAAGGAATATAATCCCAATAAGGTACAGATTGCCATGCACTCTATACGTCATGTTATTAACATAAATCTTCACATATAGGGGGTGAATCTTAATGCCTGCTTTAGTGAATATTGATTGATTAATGCTTGTTTTGATAAATACTAGATCATCATCAAATTATAATAACAATATTATGTAAAACGCATAAAATCAATAAATTAATATTAGGGTGCCCTTCTTGTGGTAAACCAGCTGAAACTTTCTTTATATCAGTTGTATTTAAAAGCCGAAAATATTAATAATATAACTGAAACCGTATAATCCTACTTCCTACTTCCTACTATATTAATATTTAATATAATATATATATATATATATAATATTATAAACGCGAAAGTTTGTCTGTATGGATGGATGTTTGTTACTCTTTCACGCAAAAACTACTGAATGGAATTTAATGAAACTTCACAATAATATAGCTTACATATCAGAATAACACATAGGCTACAATCCATAAAGATTATTATCGTATATTATCCAAACGCGGGTGAAACCGCGGGGCTCAGCTAGTATTATATAATCTGCGCGGCTGAAATCACGGGCACCCGGGCACCAGCTTGTTATAGTTGAGGCTGATTTGAATAAAATCCAAACTAATTTTTAGAAATCTGTAACATTCTGTTCCAAGTATTTAGCAACTTCAGACCCTCTCTAAAACTCAAATTGTCTTTTAATAAAGCGTCACTTGATATTTCTTAGAAGGGTCCCATCTATACCGCGTAAAATTTACACTGTAAATAAATTAACAGTTGCTAAGGAGCCCAGACCACTTCTCGCCACTTTTCGGACATGCCGTTCCGAGTGACACTCCAGTATTTAATTAAATGCAAAGAGAAACTGAGGCGCTACCGAAGTGCTTACTGTCTAGGTAATTTGTCAAAATTAATTAAAAAGAAAACGTAGCTATACCGACTTTTAACAAGACACGGATCGGTACAAAGAATTCCTCAGTGAGTGGGAGCTGTTAGTTTTAGCTAAATTACGAGTGTTTTTCATTAAAAAAATAAACAAAATAAGAGGGGAACGGGAGGGAGTGTTCCTGAAATTGAGAATTTTCTTAACACTGTGTTTTCTATCACAGCTGGTTTATTTTGGATAAAGTTAGTCAAGACATTACCTATTTGAAAAAATATGACACTTAAGTAACAATAGAGGAGATTTGTAGGAAAGTTCATAATATAAAGAAACAATATGTAACGAAACTTAGCAAACAAAAACTCATCTTACCAATTTTGTAGACTTTACGTAGGCAATTACTTAGCGCGCCTCAGTTTGGTTCCAACCATGCCACCGTTCGGACCTCGACAACTATTTTTGCCAGTACTGGTACCTATTCTTGCTGAAACATCAGAAGACTGTCAATGATGGTTTTCTTTTAAATCGAGGATGAGTAACCACCATAGTGATCATAATAATTATGTGCATGTGACGTCACCGTTTCAGAAGAACCCGGGAGCTTTTCCTCGTTATGTATCTAAAAACAAATTCAACGCAACAACACTCACGGCTACTTTGTGCTCCAACAACAAAGAAGTGCAGCACCACAATACTCCACATTTCACACCTTCCAATATTTCCTTCGCTTTACAATGCGCATAAAGAGTTGAGCCATGAACGAGCCAATCCGAGGGATTCTATCTGGCCCCCGCAACCAGGGACGTTGTTAGGGAAATAGTTTTAGAAGCGTAGATTAAAGTATTTCTCAAAATTTAAGAAAAATGTAGAAAAATACTTGTTCCAACTGAATTATAAAATAAAGATAACAAAAAACCAGGTTCTAACCCATACGGAATGGAATGGTATAAGGAATACATATTGTGTAGGTACATTTAATTCCATAGTATATTTTCTTTTAGGTAATTTTTATTTCTATTTTGGTGTTGTAACAGTGTGATACTATATTATTATACAATTTACTCCTACAAACTGTATATTTTATACAGGATATAATAATAATATACAGTTTATAGGTATGTATACATTTCATTTACACACTCCAATCACAGAAATTTTAATTTTTAATTTATGTCATGTACCGTTTTTTAGCGTGTGCATACTTGCAAAAAGTGACGTGACCTAGTACGGCCACGCTTCACGTAGTTGGAAGTATTGCAACGTGAAAGCCCCATACAATAATCGCCCCCTAACGTTAACCCTGACTACAGCCCTGCCGTCGGCTTCAGCGGATGCGGTCTTTACATACAAAAGACCGAATTGCCTTTACTGATTGAATTATGCCCCGCCTTTCCTGGTTTGGAAGGGTCAGGGGTTGTTATATTTATTGGTGCTAGTTGAATATTTTTATGACCACTACGTAATAATAAAAAAACAATGGCGGGTTGAAAATTAGATTTCTACGGAAAATAGTAATGGGAAAACATAACATTTATTTCCAAAATTGTGGGACTTCAACACAATAATCATATATTTTGGATTCGTGATGTTTATACTTTATGGTCTCCTAATAGAATTGAAACAAAAAATGAGTTGTTGCTTTTTGTCATTTTCAGTTTTGTGGAGTGAACGTATCTGAATGAATGCTATTAAAGTCTTAGGAACAAATAAATATTTCGTACCTACACTTTGTGAACTTGCATTCCGTTTGCTTCATTGTAGTGTATGTATACAGTGATTATATAAATTCTATTATATATAGCTCACGCTAGTAGGTTATCGTGAGCTAATAAGAGTTTAAATAATAACTATCTTCGCAAATCAACGCAGAGGTAGAGCAAACAAGACCAAGTAAGCCCTGATGCAGTTACAAACTACAAAGTGATGTTCTACGAACCCCTGTAAAACCAAGGCAATTGAATTTCGAAGCTGTCAAGTAACCACGAAATTTATTCAAAGAATAAATCTGAAAATTTGTAGATCTGAAGGCGTAGCCGCGGAGTGGCGCCGACGACGCGTCGACACAAAGGAATTCCTAAATTTCACGACTTCCGGTTTGACTGTTTGTGTTTATATGAGAGTGGGTGAAATGACAAACGACGCGATGGTAGAGAAAATTGTGAAAACTGGTCCAGTGTGAAACAGTATCAAGGCTTGGGATTTCATTTTGAAGACAAATACCTACTTGATTAGATGATGGAACATTTTACAGCCCAAATAATGAGATTGAAGGTTCCATTCTGCTGATAAAAAGGCATTTTATGTACTGTTAATATAATAATGAAAAATAGGTGTGAGTAGGCAATCTTACGCGCTGCCGCCTGGAGGGCTAACTACCCACTATTGTGCCACCCTTCGTGGAAGCACTGGAGTGTCAACTTTGTTAGTTTCCCTCAGCCCTTGGCGTAACGTTTTATGTCTTTGAAGTGGGAGGGTTGATTTCCTGTAGTAATAATTTTAATATCTTTCTTTTTACAGTATAGTCACCAACAAAAGTCATTGCACTTACAGTTTACAATTTGATGCAAATTTAAACGCTGTGAGTAACCCAAAATTAGAAATTATGGCAAGTTTTGCTAGTTTTGGCACTGACTGTACTAGGCACAGCTGTTTGTGCTCTAGCATAAAAACTATACCTAGTTAATTAATTAAATAATTAATTAACTCTAACTTAACTCTAAAAAGCTCACATAATTATTATACATTATAGTTGTGGTTCCAAAGTATGTATGTTATAGGTAATATTCTTTGGTGTGGAATGGGTGTCAAAACGTCACCCATTATCATTCTGGACTCAAATTTCTAATCCTATTTGTAAAAGATTTAGGACAAATAATTACTGAAGTGAAGTTATTTAGGATAAATTACTGAAGTGGCAAAACCTAAAAGATATAGGTAGAACAAATAAATGAAAAATCAAACTAATTAAGTTTGGCGGAATCGGGGCCTATACCTACTCATTACTCGTAGATAAAACGTTGCTCAAACGATGGTCGATACAAGAAAACAAAGGTATTTTCAGTCCACGAATGATCTTAAATTTCTAAAAAAAAAATTAGTAGTTACTAGAATTAGTTTTACCGGCGCTATGACGTGTTGCTCACGTAATTAACCCTACTTACTTACTCGAAAGTACTAAAATGAGTGTGCGACTCGACGCGGCGCCTTCTCAAGCAAAATATTTGTAGCCAGCTGGTGCAGTTAGCTCTTGCTGCTATATTTGTAACAGGCGCTCGTAAAATACAACGTAAGTAAATGAGAGAATGAGAATATTTTAGATAGTGTCTCGGAGTGAAGCACCAATTTGCTATGTACAAATTTGACAACTATTCTCATTCCTACTTTCAGGCGCTGTATGTCGGTGACATTATAAGCATCCTATAAGTACCTATAGATAGTCACGTGGTCATCAGCATTGCCTATGCGCATGGATGAAGCTGTCATTGACATAGTTAGATTAAAAGATCACTACGTAACTTCCGTTTAGGGCACACACTAAGATGGGTGACCGCTTAGTGGCATACCATCCAAATAGTGCTTCTTATGGTCTCGATTGATAGCATCCGATATACCATGTTGGAAGCTCTTGTAGCAACTAGAGGACACTTCTATCTCATACGAACCACATTTCAAAAAATTGATTAGCGACAAAAGCGACTTACAAGTTTCAGTTACCTATACTTATTCAATTGATGCTTTAATAATGTCTATATTATGCCAAACTCTGACGCTGTTCCCAAAAACGGAATCTACAACTCGGAACTGCTATAAAAATAGACGTTAAAAAGGATTCCGTATACTTTAAGGAAGCTTTGGAATATCGGTCTGGGACCAATTTACTTTACTTAAATACCCAGCCACCTGATGCCTTGCACTTTGTGAACAGCATTTACTTTGTATACATACAGAATATATAACTAGCTGGCGATGGTGAAGGCCCAAGAAAACACTAAAAGGTAAACAATAATTTGGTCATTATTTTTATCCTTATTCTCCATTCATTATGGTATAAAATCGATAACACCCTCCCTTTTTCAAATTCTCAGTACAAAGGGTGCGACAAAATAGCCTTTACAACTGCAACGGCATGCTGCAACCACAAGCTGTCAACAGCTTTGGACAGTGTGCAGCCGTTACAAAGTACTTTACAGTGCTGCTCACTCTTATAGCTTGTTATATGGCTCTTATAGCTTGTTATATGGAGCTGTTAAAACGAAAAGTTCCGTAGTAAAATAAAAAGTAGGTGGTACTCTTGCAAGGTGTCGTTAATGCGGAGCGTCAAAGACATTAGTGGTAGAGGTTACATTTTGCTACAAAGTAGATAACTGACCAACATTGAATGTCTAAAGATGCGCAGAAAAGATATATATATAGAGTTGTTAAAATAGTGGTTGAGTTAAAATCCACGGCATTTCAACTCGAACAATTTATATCTGTGAAAACTTCTAATTGGCCTTCTGTATTTGTAACTCTCAGCTGCTTTTTGTATCTAGCCGTTAGTTTTCCTTTGATAATAAAATAAAATAAAATAAAACAACGGAAACTGGGTCAGAATTGGCTTTCAAGATTTAACCCAAATATAATATCTAAACAACAATGCTAACATAGTGAGTTAATTAGGTTGGCTTGCAAGATTTAACCCAAACATTTGAGAATACTATATTTTGTGAAGTGTCGAGCTATCCTTCTCAGCGTTTTATTTGCTTTGTAAAAATAGCTAAACCTTATCTCAAACTTTTTTATGCCCCTTAATGCCTGTACAATGTCCTGTAAAGGCGTAAATTCGAATATTTAGAAGTTTCTAGATTAATTTTACAGCCCAATAAATAACTTCCATGAATAAGGCGAATAAACATGCATAAGTTTCTACGATTTTATAGCTCGCAAATCGTAAAACTCGCCCTTCAAACTTTAAGCCTTTCAGCGCTGAATAACTACGACCGTTTCGCCTTTTTATCGTAGTTGCAACAAATAAAACGAGTGACAGCCCTATCACCATCCGCTAGACACCGTAGGCGTAGCAAGGAGAAGAGTTGGTGGGGCAATCAAATAAAGCGAGGAGCACTGGGAGCACTAAACGAATTGCTTTATGAACTAAAAAAGCAGAATTATTGTAAATGTTGAAACATTTGCGGTGGGGTTTCTGTAAGCTTGAGGTTACAAGGGAACACAAAAATTGTTTATTACAGTTAATTTATATTTATTTGCATAAGACCACTACTCTTTTGTTAATTATTAACTCAAGGATAACCTAACCAATGACGTATACGAACGTAGACCTTCTTGCCGTCAAAGTAGTTTTCAATTTAGTCAAACTAGTGTTCAATATTGTTTTAAAAAATATTATCTGCACCCGTCATCGAAATCCTTACTACGCCCACGCTAGACTAATAAAACTACGGCAAATTGTTTTCTTTCACCAGATGTAGGGTGAGGCGACCCTGTAATGGGACTGTCAATTAAACTTGTAACACAATAACATTAAAAATAAATCGACGTGTAACTGACATTGCTTGTGAAGCAATAGTATTCATGCTTGACGTAGAAAAATATTATTTTCTAGTCCAGAAAAAATATCTAAAAAGATCTCAGTACCGTCCCATCAACGTTCAAAAAAGTTGAATCAGCTTTTTATTTTCTTTCATCGCGGTTTCTCTATTCACCTGACTTTATAACATTATTTTTCAAGAATTTTCAGAATTTATGAAAAGGGCTGTAATAACGATTTCAATGTAATCATGGAACTTTAGGTAATGTTAAAGAAGATGAGTGAACTTGTTTCTATGTTAAGTATTCGTCTCCTATAGAAACACACTAATGAAAACACACACAGATTAGTACGTTACATTAAAATTTACATCATTACGGATTACCTACAAAGTTTTTAAACATTCGTGAACAGAAAATATAATTATTAACTAGATATACACGGGTCTAATTCGCAAACAAACTAATACCAAAATATTATAATATAATTTTGTGATACTTATGTCGACGGTTCGGCCGAGTTACAGCGACCGTGGTCACGATAAGACTGAAAAATGCGAGTATCTCCGATGGATCGGCAGGTGTAGTTTCCAACTACCCGAAAAAGTGTTGCAAAAATTCAAAACTCATGTATACTCGTAGAACAACGAACAATATTCCTTCATAATTATATTCCGGATAAAATTGCTAAAAGTTTTCTTCAAAAGGAAAAATAAACCCAATTTTTCTCCTTTCCACTAAATAACATCAATTTATTCGTGTTCATTAATTTGTGCTGCATAGACGAGTATCATTAACGATAACAAAATAAACAACGTCGGTAAATCGTTATAATTTCATATGTAAATACAAAACCATAAGTCACGGCGGCAACACAACCGAAACCTATCCGCGGTGTGTAATTTACAACCTTTGTTTGGACAAATATTTTATTCAATTCAGGCTCTCTGTAGAGATATAATTTATCCATTTAGTTAGATGGATGCTGTATCATTGATTTTATAATTAAAGTCTGCCGCTGTGATCCGATGCAGCCGCGTGAGAAACCAATGTTCAAAGCACAAATTTGAAATTAATTTAAGCTAGTGTTAATATCGGGTGTACACTTGAAGCGAGAGAAGTATACCTGACGCATCTGAGAATACATTTCTATGGCTTTAAATGAAGTTGTGTGAATTAAATGAAGTAGTTATGGCATAATTAAATTGTAGACGTCAAAGAAGTTACACCGTGTAAGTTTTGGGCCTATTAGTTATCAACTATTTTTTTAATAGATGCTTGAAAGTAGAAGTCGGTGATTTACAAGCTTAAATATTTTTAGTACTGCTCCATTTTGAGAATTAATTTGACGTTTGTTAGTCACAAACAGGTAGATAGAAAACCAGTGCCGAGGCTTTTGCTGAGTATCACACAAAAATATCCTATTTCCTACTGATATTATAAACGCGAAAGTTTGTTAGTATGTGTGTATTTTTGTTGCTCTTTCACGCAAAAACTACTGAATGGATTTTGATGAAACTTCACAATCATACAGCGTACATATCAAAATAACACATAGGCTACAATTCATAAAGATATATCGTATATTATCCAAATGCGGGTAAAACCGCGGTGCGCAGCTAGTATGTTATATGTTTACTATACTACTGTCTCTTTGTAATTGTTGTAAAATGTAGTGTTTAACAAATCAATTGTTGTTCACTACATTTTTATTTATGTGCAAAATAAAGATGTATCATTTTCTTGCCAGCAAGTGTAGCCCTCGGACGCCGACGGCTTCGCGTTTCAATAAATCAGAAGAAATGACGGCAGCCGCGTTAGGCAGTCATCGCCGCGATGGGTGGCCGCCGGAGACCCGTTCACGCTTATTTCACACCGCTGCACTACAAATAGACTGACACGGAACTGTAGTGTGTATGAGCTGCACACGAGCTAATAAATGCAGCGGTAATGGACACTAAATATCACATTTGTTCTGTATTTAGTTTGGGGATGGGGTATAAGCTATGGCGGGTTCTTCGCGAGGCAGTCCCAGGTAGTAAGTACCTACCGATTGATGAGTTACAGAGTTTATAAAATGAAATTTTTTTTTCTCTCTCTTTAGGTTTAGCTTTGGGCTACTATTTCACCTGGTGTGGTCAAAGGTGGTGTTTAGTGGAATATCTCCTAAGATTCAATGTCGACATCATAATAAAATTTAAGTCCTAATATTCGTAGGCGCTTTGGCACGGGATAAAGGAATTTAAAAAGATCTAAAACAGGCTGTATTCTGCATACTAAATGAAACCTTGATAATTAAATAACGGACGACAGCCACGAAATAACTTAAAAGTTAATAAAATCTTAACAACCACAAGGGAGTAGCTCGGAGTCTTTGTCAAGTAAAAATTTTAAATCCTTTCCATCCGGTTAGTAGGTACTCATCCAGAATCTTCTGTTCGCGCTTCGTTCAGCATTCGTAGACTTTTAATTTCTTCCTTCACAGTAAATTTAAATTAAATCTTTTGAGCATACGTAAAATCTCAGCCACAGTTTCATAAAGTTTTACCGCACTACACGGCCATTCTGGACACTACTTTTGTCTTCTGTAACCGAACAGTTAATTAATCACGGCGGGCAAACTTTAATGACTTGAAACCGTTCTCTACGAAACAATTTCCAGCAAATAAATAAAATAGAACTCAACAATGCAAAAGATATTGAAAAAAAAACATGCGTGCGTACAAAGTACACATGTCAGAAGTGAAACTTCTTTGGCGAACTAATTTATAAATCTTGTTTATATTTATACCTTTTTCTCTCAATCTTTCTCACTCGCTTGCTCCCTACTCTCACTCCACGGCTAGTTGCTCATGCTACGTTCGCCCTGTCTTACTCTCTCTCAATCGGTCTCGATCACTCTCTCTCTCTTTTCCGACACTTCCGTTGCATACCGGCGTGACGTTTCATCTGTAAAAATTTTACCCTCATGCGCCTAAAGAAGTTTCACTTCAAAATACTGGTTGGTGTTAAACGAGCCGTGAAAAAGAAGAAAAATAAGATGGGAGCAAAACACAAATTACAATTTTTTTCGCAGGTGGGGAGAAAATGCGCGCCCAACAACTTAAACAATTTGCAGAGGCGCCACTCGAAAGTGTTAAGTGAATTTGGGAAATGTAAGGCTTACTCACATTGGTCGGAAACGATATTGTCCTTGCTCACGTTGGAATGGAAGCAAGAGACGAACAGTAACATGTAGTGATTAGACTATCACTACATTTGAGGGTCTTTTGAAAAGAATCGTATCTAATTATGACATAGGTACTACGTATTATCGTCTGTGGCAAATTTAGTTGAACGTCTCTTCTACTTTGTAGTGTTTTTTTGTATTTAGCGTAATAGTATAAGAACCATGTTCTGACGCTTTTGTCGCTAACTGTGAGTTATTTCCTTCGATTTTCGAAATTGTGCACTTGCCTTTATCTCGTTGTTTGAGAAAAATCCATAACATTATGTTATTCAACACAACATTATTTATTATCAATGCAAAAGAGAATCCCAATTCAGCATACTGACCGACTAATTTAACAAAGTAACTCGATCCCAATGTAAACCATATTGCAGAAAGGGAATTCAGTCAAACAAACGAAACTCATCGACAAGATTCTATCAAGTTGAGTTTAAGAGCAATTTTTCTCTTAAAGCCAAACAAATGAGGCGCCATTAGATGGAGTGAGAGCGCTTAATCTATTTCTGACGAGTTCAGTGACGCCGACAAAGACAAATCGACATTAGCCTACCCACACGGCGCAAAGGCGTTCCACTTCTGTTTCAATTCCACTCTTATTTGCGGATTAACTTCTTATTAGTCATTGTGCCACGGGGCTGGAGCCTATCACAAGCCTTATGAATGGCTCAATTATTTCGCAGATTCAGTGCGGATCCTAGAGAATTTAAACTGCGTCGCGCGAGCTAAGCATGACTGATTCGATTCACTCTGATTCTGAACTCAATCCCGACCTCAATCTTTTGCTGATTGTTAAATTTAACTTCACGAAGAATAATGCTCAGACTAAACGTGTTAATCGTTAAAAAGTGCCCCCGTTGTTAAACACGTGTTAGCCTTTCACAGAGTAACACGAGTATTAATAAACTGACAACATATTTATGTTCTCCCAGAGGCAGAAATAATGGTCTATATATTTAGTGTGATTAAGCATTCACCGATTAAATGACAGTGAATTATTATTTCCAAAGTAGGTGCTCATCAAAAAACTAGAACAAAGAATATGAAAAGAATGTAAACGAACTAATTGTTCAGTTAACCCGCAACGTCCGTTATTAGCTCGCTCAAGATTTTAGATTTTTAGTTTTTGTACGTTCTCATTAGCATGACTGCATTGTGTTCAGAATAGCCGTTTCTAACTGCGGTTGCCCTTCTAATAACAATCTTATAACTAGGGCATTAAGAAACAAACTCTTTCATTATGAAGGTATCAGACAGTGAAGAGCAGAAATAAACAAAAAGGAGTGGCGGAACACGTATTTCAGAACCGACAAGTTGAAGAATGTCGAAATGTGTCATCTGTCAGTCGGTATTTAAAACGATATGTTATTCTGGAAGTGTCTCTCTCTGTCGTATTTCTAAATAGTCGAGGCAGCTGTCTCGTAGTAAACATTAGACATTTTCAGAAGAACCAATGAAAATTCCGATGTCTAAAAGGCGTTTTCCGCGTAAGACTTTTATGTTTATAAATTGTTAAAAAGTAAGTAAAACATACCAAGTTTGGAGTGAATCAGATTGTTTTTAAACTATAAATTTGGGTGCTTTTATATGTTGACTCCTAGCTTGAAGTGGCGATCCAAAACAAAGAATAACTTGTTGTTTTTACGGCTTGCTTTTTTCTATTCTCATTATAGTAGCATCTGTTAATGTACACATGAATCTGTCTAATGGATGTAGTGACGTTAATGAACTAATAAGATTACTTATTTTTAAAAAGCTAAACACAAGAAAACGCGACGAACCCTTGAAAATAAAACCACTTATTTAACTTATTTAATGGGAATAGGTACATGCACATAATAAATGGAAAATGTTTCACTGAAGGAATATTAGTGTTTGTAAAACTATGGTCAAGATAACGTTACTAAGTAGGTATCGTATTAAAAGGAAACAAGCAAGTTTGAAGACTCATATGATAGTTACCGCAGAAAACTAAACTCCATTTCACCCCAAAACAAGGATATATCCGAACTCCTAAAACTTTAAAACGCTATCGGCTCTTTCCCCTCTAATGCTTCGTCTACCTTTGTTTTGCAAAAGTCAAGCTATGTTCAAACTGACCACTTCCACCGTCGATGGGCGCATTATGTTGCATGCTCAGCAGTTGGGCACTTGGAATGCTTAAGTTGGGGATATGGTCATGAGCGGTAGCGGTTTATAATAAACAGGGCGTCATGCATCAGCGCGTCACATAATTCCTCGATCGTAACTAGGACTCATTGGATGTAGATCGGGATCCAGAAGACTTTGAGCGGCTGGAACGATTATGTTCATGTTCAAGTTCATAACCAATCTTAAATTTTTCAGTCTTTACCTTTACTGATCTATTAGAGCTTCTTACTACATTCTCTGAAGCTACGCCGATCTATTCATAATTTCTATCCTACTATAAAAACGAGATCATCTTGTACATCTGGTTGATGTCGGTTAACCTACTGACCTAGGTACTTTCCTTACGGAGAAGATAATCAATGTTTAAGATAAAGCCGCTGAATGAAAATATTGAAGTATTCGCTCATTTCCACACTATAACAGAACCCGAATCTGTGAGCAATAACAATTTTCCGCAAACTACTTCAGGTAATGGTTGCCTTATAAATTATATCGAATGCATCGTGAATTTTATTCGGGACCTCGAATTTTTTATACAATATTTTACTTACTTACTAGGTGCCTATGGGTTAAGAACATGTCAGTTTTGACCTAGTTCTTGGTGTTCAATATACGGATGCCCATAATTAATACCGGTCATAATAAATTGCTCAGCGAGCTGATTTGATGATAAGGACGTAAAGTAGACCTTAGAACTCTGTCGATTGATGGTATTTGGGATCATTTTGACCAGCTTGCATTACCGATTACGTATTTATAAAAGCTTGTCGGGGAAAATATAACAATTTTAGTTTAAATTATTGTTTTAATCCCTAAATGCTTGTTATAAGTAAGCTAGTGAGACGCTCGAGCCTGTTAAAAAAATATCTGAAAAAAACATCGAAATAGGATTAATCGTAATTAGGCATCGTTTAAAAAGCAAGTTTCACTTCAATTAAGGCATTTATTTGGAAATAGTAGACAGGCTTATTAATCATGTTAGTTACTAATATAGCATCATAAGCCATAAAAACATCCGCATAACCAATAAATAAACTAATAGGTATAACATATTATTTAGTTTCGTCTACGTATCAGAAGTCGGAGATTACATAACAGCACAACGTACGACCTTCACCTTTCCTTGAACTTAGCGATTCTGTGACCTAAAGTCAATATATCGATTAGATAAATGTACCGGTACCGGAAAACGCAATTAAAGCAAGCGACTTAAAAGTTCACTTTTGTGAGATGTCTACTTACTTTTGGCAAATGTGTGTTTCGATCGTAACCAGCTGCCTTAATGTAAAGGGGTTTACATATCCGGGTTTTTATTCAAGACTTTCTCAAATAAAACCCACAGGTCAAGGATTATAATAACCCTTTAAATCCAGTATATACCTCCTATACGTTTCCTGTTATCTTCGATCAATAGTGTAAGTGGGCTCAGTTGACGTAAGAGCCAGTGTATCAGAACTAAATCCTTCAGAAATAAAAAAGATCGCGCCATTATAAAATTATTAAAATAATAATCAACCTTATTTCTGTCCATTATGATGTCATTTTGCCTAATTTCGCGTAATTGACATAGGACTTGAAAAATGAACTTAAATAAGACCACACCTTTTGTTTGTGCTCTTATTTCAATGGCAGATTTTAATCTAGTACAATAATGAATCGAAGCCTGTTATCCAACAAAATATCGGAAATGAAGTTTAGAATTGTCAGTGCTTCTAACAAGGGTAGAATAACGCGAACCAATGATAACTTTTAAAGATTACGCAGCCCTTCTCAAATTTAAAGTTTAATTAATAAGGAAAATTTAGGTATTGCTGATATAGCTGTTACTGTTAATTGTTGGAGTAAGTTTTACGCCTCTCTGCCTATTTTAATTAGTTTGGAACTCTCCTCGTCTTGGATTTCAAGGTTGTCGAAGGTATCTGAGTAACTAAGTAAGTATCTTAAATCTTAGTAAGTAGTACTAAGTACCTAACTGTTGGTTAGCAATTTGATGAAACTGCATAAAAAATTGAGATAATTATTCGGACTAATGATATAATATAATATTACGTGTAGTTACTACATACGTATTTGAATAATAACTACAGTTAAAAAACTAAAACCTACGCACGGCGTGTGATATTTTTTAGACGCGCCATACCTTACAGGTTTTTTAATAGTAGTAGGTATAATTCTAGCCTCATAACTCTGCCTCCGTCTCTGTTAACCCCCAGTTGCAATTCAGACTCAAATAAAAAGTAGAGCCTCAAGTCCTATCTCGGCTTGTCTGTGTCAGCGGCCGAAGTTCAGGATTTCGGCTATTTATTGCGATCCCAAAGGATTCGAGAATTTACGCGCGGAACGATAAAAAGCCGCAGTTTTGTAAAGAGATCCTGTTCGAATCGATGCTACGTTCTATGTACCAAACCACACGAGTTGTAAAGAAAAGTGTGAAGGCGAATGAAAGCGTACCTACATGGTAGGTAGATCTATTTTCATTAGCCGTTTCACTTGCGACGGCACGTTTGGCGTAGTGGCTGAGCGATAGGACTGCTGCGTTTGGTGTCGCGGGTTCGATCCCGCCTGGAACAAATATTTTTGCAATCCACTAATATTTGTTTCTGGGCTGGATGTAATGTGCATATGAAATTGTGTGTCTGTAAGCGGTAGCCAGAGATACAGGAAAAATACTAGTGTCCAACTCCTATGTTTAAAAAAAACAGAACCAGAACCAGACTTAGTTATTCTTTATACTTTAAACTGCTAGTTTTGTATGATATTATTTGTTATAAAAGTGATAACGAAATTAGAAAATGTAAGTTTCCGATCGCTTCCTATATAAAAAGCCCCATTTATTAGTATAACTTTCACGTGATTTCATGATGGAATCTCTTAGTAGGTAGGTGACAAGTAAAGATGCGATTTAGTGTCATCTTTGTGATGTTTTATCCAGCATATTATTTGTAATCGCGTTTCATTGTATGATCAATATTTACTACAAATTTTATATTTTAATTGGTTTCCTGAGCTTAAAAATCTTCGAAATTGAGTATAATGTTCTCTCAAAAAGGTATGAAAAAAACAAATTATCAAACTCTACTACTTCCAAAAAATGAAAACTCTATCGCCATCGGTTTTAAAGTGTTTTATAGCACCGTGCGACCTAAACCCGCACTTAGGTCACGCTTTGCGCTGTTCAAAGTAGCACATTTTTAAACGGCCTGATGTTCACTAACTTCACACCGTTTAAGAATATAGAATATAAGAATATACACATTGTTGCGAGTGTAGTATTGAACCAAAGCTAATCAGTCATACATTTTTACCCCACTCACAAACTCATAGTAAGCAAGAGAAGATACGTATAACCTGTAACGTGTGGGACCGAAACGCCAATGTCTTTGACGTCATATTTCTGCATGTTTTCATTTGTTATGAAATGCTCAAGTAATATTCTTATTTATTTAAAATTTAATATTATACTAAACAATTTTTTATTATTATAAAAACAAATTGAAATCTAAAAACTAAACGTAATAAAACTAATCTAATAGGCCGTTATCAGTGGGCAACGTTCCCAAAATGCTGGCCGCATTGCCACGTTGTATGGCAATGCTCAATCTTTGACCAAAATAAAGGCCAGCATTTTGGTCACGTGTTGCGTCGACCAGACGTCCACATATGTCTTTGAAGATTTTGTGGGCTCCCGGTCCCCATGGCCCCAGCGTTTCGACCCCAAAAGGCACAAACAAGTACCCGCTATCAAGGGCACTATATTTGCGCCCCTTGAGGTCCTCAGCCGATTCTGCCGCCGCACCAGCCCTGGTTTCAGTCCGTGAAAGATGAGACGGTGCAAGGGTGTCTACGCAGGTAGCGTCCCACACCAACGGCCGCCCCATCTTCCACGGAATGAGGGTCATTCCGTCGGGCCTTTTACCATCATCTCGCATCAGGCCACTGGGCTCTAAAATGGCCGCACAGTTGGCGGTGGTAAAACCCCGACGGATGATATCATTAAGGCTGGAGTGGCGGGGAATTCTACCAGCACTTCTGCTGCATGACAGACCATGGTGACCGAGCCGGTCGACGGCTGTGCCACACTGGCAGCGGTGGGGGGCACAGCACGATGCGCCCAAACGAAGAGACACTGAGATGCGGAAAGATGTTGAGTCCATCAAAGTGCCAGTGTTGGGAGACGGGAGAGCCTGTAGCCACAAACCTGATTCCCATTCAGCAACGGCTAAAAGGCGGGCACGATCTGTGGAGCTTGAACACATATTTAAAAGCTTTTTCCGCGTCAGCTCACAGATCGGCCCGTCCCACAGCCGCTGAGAAGATGTTGAAGATGGGAAATCAATGTTCGGGCAGGCTAAAACCCAAGCATTCCTGGCTTCGTTCATGTGCGATATTACCGAAATATCTAAAGAAGCCGCAAGAATTTTAGTAATTAAGTTTTGAGTGCTATGAACGGAGGACAGGAATGCGTGGAGTGACACACTAGAAATAGACCGCACGCCTAGGCCTCCCAGTCGCACTGGAAGTGAAGCCTGTAACCAAGTCCGCTCTTCGAAATTCAAGTTTAAAATAGACGCTAAAGTATTTTTCACGATGTTATCTAAACTCTGAAGAAGCTCAGTGTGTTTTAATTTTGGTCTTCGTTAGACAATATTACTTATTACGTGAAAACGCTATACCTAAGTTAGCGATATTAACCGTACACTGCCCGTACCTTTTTGTAAAATTGATTATCCAATTATGTAATTATGGGAACATAAGAATACTTACTTGATTTAGAAACGTTGCGTTTTTTGTTGTTTACATAAAATGTAACCAGCACATGAACTTTTTTCACTGAATACACACATTTTCAATTTACTATATACACCATAATATCTAATATTATATAATATAGTCTCAAAGTGAATAAATTTATGCACAAACCAGATCAATCACAGAGATCCTATATTAAGTAGGTATTCACGTTACGATAAAGATTCGGTTGCAAAATGAAGCGCTACAATATTTATATTTTTCACTGTTTTTAGTTGAAACCTGTTTGACTATTATTTAAACTGAACAATATTCAATCTGAAACAATATCACATTAAGCAATCCACGAACAATAAATATGCATCCAAAAATACTAATAACCTAAAAAAACAAATCTAGGAGGTAGGTGTAAATCCCGTTCTCTACTGGTGGAATGCCAACCTACCTACATTAAAATTTGTGTGTTTATTACTAAGAGTCAAATGAACATCTTTTCATTGCATTAATTAGAAGTTTATTTTTAAATAAATTAAATAGATGGCGGGTTTATGTCGCACGTGCTATAAAATAGTATACTTACGATACTCGCTGCGTAAGTAAGTCTATTAAATACACGGCGGTTAGCACCCTCGCTTCGCTCGGGCGCTAACTTCACCCCGCCGTGTATTAATATACTACTTAGACAGCTCGTATCGTAATGTACTATTATGTGATGCAATAAAACAATCATTATTAACAGACAGATAAATCTCGTTGACACAAATAAGAACATCAATATTGTCAAAGTTAAACCACCTTTCTTCTCAATGCATCTACTACCTGTAGGTACCGTACTATCACTTTGTTTTTCACTACCTATTTATTTTAAGTAAGTACCTATAGGTTTTATTTTAAATTTGATATATTGTTCAAATAAATTGAATTAAGTCAAATGAAGTCAAAACACGGAGTGCACAACTGCACACAGCCCTCGGCCTGCACATGACCCGCACGCTCCGCACCCGCCACGCACCCGCTCCGCACCCGCCCCGCACTCGCTGCGTTCCAATACAACAATAGTCGACGCAAAGTAATTTTAGCAGTCATTAATTAGTGGGAGTTAGCAGTTACTTGTCTGGCGGTAGGCGAATGAACTCAGATGTTCTATTTAGACAACGGTACAATAGTCTAGATATTTCTGTTCCTTGTGCTAAGAAAAAAAAAAAAAAAAAAAAAAAAAAAAGATGATACCCAGGAGCCCTAGGCAAAGGCCGTAAAACGTATTAGACGGTATGAAATTGATAAAACAGGCGATTCAAGCAAACTTTGTACATAAACACTTTGTGTTTTTTTACATTCTGTTCTTAGCTAAAACATTAAATTAGCATTTTTAGTAGCAGATATTCATTTTAGATAGCTGAACTGCAAATGAGCTAAATTTCTATTTGTACTCAAACTAGATTACATTGCGTAAGTGCTATTACGGCATGCTAAGGTTAAAAGTATTAGGTGTAATAGACAATTAAACACTAAATTTTAAGAAAATGGTTCGATGTTAGTTTTTCTATCAAGATCTATTTTCATCTTACAGTACATAATACGCAAAAACTGGATTATCGTAAAATGCCACCGCAAGACAATACCGATAAGTAGTTAACTAATTCTAATTCGATCCCCAAGACGAAAGTTAGCATTTGCCCTTCTTATTGTGCCAGTCGCTTTGATGAGTTCGAAGTTTTATTCTGAATCACAAATTACAAAGACAGAAGGATTACCCTGTAAGCGACACGCAACCAACCAAAAAGAGCGTGGCTGTGGATGCGTATACTCCTGAAACACTCAACTTTCCCATCCTTCTTCCGTTGCCGTTAAGGTTTAATATAGCCTGGCCGGTTGGCGGATGGTGTGTATGGTAGGACAAATAAAGTATGAGAGAACAATGCTCGTCGACTCAGTGAATAATTTTAGCTCGGCGCACCATCGGCGCGACGCGTTGGGTACGTGAGGAGAGACAAAGTATCGCTGGATGTGGCTACAAGAGAAATGAGATATTGCTGTCACAGAGTTAAATCTATATTTTGTTTAGAGAAAGAAAATAAAATTTTATCAAACTGATATTTGATAGTGATACTGTGACGCTGTGAGACGCCATGCTTACCAGTGTGCCTAGTGTGAGTTTTGACAATGTCTTAACGCGCTCAGTCCGTTTAGCGTAAACTTGAAATTGTATGGAATAAGAGCAGCGCCATCTAGTGGCTGACTGACTGACGCTAGATGGCGCTGCTCTTATTCGTAAATACATTGTCAAAACTCACACTGAAGAATAATTTTATTCGTAAAAATACATTACAACAATGATTTTAAGTTTTTTACAGAGCTGGTACCTATGTCATAGAGACGGGAATTTGTGTATCGGTACAATTGTACATAGGTAATATCTACAATTTTAATAATACTCGTAATATTTAATTGTATGCACGATTATTAGTTTTCCCTTGCAAGTAAAATATTGATTTGTGTTAGGTCAAATAATTATATATTAGAACTAAGTTTTTGATTTAACTGTTTTCCCGTGAGCTCTATTTAAAGATTTTTTCAAACGATCGTCACCTTTCACACAAATATGTCAATTCTGTACAGAAAAGTAAATGCCATTTCTAGCATCTTTTTTCTACTTCATCGTCCAACGCTATCTTTACCGCCCTCGAGGGAAATAACGTACTGTCACGCAGAATATACTGGTCCGCCACAATTAGAGATCGCCAGAAATTGCGTAATTAGAGCCCGTTAATCGATCTTGCATACGCTCCCCTTTGTTCTTGCGGAACCCGTTTGTTTATTGGCTGATGCGATTCTAGCCGCTATGGATAGTGATGTTATATTATTGGTGGGATATACGTACTGGGGAGGCGTAGGATTATTGTGTATGATATATTAAAAATTATTATATTAGTGGTCCGCAGGTTTTTAAAAAATTATTATGGTCCGCAGGTTTAATTCACTGCTATTCTAAAAACCACTTGACCATCAGATACTGGTCAAAGGATAGCCTTTCGCGATATTATGTAGCATCACATCACTCAAATACACTAAAATGTTCTATGTTTTTAAATTGTAGGTATATTAAAAAAAAACCTACGAGAATATATAATAAGTAGAACCTTTAAGCTTAATGTAAATACACTACATTACACTACATTCTTTATCTCTTTAAATTCGTTATTACGGAGAGCCTACAAAATAATTATAATATTCTTTCACTATAATGCCTGAGAATTATTTCGGAGGCATTTTATCCACCAACCCGGACTAGGCCCCCGTGGTGGATTATGGCCTAACCCTCCTCACGATAGTGAGGGGAGACCTTTGCCCAGCAGTGGGACAGTTACAGGCTAAATTTATATTATTATTATATTTCACTATAATATAACGTCCTGTAACGAGAATGAAACACTATAATGCTTATCTTATCTATGGAAACTTTATGACCTGCTCCTAAAATAAACTGTAAATATTATTTGGCTTTGATTGAGCATTACATCAGGAAAATATCCAGTATTTTTACTTTCCTCACAACACTTCCCCGCCCACATAAGCCCCAACGCACACTCACCCTATCTAACCAAAATGCCTGTAATTTGCTGAAGCACCACCAATTTTACAATAACCCCGCTTACGCCGTCACCCGTAATTTACCAAATAGAATACTGCGGAAGTAGTTTCCGGTCAAGTTTTTGTCCGCAGACGAGTTACGATTTTACGATTTATGAACGGTACACCTAGGTACAGTCAGCAACAGAAACCACGTATCACTCATGAGCTTTACACGCGCGAAATGTATAATCAAAGTTGGACATCTATAGGTTCCCCTTCGTGTAATATCCGTATCCCGGTAGGTTCTTAATAAGTTTTATTTAGTATCCCTATGCAAGCGTGACTAAGATTTCGTTTTCAAGGTGACGAAGGCTACGCTTATGTTCTGAGAAGCACTACAACCAGTGACTACAACAGACAATGTTGCGATAGCACTCAGAACTTTGGCTCGCAAAATCTTGCGCGGCACTGCACTATGCTCGTCAAACTTTGTCATTAAAGGTAAACTTTGTTATGCCCTAAGACGTTATGAAAGCGAAACTGTCTTTGTGTCCAATCAGTTCCGTAATGGCCGAACGAATTTTAATGAAATTTGTGGCCTTAGATAAAGTCGGCTCTGTCAAAATTGGTAGTTCGCAGCAAAAACTCACCCATCACACCTAACTGCGTAAAATTGTCACCGTTTAAGAAGACGAATATTGTGCCCGTACCACACGTACGTCTATAAAGACGAGGAATAAGCGGCAATTACCGCCATTCAATGGAATAGCCTCCGCTGCAGTTTCATTATTGCCTCCCCTAGACAGAGCTTATTGAATCGGACGATAAGGTGCCACAGTAATTTCCTGCAATTTACTATCATTACTCTTACAGCGATCATCGGCTAACTTGTTTATGATAGCCATTCGTAATAGTGAAAAAGTTTAGTGTCGTCTTCGGATCGAAAAAGGAATCTTTCTTTGTCGGTCTCAAGTAACGCCTGACTATTGCAAGTATAAGTACTGAAAAATATAATTATTGCATTGCATATTATAATGCTACTTACCCACGCGCACGACTACCTAATTCGAAGTATGTACTGTACATACGCTATATGGAAAGTACCTACAGGAGGTCGAATTACGTTAGTTTTGCCCGACTACCGAAGGAGGGTTATGTTTTTATACCAATCATAACCGACCCACTCTCTAATAAAGCATGGTGAAAGATGACTCTGACTCTATTTTTGATTTAATATAAGATATATAAAATATATTCCCAGGTCTATATAGGATCCCAGGAATAATAACCTGATTGTAACGAATTTAATTTACTAGTACTAGGAGGAAGTTAACACAGCCATGGCGTATGCTGGGAAAGAACGGACTGTGAAGCTTGAGGTTGAAGGTGTTCATTTTATGAAAAAACTGTATTTATTTTATCGCTGAAATATTGTGATATACTTACTTACTAAAGATAAAATAGTAACGCATTATATACCCCACGGAATTTTTAGATAAATCACCCTAGGTACAGGCCACGACATTATCACGTACATACATCCAAGTATCGTTATAACTTTTAATAATACTAAAGGCAATAAAGTTTATCTAGTTTCTAGCTCAGTCCTAATAGTTTACCCGAGGGATGAAGAGTCGTGTTCGCGAAAAGAATATAAGACGACTAGACACGTTTACACACAAACCATTAAGAGTTTACACCTGTATTGCTCGTATGAGTCGCATGAAACTCAATATACAGCCCGGAGCGAATTTAACCTTCAATAAAACGTGCGCCGCATAAGTTAAGTCGAATCTTAAGGGAACATTTGTTCGGTAAAAACGCGTGACGAAATTGCGGGTAGGTACGACATTGCCGACGCTTTTCGATCACTCTCTCGCCCCTTACACTTAGCCTTCCCTTTTTACCAATTTGAAGAGCTTTTTTCACACATCAATCTCGCTCAATACGAGAGTAATATGATGTAAAAGCGTCTCTCTGCCGCCGGGTGTTAGCAAAAATTTGTTAGGAAAAATATTGACGAGAATTTTGACTGGGGTCGTGGATCTTTTAAAGCCGAAATATTGAATCTTGTTGTTGTATTCAAAGTTAGGAAAACACTTTCATCGTATATACTACATTGTATACTTCGTAAATACGTTTATGTTTGTCGCTTAAATAACACAAGCGCCGTCGCTTAAGTGGGCGATGAGTTGACTGAAAAACGTGGAGTTGCGGGTTTTATCCGAAACAAGGCTAAGTAATAATATGAACCACAGTATTTGTTCTAAATCTAAGTGGTTGTGAGACCATGATCATCATAGTTTGTGGGTATCCTAGATACTAGGAAACCTAGTTAGGGGTCAGGATTAGGGGTATCGCCAATAAAAAAATATATATAATGACCCAAAAATGGACACAAAATTTTGTTCAGTTGGAACATCACTAAAAATTTGCATAATTCTGTCTCTAACTATACTTATCGTTACCTCAAACTTAGTCAACAACAAACGGGGCACAGAATTACATAGAATTTCACAAGAAAAACGTAAAAGAAAACACAAAGAAAATGTACTTACGTTGCAAACAACAGATTTTATTTTTTAGCACTACTTACCTATCACACTTTATTTTGTTTACGGATACTATACCTTTTATAAAGGTCGAGAATAGCCACAAAAAGCCAATAGACGCTACTTTAATGAGATAAGTCTATTTCCTGGCTAAATCCTTATCGGGCCGGCACAAGGCGCAACACAATAATAAAGTGAGCTACAGTATAGAAAAAGTTACAGCCACGCCGGAGCGTCGCTTGATTAGGTCGGGTTCCGAACGACCGTAGTCGCTATAAACATTTTTGGGTAAACGTAATATCGCGTCGTTAGGGTAATAGAACTGGCCGCACCACGCCCCGACGAGCCGTTAGTGGGGGCTGGGGATTCGGCCATTTACTTCATGTAAAGTGACAGAAAAAGAAATAGACTATGTAACGAGCTCGTTTTTCGACGCGCGGAAAGCTCAGCTCACTTTAACGCTCATAGTCTGCATTTTAATTTTTGGAAGGAAGAAAATACAGGTTGTAATTGCAGCAGCTATAGTAGCTGAGAGATAAAAGTGTTTCCATGTCCCTAATCCACTTTTTAATATAAAATTTCAAACAAGTACAATCACCTAATTAACCTAAATTTAAATACCATTTTAGTATCGTAAAGGTCTGTATTTTATTAATATAAGTTTCACATGCACGATTTCACGGTATATTAACAAATAAATAAATCTGTAAACATAAATATTTTCTATATTTCATCATAAGATCTAAGTGTATTTGCTAAGGTTTAAATATTCTAAACCGTTCCTATTTTTAGTTATGTAACACTACCTAGAGCATTTACATTATTAATGGAATATTTTCACTTTGTAGTCTACCTTTCAACGTGAAATAGGATTCATTAGAAGGCTGGCCTTTAACTCAAAGGGCTCAGTAAAGTCTAAAGCTGTAATGAAACCGGGGTAGGTACCTATGGGGCGTTTCGCACTACACCAGTACGCACCGCGGTGCAAATCGACCCAGTCCTCATTTTGCATTGGTCGTTTTGTACTACAATTAGTCTACTTCAAATGGGTTTAGCAAAATACAATTACTCCTGCGGCAGTGAGGTAAAAAAAAAAGTTGCACCTACTTATTGAATATATTATAAAGACCAGAAACGAGGCCCTTTATTAAAAAAAAAAAAGAATCAATACAACACGTTGTGTAATCTCAGTTCTAAATAACGTAATACCCAAATAACTTCAATCCTTAAATAGATACTTATACAAGCAATAGTTACTCGACACTCGAATTAATACATCATAATATGTATAAGTATAAGTTTCCAAAACATTCTTATCACAACAACTGAAATAAGCACGTCTCGCACAGTGTGATTAAACTTAAAGCCTCGTTAATATGGCTTAAACAGCTGTGTGAAGTTTTATCTTGTTGTTTTAGGTCTTTAATAATAAATTGAAATTATAACGTATCATTTTTATTGTTGACTTAATCTTTATTTAACTAAAGTATCAAAGTAGATAGATAGATAATATATACTAGGTATAATCAGTGGTCAAAGTATTGACATAGCTCAAAGTATTATCGAGCTGAAATGGCAGTTGTCCTAAAACCAGGCTCAGCGCATGGGCTGGTCACATTTCTCGAAGGAATTGACAAGCCAAAGGGTAGATGAGTTCTACGGTAGAGACGGAAAATGGCTGGTTAAAACTACGGGGAGGTAAAAATCTGGCCCAAGGAGTTCGCTAGAAGAGGCCTCCGTCGAGCAGTGGTGAATAACAGGCTGATAATGATGGTGTAATGATGTTTTTACTTTTTAGTATAGAGCTAAACATAAAAACTTAGTGCCTCGTTTATGACGCGTAATATTTTATATAAATACGTTCAATGTAAAGTTAACGCAGTACGCCGCGTGACGGGCAGCTATACTCGGAGCTTATTTATATACGCCACCGTTAGTGCGTTCGCTTCGTTCTGTTTGCACCTCAAACCTACGTGAAAACCGCTACTACGGTACGTTTCACCACTATCTCATTGGTGGATCTAAATTGAATCGTACTATGGGGTGCACAGTCCATAAACAACCCTCGTGTAAGTAACGGATCGTATCAGAAACTGGTATATCTTTCGATAGAGATTTTGGATTAGGTCATTTTCGAAGCGAGAAGATTGGTGTGTGTGATGCGAAACTTGCATATTATATGTTGTCATATTTTTGGTATGCAAACTCGTATCGTAGAGATTAATCGTGCCGCGGTTTTTCGTGTTGTATTTGACTATTTTTTATTCGTATATCATAAAAAATATTTTTGACGGTATTACTACCTTTTTCATCTATAATAATAAACACATTTCTTTACATTATGTAGCCGTATAATCTAAAAATCCATTATAAAAAGCACTTAGTGTAACTCCTCTTTCCATGTTATAAATATATAAGAACGTTTTAGGTAAAGTATTCTTGGAAATGCGGTAACTAGCACTAGGGACACTGTTTCCTTTAATTCTTGGGGTAGACATTTTTTGCGTTGTTTATTACGAGTATTTAGTTTATTTTTGATACTCCATACGTTCAGAAACTAATAATAATAAGGAGTGCATAATTATTTTAATATATTTTAAGCATAAACTGTGGTTATCAGTCGGTATTCAACGGCAACTTTTGGCAGTCTCCAATTCCGTCAGATGCAGATTTACTTATCTACAAAAAAAAATCAAATCGTATGAATATCAGCAAGTTAACTTCATTATTATTGAATATCATAAATGATGTCTACCAATCCGTTTGGGCCAACGTGTTTGGGATATACCTACGTTTGTGATCTGTGATCCTAGCAATTGAAATGGGTAGAGCAATAGTTACAATAGTTGCAACTATATGCCCTCAAAACGGATCTCCAAGCTATACATAAAAAGCTCACCTCGAACGGCACTAATGACCGTCTAATTTCCAACAAACCCAACGCTTCCTTCCCTTTCTAACATTAATAACAGTCAGCATTACCTAAGTGAAAAGTTGAATACGCTAAATGGCACGGGAAACCGTCCCCTGTCATTTGTTACAGTCACCGCGTAAGATGAAAGCCTCTAGTTAGAGGTGTAACGGACATCCGGCAAGTATTCGTCATAATATGCAGCCTACGAACCGTAAGACTTTGGTTTTGGCCGCTTACAGTGTCGCACCATAACACCGTATTCAGTTGGACGGAGAACTGATGAAATTCTTATCGATCACTTCTTAAATTTTTAGAGTAAATGTCTACTCAGGGATAAGTATATATTTTCCAAGTCAAAAGTCCACTTAAATTACTTATACTTGATCGTTATTCTCTTTGGATTCACCTCAGATTCTATTTTTAAAATTTTTATCCTGAACATTTTAACTCCAATAAGCCGTCTAGTTCGTTTCCGGTCACAACTGAATTTGAATTAAAACCTCAGGCAACCGGGTAAAAACTATAAGAAATAAGATTTTAAAATCGCATAATGCTAAGAACGATCTATGTCCTTCTTCTACCACCGATTTATTTAATAGAAGGAAATAGGTCGATGATTGACTTCCTGTTCTTTCTTCTGTTTTTTTTTTTTTATATTTCCTGTCCGGCCTAAATGACTTCGTTGCAAGTCTAATCCGATACAAAACGTCTCGCTTCACGTCTCAGTAACTGGGCACTGCGTTCTGCTCCGTACACACTGAGGAATGATTTGTAGTGCATGGTGTGCCAAAATAATTTGCGGGTTCAGAACTATTCGGAATTAAATTCAACGTTCTTTGTTCCACCGATATTTTGTAACAAACACAAAGAACAATGACAGAGTCACAGTTGCAATTGTTATTTTTTGTGTCATGACCAACACATACAAAATTATTTTTCTAGCTTTCATGTCCGTCTGTGGTCCTGCCTGTAGTATCCAAAATTGTTCCTGTTACCTGTAATATAATTATGATTTCGTGAGCAAGCGCATGGTAAAAGAAAACAACGAGTTTAAATTATGTTAGAAGACCATTAGATTTGTTTTTTATATATTTTTTTCTAAGATGTATTGTTCGACATTATAAATAACGACTCAAGGCGGAGCAATCCCATCCTGTCGCCAGATCTTTATCCGGAAACCGTCTCGATATCCGCTCCATTATGGTACAGATAAAACTTTGATTTGATTCCCTAAAACTTGTGCGGTAAGCGAGAACTTTATTGTGGCTGCCGATTCCTTTTTGTAGCTGATGGAGCGAGTCTTTGGCTAAAACTATGTACAACTGTTTATAATTTGTGTAAATTTATTTGAATTGCGAGCTGCATTCGCTTCGCAGATATCCCTGAAAGACAGTAGTGTTGTAGATTTGCCGGCAAAATTTTCGATATTTAAGTCCTAATCTTGATAAGCAAATGCTTGCTGATACCTAATTAAACAAAAGTAATTTGATATGATATTTAGGGTTGTTGTGGTGCAGTGTATTTTGTTTTATTTAAAAAAAACGTGAAAAACGTATTTTATATTATTTAAAAAATACCTCTTTAAACTTTTAAGCTAGTTTCTACTTACGTAGTATTTTAATAATTTGAAGGTTTTATGATTAGTAACCACCAGTCTTAATCTTTAAGCCCTAGTTTTAAACTTAAATATATATTTATCTGTATGCAAATCACTAACGTTTCGTTTCTTATAAATTACCACAGTTACATCACTTAGGTTATACTTAAAAACTGCCAACCTCTCCAAAATCTTTAAGATAAACACTATGTCACGAGGTCCATTTGAATGAAATAAAATAAAACATTAATTCATAAATATGACATTGAGCGAATCGCAAGCTCTGCTAATATACTCGTAATACCTACGTACTTACTTACATACTCATTTAAAAAAGACTACTAGCGTACTTAGGTGAAGACAACATGACAACTCTTTGCTGGGTGTATAATAATACTTACTTTGAGCTTTGGGCTACGTAAGTTTTATACATAAACCTTAGCTAATGAATATGAATGAGAGAATAATTTTAAGCAACATTTTGTGGACGTCTCCTGCTCAAATGAAACGAGATTAGCCCGTTTAAAACATTACATTTCCTAAATATAGCCTAAAAAACTCTGCGTTTATTTTTATAGAGACACAAAATTCTAGATATATCTTAAATTACAAAAGAGACACAGAAACCCTAAAACAAAGACACAAAAACCTATCATCAACTACTAAAACAACCGAAACCTATAACCAGCTACAAAAGAGACACAGAAACCAATCGCCTGCTACAACCGAGGCCTCGAGGTGACTCTATTTTACTGTATCAGTATTTACCTAACCCATCTCAATTCCAAGTAGAATCTAAGTAGCCTTTTGTTCAAGATTCCAGGCCACGTAGTTTCGCACGTTCTCTAATCAAGTACCGACACATAATACCTGCTCGGGCTCCTTGCAAAGTTTCAGGTCATCAATCAGCGGACTTGGGGAGCGGGAGTGTTTTACAAAGTACCTATTACGATACATATAAAGGTACCTTGTGAGCCGTGTGGGTTGGATGCGTGTTTCTTGGTTGATTTCGGTGAAAAACTCGGTAAGTTACTTAGTATGCTGTTCTGGAATAGAATAGATAGACAACTCTTCATCGGACACCAAATAGAAACAAAACAGAACCAACTAATGCATTTAAGGCACATTAATTATTGTAGTATCAATGCATACTCGTAAATTGGCGAATGGACAATGGACATGTTACTACATTGTTTTTTAAAATTTTCATTTAAAAATATATCATATCTAACGAAAGTAAAACCTGGAGGAAATAAAGTTTAATTATTACTCGTGGATTGGATACGCTTGGGAGTAAGTTAAATTATTCTAGATGAAAAACTCCAGAACAAACGACAAGCAATTAATTCAATTATTTTATCGTAATTATAATAGAACTTGATTGTTAACTTGATTGTATCTAATGATAAAAATAAAATCCGTAAATATTAGTTTCATAGAAAATACATACCTAGTTGCTATTTAGCTATACGTATACCATTTTATTTTGTCTCTGTGTCGTTGCAGTTTCTACACTCCACTGTAATCCGACTTGACGGTAGGTACGAGTAACATGATCCTTTGTTGGAAACAAGGGATTTTACCGCGAATGAATATCACAACGAAGGGGGGATATTATTTTCAAGGCAGCGTAATATGAAAATAATAAAAAATAGCGTTAGAAAGCTATTGGGTAGAGATCCGAGCCAGGTAGAGCCACTCGATTCTATCCATAGAGAGTTCACGCCATGGAAATAGAGTTGAGGAACGGTCGTGAGTGGTTTTGAGTATAATGGTTTTTTTATTCACTAGAATTATTGGTCATGAACGATTTGTGCCTAATAAAACTCACTCATCACATATATCTTTTTTGTCTATCTGTATACTTTGATTAGATACATAACCAGACCAGGGCATTTTCAGGGCAAAAAAATTAGGGGCGTGCGGACGTGATAGTAACACGACGTAATGGGAATACCTATACCATTCGAATAAAGCACATAATTGGGCAAACACCATAATTGACCCCTTTCGAAGAATCCAACACTAATCTTTATATATATCATTCTATTGTGCATGTGTATGCCACTGAACTCCTAATCGGCTGGACAGATTTGTATGATTTTTTTTGTATGTGCTTGGGTGGCGCCATGGATGATTTAGATTCACAAAACAGTCCGGCAGATGGCACTGCAGTCATACTTTGCAGGACAACGTCTGTTGGGTCAACTATTATATATATATAGAAGCCTAATAAACTTTCAATGACAATATAATGAGCTAAAATAACAAGTTAACAGCACATAATAAACATAAATTCAACCATAAAAACTTCCACCTCGAAGAACTTCCGTGGTTATTGTCTTCTTATTTCCTATGGGGACGTCTGCATTACAGCATAGGGACGGGACGCACCTATCACAAAACTGAACTTTAATAAAGAGAACGGTTTTAGGTTTATTCCGTAAACGGGATTCTCGTCCCCTTTTCCAATGTCCATAAAATTTGTTGTATAGTAGCTAACAAAGCTTGGTAACCTCACGACAGTCAGTAAGGGAAGTGTATGTACGAGTACATAACTTGATTTGACGCACTCACACACACGAAGTTTGAAAATTCATAATAAAAAACATTTTCTTCAATTTAGACTGGCTTAGAAATATAATAGAATAGAAAATACTTTATTGTACACCAATTATTTAATTCATAATTTCACTAAATCTAAAGTACAACAAAATTTGTATCACTGTGTCTGGAGCTTAATTTGCTAACCAGATATTTTACAGAAAAGGTTGATGGCAGTCACTGACGTACGAAAATGATCAATTTTTAAAATCCCTACTCATTTATAGCATACATACGCTATAACTAGTGACGTATCATTATGATTACCATAATTACTAATAATCGTGTATGCGCTGCTAGTGAAGGTGTCTACGCGTTCAATTAGAAAGCCCTTAAGGCGCTGTGGGACTGAGTTTCAGGCTTTTGAAGCTAAGGAAACCTATTAAAATGTAACTTTTATGAGTAAAAAAAAAAATTTTGTTAAAATTGAACTTATTATTTTTAATTTACGAAAGACAAAAACGTGATCTTGACTGATTGGCTCGATAAAAAAAAATGGCAAAGATGACACTACTTCGCATCTGACTTTATCTCCTGCTAAGAGATTCCATCACGAAACCACGTGAAAGTTGTACCAATAAACGGGGATTTTTATATAGGAGTGGGGTGAGAAGTACTTATTCTAAACTCGTTACCACTTTTTTCCTATAAATAAAAACATACAAAATCTAGGAGTTGTAGCGCTCGCGGCCATCCGCCAGTACTCGCTCAGGCGTCTTTAAGTCAATGGTTAGCGTGCGTGAGTTGCTAGTGAAAGCCCTTACTATGACTATAAACCAGCAGCGTTGTTGATCTCATCCGATAGAAAATGCTGACTGGGAGTTTTATGAAAAAATATTTATGGGTCTGCGCTGTTGTCAGTTTGTTTTGTGCACCTTTATTTTTGACAAGTAAGCTCTAACCGAGCAAAATGGCAGATAGAAAAATGCAACTGCGTCTCATAAAACTTGTAAACTTTAAGCGATGTTGGTTCAGCGGAACACAGCCCACGGAGTAACTGAAATCCTAAAGCGTTATGGAGAAATAGTTTAATATAGCAATGGGCCAAGATCACAAAATAAATTAAATTGAAAAGCAAGATCACTGCGGTAATTCTATAATACCTTATCATACAAATAAACCAGCAAACTCCATCAACTTTGCGTGGTTTTGGCCGCTCAGCTCTAACTAACCAATCAATATTTTTAAAATACTTCAAACATCAGCGTTTGACCATAACGAGTTTTTAAAATACTAACTAACTAACAGTTAACCGCCGAGTAAATTATCTTTACATAATTATTTAAAAACTATTTTCTAATAAGTACGCCTTGAATATAATGCTCTTATTTCACTTCGAAATATTTATTTCAGTACACGCAAGCTCAACCCACACAGGATTCGCGGAAGCTCAAAATATTCCTACCAATGAAATTCATTCACAACACGAAAGCGACCGCAACTCGCACACAAAGAGTTTGAGGTTATTTTTCTCATTTCAAATTCTTCATCCCCGCGACTAGAATCGTAAAAAGCGGATTATAGTTAAAATGGATGTGTTCAAGGTGGGGTCCAACTAAACCCCAGAAGGGATCATTCATTGCTTGATGAAACAGACCATAATATGTTTTGAAATTATTTATTTATTTAAGTATTCATACTATGTTGCTAATAACGAAATCTTGCGTTAAAAAAACTAAAATACATGTATACCATTTTAAACTATTCTATATTCAATTTATATTTTTCAATGCCAATATTCCAACGGAACAGTTAACCAGAAGTTCATTCCACAAAAAGATTATATTAAAGTTGGCAGTAAAAACCACCCAATTTGCTTTTTGTGTCTTATTCCTCTCCCCCTCTGAAATAAATCCTGGCTACGCTCGTGATAGTCGGCGAAGCTCGCGTGGAGGATAGAATTCGTGAGAATAAGCCGAGACTGCAATATGGGTGGTTTATTTACTCCTAGCCACTAAGCTGCATATAATGAAAACGCACTGTCGCGGGCGTCAAACCGCGCTGGCACACGTAAAAATATCTAGTCATCGAGTAACACGTTTTGGTACTTGGCCTTGAATTTATTGTACTCGATAAAACAATTTTCACAAAATACCAAATATTCAAACTTCTGTTTATTGTGATATTGTTCATATAGCTTTTATTAAAATAATAATGTAGGTAGGTAGTTCATCTATAATTACGTTCGAGCTAAATAATAACCATTTCGTAGCACCAATACTTATGTATGTACACAGTTTTATCACAACGTTTAATTTTGTACAAACATGCAATTGCAAATGTTTCACGTATTTTAATTTAGTGATAATGTGATTTGTTCTTTTAGCAAATACAACACGTTTGAATATGAATTAACAGGTTTGCTTTATTGTATTTTATAACAGAATGTGCAATTAGCATGCTATGTTAAGTGCGATGATATTTCATTGTATTTTCATCAATTTTTTAACAACTTCCATGCTTTTAATGAATGTTATGCACGCTAATGCTGCATTTTGTTTACTTAATGTAAACTGAAGCTTATAAAAGGCTAAGCTTTAAAAAGCTTCTGTTTTTAAAAACCTTTTTATAATACTACGTAACTACCTATATGCGCTTTTAAGTAGCACTAAAGCTTAATTTTAATAATAATTGTAGTAGTTTTAATTTTGCTTAGGTACACAATGACACCATTCATAAAATTCTAACTGGGTAGTATTTCATTCGGATAACCGAACAACACACACCTTGATTTATTCTAATCCCTAAGTAGGCCTCCTTGTAATAAATGTATACTACAAAAACCATGATTTTATATTCTACAACCATGTCAACCATCCGATGATGCATATAGATTCGAGCTTAATACTCTTCTAGGCAAAGGCCCAAAGCCGACATTTTTATAGTAAAAATACACGGTAATTTTTTTTTGAAATATCTCGTCGCATCACTAATTATTTCAAATATCAAATCTACTCCCTGATAGTAACGGCAGCTCGTACGGTTATCCGCACACGTCGCGAGATGTCACTTGTCGCACGCGACGTCGACTCCCCCTTGCGACAATGAAACTCTATAGGAGTTTTCCTGTTACATACAAATGTTATCTTAACTCGATGATTAATAACATGCTTTGTTGAGAAGCTTAGCCGCTGCTTTGAGAAGTGATTCAAACTCGGATAATATGATGAGTACGTAAGATAAAGAGGAAATATTAAGTAAAACTAGAGACGATAAAATTAAAGGAGAATATTTCATTGAGATAGTTAATATACAGCTTAGACCTAAATAGGTCCCTTAAATGAATAGACAATTTACTGGAAATATTATTATTATGTAATTTAATTTATAATAATATTATTATTATTCACATCATTTATTATAATTCTTAAATTTAAATTTTTTACAATATTTTTATAAAAACCTAAAAACATTATAAAAAACTTAAACCTAGGGAGCCACCGATAGCGGAGCAAGGCCCAGGCTACCGGTGGTTAGGGTTGCAGAGAGAGGAACCTCCTGACGATTCGTGCCGTGTCGAGGAGTACTGCCTTCTGCATCCGACCCTTAATCCAGCCGTCTAGCGAGAGCCTCTTAAGATGTTGGTCGAGGCTCTTCGCTATAAGGCCGTTCGCCGTAACCACTATCGGGACAATTATCGTCGAGTCAACATCCCACATGGCGGTCACCTCATGGGCCAAGTCTAGGTACTTGCTGAGCTTGTCCTTCTCGGCCTTCACGAGGTTCTCGTCATGGGGGATGGTGATGTCGACGAGCACTGCCCGGCGCTGGGACCGATCTACTAACACGATATCAGGCTTATTGGCTACAATAGTCCTGTCCGTGATGACAGATCGGTCCCAGTAAAGCAACGCACGGCGATTCTCGAGAACCGGTGCTGGTGCGTACTTGTAGTACGGCACTTCAGACTCGACAAGGCCGTATCGAAGGGCAAGTTGCTGGTGGATGATCCTGGCTACTTGGTTGTGTCTATGCAAGTACTCTCCGTTAGCAAGATGAGAACAGCCAGAAATTATATGCCTGAGGGACTCCCCGGGACGGCGGCATGCTCGACAAATGTCGACCGTACCGTCCTTCATAATATATTTCCGGTAGTTGTTCGTCTTGATAACTTCGTCCGCAATTGCACAGACAAAGCCCTCAGTTTCCCCAAAGAGGTCACCGAAACGCAACCAGTTCACCGACGCGAGCAAGTCCACATCGGGCCCTGTTAAGGCCCGATAGAACCGCCCGTGCAGCTCCTTGCCCTTCCATACGTCCTTGCGATCATCAGTGGTCAGCACCGATGGTTTGCGCCAGTTCTCGTTTGCCAAGGAGAGCGGCGTGAGAGCCGAGTTTTTATTTATTATTATTATTATTATTATAAATTAAATTACAGGTCAAAATTAAATCAATAAAAAATTATCAAAGAACTCATTTTCGAAAAGCATAGTAAGTAGGTACCTAACCTACATCCTTTAATTCCAAAGTAACTGAGGTATCTGAAACCAACGTCCAGAATACTAATACAAATTCTAAATACTCCCTATACCTATAATTCCTAATTCCGAAACAAAGTATACTTGCACTGCTTAATTCCGACGTTCCTAACACTCAATCACCTTTATGTCCACTCAAAATCCGTACCATGAAATACTGAAACACGATCTCATAGACGTATAGAATGGCACAAAAGTGGAGTGAGCGTCGACGCAACAAAATATGTGACAATACAATTTTATATGCGTCTATAAATCGCCTTGTTCTTATTTCCACGAAGAGCTTGAAGGCAGCCATGGCGCGGCGTTCGACTCATATCAGTTCCCATAAAAATGTTTTATGTTAGAGGCTAATAAATGACATCAGCAAATTCCGTAAGACAATATGAGAGGCGATGTCTGCATTCGCTCTATCCATTTGGCTGCTTCCCCCTAGCAATCATTGTTTCGATCCAACTACAGCTTATACAGGGTGCTTTTTACCTATAGAATAAATGTTCAGATTTGTACGATAAAATTGACTGAATTTTTTTGTGAGGTATTCCTTGAAATTATAGATAAACCTCTATACAAGGTAGGTGTCTAGTAACGCTGGTTTTGAAAACCTTTAGTTATAATTATCAGAAAACGAAGACCCTGGCATATTCTGTGTGTTTAAAACCTAAGCTGTCTATCTATGAGTAGTCTAAAATAAGGTCTTGTGTATTTTTCAGTTATAAAATAATCTGCCTTTTATATTCAGTATGAAACTTTCAGACATAAAATGGCTACATAATGTTAATCCTGAGACTACTTTTATAGTAGGCTTGTGTTGTTTTATTTTATGCATACAAACAAGATAATGCCGTATTTTGTGTTTACAATTTTTAGCCGTTAATATAAAGAGCTTACTACTAGGCTTTCTAAAATTGAGCTCGAGTATTACCCACAATTAATTACAGTAATATATTTCAATCTTTAGCTGTGCTCCGCGGTTTCACGCGCTTACCGTTATCCCACAGGTGAAATACAGGGACGCAGCAAATATACTACAATAAAAGTACCTAGCCTATCTTACTCTTTATAACATCAGTTATTTACTCGTAAAGACCTCACCAATATCGGGTTGGTCGTTTCTCTGATTAGTAAGAACAAATAAACGGACAATAGTGGTCGTGTTTTGTTTTTAGTTTTATAGTAATTATAGATAATAATTATTAGTGTAGATCACTCTGTATTCGTTTATGGTTAGGCTAAGATCGTGGGTGCCGAGTCGTCATATCGGCTGGGCACTCAGCTAAATACCGCCCCTGTTTTTGTTAAGCTTTGCGTGTAGTTATACCGTCACTGTACCGTAATTGGTTTCCCTTGTATCGGTTATGGGATAATAAGGGGTTATTTTGCAACTGTAAAATTAAAATGTAGGGGTCGGAATAGAAATCGTTCTGCGTACGTGGCTGCATGTAGTGAGTTTCACGAGGCGTCGCAAAATGTTTATTTTGTGGTTTAGGGGCTTATATTTCGTTTTTTTTTTTAGTTTCACATAGTGTTTTCCACCAGTATGGAGTGTCATCACCCCCGATTCCATTATCGAAGCTTAAAAAAATAGGAAGGAAACCTGCATATCACTAGTTAGTGTAGGGCAAAGGTTCAAACTCTATACCTACCTGTACCTCTACCACGGTCTACTACTATACTTATTATGAATAATATGAATATATGAATATGTGGCACAGTTATATCCTAGCCCCTGTAAGGTAACTTTGACAGTTTAAACCATCTACTTATATATATTGAAACTTCTTGTTTATAAAGCTAGTTCAGTGTACACGAAAGGACGCCAGCGTTATATTAACTCTGTAACATTTTACACTCAGTAAACCGGTCTATACAAACACAATCAACGTGTGTGCATTACAGCTTCTGCGGAACTGTTGGCTAAGCAATATTGGAACCGCTCGTGAACTTGTTAGTCTGTTTGAGAATTATACAGACGTAGTACTTTATTTCATTTAATTGGAAAGAACATTATTTCATTTCACTTTTGTACGCGTATGTTTCTCTCACAGACCTGCAAGTCGTGGAGTGATCTTCCATCCGGGGGGTTTTCTGAAAATTACAACATGCAGAACTAACTTTAACGCAAAAATAAAACATATTAATTTGGCATTCATATAACATACTAGCTGATACCCGCAACTTCGTTCGCATTTTTATATGTATGTATAAAATGTAAACTGTTTATAAAATCAATTGATGTTGCGGGTAACAGCTAGGTAAGAATATATCTGTCTCTTTCTCTCTCCTTTTTCCTCTATCTTTCTCCCTCTCTGGCTCTCTTTCTATCTTTCTCCTTCTTTCGCTTTTTCTATCTCTCTTCCTCTACATCTATCTCTTTCCCTCTCCTTATATCTCTATATCTTTCCCTATCTTTCTATCATTAATATCCCTCTCCACTCTCAATCTCTCGCCTTCTCTCTCCCTGTCCATCTCATCCATTATATTTATTTCCCTCACCCTCTCAGTCAATCTCTCCCTTTCCCTCCTTCGCTCACTCCCTCTCCCTCTATCTCTATATATTTCGCACTCAACCTCTCTTTCTCCCCCCACTCTCGTCTCTTGCTCCCCACTTTACCCTCTTTCACCCCCCACTCTCCCCTCTTTCTCACCCCACTCTCCTCTCTTTCTCCCCCCACTCTCCCCTCTTTCTCCCCCACTCTCCCCGCACTCCCCTCTCTTTCTTCCCACTCTACTATCTTTCTCCCCCCACTCTCCCCTCTTTCTCACCCCACTCTCCTCTCTTTCTCCCCCCACTCTCCCCTCTTTCTCACTCCACTCTCCTCACTTTCTCCCCCATTCTTCCCTCTTTATCCCCCAACTCTCCCCTCTTTCTCCCTCACTCTCCCCTCTTTCTCCCTCACTCTCCCCGTGCTCCCCTATCTTTCCCCCTACTCTCCCGTCTTTCTCCCCCCCACTGTCCCCTCTTTCTCCCCGCTCTTTCTCCCCACTCTACCCTTTTTCTCCCCCTACTCTCCCCTCTTTCTCACCCCACTCCCCTTTCTTTTTCCCCCCACTCTCCCCTCTTTCTCCCCCACTCTCCCTTTTTCTCCCCGCACTCCCCACTCTTTCTCCCCACTCTAACCTCATTCTCCCCTCTTTCTCACCCCACTCTCCTCTCTTTCTCACCCCACTCGCCTCTCTTTCACCCCCCCACTCTCCCCTCTTTCTCTCCCCGCTCTCCCTCTTTCTCATCCCACTCTCCTCTCTCACTCCCCCCCACTCTCCCCTCTTTCTCCCCCACTCTCCCCTTTTTCTCCCCGCACTCCCCTCTCTTTCTCCCCACTCTACTCTCTTTCTCCCCACACTCTCCCCTCTTTCTCACCCCACTCTACTCTCTTTCTCCCCCCACTCTCCCCTCTTTCTCACCCCACTCTCCTCTCTTTCTCCCCCCACTCTCCCCTCTTTCTCGCCCTCTCTCCCCTCTTTCTCGCCCTCTCTCCCCTCTTTCTCCCCGTGCTCCCCTCTCTTTCCCCCCACTCTACCCTCTTTCCTCCCCACTCTACCATCACTCCCCTTTTCCCCCCACTCTCCCCTTTTCCCACCACTCTCCCCTTTTCCCCCAACTCTCCCCCTCCCCTCCCCCGCACTCTCCCCCCTCTCCTCCCATCGCACTCTCCCCCTTTAAATTACGATCCTTTCAGCCGTTTATTGTGGTCCGTTGGGGGTGCATCTAAAGAATACCTCATAATTTAAACCCCCTTGCTTTTCCCCCTTTAGGGATGATTTAGCAAAAAGGCGGAAACCCGTATTTATTTATTTATTACCAAAAGCCTAAATAAGAATTTTCAGATCCCTAACTTGAAGAATTATGGATTCCCCATACAAACTTTCAACCCCTATTTCATCCCCTTCGAGATTGTTTTTGAGACAAAAGATAGCCTATGTCCGTCTCATAGGTCCAATCTACCCCTATACCAAATTTCATCAAAATCGGTTCAGCCGTTTAGCCGTGAAAAGGTAACAAACAAACAGACAAACAGATATACAGATAAACAGATAAACCGATAAACAGATAAACAGAGTTACTTTCAGATTTATAATATTAGTATGGATTATTTGAGCTGATATTTATGGGTGTCAGTGACCACTTACTATCAAACAGGCTGCATGTTTGTTTACCACCTATTTCGATAACAAGAAAAATGTATAAATGTGTGCGTGTACTTACTTAGTAGGGCTAAGTTTGGACCTACATACCTACTTACAGTTTATAAAAAAAAAAACAATAACTTATTCGACTTGCAGAACGCGTGTCGACTCTACGACTTTGATAAATGTTCGACGAGAATCTTATATATTGGCGTGACGAGCTATTTCTAACATTAGTCCTTTGCAAATCTAGATAATAGGTACTAACATAACTTTCACTTCAACAATGCTTGCCGTATTAGCAAGAAGAACACAAAGTCACTCCATTTTCAACCCCAAAGGGGCACAAGAAACAAAGTTCCCATATTCGCTGAAAGTGTTTGTCATCTATCCTTTTCCTCGTACGATCCTATTGTTAGACTCCCTCTCGCATTCTAGCAAGATTGGTTTCACACTTTTACTCGCTCAAGTTATTGTTCTAAGGCCACATGTCATTTATCATAGATAAATAGGGACGTTACGAGTCCGGCCATTATAGAGTGTTCGACATCATTGGCTGTTTCATATCCGGTAGAAAGCCGCAAAGATATCGTTAAACACTATTCAATTAGAATACGTACATACGAGCATAATACACATTGACATAATTTATGTTTTGTTGGATTAGAATTGTATTTTATTTTACGGAAAAACTTTTGAATATTATAATGTATCACTAATACGCATCAAAAATTAACACTAATATCAAAAGTCAATTCCAGAGCAAGACATGCAATTTACCGTTACACATTTTCGTGGTGACGGGTTTTCCACATACGCCAACTCCGGCTAATCTCACCCGGCAAAAACAAAATGTACCCTCGCATCTATTCATATATCTTACAAATGCGAACACTTTGTTGCAAATAGGGTGGACTGTAGCGTTTTCCATTAAGCATCAATCCTTGTTTGGAATATTGCGATGATGTGACTCTGAGACAGCTGCTGCATGAAATATTGTAAAGCCAAGTCGGTGTGATGTTGTATCAATATGGATGAACAAATACGATGAAGCAGAATATTCCGAATTGCATTTACGTACAAATTGAAAATAAAACAAGACAAACGCTTTTTCACCATTCACCATTATACGAGTACAATTAAAGAATAATATATTAATATGATATTGTTACTAAAATTGTTTAATGTCATTACGCGAGACCTACCTACCTACTTGCTCTAGAAAAATATCAGTGTTAAGAAAAAATTTAAATGATCTTGGTATGTTAATATTCCATTATACCTACAATTAACTAGTTCAAGCAAACTGATTATACGATTATGTGATTCTACAAAATAACCCACTCCAACAAAATAAACAAATTAAAATAAATTAAATATACAAAATAAATTTACCCCGTATAGCAATAATAGCTCCCCACCTAGCTATAGCTCATATACATACACAGATATTGTACAGAATAAAATCTAACAGATGTCATATTCGAAACCATAACTTGTTAAATATTAACTTTAAAATACGCGACAAATATCAATATACTTACCTATTCTATAATAGAGTTAGAAATCTAGATCCTTAGATATTGACTAGCTAAAAACGGGTTTTATTCGCGCACAAACAAATATCAAAATATATTTTAAAAATATAATTTTGACATACCTCGACATTTCTTAGATCATTATAATATCAGTATAGTTTCGTAGATCCTTAGACTCCAGAAGACGCCAAACGTTAGCCTTTCATCCACTTCAATAAGGCAGTGCCAAATTATTATTCTATACCGTCAACGCGCAGACTTTTTTATAACTTCAGCACACTAAGCCGCCTGATCCCACCTAACAGGTAAGTAATAAACGCACGTCGACGTTATAGAAATTCCTTGCGCGCACCGAAAAAAATCTTTTAGTGAGAAAATATCTAAGACTTCATCCCCAATGTTTACTCTTGGTGGTTAAGCTGCATCTAATGAAATCCCCTGTCAGGGTATCCTTGCATCGAACCGTAGATAGACGACTCAGTTTTGATACTTTTGAGACAAGCAGGGCAATTTTAATTTTAGTCTTATAAAAAGTTAATTCAAGAAGTGAAGTTTTGAGAGTTTATTGTGGTTCATTATTTTTATTTTATATTTACTCGAATGTAGAGCTAACAGTCGTAAAACATTTATTGCGTTCTAACGCAATACAACTGGCAGCAAAAAGTACAAAAGTCAAATAAAAATTTACCTTTGTAGTTTCAGTAGCATACGCTTATGAATGGTAAAATGATCAAGAAGTAATAAGCACAGTACCAAGAATAGACACGTGGACTTTGAGTATTTTCAGTGTTCGTTCCCGGCTTATTTCGGGATGTTATTCCGATCACGATGTTACTAGCCCTGCTTATTGAATAAACTTCTTCAACCATAATGACAACTACACATTTCACTTAATTCTAGGTCCGGGTCCGATAAAATGTTAGCGGTATCCAAACAAAAAGATAAGGGAGAAAATTCAATCGGAGCCAATTCAAACTTTTGTGCTGCTAAAGGGTTCCTAAGAAATCTTCGTCCGTAGAACGGTTAGAACGTATCTTTGAATAAAACCCCTTGGATTGAACAATGGGACGATTCGGCATAGTGGACATATAACGGTTGACCAATTTTCTTTTGTGCGAATGCCTACGAATTGAGAATATCAAACGGGGTGCTCAGACGGAGAGCTGATTGACACTCTCTTTGTACGAAAATCCATTGATTTTAACCAATTCAGTGAACAATTTTACATGCACTGAAAATGAAATCCGTTCGGCTGATAGAGTGGGTACGGAGTTTGTATAGAGCCATGTTGCTTTCGATGTGGCAGCTGGCAGGCAGTGACGGTTTGTAAGGTAATGATTTTATCATGAATTTTAGGTTCATACAAACATTTCTGCTCGTGTAGTGATGACTAGAAGTTGGCAGCGATCTTAGTTGGAATTTCTACTAGGTTAGTGTCCAAAATTAATAATCAATCCTAATCCAAATTTTGCTATCTGGGATTGATATCACAATCCATTTTTAGGGGCAAACGTGCCAATAACCGATCCGTGGATTGTTTTATAAAGGCACGCAGATTGGATATCGATCGAACGATAGGCAGCAATCCAAGATCAATTTCAATCTTGGATAGGAGATACATATTAATTTCAGGCGTTGATAGTGGATGATTTAAGTAGGATGAATGTTGTAAAATACTACCTTATTTTATACTACTTAATTAAAACTGTTTGTTACTATCCTTGTAACTGGCATAATTATTTAAATTCAAATGTATAGTGTATACTAAGTTCTTTTTCCTTGTCACTCAAAATATACAATTTACAATAACAACATCGTTTTTCTACAATAATTTACAACACGTTATCAGCACGAGGAATTATAGTGGAAATTCAAATAGAAAGATGTTGTGCAATAAGTAATAATATATTTTAAGTCAAAAATTGTTTATCTTTGAAAAAGTTTCAAAATGGCGAATAGTGGTGATTCGGGTACGGTAAGATGGTCTTCACCTATTCCGGCAATACTTCTCACTAGTAGAGAAGGCTATCCGTCGTGGAAATTCAAGATGAGACAGTATCTGATCCATGAGGATTTGTGGAGCAGTGTAGATGGCACTGATGTTGCCATGCCTGCAGCCACAAAAATCAGGAACGATCAGAGAGCATTAGCAAAAATATGCTTGGCAGTCGACGGGTCTGCAATAACGCATATTAGAAGCGCCAAAACTGCCCAAGATGCCTGGAAGGCGTTACAGGGAGCCTATGAAGATAAAGGCATGGGCAGACGGCTAGCGTTAGAGAGAAAACTTTACAGGCTCTCGCTGAATGATTTTCAAAACATTGAAACGTATGTCAACGCTGTTTTGAGTACAGCACAAGACTTGGCTGACATTGGCAAGGTAATAGAAGATACTTCGATTGCTGCGATTTTATTAGGAGGTCTTACTTCTAGATATGAGCCCCTAATAATGGCATTAGAAAATAGCAATGTTGAGGTAACAACTGATTTAGTAAAGTCTAAATTACTGAATGAGATGTCTAAAGATGTTCAGCAAGATGATCATGTAGCGGCTTTGAAATCGAATAGTTCTGGAATAAGGAAGAAAAAGCCTATAATCTGCTACAAGTGTAGAGAACCTGGACACAAAAGTCCTGATTGCCCTTTGAAGAAGGAAAAGAAGGCATTTAGCGTATCAGAGAGGGTTGAACATAAAGGCACAGATTGTTCTTTGAAATTGGAAGAGGAAGAGGCGCATGTGACAACAGGCATGGCTCTTTCCACACCTGTACCAAGTAACCAGAAGTGGATAATAGATTCTGGAGCAACTGTTCATATGACTCCACACAAGGAGTGGCTGAATAATTACCGACAAATAGAAGGCGGAACTATTACAGTGGCAAATGGACATAAGATTGCGACTTTGGGTGTTGGTGATGTATTTATTGATACAGACTCTCCAGTAAATAGAATAGAGGGTGTAGTTCATATTCCTGATCTGACAAGCAACTTAATTTCTATAAAGAAAGTTGTGGATAAAGGTTTTGTAGTAGTTTTTAATAAAGATGGTTGTTGCTTTTATAAAAATGATGATTGCTCTGTTCAAGGTGAGGTGGTTCTACATGGTTCGGCCAGCAGTGGTCGACTGTACAATCTAAATTGTACTACCAATTCCTCCCGAAATGTGGCGTACGATGTGCACTCTGACAACTCGTTAAGCAGGTACCAACTATGGCACAAACGGTTAGGTCACTTATGTCGTATAGGTATGGACCAATTGAAGAACGCTCATGTAGGCATTGATTACAAAAGTGTAGATACAACCAAATGCATTGCCTGTGTTGAAGGTAAGCAAAGTAGAAAACCCTTCAAGGCAATTGCGTATAAGAAAGCTACGTCTAAACTAGAATTGATCCACTCAGATATATGTGGACCAATGTCTGTGACGTCATTGCAGGGTAATAGGTACGTTCTATTATTCGTAGATGATTATTCGCGGATGGTTTATCCGTATTTCATTGCTTCAAAAGCAGAGGTGAAAGATAAGTTTTGTTCTTTCCAAGCGCTGGTAGAAAGGCAAACTGGTGCTCAAATAAAAGTATTGAGAACTGACTGCGGAAAGGAGTACGTCAATAAGGATTTTTTACAGTATTTAACTTCGAAAGGCGTGACGCATGAGACAACTGTTGGGTACAGTCCTCAGTCCAACGGCGTGGCAGAGCGGACCAATCGCTCCATAGTGGAGAAAGCGCGCTCAATGCTTGCTGGGAGCTCTTTGTCGAAGGCGTACTGGGAAGATGCATTCAAGGTGGCAGTATACTTGAAGAACAGGTCGCCGCATCGGGCCTTAGAGAGGCAGACACCATTCGAGAAATGGAACGGACAAAAGGTAGATCTGAGCCATTTGCGTGTATTTGGATGTCGAGCGCTGATACAAATTCCCGCATGTCATAGAAAGAAGCTGGATATGAAAGCTAAAGAAGTAATTTTTGTTGGATACTCAGAAGATCCAAACGGATATTTCTTTAGAGATGCTTCAAATCCAAGGCAACTGCAGAAGTCCAGAGATGTGACGTTTTTTGAAGACCGCTTTAATCAACTGAAAAGTAATGTCGTTGAAACTGCAAAACCGGAAGCTATCATTCTTTTTGATGATGTCAGGCAGAAGGACAAAGAAGTGGTGGTGGTTGATGTTGAGCAGAAGACAGACAAGAACGTGGTTGTACTTCAAGAAAATTCTGGGCGCAGTGATGATGAAGTGGACTTCGATTCCGCTGAATCGGAAGGTCCTACGAGTCCTGAACAAAGAACAAGCGCAGATCAGCTAGTATGTAGGTATCCTACTAGGGCTCGTAGACAACCGGACTTTTATACCAATATGGTATTAGCTGATGATATAAATGAGCCGAATAGTTATTTAGAGGCAGTTAATGCTAAAGATGCTGATGAATGGCGTACAGCTATGAATAATGAATATAATTCGCTCATTAAATTAGGGACGTGGAAACTTGTAGATAAGCCTGAGAAAAATAAGAAGGTGATACCATGCAAATGGGTTTATAAAGTGAAGACAGATGCTGACGGTAACATTATGAAGCATAAGGCAAGGCTTGTGGCGAAAGGTTTCAAGCAGGTAAAGGAAGTAGACTACAATGAAACTTTTGCTCCGGTAATTCGCCATTCTTCACTCCGTGCATTATTTGCTTTGGCTGCAAAGTTGGATCTCAAGATGAGGCACTTGGACGTTGACACAGCTTTCCTCAATGGAGACCTTGAAGAGGAAGTTTTTATGGAACAACCTCAAGGCTTTATGAAGAAAGGTCATGAAGGTCAAGTTTGTCTGCTGCAGAGATCCTTATATGGGCTGAAACAAGCGCCCCGAGCATGGAACATGATGTTGGACAAAACTCTACTAAAGTTGGGTTTTACGAAAACTCCTTCGGAACCATGCGTATATAGAAAACTTTTTGGTCAGGAACTTGTCTTGTTGGCAGTCTATGTAGATGACATTATTGTCTTTCATAAAAGTGACGAGACATGTCAAAAAGTGAAGTCTGATTTGGAAAAAATGTTTTCGTTGAAAGATCTTGGAGAAGTAAATTATTATTTGGGGCTGAATATTGTCAGAAAAGATAGCGAAATCAAGGTAAACCAACGAACATTTATATTAAACCTGTTGAAAAGGTTTGGTATGGAAAATTGTAAGGCTGTTGATACACCATCGAGTCTGAAAAAACTGAATGCTGTAACTGGTCAAGATGAGTCTTACCCATATCAGAACCTAATCGGGTGTCTCATGTTCCTATCAGTCAACACTCGTCCTGATATAGCTTTTGTTACAAGCTATTTGAGTCAGTTCAATACCAAATACAGTAAGGAACATTGGACTGCGGCGAAAAGAGTCCTACAGTATCTGAAGGGTACAATCGATTACTCTCTTACTTACAGGAAGGTTGGAGAGTACCTGCAAGGATACACAGACGCAGATTGGGCTAACTGTAGCATTGACCGCAGGTCATACACGGGCTACTATTTTACGTTGGCCGGAAGTCCTATTGCGTGGCAAGCCAAGAAACAGCCAACTGTGGCACTATCTTCGACAGAAGCGGAGTACATGGCACTCACAGCTGCGGCTAAAGAAGCTTGTTACCTTAGAAGGTTTATTTCAGAAACTACAGGTAAGAGCGATATAGTTGTCATGTATAACGATAGCCAGAGTGCACAGAGTTTGGTACACAATCCTATCCACCATGAAAGGACGAAGCATATAGATACCAAGTATCATTTCATTAGGGAAAAGGTGTCTGACGGATGTATAGATATTCGGTTCGTCAGATCAGAACTTAATTATGCTGATATCTTCACAAAACCTTTGGGGAGAGTTGCACATAAAAGGTGTGTAACAAGTTTAGCCTTAGGTTTTTAGAGAGTTTTAATTAAGGGAGGATGTTGTAAAATACTACCTTATTTTATACTACTTAATTAAAACTGTTTGTTACTATCCTTGTAACTGGCATAATTATTTAAATTCAAATGTATAGTGTATACTAAGTTCTTTTTCCTTGTCACTCAAAATATACAATTTACAATAACAACATCGTTTTTCTACAATAATTTACAACAATGAAAGCCAAGTGCATTGAAATAGACGCTTTTCATTCGCAACCCAATCCAAACGTCGCTACATTTCAATGTGTCATACTGTCGAAGGCAGATCGGTGGCCCAATATGTGCAGTAAATCTAATATCTTCACACTCCATCGTATCGCGACAAGTTCCACGCCACCGAATACCGCAAGTGGTGTTTGTTTGCCGTCGACAGCGACGCCATTAGGTGTACGAACAAAATTTATAATGCAAATAGGATTACGCGCCCGCCCCGAGTTGGGAGAGCTAATGCACTCGACGACGACGCTATGAATTGCAAACTGCCGTGAGTTGCTTCCAATAGGCCAAATAACTACACTTGCAGGGCGTTTTTTGTGTAGTATTTTCAAATATAATTAACTCTGTTTTTGACAATAACATACTGTTTGGTTCTGAGAAATGAAATAACATGAAAAATTAAAATCTGTGTCGGAACATTGGTTCTAGACTGTGGAAATCTTACTAATATTATAAATGCAAAAGTTTGTGTGTTTGTTAGTTCTTCACGCTCAAACTGCTGCACGGATTTGCATGAAATCAGTATGGAGCTTAGCTACCACCCTGGATTAACGCATACTTAGGTTGTTTTTTATTCAAAAACAGCGGGTAACACCGCAGGGCGCAGCCAGTACCTATATAATTTAGAGACAAGGTCTTGTAAAAAACGCCGTTTGCTACTTCAAATTGATCATAATGAACCCAGTCACTATCCACCTAATGTTGGTCACTGAGAAGTCAATTAATAAAGTTAAGTTCAGAGAACGTATCAGTAAGTTGTTTAGTAAACTGTTGTAAACACACTAATTATACTATTAAGCGTTGCATTCTGAGGGCAGCGTCTCGGAGAAACCACTAGTAAAATGGTTGCGGGTCGGGTAAACCGCAGTCCGCTGGCAACATTGCCAGCTATGCGGGTGGCATCGCGGCAAAGCTTACTGGTGAATACAATACAGGCTACTATTATACTTGAATGAGTCAAGAAATACGATGAATGATGATGAATGATATGTTTCAGAATTAGAGTTACCAATGATTGGATAAACACAATTGGTACAGTTAGCAATCAGCTTACAATATAACAAAAATCATTCAGCAGCGTTTTGAATTGCAAAGAATTAAAATCACGAACACTACCTATTGCTTTTAATTTGAATTGCTTATTAATTTTTGAAACATTAATAACCTGCGTTCGATTTAAACTCCTTAACAATGCAAAGAATCAATTTTGTAGCTTCCGCGCCTCCACAAACCTTTCGCTAGTAAGTAAAGGAATTTAATAATTTATCGTCGCAAATGGGAAATAGCCGCTTCGGCGCTGAGGCGTCTAATTTAGCTGCGTTGTACTTCGACTGTATATTTATTTCCGTGGGCTTTGTTCTTCTATCCGCGAATTAAGCGGGATCTGCCACAGAGTTCAGATTAGAGAGAAGGATCTTTTGCTTTTATTTTAGGAACACTGATGAAGCGAAGAAGACGAACTTCTGCTCAGAGAGTACTGTATGGGTGCGGAAACCAGGCATTATGCCCAGTTTTTAGTTAACTTTGACCAACGGATAAGTGTCTAACATCCGGTTTCTGAAACGTCAACCAACTTTGACTGCAGATTAATTATATTGCCGTCCTTGTCATTTGCTTAGTGTCAGATAGGGATAACGATAGTTTTAATCTATTGTCAAAGCTAACAAACGTTCTAGAAACTGGGAGTTTTTCATTTGTTTAGTGCTAAAGAGAGAGACATCGATACGCTTATCGGTTGGTCAAAGTTAACTAGAAGTTCAAAAACCGTGCATAAATGACACTTTTTTCTCTGTGTCATCATGGAGCTGACAAACAATCAGTTTCTGAATGTTCCAATTTGATTATGTTGCCCTTTTTTTTAACTATCTGTTTCATACCACCGTTCTTCCACAAGTAATTCCTATGGTAAATTAAGCAGGATCGCGGGCGCGTCGAATGATTTATATAGGCAACGTTCATCCCAGTATATTTACGATTCCCGTTCTACAGAATAATTACAGGCCGCATAAACGCGAATGTAAAGAGGGATTTACCCTTTAATGATTACAAAGTAATTGCTTCAGAAATTAGGACGTGAAACCAACGGCGACGGTGGTGATAATATGTTGCGGTTGTGTACTTATTTGTACTACTTTAAGGCACATATTTTATTTACGTAAGTACTTAAATTATAATATTACTATAATATTATTATAAGTACTTATATTTTTATTTCTTTTTTCTTTTATTGTCTTTGGTCAGGCCGACGCGCCATACTCTGCATTTTTTTCGCTCTTACTCGTACTTTGTAATGTACGTTCGGTAGGTACCTATGTCATTTTATATATTTAATTGTTGAATATACAACCTTTGAATCACACCCCAGTTCATGATGTTAACTTTACATTATCTCTTACTAAATAATTATGATTGTAATTGGGTTTGTAGTACATGAAATAAATAAATAATTTATATTTAGATACTAGCTGATACCCGCAACTTCGTTCGCAGTTTTATATGTATGTATAAAATGTAAACTGTTTATAAAATCAATTGATGTTGCGGGTAATAGCTAGGTAAGAATATATCTGTCTCTTTCTCTCTCCTTTTTCCTCTATCTTTCTCCCTCTCTGGCTCTCTTTCTATCTTTCTCCTTATTTCGCTTTTTCTATCTCTCTTCCTTTTTCTATCTTTCTATCTTTCTATCATTAATATCCCTCTCCACTCTCAATCTCTCGCCTTCTCCCTCCCTGTCCATCTCATCCATTATATTTATTTCCCTCACCCTCTCAGTCAATCTCTCCCTTTCCCTCCTTCGCTCACTCCCTCTCCCTCTATCTCTATATATTTCGCACTCAACCTCTCTTTCTCCCCCCACTCTCCCCTATTTCCCCCCACTCTCCCCTCCTTCTACCCCCACTTTCACCTTTTCTCCCTCCACTCTCCCATCTCTTTCTCCCCACTCTACTCTCTTTCTCATCCCACTCACCCCTCTTTCTGCCCCACTTTCACCTCGTTCTCCCCCACGCTCCCCTTCCTCTTTCTCCCCCACTCTCCTATTTTTCTCCCCCTACTCTCCCCTCTGTCTCCCCCCACTCTCGTCTCTTGCTCCCCACTTTACCCTCTTTCACCCCCCACTCTCCTCTCTTTCTCCCCCCACTCTCCCCTCTTTCTCTCCCACTCTCCCCGCACTCCCCTCTCTTTCTTCCCACTCTACTATCTTTCTCCTCCCACTCTCCCCTCTTTCTCACCCCACTCTACTCTCTTTCTCCCCCCACTCTCCCCTCTTTCTCACTCCACTCTCCTCTCTTTCTCCCCCATTCTTCCCTCTTTATCCCCCAACTCTCCCCTCTTTCTCCCTCACTATCCCCGTGCTTCCCTATCTTTCCCCCTACTCTCCCCTCTTTCCCCCCCCCTGTCCCCTCTTTCTCCCCGCTCTTTCTCCCCACTCTACCCTTTTTCTCCCCCTACTCTCCCCTCTTTCTCACCCCACTCCCCTCTCTTTTTCCCCCCACTCTCCCCTCTTTCTCCCCCACTCTCCCTTTTTCTCCCCGCACTTCCCACTCTTTCTCCCCACTCTAACCTCATTCTCCCCACTCTAACCTCATTCTCCCCTCTTTCTCACCCCACTCTCCTCTCTTTCTCACCCCACTCGCCTCTCTTTCACCCCCCACTCTCCCCTCTTTCTCTCCCCGCTCTCCCTCTTTCTCACCCCACTCTCCTCTCTCACTCCCCCCCACTCTCCCCTCTTTCTCCCCCACTCTCCCTTCTTTCTTCCCCACTCTCCCCTTTTTCTCCCCGCACTCCCCTCTCTTTCTCCCCACTCTACTCTCTTTCTCCCCACACTCTCCCCTCTTTCTCACCCCACTCTACTCTCTTTCTCCCCCCACTCTCCCCTCTTCGTCACCCCACCTTCCTCTCTTTCTCCCCCCACTCTCCCCTCTTTCTCGCCTTCTCTCCCCTCTTTCTCGCCCTCTCTCCCCTCTTTCTCCCTGTGCTCCCCTCTCTTTCCCCCCACTCTACCCTCTTTCCCCCCCACTCTACCATCACTCCCCTTTTCCCCCCACTCTCCCCTTTTCCCACCACTCTCCCCCTTTCCCCCCACTCTCCCCCTCCCCTCCCCCGCACTCTCCCCCCTCTCTTCCCATCGCACTCTCCCCCTTTAAATTAAGATCCGTTCAGCCGTTTATTGTGGTCCGTTGGGGGTGCATCTAAAGAATACCTCATAATTTCAACCCCCTTGCTTTTCCCTCTTTAGGGATGATTTAGCAAAAAGGCGGAATCCCGTATTTATTTATTTATTACCAAAAGCCTAAATAAGAATCCCTAACTTGAAGAATTATGGATTCCCCATACAAACTTTCAACCCCTATTTCATCCCCTTCGAGATTGTTTTTTGAGACAAAAGATAGCCTATGTCCGTCTCATAGGTCCAATCTACCCCTATACCAAATTTCATCAAAATCGGTTCAGCCGTTTAGCCGTGAAAAGGTAACAAACAAACTGACAAACAGATATACAGATAAACAGATAAACCGATAAACAGAGTTACTTTCAGATTTATAATATTAGTATGGATTATTTGTGGGGTAGATCATTATTTTAATTTTGTGTGCATATAGGTGTCAACTGTTTGTAGACTGCGTTGTATTGATTTTTTCAGTAGATTTATTCTAATCACGGCAGATTTAAGTATATCTCGAAGTCCTTTCAAAAGCAAACGATTGCTTTAAAAGGATCGTGCTTTAGATATTGTAAAATTGAATTTAAACTACAATTATCATATTTATAATGTGTGTAGAAACTGATTCTACTACTATATTTGATAAGGGCTATGTATGAAGATATACCTTTTTAGTTAATGATAATATAGAAAGAGACCTTTCAGAGTAACAGGCTGTTGGCCGGCCTGCAAACACACACTAAACAACTCATTCGATAAACAATAAACAAGTAGTTTAGGGAAAATACTCATATTAGATTATTTCCACCTAAGGAATTCCATGTAATTTATCTTCTGAATTCTACGTGAAAATAAAAGGATATCTAAATTATCTAACATTTTGATGACTACCCAAATGTTATTCAAGTACAAAATTAAATTACCTGCAATAACAATAAAAAAGTCGACAAAATTTTTCAAGCTCATGGCTTTTTTGCCTCCATTTGTAATCATTAAATGAAAGAAAAACAAAGCGGGCAATTTGGGCGCAATAATTATTTACCCTCCCACGCAGTGCGGGTAAGCACAAACAATTTCTACATACGCTAATAAAACAATAGGTGAGCGGAACCTAAACATTTCTGTTTATGTTATCCACAAAAGGAGAGAGGATAAAAAATGTTTTCAGTAGACCGTTAGCCGTATTCAGGCGGTTGGTGCTGCGGGTACCATTGTTGCCTATCGGGATCCTTTTTCCTTTAGAGGGAGGGAACATTCAAATTAGTCCATTGTGATTTATTTTTCTTGGCGCCCTTCTGAATAACGTATCCCAAATGTTTAATGTTCAGTGTCATGAAAAGGTCGGCCATAATTTTTATCGTTGAGTTTTTATTTGATTTTCTAGTGGCGATTCGACTGTTCTATTTTTCGAGATTATAATGTAGGCCGTTTGAAATTCTAACCGCGATAGGAATAATAACAACTCTTATGGCAGTTTATTAAAAAAAAATATAGCGCACATATCATTAAGGTTTTAGAGTTCTTGTGGTTTTTGGAACCATGACACAGACAATCCTGACAAGCTAAAAAACGACACCAGTAAAAAATCCAGTGATAAGTATTATGAGATAATTTTACAAGCCATTTTAACACCAAAGCAACGTTAGTAATGGTACGTATTATTTTGGTACATTGTCTCTAAAATAAAAGAGACAGAATGTATGATATACATTTATTTTTTACAATTATTATTGTTAAATATAACTACCTACTAAAATTATAAAGCAAATAAAAAGTAAGTAGGCTCAGTTACCAATCTGACTAGAAAACTACATTAAACAAAGTACCTACCATATAGCAATTGCAACATAAATTATTCATCATAGAGCCTTATCCATAAACTGGTTCCAATTATGTGGTTGCAGGTAAGCTTTTTTAATATTGCATATATTTTTAAATTGCCATAGAAATAACATGAGTACGGAGTAGTTAATACCTTTCACATTTCTATTGCTAATATGCAATCCATATTGCATAACTTCCTATAACGACTCATATGGCACTTTCCCATAAAAGCTAAAGGCTTTCAACGTTCTTATTAGTTTTCTGAGAATGCAATAGATTTTATGATAATGTGTGATCGCTGGGTAAAAAATTTTGCAACGAGCATAGTTCATTTCTAATATTTACATTTAGTGTTTTTAGGTTTCACCTAAAGCCCAATTTACTTGTTTCGGATCGGCTAGTGCTTGTTCAAGTGACTGTGCAGATAAATATGAATCCTAGAGATAAACGGCCGAAATTAATAACCAAGCCAATCCAAATTTTGCTATCTGGGATTGATATCACAATCCATTTTTAGGTTCAAACGTGCCAATAACCGATCCGTGGAATGGTTTATAAAGGCACGCAGATTGGAAATCGATCGAACGATAGGCAGCAATCCACGATTTCCATCTTGGATAAGAGATACAATATTAATTTCGGCTGAAACTGATTAGTCTGTTACTTATTAACAACTGATAATAAAAACCAAATCAAATAATATACAACTTCAACAATAACAAAAGCAAAAGTATTTTAATAAACAACTTCAACAAAAGAACACGCCGAGTTCAGTGCAAGTCTTTTAAACTTATAAAAGTTCTTAAGACTGAAACTTTAGTTGACATTCGTTCTATGAAAACAAAGTTACACAAAACTTTCCTTCAAACAAAATTATTAGGCACTTTGTATAATTTCTTTAAAAAATCGTCTGCATCAAAGAAAGAAACGTCACAAGAAGCTCTCATCTCATAACAAACACATTACGGGCAAAACTTATTAAGGGTCCGCAGAGTGGCAAGAAAAACACCTAAGTACAGTAGGGAACTAAAGTGTTCGCAATCTTTATGACTTGTTGCCATTTTCTTCACTTGGGAAGAAATGAAAAAATCGGGGTAGGCTGGTTGTTGCCGGGTTTGCAATACACCATAAAACTTTTATTACACAAGGTTCTTTAGCTCAGGATAATGAGATGTGTGTGTAATGATGTGGAAATAATTGTAACTACATATATATCTTTTCATGCCTTATACCCGGACCAACTTCCTCTTTTATCTTCTAACCCTATACCTTGTATATCCTTACGTTGAAGGTTATATACCTACGCTTATAGGAATACCCCAAAATTCGTTTTATTCAAATGCTTAGGTACTGAAAATAACCTTGTTTCTCAAGAAGGAAAACTCACAAATAATTCCTATCGTAAAGACTACTGACCAATTCAAACAACTAGAACAATTACTAGAGGTTGCTAAAGAAAATAATCCTCATAATATGAAATTTACCACAGACAGCGATCAAATTGCATGATATACCTTCCCACTTCTTCCTTGTGTGATAAATATTCCAAGTAAGTGTTTGCTGCGGGCAACGAAAGTCAGGGTCATTAATGCACCCCAGGTCGGCACCCTCGCATTCAGATAAGTAAGTAAAACAACTTTATTTGATGTTTTGCGTCAGTGGACGACACGTCATGACACGGGGGACGTGATAAAATACCTCAATGTATGTACGTACCCGGATTGTTTACATGTTCTGGATCGGGCCAGGGACGGCGGCGAGGGATCGTGAACCTATACCGACCAACTTCATGAAAGTTTTTTATTAAGAGGTTCCGATGTTGAACCATGCAGCGGTAAAGAATACAATAATGAACACTTTATTGGCATTTAGAATGCATAGAGCGGTCGCTTTCGCAGTAACCGAAGAACAGTGTGCCTAGTGTGAGTTTTGACAATTTCTTTACGTGCTCGGTCCGGTTAGCGTAAACTTGAAATTGTATGGAATAAGAGCAGCGCCATCTAATGTCAGTCAGTCAGTCACTAGATGGTAAAACTCACACTAGGCACACAGATACGGTGACGTAAAATAATGATTATTTAAAATTTTATACGTTTTGTGTGTCAGTGATTTAGAGCATTCAGTATTTTAATGAATTTGACAAAACCATTAGACATAATTACTTACCCCGTATCTTTATACGACGTGTCTGAGATGCAAATCGGACTTCACAGTTGGTGAATTACGTTGATGGCAGAGCGCCCCCACATTTGCGTGTCGCGTTAAATCCTCAATACCGCCGCATGTTTCCTACAGCATTAATGTCGAGAGTGAAAATTTAAATAGGCCTCTTCAGACGGCTACCTGAAAAAGAAACACGTTTTAAAATTACTCTTCCACTCCCGTATGCGTAATTTAATGGACTACGGTATGTATAAATTTGTTGTAAAGTTACTTTATTATGGTGACGGATGGCGCTCTACATGAAATAAAATGTCGGGATCTATACTTTGGCGATTTACAGTACTGTAAGTACTGGTACAGACAACGGCAAAAGTAACATTGTAACGTGACTTGGCGAGTGCACAGTTCTAAACTTTTGCATGGAACAGTACATTGACAGGTTAGGACGTGTTAATCAACTTTTGTCGCTGACTGCACAAGTGCACACCAAAAACTTACAAGACAAGGGTCTGAGCTGTCCACAATTGCATAATTCTATAAATAATTACGTCATCATTTCTTCTTTTTTTTTCCCCACACTATGATTGCTCCTGTATCGTGGATACCGCTTACAGACATATAATTTCACATACACATCACACTCAGACCAGAAACAAACATTTGCGGATCGCACAATTATTTGTTCCGGGCGGGAATCGAATCCGCGACACCTAGCGCAGTTTTTTTAGCGCGCACCAATTGCTCAGCCTCTACGCCAAACATGCCGTCGAAATTGAGCTTTGATTTTCATTTTTCCGTTTATTATGGCAATTACATACCCAAGTAACAAAATTTGGTACTATAAAAGTCCTGAGAACGTTTTAGAACGTGCTAGTTAGTGTTCAAGATTAGTACTATAATGATGTTGTAAACGTTTACAAAACCCCGAAAAGGCCCTAGTTTTATCACTGATTTATTATAAAAACCTTACATAAAGGCTCTTACGGTGATAAATCAGTTCTATAGTTGAAATGTAAAAGTGTCGAGAAACGCTTTTTAGTACTAAAATAGTGCTGTCTGCAACTTTTATATCACAAATTTGCACTATTAAAGTAACCAAAACATGTTTATAGTGCTATATGGCACCGTAAACGATTCCAGTGATGTTTATTATCACACTTGTTTGCAATTTTGTTCGTGTTGTGGTTTCGTCGTGAGTATAGACTATACACATAATATATTATACAGAGAGTCGTGAGTGTTCCCCAAGAAAATAAAATAAATCGGTAAGTTATTCTCTATGTCATTTGCCATGTTTGCTTAGCGTAATATGTAATAAGGACATACTAAAAAAATGTAACTCTGCCATAAATTGCACTTGCGAAAATAATTGTATCGATAAAATCATTATGCTGATTTAAAATTTGACGATGCGCCCTCATATTTTTTATGTTTTAATAAAATTTTAATTAATAAAATAAGGACTTGTCCCGACTATGGCTGCTATAGTACATATTGGCTCCAGCCGTGCTGCTAATGTGTTATCAAGGCAGAAAACAGCAGCCATCTTATTTTCACCACAAGCGAATTAGGAATTAGTACATTTATATTACGGTTTAGTCTCGTAGCAGTAACAAAAACTCACCAATAGAGCTATTTAGAATTTAAATTATTTAGCAACTGCACCAGGAGTCGCTATGGTGCTATTTAGTACTATAGAAGAGTGTTCATTACTTTTACAGAACTACCCCATAGCGATGTTGAAGGAGCTCTTAAAAAGCTAACAGGTTACGTAATGGTTTCGCAAGGTACTTTTATAGTGCAGATTGATCCTGTAATAGTATTTTCGATACTGCTACAATACTAGCACTGTAAAAGTTATTTTGACGTATTATTAGTGCAAAATAGATACATACAAATGTCAGTAAGATCATCTATAGTACTAAATAGTACCATCATGGCTTTTTCATATCTATTACAGTGCAACACTTTAAAGATTCTTTTGTATGGTCCTGTAAGCGTTTTAAGAGCTAACTTATAGAACTTAAATGCTCCTTAATCTTATAGAATCCAAACGCTCTGTTAAAAACCTTTATAGTACAAGCAGTCACAATGGTTACCATTATATGGTTACTATATCACTGTTTGGTGATAAAATGCCTTGGTTATAGAAGCTTTTGCTACTTGGGTACTTGAACGCCTAATTTATTTAACAGGAATGAACAAAATAAGGGATCCTTTCCACATAACCTACTTATAGGGCTCATCAGGATGAATGGCGACGTCAGTCGTCCGTTCATCGCACTGCAGAGCTTTGATCCACTCCGCTGGGCGCCCACTAATAAAAATACTTCCCTCGTGTGTTAGAAACTAACTTCACCATATAACCATGCTAAGCTATGCGCTATGCGAAGGATTATTCGGTATTAGGTATTTTTATATGTAATCTCTCCCGTGCTTTGTCGATGATCCTGTCGAGGTACAATTGACAATCTATTGTATCTGGAATTGCAGCAGCGGAGAGGTTATTTGTTTATTTGCGTTTTCATTACGCCTTATTATGAAAATCTTTTTAAATTACTTCTAATAAGAGGTTCTACTTTTGGTTGTATTTGTTGAGTTTGAACCTGGTAGTAAAATTGATCTCAATGCTTGGTAGATACATAATTGTGTCACTAAAATCTCTGACAACAATGACAAGAAAAAAATACCAGTCTGCAACACGCAGCACCAGTTACAAATCAGTCTTCACTATATTCGAAGAAATGGCCTGCCGTGCATGCATTATTAAAGGCCAAATCCAGTAAGAACATTTTAAAGTTACGACTGTTTTACTTCCACTGTTCCATCTCGTAGCTTTCGAGTTTAAGAGGAGTGCCAACCTCCTGCTGCACTGTAAATGCTCCCAGCGCCCCACAAATGGATCGCTGGATAGGCTTTCCACTGAAACGGTTCTGCATAGAGACAATTGTTCTTAAAACTGCAGTCACTTAAAACGTCCCACTTCGCGTCACAAAGGAACTTTTACGATTGCACTCCGTCTCGAGGGTCGCTGACTTGTACATAATTTTGGAACTTGAAATAGGATGAATGCTGGAACAGAAAATGTAATCGTATGCCTCTAGCAGCTAGCTAGATGTTGTACAACGTTTTTATGAGTTGACGCGTTTGAGGACTCACAGGGTGTGAGACGAAGGATCAAAGATGGGCCACAATAAATGGAGCGAGAGATAGGCTAGCACTTGAGAGCTGCTTCTAGAATATTCAGAGTGGCAAGGGTGTGGTTACAGATTTTCGGTAGAAGCTAGCCGGACATTGGAGTCTCCTTTAGTTGTTTAACTAGTCAACGATTTGTTGAATCAATCTATGAATCGAGTGAATTTTATTTCTAGATGCCAACCAATGAATCGTAAAAGTACTCTATTGTAATGCGGTTACGCTTGGAAATTGAATGAAAATGATTGTTTTCATGCATGATTTTAGAAAAAGTTTAGAATAATATAAACAGCGACCGTCAGCTTCGGCCCGAGTTCCAATCACTTTCCAGCACGCAGCCGCCAGATGGTTCCGTGAAATCCGCGGTAATCCTAAATTTATTATCTGTTTGCGACCATTTGCTGCTGTAACGCTGCAATGCAATGCAATCCGGCAAACGCCGGTGTTGACGGTCGGAATGAATGCGCGCGAAATCCCACCAATCTGCGAGCATGTACCTACTGTGGGAGAATTTATAACCATTGCAGAATACGCAAACTGCACTGAGTTTACTGATTTTTAGGATTCAAAATACAGCGCTGCATATGATAAATTGTTTGCCTTCTAGTTAAATTAAATGATTGTCAAAATGTTTTAAGTATCATTTGTATTGTTTTGCACTATCATCAAATACTATTAGGTATTATTGAAATCAATAAAAAAGAGAAACCTAAAAACCTTATAATCTGTTTCTTATAAGTAATAGTTTGACGGCACTAGTTCAATCTGTTTTTGTTTTTTTAGTGGCGTCACGGCGCGGCGGCGTAATAAAGATTAACGATTAATTATATTACCTACCCAATCCTATCCTTATATTATTTAAGTAGTGTGCAAACTGCACAGATTTGGCACATAAGCAAATTGGATTTGGAAAATAAGCAAATTCGACCCAATAGTGCCAATAGTGTCATGATTTCTAGGATTTATCTAGCGCTAACTTGGAATATTGAAACACCGTACATCTACAATAGGGTGGAGCGTCAATGTATGGAGAAAAAAAAAGCTGTTACTATGAAGTCTGAAGGGGTACCAAAAGTTGCCTTATTCTAAGTTCATTACAATCATATATTTTATAGTTAATATTTTTTAGATCTTTAGCCCTCTACCAAGCTTCAAAGTTTTCATGATTTCAGAAGAATTAACCATTTTTGTTTTACTGTTAAAATATGAAATATTTGTATATTCTTGTAACTTGTGAATGTTTTATATAGAGTATGGTCACAATCTTATTAAATGTATATTCATATACAAATATAAAAGTTATAAGTACAAGATATTTCACTGGAAGTGCAGATAAAAAATCGTATAATGTTAAAGTTTAAGCTATTACTTGTAGTGTCTCTTTATATTATAAAACAAGATATTTCAGACCTAAATGTGATTCTAGATTATATGGAGTTATCCATAACATCATCTCAAGTCACTATCGTTGAAGTTTCAGTCACTTTTTTCACTATTTTTCACAAGATGCTAGACTGCTTTAGTGTGGCAAAGGTAGGCGGCAAAACCATCTACATTAGAGAATAAATGCCACAAAGAAGTTTATTTGCATGCATATGGCATGAAAAAACAAAGGTCTTTTCAAGTATAATTCAAACAATCGAATCACTCTATCTTTCCATCCAGTATTAGTTTCCATCACATCCTTTTGCTACGAGGTCTGCAAAATCGACTTCAGTTTTCATTGAAGATTATCATCTTCAATCAGTATGGAATCGGTTATGTATTTTCTAGTTTCTGAAGAGTAAGTGACATGTAGCATATGTTCAGCATTGTCAGAAGTAACTAAGCAACTATTATTTAGCGTTAAACAGCCATAGAGCCGCAGTTGATCTATCATACATTGCGATATAATCATAAACTTGAGCTCTGTAACAAGTTTTAGTTTCTTCGTCTTGACGAATGGAATAGCACCGAAGCTGAACTACATTTAGTTCTTGGGAGAACAGAATAGAAAACCAACACATTTAGGAGTTTCTGGGGCTAACATTTCATGGCGATCAGTCACAAAACAGATTTGGGCCTTTTGTCAAATATTTTTTCTATTATTTTACTCACATGTGGACCAACGCTGCTAACAATCATTTTCTATCATGTTTTTAATTATTACAGAATGTTATTTTCATTATATCTACTTACTTATTATTTAGAATTTACGAGTATTAGGAATCTATATGAGAACATTTAGTGATGGCAAATGTAAAAAAAAATTACGAATCATACAACTTTACAGTTTTTCTTGAAACAGTAACTTTTTTCTATACTGGGTATCATAAATAAGTCTGGTAATAATCGTAGTATATCAGTAACGATTGCTTCACACGTTAGATGGTAAAAATTGGTAGATAATCTTTTTCCTAACAACCTATGAATAAAACGGAAAAAAAATCAAAGTGATAATTTTGTGTATACCTAATCTTATGAAGGTTTAAATTACTATTAATGTACATAACGACTTTTATCCTTCAGTTTATTATGTATGTATATTAATTATTTGTTAATATTTCACACTAATAATTAAATACAGAGTCAGAAAATTAAAATGAAACTTCAAGAGTTTTTTCGATTTCTAGTAATCTTCAAGGGGTGGTAGAGGGCTAAAAGTGGGTTTGGATATTTTTTTGGTTATTTTTTTCGTAATGTATTCCTTAAGACGCAACTTTTGCGCCCCCTTCAGTATTGAAAATACAAAAAAAAAATTAACGCTCCACCCTAATCTACAATGTTGTTAATTATAGAAACCAGTCTACTGACTGGCGTGAAAGATTATCATTATCGAAAATGTACCGATAATAGTATACCATATACAAAACAAAATCGCAACACGAATCGGTTACTATGCGTTTTATGCCAGAAACATAAATATTTTATACTAATAAGTACTTAGAATTATGTTCCTAAAACTATTTCTATAGCAATACATAAAGCGATAAAGTTCTATACTGAGTTTGGCTAATGAGCATTTTGTGAGAAAGCTGCTTCAAAATATTACAGAGCTGTCTCTCACATACCCACTTTAAAATAAAAAAAACAATATTTCCACCCGATCGTGTTAGTTTGCCGTAGAGACTGAAAGTTTCTAACCTACTAACCACGGAAACTGTCAACTAAATTCCGAAACAGCCTACATAAACACGTACCACTGTGGTATTAATGACCTGCATTCGCGACGCAGATGTGTCTGCAAATCCGGGTAAGCCAGGACTTAGTCCTGCTCGTGTTGTAATCGCGATGGCACCGCTGTTGATGCCAGTACGTAATCTGTATGAGATATAGATTCATTTACACGCACACATATAAGCCAAACTTAACTACAGATGTCAACAGTCTGATATTTTGACGCTAAAATGCAGGTATGTTTGTGATACTGCCTTCTGATGGATAATACCTACCTACAGAATGTCTATTAACTACTTATCAACAAAATAATACTTTTATAACAGGTGTGCCAAATGTGTATCAAAAGATTGGGCTCAAAAATAACGCGTTTTATTGGAATGCTTCATTTTTACATAATTGCCTTTATTTGTTTTTAATTTTACATAATTTTTACGTAATTGCCATTATCTACAAATAAACTTATATTACAAATAAATAAGAATGTTAGTAGTAAAATATTATTTGTCATTTGTCTACCACGAGGGCAGCACACACCATTTCCACCTTGATATCATGTATTGAAGTCCACGTACCGTCTGGTAAAATACTGTGTTAGCATAGTAATCGCGACGGCTCCCACACTTGAATTATCGTCCGTTTTAAATACAATTGTTTCGGTTGGACGCGGGATTTGGGTTAAATAGTTGCGTTAATGTACGTGCCGGAAATAACGAGCTGTGGATTAATTGGATAATATTATGAACTAGACGTGCAAATTGATGTAAGTCAGTTTTTCATTATACTTAGAGAACTTTTAATTTTCCTATATTTTAGTTGGTCCACTATATTATAAGTATTTGACTTGTAAGCAGCAAATGTATGAAACGGAAACCTTGCACGATTTTGAAAAACAATGATTTATGTAGTCACGTGTATAAGTATAAGTATAATATATGTATAAGTGACATGTATAAATTGTACGCAACGAAGCATTATTACTACATTTTACATGGTTTTATGTGAATCAACTCATCAACATGTAATGAGGCCGCAATAGAAAGTTAATAATTGTGAATGAGTTTCCTTGAGTGAAGTGCTACGTGTGTTTAATTTCTATTCAACGCTTTTCACGAATATGAGATGCACAGTTTTATTTTTTATTATTCTGAAAAAGATTGCCATACAGGCACAGTAGCGAAAATCTTACAATAAAAATTCAGTACATCCCACCAAAAATTTCCATTTTGCCGAAACCGAAATTGCTTCTACAGAAAAGAGAGATGAAAAGAGAAATTGAATTACACCCATAGTATTCAAAGTCGAGAACTCTGTGATGTTTGTTTGTGGCAATAGAGGAAAAGTGAATACATTAGACATCGCACCCCTACGTTTCCCATCGCATATCTACAGCTAGCATACATTTCATGATCAGTAGTGCAACTCGAAACTTTCATAAGGAACTATGGATAGGGACGCATAACCGTGATAATAAAGATAATAAGAACGCATTTAGCCGAATGAATATCTATTGGCCTAGTTTACGTTACGATAGTGAAAATTATGAAAATACGAGAGGACCCGGTGAAATTCGTACCACCTAAAATGTATTTAATTTAACACTAGTCAACCTCGGTATAAGCGTTGGCGTCGGTGTAGGCGTCAGCGTCGTTATCGACGTCAGCTTCAGTATGGGCGTTGGCATCGGTAGCAGCGTTGGCGTCGGTATTGGCGTTGGCGTCAGTAGTGACGTTGGCGTCGGTATTGGCGTTGGCGTCAGTAGCGACGTTGGCGTCGGTATTGGCGTTGGCGTCAGTAGCGACGTTGGCGTCGGTATTGGCGTTGGCGTCAGTAGCGACGTTGGCGTCGGTATTGGCGTTGGCGTAAGTAGCGATGTTGGCGTCGGTATGGGCGGTGGCGTCGGTAGCGGTGTTGGCGTCGGTAGCGGCGTTGGCGTCGGTATTGGCGTTGGCGTAAGTAGCGATGTTGGCGTCGGTATGGGCGGTGGCGTCGGTAGCGGCGTTGGCGTCGGTAGCGGCGTTGGCGTCGGTAGCGGCGTTGGCGTCGGCATCGGCGTTGGCATGGGTTGGTTTGATTATGATTATTGATTGATAAATGTATATGATCGAATAAAATTTCGGACAAAATACTAACAAGAATTGTATATTGACTACGAATCCGATTCGGTGCAAGCAACAGAACTCCATAAACCACATTCAAGTTAGGTGCGATCAATTTACACTGGTTTTTGCGTGTGACGAAATTACACTGTATGGCAATCGTCTTATGGCCATGGTGAGCCAGCATCTAAATATTTTTTTTACATAATCCGGATCCGTATTCAATATCTGTTCAATAAATATCTTTTCACATCCCAATCTTATTTCGATCCAAAAATTCATGTCAAATCACTTCTCTACCTTAGTCACTGTTCCACGGTAGCATAGGTGGAAAGAATTCCTGGGCCCTTCACTTGCACTACCATGAATATTTTAGCCCCGCTTACGGCACGTAAAGTGGTGAATATGCTTTCAGGATAATAATGGCATGCTGCTTGTGAATACTTTTCGCTGTGACCTTATCTTTGATTTGCAACTTACTTCATGCAAAATGGATTTTGTGTCTGATGCGATACAGAAGTGCATCTGAGCATATTTTCTACAAAGAAACCTATAATACGAAATGTGATCGTGGCGCGTCTGAAAAATAATAACGGACAAAATGGTCGCTTTGCGCACAATTTTTTAAAGTAACTATATTATATTATGCAGCTGATCGTACAATGGAGACGTAAGATAGACAACAGTGATTAATTATAGATCTGATAAAATTATATTGAGTATTTGTTATAATTTTGATCAGCATGCGTTTTTAAATACCTAATTAAAGTATGTTTGTAACCTGAACTTTCCACTAAAATAATAAAGCTCACAGACAACGTGTCGTCTCATGGAAAAAACTCCACAGAAGTAGCCCTCGTACTTTACGAGCTAAATTGTGAGAGAAAATGTAAAATACGTATGTGCTTTGAGCCAATTAAGTCCATGTAATTAACCATTTAAATCCTATGTAATTAAGCATTTGAGGGACCTAAAGTGTTTTGCAAATAATTGCGAGGGCAGTTGTAATTTTTCTTCTTTATCCCACATTCTGTGGACTTTTAAACTTTTATTTTGTACAAACGAGTTTGTTACGTTAACGTTCCGAGTGTTTTTGCATTTTAACAAGCATTAGGTGTTCTAAAAGGCGAAGCTAAAGTACCAGCTACAGTTTGAGCAAACATTTCGTCTGTTCATTGTTATACTATGGTATAATGATAAAAGTCAATGGAGGAGTAAGAAATAATTAATATTTTCCACAAGTAAGATTACAAAACAACTTCTTTGTAAACATAACATTGCCAAAAATATTTTTACTTATGTAAGTAAATCTATCCAAGAATGGGACGATAACAACTTTACTGTTTTTATAGTATACTTCATGACATTTATAGTCAATGGAAAGAAAGGCATGTGTAAAGATTGTACAGGGTTTACTTATGTCTCGTCGATCTCTGTGTTCTGTGCGTCTTCATCGGTAATTATGTTCTACATTTTAATTATAATGTTGTTGTTACGTATCTCACAATCAAATTTACTGTTCAAAATCCACAACGACCAGGTTCGTACGTATACACCAGAACTATATAATTTGTATCCCAAATCAACATCAAAATATTATTCCAATTGATAGATAATTACAGAACGTAATTCGTAGATTTAATTTGATCATGTTTGCTTTGCTATCTGGGTTAATATGTTGAAATTATTCCCGTTAATTTGGCGCCATACAACGGCCTGTTTAATTATTCATCTCATTAGAGAAGTTTCTAGGCGTTCCTTTGTAGTGAGGTAGACTGCTGGAGCGAATGCAATACCGATAGCCTAGTTTTCAACGGCAAACTTGCGCCTCAGAAGTTTTGAGAATGTGTCGTGCCCAACTTAATGCCTTCCAATTGGGATTCAAAGATAATATATTCCGAATGCTGAATATACAAGTTCATTGCGCCTGTCAAAAACATAGCAGACAATTTCCTGTTTAATGGAAGAGAATGGGTTTAGGAAGTTTTGCGCCGTTCGAGATTATCGTAGTGAGAGATACCTAATTCGGGATAATCAACGTTAGGCCGGTTTTCGTGATTAAGTTTCTAAGAACCGAGAGTAGATTAGTTTGTTGCTTATGCCACTGTTCAGAGACTGGCAGATTGCACGCACATTCAAAGTTCGAAACTACTTTAAATGCAGCGTTTCATCTAAATATAGACACAGATAAAATAGAATGAGCAAGTCCATGCACATTTCAATCAAAAGCTAAGCGCGCCGTCACAGCGCAGACAAGCATAACGAATCGCGCGTCGAACGCAGGCAGGCCCTGGCCTGCGGGTAGGCGTAGTCTGGCCTGATGGTCTAATATCGACGTAAAAGATCGATATAAAATTGGACTTCTTTTCGTATCGATAGTAATTATGAAAAAAAAATGCTCTTGGTTACAAACTCGAGATAGATGAGACGTTACGCCAACCACGTATCTAATACTAATCTTGACTATGATTTAAGTATATAAGTTTTGTTAACTAATAAGCGAACTATTATTATGCCGCTATAAGGACAATAGGTACTCTACAAATTTGACCGAGATCGACTGATGTCAAAAGTACCTACCTAATTATTGGTTAAGATGTTTTAAAATGTATCTTTATCAATATACAAAAGTTTTTGGAATACAAAAAAGACGACAATTTTTTTCTACAGAATAGGTGCTTAGTACGTTTCCATTTCCAAAACTTCACGAAATATACTAATTTAGTCTTAAATTAAACCGGCGATTCACATCAGTACCCAAAACATCGATGATCGCGATCATCCCTCGGCCCAGACCGTGACGAGGGGAGCGTCACAAGCATCGCACCGGATTAACTCACTTCTGTTTATAGCAAACCATTTTGTGTTGATAGTGGGGAAATATCCAAACTAGTTCTTCTTCCAAACTATTATCGGGTTATTAGCCAGCTGAACATACGCGAGTCCAGTTGCTCGAACTCAAAATTAGTATCATTTTTATTCCGTAATCTGAACACGCTAAGATTTTTGCGTGCCCAGATAAATAATCTAAAGCTTTTTTTTTTATTTGGACGTCTTATTTTATGACCAGTGATTTTGCTGGCCACAAACCCCTTCAGACTATACGTTACATAATATAAAAAATAGATTAATTATTATTATTACGAGTAACCTATGTTCTATGCATATAAACACTAACAGTATATTGATGTCTGGTACTGTATATACGCAATTTGAAACAATTTATTGTTAGTGTACATAACTATTTCGTAATCTGTGGTGTACCTACCTACTATATTTCAGCTATAATTTAGGAGTATTAAATTAATCAATCTATTGCTTCGGTCTGATCTTCGTAGCAACTTAAAATTTCCAACTGGATCTGAAGCATAGTAAAAAACGGTTCAGAATCATGTAATCAAACGATTGTATACAGTTACAGCCGTATTGCTTTGATACATGGTTTTGGTCGTGGTCAAAGTCAAAGTCAAAGTCAAAGTCAAAGCATTTATTGTAAATAGGCAATTAAATCGCACTTTTACAAGTCAAACAAAAGTGGGCTCTGATACTATTAGCTACGAGTATATTTCTACAATCCCGTGGCATTCCCCCAGCTGTGGCGTGCCGATAACACTGCGTGACACCACGTTACGTCATTTGTCACGTCAAACCCTGTTGTTCTTTTTTATTAATTGATTACATATCATACATTGCTATCTTTATAACATTTTAAACATACCTAATAAGCTTTACATCCTTGCACATAATGAAAAAGCTGGCATAAAATTAGACAAAAAGAAAGCAAATGACCTCGTTCTGTGCTAGTGCTCTGTGCTGGTCCATTATAATTAATATCACTCATTTCCGGACACGATAATAAAAAATAAAAGATATAATACAAATAGACGAAAGAAACAGATTTTTATTATTGACTGGCAGGATCCATGGCGAAGCATACGATTGATTAAACTTGAATTTTCTCAGGTCCTTCCCAAAAAAAAACGTGCACCGAACCAGCAGAATAAGACTAGGTATAGTTGAATTATGTTCAAAATATTACTATTATCATGGGGTGTGGCACGCTGGTATAGTAGCTGTGGCTCGGCGATAACGATGCTTGACACCTGCAGATCATTTGTCTCGACACGCTTTGTTGTTCTTTCCGCGATATTGAACTTGTTTGCTTACATTCCATCCATGTCGCGTCTCTACAGTCTATACTCTATATATAGCCTTTCGGCTCTTACCCGCTGCTTTGTGGACAAATTGCTCTGATTTTGTAAGGGGTTGGCGTGCAAGGGTTACGGTTTAATACCGGTCAGATTAGTCTTGTATTCAATTGAGGGTTGTAATTAATTTACAACGTATATAAAAAGGTTTGCTGTTCTGTAATGCGGCAATAAGTTAGGTTATTGGGTTTCACAGTTCAATTAAAAATATTAAAATAAATCGTATTTATTAAATTGAAAAGTCAATTCATTTGTTAATGGCTTTTATGTCTAAATAGTTGAATAGCTTTAGTTAACATTTTACTAATAATGTAGGGGTTTTATTTAAATCCTTATAGATATTTAACGTGGTGGATATATTTTGTTTCGGGAATATAGATATAAGTAGATTACACAAAAACCACAGACTATTGAAAATACTAGTTAGGAAACTAACAAAATACAAGTACGCACACAGCTGAAGCGAACAGACAGTAGTTAAATTAATTAATATTATACTATTATAGTAAGCTCAATTTAGTATTGTTTTGGGCGTATTTCAACAGATTTTTGTATCATTTGAGTGAATGAATCAAAGTTAATTAATTTGCAAAACAATCCAAGAAACAGAAAAGCGTTTTTACCGACTTTTCAATTCCGTTACTTAACTCGTAGTATTTAAAAATGTTCCGCTCGAATTTCTAAAAGTAATTTTAACAGCCATTTGCAAAGTAAATCTTGGGTAGGTAGGTAATTAAAAATCCAAATGAGATTTACTTATCGCAAATAAATAATTTCAAATGGAAACGAAAGCTTTTACATCTCTTGTAAATTAACATGTAAATTAAGAGTCGAGAGTTGGTAAATGGGTTTTTTCTTTGGCCTCTTAACATTGGTCCCCTCTACTGTCTAAACATTGGATAGGACTGTTCAAGTTTGCTAATTTGCTTTTATGTATGACCTTTTCGTTAACAAAGTTTGCATTCGTGGAAAATCATTATTAACGTTACAACCTATGTAATCATTTTCTACATTTTACGTTTTGTGATTATGTGGCATCTAAATTCTAAGACTACTTTCATCCTATTGCTTCCTTGTTAACGTATTCATTGTCAAGTAATTAATATTAGCTAGATACATAGACCAATGACTGGCTCAGTTCGTTAACAAGATGATACAATGATTTTCCTGAGGTAGCAAGTTCAATCCCGCTGTTTTGTACTTTTTACGCTGTGCCTCTACAAAACACAACTCACGAACATAATCATTTAGTTGTTACGTGATATAAAAAGAGACAACGTAACTTCAACGTACAGTTATGTTGTCTCATACTGCTTTATTAAGTAGATAGATAACTGCAAATAGATTTATCAACTGCGATTTCGACAAGCAAGTAACCCCCAGTTTCTAGAACGTTTGTTAGCTTTGACAATAGATTAAAACTATCGTTGTCCCTATCTGACACTAAGCAAATGACAAGGACGGCAATATAATTAATCTGCAGTCAAAGTGGGTTGACGTTTCAGAAACCGAGTGTAAGAGTAGTTTCGTGCGTAAATCACCAAATCTGAACAAGGTCTAAACGCAGAACAATTTAGCACCCCCGGGTTCTGAATCGATAAGCTTGACGCTTGACACTTGGAAAGTAGCGGGTTCCCGCATGCCATTTGTCAACCGGAAGCGACGCTACATTATCTTGCTCAAGCCAACGCAGACTGACGCGTCTGATATTTACTTTAGACTTTACGTTATGTGATAGCTTAATTTACTGTAGATTAACTTTTTTTCACTAAGACATTTTTTCACTAAGAAATGGAATGATCGAGTTACCTTGTTATGCTTTATAATAGTCTCCCTTAGGAGGAACGTAATATTATAATAATTATTAGACGAGTAAGTTAAAATGTGTCTACCTACGTAAACAAGTACGTATACCTACTAATACCCAACTTATAAGGCGCGTCGTGAATCTTCGTTCGCGCAGAAAAGAAAGTATGGTCCGAAGATTAACGAAAGAATGCTTAAAACTTACAATCAACCTAAGATCACTATTATAAGGTTCATAATACACTGCAGCTGTTAGTTCCATCTCACTCTAAGCTCGCTAAGATGGCGGCGGCTGCCGACCAATAGCGGTCAATAGCATTTCCCGCGCTTTGAAAATTCATCTTCTGCGCAGGTACATCGGTAAGCCATATCAGTTGGGTAATACTGTAAAATATTATTAACAAAACGCAAATACCGTAGTATTTTCTGCTCAAAAGTTGTCCCATCCCTAATTTGAAATACAAACATAGAAGTCACCTAGTTCATCAACAATTAGAGAATTACACAGTTCTACTAACCTGAAATTTTAACAGCACCTATCATTAGCATCATGATTTATGTTCCACCCTTTGCAATAACAAATTACCTTCTTACCAAACTGCCTTATCAGTTTTGCGATAAAAACTTCAGAGACACCGCACCCGCTGCGGTCGCTCTGACAAATTAAATTCCTTCCTCTTGAAGAAGCAGTCAAATACATCAGACGTGAATGGTTTGAGCTCAACAAAGTTTCTTATTCGTACCTGCTTTTATTGGATATCGCGTATCCTTCCTTTGTTGGGATCAGCGAGTTGAATTTTATTTAATAACTGAACGGTTCCAACCACCAATCATCACAACAATCCGTTGTTTTAAAAAAGTTCCTACGTATAAAATATCACATCCAGTTTCTTTGTTAACGATCATTACCCACCCAATGTGACAGATCTAGACCATTGTATATTAGCCAGGTACACAATCACCAACGTGCACAAAGTCAGTAAAAACATGGTTTTTGCTGTACTGAAAATTAACAGTCAAATATAAACACTTTTACAATTCATTCCAAAAATACCTTCTGAAAATAAAAGACAATTTTCTTCCACAGATAGGTACAGCACCTAAAAGGAAAAGTGCCTCGCAAAAAAGGTTTCGCAAATGCAATACCGATAAGTCATGCAAACGCCGCGACATCACGAGTCACGTTGTTGTACCACAATGAATATTAACACTCGAATAACGCGCAATAGTCCCGTGAAGATAAATTTATCCGCGTGTCGGGAAATGGACCATTTTTCACGGCACCTAACGCTAGGTGACACACGAACGTGAAGGTGGCGCAGTGAAACAAAAGAAGTGCGTTATGTCACGGCAATTGTCGAAAACCCGCACCCCGTGAGTTCACCTACTTTGCCTATGCCGGAAAGCTGCGAACGCTGATGAAACGTATTCCATACTATGTATAGTATAGTGCCTAGTAGTATGTTTCATTGAAAATCCATTGGAACCAAATCGAGCTGTCTTATCGTTAACTTGAAAGTTTGACAACTTCTCAGTGACGATGTAGACTACTGCATTATATAAAAAATTCATTTTTAATCATCGTGTAGTACCGAATGAGTATAACAATCACCTTGCAGCAGCACCGAATGAGTTAATATTCTCAACTGCCCCGGGGGCAATTGGGAATTATATTGTTTTTATTTATCCTACTGCGTTTAGTTTGCTACAACCTAAGGCAAGGTGTCACACGCGAACTGCGAAGATGCCGTTACTTACGAACGACGTGAGAGGAATACAACAAGTATGAAACACGTGCGCCGCCGAATTAGCTTTGGTGCTTTCTTTATATTGGTGTTTGTTGTTTCATTACGGGAATCAACAGGCGAAGGGCCCCCAGACGGTTATGATAGTGTTTATTGCGAAAGTGAACGAATTTTCTACTGAGTGAAGAGGGTGGGAGGGCAGACTCGCAATACAATATAATATTATTTTTTTTAACACCATATTATATAGACAACCATGTAAAAGGTTTGTAGAAACGTGAACTTGTAAACGTGTGTGGTTTATTTGTAAATTTGCGTGTCTGAGACTTATGTGAGACGAGACTAGCGCCGCCCCGCGGTTTCACCCGCGTTACTTATACAACACCTATAGCTATTTGAAAGATTGGCGTAACTTTTTTATTTGTTACCGATTGACATGTCAAAAACAAAGACTAAATGTGAAGCTTACCACAATAATATATTAGTCAAAACCACATCTAAATCGGATAAGCCGTTTCTGAGATTAGCGTGCACAAACGCACAGGCAAAGTCAAACAGATAAACAGACATACATTCTAATAATCATTGTTTTTCATATAATGTCTTCCGTGTACAGACAGCGATCCGTTACATTTTTATTATATGTATAGATAATGAAAGTGAGCTTCTGCTTACAAAACATGTAGGTCTCTTATTTTCAAGGCTCGAACCAGTAATTTTTCCTTGCGATAAATTGTGGTACTAAAAAAAAATTTAGGTATATACCTACGTCTACATATCGTATACATATTTTCACAGTTTTAAGCTAAATTACAGAATAAATATATTTTTTCCTGTTTTTGGTCACCCTATCATACACTTATGGCCACTTAAGAGGTTTTCTTTATTTTTCCTTAGCCTTTTACCTTTTTTTTCAAGAAAAATAGCGCAATTACGCTATTACTCATGAAATATTATCTCGCCTCCACACACGACTGAAAGAGCTTAATAACACTAGAGATGTTCCTATCCGGTTCAACCTAGTATGTAGGTACTACTATTTATATCATGTTTAAAAAATATTATGAACAAAGGCATCATTGAGACAATCAACAAAGTATACTATAGTATTATCTGTACAATTTATCCTACTAATATTATCAAAGTTTGTGAGTGTGTCGAAGTGTTTTTGTATATCTGTGACTGTTACTTCTTCACGCTCAAATGGCTGGACCATTGACGTCATAATTTTTTTATTTTTTTATTTATTTGTTTATTAACACGGTGATAAACCATGACATAATGATATATAGTCTTCTATCTTATGTGGCTGCGCTGTGCCGCGATTCTTAGTATACCTTGTCCATGGCAGTTTTACTTCCTGAATAACTATCAAAAGCTATTAAAACTTGGCAGTCGGCTGAACCGCTGCCGAGCACCTCTCTAGCGAGTGCGCTAAATCGCTAACTGTTATTACAGGTCCGAATACAATAGGTGACAAAGCGAATGTTTCACGGTTGATATCGCCGCGCTGTGGTTACAGCTATCGTTTGAAATAATATGCATTACCGGCTGCGGCGGGCACTGAAAATATTGTCGTTACGTTCATTTTAATCTCGTTGGAGTTGCTAATTAAGTTTTAATAAAGGAATCGGTACTGTAATGTTAACGTGTGCCGTTGCGTGTTAATTTTTAATGAAATTGACTTTTCTTTTTTGTTCCAGGTATTATAAGTATAATTCAATTATTAAAATTACAGAAATTCAATACGGTGCATACGAGTATGTTAGTTTCGTGTGAGTTCTGTTTATCCGTTTGGCTATGTATGATAATAAGATAACACACTTTTTTTTAATGCTAAACTACAATGCTATATAGTCCAGTATTTACTCGATAGGTACCTACAAACAATGTCGCCAGCGCAGACACCATATCGTAAATCGACGCAAACACCAAAAAACCACATCAATAGCCCCTGAGTTCAACTTGCGTGTAAACAACCTCTTAAACGCCTCCATCTCACATCATTTCCTGTCATCAGAGACGAAACACGACAAACTGTACAAAATATTAGTTTACGTAAAAATTTTTTTTTTCGAATAATACTTTTATTTTATTTCAACAAATCATTTGGTAATATAAAACAAAATGAAAACTAAAAACTAAACGTAAATAAAACTTATCGAATAGGCCGCTACCAGTGGGCAACGTTCCCAAAATGCTGGCTGCATTGCCACGTTGTATGGCAATGCTCAATCTTTGACCAATTTACGTAATATTTACTTGCAATTTCATAAGACTACCATTTAAGTTAGTCCAACAAAAACTTCCAAAGGTTATAATTGGCCGTAAACAGATTTTTATATTACAAACCGCATTGTTTCCCGCCGTTATTTAATTCAGGAAAAAAGACCCTCGCAAATATTTTAAACCGATGACAAAGGCAATGCACTGAAAATGTCATGCGACCGCAACGCAAAACCAATTAACCGTATATCTGCCTATAATTTCTGTCTAGTGATGTGGCGATGTAAAATAAGTGGGTATCGATACTTTGGTCCATAATCAATAAGTACTATATCATAGTCACCATACTTACTAAAAAGTGAATTTTGCTCGCTAAACTTCACTAAATAATAGGTTTACAAAGTTTCATGTCATTTCATCGTACAATCAGCAACAAATATCTGCATGCATATATTATGAATATATCAAATCAAAATATAGCTTTCCGTATGCAAAATATGTATATCTTGGAGATGATATTATAGCAAATTAAGAAATTGGACAATATCTAAATTGTCAAATTTCTTAATTTGCTATAATATTATTTTTATTATCATTAAAAGCTTTTAGTTTTTCCAAGCAACATGTCACGTTCATCTATACTTTTATCTCCGACTGTAGGTAGGTGGGTACGTCAACAATCAATCTCAGATTCCAAAATCTAAAAAAAACATCAGTAGTGTACGTCTCTCAATCACATCGGGATCAATCAGTTATCCTGATCACACATTACTTCTTCTTCTTTGTAAAAAGCGAAGCCAAACATATCGATACTTTCATATCCCTACCCTAAGGTGCTAGGGTAGTACCTACCACACCATGCGGAAATATGACAAAAATCGCATGGAGACCAGACGACGCTAATTCAATTGTCGCCGGTCAGGACTGATCAGTGTTAGGCAGATCAACGTGAAATCTGATATTTGCCGGGGACAGCCAATCTTCTTCCCGGACTAATGGATGAGGGGAGAATGCAATTATTCATACTAATGACGCGTATGGTGTTTTGTCAGTGGTGGTGTCATATACCAGTGACATCAACGGTAAATTATGGTCACCAATATGGTGGACTAAAAATTGTTTTGTTCAATTATTAAGAATAGTAAGTACAGGTACATAATCATATTATTATGTACTATAGTAAAAGCTGTGAAATATTTTTTATCGGTAGACAGAGCATGGGACTCCTCACTTTAAACTTTAAGGTGATGATAATATTATAACTAATGATATCGAAATCACCGATGACTTTAAAACATAAGTAGAAAGAATGGATGATGTTCACAACTCGGTATCAGTTTTGTACTGAATACCTCATAACTTCAAAGGTAGGATTTGGGTCAATACATAACTTATATAGTAATATATATATATATATTGGATTGGAAAATCGTGAACCCCTTCCCCACAATATTTTTAAGTAATATTATATCCCTAGTTAATTTATCCCACTACAATATTATTTTGCAATTAACTACTTTAAATTCCAATGGCATTTTTAATAGTGAATACGAAATTCAACGTTATTTAACGTAGAGTGCTGATAATTACTTTCAAATACTTAACGAATTAAAGTCGGATTTGCAATTAACTGGAGGGCACACACTCATTTTGTCAACTGATTTATCAGTAAAACTTTGTGCATATAGGTTATTTTATTTTAATTGAAGTTATCATCGAATGAAATAAATTGCTTTTTGAATTCGCAAAATTGTTTTAATGAAGTAAAACAGACGCAAATTTTCACAATCATGTTGTGTACCGAATAATATCCAGATTTATCGTTATGGTTATATCCTTTATTAAATAATTATGGTGGATAGTATTGACATTATAAAAAAGCGGTGGTAGCCTAGTGGGCGAACGTCCGCCTTCGAAAACGGAGGTGGCGAGTTCAAATCCCAGTGCGGGCACGTACCAATGTGTTTCTTGTTAAAACATATGTACGTAATTATCACTCGCTTTTCGGTGAAGGAAAACATCGTGAGGAAACCAACATGCCCGAGAATTCATTCGGAGGCATGTTATCCACCAATCCGGACTAGGCCCCCGTGGTGGATTATGGCCTAACCCTCCTCACGATAGTGAGGGGAGGCCTTTGCCCAGCAGTGGGACAGTTACAGGCTGAATTATTATTATTATTATTATATTAGTATTGACATTTATCTCTACAAAAATCTAAAAAAAGAAGTGAAAACAAAATTAAACCTAAACTGAAAATTCTAATCTACGGAGGAGTCTACGAGATTTGTTGCCGAGAACACTGGCTCATTTCTGCGTAGAAATCCATATCTAAATCACAATAGTGATAGAGTTTTGCCTAAATAAAATGGCCGGTTTTCCCCAGTCTAGTAGGGAGACTGTGATTATTTGCCTGCAGTGCTCTTATCTGCTCCGTACGCGTCATTTCACAGTGATGCATCAGCTCATGGCGCACGATCAGGCTGTAACGTCAATTCCATGATTTCCGATTGTTTGTATGTCTGTTCTTCTTGTTGACAGTAGCTGACTACAATACAAACAACGCTCGTCAGAAGATATATTCGGTGGTTCAATTTGAGGCTTTGTCTTTGCAATTTAATTGAACAATCAAATGATTTCAGCATGGGGGTATTATGTTATACTCGGTAGGTACCTACTTGGTGTGTTATTATTTTTTACCATTCCAAAGCTTATGAAATATTCCCACCATTCAATATTTCTTTTGTATATATATAAAAATATTTTTTTTGAATAAATGAAACAAACATACAAAATAACATATTATTTACCAAAAAGCTAGCACCTAAATAAACAGAAATAGGTAAACCGAATAATAATTTGCTACGCATTTTGTTGTTTCTGGATTTACGACCAACACTCGCTCAGATTATGAAATGTGACAGCTACATGGTATATATTCTAAGTTACAGCCTAAGGCAACTGCCAAGTAGATTGTGAAAGTGGCTAAGACAACAATTTGCATAGAAGTGGAATAATATCTTCTTTTTAATGGTTATGATCCGAATACAACACTGTATAAGACCGTTATAATATAATGTGTACTCGTACTATGAACAACATTTTTCTGCGAAAAATAATTATTAGCATAAGGCATAATAATTATTAGCATAGTATTTAGGCAATCAGAAAGTATAAAAGCCATGTTTATAATAATATCATAAAGAAATAGAAATACGCGAATTTTACAATACCTATGAAAGTAAATCAGCAAAATGCTACGACACGGTTTACTATGAATTGATGAGCTATAATAGATATAATTTATGTTCATCACTCCCTATCAGCTCACTGCTTAGAAACTCGCACTAGGCACATGGATCTCCCCTCGCTTTCGTGAGAAGGATTAGGCCATAATCTACTACGGGGGCTCTAGATACTTATAGTAATTGTCAAAAATTAATTTAAGCATCGAGTTTCTTCATAAATTTTTTTTTCTTGATTTTGCTATAGCTTTGTATGGTAGGTATACCATCATCTCCCGACTACCAGAGTAAGAGCCGACTTTCCCAACAGCCAACAGAGTCTGTCAAAAACAGTTATATCATGTTCTTCCGAAACTCAATGAAATTGAATTTCTACAACGGCCTGTCTATACATTTACTCCAAGTTAGTGGAACAAAGTCCAAGCCGTAACACGACAAAGTAAGTGATTGCTCCCCGCGACGGCTACAAACCGAGGGATTTCACATGTCAATTGGAATGAGAGCTGTGCGTGCGAGCAGAAAACTCGATTCGCAAGCGCTGAGGGAGCAGACGTATCACTGAGTGTCACCAGCAGTTAATGCCGCTGAATGCAACTGTATCCATCCAATTGTGTACGAGCTTTTGACCGCAGGACTTCGGTCGTTATTCATCGTCAATTTTACGAGAAACAGGACTGATAAGTATTGTGCTATTTTTGTTGGAATTCTTTTTGCGTAGTATCCATGGTTAAAAGTGGTTCAACATTTAATATAATTAATAAAACGAAACAATCAGTCCATGAGCTGATGAAAGTCTTATTTATAAAAAAAAACAATCATTTCGTACCACTTACTCCAGCACTGCATTCTGCATTTGTTTTTGTTACTTACTTTTAACTTTTTACGCTTGGAAAAAAGATATTATCTTTTCTTTCTTAATATTATTACGCGTCCTGTTGTTTGTCCGCGATGAACTCCTAAACTTCTTAACTGATTTTAATCAAATTTTCACACCGTGGGCAGTTTGATCTAACATAAAAGATAGGATAGCTTACATATTAATTTATAGTTGCAATAACAAAAACCTTAGCCACAGCAAAACATAGTTACAAATTAAACAAACACAATACAATAGGTAAAGCCACAATGAATACACATAATAGGCAATAGTACGCAGCATAGAAACATGCTCTCTAAGTAAAGGGAATTGCCCTAACTTCCAACGAGAACCCTTCCTCTGCAGGTTGTTAGCTAACAAGAGTAACAAGATTACTTCTCCCTGTACAAGTCTGGCTTAAACTATTAACCGCTGCGAAATTGTATATATTATGTCAGTACGGTATTGTGTCTTATCTGGTCCAGTGAGGACATTTTGGGGTTAGTAATAATAATAATATAATAATAATTCAGCCTGTAACTGTCCCACTGCTGGGCAAAGGCCTCCCCTCACTATCGTGAGGAGGGTTAGGCCATAATCCACCATTGGGGTTAGTATCTTATAAAATTAAAATCAGCTATGTGCCCCGCGGTTTCGCCCGTATTGCACCGGGAGTGAAACCTAGTTGTAAAATAAAAGTAGCTCTTGGGCGTCTCACTATATCTACACTGCCACCAAATGCCGGCACTATACCTTATTTCATAAACAACAAACAGCAAGAAGCTAACAAACGTAAACAATTTCAATAGCAGACTTCCAATACGACCGCGAAGATTGATCCACCGGCAAACAAAGCCTAACTTTAACTATCCCAACTGACAACTTTGTAAACTTGTCAAGCAAACCGACACGCCTTACTACAAGGGCCACACTCAGTACTAATGATCAGAATTTCGAAGGAATCTGAGGAGTAGAGTATTAATTTGATCAAGTAATGCTGTCAAAGTTCGTAGCGTTATCTAAACTCTTGGGCGAGACCTAGATTAAGCGCTATAGTGGAAATTGAGAGATTTCAAGTCGTTAGTTGTAGACTTCCGTAGCGCGTAGCAATTAACTCTTATGCCAGATACATGCTACAACATGCACATTTTTGATAACGTAGTAATTTATAAGCTACGCGTTAAGCGCGTTACTAATTCTAGACTAAGCTATTAAGCGTATATTTTTGCGTGGTGGCGTTCTAGATTGGACCACTCAATACCATTGGGCACGTTATGCTTCGCACCTATGTGCGGTAGCAGAAACGCTACGCTAAAAACTTCGGCAGCTAGAGGTATTTAGTCTTGATGCAATTTGATTGGTGCAAATTTTTTGTTTGATAAATAAAAATTATGTTTATGCTTTAAAACTTCTGATTCTCCTCTCATGTATGGTACGAATTATTTTTAGTTCATGGCTGGCCAGTGTATGTTTAGGCTCTACAAGCCCGTGTCAGATGGACAGACAGACAGCGTAGCCAGATAAATAGGGTTCCATGTAACCTTCGGGTCCAAATCCCTAAAAAGTAAAAGAAAAAGGTAGTACGTTACTTGTATATCATAAACTTTTTAGATACCTACTTGAAATAACCTCAGTACAATCGATTTCAGACTTCTGTAAACTTTGCTGTTAACGAAATAGCTGAATTATTATTTGCATAATATCTATTAAGTAGTTCTATGAGAGCCTTCACAAATTATTTGTTTGTAAATATTAACATCGTTTAAGCCTGCGTTGTAGATTATTAAGAGCAGTTTAATTCATTAAGTTTAGAGGCTTTCTGTCTGGTTTATGTCTAGTCATCAATTTGTTTTAGTGCCTCCTTAATTAATGGGTTCGGTTTATATTTTAGTGGATCAAAGTACGACCTTTTGTTTAATTTTTTAACTAGCCTGGTCACTTACTTTAGAACAAATGGTTGGTATGATGGTAAGGTAAGATTTAATAAGAAATATTTTTAGAAGCCTGATTATTATAAGAAAATTTTGTATTTCATCGCTCATACATAATAATCGTTTCAAAGTCAAGCAATACAAAGTCAGTATAGCTAACCTTACACAATGTAGTTTAACAAGAACCAAATCATAAACGTTAAAGTTTACATACTTATAACTTTCAGCCCTTCGCGATATTAGTAAATTACAGTTTCGCGTATTCTAATTTATAATACAATGTACCACTTACAAATTTTAATGTACTTTACAACGTACAAGACATCAGGAGTGAGGCCTGCGCGTCTCATTACTCCGAAAAAAAAATATAGACAGAGGAAAAACTCCGAGTTAAAGCTCCATTCATCGTACATCCTAACACTTTATTACAAACATAGACAGAATTTATTACAATAGGGCGCCTGCAGCCACAGCCCAGACCGCGACTGCTCATCGAGCCTCCGGCAGTCTGGGCGACTGCTTCATTTGAATACTCCCAGACCTTTTCATTTAACCGGTTGATACTAGCAGTTTTAGAATAAGTGCATGAAACTTTGGTATTGTTAAAACAGTGCCTTATTATTGAGATTCGTAAGTCACTAATAATTTCACTCACTCACCTATACTAACTTCAATTACAAAAAAATACAACATAAAATATCAAAACTTATAACTAAAGGCTGAACTAACATAAAAATGAATGATTTTTGCACCTCGCTTTTCACATCGGTAGCCAGAAACATATTACCGGCACACCTACGCTCTCCCATTTAATATAAACTCAATTAACTAATGCATCATGGGAGCGCAAACGTATTTGGTATTTCAATTAAAATGTATGTGTACGTATCTAAAAAAGTACTGCGTGTCACTCAGCCGATATAACAACATGTTTCAGTGCAGGGAAACTTTTCAATTGGCATAAAGTTCGCGTGGCGGGCGCCTGATCAAATTATTACGATGTTGCGGCACCGACCTACCGCGTCAGAGTTGTGTCTAGTGATGTGAAAGTCTAGGTCACGATAGATTTGGGATTCGAATCTATTTTCTACTTCAACCACATAATTATATCGATAGGTAGTAATTACCTACCAAAAAATGAACAGTATTTCTCTGGTTCGAAACATGAAATTTCGATGTTCGCTATTAAGGGCGGGTACATAGACAGCTTCCATAAAATGGGCTGTTTTTTGTCAAAAAGTTAAGCCGTAATTACAAATATTTATAAGCCAGAAAAAATACAGTGTATAGCCAAGTGTTTCAGTTAGCTAATAAATCAATAATATTGGACTAAAGTTGTCTAGTATCTTGAGAAAAAAATTCACGAGAAAGGACCCGAAAAAAATCTTTCGTCACATAATGCTCAACATTTTCAGCGACAACTATCATATTTTTTGGAACCATAAAAAAGGCAATTTTATTTTCCAATGAAATTTGAATTTTCCAATGAACTGAATCGATTCTGTTCTTCTAAATCAATAAAAACGACGAGAATATTATCAGTTTGAGCGCGTACTAGGCGGCTCAGTACCCGCTACGGCGTTTCAGAGAGAGGACGTATGTCGCTGTTCCTCAAATTTTCTCGTCGAATTTACTGTTTGTTCTCCAAAAAAATAAAGCAAATAGAATCTTTACATGGTATACAACTGGTTTATTTACTTAGTTACCGTAAATGACTTCCTTGGACGATTACTAAACTTTTATTATAACCTATAATACTTTGTAGTAATTCTCCATTGTGTGTAAAGAATAATGGCTAATATGACTATTCTTGCACCACCTGTAACTGAAATTAGCAGCAAAAACGTGTTTTTAGATTGTTCACTTAAATAAAACTAGGATTTCTTGTGATAGTTTGGAGTTAATCAAAGGAGCAGATTATGATTGTATTTTAAAATGAAGATGTAGTGAACTTCCGTTTTCCATAATGGCGGATCTGGCGGATGCATATTCTGACGTTTTATTTTTTGCACACTTCCAGTAATCTTTCTGCTCAGCTATGAGCCAGTTTTTTCAATGTTTTTGCTTCACACGATTTGTGCATTTAGTCATTGTCAAATATTATACTGTAAATTCGAAAGTAACTCAGTTTCTCTGTTTGTCTGTTTATTTGTTTGTTTGTTACTTTTTATGGCTAAACGGCTGAACCGATTTCGATGAAATTTGGTATAGAGAGACAAAAAAAGAAAATTAAATTTGGTATATGGGAGAAGGAAAGATGAGGACCTCGGGAGATGTCCCGAGGTCCTCATTTCCCCATCGGGAGATGGAGAGCTGGAGAGATGAGGAGATGGGAGATCGGAGATGGATGAGATGAGATATTGGGAGTTGGGGGAAAAAGCGATGAGGAAATAGGAAGATAGAGATGTTTTAGAGATATTGACAGAGACGTGACGTGCCCGTTTGATTTACAATAGCATACAAAGTTCACGCATATTGTGTTCTTACTAGCTGGATTCAATTTAAATGCAGACGAAGTCGCGGGTAACAGCTAGTATTCCATATTTTCACAACCTCGTGGTAAAGTAAATTTACAGTCATAGTCACGATTCAGTAAACTTTACTGAAACAAGCTTTTACGCGTGACTTCATCCGTATATGAAAAAGCAACTGTTTAGAAAATAAATATTGAAGTCTTTGTATCTCTATCCCTGTCCCTGTCCCTTTCCCTTTCCCTATCCTTAGTCTTAACCTTTATATTTTATCAAGAGCCTAAAATAATGAAATGTCAGATCACCTACTTGAGAAATTATGAATTGCCCATATCACTTCAACTGCTATTTATTTGGATTCTAAGATCCTTATTTTTCTGACGAAAAATAGCCTATACCTATCTCATAGGTCCAATCTTGGTCAAGATTGGTTCAACCGTTTAGACGTGAAAGGATGGCAAAACTAAAAAAAAAACCAACAAACACACACACACAGTTTCGCATTTATATGAACTTAGTACGGATGCCTGACACTGGCTAATGCACAAATCTTTTACTCCGTCATTGTCATTGTCAAAATATATATCAAAAAGAAAATTATGGAAGTGGACTAAAGAGGATGTATCAAATGGACTTGACAAACGCGCATACCAGAAAGGACCAACACTAAATAAATTTAATACGACTTATTTAGGTGTGACTCCAATCATTCGTGCGGCATTCTAAATTTGATAGGATTATAGTCAAGTAGGTAATAATTTATGTAATGCTGGCGGTAATGTTGGTGCTTGGTGCGTACGCCGACAAAGATAAAACATTTAATTAATACATTACGATATTTACCTACTACAGATTGCGTTTATTTTTCATTGTAACAAACTACTTATATATTATATACACCAAAACAAAAATTATACACACAATGTTTCCCGGCAGCGGGTTTCGAAACGACGTCTTTAGGAACGGAACGTAACATCTCAGACCGCTCGGCCAATCTGACATGTCATTACTATGTCGAAATAATTGAATGCTTCAGACTAAAGCCTACGTAGTAACTATGTAGTAATCTGTGCTAAGGCCACGTGATGCCGTTAGTAAGAGTATAATATTATGAATTAGCGTTTTCGAGTTGCCGTGAGCGCGGAGCCAGCGTGGCGCGCGGCCTGGCCGGGTAACTTTCATCTTCTAAAATACATGAATCGCTCCTATATTAGCGCCTTAAGGAAATTACAGGAGTTCGAATTGACGCAACTGACTAAAAAGTTTCCATAATTTGAATCATTAGTGTACTTTTTTTAAGATTTTATTTTGAGGTTTTTGCCATTATTCATTTGCTGGTTGAAGAGGCAACCAAATAAGAAGAGCCATTAAAATGAAGCTTAAGAATACCATAGTAAATACAGAAAAAACATAAATTAACTGCTTCCAAATAGTGGCTCAAAACTCGATAATTTCACATCACTGCTCAGTGCTCGCGCTACACAGAACCAAAAAATCGTATTTGCCACCCATTGACACAGAAGCTGCAACCTTCTCGTTATAATTCAAGACGTTGAAGTCCAAAGTGTGAACATGATACGCTCACCTCGAGGCCTCAAAGTTTGCAGTCTCCAAAGTTGACAGGAATGATTACATACTGTGTGGGAACTTCTTAATAAGTCTTCACAACATTTGCATCGACGGGGATGGCGAGGCTTCCACTGAAACGTAAGCTAGGTTACTTCTTGCGCCAAGTTTGTTTGTTGGTTGTGTGGTGTATTCTTAGTTTGAAAGTTGAAAATGTTGACGTTTAATTATTAGCATGTTTACTTTTTAAAGTGTTTCTACGATGAATATCGTCGATAATACCGCAACGGTAGTGAAACTAAATATTTGCATGATCTTCAAAGACGGGTCGTGCTAACAGTCTCTACAAATTAAAAACGTAAGTTTCGTCAGCTGAGTTTTTACGAATTATCTATAGACCAATGCTCTGTTTAAAGTTGTGCCTGTGACCATATTTGAGTATCAATTATTTATATACAGATCTCCGCTTAAGTCTAAGATCAAGTTGATAATCCAATTTTGTAAGTTCCACTGGAAAACAGGCGACTCTATACGAATAGTAAAAATGTTCCTAAGAGTGCGTTTGAAGCATAAGCGCTCATTTGGAGATTAAAAAAGAAGAACGGTACATTTTAATTCTAATGCCTTTATAACTTTTTTTTCTTGATAGAAATATTGGTAATAGAGTCAAATATTACTTTGACGTATTACCACTTGAAATTTAAAGGTTACTACACACGGGAGCCTACGGGTCGTTGGAAAAGTCGGACGGGTTAAACAATCGGGTTTTTCCCACCACGCTTGCTAAAACTTGATCCCGCTGGGTGGCGACTTTCGTATTTAGACCCATTAAGACCACTCAAACTGGTCTTAGAAACTTAACTCCAGTAATATTAAGGAACAATTTCGCTAGGCTCATAATCGTTAAGCTTCACTAGAACCTAATATTCGCACAACATGTTCTGTAATGTGTAATGGTGCTATAAAAGCTGATTATAACGCTTTGGGCCACGTCAGCCGGGATTGTTGCATCGAATGTTTAAGGTTGGTTTGCCGCTTTTAGGATAGGTAAAACCTTTTTCTGTAAGACATAGTGACATTTTCAAGCACGAAAAAGGAGGTAGAATGAGAAAAAAAAGTAACTGGAGTTAGGTAAAGTATTACTTACTCAACTAAATAAAATTAAACTTAAAGTAGGTACCTACTTAATATCACTACGAGAGGTACCACAGGCATTGTTCATCATGGGTGTTTGTTGGGACTTGGACCATAACATTTGTAATTCCTGAGTAGTTACGGAGTATATCTGAGGAGGTAGGCTTTTTCTAAGTCTAATACTATTAATATTATTATTTAGTTACCCATCTTATCGCGCTGCTTCTCTACCAGACTAACAGAGCACCACCGTCCAAATCACATAGTAATCTACATTTAATTTCTGCAGCAATGCAAATACAAAGTACCTTACACTACAGAAGCAGCAGCTGCAAACTAATTAACTCAATTATTTTAGTATGAACTGCAATGAAAACGAATTTTACGTCCCATAAAATGGGAGCCAAAGATAACCTTTTAGAATTACGCTTTGGGTTTCAAATAGAAAGAAATAGGAAAACGAAGCCACTCTTTTAACTCGAATTAAACGCTAGCTCAAAAATGCAGTTTTCACGTTAGCAAAGAGGGATTGCGTCGTTTCCTCTGCCGGACGGTGGTCATCAGTCAAACCGAGTGGCTGCCACTACAGACAAGGGGATTGCCACCCTCAATGCACTTTTTTTGTTACGTTTTGGCTTTCCACTATTTGTGCATTTAGCCCGAGCCAAGTCTTATTATATTGCAAGTTTTATTTGCAGTCTGAGTCCCATACTGTCAAGCGCTTAAGGTTGCGGTCAACGTCATAAATTCAGTAAAGTGGAGGATGCTTTATTGCAACTGCTTGGGAAGCTTAGTTTGCACATTGTGTTTTGTTTTTATCATTATCTTATTAAATAATTATAGTTAATATTCCACCAATAGCACATTAACACAAATATTGGACCAAATAGAAAAATATTTTTAATAGGTACCTACCCGCTGAAATTGAATGGCGTGAATTCATTCGCCACTATTTCTTCCCCCGCCTGGTTTGTCACTCTTGTCAAAGATTTGAATTCAGAAAATGGAATGGTGGCATGGCGGGAAGCGATTTCATTGGCTTTCATGATTTCAAGTTTTATTTTTATTGCAGTCAGATGTTACAGCCAGTACCTATCTGCGTAATTTACTATTGTGATTTCAAATGTGGGTTAGAATTGTAGAATCGCACGTTTACTGGTTACGTTATTGATAGTTAAAATTTATAACGACGTAAATTAGAGGCTGATATGGGTTTGGCTTGGAATGTTCCATGACTTTCATGGCGGTGTCTGGGGTGTTAAGTTTTAAAGTACATAAATTGTGGACTGGTAAAACTGACCAGTCTTCGGTGTTAAAATTGTAATTCGTATCAATTTTACGTTTGTTTTAAATTCTAATGTGTGTCGATCGCACCTACCTTATCGTGCCCTATCTTCACTGCTTAAGCGTCTCTTCCCACTTTCCGTTGACTTGAACTTAATCTATAATTCCTTCTCATCTAGACCAGCTCCGCTGCCGTCTAACTACATTATAACGTCTTTAATCATATAAATTCGATTTAAACGGGTCTAATTCGCGCAAAAACTAATATCAACTAGATACAATTTTGACATACCTCGACGTTACAGCCGAGTTACATCGACCGTGGTCACGAGAAGACTGAATAATGCGGGTATCACCGTCCGGAGCGGCGCGTGTTGTTACCAACTACCCGCATTTGGTCTTGCAAAATATAACCGTCACGACATACAACGCGAACAGTATCCGAAGTCCCACTCGAACATAAATCACGCCGTACACAATTGCTAAAAACCAGATAAATTAAACCCATATTTCTAGGATAGAAATTACGATCAGCGGAAAGGATCTTCGAGTATTGCAATTCAATCCAATGGTTTGATCCTGAATCAAGCAAATACTTGGCTATGGCTAACTCGTTCATCTGACGGTTCTTTACTGCTGCGATGTGCTCCTTCACTTTTTCCAGTATGGTACGCTTCGTCTGTCTGCAATCAACCTTGTACGCCCCCGGTGCCAGGAATGGTATCACGTCCTTAGCCAACCTAATCCGCTGTGCTACTTTGGATATCGGAGTATTTACAGTCTTCATGAAGTATTTTCTCAGTACTGCTCCAAGTTTGACCCCCCTTTGTTACCCCTTTCACTATTTCATCCATGAATACTATTTGCTGAGCGACCTCAAAGTAAACTGTCTTAAATGACATTTATGTTTACACCTTCAAAGATAACATAACATTTAACGTTATCGTTAACCATGCCAACAATACAGCTACGTAACAGGCTGGCATTTTTTACTGAAATAAGCAGCTGCAAACCGCGATGAACTTCAGCGCAACGCTAATGGATCCTGCAATATACCACCTCATATCTCAAGGAAGCGACGCGAAATGAATTCCACATCCACATCCTCAAGCTCAGCGCAGTGCAAAATGAATTCTGCCAACTCTTTGTCAGCGCGATGAAGTGAAGACACTCCCGGTGACTGATGACTCTCTAGGAACTATAGTGCTTTTCGAGCACGCTTATGGTGGTCAGGTTTTCAGACCGTGTTTTGTTTCATAGCTTGAACTACGTACTTTATATATGGGTTTCCTCTGGAACGTAATATTCCTGAATTATATTCCTGGTATTTACTCTTCATTCCAGGGTGTCAATTCTCGTAATTACACAAAAAGTTGAACGAAAGTTGACCGAAATGTGATTGGATTATGACTAGACTGAGAATTGGTATTCTGCTCCCATAAATTTACAACTTCATCTCGGTATAATCAACTTACGATCTAGTTACAGTTAAGTCAACCCATTGTCTATGACATATAACTTCAACTCATTTTTGTTACTAGAATACCATTTTAGCGTTCGGTTACATTACGATATCATTTCGATCAAGCGAACGTTAAATGTCACTTTTCAAGTTACGAGAATACCATTTTAAGACTTTAATGAGATTATAAGTTGATCGGAACTAGATTTTGAACATATTAAATTACCAGAATTGCCCTACTGGTATTCACGTGGGCTACTTTACTTTATTCTTACTATTGTATTTTGATAGTCATATCTTTTTAAAGTCTTTAATCATTATGAAGACCCAGTTCGTAATATTCAGATATTCGAATAAATTTATGTTAAAATATCCAATATTATTGCAGTAATCTACTATTCTCTCAATATTCTCCCTCTCTGTATTACTTTCAGTCTGTAAGTGTGTGTGTGGATCAATTTAAATCAGACAATTACTGTTAATATTGTTACTATTGCGAGCTAAACACGTACTTCTACTAACGCATCCCTCTCTTATGTCATCTCAATATCCTAAATAACTAAATAACTAGTCAACGATCAACCCTCAGCATTGCACATTGAACGAATCTTAAATTATACCGAGAACGTATCACGTACGCTGTTAACCGCCTCGCTTTGCCACATTATTATTACCCGATGTCGTCCCATTCGCAAAGCAAATGTCCCAATTATCATAGCTAATGCGCCGAAGAGTTGGAGCACCACCAAACAGAAGGAAACAAGCGCCTTTGTAGTCGGAGAGCGGGCAACGTCAATGCCTATGTCGTTAATGGAAGACAATTCGGGTGACGATCACTCGTCGCCGTTTCTCCGACCTTTATCTTTTCTTCATTAATACTTAATAGTGTCAGATAAATACTTCTACTACAGTATGTTTCACTGTATTTCGTGTATATCATTGTTTTTTTATTACATAATTTAAAAAAATCGTAAGTCGTGTACGTTTTTAGTATGGTTGGCTCTTGATCCAACAACGTATTCCCAAGTATTCTCAGCGCTTTTTGTTTGGCGCTCGCTGATTTGATTGTGTTCTTGTGTGGAGTGACAGTATGCGTTCAGTTTGCGTCAAATATTTTTACGCCTGTCATAATCAAGAATATAACTTCGCAGCTCCTTCGCAGAAAACATTTTCTCGAAAGTAACATTCATGGATTTTAGGAAAAAAACACATACTTAATAATATGATTGTATAAGAAGAGAATACAAAACTTTGCCTCCACACGCAACTTTGCCATCTTTCAGAAAATAAAAGTTAGCATAAAGCTTCTCGTAGCATTTGGTAGATCTAAGAAAATAAAACTTAGCGAGTACGTTTAGATTTTTTTCAGGCGATAGCGTGACCAAAATTTCGTAAGACTTCGAATTTTTATATCTTGGCTAAGCCGAACAAGACAGCCCGTTTATCTTACGACCAGCGTTGAATTGAGTTTAACTGCTTGAGAATAAAGATGTCCCTAAGATAAAAGTGTCCGATGGGGAAGAAAGAATTCTCTAGCTTTGGAACGGTCTCTGTAGCAGAGGGTTGGACGTCGACGAGTGACAATAAAATTAGATAAGTACAGGATAGCTTCGCTCCGGTCCAGCGTCCGTCTTGCGGACGGAATCAATCGCAGTAAAACATGCTCGGACTACTCCAACTGAGAAACCGAATATCACGTAGATATACTTTATTCAACTCTCAACTCTATTTACATGAGCCGAGACGCTCTAACATTTTTCCAGTTCGTAAAAGCTCCATCTGTTCATGTGTATATCACTCTGCTTTCCTGTAATGACACGAAACGAGTGGACTTTGAACGAAACTAGGATATCAGAATGGATTACGCTTGTGAATTGGCGAGACGAAAAAGCAGGTTATAGATCTACACTTTTTTTTATAAAAGTCTGCTTCAAAACTTTACAACGTCGTGAACATTTAATAAGTCGGAGTGTTTACTGTTGACTCATTCGAATAAATAATCTTCCAGGAAAATCTTTGGACTATAAAAATAAATTATGCAAATTCCATTTACTTTTGTAGCGCTGAGCTCATAAGAAAATTGTGGTTTCAATAGCCATAACATTAATGCACGTGTCGAAAAATGAAATTGATTTTGCCCCCGCACCGTCTGCGTGCCGTATCACCGACTTTCGAGTGGTTGGGGAGAGGCAGCGCTAATAACTAGCGGGAACCCGCCAAGAGATGTTTATTTAATGGCGTGCCCATAGAACCCTAATGCGGATTCGCACTCGCACCCGCGTATCTCTGATACTCCGAAGCCGCTTGACGCCCGCAAATTATTTTCCGACGTGAAAACGTGTTTGGTTTGAAACCACAACCTGCGTTGGAGATACACTGGTAAAGCCTGCTTCGAAAGGGTTTACGCCTACACGAAAAAGTCGGATCTTTTTTAGGGAAGTGTGAAAACAACGCATGGGGATCTCGTTACCACAGTTTCAAATGATGTTGCCTTAATGAATTCACTGGTTTTATTTTTTTAACTCAACTATAACAAGATGCGACGAGCGGCATGCGAAATATATTCCGTTACTCGCTCCCATAAATTAGGTACAACCGTTTCATAATAAACTGTGACTAAAACTGGCGGTGATCTTCGCCGGTCGTTAAAGTAAATTACAATCTAGACTGCGGAAGCACAACAATAATATATCGCCGAAACATAGGGTGAAGCACTTACATCTGCGCACAGTCAGGTAACGCGTTTAAATCAAGCTAATGTGACAAGCTCGGCATCGGTGTTACCACAAGAATAATTCCCAAAGCGTATGCTGAGATTATCATTTGAATGTGCCCTCAGACGATTGTTGGATTCCATGAGAGTGGCACAATGGGGAAGCTGCCCCGAGGCGAAATATTTTCGTATAAAGACCGGTGTTTTCGCTACTCGGGGAAATTACATTTTTATCACGAGTCACATTTCGCGTTTCGGTGTTATCTCGCGCTTCCTCTTTTTGTGTTAAGTCGCTTTGCTCGTTACATTGCTCTTTACGATTGTATCAATACGTTTACTGAATATTGAACACGACTTGTGTGATATTATTCGATAGATATGACACGGTCTAAATGTCACATATCATATTTCATTTCATTTTTTTGAGCAATTTAATAAATTATGAAACACGTATGAAGGTTCAGTGCTGACCTGAAGTGTTATTACATAAATCTAGAATGTTGATGGTAGAATACGCCTATTCGTTCTCTATCCTATTTTATTATAAAAAGGTAAGTTAGTAAAAAAAAAGGTTCTATTAGTAGCGTAGTTTCCATACAACCACCTTTTCAACTGGTAGATACGAGTATACCTACATAGTCATCTAATTATACTTATATATACTTAGGTCAAAGTTGGTAAACTTGTACAGCATTCATTATAGGACTTAGGAACCTTCCAACTAGGATAGGCTACTAACAAAGTTTTAACTATCCTGCTCATTTTTGCACAACTTTTTAAACCATATGTAGTTAACCCAAAGAACGAACTGTACAATTTTATATTATGTAAGTGCAAGTGCTTTATCATTCGTGTGAGACGGCCTTTATTAGCGTAGTAGGGATGGGCTATACTTAGAAAAACATCAATGAATAATAAATACCAACACAACATTTTTGCAAGTCAACGTTACCTAATCATAGGAATGGGGGAAAACCCCATAATTTTTGTCGTTTACCATAACGCAGCATGATAAAGCACGAAAAATGATATCGGAATGTTTTGATCAACATTTCCACCCCCGCCAATATTAATAATATCTAATGCTCTTGTATTTTGTAAATCTGCACTAGGTAGGTATATAGAAAATAGTACAGTGAATATTAAATTTGTGGAAAGCAAATAAATAAAATTTAAACAAAAAAACCAGTCGAAAGTATATAGAACGAGTGCGTTTCGAACCGGATAAAATGTTTTGGTCACGTCAAATTAATACTATAACATTTTATAAGTAGGTACCTCTGCAAATAAAATAAATTCTTCATTCAATGCAATTATATTGAAAATGGGTTAGAGTAGTACTAATAAAAATATCACTGTAACGAACGGCACAGAGAAAGGAATAATTATATTATGACAATTATTTAATTAAAACTAGCACTTATTTAATGTAAATGTTTCTTTACGAATAATTCAAAAGAGAATATGTGTCAAGTAAACCACCTCATTTACCAAAAGATTCCGTATAACGTATACCTTACTCTAATTTCATTTTATAATGTGAACAATGAAATCTTAAAGCGCAATACTGGTGGAACTAAAAGGGTTGCCTAATTATAATGATGATGGTTTCCAGAGGCTCCCAGGTGGGATTGAGAATCCCAAATTATTAATAACGATAGTTTAACTCGAAACGAAATGGAGCAATTATGCAATATCATTAATGGCAAGAGAGCCCATTTCGATAGCAATGTTCAGGTTATATAATGAAGTTTATATAATACTAATATTATTATAGTAGTGTCGAGAAAACCAAATGTATTGATTTTATGTGCGACACGCGACCACCGATAATATTCAAACCTATCCATTTACAAGCATTGTGTAGTGAATATATAAAAATCGTGCCGTACGTTAACGTTTATTATTTATAATATAAAGCGGGTAATTATAATAATTAAAAGACCAAGGAAGATAAATAAAAATAATTTGGGAGTATAATTATCAATAGTGAATAGGAGTAGATCTACTTGCTCTCATAGGAGGTTCTGTACGAAAAATTAGTACATAGTTGAATATTTAAAAAATTACGCATGTCCATCGAGTACAATGGATAGTAATTACAAAATCAATCTAAATGTTCCTCGACAAAACCAAATGCCAAAGTCTGTCGAAATACAATAGGCACACAAGTATACAGAACAGAAAAATTACAAAGGCACCATTGGGATTTCAACTGACAGTGAAACTCCGGACATTTCCTCGGAGAGACTCCCAAAAACTAATAAACTTTACCAAACTAAAACAGTCTGAGCTGAAAATAAATAATCCTCCTATTTGCAAATCAAATTGTAGGATTAATAGCAAGGAAGCCTTAATCTAGATAGCTTACCCAGACCTGTGGCGAAGAAACAAATCGGTGGCGGAAGAACCTGCGTGGAAATTGATTTCACTTGGCTCCAGGCGCTGTGGCCTTCCATTTGGTACTGCTATAGAGTGGTTGGTGTAAAAGGTTGCAAGATAAATAGCACATTACTTAGTAAGGTATATTTACTCATTTTCTTTGCGTCCGTTTCTTATTATCCGATAGATGACCTATTGGGAACCTCATTTTACTTACATCGGTTAAATAAATAAAATACAAATTCAACTCCATGACGTGATGGTGGTACTAGAATGTTTTCAAACGTTCACATAGAGATAAAAAGGGAGAAAAAGGTAACAACGAGAGATAATTAAAAATCTATGTAGATAAATGGCAACTAAGTATAGTGTAGAAGAGTTTTACGTCACATTGCAGTATAATTATTATGTGAGAGTTTTAGAATGAAGTTAATTGGCAGTTCATATCTTAATTTGCAAAAAAATAATCTTACTTAACCAAAGTGTCATATCCATTACCACGCATTGTAGATCGTATAGTATTTTATCTCACCCACCGTCTATCTTGTCTCGACAAACGAGCGTAATAAGATTTTTTTGTTACGCCAAAGTAATAAACAAACCCAGACTACACGATTGATCTTTTCGGCACAAATTGGACGCGTGGAAGAAAACCGGCTTTGCGTTCTTTTTTTTTGTACATGCATTACTTTGTCACAAAACCTGGTGAAATTGTCTTTTGCGGACCTAAATTAAGTCTTGTTCCAAAGTCAATTAGTCGATCAGAATATCAACGTAGTTCTTTGAGAATGTTATTCTCTCTCTACCTTTTACTTCCACTATCTACCCGAACAACAATGTGCTTTATTTCCTTTTTGGGCCTCAACATTGATCCATTGTCTGTACCTTAAATCCTTTTTACCGTATGCTGCCTGCGTATATTTCAGTTTGCTCCTGGTGCCCTGATTTAGGTCTATTGGTTGCTCTATCTGTGCCAAAGGAATCTCAACTTTATTCCCTGGCATGTAGGAACGCCGTTGATAATGAGCTGAGGCTTGTTTGCCCCTCATCATATCGACAGTCAGCTTTACTGAGATTACGAGGTGCTGATTCTGTTTGTGAAATATTTGCCTCGTTTTAACAAGATGTGTGATTTAACCCTTGTTACCCTTTGTTTCTTTGCCACTTGTAAGAAAAGTGTATTTCTGAACCATATTTTATTCGATACTTTTTATCTTTTGTTCTTACGCAGTATTTAGTGCCTACAGTGTGCTTATATTGTATTTTGAGTTATGTTTGAGCTACGTTTTGTACGTTTGTCATTATTTTGTTTTCATCTTATTTCTTGGCCACCTATATAAATATTACTTTTTTTGTCAGTATTACCAAAGTATAAAGATTTATTAGGCTGTGGTGTTGTCACAGTGTATAAATACTACATTATTCGCCTATGTTTCGTTGATATTTAACTACCAATACCTGGTTTTGGAGATATGTACTTGAAAATTCAAATTTTGTAAGTATTCTTTTAAAACGTGTTGATATAACGCATATGTAACATTTTTATAAATAGCGCCTTTTTATTTTTAGTAGGTACCTCAGTACCTATTTTCTGGTTTTTACAAATGTCAATTCATTTGTTCTGGTACCTACTGAGAATCAGAGTATGAAATTTTGAGTGTACAAAATAAGATGTAAATTAAATAATTATATCAAATGTAACAAAAATAATGTAGATAGGTAACATATTTACTTACAATCATAAATATGTAGATTTATTGTACCTACCTATCTCTATCCTTATAATATTGTATACTTATTATAAAGTAGATTTAGTTATTTATATTAGTAGTTATTGATAATAATATATTGTGTTAATTAAATCATTTTATCCTTTTGCTAGTAGTAATTAGTATATGTTATGAATGTATCTATGTATTTATTTTGTTGTAAATATTATATTGATAGCCACCATCCATGCTGCTTCATATTCCTCTCCATGCATGGTTGTCTGGAAGAGATCGCTTTGAGCGATAAGACAGCCCATTGTGACACTAAATATTATTTTATTGCTCTGTTCTAGCTTTAAGTTTTCTTTATTATTTGGTGTTTCATAATGATTTTATCTATATCTATTTATCTGTAAGTAGGTACCGACATAATGTAAAAAATAAATTTCTTTTCTGAAATGGCTTCCAAATTGAAGGTTGCGGAAAAACAAACAAGCTGACCGCAGACGGTTGCGGCTGCCGAATTCATTTCACGATATTTATTACGTTTCGATAATCTGTTATTCGCGAACTGAATTTCAATTGATGGCTATTGCCGAAAAAATATGTCAATTTTACTTAAATAAATTATATGGGCCGATGTTACCGAAATGGAGTTTTTATTCGAAAAGGTTTTAAACCGTACAAAAATTTCAGTGATTAATTTAGTACCGAACGTGATCATTTATTTCATAACGTTATCTCTCTGCTAGTGAGAACGACCATCGCCCCATCACATAAAGTGTCTAACGCCCTCTGATGATGAGAGTTTCACTGGAAATTCAACTGTCAATTTTCTATATTTGAACAACAAAAAGAGGGGAAGGGGGTTGCGAGGGGGGAGCTAGATAGGTAACATTTATCATTCCCAGAAATAAAACAGACGTAACACTTTTTTTTTAATAATCTGTCTACTCTCGATGTGTAAATAGATCCTGATTCAGTCATCCTAATTGAAGTTGAATTATTTTTATCTTTATCGTGTTAAAAAATGTATTTTGTCAATAATAGACACACGTATTCCAGTCTATATCGATGGCCGGCGTTTCCTATGCAATCCGGCTTGCAAATAAAGCTGCAAAACCAGCCGACAACCAGAAATGTTCCAGTTTGCTGCTCGGGTAACCTTTCACTGGATCTGCAATACATTATTTCGTCCCACTGTCCACGTCTGCATGTAAACAATTTCTCTTACAGATAAGATAGTTTGTGTGGTGCACAAAATAGTGAGTTGTTTATTGAGTGGGATGTTATATTTGATCGAAGGGGATGTGAAACCCAGAAGATTTTTTTTTGTTAAAATGGGGACTTTGATGTGTGAGCGTTTTTTCTGTTACTGATAGTTTATATTCATTTTTGTTACTTATCGTTCACAACCGATTAAACACTTTGGCCGAAAACCGACATTATTTGCTGTGATATCACTCGCTTTTCGGTGAAGGAAAACATCGTGAGAAAACCAACATGCCCGAGAGTCATTTCGGAGGCATGTTATCCACCAATCCAGACCGGGCCCCCGTGGTGGATTATAACTAACCCTCTCACGATAGTGAGGGGAGGTCTTTGCCCAGCAGTAGGACAATTACAGGATATGTTATTATTATTATTAAACATTACACTATGCATCATATTATATGCTCTATGCCGTTTTTTGCTAAACTTGTAGATCATCAATAACTTCCACCTTAACTTCATTATTCCAGAAAAAAAAACATTGTACGTAGTAACACAAACAGGGTTTCGAAGCTGCCCTAAAACTTTACACAATCCCGTATACGTATACCCGATCTGATTCACGCCAATTCCAAGCACTATATTATTCCACCGCACCAGAAATATTTTCTCCTTTCCTAATCTAGTATAGTAAGCGGATCACGTCAGCTTATTTGTGTTTGTTATGAGATCGAGCCCCCCGGCGCCAAGCAATGCAGTTGTCTTGAGTTCGAGCATTTTACTGTGCAAATTGTACTGGCTGCTATTACGTTATCTGGGTACCTGCTTGTTGGCGGAACAATAGCGTAATTTATGGTCTGGTCTCTAGAGTAATGATAAAGGTAACAAGCTGCTGAATTGTAATGTGGTCTGCATAAATCTAAAATTACGTAAGCGCTGGCTTGGCTCTGCATTTTGGTGAGATGAAACCGACTCATTGCGTAGGCATGGAAAAGGATAAAGGATGCTTGCATGGTATGCCTAACACATGGCTAAGGTTTAACTTAATTTGCTATAAGATCTGATATTTTTGAAAATATATAATAATACATTTAGCAAAATAATAGTCTAAAATTAAAATACGAATAGCTGTAACCCAAACTATTTGAAAGAAAAATGTAACTGCAACAATTTTCAAAAAAACATTTTCGAAGGGAAAAGACTAAAAATAATACCTATCTGGATTAATTTTGTTTCAGTTTCAAGCCCCGGGGGTACATTTTCGACAATTTGGCAAGTTTCGTTCAAGTTGTTTTAGAAAGAGCTTTAGGCTAAGAACACACTGGAAGTCTGTGATGATAAAAATATCACAAAAGTAGGTAGGTATACTTAACTTATGAATAATAAGGTAACGTGAATATTCCGAAACACATTTTGTATTATCATAATATTCACTCGTACCCAAGTCATAGGATACAGCCCAAGGTTAGCAAGGGCTTAGTAATTTCAAATTAAGGTTCTTTCGTATCCTGATAATTTAGTTGATTTGATGGTTTGTTCATAAAACGAATTCCAATTATAAAACGTATTATTTGTCACTGCTGTAAGTAAAAGCAAATTCGCACATCAATATTATTATTTCAAGTAAAGTTTTATTATCTTTGAAGAACTGAAGTTCATGCGAAACTGTAATTGTGATGTCACGTACGCCTCCTAACTGAGTGAACCTTTGGATGATTTATTTTTATCAGAAAAACTTAATCTTCAAAGAGGTGTTGTATAAATTACATGAAAGTATTTGTTTTTTTTTTATTCAAAGCCCAATTCGTTTGCTTATAACTGCAGTGCGCGTTTCTATTCCTATTTCGAACTACAAACTACAACTGGTTGTGGGCAGGTGACGTTTACCAACGACCTATTCGTCTCCTATAAAATAAAACAGATTCTGAGAGGAGATATACAGCTGCGGTGTGCAACAGTCCCAATAGCAGTAAAACTGCAGGTAACTGGAAACAGAAGCGCCGATGGCTATCGCATTCGAGTCACATGCGCGTTAACATTCCTCGAAGGTAGGTGAGTTTAGCTTTGAACCAGTTGGACCGTCTGTTTTCTAAGGACTGTAGTATATTATTATTTACGAGGGTACCTACACGGTACCTACCCTCATAATGTAAGACGGCAATAAATCAGTGTTCAACCAACTTGCGTGTGTTTCACTTCATGGTGACAGCGGCGAAAGTATTTTTATCGTTTTAGTGGTAAATAGTACTCGAACCTATGAAATATTGTTAAAATACGTGTATGTGTGTCGTATTCGATCGTTAAAATGGAACACGCGCGTCCTCCAGCAGAGTTATCACTTGATGGCGGTCCGGCCGCGCGATCTGAGTCGTGGCGCAAATGGCGGAAGCTATTCGAGGTGTTTGTCAAAGCGTCTGGAGTGAGCAAAGAGCCTAAGGAAGTACAGGCTAGTTTGTTGGTAAACCTCATTGGATCAGCGGGCTACGAAGTTTTTACGACTTTTACTTTTGATACGGGTGAAAGTGAGGATGACGTCAATTGCATTTTGAAGAAGTTTGACTCGTATTTCGGTGCGAAACCAAATATCACAGTGCGGCGTTATAAGTTCTTCACGCGTAGCCAGGAAGAAGGAGAAAACATCGACCAATACGTGACCGCTCTGCGGCTATTGAGTCAACAGTGCGAATTCAGCCAGTTAAATGAGAGCTTAATAAAAGATAAGATCGTTTGTGGCATCAATAACAACACTGTGAGGGATCGATTACTTCGTACGGATGATCTAACGTTATCGAAAGCGATACAAATCTGTCAGGCGGCAGAAATGTCAAAAGAGGAGGGTCAGTGTATTAGTAATGCATCAGATAGCGTGCAAGTGAATGCCGTGCAAAGTGCTAGCGGTGTGCGCGGTGCACGCCGTACAAGCGGACGACGCGGGGGCATCGCCGGCACGGTGCGGTTCGGGCGGCGTGCGGCGGACGGCGCCGGCCCGGTGGCGGCGGCGGCGGCGGCCGGTGCGCGGGCGCTCTGTCGCACCTGTGGCAACAACCGTTGTAGAGGTGGCGAGCTTTGTCCAGCACGTAATGCGTTGTGTTTTGTTTGTGATCGCAAAGGGCATTTTTCGCGAGTGTGTGAGCAAAAGAAAGCAATCCGTGAAGTGTTAAATTTAAACGTTGACTTTGCGGCTAGTAGTGAGAGCGGAGATGCAGACTGCGAAGAAATGTTCTACGTTGATATTATCAGTGAGGACAAAGTACTGAGTAAGTCATGTAAAGAGTGGACTGAAAAAATTACATGTAGTGGAAAGCAGGTAGTACTTAAAATAGATACCGGGTCTATGCTAAACGTAGTTTCTAGAAGTGAGTATTATAACTTGGGTTTGTCTGTTAAAAACCTTAAGCCGTTTACAAAACAAGTGCTTTCTTTTACCGGCAACCGGTTACCGATTATAGGTACTGATAATATTTCATTCTTGTTCAATGACAAACACTACGTGTTACCATTTGTGGTTGCGGACTTAAACTGTCAGAACGTTCTCGGTTTGGAGGGTTGTATTTCATTAGGATTGGTTAATTGTGTTGGAACAATAAACATTTCCCAGTATGGCGATTTGTTTGAAGGTTTAGGGAAATTGCCAGGAGAATATAGTATTGTTGTAGATAAAAACGTACAGCCGGTTGTGTGCCCTACCCGAAAAATTTCTTTTGGCCTCAAAGATAAATTGTTAAAAGAGTTACATAGGATGGAAAAGTTAGGTGTAGTAAGGAAGGTCACACACCCGACGGACTGGGTTAATGCAATTGTACTAGTCGCGAAAAAGGATGGCAGCATTCGTGTTTGTTTAGACCCTCGACCCCTCAACCGCGCGGTGCGGCGCGCTCAATACTCGCTGCCGACCGTGCCAGAGCTAGCGGTGCGCTTACGTGGTGCCACGGTCTTCAGCGTCCTCGACGCACGTTGTGGCTTTTGGATGGTCCAAATTGATGACGCCAGCGCCGACCTCTGTACGTTCGGTACACCATTTGGGCGTTACCAGTTTTTACGCTTACCGTATGGAATAAATTGCGCGCCTGAAGTTTTTCATGCGAAACTTAGACAACACCTCGAGGACTTAGAAGGTGTAGAATCGTTCATCGATGACGTCATAGTTTGGGGGTGTAATAAGGAGGAACACGATGTCAGGTTGCGGCGCTTACTGCTACGCGCCCGGGAAATAGGTATAAAATTTAACCGTGAGAAATGTAAATTTGGTGTTTCAGAAATTACATATCTAGGTCATAGGTTTGATGCGACTGGAATGCGAGCAGATGACTCGAAGGTTAAGGCAATTATGGAAATGCCATATCCAAATGATAGGAAGTCACTCGAAAGGTTTTTAGGAATGGTAAATTATTTATCAAAATTCATACAAAATTATTCAGGGTGTGCGAATATTTTGCGATCATTGTTAAAGAAAGATTCTGAGTGGATGTGGGAACGGCAGCACTCCGCAGCGGTGGATGAGCTGAGGCGGAAGTTAACGAGCGCACCTGTGCTGGCGCTATACTGCGAGCGCACGCCGATCGTGGTCTCGGTGGACGCGTCGAGCGTGGCGCTCGGGGCCGTGCTGCTGCAGGCGGGCCGGCCGGTTGAGTTCGCCTCGCTCACTCTCACCGACACGCAGACCAGGTATGCGCAGATCGAGAAGGAGATGTTGGCTATAGTGTTCGCGGTTGAACGATTCAGGCAATACATTTATGGCAGATCTGATGTCACCGTGCAGACTGACCACAAACCGCTGGAAGCCTTATTCGGGAAACCGTTGGTTTCTGTGCCGGCCCGGCTGCAACGAATGATGATGAGAGTGCAAGGATTCGACTTAAAAGTGGTATATACACCGGGCAAGTATATGTATATTGCTGACACTCTGTCACGGGCCCCAATAAATGAATTAATGCATGACCGTGTCACTGAGGAGGTGAGCATTCAAACCTGTTTCATGTTAGAAAACGTACCGTTTAGTGACCCAAAAATGGACGCAATAAGGGCGGAAACGGAAATCGATAGTGATTGCAGATTGTTAATAAGGTATATAATGGGCGGCTGGCCTAAAAATAGGCGCGATGTGAATATAAAAGTCAACGTATTTTGGCCGTACCGTGAGCAGTTGCACTATGTGAATGGCATAATTTTTAAAGGTGAGTGTGTATTTATCCCGCGCGGTCAGAGGGATAATATGGTAGCACGGGTTCACGAAGGACATCTGGGTATAGCGCGGTGCAAACGACGCGCGCGCGAGGTTATGTTCTGGCCGGGGCTGGGTGAGGACGTGGAGCGCGCGGTGCGGGGGTGCGCGGCGTGCGCGCTGCACGCGCCTCGCCCGCGCCGCCAGCATCTGCTGCAGCACGACGTGCCCGCGTTACCTTGGCATAAGCTCGCCTCTGATATTTTTGAATATAGGAAGAAAAGGTACATTATTTTAGTAGATTACTTTTCTAATTACGTAGAGGTCGGCGAACTATCGAGCATGAGCGCAAAGCAGGTGATTAACTTCATGCGAGAACAATTTGCGCGACATGGGATCCCGTCAGAACTCGTGACTGATAATGGCCCCGCCTATAGTTCGCGGGATTTTAAGACATTTTTGCGGGAGTGGGAAGTACGACATGTGACGTCATCTCCACTGTACCCGCAATCAAACGGCAAAAGCGAGAGGACTGTTCAGACGGTTAAAAATCTACTTAAGAAGTGCGTCGATTCGGGACAGGATTTCTATATGGGATTACTGAATTACAGAGCTACACCTCGTAATGAGTTAGACTCACCTGCTCAAATTTTAATGGGTAGACGTTTGAATACGAAATTACCAGTTAATTTTAAATTGCTAACTGAAAAAGTAGATAATGAGCGAAATTATCGAGCATTGATGGCAAATAGGGAAAAGGTGAGGCGTCACTTTGATAGGTCAGCGAGACCGCTCGAGCCCCTGTCTCCAGGTGATAAAGCGACGTTAATATGCAATGGCTCCAGGAAACCGGTTTCCATAGTTAGTCGTGCGCCCGAACCGCGTTCGTATGTAGTGGAAGATGGCCGTGGCGGTCGCTACAGACGCAGTCGGAGTCAGCTGGTGTCGCGGTCTAGGGTAGTTACAGCGCAGATTCCGGGACGTACAACTGGTACTACGGGATTAGGAGGCAATGCGAGTTCGGTTTTTATGACAGGCGTACGTAGACGCAGACCAAAACCAGTGAGTGAACCACATACTCAGGTAGTAGAAGAGTCGGGGCGTGATACGTCATCACAGCAGAGTACACACGCGGATGACCGGGCCGAGGCCACAGAGCGCGATGATGGTTATTCATATGAAAGCATTTCGGATGATTCTGTACCATCTTCACCAATTGTTCCCGTAACGAGGTCAAGGGAACGAACTGCACGAATGTTGTCAAATTTCATTTTTGGTTCTAGTAAACAATAACATCTAGTTTTACCAAACTAAACAATGTCATGTAAATTCACAAATAGGTAGGTATATTTATGTACAAAGATATGTATGTGCGCAACACTAAGTTTACCTTCTAAACAAAATATTGTTTACAATAATAATTCTTGTTCCCATACTGGTTTGTGTTAAGTACTTACCTTATAAGTTGATTATATTATGTAGGTATAGGTTCTATTTGATAACATAAATATCACATAAAAGCTATAGTTTGTAAGTGTGCTACAAAGCTGTAGCTATTGTAACAAGTATGCCTGTGTGTTAGAATGGGCTAAATATGTATTTACTTTTGTTTCTTTTTTTTGTTGGTTTTGTTACATTTTCCCATTGTGTAAGGGGAAAGATGTAGTATATTATTATTTACGAGGGTACCTACACGGTACCTACCCTCATAATGTAAGACGGCAATAAATCAGTGTTCAACCAACTTGCGTGTGTTTCACTTCAAGGACTATAGTCTGGTACTTTATACAATAGAGCTGCTGTAATGTTAGTGTAACTCCAGCTACGTATTACTCACGTAGGTGTACTGTCTCATAGTGATATAAAGTTCCGCTTAGTAGTATTATCTGGTTTTGAGGGAAGCAAGGCGTTTGTATTTACATCTGTGATAACTTTGACCGTCCGATTTTCAAATTACGTGGCAAGTTGAAAGTTTCAGGTTTATATGAGTTGAATGGCATTGGTGGGGGTCCAAAGGCATAAAAAGATTAAATCCGGTCGATACAGGGCTTTACAATAACGCCGCAATCCGTTACCGTACTGAGTGCAGTAACGTGCAGAAACGTAAATTAATGACGACACTTCATCAACGGTCAATCAACGGTGACACTTCACCAAACACATTTACAAATATTTACTTAGGAGCCTACCATCACCTAGTGGCGACCACGGACTGGAAGACGCAGTGTAGGTAGGTCTCCCACTAGATGGGCCGACGATATCAAAAGTGTCACAGGCAACCGGTGGATGCGAGTGGCAAATTGTCGTTCGGTGCGGCGGTCTAAGAGGGAAGCCTATGGTCACCAGTGGACGTCTTCAGGCTGATGATGATGATGACATACGAGCCTAATTATGCGTTAATAATAATTAGATAGCCTTTATCGAGTTTTAAAATAAAGTTATTACCTCATTATTTATTTCATCGTATTTACTATTAGTTATTCTATGACCACGCCTTAAAAAGCAAACCCCGCTGTGCTTACGCGGCTTAATGTCCGCATAAATCTATTACTAATTGAATAGAATCCAGTCAGTTGACTTCAATGGAGGCATAATACCGGCTTGTTATGATTATCCCTATTTGCGGATTAAGCTGTGCATGTTTGATATTTATGATCTAAAACCGGATCTAGTCCGACTTCTCATAAAATATTATCATTGCCTAGATATTTTTATTTTATCATGATAATATAACGGAGAATATAAACTATCTATAAGCGCAATCAAATCTGAACGACGCATCTCATGGCAAATAAACTGCGTACGTAGTTGTATTAGCAACTACGTCCGCATTATTACTATTTATGTTTCTGTACTTATCTCTACTTTTAGGGGGTTAGTGTAATTTGGTCACACGCAAAAAACAGTTTAAATCGGTCACATCTGTGTTTTCTTATAATTTAGATTGGATAATGAGTTGCAACTTGTTGCCAAAGAGGTCGCATGTCGAATAGTTTTCAACTTTTGAGTGTATTTTGGTCACGCCTTTATTCTTGCATGTCAAAAGGTACAGTCAGCGTCATAATACAAATACCCACATTGTTTCACATAACATTATGTATTACTAGAGGTATACCCTGTATTACGTGCTAAAAGTAAAGTGAAATGAATAGTTTTACTATCACTATCCAACGTCAAGAATTTTATAGTTTGCGACATCCGATTTAAAACATAAAACCCTGGTATTATTGGAAAGCAAATCGTTACGATTGAACACAAACGCGATATTGCTAAATGTTTGCTGTTATTGCTCTAGCATTTACATGTCGTGTCGTAGGTGTAAATGGTTGTTGGTTAAAAGCGGGAACAAAATTATTGTGTTGCAGCTTTGTGTAAGGTACGACGATCACCCATTTTAGGCTTTTTTAGAGAATCGTTTTGCATCACGGCTAGTTTCACCTCGGTGCAAATCGACGCAGTCTTTTAATGAATTGGGTCTATTGTGGTGCAAATTGATACTCGTTTTGCATTGGTCGATGGCAACAGTGGTTTTTCAAAATCAGAAATACTAGGGTAGCATAAAACATAAGGACGCTTCAGAATAATGGAAAAAAATTGCGAGGTCTTCATTCAACTTAATATACATCACGGCATCCGTTTTTACCAATACAAGCTTTAGTTTGGTTTTTCTCCGAACAAATAATATCGAAAACATAATTTGAGAAACAAAGCTAGTTGTTTTTAATAAAATTGTGCTTCCAGTGGTTTAAATTATGGCAATAGCCAGTAGCAGGCTAAATGCCACAAATGGTGGCTAACACGTGTAATGGATTGCTACACAAATATGCAAATCAACACAATTTCAGTCATTATTAAAACGTTCCGCAAAAGAAGGATCGTAATTTCATAATATTTTATATTTAGGGTTGTCAAAAAAGTTATTCTATAAAGAGCCAGAAGTTGCGTGCAACAATTCAGATCTTCAAAAAGACTTAGCTTTTTTACTGCAGTATAATTCTCATTATTGCAGTATAATTAAAGTCATCGATGATTGATTTTAACAACTAAGAATCAGATTTACTATGACTTTCTTCAATCAAGAAGATCGACTTCTTGATCTTTTTCAGCTGGAAGCGTAAATATTATCAAGCGATAATAGTGTTGCAATTGAACAGAATAAATTATTTTTCACTAAACATTAAAAAGTTTAAGTGCAATTGGCGAGTATGGTCACGAAATAGGTTACAGCATTGGCTGACTAATCAAATATTTTGATCGGCCAGCAAACGCCAAACCGAAATTTTACTCTACAGTAGTCACGCGCGCCGCTTGTTAATTAAGCGTACGCAAATTGGTTTCAAATAAAATCAAATCAGACTAAAAGTAAACTTGGAACAATTAGCGGTTGTCAACCCTAGTTGTTGGTCGCGTAAACACAAGTCGCTAACGAACCAAAGCGAGGCCCCTGCACAAATTTGCAATTTCGATTGCTCCCTCGCATGTACCATGTGCTCGGTGCATTGTACCATAGTACTGCCTCTTTATATGGTTAAATAAATCATGGCATCCCTGCTACACCGTTAATTATATTAACTTACAACACCTAAAGGGGTACAATGGTAACATCAAGTTTTGCATGAAAAATGTTAGACAAAATATTATACAGAATATTAATTAAAAGGTGACACCGAGGATTAGCTTACTATAAGAAACTCCCAAGTGTCAAGAGAGGTAAAATTATATTACGAAATAAATTAAAAACAAATGTTTTAAACTTTTAAGAAATCTTATTGTCTTTAAATAATCGATAGAGTATTCAGAAGCATCTGAAACCCATACGAAATTTGACATAATAATCTATTTTGTTTATAGGTATATATATGGCTTTGATTTTTTTTCATTCCTTTACCAACTAACAAAAGCTTAGAAAAACTGCAGCTATTACACTGATGCAACATTCCTTTATTCCTATTTAGGGTTTAAAACAAACGTCTAGACAACCTTCCGTGCTTAGAACGTTAGAAAAAGCCCTTCATGTAAGTGATTTAAAAATGCAAACTCTGGCTAGCCGAAAGGAAGTCCGCACCGCTTAGTCTGTGTTGAATAAGTAATTTTATAAATTGTTTGTTAGCATGAATCATTGCGGTAGCTATAACTCAGAGAAAGAAAAAGCAGTCACCTGATTCATAGTAATAAAGTTTAGTCACCTGCCTTATCTGAAATCTTAAATCAAGTTGCATTTTAAAATGGCAAGATTTTTCAAGTACAAACCCCTTACAGTATAATTAATGCTTGACAAAACCCTTCTTTGGGAAAATGTCTGCAACGCTGTAGCTGTTATTACTAGAGTACGGATGCTTGTAAGTTCTACCCCGAAAAAATACGGAGCAACTCGCATGCAAAATTTTTGACAAAAAAGCCACATAGGCAATAGGCATAGAGGCATATTATCGGCTGCAATAACGCCCATTTCCGGCTAGAGCGTTTTTACCGGCTGGTATACGTCGGTAGTGTCACATTTTGTATATGAGCGTGCGTGTTCATCTACACACAGGTGCGTATTGCGTTTTTGCAGCGATTAATTGCGATATAGATACATAATTATCTACTACTAAATAGAAGCACCTCGCGGTTTCACCCGCGTTAAATACTATCACGCGGGAACCATTACTTTTTACGGGATATAAGGTAACTTATGTCACCCGGGGATAGCATAGCTTCCCAACAGTGATAGAATTTTTCAAATCGGTTCAGTAGTTTTGGAGCCTATTTAGTACAACCAAACAAACAAAGTTTTCCTCTTTATAATACGAGTATTAGTGTAGATGAGGACGCAAAACAAAACACGGCGCGCTGTGTTCCTGGGTTAGAGACGGTCCTCCCTCTTTGACCAAAACCACGTTTTTGACGATGTCAAGTATCGTGCGTAAATACCGGCCGATAAAATATGCACCTGTGTCTATGCAAAAATACAGTATTGCAATAAGCGCTTAAACGCATGTGGTGAGTTGCGTTTTAGCGTTTTATCAATCGATAATAACGAGTCAGTAGGTATGTAGTGGGAGTGGCTTTACACATTAGCATTGTTCTCAGATTGCAGTCTAACGTGTGCCTCGTAAAAGAATAAAGATGATCGCTTTCTCGACGCTTTACGTATATCTAGAGAACACTTTCTACAAAACTCTTACACGGCTGAATAATGTTACAACTCGGAAAGGGAACTCTATCATAGACAAACAATTTTATGTACATTTTATTCATAAACAGGGAGCTTCGATTTGCGTGTTCTGATAGAATCGTAAAATCATTTTTTATGGTCCCTAGACGCCTTCCCATAGGAGTTTGGTTACGAAGTTGCGTTTATGATTTGGTTCAATGCAATATTGGGACCGATTTCACTGTTGATGGGAAACTTGAGTAACCTTATAGGTAAATACATTACCAATATTACGGTTGTATCTTATTCTGTAACGAAAACCAGAGTTTCATATAAATTGTAATATTATAAATATTTTCAGCCTTATCTCAAAAGAAGATCGCTGCTTATTCCGAATATGTTACTATCGGTAACTTAGTACTTTTCATGCGAGGCTTTTAATAACAAATCTCCGATTCAATTAGATCTAAGACTATTATTTAAATATTTTTCTAGTGAAGTACTATTTTTGTTTATTGTTGCTTAGTAAGTACTCATCGAAACAAAACTTGCGGCTACGCCATAAAAAAATTGTAATAGCGCAGTCTAAAGTTCTTTTGTGCTATCAAAATAGAGTTACGGCAAATTACGTTCCGGTATAGATCGCACGCGTATGAAATAAAACCGGGGCGGAACGTCCGCTCGAAATATTGTTAAACTTGCAAAACGACTGAGTGGACGCTGCAAAGCGAAACTGCCAATTTGTCTGTAGCGAATAACGATGCGATTTTTGTACACGGACAAGTAAATTATGCACTTTTAGTGCGCATTTTTCATAAGTCACGTATCTTCGATAAAGCTTTCAAAAATAAAAAAGCAATCAATGGCTGCTACAATAATGTAGGATATAATAATATTTCGAATAATTAATTATAATGTCACAATGTAATGTATCAAGCTAGTTGTGGAACTACTCGTAGGTATAATGGACGCAAATTTAAAAAAAAAAATCAAAATGTCTACACAACTCTATAACAAATCCCAAATCTATGTATCTCTCTCTATTGTTTTTTTAAATTAGTAATTAACCTCTAATCTCAAACTTAGCCGCCACAGGCATCCCATCTCGCTCCTCTCAGCACCAAACGACATGATCGACCTGCCAAAATCTAATTAAAATTTCTTATTAGCACAAAACCGATAATAAATCTAATAGCTGTTACCGACGACAACGGCGGCAGTTCATCGATTAGTTGCTTGAACCGACCTGCGATACAGTTAATTAAAATCCAATATTGTCTAACCAAAATTGATTGCTGGAAACCACGCTAGCGCTAACTAAATAGAGCTGGCGATTATTACCAACAGATCGATTATAATCGGAAATAAAAATCGGATTTCAGTTCATTGTAGCCAATAACATTCGATTTAAATCTTTGTTCAGTTATACTAGCATGTAAATCGACTTTTTTGAACATATTGCATTATCAACAGTATTTTACAAATAAATTGGATGCGAAATGGGAGAATACCTAATAACTACTAGGTGACAGACTAATAATTATATGGTGCAATTAATGTAATAATTAAATTGAATGTAATAACAAAATATATTTTCGTGTTTTAACGCAATTAAATCGATATAGTTGTTCGAAATTCATCGGCGACTTGATACCGATTAATCGGTACCAAGTCGCCATCCTTACTGCTTAATCTACCTACGGAAGCACTTGAGAACCTGATGTATTGTTGCAATATCGTTTAGGAAACTGGTATTTTCCTAACATTTGTTAGTGAGAAGAGTGTGAAATATTGACTGCTCTGGAGGGGTGGAAATTAAATAAGCTATGTTATTTAGTATCATTACACTTAAGTGACAGACTTTTAAAATCCAATTTTGAAACGTGCTCATTTCTCAAACTTAATAATGTATTCATCATTTATAGAAAACTATTATAATTTAGAGAAAACAAAACAATTACTAAAATCTTAGGTTTACATAAAAAGTGTTCAATAAAATGACTGATAAAAGCTATAACTATTATTAGTATCAAAAACAAACCATTCGTAATCACGTCGATATCCAAACTCATTCAAAGCCGTAAAATCAAATTGCCAGTCGAACAGTCAACCATAAAAATCACACCTTTATGAACACGAAATGGAATAATAAAATCCAATTTGCGCATTCTATTAATCTGTTACTATCAAAGTATGGCCAATTGTTCTTGGATTTTGCAGAATTGACTAGTGAATTGGTCGGACAGACAATGCGTGCCCGAGCGCGCCGTGTTTGCTGAGACAATAACAAATTATTCATACACCGTGATGGAATGTAAACAGAATATGATTGGCTATTAGCATGCGGGGTGTCGACGACGCACCGACACCCCTGGGACCGGAGGGACACACGGCTTCGACCCATGGATCATCTCCCTAGGCTATTAACAAGTTGCCGGTAGCCACATCGAACTTTGTTCCTAACGTATTCCGAACTTAATTTAATTAATTACGGACCCCTCCTTACTCCAGAGTCCATTTCGCTAAATATTATTTCGAGGGGACTATAACTGAGATCAAACGAACACACGAGTAATAATTCAGGACGGTCGAGTTCATCAAAGAAAGTAGAGTGAAATTATATCATGTGTTTCAAGGCGCGTTATTAAATACCGGATTTTCAGAGGCCGTTTTTGGTTGGATTTTATTGATCATTATTCATTTTAAATGTTGACGTTACGGGCTGGTGCATGTTGTATGAAGTTGTTAAGGGGCCTGTGCCCATAAAAATAAAATGCCTACACAAAATGGCTCTTGAAATAAAATGGTGACTCGATAAATAAAACATAACATTTGAAATTACCAGCCTTTTGTGATAGATATAAATACTTTTAGGCTCTCCATTGAAAATTATTACTACAGTTGCAACACGTTTCGGAGGTATTGCACCAATATACCTAAGTAATTTTGTTATATTTACAGTATCAATCTATAACATCAATAATAATAATTTATAACTGAAAGTGATTTCACGTTTATCAATGTAATATCAACGTAATATTCGTTGAAAAATTGATTTTCGTTGCTATTGGTTCCGAGCAACATATTGCCGGCGTGAAACGTGGGAATCTAATAAAATGAAAACTGTTCGAAAAGCATTTAAAAATATGCTTATTCGAAACATCGTCTCAATAGAAATAGTATTAACTTAATAATAAAACGTAATACTTATTTTATATAGGTATTGTGAAACAAACAAACTGTTTTGTATTTTAAGATACAAATTTAACGCAATTTCATCACGATTTTTCTTCATTTGATTACTTTTACAGTTATATTATTCCCAGTTTTAAAAGATATCTTGTCAACGCGAGTTGCATTGCTAACGAAGCTGTACTAAAATTTGCAATTTTGATTGGCGCTCTGGCAACACAATGCTATCTACATTTTGCATATTAGAGTCGATCAGTAAATTATAATGAAATCGCTAGGTAAATGATTGAAAACAATGGCATTTTTGCCGTTGAAATAAACACAATAGCAGCAATCAAATTAACAATTGATGCTAAAAAAATATCGTCGTTGTACGAGGTTACAAAATCAAGGTGATAATTTTCTAATTTTAATCTCATACTTTTTTAGTTTCTTATTCGATTTACATAGGTTTGTATGCCATAAAATAGAAACAATCACTAAGCGTCAGCTATCTACCCTACCTGCAAGTCTCACTTCGCCTAGACCTAGTCAAAGACCGTTTCATCATTCGATTTATTTTATTGACCGTAAACAATGCTGGAAACTCCTGCCACTCTCGTTTGACGTTTATGGTAAATAAGATTTTACGGCAACGCGAATCTCCAATACCTTTTCTATACTATTTTCTCTTTGCATGCAAATGATACTAACCATAAAATGTATTGTGTTCGCACGACTATTGCAGTCCGAGACAATACGAATGTTACGTTCTCACAAACTATGTGCCCATTCAAAACGAGAGAGCTAGTAACGTCGACCTATTCATTAACCCGTTGAATTTAAGTATCTTACGATTCGCGCTAATTTTTTTTTTTTTTTAATAATTTTGCCTGAATAAAAAACAAAACCGACTTGCAAAGTTTATCCGCATTTTCACAAAACTGAAGTTCTCGGTTTCGTCCTACGACACGATTTTTAATAACCGCGTCTGCTCAATGTTCGAATTCTAATCGAGTTTTAAATTGCACTCATTCTTGTCTGGTGTGCGCTCTGAACTCGATCTGAACTTTCGTCTCTCGTCCACGGACTATTCCTCGTTAGCTTCTCCTTAAAAGTTGTGCGGAGACTCGGACAAGTTTTTAACTTGACTGGAAGTCGGTTCCCATGATTAATTAATTCGATTGTGCGTGAGCTATTTGCGGCGTGATCGGTTTCTGTGGTGTCCATTATTTCGCGATTTAGGTCGAGGGGAGCTTTCACGGTAGGGGTCGATTCTGCTCGGTCACTGCACTAAACAGTCTTGTTACATTCCCGCTTTACAGTTGGCGTCTTTTTTATCCGAGAGTTGAAAGGGGAGGCGTGTTTCTTACGGCGCGAGGACAACTTCATTTAGGCGGTAATAATTCTTTTGAGGAAGAATAATTTATTACTTTTTCTCGGTCAGGCTGACGGCAGATGAGAATGATGAGATGGCTGGCCTATTAAATATAGATTTGATTTTCCTTTCAAGACTGTTTTCGTGAATATTATTGAGGGAAGCTTATTTTATTCAAATATTGGTTTTTATTGTAACCTTCCCACCTTGAAAATGTTTACTCAGTTATTTTATAAAATATCCATTCTTGTATTTATATTATACTTTGGCTCACAAATACAATTTTCTAGGTGGACTTCATGCTGGAGATTTTTAATAATAAATACAATATCACTTGATAAATGTAAGTAACTAATGAGAAGCCATTTTTCCTGAGCCAACAGAGTCGCTTTTATAGTATTTATATAAACTTTACAAGTCATAAAAAAGCTAAACGCACCCCTTACACACGTACGCCGACTTGCGGCTTTCTAAGCACGCGATGTAATTTAATTAAAAGCTCCATATAAAACATATGTGTATGGCGGTGCTTAAGAGAACCTTAATTCGCGTCCTGATGAACTTCCCACGTGTAGATCCCCTTAATGATCGCATTATTCAGGCAAAGTCGGGATAGAATGATTGTTTATATGCGGATTTGCGGTGCTCTTACTTGTTTTTGTTTATTATTGTGGTATCAAATGCAGGCTTATAGCTGCAAGTCTGTACGGATGTCCGCGTGCATCATTTTGTATGTTAGCTTGATTCTAAGCGGAAAATACTTGTGGCATGTAAAGTTTTTTTACAAAGTTTATCTAACGAATGTACACTTACTAAGGCGGAAGGCGCTAGTCCAAGATATAAAAAAAGTGGAAGGAATCCGGAAAGACCTTTCCAGCCGTGGGACACAAAAGGTTGAAAAGAAGTATGGGTGACTATGGCGAGTATTTTGATATCAAATGCAATAAAATTACCTACTAGGTTAGTTAGGAAATGAAAAAAAGTATTCACACACTCGGATGAAAATAACTATAATGTCTTTTTGTTGCATTTATTAAATTTAACCGTTTCTGTACTGCGCAGGGCACGTTAAGACATTAATGGCAGTCGTTAAGCCGTGTCAGAGGTCCTTGAAATTCCGACAGTAGAAGTCGCCACTATCTCACTCAAAATCAATTCATCAATTTATGTAGTGAGAAGAATATTTTTGATGTTTTTTCTTAAAGCGGGGTCTATCTAGACAAAATATTATTTGAATAATCAGAATCGCAAAATTATGCTTCTACCCTAAATTTTTTGAAGCGGAGGGTTACGTCTGGATTTTTCTTTACTCCATTCAATAGCCTTTTCAATAACAACCCTCGTGCTTTCGAAAAATTATGAAACTGAAGGGGGTTATTATGAAGACGTCACTTGGAAAATAATTTTCCTTCTCCTATTTCTGACAGCAGCTCTTTGAATTTCTTAGAAATGTAAACAAGAGAATATGCTTACTCTGCCACCTATTTCAGTCGATTCGTAGAACACGGAATATGGTTCAGTATTTCCAATGAATTGTTCTACAATAAATTTCATATTTTGTTATTATTTTTTTGTTGTCGGTTTATTGTTGTCAAAGCTAATTACGTCAACTCATCCCGCGAACACAGTTTGGAGCGGGCTCAGTTGACGTAAGAGCCTAAAGATTGTAGTTGAAACAGTTATGACAATTCGGTCCTAAACGTAGATTGAAGCTGCAAACTCATTATGTCTAAAGTACGTATGAAACAAAGTTAATAATATTATGAAATCAAATCTGTACACGCAAATATTTATATCAGTTGAGTGGAGTCTTCTTCCAAGAGCAGAGTGTTGCAAATTCGAATCCCAGGTTCTGGCACGTACCAATGTATATAATTTCTTAAAAAAAAAAACATTATGCGCTTATCTTTCTCACGAAAGTGTGTTGAGACCCGTACGTCGTATCTATTTAGTAATCTGTGCCCGTACTCAGCAGTGGGCAGATATGGTTTGTGATGATGAATGATTAAAAAACACTAACTTACCTACACGTCATTTCTAAAAGCACTCTCCCAAAATGCGCGACAGAATTAAAACAAAAAAAAACTTTTCAATTATTCAAAAGCCATGTTTCTTCATGTAAAAACGCAGAGTGGAAGAAATAATCCACTCTTCCACAAAGTGGTGATTCAATATCTCCGACATTTGCAAACAAAATAAGCGTACCGCAAGACAAGCTACGGAGAGCGTAAGAACCTACATAAATAAAAGATTCCTATCGATGGAACGAACAAAGAACCAGCAGCCGAAGAGGGGACAATAATTAATTAAATTAAGTCTGAATAAAGTTTGTTATCTCTCCTTTTTATCCCGCTAACTCTATTGGAGTTAAGAAAGATAAACTCTTTCATAATTATATTTTTCAGCAGTCCAGTGGGCGCCGCAAGGCTGTACAATTATTTACGAGGAAAATCTATCATAAAAAAATTATAATCAACTTGATTTAAACATTTGATGGTTTATAAGTCCTGATGTTATAAAAATGTGCTTAAATAATGATATAACGCTTACAGTAATTATTTGAATTAATTTAATGTTATCTTCGATAATTGTATATGAAAGAGTATTTAGTTTGAAACGTTATTTTACTGCATATTTATCTTACCAAATAACACCCAATGAAGTATTATATTATTACCGTCTTATTCTTCACATCTTTGCTTTTCACTTTCTTAGAAATGTTTTTCTGACACCGTCTGTAGTTGCGGAGATAAGTCTGACTTATCCATATTTTGATCTGTCAATTAAACTAATTCTTATTCAGACATGACTTAAAAGACAACAAAAATAAAAGTGAAGGAAAGAAAATTATTTTCTTGGAATCTGTTTTATTCAGACAACAATGTCCTCGAAATATAAGATACCTCACTTTAAAAGGATCGCGAGACTGTACATTTTTAAAGATCTATCTGGGTGACTGGTTGAAGCCACGCGTGACGTGATCAAATAATTATAAAGCTGGTTGCTTGAGGCAAAGTTTAAGCATTGCCATGCAAAGCGGCAATGCAGTTTTAACTGTCATTATAAATATATAATATTGTATTCGAAGAGTTTGAAATATAAACACGTTGAACTACTTCACATAAATTCTCTATTTCAAATTCATAGCGATGTCGCAACCTTTTCTTTGGGCGCCTCACGTAGTGCCCTTTACGCACACACACGGAATTCATTCGTCCGTGTCTTTTGTTTGAGGAAATTCCTCTTTTTTATTGCAAAGTATCATATTTCTCATGAGTTATGACTCTTCAGTCTGATAGGATGAATGTGAGCTGGAATTGCGGCGTGAGGTCGCGATATATCCTGCAATATACGGTATAGAATTTAGCTCTTACTAAACAGAGGCGATGATGTCTAGAACTAATACGTCCCGTGTCTACTTCACACAGCTGCGTTGTTGAAAATAATAATTGGGATCAATAGTTCTCTGGGCTTTCCAAGCCGTAGCACGATATAATTCCGCACTTGTGGCGACGGCACGTGTGTAGTGGCTGAGCATTCGGGCTGCTACGCTTGGTATCGCGGGTTCGATTCCCGCCCGGAGCAAATATTTGTGCGAGCCACAATTATTTGTTTCTGGTCTGGGTGTGATGTGTATGTGAAATTACATGTCTGTAAGCGGAACCCACGATACATGAGCAATCTCGTTAAAAAAAACCATGCAAATGTGCGAGGTCGAGATTTCAAACACACTGCCGTTGAGTTGTAAATGCAAAGATTGCCGCTAACTCAAAATTGGGTCAGACAACCACTGTTTAATTTCCCAAAAGACTATGTTATTACAACAATTTGCGGACAAGATAAGCGCTCCTATTTACGAAACCGCCAGACTCTAGCAAAAACGTCCAAAGGGGAATGCCGCGGGCGCGATCTACATCCACTCATATCTATATTATATACGCATGTACCTACATGCGTATGTTGGTTGTGTGATACCAGGATATTTATCTTACCCTCGGTTATCTACTCGATAATATATTACGGCTGTTTTGATAATTTCGTAATTACCGCGGAGGCTTCGGAAGTTCTGTTGGCTTGGATGTTGTTTGTTTTATTTTGGCTGCTTGGCGTAGGTTTGGCGCGAGTCAAAGTCAGCAAGATTTATATGTTCACGGGACAAAAAGTTGTTTAATTAAATTGAAGGGCTAAAGTTATTTTTAAATTATATTAGACCTTTATTTTTAGCATTTTAGGTTATCTTCTAACATTGACACACTTAATACATAATACGTATTCGTAAAATAAATACGTACGTATTTATACATTCATTTATTTGGTAGTTTACAACACAGAATAATATAATCAATACATTTTGTAATGTTATAGCTTAAATGTTAATATCTGGATCATGTTCGAAAACATTGTACGTGCCTGCCTAATATTGCCTATAGGTGTTTATATGAATTTGAAACATACATTTTTGCCAGAGAGCAATATTATGAAATAAAGCTTAAACAATAAATGTGAAATTATTAAATAAAATATTAAGTTATTAGTATTAATTAATGATATTTTATTAAATAGTTATCACACACATATTTGTTCCCCAAGCGCAGCAGTCAGATTGCTCAGCCACTACGCCAAACGCTCCATCAAATTCTTCATCTTCATCAAATAATTTATTATATAAACTTAAATCTTTTTTGCTTGCACCTAACCACCACTGTATATAGTTTACGGGAGTTGTAATTGTTGTTACTGGATTTTTTTTATGCCTAGATTTTTATTGCTGATAAAACTAAGTACTATATCCTGCTCTATCCTGCACGCACACATTTCACACACGCCGGATTTCAGTTGACCCCGTCTTACAAGTAATAAGTTGAACTCGGGCGTGAAGTGTCGCCTGGCACCCGGCCAGTATTACTGCCAAATAGATATCTTTTATTCAGTAAAGCTCAAACTTTTCGCAGCATAAATTCCACAACTAGAGGGCACCTTCATGAAATTGTAATGAGGAAGAACTATTTATGGCTAATCCTTTCTGAATAAACTGCGGACTGTTACCAAGCTCGTAGTTTGTATTACTACACATGGTTGTCGCGGTTGACAGAGTCGCGGGGTATTCGCTAACTGCCTGCTGGTGTTTTAAAATGTTTGCATCAAAAAGTGGCAACAGAAAAGAACGGGTAGATGGAAATTTGTAAAAGTGTGAAAGAGAAGGACGGGCTAGACGCGTAGGTTAGAAGGGAGAGTGAATTTTTGAATTGCAAATAGGGGAAATGAAACCACCGCCTCGGTCCCTGCCTTGCTCCGCCCTAGACCACTTCCGGTGCTATAATCATCGTTAATAACACTGGAGTAGTTTAATGAATTTATGTTACCATCAAAGCAAGGAGCTAACTTTAAGAAACTTGAAACGTATGCGTTCAAGTTTAGGGATTACATTAATCCTATTTTCGTGGTTGCGTTTCGCATTTGTTAACCAAAATAGAGGCTTATATTAGCTAAGAACTTCACTGTTAAGTGTGGAGGATGAATGAATATTCAATTCGCCGCAGAGATGTAGTAACTTATTTTTTATTAACTGAGAATAAACAAGCAACATAAAGTGGAACATGAGCCAAAACAAAGCTGATAAAATTAAATGAAGCGTTGAAACCTTTGTTTAACAAATTAACTTTGGTTCTCCATTTAGTTTTGTAACAAAACGTACGAGTATAGGTAAAGGTAAAAAAAAATTCTTCACGCCACGATTGAAAAATAAAAAAATAGGCCCTTTTTTATTCAATGTTGCCATTGATTTTATTGTCATGAGCCACGATAAACGTTAGAGCACGCAGACCACACTACACTAATATTTGTCCATACGGATTTTTTCTACAAGTCTCTCTCTTTCAGTTGCACTGTAACGTTGTTGGTTAGAGTGAGAAACACTGCAGTTCTCGTGCGGTAACGTGGCACTCTCACGCATCAAGAATAGGTGCAGCCAGTTATAACGTGCAGCACGGGCAATTGATTCCAACGTTAACTCGTCACTTGAATTAAACTATTTTTACAAAAATATATGTGATCATCAAGAAAATATATCCCACTATGAGAGAGCTAAAATTTAATTCAACTATGCGCATAGCTCGGCAGATTGCATTCCTCCACCGACGCCCGCCTGAAACCACTTGACGGCTGATGGAGCGGTGTGTGAAATATTTTCATTATGGACGGGTAGATAAAAGTGGGACTTTGAGGACTGCACATATAATGCAAATTGTTTTACATACCAAAATTTCATATGTGCGTATGATAAGGCTTAGGTAGAAACCCCGCTCCTTGAACTCGAGGAAGCTTAGGTTCTAGTTAAATCACAACGAATCCTAGGTCGCTAAGTCGACAACAAAATATGAGCCTTGCTATTTCTATAACTTTAACTGTTTATAAATGAACTACCTATAGGTACCGCCCTACGCTAAATTTTTTATTTTACTCAGTGTTGCGTCGCCTTAATGTGTATCATCCTGACGCCAGTAAAAGCACAGATTACTAAATTGTCATCCGTAGACTAGATTATTTATAAACGAACACTTTAAACGCAATTGCGTTTCGACATACACAACCCCAATGGCACAAATATAACTTCCATTCTTAGTAAAAATCTCTGGCCGTGCAATGTACTCGTAGGTGCGCCTCTTTAACTCGCTCAAAACGTCATTAACGTTTCAACGGTCATTAAAACCTGCACATATACTTAATAATAATAATAATAATAATAATAGCCTTTTTATTCCTGAACATAGGGTTACAAGAGGTCCCTAAGTTCGGTTTGCCTTCTGGCATAGGCCTCCTCCAGTTCCTTCCAATGGGTCCTATCCCTTGCCACTCTCAACCAGAGTGGTCCCGCTGTCTGTTTCAAGCCATCTTCCCATCTCCTGACTTGACGACCTCTACTTCTTTTGCCAACTCTTGGTTGCCAGAGGGTAACTTGTTTGCTCCATTTGTCGATGGGGTGGCGCAGCATGTGTCCAGTCCATCTCCATTTTTGGACATCTATCCGGGTAAGGATATCTGTGAGTTTCGTTCTTGTTCTTATGTCTATGTTCCTGACTCTGTCTTTGATTTTTAACCCTAGCATGCTTCTTTCCATGGCACGTTGACACTTTGCTAGCCTTTCCCTGTGATGAAGTGTTAACGACCAAGTTTCACAGCCGTAAGTAAGAGCTGGTAGAATACAGGTCTCAAATGTTTTCTTTTTTATGTGATTGCCTAAATCCTTACTTTTCATAATTTCTTTCAGTGACCAGTATTTTCTCCAACCTTGGGCTATTCGCCTGTTTATTTCCTGAGTCATTTTATTTGAAGGTGATATTATCTGTCCTAAGTAAATATATTCTTTGACATACTCGATCTTGTTACCATCTACCATAATGTCTGCTTCCCTTGAATTTGTTATTAATTTTGTTTTACTGGCATTGATTTCCAGACCAACTTCTCTACTTTTACTTGCTAGGCTCTGCATCATTTGTTCTATTGCTGCTGGGTCCTCTTCAAGAAGCACCAAATCATCGGCAAATCTTAAATGGTTTAGGCGGGCTCCATTAATGTTCAGACCTAAGTGGTCCCAGTTCAATTGTCTAAAAATGTGCTCGAGTACGGTGTTAAATAGCGTAGGAGAGAGAGGATCGCCTTGGCGTACACCCTTTTTGATTGGGAATGATTCTCCTGTTGTTTCAATTTTGATACTGGCCTTGCTGGACTTGTATATACTTTTAAGTATTTCTATGTAGTTGCTCTGGACCCCCTGTCGTTCAAGACTCCACCATATGTGTTGGTGCCTGAGACTGTCGAATGCCTTTGAGTAATCGATAAACGCCAAGTAGATTTGTTTATTGTATTCGTTATATTTCTGCAACAACTGTTTTATTGTATGAATATGATCTATTGTGCTGAAGCCTTTTCTGAATCCTGCCTGTTCTATGGGTTGGTTTTCGTTTAGTACTAGTGATATTCTTTCCAGGATCACTTTAGCGAATACTTTGTATATGTTTGATATTAAAGAAATTGGCCTATAGTTCCCAATCTCGTCTCTAGGGCCTTTTTTGTGCAGTAGAATTATGTGGCACTCTGTCCATTCTTCTGGAATTTGCCTTGTTTGTAAAATTTCGTTGAAAAGTTTTGCTAGCACAGGGCTGATTTCCTCTATGGTTCCCTTGAGCATTTCATTAGGTATCTTGTCCGGCCCTGGGGCCTTCTCAAGTTTTTGAGATTTTATTGCCTTGAATACCTCTGAGGCGAGGATTTCTGGCACCTCATCTACTTTGTTGTCTATTGCTTTGGTTTCTTCCTGAATTGGGGCCAGCCCTGAGTCGAATTTATCAGAGTACAGTAAGCGGTAATAGTCCGTAGCTAGTTTTTGTATTGAGAGACGATTCGTTAGGTAAGATTCGCGTTGCTTTAGTTTCGGTATCCATTCTTTGCCATGTTCGCTTAGTTGTTTCATAGCCTTTTTTGTTCCTCCTGTTCTTGTTATATTTTCTTCCAAAACTCTATTTCTTTTCTCCTTACGGTCTTTCCTCATATTTTCTTTGATTTTCTTGCTAAGGTTTGTAATTTTTTGCCGTCTTTCTTTGTCCCCTTTATTTGATATTAGTGTTCTTCTTTCCTCTAGTAGTTCTAGTGTTTCTTTGCTTATATAGCTCTCTTTACTTCTAGGTTTGCTGACTAGCATCTCTTTCAATTTGTTTTGTAGTCTCCTGTATTTAGTCCCAGTTTCTACGTCAGAGGTAATAATTTCGGTGAGTGATTCTATTTTGCGGGGTTCAGTGGGATGATTGTGTTCTGATATTTGATGCAGCTTCTTATTGTTTAGGTTTTTCCTGGATCTTTTGGCTTGATTTAAGCTTAGGCAGCTTCTTACCATGCGGTGGTCTGTGTTAAAGTTGAGATTTTTAACTATGTTAGTATCTGTGAACGCGCTTGCTTTGTTGGTTATAATAAAGTCAATTTCAGTTTTGTATTTTGCACCTGGGGAGGACCACGTCCATTTGCTTTTAGGGTTTTTGTAAAAACAGGAGTTCATTAAAATAAGGTTATTTTCCATCATGAATTCTACTAGTTTCTGTCCATTTTGGCTTCTTTTTCCATGCCCGAACTTCCCTATTGTGGGTTCTTCTCCTATTTGCCTTTCTCCAACCTGTGCGTTGAAGTCGCCCATGATTATTATGTTGCTGCTGTAATGCAGTTTTATTGCTTCCGAGATACTCTCATAGAAATATTCTATGTCTGGTCTCTCCGCTTGTTCTGTTGGGGCGTAAATTTGAAAGATGGCCCAGTTTTTCTTGTACCCCGGGAATTTTAAATGTACTACCGCAATTCTGTCAGAAACTCCTTCAAATCCCGTAATGTTCTTCTTCCATTTAGATTTAATAAGGAAACCCACTCCTCTTTGTCCGGTGTGTTCACCTTTATGAAACATGATATATCCGTTCTTCTCTGCTATCCCTTCTCCTGGTCTTCTCATCTCGCTGATGCCCATTATGTCCCATTTTAAGTTAGATATGGCTATTTCTAGTTCTTTTAGGCTCTCTTCTGTTCTTAGTGTCCTAGTATTCAGTGTGCTGACATATATATGTTCAGAGTTCTTTTTACCTTGTTTTATTTTTATTGTATTCTTCTTGTGCTTGTTTTTTGTAGATTGGTTTTCTTTTGAGTGTTTCGAATTATACTGTTTTGATTTGGATGGAGGGTGTTTGTCTTCTTCCCCCACGGTGACAAGCCGGCTTGGGGTGCGATTTATGAGTGTTGTGTTTGGTGATGTGGTTGTTGGGGTTGTTTGGATCCGGGTGTCGCAAATTAGTTTTTTGAGAGATTTGATAGTGAGGCTGATCTCCCGCGCTCTACATAGTTCAGTATATTTGGTCTGATTATTTCCTTTGATGCAGTTTTAGAGGAGGCGTTGTTCAAGTTGGTCGATGAGCTTTGGGTATTAGATGCGTTGGCTTTCTTTTGTGATGGTATTTTCGGTGATCCTGAAGACTCTCTTTTCCTCTTTTCTCTGTTGCTTTCATATGTTTTCTTTATTATGAGTTTATCGTATTTTATGAACGCTATATTCCCCTTTTTCTTTTCCTCTTCAACTTGCAGCTGCAGTTGTTTGCGTTTTTCTAATATTTCTTTAGGGTAGTCCTCTTTGATATTTATACCTTCTTGTAGGTTAGCTCTGTTTCGCAGAATCATATGTTTTTTCCATGTAGTTGTGAGTGAGACTACAACAGGGCGGTTTTTATCGTGTTCTTTTTTACCGATTCTGTAGAGGTTATTAACTTCGAAGACTTCAAAATGTACTCCCATTTCTATTATAATGTCTTTTATGTAGTCTACTAGCTCCGCTTCTGTTGTTGCTTTCCCCTCCTCGATGCCGAAAAAGACAAGGTTATTTTTGCGCTTTTCCTTATCAATGAGTTTAAGTTTAAACTCTAGCTCATTTATTTTATTTTTGAGTTGGGCATTTTCTTCAGTGATCGCTTTAGTGATCTTTTTTACCTCCCTACTCCTTTTCCAGAAAAACTTAGCTTGCCCTATATATTATAACATTCATTCCAGCACTCAACAGTCAGCATATGCCAATGCAACTTAGTAATGTTTAAGGCAGATACACACGATCACACATTAAGCCAGGTCTCCTGCGCATGTTTATAAGAAACAAAACAAAAAACGTCAAAACAAAGAGGCGTGGCTTTACACATTTGTCTATGCAAACGGTAGAAGATTTCGTTTGTCTATGAGCAAACAATGTTTTACGTTCCCCGCGGTGCATGGTGAAGGTCGGTTCTCCTGCGTTTGTTTTGACGTTTTTTTGTAATGTTTCGCTGTTTTTGTGTAATGTTCCGTAACACGCGCAGGAGACTCGGCTGAAGAGGGGAATTTATCTGTGGTTTTAAACATTTTGATATGCAGAAGACAAATTTGTGTGTGAAATCAAATGTATATGTGTGAGGTTTTTTGTATCATGTTCCGTAAAAACAAACGCTGGAGACCCGGCTAAAGACTTACCATAGCCATAGAATACCTACTGAATTCGAAATAACTCGCAAAGCTCATTGAGGTTATGAATAAAAAGATTTGACGAAATATTGTTACGGTCACTAGAGTAGAAGTAGCTACTTTTAAAATAATTTTGGGCAACCGTCATGAACCGGCATTTATTAATTAGTTAGTTCTATTACCCGGCAAAATTAATATTTGTTCAGGCAAGCAAACTGATCATGTGGAGGAGGCATTACGGAAAACATCTCATGTTTATGAATTTCACATTAACTTGAGCTTTTTACGTTTCGCATTTGCGCTTTACATTTTTTCAAACGTCTACTACATTTACATCTATAATTCCATGCTTTTACCTAGGTAGGAACAAGCTTACACAAATCGAGTATAATATGGGAACTAGGATGTGTGAACTCGTGCATTAGTGTTCCGGTATTTTATTTGCAAGCTTTAAGGACGAGATTTGCATTTGTTTCAGTTAACGTGAGTATAAGTCTCGCTTGATTCGATATATACCTATATATTGAGAGTGCACATCCAATTATATATATCTCAGACGCATCTATGTAGCCACCCAATACCATGGCAGAAGCATTTTTGTATAATATCTTATTATGGTTATCGATATCAATGGAATTCCGATTCAGTTCGAATGGACGGATATAAATAGAGCGTACAAATACGCACAGAATCAAAAATCTATTTTAATTAACAACAACTGACTAGTTAGTACACATTTCAAATGCAATTTCAGTGCAGTATTCGACAGGTGTAGGTTTTGTTCATACCCTAGTCACACGTTGATCAAGGCTTGAGTTATAGCGGTTAACCTAAAATTACTGAAAGCTGATGTACTTATGCGCACTTTGACATCGCTAAAGTTTGTCAGCAGTAATCCTACTAATATTATTACTACCTACTTATAAACGCGAAATTTTGTAAGTATAGATGGATGGATGTTTGTTACTCTTCCACGCAAAAACTACTGGATGGATTTTGATGGAAACTTCACAATAATATAGCTTACATATCAGAATAACACATAGACTATAAATCATAAAGATATAATATCGTATATTATCCAAACGCGGGTGAAACCGCGGGGCGCAGCTAGCAATATTATATATCAGATTTTCTACTCGGTCCTACCACAAAGGTTTTTAACGTGGTTTCATCTTATGAGACATACTTAAAAATGACGTAATAATATGTAGGACACGAATACCATCTAATTGCAAAATATTCGTTACTGAAAGTATAACTATGCCTACTTTTTGCTTTTCAAAACCAACTGTCTCTCAAACTTCAATTTACTCATAATAGTAACTAAAAATGTCAGTTCTCATAAAAACGGACAGGTTTAACTATTAAAGCCCACTCAAGTCGTAGCATAGCTCAGAGAATTAAAATATTAATTACTCGCCCCTCGCTCTCATCGTGGCGGGACCCCAAATATTTTGACACTGAGCCGTTATTCGCGCAAATTCTAGGCTAAATTCGACTGGTGGATGCTGGAAGCATTCTTCACTCTACGTACAGCCATGCCATAGTTCCGTGCAATCTATGCACTGCGCAGGAATGTGCCAAATGGTTATTACGTTTTGGGTAAAGTTACTGGTGTTTTAAAGTAAATTCACATACAATATACGTTTCTTTTACGAAAATATAAGGTTTTACGCTGACAAAAGGTCTTAATGCCTACCAACTAAATTGATTGACAGTTGCAGCTGCACAGGTATGCCGTACTTACACATATATACATACAGACACGCCTTTTTCCCGTAGGGGTTGGCAGAGTACATCTTTCCACATGCTACGATCCTCATGCGACACACCTCTTTCGCTTCTTCTACTTTCATGACTTGCTTCATGCATGCTCTCCGGTTATGGGTACTCTTGACTTAGCCTTTCCTTAAGACGTCCTCGATTTGATCGTGGTATGTCCGTGTACGTCGATCCCTACCGGCTGGTCCATTCATAACGGTGTAGACGTTAAAAATACATGAGTCGAATCAAGCCTCTATCAAAAGTGCTTTTACTCGTATGTTGTCTGCCACAAATGTATTACTAGTGATTTATCATGAAATTATAAAACCGTTACTGCCTATTGCCAGTTAAGTCGAGTGCAATAATGAATGAAAATGAATTCAAATAGCCAAAAGGATTGTTTCAAAGTACATCACTTGAAACCCCCCGATTGTAGAACATGCAAATTGATAGCACTTCAACATCGCGACAGTAGAAAGGACGTACTGTGCAGTTATATCAAAAGTTTTATACACTTTTAGTGTGCTATTTAAATTAAATTTTCAAATTATTCTATCTGACTTTTAACGATGATCAATAATTTGATGGGCCATTTTGCTTGCCTGTAAAGTTGCAATGACAATACAATAGGTAACTGATTTGATGATGGAGACAGGTGGTAGACAACGGAAGTCTGTAGTAGCTAACAGTAAATACGTATTACATTAGTAAATACGTACGTGTACGTAGAATAAAAACTTGTGAAAATGTTAAAGCAAACCAAGATGTTGGCGATGGTGATCCATTGCATTCGTATACCTAAATCTCTGATAATGGCTAGGTCCTTTGTGTAGGTCACTAATTAGCCACTACTGCCGTATCCACTACATTAGTATCATTAGTTTAAACTCGTCGGTACTTTAGATTTTTTGTTTGTTATTATTTTGCGTTTCAGTGAATTATTGAAATGATACTCTCGCATATTTCGTTTGTACAACATGATAGGTGTATATATTATGTTGATGATGCTGTTTTTAATTTGAAATTGAAATACTGACGGGTTACTTACTTATTTACAGTACAAAACTCTGAAATAAATATGATGTAGAACTTTTTCTCGATGAACGTATTTTAAACAAAATGAAAAGCACACGAGTCTCGGAGGTATATTCAAAAAGTAAATTTTTTGTCCAAAGAAACACTAAAGCAAATTCAATTTTACGGTACTTGCTCGACTATCCGAGTAATATTTATTATACCCATTCAATATAAAAACTTTGAACTTCTAAAATAATTCAACGCAATATAACAAGCACAACCAAAATAAAGCAATGATAGTTCTAGTTGTGAAACAGTACCAATTATTTATCGCTTTGATCTTCTGTAACGTTCACTAGGTAAAGGGTTCATTTAATTTAATCATATATTATAATTTATTGTTATGTTTTCACTGGTACATTGCTGTTGTTTGTTAGTTTGTTGTAGTGCTTACTATCCATTGATAACATCCAGGTCCGATCACATAATGTGCCCTTTAAAACATGGGGCGATTCCAAATCGCGTATTACTTAAGAGGAGACTTTGTTGTGCACCGAGGATCAAACCCCGTGTCGTGAGATTGCAATGCACACAAATTACCACTTGTATTTCTTATGTCATTGTACAATAATAGGTCAAAATAAGGATTGGTGGATTAAAAATAGGAAACTACCAGAACAAGACAAACATGTGCTTTGTATATCTTTTGTCGGACAGCAATCTAATAAAACCTTTACGGGAATTTCAGCATCGCTTTTTTCTCTTTTGTCGGACTAATTTCGTGCTCAAAAGCCAGCCCCCATGTCACGTCCAAAACTTGACGCATTTTATACCAACCACTGTTAGATAGCTTTTCCATAGTGTCGGATAAGAGCCTAACACAAATTCTAAAGTTAGGCTGATTGTATTTTTGGCAAATCGTGCCCATATGCGACATACATACGATTGTTTTGTCTAATCCACATAATGTAATTTCATCATCACATCACACATCTTTTTAAAAACGTATTTTCACACTAGGATTGCAAATTCAAATTCAAATATATTTATCTAAATAATATTTATTAGAACTCAACTAAGAGAAAAAAAGAAGAAAAGCGTATTGTATGAAAACACGATATCTGGATGACCGAGCTTTGCTCGGTATTTTTTTTTTATAAATTTTGTTTTTTGGAAATTATATTTAAGTACGAATTACTAATAAAATGATAAAATATGAATAATATTTTTCGATCTTACCGATAGAATAACAAAAAAATATGAACTGGTTATATTTATAGAAAAAAATCATAAAAAAACACGAATAAAATGTCATTTTCTAAAAATCATTCCTAGCTAGATCGATTTATCGCCCCCGTATATATATACAAGAATTGCTCATTTAAAGATATAAGATAAGATACACATGAAATAGGTTGTTATGAAACACTGCATATAATTACTCCCAAAAATCTAGTTTCCATAAACTTCAGACTCACTAATATCAGATACCGTTGGACATTTAGATTATAGTAGAAACAGGCACCTAGACTGACGACAAAGCCTAGCAGGACATAATGAAATTACCCCTCGAGGCGTGGTGTGGCAAATTTTAGCTTGGGCTTATTATAGCGTAATAATTCTGATGGAATTTCGTTGTCATGGCTCCCAACTACCTACCAATTTGCGTGTTAACCTGTGAACTTCATAAAGTATAATATGCTTTAGTTTTTCTATAAGTATACTTTTTTTTATGAAAGTAAAAAACAGGAACTACATTTTTTGCGCTCCCAACTTTACTAAAACTGTAGGAATGGGTGCATAGATAGGTATATCACAGACAGACAGTTTTGACACAGAAGCGCTTATCTGGCTGCAAAATTTCACCGTTACATTTTTATGCCCCGACAATTTTACCGGGAAATATTCAAATAAAAACTCATCAGCGTAAGCCTTTACCCGAAAGAGTTAGAAGCAACCCTCCAGAGAACAGCAGTACACATTTAATCCGATTCAATTTACATTGACTTAATTTCCGCAAGAGCACATTCTCTTGCCCCGCCCCGCACCGGGTAATTATTCTCGGAACGAGGGCAAACCTGCTAGTTTCGTTTATAAATTAAAAACACGGACTGCATGGTTTACAAGCAATAAAGTTATTAAGTCGGGATGCAGTCGACAGAACAAAAAGTTTATGGCGCAGCGCAGAAGTCGGTAAAGACTGGCCAAAATACATTTAGCAAAATATATCGCCGGTCCGGCAGCGTTGCTTGGTAAATATCACTGGGCGGAAGTGAAACTGTAAAACTGTATCTCGTTGTTGCTGAACATTAACTGCGGATTGTAAATCTCTTGGTGTCCCGGATTCGCTGCGTTTAGACTGCAGTAAGTACAATGCGAATAAATATATGAACAATTGTGATAGCTGATGACCGTAAATCTTGGCCAACTTAATTTCTTTAAACAATGTCAGCTGTACATCAGAAACAGTTTAAAGATACATTTATATACATTCAGTGACACCTTTTTCCAGTTGGCAGCGACTACATCTTTCCACATTCTGCGATCCTATCACACCTCTCTCGCCTCTTCCACTTTCATGAGACAAAAAACACAAACCAAAAAACTCATTCCAGTTGTACTCAGTTTTTCTTTAAAGACAAACCGATATAAATACTTTTAAGTTAAATCCAGCTCGAAAACAGAACGACCTAAATTTTAATCAAATTAAAAACAATTACTTCAAGTGACACACAGCGTAATAGGTAAGATTTTCATTAAAATCAGTTATAACACGCGCCGTTGAATGAAACTTGATAAATTTCCCCGCATAATGGAAACGTAATAAGAAATCGTAATTTATTTCTTATTGAAATGAGTATAATAGACGCCCAGCCGCCCTGAGACGTCCCGAAATCACAGCATAGTCATGGACACAGTACCTAAGCTCGCATTAACACTAAGACCTACCTATAAAATTACATGAAAATTATTACAATCATCATAGGGCATACCTACGTAAATAGGTACACTATAAGTAGGTACCTACGTAAATGCTTTTTATAATTTCTAGGACAGCTCTATTATAAGCTGACGCCTATTTTAGTCGGAGGCTATTTTAGACTTCTTTGGGGGTTCAAGATTGCTGCAATCTAATATAGGATGGCCAAGATAACTTTTTTATATCGATAGTAAGCCGCACTATACGATCCGATTGCTATAAACTTTATAGTAAAGCGATTAGACCGAATAGCTTGACTTACTTTATGACTGCATGGCTAAAATGCCCAAAAACAAGAAATATCCATGTCATACCGAGTCAGTGACTTTCCCTGATTCTTTTCCTCTGTTTTTACTGCCTACACACTGCGCCGAAATTGTTCCCCGCCGAGCAAGCCCGTAGAAATGGTGATATTAACATTATAATCCAATTTGTGGCTTGAACCGAGGTGGAACTCATTAACAGACTTCCTGCATTATTGCATACGGCATTAGATTCGCAGATCACGTCATTTTCAACTTAAAATGCATTTCATATTAACCAAACGTCAGTTAAGCAGGCGCAATTCCCTAGGGCGGCTCTTAATATGATTTGCGTACCTCGCATTACTGTCAGAGCCTAATTGAATAAATTTAATTTGTATGTTAAATTAAAAAAATAAGTCAGTATAAGGATAATACCTCGCACTTGCCTGGATAAGAATGCTTGTGTTGTGTTGTTTTGAGCCCGTTTACCAAGATTACTAGGAGTTGTTCTCAACCACATTAAAATATAATTGCGAGGAAATACAGTGATATAAAGTTGAAAGAAAAAATCTTGAATGAGATACCAGACTGGCTCTTTTTAGTATCCCTGAAGTCTAACAAAAAAGATACCAAGCGGGCAAAGCATTTTAAAAATATACACAATATTTAGACGCCTTCCTGTAAAGACCCTTACGAAGATTATGCTGCCCAGAAAACCGCACTTTTACTTGTAATTTTTTCCAACAGTAAGTGGATTACAATGTTAATTTTATTGATGCGAAGGCCTACGATGGATAGACGGCTTGAGGTAGGGATGTGAGCTCACGAAAATGTCGATGAATGTTCTGTAGATTGTAGAACCGGTAAAATTGTTAAAACGACTGTTATAATCTTAACAAAGTAACTAGCTATTTATATTATGTGATTATTTGTATATAATTGAAAATCAAATGGATATTAGTGCCAAAGTTTTGTAAGATCTAAACTTGGTTCTTGATTTGTTATCATAATTTGAATATACGTATTTTAGATGATGGAAGTTAGGATTGATCTGTATGTGAAGAATGGATCCCCTACGTGAAATCGAATCATGAAGCATATAAACCGAAGCTGTTTTTCTATCTGTATTATAAGTTATTTCCATAGAGACGGAGAGTTGGGCACTATCGTCGATATTTTTGAAAATAAACATTATCGATAACACTGAAAATTTTACACTTACGTCACACTTCCCTATTTGAGGGCCCCGTATTAGTATTCCGATGGTGGGAAAAGATAAATTTGTTGGTGGAGCATTTAATTTATGCGATTTTGGGAACAGAACTGTGCTGTTGCTAGATGTTCTTTGAAAATAAGTTTGAGCGGAAAACGCTTAGGGATCGTAGACAAAACTTGGAAGCTTCTAGGGAAATGAGTTGAAACTGACAACAAGGACGAAGGTATTTTCTCGTATCTTAAGTTAAAAATATGATGATTATCTAATACAAAACAACAATTTTTACGCGAAGTAGACCCAAGCTAGTCTCCGTGAATTATGTAAATTAGGATTCTTAAGCTATGCTAAATAATGTCAAATAGGATTCTCATAGTTGGACCTAAATAAACCCCACCTCTCTAGTAAAACATACCTGATGAGTTCATAAAAGCTTACAATCATTGATCAATACTAATTTTACAGCTCGTGTACCAGCCAGCATTTAACTCTCTCTTATAACGTCATAACCCTGCAATGGGATCTATACGAGTACATACCTTTTCCTCCTTCCTTGCATAACTCCGTCATTAGGGGAGTGGTCCTCGTAAACCAGTGGTAATGGGTTTTATCTCATGCTATAAAATTTATTTACACATCTAGTAGTATATTATCGGAACCTCATTTCGTAATGCGCACTGAAAATAGTTATTTATGTGACGCGAATAAATTTGAGTTAACGGTTACGTCTTTTGATCACGGTGATAAGAAGCGGGAGAACATTAACAGTGTTTGTGGAGTACCTTTACAACTTCGTATCTTCCATAGAATAAAATAATTATTTATTTCTGTTCAAACCTAGTGTCCTTATTTTTACTAATAACTACGGACTACAGCGTCCAACTAATGGGAAAAAATTAAACGGCTATTCGAGTATCACAACTAAAATTATCGTCAGTGGCCTCTAAACCCTTTTAAAGCACTATGTATTTAATTTGCTGATTCACCTTTAAAACTAGTTTTACAATATTGTTCTTGTAACTAAAGTGAACAAAAGTTATGAATTAACCAACATCAATTACTATAAATTGTTTAACTAACCGTCTGTCATTGAGTTTCACAAGTTAATAAGATAATGATTAATAGTCTTTAAAATGAAATAGATGAAACGTTAAATGAAAGTTAAGTGACGGTCTAAAAGGTTGACGCAAAATAAATCTTTCGAAATTTAATTAGATTTTGCAGTGAGGACGAAGAAAAATTACGAAAGAGAGGATAAAAATGGTGTCTTTTAAGTTATTGTGTCAACCAGTTATTATAGTTTAAATGTGATTTCATTGACTATTAGCATTTTATTATGACGTTATCGTTGCCATCGTTTTTATAGTTCGTCGTTATTTTAATTCGTATTGGATGTTTTGTAAATATATCAATTTTAAACATATTTCAAAATTTCAGACAAGCGGGGATTTAGTAAAGTACCTAACAAGTTGATTATAGCACGAGTTAGATAACGACCCTGCAGTTTGACAAAAACTTAGTTATAGGTGTGTAATAATTTGTATTTTCTGCTACATAAAATATTATTTTTCAACTAGGAAAAATCATGAAATGTTTTCAACAACAAAATTAACACATTTTGTTGCTTTACAACTTTACGCAATCGAATTTAATTAACAACACTGGGAAAGTGGGAACTAAACTCGGTGGGAATCGGGTGTCCCACGTCACGTACCATTCGCTGTACGCGATCTTGCGATCTGCGGTCATATAGTAGTACCGTGTGTACTCCCCTTTACCAGGAGTGGATTAAGAGACACCAATAATAGAAATGAAATTTTACAGCAGCAACTATGTATTTAGGGCAGTATCTACGTATTAGGGGAAGATCAGTTAAAAATACCATTCATGAAATAATGAAACATTTACTTTTAATGCAGTTTTTAACGACGATACTACACTCTAACACTATCACTATATTGTGGTATCACTATCACTCCACTTAATTAAATTACAAAGCAAACCACCACCAGCAACTGTCCGTTTGTATGAATATTTTCGGTTTATATTTAATGTTATCAACTTTTAACAGTTCACGTAATTTAAATTCTACGGTAGTGTAGAATACATTTAAAGAGGGTAAAACACAGTTTCACAATCGTCTCAAAGAGAATTTCTGCTACAGTAACCTTACAATACAGCCCTGAAATTCAGGGCGTTGCAGGCTGCATTCCGTATCGTCGTCCCTTCGGTGCCATAACGAGTGCTGTCGTGAAATAAATCTCGCCACCCCAGCTGGCGTCGCCGTTTCAGCCTTCACGAGCCAGATAAAACCTCTTTATTTTTTCTCGTTGAAGCCCTTTTATGTTCACTGTTTTGATTGGTCGGATTTTATTGGAAGTTGATTGTTGTTTTCGGCTGTTTTGTGTTTAAAACGGTTGTGTCTTGTGGGAACGTTTGTTTGGTGAAATTGTTTTTATGTTTTGGGAAAAGGAATTACAATTTGGTTGTGAATAGGTAATTCTCGGAACGTTCAAAGTGGTTCAGAGTAGGTAAAATATTATTGTGTTTGCAATTTTGCAAATTAATCAGTAAGTAGGTAGGTAGGTTACACATAGGTACTTACTATACAACTACCTACAAATTAACAGTATAGCGAAATTTTTATCCTGGTATTTTATGTTGCATGGTAAGTATGCATGTTTGACCGTGTTGATAAATTATTATATACATATGTTTTTAAATAACATTGTTATTTTCAACCATGTATTACAGTCCGTCTGTATACAACGTGACTGAAAATAATAGTTTGTAAATCAAACAAAATATACGAATTCTATTCTGAATAATTTATTTTAGGATTTCTTTAATCTCGCACAAACATTTCTACTGGACAACACGACAGATGTCTCCGTTTAAATCAATCAGCAGTGACGGACGCAGCACAACAGCCCCGGGTTTGCACCAGACAAATAAATTAAAAGACAACAGGCGACCGGCCCGGGCGCTTCGGAAAAAATCGGAATTCACCGGCCAACGCAAGAGTTGCCCAAAATTTATGCTACACTTTTCACTCCCTTACATCGGCCATTAAAACTGTCCGTCCATCCGTTTGCAGATTTAAGCCGAACGGTCGGTTGTCACGGAAAAATTCTGGTCAAATGCCAACTGGGCTGTAGCGAGGGCACCGTGGCGGAATGTGTGAGTGCCGGCGCGGTGGAACGTCGCACGGGACCGTCACCGGTGGTACCCCTTGATAGATATGCACGTGCGTGTTTTTGCGTCCAGCCATCAGCTAGCTGATCATTCTACCTTGGTGTCTAAAATATTAGATTTTTTATTAATTTAAATATGCTTGCGCACACGCTGCAAGCGCTTGATCGCCGTAGGTTGCACGTGGATTACAGTGTCCGAACGAATAATAATGTATGGAATCGCATGTTTAAAAGTTGATTAAGTACTTATACCGACTAAAATATTATTGATCCTGATTAATTAAAAATAGAAATATATAGGTGGGAACCCTAAAATCATCCCCCCATTCCACCGTCATGGGTTCGCGAGCAAGAAGCGTGTTATTAGTGTATTTTTCATTGGCTGTTGTTGGCCGAAGTAATGGAGCGTATTTATGGCTCTACAGTTCTAATCATTTGGGTTGGAATCGTTTGTTTACTTTGTTCTAAATTATTGCGACTACAAAATGTTTTTCAGCTCTTTCTATATCGATTGTAGGGCTTGAAAATCAGCTATCGGTGTCGCAGTGACTTATAAAACTGACTCAAGGCGTATACTAACGTGTGTCCAAGTACGGGTAGTTGCAATTGGCCGTCAGCCCTCGAGACATTCGTGCTGGTACCCGCTACTCCAATTTTCTCGTGACCACAATCTTTCAACATGCTATTCTTATAGACTTGCGTCATCTTAAAATCATGAGCTAATGTGTTATTGTGCCAACCTACTGGAGCTATTTACCTGAATTCCAACGAAAAGTCATTTTGTATCATTATAAAACTTAATTATGGGTACATTTTGTAAAGATCTAAAATCATATTTTCTATCTCTAAAAGTCAAGTCTCACAAGTCTAGTCTAAAAATATTAAATACGGGTAAGCCGTATTTCAAGTTCTTAAACGAGACTTATTATACGCTCACGCACTCGCAATTAAAATTGAACCACGTTAAAGAAAACTACAATTATTATTGTAATGATGAAATCCAACTTAAGCAATCCTAAGTGAAGAAAACCAACGTGAGGAAAAACGAAATCCAACCAAACAAACGCACACACAAACATCTAATAACAATTGAAGTATATTACTCGAACTGACCAAACACGCATAAAAATAACCTTAATAAATAAGGGTCTGTCCACATGGCGCGGGATACGCTATCGGCACGGCTATCATGCTCATTACCGAGCCTACTACTAAGGGGAGTACACACCCGGGACTCATTGCCGGTCCGGTATACCTCCACAGATCTATAATGGAGATAAATGAATGTCAAAGCACTCAAATTGCCACGAGCCGGTCCCAGCTCAAAAGTAAAATTGCACGGGTTACTGCCGGTGTAATGGAGTAAACGTGTAGGACATTTATTTTACAATTAGTCCCATTTTAAACGATGATTTTGTTTGTATCCTATACTGTATCCGTTATTAAATGAGCGCATCCGTGTAATAAAAGAAGGTACGGCGATATTTTGTTTTCCGTTTCCGCATGTAATTAAAGCTAAAGGCTACAATATTCCAATTAATTTTGGGAAAGTAATCACATCCGTTGGTTGTGTTGCCAGTGGACAAATAAATGGAACAGATAGTTCGTTTTGGGTCTGTAATTATCCATTAGCTGGGTGTTTGTGGGGCCATTGTCCTAGTAGTCCCTGATTCCCTAGATACAGGTAGTCCCAGTTAGAATGTACTTACAATAATTTCTGATAAAGTATTTATTCTGGCTCCAGAATAAAATATTTTTCGTCAACGGCTATTCATATTACAATCAAATATCATTTTTTAATATTTGCTCGAATTCGAATTGAATAACCGGATAAATATAATCCCATCAAAAACATTACATGTACAAAAATGCACAAGTCTCGCAACGCAGTTTATCTGCCGTAAAAAGTTGTGAGATCGAATGTAAACCAAGTAGGTTAATTTCAATACCTACCTATACCTATCTATGGGAGCAGTTATATCTTTATTTCTTTAGTAAATAGAGGGACTTGGCAATTGCACACGGCAACATAAATCTATGTTAAGCGCTTTGTGCTTGTATTTGTTTGAAAGTACTCCTATATGGAAGACTATATTTAGATTGCCTAGTAGATTATGCTGCCGTGTACGTACAATCGCCAAGACACTCTATTTATTAAAGAAATAAAGATATAACTGCTCCCATAGATAGGTATAGGTAGGTATTGAAATTAACCGACTTGGTTTACATTCGATCTCACAACTTTTTACGGCAGATAAACTGCGTTGCGAGACTTGTGCATTTTTGTACATGTAATGTTTTTGATGGGATCTCATTTCTTTTTGTAGGTTTACTTACTTTCTTTATTTCGTTTTTTTGCAAAACACGCATCAACGCGCGCCCCGCGCCTGTGCGGCCGGGGCCCCTTGCGACATAGGTCATGCTCATAGATTATCATGAACGAGTGTCTTTGCGTCTCCACAGATGCGTATTAGGTATAAGGTACCTAGGTAGGTACCTATTTTAATGTACCTAGGTAACGAATTTGTTCGACCTATAAAAGTGTAGGTAGGTATAGTATAGGGATTTGTATCTCTCTATCTATCGTGGAAGTTTTTAAAAAGCGCTCTACTGTCGAATTTCTCGAAGCCATTTCTCATTTTTAACCCCTGTTACCCATTTCATTCAATTTCAATGAAGTCTAATTATGAACTGTAAAAGTAACTTTGTAATCACATACAATTTAATAGGATTTATATGGGAATACAAAGTTATTTATGCAAATCATATATCTAGAAAACGGGATGAAAATTATGGAATGTCAGAATTTTTTCATGGTTTATAGGCTAAACAATAGCTGTATTCAAAATTTGAAACTTGTGGGACGGCTAGAAGTACCTTAGAATTTTGATGATCGGTGAGTCAGTCAGTCAGTCAGTCAGTCAGTCAGTGGGCAGCAAAATTAAGGAACTTTGACTTGCAATAATTCTTAAACTACTGGTTCAAATTTGATGTAACTTGGATTATTATCTGTAGACGTGATGCCCTCTTGGTCACTAAAAATTTAGGCTTCTAGTTTTATCCATAACGAAGTTACAGAGGGTCGAAAATGGCCCGAATCGCTTCGAGAAAAGGATAGTACGGCCGTGCCTTTTGTTTTGCTCGACTTGGCGGGGGCACTGCCGTGCCCCCAGATTATGATTTTCCTATAACTTTTCTTTAATTATATTTCGTTTTGGATCAGAACATGATTTTAAACATTATAAATATTCGAATTTATGATTACTGTTGTAGTATATACAGTTTCACATGGAAACTTGTACCTACATAAGATACGAGTAGGAAACTCCGAGATAAAATAATATAATTATTCTTACCTTTTCGCGAACAGGAAACATATTCACTAGCTAAAACTGGGTCTAATTCGTGCACAAACCAATATCAAAATATATGAATTTGACATACCACGACGTTTCGGCCGAGTTACATGGACCGTGATCACGAGAAGACTGGCATTACCATCTGGAGCGGCAGGTGTTGTTACCAACTACCCGCGTTTGGTCTTGCAAAATATAACCGTCAGAACAAGCAACACTAACAGTGTTCGAAGTCCCACTCGATCATAAATCGCGCCGTACACACTTGATACCAGATTTCATAAATCAGACAAACTAAACCCATCTTCCCGCTTGAAATTCCGGTACTTCTTGATTTCAATCGCGTCACGAACAATTTTATTCTAGTACCTAGCTGACCCGACAGACGTTGTCCTGTCATTGTCTCTATGGAAAAAAGCTTCCTCTTCTTGTATCTCTGTCCCTCTATCTATATATATTATCTTTTTCCGTCGCACTCTATCTCTCTTCCTCTATATCCATCTCTTCCCGATTTTTCCCAGATTGAGTGACAGATGTCAATTGTACAACCCAATTTTATCGGATATATTTTTCCCAGTTTCAAATTTTTATCCGTGGTAACGGGATAAATATCCTATATCCTTCTCCTGGTTATCAGACCTTCCTACCAATTTTCAGCCAAATCGGTTCAGCCGTTCTTGAGTTACAAAAAGTGCAACCAACACGACTTTCTTTTAATAATATAGACGAAAGAAGATAATTATAAAGGACTAGACTATAGATAAGAATGTAGATCGACTACGCGGCGGACCATAATATGCGTAGTCGATATAAATTTGTATCTATAGTAAAATGTCTAGATTTAAGGCAATTATTAACGTCCCAATTTCAGATGTCACATTAACCGATCAACGTCCAATTCATCGGTAATTGGGCATGATAAAAAGGCACTGTGAATGGCGTTGAACGACGCTTTCAAGCGCTTTAGTGCTTGAATATCTGTCATTCCGTACCTAACTGATATGCAGTGTGAGTCGTGACGTCATCCCTGTAACTAGCATCTGTACTTATTTATCTAATCTATCTATGTACAAAAAACAAAGTCTGTATCATCTTTTATTTGTCTTCGTCCCGAATAGCAAATAAATATTAAAAGATGGAAAATAATCACGAAAAAAAGGAATAGGTAGGCTATGACAATACATAATTATTGTTCTCATACATTTAGGGAATGATTTGACAGTTGACAGGATAACGTCAGTCGGGCTAGCTTTTATAGGTACCTATAAATATATGCACATTTTGCACAGTCATAACCATACAAAAACAAATATTATTTGGACCTATGTATGCACTTGTAGTATCATTTAGTTCCTTTATTATTTTGTTGTGCATTAGAGATAGAGATTAGTGAGTGCATAGAGATTGTGGAATCATTGCGAAGCATAAGTTCTAAGCTATTATTATTCCTTAAAATAACTTAAATAAAAAACAATGTTATATGTTTTTATTTTTTTTATTTTCTCGTTTGTTTTAATGCTTTATATTTTAAATAAGTTCGATAACAAAAGTTTAAAAGTAGAGTAATGTATAAATAGGCTTACACTATCATTACGACTGAAGGTTTTGTCCACTGAATAGGTAGGTATTGATTTTCGGTTACATAGTGCGGGTATACAATATAAGGAATTCTTAGGATTACAGTGTAATTTATATTAAATGATAGAAGCAGTTAACAATCTCGTAGTTAAATCTAAAATTTGCGATCTCAAATCTTGTTTTATAAATCTAATAATAACGAAACAAACGACAAATGCAAGTGTAGCACATTGCAAAGGTTTCATTAAAAAACAGGATTTATCTCATAACAAATCCAAACAATGTTGGGTAATTAAATAAACCAACTTCACAATAGACTTAAAACTAACACGTTTTTAAACCAATAGACAGAGCTCGAATTTTGGATCAGCAATATTCATGACAAATAGTTCACGTAAAATCTAGCTAGCGATAGTAGAGCCTGAGATGTTAAGACAATCGATTCAATCGCATTTGGTACAAAATTAAAATTGATTCCATAAACATCTCGCTTCCAGCATTATACATCTTATGTATTTCATTGTTCCGAGTCGACTGACTTGCCGCTGTGTTATTCGCTCACTCTCTCTCTCTCTCTCAATTGTGAGCGGTCTATTACTCGAAAGAATCGTAGTCGGTGCCACCGACCATAATTATTTCCTTTCGGATGTTTAAATAAAAACAACTCGGTAGAGAAAATCATCGTGAACCGTCGAGACGTTTCAGCAATCGGCTAAAACATTTCAGACTTACCCATCGCTAAGCCTATCTGGTTATACTAGCATACTTGTCAGTAACCAAATTAGGTCTGATAATGGACGCACAAAACTCAATTAAAATTAAACTGATACGCTAAAATAATGGCTGCCACTTTCAACTCATAAATACTAATATCAACATTTACGATCACAAGAGCAGCAATGATTTTAGAGCTGTCAAATTTAATTTTAGTTTAGTTTGTTGCAGTACCAATAATTCAATCAATTAGAATTATTGTAATTACTGTATAACTAATACGATCGTGAACCAGCTAGGTACTGCATAGTTTGCACCAAACAAAATACTTTTAACCCTACACTCTCCTTAATCGAATAATTCAAGATCGGAAACTTTAGATTTACCCAATGCATATTAGCTAAGTACAAAAATATGGATTTCAATATCTATCAATAACATAATTTCTTTAATTATTTTTAAAAAGTATTTATTATGTAACCATTAAGGCTCAAAACCACAGTGTCGTGGTGATGAAACGAAAGACAATATGTAAATAGTATTAATTTTCACATAGGCTTCCCGTTATGAGTTATTTCTTATTCTTATGAGTGATCGTAATACCTAATTGTTGTCGGTCAGTCCATGGCATTGAGAGACTGGGTATTGGACTTTAATGATTTATTTTGTACCCCTTCCCATCAGAGCGACTGGTTCTATCAGTTATATTGCTATCTACATATTACTTTATGAATGTATACAATATAATGTTCTAAGCATGATATACATAGTATATTGAAAATGTTTCCCTCTAAATAACTAATTAGTTTATATAACAATGCATTGAAAAAAAATAATGTAGTAATAATATTTCAGAATAATAAGTAAGTATAATTAGTTAATCTATATTGCTCTTTTTTGTACAAAGTTTTCATTATAAGTATTATTGGTGTTTCAATTCTGAAAATATACATGTATTCTATAAAATTACATGAATATACATCGTATTCGATAACATATTGAACAATTTATATAATTTTACAAAGCGCTTAATTATCTCATTACCCATATTGCTGAGGAACTAGTAAACAAACAAAACAATCCAAAACTTAAAATCTAAGTCACCAAAATGAATGATTTTTTTTGAGTATAAACATGACTAAAGATTTAAGTACAAAATGGAGAATATTCTACCTATTTATAGTAATGTCTTTATCCGCAATAATATGTACACTTCTATATACAAAGCTATCACAAATTACATTTTATTCGTATCACTATATACATTATTGCATTCGACATTCCTCGTCATATTGACGACGCTATACAAAGTCTGTCTTATTATAACGTAGCAAAGAATATATATCTGGGATATTGTCCTTTGCACACAACTTTTGTTAAACGTACACTATATGAGGTTTCTCGGGCGTTCTGTGAGCAGGGATCGTTTCGTAAGCAAACTGTTGGTAGATGTGCTCATCACTGTCTTCTTGATAATAAGGATTCTTATCGACACTGTTCCAAGGAGGATTTAGAGAGTGGAAATTGTTAGTCACAGACGAACCAATCATTAGATACCGGTCCACCTCTCGCTTGTTTTCTTGTTCTCTACTGCGCGTAGAATACCCCAGTCCGTTCCCCAATTTTGACACATCACCGTTCAACATCACACTAGTCATCACTTGTTTGGATTTGTCCCCTTTACACTTTTTCAGGGGTCCCATAAAGTACAAAACACCACCCACGAGACTTATCACGATACTCACGGTCAGTACCACTATGGCTACCACAACCCATCCGCTTGAGCACCCGAATTCCGACTCAGGAATCTTTACAAATAAAACGCCTTTCAAATGCATCGGCGCAGTGCACTTCACATCTTCGTAATCTATCTTCAATATGGTACTGGTGTTCCTTGACTTCCTACTATTTATTTCACTCTCGATTCCAAGTTTCCACAACCATAGCAGTGAGCAATTGCAAACGAATGGGTTACCCGATATTTCTAGCTCTTGCAGTCTGTCAATTGGAAAATGAGCGGCCTCCAAAGTTTCTAGCGCATTGTTCCTCATGTATATGTGCGTCAGCTTTGGGTTTCCATGGAATAATCTAGGAGGAACTTCTCTGACTTTGATGTTTTCGTTCATCCATATCTTTTGAAGATTTATGTTATCCACGAAAGCTCTAGAGTCAATCTTCTCCAGATCAAAAAGTCTGCTCAAGTGTAAATGTTTTAAGTGGAAAAGACTTTGGAACGAAAGAGCCGTTACGTTTTGAAAGAAGTTTCCACTTAGATACAAATGGGATAAGTTTGATAGTTTAGATAAAGCGGATGTAGGTATAAAGGTCATATTGTTGTTGCTCAGATCCAGATTACGCAGCAATGGCAAATTGTGGAAGCCCAATTGATCAATATTTCCAATGACATTAGAGTTAAAATCTAAATGCTTTAGTTCCTTTAAATACGGGATACCGTGTCTTGGTATGTCCTCCACCAGATTCAGCGACAAATCTAAGTATTCTAATCGAACTAAGAAAGCAAAGTTTGTTGTTGGCAAGTCCATTATGGAGTTATTCTTCAGTGATAAGATTTTCAACGATGTCAAAGGTTCAAATGTACTCTTTTGAAAACTGACCAATTTGTTTCCCGACAAATCAAGCCGTTCCAGTACGGCTAAATCTTGAAACGTTTGCGCATGTATGTCGGATAGTTGATTGTTTGACAAATCCAAATCGACAAGGGCCTTAAGACCAACAAAAGTTTCTTTATCCAGCCGTTTGAGGAAGTTCTCTGTGAGGTTGAGATGAGTCATCTCTATGTTGTTCTCGAAGTTCCTACTACCGAGATCTTCGATTCTGTTGTACGAGATATCGAGGACAGCGAGTTGGGTGTAGAAACTGAAGGTGTAGAGGAGATTGTCGATGGCATTGTGCGTGAGGTTGATGTGAGTTGCCTCCGGGTTGAGTTGTATCGGTACAATTTCTAGGCCGGCGTTTGCGCAGGAAGCGGCGCGTAATGCATCGTCGCAGGAGCAGCGCGCGGGGCAGAGTGTGCGCGCAGTTGCACTCCACGCCCACGCCACCACCACCACCCACCAGCGCCACCGAGCTACCGAGAAGCCCATACCATCTCATGTATGCGTCACGAGGACCTGGAACAATAAACACAGTTACATTAGCAACATGTCAACACTATCTATTTAGTATAACCACATTGTGTTACTGAATAATACACAGTCAGATAAACATCGAGACTGTGACTAACGCCATGGGAAGCCATTCAAACAAAGGGAAATCTCATTGCCATAGATGAGATCTAGTTTATTTTTCCCGTAATTTATTGTTATCATAAAATCCGAGCCACCCTCGTGTTGTTGCTCCAAATGCGAGAAAGGAAAGTAAAAATATACAACATTATCGCTAGAGAACATCTTAATATAATTTCTAGCGAAAACTGCAGATAACAAATGTGCCTCTCCGCAATTTGTATGAAGGGGGAATGGAATTGTTTGATCCAAATTAGGCCGATAAGAGACGTGCCGCGCCGGCGGAATGGTGGCTCCACCACAGAAACTTTTTTATTATCTTTTGTTACGCTGGCGAATAGAGCAAGGAAAGTTTCGTCAGAGCATATTGCACGGGCGCTATTTACGTCCTTGATTCGTTATTCAATATGCCATTAAGGTTGGATTCCCCGTCATTTCTCCCCGCGGCGTTGTCGCGGCGGCACGTGGCAAGGGGGTTAATGCCTTTCGCAAGCACCTGTCCCCGGCTGCCTCACCTCGTGAACGCATATTGCCCACCTTTATTTATCGTCCCATGTTCCACAAGACGAATGTTCGGCGCAACCGGGACTAGCGGCTAATCTGCCTCGGCGCGTCAACAATACCTCCAGAATTCTCGGCGATTTAACAAAGGACTTCTCGGTTGGTACTTGAAATTAAACGTTCGGCTTTACAATTCGACGGAATGTATAATGAATAGCACCGTAACATCTGTTAACGAAGGCGAACGATCTAGAAAGTTTTCACGCGCGGGAATAACTAATTGCGAAGGTTGGAATTCAATTTATGGCTTCTAGTGCGCCTCTGGAGAGATGACGCCATGCTAAAGTATTAATAATGCAAAACAGTGTCACGGAAAGTTTTTGATTCGAAATGCAAATTGAATTAGGAAACAAAGTTGTGAGTGTTGAGCTGCTGAACCGCGGTTCCGTCGTCGGCTGTATTATGCTAAATGATTAACATCCATTCAACTAATCAACATGGGCCGTTCCAGAAATCCTGATGAGGTTGGTTCCGCTAAAACCGTGAAATTGACTTATATTCGGATTATGCTAACCGGGCCAAGTAGTTGCGAAGCTATTTTAAGGTTACTTGAGTCAAAATGGGAACCCGAAGCCCTCAAATATAATTATATTAGATCTTCTACGATAAAACATTACTGCCAACATATTATATTACATTTTGAAATACGTAATTTTATGAATCTCTCACCCTACCCTCAAAAATTTCTATTAAATATCCTTCAAGCCAAGCCCTAATGAAGAACAGAGTGAGTTTGTGATGAGTTAAATTGAAACAGTTAACACTTGTCTGATTACTTCGCGAAAACAAAGTAACAAATAGAATGTAATCATTTAACATTTTCGTTAATAAGTACACGGACGGGTGTGAGACGTAAAGTTGTGAGAAGACGGCCCCCAGTAACCCCCGTAACCCGATATGATCCGCTATGAAGGGATTACCAGCCCCCACCTGAATTACAGAAACCATACGTACGATACATTAGAGGTCCCGTATTAGGACTTCAGGGTAGATTAATCCTGCTACATTCCAAATGTATTCTACGCCACGTGAACCGCGAAGATTGCAATTTCAATGAGTTTTGAATCAGACAACGTGATTACGATCGCAAACATTATGGCCTCTGTGGGTATCGAAAATAATTACATCGAAGCTTGAAAGAAATAAATGGAAATAGGAAAATTCTGGTTTTGATACATAAAGGCACCTTTTTATTGATGTTTAGCATTTCAAGGTGGTCGCGGTTTGGTGAACGTGAAAAAAGGCGAAAGGGGGCACGCCCGCCATTTCCGAGCCTATACTGCTCTGGCCGGCACTCTTTTGTCTTTTAATTTCCTGTCCGCCGGAGTGCGCGCCCATCGTGACTTTCGCTTTCGTGAGCTTCGTTAACTTGTATCGGCCTTTGTTGTTGCCTATTGAACTTTTCCATTACCAGCGTCATCGATTGAAACCGCTAAATTCGTTGGAAAATGCCTGTTGTTCAAATCGGCGCCAGAATTCACCCCCTCGACATGAACACTGAACAGCACCAGTCTTTTCATTTTCCTTTTATAAATCGAGTATGTTCCCAAGTTTTGTTTTGTTTTCGCCTGGGACGGAACTTCTCGAAATGGAAATTAAATATTTCCTTATTGAAAAGTTAGAATGTTAGCATTTAGATGCTGGATTTTAATAATTGTAAGGGAGTTTTGTTGCTATGAAACGCCGCCGTCGCGTCCTCAGGATTTTTAATTAAAATTTTAATGAGCAGTCGACATAATATAATCCGTAGGCATTCATATCATTAACTTTATTGACTAGCAGAGCGTAAACGGTTGTCACGTAGTAGCGATTACTTTTAAGCCTACGATATTAGGAGCTTGACAATTGTTAGCGACCATTGAAATTACTTTTGACGCTTCCTGTCTCCTGTATAGCTATGTTCAATCGAGTATTAGTATCACATTTAGAGAATATTCACCCCAAAACTGGCTTTGTAAAGCGCGGGTAGGTACTCGACCCGACAGGCGACCTTCCTAATTACACTATAACATCTAAACACCGTTTAGGCCTCGCAAAGGGATGCCCGTAATTTATTACGCAGTTTCCGTGCGCTTACCAAATTCAATATCAAAGGGACCAAACCTTCCGCATTAATAGTGGCGAACACCATCGGTTCCATTTAAGTTATTATTATCAAAACTATCCGTTGCCGCCTAATTGCGGACGATAGTAATCGGTATTATCACCCGAAGCTATCGCGACGTTATTACTATTGCGAGAGTAACAAAGAGAGGGTCCGAGACAATAAAACCAGTGTAAAAGTCGGGTAACCGCTCTCTCGCCCGAGAATTTGAGCGGGAACGTTCGAGCCCTCGCCGCTTTATGAGTTACTTAAGTCGTGTGCTACCGTTTTTAAAACAGTCCCCCGGCTTAAGCTGCTAAAAGTTTCCGTAACGTATTGAAATAGAAGATGTTTTAGTTTGTGTGAGGGGTTGCAGCGGAGGAGAGTTCGTCCGAGTGCGTATACGTGCTATTAGTTTGACGGCCGTAAGTATTAGTGTGAGTGTCGGCAGGCACTAAAGGGAATAATGAGAAAACTTGGTCGGGCCGAGGAGGCGCCGTAGCTCCACTAGTTACCCGTAGTCGGAAGCAAAAACGGCACAAAGCGGCTGGCGTTGATTCGATTGTAAATTCGCAACTTCACGGTGAGCCACTGGAACGAATTACTGTTTTTGCTGATAAAATATCATGGCAACTTTTTCTGTATCGTATACGCTATTATTTTGTCAGCAAAAAATGTGATGGAAGCAAAACGATGCTACACCACCAGTTGAAAATGACTAATTATGAAAGATAAACAAATTGTTTTGACACAATTTCCGAGTTAGTTTATAAAAATCTAAGCCATTCAAATTTTAAAAATGCATTCTAGAAGTAGCTCTAGAATATTATTATCATCACCTACTACTGTTATACATTTTATTTCATGCTCAAGCGTCAGCGCCATGATTTCAAGGTGTTCGTATAAAATAAATAATTTTATCTCCGGAATTCAAACATCTCCAAGATGTAGTTTCAAGTTGGTACGCTTAAGTGCACTTCACGCTTCGGAAGTAGTTTCTGTTTTAACATCCTATGACATTGTAAGTAGCCTGGAACATTATAAATGGAAAATAATTAAAAGCGACGGTACAAAAATAAACGGGCTCCTAAATTAAATGACGACACAAAATTAACAACTCCCTGTGCTATTTCAGATAACAGTAACCCAAATACTTTACGTAGCGTGAACTGCGATCGTATTTAATTAGAGGGTGGCCGAAATTATCGTGGATAAACGTTGATTAGCGACGTGTTCGCGCCCTAATCGGCGGTTACTAACAAATTTTAATATCGTTGGCGCACCTCCACACCTGCCGATGTCGATAGTTGCACGCGCCCCAACACTATTGATTTTGCAATCAAAGCCCTGTTAGAGAACCACGCCACTTGCCCGCTATAATCGGCAGATATTAATTTCCGAACGCTAACATTCAACGAGCTCCATCCACGCGTGTTTATGGGCGCAAAATCTTGACAACTTCTTGCCAACGCAGTCCTAGTTTTATCTAGAAAGGCGTTCAGGATTTCCTGTCGCGCAAAAACCAATCTGACGACCACCCCATAACACTGCCGATAAAAACAAATACCATGCGAGAAAAAGCGACCGATGTACACGCGAAAGTCGACCGCTTTATTTTATGTCTCCCTATTACTTTAATGTTAAACGTTAACTAAACAACGTTAGAAACGTCACGTCGTTAAGCGCACAATGCTGAACGTTGCTACGAAATATCCTCAGATGCTTCAGTTGCCGTGTAGCGGTAAGGATAAAAAAGAAACTTTAGCGAACAAAATGTCTACACAATTCCATTTTCTCTTTCAGCGGCGGAGCAAGTCTTAGTGAATCAGGCTCCTCTATGGGCGCCTTTATAAACGCAATAATGAGGAGTGGTAAGGCGGTATTCAGGCGTGCGCCCTAACGAGAGGTCCCGGTGAATCACCCATGAGGCGAGCACAAAACTTGCCACTTGGCGCGGTAATGGCGAGCGCCGCACGCGCCTGCCCCTTCGCATGCCGCCCACGTCGCGTCGCCGCTCCTCGCGCCACCTCGACGCCTCGCCAAAGGGCTCCAACCCGCTTAGCTTAGACTTTCATCGCCGAGCGCGGTTAGCAGAGCCTCAGCTCGATTGGATGCGGCCTATGGATGAATAGTCAACGAATTTAGGCCGAGCGACAGCGCGGGACGACACAAATTCCATTCTACTCTACTGTTTTATGCCAGGTTCAATTTCACTTGAACACAGTTTAAAGAAAGTTTGTTGTTGTGCTCTGTGCGGCCACTCTCGCATATTGCTTCTTTGCGTGAAGAACTTAAGTTTAGTCCATGAAATGACACGGGTTTATTCCCAGAAGCTTTCAGGGATGGAGGTTGAAGCGCATTCGTGGATATGTATACCCGTATTTTACAGTTATACAGTATCTGCAGCCAGAGCCCGGTTTGTGGCAAAAACTAAAACATAATAATATGCACTGCACAGGTTTTCGAACTTCAGTTTCGACTTTCCGAAACGGAGGACAGAACAAGTGCCGCGAACTGTTTGACTGTTATTAAAACTTTCCCTTTGAGATATGGAGTCTATAAAATTAAAAGTTAGCGTTTGCATTATCGTAAGTTAAATTTAGGGTAGATGAGGTTAAGAGGCTTTCGTGCGTCGAGGGAGCCGTGAACTGCAAATGACGTGCTTACGGAGCGGATCCAGCGCTAAGCCCGCGAAATGGTCTTGGCCTAAATGAGGCTGGCGCGTGGCGTCTTCTAGGTAGGTGCGGCACTGTGTGAAAATTAGTCAATCCTATCGCAACCATCTCCTGCGGACCCGCCGAGGCTGAATAATGAAATAGCTCGTTCAGACGGAGGATAGGCGTTATCGACGCCGTCGCCGCGGCGGGCGGCATTGGGACGCAATCGCGGCAACCGAGCACGGGCGAAAATCCTACGGCTTCCGTGTGAGATATCTGCCGGCTCTTTTAGGGTTATTAAGTGGAGTGGGTTTTAGGGAAATGAGTCGGGAAATAAATCTATCCCGTTGGAATGAAAGAATCTGTGTTTCCCTAACAAATAATGCCCATGAAATAAATTAGATGGGCTCGTACATTGTCTTCATTGGATGGTGTAAAAGCGGTAGACAGATAAAAATCCGCGCTCGCACAGATTCGGGCGGGCTGCCAATAAGGCGAATGGAACTGGAGCAGATATTGCCACTAAAACTATTGTTCTTGTTTTCTAAAATGGATGTGAGAAAATAGAAATAGAAATTACATTCGATTGAAACCAAATTGCTTCTCGGAGTACCAACGCTTTCCTTTGCCTTTCCATATTTAAATGTACATTTTTCTGATAACAAACTAACAACACAACAGAATACCGTAGTGGCTGCTTTGTCATCAAACAATTCTTTTGTTTACATTACGAGTATAACGCAAGTCGTAAATATGACACTGAAAATAATTAGCGCTACCAATGAAAGGCATTGTACAAACATTTTAAACAGTGCAGCGTGAAATACACTCGGGCTGAAACATCATACTTTCCTATCTCCGTCGGAGCAAAGTGACATATTCATTTGTTTCCTCCGGGTTTTATTACACGAGAAAACGAAGTACAGCATGGTGATATCCAGCGGTACGCTGGCAAAAAGCTTCAAAGCACACCCGCTGAAGGCTGCAGGGGTAAGCTCACCCGCCAGTCCACGGCGTAACTTCAACAAAATCCCGCGTTTACGTTTCCATTCCATATTATTGCAGTGTTCACGAGACTCCCTTTAACGTATTCCGTGTTCGCAACCGAGACGCCCGGTGTTAGGGCCAGAGCCACTGACGGTAATGCGCTTTATGAATGAATGGAAGGATTTCACTTCCAACTAGCCGTAGAGTTGAGCAAAAGCGCAGTCGACGCACTAAGACGCTTTTCGCTACGAAGGATTTTTCGCTAGGAGCGATAAATTTTTGAACAGTTCCGCTCTATAGCGAAATGGAATAGATTTGTGAGATAAAACTGCTGAAGTTTCTAAGGACGGCAAAGGTATGCAGTTTTACGATATATAAAGTTAAAGATCAAAATATGAGCAAGTTTACGAGCGATGACAAAGAGAATGGCGAAGGTGACGCACGTGATTTAAGGCACAATTTTCGCTAGTCCTCGGACTATATTTCGTAGATGTCGTAACATAATTTTGATTAAAATTTTACACCGTGCTTACGAATTTTTATGACCTTATTATCTTAGTTTGCTTTGGTTGAGAGATAAGGTCAAATGTTTTAGCGCTAAATTTTGTAATAGATACCTAGCAGGTGCTTATTTTGTAGGGGTGTAAACAAATTTTGTTACATCAACTGATCGGATGTTTGATACCACAACATGTCTAATTCAGCGTTACCACAGACCGTCAGTCAGTATTAGCATGTACCTTTGCATAAAATGTCTTCACTACACTTAAATTGTTTGTTACGTAACGCCTCTACAATTTTTTAACTTAATATTATATTGTGTGCCGTATCGGCTTGGCAATCAAAATTATGACTTAAAATGTTATAGAACAAAGCAATTATGAACTACTACTCAATCTTGTAAAAATATAACTACGAACCATTGAATCTATAATAATAAAGCATCACTATTGTAAATACTCCATAAACATAACTCTTTAATACCTAGTTTTTTTTAATAAAATAGGCACTTACTATCAGTGTTCCATTAGAAATACGAGTAGGTTACGAGAGTAGGTACGAGTAGGTACAATTATGAAATTGCCATTTCTACACTTGAAAATTTTTTGAAAGTAAATCGACGTAGAACCCTTTCACCTCGGCGAAGCAGCAAGTTGAGAAGGTTTCTAGGGTACTATTTATAATCACTGTGAACTGCGAACGGTCGCCGACACTCAAAGGCCAGATGAGTTGATTAATTCGATTTTCCCTTTGGACGCTTTGATTGCGATTGCAATAGAAGCAAAACTGTTTTCTATCGGCGTATTTTAATTACACGTTTGTTGCTTGCGTCTCCGGAAAATGAGAAACAAGTATTGAAGTTTGTAATTTGCATTTGTTTTTAAAAAGGATATAGAGGTGCTGATAAGGCAAAAAAAGTATTGGCGTTTATTTATACAATAAAACGGAAAGGAGAAATAGGACAAGGTGATTAATTTGTATTTGCTTGCAAACTATGACTATGTGTTAGCTGATTATGATGAACAGGATCTTCACATAATACTTGTGAATTTCATATGAATTAGACACATGATCTTATCACATGATCACATGATCTTAGACACGCATTTACATCAAATTTAGTCTCTACAGCAATAAATAATATAATTAATTTAAGTCATCGATAGAACATAAAATTCTTTACTAACAATTTCCACGGAAAATTCGAACTAGAGATCTAAGTTCCAGTTCGCATCCTGCCACCACCGAGTAAAAACATTGATTGCGCGAGCGCATACCCGACATACACATGACAGCCCCGCAAATGTAGACCTTATAACTAGGGCTAAGCGTTTAATATTCCTTAAGAGTTTGAGCAAAATTCTTTCCGTATACCGTAACGAGTTGTGTTTACAACCGTCTTATTTGACAGGTGCTTCCTTTGGATCCAGTTAACGCTACGAGAGCACTCTTCTTTACGCTTTCAAACATCAATAGATCATCGTCAATGTCATCTGAATTAATTTGATGTAGATAGGTTGTATCTTTGCAAGACTATCACGATTTCTACCTAATCAAAATGTTAATTGATTGATAAGCATAGTTTTCGGGCAAGCCTAGCTAGCTTTCAGAAAATAGACGTTCGGTACCTGCAAGCCGACACAATTAATATAAGTACTGTCACTGATTTGAAGAGTTCCATTACACATAAGATCGCTGGCACCATAATATTGTAATGTAAGTATGAATGCAAAATTGCAATTCGAATAAACACCAGGGCATCATCAAAATAAGCTCTCAAGATAATACTAGCCCCAGAAGGCTGGGCTATAGATTAAAACTACTGTATTATATTGAGCAAATTTAGTCTCCATAAAATACCAAATTTACTCAGCCGTTCTTTTGAAACTTTTTAATGCTACGAATTTACCAAGGCGAGGCGACCTTTATAACTTTATTTTAATAATATTTAAATAAGGGTTCTTAACCAGTCAAGAAGTCGCTGTTAACATTCAAAATTCAACCTTTAAAGTATCAATAAACAAACTTTGCTACAATATTTAGAATCTGAACCAAAAACCGCTGTCGCCACATCGAGCAGCATAACGTGACATTATGCAGTAAAACACGTTATAAACGGCCCAACTTCGATCGCCACGTGTGAAATCGAGACTTTGTTCCCATGAAATGGTATAAACGTCAAAAATACATGTCTAAACGGTCTCTCACGGTGCACGGGTTCGCCTCAGTGGCCGCTTTCCATTGATCTCCGCGGCTGGGACATTTACCTCGGTTATTACCCAATGCGGCGGTGTATCCGATATCGTTTGGTAGCCATCGGACGTTAACAATCGGATCTGACGTGGCCCCATGGACCGTGAAACCGCATTTTCAACCGGCTAGCTCTAAATTATGATAAAGCTATAAAATGCATAGTGATAGTACGGTTTAGTCAGACTCGAAATGCGGTAAGTACGGATCAAGTACAAATACAATATTATGTTTCATAATTATTAGATCTCATGAGCTTCTTTGTCTTAGTCCTACTAGTTACCTAAATTTAAACCCCTAAGATATTGTTTTTGTTTTAATTTAAAATATGTAGGTACAATCATAGAATACACAATTACTAAGTAACTTAGAATAAAAGCAAAAGTTACTCACTTATCTCAAGTTCAAATAGTTCCCAAGTTCTTAAAACTTTGTAAATTAATCTAATCTTGTGGCACAAAAACCTCAACCTTCCGTTCAGTATCAAATGTGGATTAACAAAATTTGAAAAGTTCTCACCGATTCGGTCCACTGCCCGTGAATATAACATCTCACAGTGCTTCACCACTATACAAATTCTATTGCAGTAGCCAAACTACACAACCGAGCGTAAAATAATTAATGAAGCTTGCCAGAGCATAAGCTAACCTACGCTACTCAGATGAAGGTTCGATATTTGGTTGGTTTGTTTCGATGCCAACTGTTTGTATCAAATTGAGATACCGTTTGAGTCGCGTATTGTAAAACTCGTACAATAAGAATTATTTTCCTTGTGAACCAATACTACAATTACAATATTAGTCACGATCTCTATGACTTGTTATTTGGCTGTCGGTAAAAACTATTACGAATTCTTTATAATTGATAGTAGAGTAGTCATAACCCGGGCAGCGGCGGTTGAAATTGAATTGCCAGATGAAGTAGTATTTGATGTTAAAATAGCATGTAAAATTGACTGAAAAAGAAAGAAAAGAGTCCAATCGTATACCAATAAAATCGATTGTAATTGTAGACGTTGATTTAAACGTAGTTATTAGAATTACGAACTACAAGGTAACTTAAAAATAAATGTTTATAGTAAAAAGAAGAAGGATATACGCACAAACGGCGTGAAGTAGGCTCTGGATAAAAGAGTATACTTATGACGAGTAGTATAACATTTTTCCAGAATTAATGCTTACAAGATAATCTCAAAAAATATTATTTACGCTCTTGGAAATATTGATTGTCATGTGAAAATTCAGGTAAACGAAAGGAAAGTAATGGAAGAAAGAATACAAAAGTGTACGCTTTATCATTGTAAGAAAAGATTATAGCTATAAGTACATAAATATTTGTTGACAATTACAAATACTATATTTTAAGGATGCAAGAAAAGAGTCTTAAGTGACAGTCTTAATATACTATATAGAAGTTATTGATGCGTGAAAATAGTGGATGCGGGAATAGAGTAGATTATGCTATGGGTACATATTTTCTTGTAGCCAGTTAACCTGGTTTTTCACACAATGTAGTAGCGTGTACTTTAGGTAAATAGATGCCGTATAAATAGTAGAATAAATAAGCGTACAAATGTTAGAACTCTTGAAAATATTTGTAAGTAAGTATGAGGTCGATAAGTAAGTATGCATAATCTGAGAATTTCAATCTTAGGAAAACGATCCCGGTATAGTGTCGCGTAAGGTTTACAACGAAACTTTTGCGGTCTTACCACAACAGATTTAAACAAGAGTTAAACAGTCGAGTCTAAATTTATATTTTCTCCACAAGTCGACGTCTAACCCTCACTTTTTCTAAGTCAATAACAAATTCACAAGTAAAATAATTAGGAATGCCAGGTTTGAGTAAAAAAAACTGCGAGTGATAGACGTCGATTTTGTGTAACGAAATTTTAGAAACGTCTGTTTAACTGTGGTCTAAACTTTTGTTGTAAGACGGCTAGGTGGTAATCTAAGTACTACAGTAATGTTTGTGACTTTGTGAGCAAGGTGTCGTGACAACCATCAGGTGGTTAATGACTTGCTCGCATCATCACTCAGTAGTGTAAAGAGTACCTACCTACATAATAAATGACGCATTGATGGTAGGGATAAGAATAAAGAGTATACGACTTTAAAATTTATTTGGATATCCAGTTTCCAACACACTAGATCTGAACCTACCAAACACACAACGTGATTGTATTACCATACAATCCTAACTTGCATTTAGCATTTTTTCAGCATCTTTTTTTTGCATTTCCTCTACAATAACACGCTTATAAGGTAGGCATTACGTTCGTAAGATCTGACAAGGTTATCATTATTATTTTTTATGTTAGAAGTGCTTGAGCTTTCGCTACAGAAAACATATCTCGTGACCACGGTCGATGTAACTCGGCCGAAACGTCGAGGTATGTCAAAATTATATATTTTGATATTTGTTTGTGCGTGGATTAGACCAGTTTTTAGCTAGTTAATATAATATCTTCTATGTTTCGTATTCAAAGCAACAAAATCTACTGTACTACATACAGTGTATCAGACGAAGACGAGGCCATTTGAATTCACGTCAAGTCGCCATGTTTGTAATTCAACACGAGGTCCCTGTAGTACCTATTGTTTTACCTACTGCTAAGGCAAAGTGCAGTACGACATTGGAATATGTGGCGTTTATAGCTTGTATAGGAAATATTGAGGGCTTTTTCCCGTATAAGGAAGAAGAATTTGGACGTGTAGTTGCATACTTTGACTTTGATAATATTTCGTTTATAGAGGTTATAGAGATTCTAACCTGTAATCTACTGCCAGATAGTATTATATGCTCGTCTAGTGGTAAACTGTGCGCCTTGTAACCGATTGACACTGTTCCATACCTCGGTCGTATGTACGGAATAACCGTCCCGGTCATTATCAATTGTTAGCAGTAGGTAAGTAAGTAGCATACGTCTGAGACCTGAAGTCTGAGGTCAGATAAACTCTGATACTAGACGCGGGCACTAACCTAATTGAACAAACAAAGTAACCTATCAACTCTCTTAATATTTAATAAGTTATCGGAAATTGTAAACGATCCAACTTAACAAAACATACTCCTTCTTTATAACGAATCATGTTACCTACTCATGTTTCTAATAAGAAACATAAAACTAGAACGGATTCAAATTCACAACCGATTCACCAACGTATTCGATAACAAATCTAGTTTGTGTAATTAAAATAAACGAACTAACGGGCAATAATAGCAGCCCACTGGTCCTACAGTTGATTACAAGAAACCGACTATTATCTTTAACTGCTTTTAGGACAATAAAAATACATCTTTTTAGGTAGATACCGATTAAAGAGCTTCACGGTTTAATAACAATCAATACACGATAACTATAATAGGTATACCTAGCACTTTTATATATAAAAACTATATTCACTCACTTATCATCATTGAAGTAGTCAATCATTATGTAATTTATTATTTCTGCCATCGACCTATGTAAATAGTTAAACTAGTTGATACAAAATAAACCGATTACGAACTAAACTAACAGCCTTTGACTTTCCAGTACCAATACAGAGCTAAACGAATGCACGGCATACCAAAACAGTCTGTTAACTACAGTATCTCTCTCGGAACGTTCCCACAACATGCAAATCAAGTCGAAAGCCAAGCTAGAACTCTTAAGCATTCCGCATCTGCTACATGTATGCAAACCAATTTAGGGGTGAATCTAATTTGGGCGTGTAGCTACAGTCCACGTAAACCGCCGTTGAGATGACGGACGTGGGCATTCTACGTCCGAGACGCTCCTCTTCATTAAGAGAGAAGGACGGGACGGGGGAGACCGGCGGATGGCTTTATGGGACAATTTGCATTTACACGAGCCCTAGCGCAGATTACGTCCGCACTTATCCGCCTGCCGAAATGAGGATCTCACGCCGCTCACAACCTACGACCAAACAAGCCTTTGTTTATGTTCCCTTGTATTTTTCACCCGCCATTTGTTTTGACGGCCCATTCCTGTAACATGAAGGTTTTGAAGCACCGAAATGCTTTATGACGGTTGTCGGTGAGCGCTTTTGATTTGGCCGACGCACTTTTTTACGGTTATCCCCGTCCTAACGGAGTTTGGACAGCTGTTCATTATTTGACATAATAGAAAATAACGCGGAAGTTAAATGCAGCTTCAGTTTCACTGAAAGAATAAACTGCGAACTGGCGATTTTATAACTACGTATTGTAAATGTCCAACTCGCACGAAACGGGAACTGCAACAGTTTTCCATTTGTTGAAACTATATGTGTTTCCGATATCGGTAAAATAAGACAAGGAAGCGTTTTCAGCTTCGATCGCAATCTCCTATATAGCGAGTCAAGTCAGCGCTATTAAACCACGTAAACTGAACATTCGGAACTGTTGTCACAAAGCTGAAAGGGCTTGTGGAGCGGTCGCCCCAATAGACGAGAACACGTAGGTACTCGTATAAGTGAATACAGCGTTCGCAAATCTATGTTGACCCATTTACGGGTAGCCACCTTTGAACTGGTCTGACAAAAGCACGTCGACGCAAGTACATTATGTCTGACCGACTTGTGAGGCTCAATTGAGAGCCCGCATGCGCCTATCAGGATAAGCTCGAGCGGCGAAGCAGTACGGCATAACTGTTAAATCTATTACGATAAACGAAACTCGGAATGAACCATAAAATTTTATCTAGCCGCCCCGATTCAGAATAGTCTGCCATGTGATGTTAACCCTTGTAACAACTTCCCATTTACTCGCCGGCAGTATTGTTAGTGAAATAGTGTTCCATATTTTTTACGTCAACTTATACTTATCCTACTTTTTTTAATTAACTACCAACCGTTCTGGTTGCTTCTGAGCATCGTTATCCGAGTGCGTATGTCTTGTAATTCACTCCCTAATATGACTTTTTAAAGTAGATACCTCATTCCACAGACAGAAACAGAGCAGAAAGGATCAAGTGCTGATGAAACGACCGATTTAATATGTAAGTCAGCCATTTCTATACACGTTAGGATAAGATGCTATCCCTCCTTAGATTGAACTCGGAGTCATGGGCGTTTCGAATGTGTGGAAGCACCTACTCTAATAACATTCTTTCAATAGGCACGCCTACAGAATCTGTACATATACGTCGTACTTTCTTTTTATGAATACATATACAGGTATACATTTACGCAGTGTTTTATTCAGAACAAATTTTTGGAGCTCCAATTTAGAAAGCTAACAGTGAGTATCGAACTGGAAAGTTGATACCTAGGTTCGAACTATTCAAAAATATTAAAAAATCGCTTTGAAGCACTGCGTTTTTGTGTGTTTGCTTGTAAATAAGTCAACACCGTACCGATTCAGTGAGAGAGGTCTTTTGTAGGAATTATTTACATTTTTTTTCAATGTTGTCGAATTATTTTCTTTTATTAAACGTTTATAAATGTTGTTTTCATTACGTCTAAAAAACTAAGTGATGCAATATTTTGAGACATCACTTATTTTAAATTCTCTATAACATGGTTATAAACATACTCGGTAAGTCATAGACCAAATTCTACCGACCGATCCGTGATCCAAGATTAAACTTACCATGAATAATAATAATAATTAAAATAACTCCCTTCTACTGTTCCTAATAAAGTGATGACAAGACAAAGTATATTTTTCATTTAACGACGATCTACATGTCAAACATTATCTGCGTTGCGTTTAAAGTTAGACGATACGAATATACCCAATGCAAAATTAAAACCACTCGGTACAGAACAAGCCGTATAGACTCACATCCTCTCTCGCTTCATGAAAACTACTGCGGTAGGAAATTAAAAGATACCCGCTCCGAGCTCTAACAAGTCAATTGACGACAAATTGCATGCCGAAACAATTGCTACCATAACACGACATCTAAAATTAACTTCGTCATAAATATTCATGGTTACAGGACCGCCTATTTGACGGTCTGTCGCCGCCGCGTAGGTAGGATACCGGCACCCTTAATCAGGGGAATTGCTAAGTAATAGCACAGAATGTACTAGAGTAGTGGAACCTCAGACAGTAATAAGGATTCTACGCTCCAGTGTGGTCCTAGAACTATTTAAATCATCCTAAAGTCCAGTGTCCAAGTATAGCATTACTTGGGCACTGGATTTTAGGATGATATCAAATGAGCAGGAGGATGATTCGAGAGCTAATTGGTGATAAATCAGGAGCATAATTTTAAAAACAACAGACATTTATTCATCTATCGATCTATTTCACCCCATCACCCTACAGTTACTGCTGGGTATAAATAGGCAAGTGTGACCGATTGAGGGGTATGAGAAAATAAAAGAAATGTGTTTTTTTTAACGTAACCCCCACACTAGGATTGCTCCTGTATCGTGGATACCGCTTACATACATATTATTTCACATACACATCACACCCAGACCAGAAACAAATATTTGTGGATCGCACAAATATTTGTCCCAGGCGGGCATCGAACCCGCAACCCCTAGCGCAGCAGTCTGATTGCTCAGCCACTACGCCAAATGAACCGTCAAAAAGCCGATTATATCGAAGGTATGACCGATCGGGACTAGTTGTAAACGTTTTCAAAACTGTGACCAATCGGGCTTTTGACCGAACGGTACTAACTCGCCTCCTCTTATGCACTGTACTCTTTCCCGTCGTGCGCTAAATAGATCCAGTACCTTCCTCCAACATTGGTCACTTAAGTGTAAACTATACATTTTAATGAAATATATTTGTGTTATAGTTTCAGGCCTTTCTCAAATAGCACCCTCTGTCACCAAACTTGAGTCACTGTCCCTCTGTACATAGCCAAACTAAAATTTGTATGATAATGGAAGTTCGTCCCACCGTTTGCGCAGACCTCGCGGTGATTTCGTGCCGTTGAATGAGCTGGAATAGGGATAAAAGTGGAAAGAATTATGATAATTTGTTGGGACATTGTTTTTTATTGGAATAGTAGGCAAAATTATTTAAAGATAATGAGGTGTATTGAGAAAGGTCAAGGTCAAGATTTTAAAAGACGGTAGAACTAGAGATGTTTGTGTCACCCGGTTTGGATATTATGTGAAACTTGTGAAAGTAATTAACTGGTGATCAAAATGATCAACCATGCCGGTAATTATATTATTATATACGATTAAATGAGTGTATACTGAATACGAAAACGTCAAGTTCTTTGCAAATAATAAGTCGAAAATTGTACTCTACAGTTGAGTGTGGAAGGGATATTTAGCAGAAGAATAAAACAAAAGCCGTGTAAATGTAATGCAAGGCATAGTACCTATTAACTAACACTAAAGTAAACACAAAATAATCTAAATTACCATGAGTACATAAACAAAATGTCAAAACATAACTTTTATGACAACTGACCTTATCAACCTTCGTTAATTTTAATTATTAACCTTTTGTTAATCTGTTAAGTACTCCACCTATGTTAAATTTTTATGAGCGCCGCCAATTAACCCTTTTTGACATCCGTTTTTATTTAATTAGGAATGAAGCTCTAATATTTAAGTAAAAAGTTATGACAAAAACGGTTTAATTGATGCTGAATTTTAATGATGACTCTAAGTGAATAACTTATTTAAAGTCTTTTTCCGTTACTGTATTTTATAAAGTGAACTTTTATCAACATAATTGTACCTACATACCTACTATTTTCGGGTCAAACTAGAAATTAGAACTAGAACCTAATATTAATTTCTAGACTTTCCGAACCTAATTTCTAATTTACAGCATGCGTAGCGTAAGTGCACGATGACAGCATGAAGGCAGCTGACAGCAAAGCATGAGGGAAGACATTTCTATGGACCACGGGTGTTGTTTAGAACCTAAATATTTCCTATGGCTATGGCTCTCCTTGTTCCCGATTCCCTACGTACAAGGAGCCGCAAGGAGGAGGAAATTGCATTATTATCATCATTTATCAGATAATAGATATTCCATGCCTTTTGAATACAAAAAGTCAGCACTGTCCGATAACTTCGTCAGATTTTGGGTTCTTATACGATATGATGATATCGTTTAAAAACCGAAAATATGACATCTGCCAGCATCAAGCCGCGCTCGATGGGCAATAAATTAATCAATATTTAACGCTTTTCACAACTGCCCGCAATTTAACCCTACAATCGCTATCTGAACTGTCATTCCCGCCCCTGGCCCTGATCATTTGGAGTCAGCCATTCATGTGATTGACACATTCGAAATACGCGTCGTTCGAAGTGAACACAGGTTTAAATCTGTCCGAGAGGGGTGTCATTGAAAAATGATTGGTCATATTTTGTTTGGACTCGACGCACGCGTGCGCGCCTCTATAGAGAGAAATGAATGGCGTCGGTCGAATAGGAAATGGAATGATTTAGGCACGAGTTTGCCTCTACTACACGGGTTTTGTTGATTTTATTGGTCTATTTGGTTTAGTGGACGGTATTATGTCGGCTAGACAGTATTTATTGAGTTTACTGAATGTGTGTGTTGAGCGATTAGGTTGATTACTCATCGATGCTACAGAAGTGAAAAGGTCGTGTGGAATGGCGCTCAAAGCTTGTATGAAAGCCATTTTGAAACTATTTTTTTAAGTGAGATTTTAGATATAAATTTGTATCTGCTATAAATAAGAATGTGCTTGCCGGATTGTTGGGTATGGTATGGATGCTTTATTTTATATTAGGCCTGCTAAAGTTAGAAACGGTCAGTCTAAAAATGAAGGCTCACTATGGGTTATTTCAGGGCAACCTTTCTTTAATAATTTTGGCAGTACCTATCCAGTAAGAAAAAATAATTATAAACGTGAACGAGCCTTTGGGTCATTGAACTTATACCTACAAAATTAAGGAAAATATTTCATATTTTGGGAATATTGTAATTATGAAGATGATAAAATAGCCTCACCCAGGATTGCTAATATGATTTATTTCCTATGTAAAGTACATTCAGCTGTACTTTACATACTCCCTTATATTATATACATTACGCGTACCTACCCCCATACTATAATCTGTGCCTTCCCCTAGAACGACCTTTAAATATTTTCCTCATATAAAAGCCAGAATTTCCTACTTTTATTTACGTTACAAACTACAACATGACCGCTATAAACACCCGCGTCCCATTACACGACAAACAGAAAACTCACCACGACAAAAGCGCAACTACATAAACAACTGTTAGCAACATACGACAGAGCGGCAAACTGTTGCAACACAACCAGAAACAGTTTTTCAATCTCGCTACAAATGGTGTAACATTTACAATGCTTCAAGCTTAGAGGGAGGAGCACAAATGGCCAGGCACAGGTGTTGCTTTATTGAAAAAAAGATACAAATTACCCTTTTCTGCGCGATTTGATGCTGGATTGATGCCCCTGCAAGGCGATGGTCTTTTTTGTACTGGGAACGCTTTTTTCTGATTGAAAACTGAATCGAGCTAGCGATGCAAAGCACTTTTTGGACTGTTTTAAACGTTTTTATTCGGTTCTTATTGCCATCTACGTTTAATATCTCAAGAGTTCGAGGAGAACTCTTAGAGGGTAAATAAATACTTACATAAATTCCGGATGTTGGCTTGATGTTATAACTCAGCTTTATTAAAATTCATGAGGTTTGATTTCTTCGCGAAGATCTTAAACAAAATCCTGAAACAATAGAAACAACACAACATTAAAATTGATGTTCTAAAATAACCATTAATAAAATGTGGAAGTTTTTCATCAAGAAGCGCGTTTAATTTAACCCGTGGTTTATTTATTACATTTTCGGATAACCATTACTACCATTAAAAAATATCGATAAAGAAGGCTCTCCCTTAGGGCCCTATAAAAGCAGACCTTCATAAACAAGCAATATCTTTTATACATCCTCATAACTCGTTTCTTTCCCGTTTGTAAGAGGATGATAGAAAAACACGAATAAATTATTACCAGGCAAATATGAATGATAATATTGGTATTGGCGATTCTTTGGGAAAGTTACACATGAAAAGAAAAAGCAAATAAGTACGTGTTACACCCACGCTCTAATAGTGGAAACGGTTTACAAAATATTGGATGTAAAATTTGGGTCCTTTAAAGTTAAACTTTAGGGGCCGCATGGCGTGTTCCGCGATAAAACTTTGTCGGGTAACGTACTGAATTCCAAAACAAAACGTACCGAAAAGTCGGTCCGCAGATGGCGCAGGTGTTCTGGGCGACGCGCACGTCCTCTAATCAAGCGGAAATGTGTGCTTGGGCGACCGGACCGGCGGACCGGTCCCGGCCGCCTGACCCGCCGACCCGCCTATAGACTAACAGCTGAATGCTACAATCCCCGGCCCGGAATCTGAATCGAGTTCGCCATCGGTCAATTCTAACAGGAAATTTGTATCCCGTTCTGACCCATCTTTCTGTTTATTCACTTGATTTGCTGCACAAACGGTTTTTCGCCCGCTCTATCTACACAGTTTCGTAAGCGGTGCGGCGTGGATGCGACGAAAGCCCAGATAAGAAACAATTGGTGTGATAAAAAGACTCATTCAATCAATTTAATAACTGAGATTGCATCATGGGCTCGAATTAATGTGTTGGGTCAGACAAAGAGCCGGAGTGCTTATCAAAGAGAAAGCGAGGCGCGTCGGACCGTCCGGATCGTCATTCTACCGTCCGACGGAAACACATCGATATACCAAAAGAGATTTAGGTGATGTAAAGTCTCATTGTTACGCTCCCAAAAGTATCACCCTCGCCATGTAATTAAGTAATCCATAATTATAGGCCAGCGTAATATTTCTGTAATGTATAACTGATGTAGTATTGCTTGTATTGTATCTCATAGAGTTTGAATTTTAGAGCCTCAAATTCTGTTTGAACGCAAAGCTCAATCCAATTTATTTCTTTTACGGTTTTCACAGAGCGTGCCAATGCCCGCAAAGTGGAGTGGTCATTCTTTTGTTTCCATTGCGGATAACCGCGCGTCGTTACGGAGATCTTCGTAAACCTTTTGACATCCCGCTAAAAGGTTCATTTCAGCTGATTAATGTTGTAATTCCATCGGTTGAACTAACAAAAAAGGACTGTAGGAGCATTTATGCGGCGACGGGCGCGAGCTCCGAGAAAAATGAAGGGAATTTATCTGGGCCGTGTATCGCAACGGCCCGGGCAATGGCCAGCTATTTTAATGCGAGCGTTATAGTTAAAGATAAGTTAGTGCAACAAAAAGTGGGGGCTCCGTTTCGACTTTCAGGAGCGTTCTTGTCCCCGCCAAGTTTGTTCGGTAACTGCGTCGACATTACTATGCAAAACGTTGAGGGAAAGTTGTGGGTGCATAAATTGCGGCGAATTTATCTTGGTAGGTATATTTAGCTAGTTTTACAGTCGGATGAAGCTCTGACTCATATAATTGTGTTTGAATAGAACTGATAGTTTGAGGGTAGCGCACCCTAATAGGTTACACGTTTAATTCAGTTAGGATAATGTGTGCATTCGTTACAAATGTTCTATCGATAGCCGTTAGATAACAGCTGGTTGGGGTACCGGCTCTTTATGTCTTTATTGCCCCATAACAACCGCATAAACCGCACGGCAGGGGGGTTTGACTGACACATGAAATTGAAAAATCGTCATAAATTATAACTTTCGTAAAAACAAACTTTGTTACGGGGTGAAATTTTATTCGCACATTAATGAAGTTCCGCGCAAAGCTAAACACAAGCACCTGCCACAAAGGCAGCGTCAGACGAGAGCTAACAATCTAGCTCATTAGTACCGAGAATTTCCTTTGCAGAAAAATAATAAAATAATATAATGACTGATTAATTTGAGTTCTGTAATATTTTTCTGTGCCCGTTAACGAGGTAACCGTTGCCTGGTTGTTAGGCCCTAACAAAGTTACGCGCTGCAACGACTTGGACAAGAACGCTTTTAGAATCTACACCGTCCTCGGGCACCTTAATTTTCTTTTGAAACTCTTTAAATTTTCCATTGCTTAAAGAATCCCGTTTACAGCGCTTTGCTGTGAGAAACTGTGTCTACGTTATATGGACACTTTGCCACATTTTTAAATTACGTTTTAAGATGTAATAACGAGCGTTAAATTTACAATCGCCCAATGCAACGTGCGTTGATTGTAGGTAAAACCTTTTTATTAGGTTGTATTTTTATCGATTTATCCCGACGTGTGGTATTAAGCGTTTTGTAGGCCGTGGGCCGAGCGTTAAAGTGAGCGTGGGCGGTTTATTTTATTCATATGCTTTGTAGACGAGCGCTTTTGTTATAAAACCAGTGTACCAAGTCTTTTCTATGTAGAACGGGCAGTTTTTCATTGATCGTATCGACGATACAGGCCGTTTATAACGAGGCCTCGACTCTATTTTGTATTTTAAGATAACTTTAAGCACATAAAACTACAGATGTGCTTGTTAGACGCTGTCATATTCGTAGCATGTGGTTATGATTTTACTTAAATCGCCTCAATGACTTCATATTACATAATTGCAATAGGATGGCGTTATTTCATTTGTTATTGTTACTGTTATTTTTAGAAGTTCTTAAACTTTCGCGAACTGAATACATGTTAATTAGTATTTAAACGGGTCTAATTCGCGCACAAACGAATATCAAAATATATAATTTTGACATACCTCGACGTTTCGACCAAGTTACATCGGCCGTGGTCACGAGAAGACTTAATTAGACTTACGAATTAGACCCGTTTAAATACTAATTAAACTGTTATTTTTGTTTATGGCCTGATATTTTCAGAATCTACATTTACTTTTATAAAAAGTTGCGATGCAAACTTGAGGGTTGTGTCTGATTTCGTTCGAAGTACGGGAACCGAATTCGAGGAACTTGTTACTATCATAACAACACTTATGAATGTCCAAATATAATTAGGCACCTGTAGAACGAGATTGGGTAACTACAACCAGCGGCTCAAGATGCTTTGGCCAGGTGTGTCTCAGATGCTGTAATTTGATTGTAATTAAAATGGAAACGCGGATGCCTCACCTGCTTCTAACTTTACAACGTGGTTTTTGATGAAGCCAGTTTTATAGTTATTATTTCCTGTCACCTGATCATTTAATACAGGTATTTAGAAGTGGGTTTATAAAAATGGAAATTCTTTATTACTGTAGACTTAGAGTGTCAAATAAGCTAAGTGTATTTATTTTGTGTACTTAGACACGATACTTCTTTATGAACTGTTCGGATGTTTAAAAAAGTAAATTGGCTCGTAATTGTTGTTAAAAGTCATCATCATCATCAGCTTGAAGACGTCCACTGCTGAACATAGGCGGAGGCCTATGTTCAGCAGTTCGGTGTCGTTCGGTGTGGCGGTCTAAGGAGGAGCCTTAGACCGCCACACCGAACGACAATTTGCCACTTGCATCCACCGGTTGCCTGCGACTATTTTGATGTGGTCGGCCCATCTATAGTGGGCGGCCTACCTACACTGCGTCTTCCAGTCCGTGGTCGCCACTCTAGAACCATTTTTCCCCATCGGTTGTCAGTTCTACGAGCGATCATTGCCACTTCAGCTTGCGAAACCTGAGAGCTATGTCGTAAACTTTAGTTGTTTGGCAAATATTCTCGTTCCAGATTTTATCGTGCAAAGAAACTCAGAGCATTGCCCGTTGTGTGACTCTGAGCTTCTCCAAAAGGCCAGCAGTTAATGACCACGTCTCAGTACCATATGTCATCACTGGTAACACACACTGGTTGAAGACCCTTGTCTTCAGGCACTGTGGAATTTTGGACAAGAAAATGTCACGTAACTTCCCGTCGTGGAAGTAATCAGAAAGTAACCGCAAACATTAATGCTCACTTTATGACGTGGCATGTGCACCAAAGCCTTTTTATTATAAGTACAAGAATTAGATGCTTAACCTATATTTTTACGAACTTTTTTGCTTCAGAAAACACTATTTACACAGTTCAGTTAACACGGTTGCGAGACTTGTGAGTCGTACGTGAAGCAATATAAACCCCCCTCTACACGCGAACCGGGGGCACGATGAAGGTACGTGTACGTACACTGTACAGGTGAGTTAAAAACTTCAGACTTCTGTTATTTTCTGTGCTGTGGCTGTAAATGGTGTGGATTTTGTCTGTCTGCTCTGAATTTATGGCTGTCAGTTTTTATTCCCAAGCCTATTCTTAGGTTTAGGGCTATCATTATTCATTATGTTTTATTCATTATTCACTTATGTTTTTAAAGTCTGGGTAAATAATTGGTACCTACTAAAATTATTATTATTATTTGGTGTCGTACTGAAAAAACTAATTGAATAAAACTTTCATAATAAGATTTAATTCAGCGGAAATATTTTTAATATCAATTATAGTCCAACCTTCACTGTTATAGATCACCAGCTGCACTTTTTATTTCAAGTCCGTTATTTATAACCTTCAAAAAGCAATTTACGTTTTTCTAAACAATATTACTTAGTTGGCAGTTTAAAGTTATTATTAATCGTAACCTGCGGTGACGGCATGCGGTGTATTTACCACGGGGGTGAAAAAATGCAAAATACACATTTCATTTAAGCCCCCCGAGGGGGATGGGCACCCACCTATTAATTAATTAGTTGCCCACCTGCTACACGAAACTGGCTGTTGTTATATTTGAGTCATAAAAAATATGACCAGCCGTTAACAGCCCATGACAAAATTATTATTTTTCCATCACATCCCCTTAATAACAAGGTTACGAGGTTACAAAAAAAAGTTTTAAAACCCCTTAAAAGTTAGGTTGAAGTTTTCAAAAATATTCGCAACGTTTTGACAAGCGTAAAAGGTTTTAAAACTTTGAAAAGTAATTCTTTCAAATTATTCAAGTCGAAGTGAACTTAAAAGCTTCTATTAAAAGTTCTTTTAACCCAGTCTCGGTCGATTGGAGATTTGATTGATTTATGGGCGAGTGTGGTGCACGATTGCATATTGCCTTTCACGTTCACTGGCCGGCGACTTGAGCGTTATTTCTTTGAATAATGGCTCCTGGTTTGTGGAACGGGCGAATTTGTGAGTAATATTTATGGAGGCAGTAAGCGTAATAATGACAGTCATGTACTCGTATATTATTTGGGCCGGTTCAAGCGCCAAGGGAGCGCGCCGTAACGTCAGCATTTGTCAATGCCTGCGCAGGTGGGCTCTCCTATGATCCTAATATTATTACTTTATTTTTTGGTCCATTTCAATAACCCTCCTATTTTGTATGCTTATTCACAGGAGTCCTTTTCCCGAACATTAACTCCGTGGCCTGTGTGGTCTCGTAGCTTTTCTGATTGTTTCCTTGTTCATGTTTTATGTTGTAGAATTCCAAGTTATGATTGTATTGAGTAAACAAATTGAACTACACCTGAATTCAACTTTTTGTGATTAATGTAAAACGTTGTTGTAATTGATGGCATTGTTAATGAAACTGACGTCGCCAAGGAAAGCGGCATTAATTCATCAGAGCTGACGTTTTTATCCAACGCCTCGCCTTGGTAGTCCTGAGACAATTTAATAAATGTCAGATAAGTGAGCAATAATCCCCACCAGTCATTGACCGGATCATAACCGAAAATCTTCAGTAAGTCAGTGAGCGGGCTCAAGGCGAGACGTGAAAAACGACGTCCATTAAGGAAGTGAATACATTTAAAATAATCGGCTTAGCCGTCCGACGTTGACGTATATTCGTACTTATCTCACGGAGATACCGGCACAGATATCCCGAACTAATCCCTTACACAAACATCTGAAAAAGACTCGGCACTCCTTCTAAGGCTGATCCGTAATTGAATGGGCCGCAACCAGCTCTTTGACTTGAACAAAAGTGCCTAATAATTTATGCCTATAATCTGACGCGCGCTCGCTCACGTTTACTTTTGTTCGTTTTTCGGTTCGGAAATTTTATTTCCTTTTGTGGGATTCGGATATTAACTGTAGTGTCGGCGACGGTCACAACATTACCCGATTGCAGGTTAAATTATCCTATTTTGTTTTAAATTTTTTTTTTTGTTGGTTGCTGTCGCGTGCAATATTTAAGTTCCACCAGTTAAAGGAAACATAAACAATACAGAGCTTTTTACTGATAGGAAATGGCAGGATTATAAGAACGTCTGTGTCAACAGAAATACACTCCGACTAAATACGGCATACCTCAGAGTAATCAGGATGTCTCCATTAATTTTTAAGGACTTCCTTTGAAGCAGACCGTGTTTACTTCTAAAACAAGGAAACTTTTAATGGAGTTACAATTCGTTGACCCTCAAATGTACAGGATCTTAAAAGTTTCAGTAATACCGCAAATTGGATAGTCACCGTTGATTCCGTCGAAATTAAGCTCGTTGAAAGATATGCTAAAAACCATGAAGAGCATTTTGTTTCTAGCTATCACAAAATTAACTTTCTAAAAGGCATCACCGCCAGAATTCTGAACAACGGTAATATTATTAACTGATAGCCAGCTGAAGCATTTGAGCTGTTTATAAGCCTGTAGGTAGGTGGCAAATAGGTTTACCATATTATGTAACTGTGTTTTAGCAGCTGTTCAGTAAATTGTATAATTATGTAAACAAGAAACGTGCTATACAAAACACAATGAAATAAATTCCATCTACACGCGAGTACCCTTACTGTGAACTAACATTAATCTGGTAGTACAACCGAAAATTATCTGAAACAGATCAGCCCTCCTTTGTTCGAGCCTGTACCCCTTAGCACTGCAGCTCACAGAATGCAAATTCCATTAATTAACGGATATGTGTATACTCGCTCGAGTACATAGTTACTGCAGTTTAATCTGTGTCTCTGTGATGTATACAAAATAGCACACTCGTTGATTATTCCCTCGACGTGCATGCCACGACTTATCGATTACAGGGCTGAAACTGTAAACTGCCTTCAAATTATGCGCGTTAGGAATACAAAGCAAAGACCGTATTAGCTTAAACGGGTGCTTATTTTTAGACACGACTGTCATTGGCTGTGCAATGTAGATATTCTATGCAATGCCTGGACAGTTTATAAAATTGACGTTTCTGTAGTATACGACTATAGGTAGGCGGGAGTAAAGGAAACAGCCGATCCGGTTCACGGTCAGTTTATTACTGGCACAGGAGGGTAGATACATACGTAGGCATATCGTAGTGACATTGACAAGTCAATCTATACATAAGCACATACACCTCATCTCTCCTCCATAATTTCAAAACATAGTAACAATGTAACAATGATAAGTTTAGTGTATAACTGTAAATATTATATATACCTATATACTCTTATCAAGTTTTACGAATAGTCTACACCTTATAGTTTATAACCCTAGTTCTCGGTCTCAAGTCATAACGGTGACGTGGTGGATCTGAGTTTACCTCACTGATTCCCGGCACGCTAACGGCGGGCAAATCGGTAGGCATATTATTATTATCCTCGTCCGTCGTCAGCGGTATGACCCGGTCGGCGAGCGTCGCAGCGCTCGCACCGCTCCTAGGGCTAGGGGTCGAGTCACACTCCATCATTATATCTCCTTCCAACCCATTATTCAACGGAACGGATGAAGTTTGAATCGATCCCCGATAGGGTTGGTCATTGTTTCCCGAATATCTTATCATTTGATCGACATGCCTTTTAAACAGTCCACAATCATCAACCAACACATTATACATTCTTTTACCTAAACCACTAACAACACGTCCTAATTTCCATATTGGTTTTTGTGCAACAAAACATTTAACCCACACCTTCTGTCCTTCATGAAATATGCGACTGTTTGCCAGTTGCCCTGCTTCACTGGTGAGTTCCACGTGGGGTCTTGGCGGCAGCACAAGATCTAGCCGGCCCCGCAATTCTCTATTGAACATTAATTTCGCTGGCGTCTCACCAGTGCTGCAGTGAATATTATTCCTATATTCGAACAAAAATGACAATAATTTATCTGAGACGTGATTACAGTTCGTGATGTTACTATCCTGTAAGATACATTTTATCATCTTTTTACACGTTTTAACTGAATTTTCGGCTTGGCCGTTACTGCAAGGATGATAAATTGGTGAGGTTAAGTGAGTGATTCCTGTTTGTTTACAAAATTTTCCCATTTCGTCATTATTTATTTTGGGATCATTATCGGACATGATGACTTTTGGAAGGCCAAACGTAGAAAATGTATATTTTAATTTTTGTATTAGTGATTTCGTTGATAATCCACCATCCATTAGGAGACACTCCAACCACTTGCTATAAGCGTCCACCACGACCAGATACACTCTTTGGTTAATTTGCATGTAGTCAATGTGGATCCGCTCCCAGGGCGCGGCCGGCCGCGGCCAGGGCGCGGGGGGAGCGCGCGGTGGCGCAGCGCGTGTGGCGGCGCACGCGCAGCAAGCGCCGACCGCCTGTTCGATATCTGCGTCTATGCCTGGCCACCACAATCTACTACGAGCTAGATTTTTGGTCTTTACAATGCCGAAGTGGCCTCGGTGTAGTTCGTTTAACATCTGCTCACGGAGAGCTGTGGGAATTATAATTCTGTGACCTCGCATAACACACCCGTTTCCTACTTCTAGGTCCATTTTACAGTTAAAATAGGGTTTTATTTTATTGCATGTTATCTTACGCGGCCAGCCGTTCTGTACGTACTTCATTACAGTCTGTAAGGTTTTATCTTTGGCCACAGCTTGCTTGATACTTTCGAAACAGACCGGTAGTTGCGTCTCGTCAATAAAATTCAAGTAAGTAATTTTATCATCTAAGTCAGTGGCCTGTAAATCACTGCTAATGGGCGCTCGGGAAAAATAATCTGCCACAGCGTTATTTTGACTGGAGGTATAACAAATCTCATAATTATAAGCTGACAGATAAATAGCATATCGCTGTAAACGCGAAGCAGTCATCACCGAAATTCCGTGTTTCTTCCCGAATATTGCAATTAAGGGCCTATGATCTGTTTTAAGTACGAAAGGTTTTTCCCTACCATACAAATACTGGTGGAAGTGTTTTACTCCAAATAATATAGCTGCCGCTTCTTTATGCATTTATGACTATAATTCCTCTCACTTACCGAAAGGGACCTGGATGCAAACGCGAGTGGACGCTCGCAGCCCTCGGGCCCCTGCGCCAGCACGGCGCCTAGCCCAGCCGGGCCCGCGTCCACACTCAGCACGAGCCGAGCGCAGGGGTCAAAGTGACTCAGCACGCGCTCCGAAGATAGCTGGTCTTTCGCTGCAACGAATGCTTCCTCCTGCTGCTTGTCCCACCTCCATGCCACATCTTTCCTGAGTAGCTCGTTTAATGGCGCTAGTAACGATGATGCACCGGGCATAAACTTTCTATAATAATTTATAATACCTAAAAACCTTTTTAATTCTAATATATTAGTAGGGCGAGGTGCGTCCACTATTGCTTTTACCTTTTTGGGACATGACTTAAGTCCATTCTTATCAATAACAAACCCCAAGTAAGTCACACTTTTCCTATAGAAATCACATTTCTCTTTCTGTAATTTCAGACCTGCCTCTCTCATTCTGTCTAAAACCTCGCGAAGCCTGGCAATATGAAGCTCCTTCGAGGGCGCTGTTAGACATATATCATCCAACCAACAACTAACGCCTTCGATGCCGGACAATAAGGTCTCCATAGCCCTTTGAAATATCGCGGGTGCGTTAGCTAACCCATATACTAAGCGCGTATATTTGAATAAGCCCCGCGTCGTATTTATTGTAGTTAACAGCTGTGACTCATCGTCTAAGACATATTGATTGTAAGCATTGCTTAAATCGATTTTTGTATAGACTTCACCTCCCCCTAACTTAGCAAAGACCTCTTCGATCCGCGGCATCGGATATTTATCTATATATAAATCCTTGTTTAATGTTAAGGAGTAATCGCCTGCAATTTTTACCTTCCCGTTATCTTTTAAAACAGGTACGATCGGGGTTGCGTAATTAGAGTGATTTACAGGTACTAATATCCCTAAAGACGTCAGTCGGTCAATCTCCGCATCGACTTTGTTTTTTAATGCAAAGGGCACTGGCCTCGGTTTGAAAAATTTGGGTCGTGCATTTTCTTTGAGAGTGAGGGTTACTTTAAATTTGTTAAACTTCCCTAAGTCATCGGTCCAAAGATCCATATAATGGTTTAAAAGCTTATCAGTCTCATTGTAATACAAATCTATCTTATTGTTTTTATTTTCAACAGGCGCAATATTTAATTTAAACTTATACATGAAGTCTCTGCCTAAAAGAGGGGCGCCTCCATTATGAATTACAAAGAACTTTATATCCTCAGTTATATTATTGTATGTTACGTTCGCGATAAAATAACCAGTTGGCATGATTTTGTGGCCATCATAGAAACACATTTTAGATTTACAATCAGTAAGAGGAAAATTCACAAAATGTTGTTTATGCAAGGCGTCAGAAATAGCGGATATCCCTGCCCCTGAATCTACCTCCATTGACAGTTTTTTCTTATCGACAATCACATCAATAATAAACGGCTTGTAGTTTTCATACCTTATATTATAAAGCTTGCATTCCTGACAGTCTTCGCCATTATCATGGTTAGATTCTAGTTCTACGTTAATATTATGCACACGCACTTTGCACACTTTCTTAAGGTGACCTTTCACCCCGCAATTTAGACATCGGTAGCCTTTGTAACGACACTTTTCGGCACTATGATTTTTCATTCCGCACACTTCACAACGAATTTCACTTGTAGCCGCATTGGCGCCGCTTCGCGAGCCTTGTTGCCGCCATGATGTCGTGGCCGCACGGCTGCCGGTAACGGCGCCTGCGCTGCGTCCACCACCCGGACCATGTGTATTACAACCTGGCTCCGACATCTTGTAAATTGTTTCTTCTTTCGTGAACACGTCACCTGCTCCCGGTCCTTGCACCAAAAGCTTTGCCTGCCGCGCACTCGCCACTTGTTCGGCGACCTCTAATGCGCGCGTGAAGGTTAAACTGGCCGCCTTCTGCTCAAATAGCTTGTCCCGCTCGGGTCCCGCGCTCAGGCCGAGGACGAAACGGTCTCTGAGAACCGTCTCCAGGACAGCACCGAAGTCGCAGTAGCTTGCCAATCCTCGTAATCGAGCTGCCCAGTCTCCCAAAGACTCGCCTGAGTTCCTAGTCGCGCCGTAGAACTGAGCCCTGTCCGCGAACGAACAGCGTTTCGGCTTAAAATGCTCATTCAGAGCTTTCGTAATCTCGATGAACGACAATTTTTCTAACTCGTGAGGATACACAAGATTCCGCGCTAAACGAAAAGATTCATCCGAAAGATGCGTTAGCAAAATGGGGCCTTTGTTTTCATCCTCCACACTATTCACTTTGAAAAACTGATTAAGTCGACCGAGAAATATTGACCAGTCACACGATTTATGGTCAAAGTTGGAGATATTGCCCAGATACGCCATTTTGGGTAAAAAATCCTCGTCGCCAATGTAGTATACGACTATAGGTAGGCGGGAGTAAAGGAAACAGCCGATCCGGTTCACGGTCAGTTTATTACTGGCACAGGAGGGTAGATACATACGTAGGCATATCGTAGTGACATTGACAAGTCAATCTATACATAAGCACATACACCTCAGTTTCAGACCACGTAATTGAGTGACTTGAATTTCCAAGACTGGATCGAGAACGCGTTCCTATATTGTGATGCTCCTATATTTAAAATATTTGGTTATGAGAAACTTATTATTTATTAACTTATAATTATATCTATCTACAATTCTACATCTACACTACTATTATAAAGAGGAAAGATTTATATTTTTGTGTGTATGTTTGTAATGAATAAACTGTATAACTACTGTGCCGATTTCAAAAATACTTTGACCACTAGAAAGCTACATTCACCCTGAGTAACAAAGGCTAGTTTTTATCCCGTAAAAATAAAACGGTTCCCGCAGGATAGTAGTTAACGCGGGTAAAACCGTGAGGCACTTCTAGTCTCGGATATTCAGGTCTTTTCGCAGAGTTGTAGACCTTCATTCTGATGAATATTAATGCGCAATTGCACAACAATTGGGCTTAGATCTATAGGTATCTTAGAAACGTCCCAAAACTATCATGTATACAATACCAGTTTTTAATTACTTAGGCTTCGTAGTAAATACGATTAATACACCCACATAAAGGTAGAAAACGACCTTCCATCTAATCTAGGACTTGTATACCAATTTAATTTAAACTAGCTTGTTTTACATAAACCGAGCAACCAGTTGTCAGGTACTCGGTACACTAACTAACGTTACGTAATGAGCTCAACCGTCTTTCTGATAAGCAGCGAAGTGCTTGCTTAGTGTCCTATTTGCTATATGTTAATGACGCTTTATGCAGAAATTATCTGGTTCAGAATTAATTGAAATCAATTTGCTCTAAGTAATAATTTCGAAAGCAGTATTTATTGCACGTAGTTAAGAAGTTGATAAGTGACTTTATTAGTGTCTAGCGATTTTCTATTTCGATTTAATAAGTAAGTGAGTTATAAAATCTAATATAAAATGTGTTTAGTTTATAGTTTTTATTTTGTTTTTATATTACTTGTACGAGTATAAAGTCATAAATATAATTATCTCTAGTATAAAATATATTTCAGAATAACAATCCATATAATTTGTTAGTAAAATTTTGTCATAACCTATGATTAGTACGACAGATTATTACAACTACTTATTTAATTTTGCCCGCTACAACGCCTGCCTATCCAGAATCTCTGTATGGGGCAATCGTAGTGAAATTCAATAATTCTAATAATAATGTAATAGTAATTCTAATAGTAATGCCGTTCTTACTAAACTACTTCTGAATGCCAATGAAGCATACGAAAAAGCAAAATGAAATGTATATAATTTTGTGTAAAGATTAGGGAAGGAAGTGTGATAAAATTGCTACTGACTGTAGAAAAACTACAAAAGCAGACCTTAAAAGTTACTCCAAATTTTCAGGACATATGGTTTTGAGCAGGTGGTTCCCCTAATGGTAAACGCCATGCCTGCCTATAGCATCTGCAATGCCACCGAAATTTTGTAGTTATTGCAAAATGCGCTTGTCACACTGAGACAATGGTCCGTAACTACGTCAAGTAAGTTTCAAGTAAGTAAGTAAGTTCTACGTCAAGTAAGTACCAACCCTTCTGCGTGTATTAAAATTTAAAACTAGAAACAATTTTTATAAAACTCTTATACCAACAAAAAATCCAATAAGTTTAATCCTCGTAACAAGATGAGTGGAAATTCCAATAAAACACAGTCAAACTCGACTTTCTATGACACTCAACACGCATTGAAGTATTTCCTACATCGTAACGACATCTCCATAATTCCGAGATATATTCTGAAGTAGTGTTTTGATGGGAGCCCCCTCATACAAATAATTATGACAGTTCTCACAGAAGTGACACTGAAGCACCTGAGTACAGGAATGTCAAGTTTATTTATGTTGTTTGAATTGAAACTGGAAACCCGGTAGTGGATGCTTCGTAGTAGAGGTGTTTATCTTCTTTAATAGGCAGTTTTATGATTACAATTTTGATGTGTCTTGATGTTAGTACGAAGGAAATGAATAAATTGTTCGTTTTGGTTTTGAATTTTGCTTTAAAGCGTTCCATATCAATTTAGTATTTGTCAACCCTAACTGTTAGTTGCGGCTTGACCTAGCTACCTATTTAAAGCGTTTTGAACTAATTGGTCACAAATTCGTCGCTACCAAGCTATCGTCAGCTGCTTTATCGTAGAGCTTTCCGAACCGAATTTTTTCGAGTCGATTGATTTTTATTGCGCTTAGTAGTCAATAACCATAGAATTTTAAGTAGGTAACATAGAGATAAACACAAATCGTTCGGCGGCAGCACTCAACAAAGCCCGCGTCGAATGTGACAACTCCATCCGCGTCGCTCCCGCGCATTAACTAACATCCTCGGCGCCTGCGCACATGTACCCATGTTTTAAAACCCTCTTCCCGTCTCGATGACTCTGACGAATTAAGTTATTAACGCTCCGGGCAGCTGCTCCACACAAATCAAAGTGCCGGGAGTAGGCACTCTGAAAGCACGATCGCTCCTCATAGACTTTACGAGCTTTTTATGGCCCTTTTCATATTCAACTTTCAGTCACAACGCTCTTAAGCCCTGCCCTGAGTGCGATTGTTTCCATGACAAAATAAATTAATGCGGGCGACTCGTAAACGTGTTTATTTTACGCTCTGTCTCACGATATCCCGTTTATTGTTCTTTGAAGTTAACATCGAGCTTTGACGTTTCGACACCTTTGATGTTCCCGATAGTGACGCCGCGCTGATACGTTCCTTAATAATGCGGCGAGGATGTTTCATAAATCATATCCACCTTACATCCGTCGAGTCGAGCGTGAGTTTGGTTTGCGCGTAATATTACTTACCTAATACCGTAACGGCTTTGATGTGCCCGCTCGGCAGAATACTAAGCTCTGAAAACGTGGTTTCAGTATGGCGTCAGCAATAATTCTACTTAACGTAATGTTGCGACGAGCAATATTATCCCGGGCTCGTCTCGTCATCGCTCCGCTGAAAACATCGTATTATACCGCGGTTATAAATTATTAAGAGTTCCGAAGCGTGTATTTGTCACCCCGGGCCGAGGTGGGTACTATTAAGATATTTTCTTCTTCTCTTTTAAAAAAACGTAGCCCCACACTAGGATTTCTCCTGTATCGTGGGTACCGTTTACAGACATATAATTTCACATACACATCACACCCAGACCAGAAACAAATATTTGTGGATCGCACAAATATTCGTTCCAGGCGGGAATCGAACCCGCGACACCTAGCGCAGCAGTCCGATTGCTCAGCCACTACGCCAAACGTGCCGTCAATATTGCTTCGTATTCCTGCGGGTCTCATTACAGGCGGGGCGGGGTCCGGACGCCTCTAATATTTCATCCTTAGCGAGTCCCTGACGATGCGCGCAAAACGGTTTCTTCTAAAGTGATACACGCGAATCCCTCAGAGTTTCCTCGCATTTTCATAAAACACCGGGAATAAGTTATTTTTGGTGGATATTTATTTACTCCTAATTTCATTAGGGGCAAGGTTTTGTGGGTAGAGCGAAGAGCGATTCACTAAGAAGGTGGTTTTGATGTTACTTACATTAAGGTAATTAATTGCTGTACGTCTTCGAAACAGTTTTATGGGCATCGTGGCGGCCGTCAGGGCTGCGTTACGCCCATCGTTGTCAGTGTTCACCAAGTTTAATATGCCATACTATGTTAATGGAACAATTTAAGTATCTGACGGATTAATTGGATCTCAAGATTTATAGGACAAAGTCGCTAAATTGGTGCTTAGATTAAAACCGCCAGAATTTATTACCATTCGCTCCGATTGTCGTGTCTTCAACTATATTTTAAATGAAACTAGGTTCATGGTAAGTGATGATGTTTGACGAGGAGGTAAAGGTATTTAGGGATGCCTGTTTACCCTCACTTTAAATACAAGCTTTGAAAACTGCGAGTTATAGTTATCCGGAAATGTCCTCTTTCCCAACGCCTCGACACAATTTCAATAACATTCTCAATCAAATTGACATAAATACTCCATACAACGGAGTTTATGATTACAACAGCTTAAAATATGGTTCCATTCCAATTGTATAATTGCGATTGCGCCCTCGCCCATCAGAAAGGTCTACGGATCAATTTACTCTCACAATGACCTTAATATAAAGTCATCTCGGTGCAATGAATGGGCAGTAATAATTTTCATGCTATGGCATTAAAGAAATTCTATGTCGATGTTATCTCGAGCATGAGTCGCGTGTGCGAGAGGAAACTGAGAGGCGACGATATTAAAAAAGCACATGTGGCGCGAGATGCGTATCGCAGACTGTTAATTACTTTTGACGGGCAGCATATGATTCAATTATCATATGATTTACGCGGGGCGAAGGGCGCGGGATCCGCTCGGGAAGATATGCCATCGATTTATTTAAGCGTTAAGCATCGCATTAGTTTCGAACAAGGATATGTTGAGCATATGGTAGCAAAATCAAGCAAACTTTTTGTTCGAACGCTAATCGTGTTAACACGCTACCATTTTGTGTGGGCCAATATGTAGGGAACGGGATTCTAAAGATGCCAAATATTTCCTTCAAATAGTTGAATTCCCGTTCTTGAGGTATGCAGCATAGCCGTCAAAGTTCTACGAAAAAAATGACCGTACACACATGTTCCTCGACACTTATATAACTATAAATTCTTGATTATCGCGTGCCACATCTTGTGAGTCGGCGTTGTTCACATAAAACCAGCTTTAATTGCTTAACTCGTCCGTCTCTAACCACATAACTTACATTAGGCCGCTTTCACACCAAAGATTACTCCGACTGCGAGCTCTACTAGAACCAGTCGGTAATAAATACTAATTACTAGCAGAACACACGATAACATCGCCGAAATTCTTAGCACTGTTATGCCGCAACGGGCTGTTGGAATAAAAAGCAGTTGATGCCTATACATAGTAAATCTTGCGTGACGCATAATGGTCTTAAGGGGTTTATTTATCGCTGTCGGTCGTTTAAAGTGAACAGTTTAATAAATATTATCACAGTGTAGCCGTCAACAAACGTGAGAAGATAGCCGTTGACCCGGTTCGTGATATTTGTCTCGTTTTGGGGATTAAAAGTGATCGCTTCCGAACGTCTTCTGTTTGTAGAATCTGCCTTCACAATAACATCGTGGGCTGGTATAAGGATCGTCTACGAGATTCTTGTATAATTAGACCCGTACAAAACGGCTCTGCGTTTCGAGTGTTCTTCAACAACAAAAGAGGACTTATAGCTTTAAATAGAAGGCATTCGTTTAATTCTTAATGTGCTTCAATGACATCCCGAAACGTGAAGCGTTATTTGAAGGTAATGTTTTTTAAATGCGCTTCCGGTTCGATAAGATGGAGTAGTGTTCCGTAACAGCAAAAACTTAAATAGGATAAAGAACTCTGCACGTGGGATTTGTAAAAACTTTGTTAAATAAAATATAAATAGGCGTTTTATTTGAATTTACGGGGTGTTTTCATTCAAGTGATTTCAATCATTGGTCTATGCTTACTTTTATTTAAAAAAAAAAATTCTCTTCAATAAGTAGGTACTTACTTATACACAAAATAGTCTCAGTAAATTATTATTGATAAAATCCTTATGACTGTCGCCTTTAACCTTACGTTATCATGACACATGTTTAATCAAAGCTATACACGCTGACAAAGTCATTGAAAACAATTCCATTAACATTTGTTTTAGGAGCGAACATTTTAAAAATAACAATGGAGTAACAATCTCGTTAGTGGGACAGAGTCTTGGCGGGGTTCCCACATTTGGCACCACATGCTCACATTGAAACGCATCTCTACTACCTACTTTCAATAAATCCGGATTATCATTTATTTGACACGAACACGGGGTCCCATTAAGAAATGTTTATTATTCATTCAGTGGCAAGGTTGAAAATTCAATAAGGTGGCAACGAAATGTGCAACCGTGTTCCGATGTTCTTTCGGAGTGGAGGAAGTTCGTGTTATTGCAGCTTATGTTTCGAAACCGCCCGCTGAGATATTCGAAGCACCCGTCCGTTTTTTGTGACAGACCAACCGAGTGCCATAAATAATAGGTAGGGGTTCCCGAAGCGAGCTTTGTAATAAATTCGATGCTCTTTTGGTAGCAAAGTAGCGACCCATCCACGATTGAATTATGGTGATGCGTTAAGCCAGGAGACTCAGTTGGAATCCGCATTTTTTATTTCCATTTCGCGCTGAGTCTCTGCTTATTGAGTCATTATATTCATTCTAAGAAGGTAGCAGTGAGTCTCAGTGCTGTACAATAGGTTTATTTTGCTACACGTTCCCGGTGTATTGGGTTACTACTCCGTCCATTTGAGCAAGACAACGTGCAGATGGAGACGCGGCGCGTCCGTATAAGCTTTCTCTTAAAACGGGAGTCAGTTAAATCACATGGGAGCGTCAATATTTCCTTTCGTCGGTACAAAGGCGATTGTCTGAGGCAGCCGGTTCTAAACTAAGATAGATTAGTGCTGGTCGCTTGCACGACACGACACGACGAGGGACACAGGCGAGTTTACGGAACTATGTTTGGATACCTATTTTGTTTACTTGATCTTAGCACCTACTCTATGTAGAAGGAACGTTGAGTCTGTCGGGTGCTCTTCGAGGTAAATGGTGTTTATACTCCGAGGAAGATAGAGAAGTATACAAAAGATAATGATTAACAAAATAAATCTAATATGTACATAGATCTAATTTATACATGATAGAGATTTTAAATATAGTTTGTGGCATAATTTAAACCGATGGTAACGGTGACATTTCTTTACACAATTTCACGGCAGTTTTAAACTTCAAAATAAATTATGAAATCTTTGAAATATGTATCTGGATACCTGTCACCGCCGAGCAGTGTTTGCTCGGGCGGAGGTATAAAGTTACTGGCTGGAGAGACTGCCGGCTGGCCGACGGAGTGCGTCCACGCATCAGGAGGGCCTCTCGAGTTACCTCCGGATAAGTCAATCATGACAAACGTTCACGTTTTGCCCAAAATAAAACACACGTTCGAATGTTGCGTGTGGCGTTCGGGCATTAATGCGCAGTGACAACCGACATGTTTTGTGCGAGAAAATAAAATTGATGGCACGGGAGCGCTCCAGACTTAAATAGCCCAGTTATTCGTGCTGTAGCTAAACGCTTTTGTCTACTTTATAACCGGCGTCGTGTCTCCGCGTTTCTTTTGTTTCGTGTAGCGTATTAGTTTTTCGACTACTATTCGTGTCGCACGGAAATTGTTCTGTCACAAAATATTTACCGTTGCACGTTAGCCTCCTCAGTGAAAACAAGTGGTCGCATTTAACACTTAAACTTTCGAATAGGAAGTAATTGGACAAGTGTTAGCGAAGTCGAAACTGCGTTCGAGGTCCAATTTCCTACTCCGACCGTAGTCTTCGACGAGCAAATAGCTCTTTGCAAATCAAACACGGGGTTGTCTGGCCGATCCACATATCAACTTCGCATTGTTTCTATCCCGTCATTCGGGGCTAACCAGAGGCGTTTTCGATTATCCGCCCTCCGGAGAACAAAGCCGGTGACCGCAGAACCGAGTCAATTACATAGTTCAACAACTCAGCCCTTATAACTTTCATGGGCTACCACCGGAATACAGAAAAGGGTATCTGTTTTCAATATGCAGGGTCGAGCGATGCGATTGACCCTTTCGAGTGTCCGCATTGACTTTTAAATTACTAATCCCGCGGGAGTACGGAAAAAACGCCTCCGGGTGCGCTTGTTTACCGGGTCGAGTGTACTTGCACATCTTCATTAGCTGTATCCAGCGCTGGTTTGCTTGCTCAACACTCGTTCGCCCGACAATACCCTCGGAATTCTTATTAACTCTTCTTCACTTCGAAACGCGAAATGAATTTTAACGACATAATCAAATCACGTACCTTGTCTTCAGACGCATGAATTACCCCGCAACGATTAACCTAAACGCTGAATTATGCATACGTGAACACACAAAATTGATACGTATCTGAACAAAACATACGCATAATGAATTTAACATTCTTTCACATCGTTCGCCTTCAGCTGGATGGGGCATAACTCGTTTTCCGGAAACAATTTAACTTGCCAACCGCTATTTTAGATACATATAGAATAGGGAATACCGTAGGGACTTATTAATGTTTATCTAAAGATCGGAATAAGAATGCGTTTGGCGGGGAGCGAGCGCTCGCCGGCAGCGGTCGGCCGAAGCCAACGGAGCGTGCCCATTTGAACTGATGGCTCTATGCCGACTTTTTCTACGTCAGATACAAACAGGCTACCCTTTCAACCCGAATGAATTACTTAATTTTTCTATATTGGGCACGGACCCTCTGCGATACTCGACGTCGAAATAAATTAGCGTTGCCCATTGTGTTGTAAAGAAAGCGATATGCCGTGAATTGGATTCGAGTGGTTTTTTGGTTCATGAGCACCGAGGGAGATGCGATTTGGATAAATATTTGCTGCTGGTTCAGAATTATTTTTTTAATAACCTCAACAAATATTGATAAAGGGTTGTGTTGTTAAAGAATAAACGTGTTTATTTCAAAAATATGAAATTATGAGCGCGCTACCGTCTATACAAATTACTACCGCTCCGGCAGCCTTGTATTTCGTCATTTTCGACATCAATCTTGCCCGGCTCGTTGGAATGTTTTTAATGTTAAGCTCGAGAGATAATGAAACAGTGCGATCATAAATAAAGTGCCATTATCTGTGAGCTTTTAAAAAGCCTGATGCCCATTATATCTGACACAAATACGGAGTAGCGGTTTAGCGGTGTACGATTCAAATGAAACATAAAATGTTATTAATGCGTACGTTACCATCGGCCGCTGCCGCTGTGAATGCATCGCACAGCGCACTAAACGCATTCTCTTTCGCTCCACTGCTTATTAATGATACCGAATCGTTAATAACGGCTGCGGATAGACTAAAAAATAGACGATTAATAGTGTTAAACTACCGTAACCGATCGGAATTCGGCTCGCCAGTTTTGGTAGACTATTGTACTCGAAATAATACGACTATTTATGTTTTGGGTGCCGTTTTTGTGTTAGAAAAACTTTAATAATCACCCGTCTACCTGAGGCGGTGGGCTATCCATCACACATTATAACGAGAAATTATTGTTGTCTGTTTTTATTGCCTTCCTAGGAATAGATGTTGCAATAACATAGAGGCTCACGTCTTTATTTGCAAACATTGTATGATAAAGTTATAAATTAACTTTATATTCCCTATTGTGTGCGTTCACAAAAGATTCTTTGCCGAGTTGGACACGTTTGATGTCTGTTTCAGCTGCTAGATGGAGCCTGTTATGTTTATGCATAGGTTCAACAATGTTGTATTTGAAAATCAAATGACAAGGAAATGCCTGCTTCTGAATCAAAGTGTTCTAACTCTTATTACAAGAGGATAGTGTTTATATTAGAACGGTTAATGTTGTGACACGTGTGCCGTAGAGTTTGTGTATTCAATATTATGTAGATTTGCGGAGGGATACTTGTCCGCGCCGCCCAGCGTTGGGTTTCAGAACACACGCACGATGGCTCGTGGAGAAATTATCATTGTTTGGCTTTTACTTACCTTATTCGGAGTAACTGAGATTATTCAAGGGATGAGCTTTAAGCGAGATCAAAATGTTTACTTAGGTCTGATTTTTAAATAATGTTGTCTAAATCACACTCTTGGGTTTGTGTGATTCCTAACTAACTATATAAAATACGACGTTGTATGTTCGTTACCGTTCAGCTCTGTTTAACATTGGTAGGTATATAACAGAATTACGTGGTTGTATTGTATGTATAAAACTATAGTAAGTAGGCAATAATGTCTCTTTTTTACATGTCAAAGTAAGGATTACATAGTCTTCAGTCATTTTTCCTAATATTCATTCGTAGGACAACTTTGGTGGATTTAAAGCCTCCTAACGTTTGTTTGTCTTGATGAATATGGAATTCTACAATGTAATACTTGGGTATATGAACTATATTATAATTATGCTTATTTGGCTTCACCTAATATTGAAAGATATAGTCAAAGTTAAATCAAATAAAGAGTGAGCTCCCACTTCTTGTTGACTCAAAGCTCTGGCACAAGAAGTGACTAAGTCGCATGCTAATATTGACAGGAACCACACTAACATCACCAGAGTATAATAATGTTAAGTAGTAAGCACATTTACTTTAAGTGGTAATAATAAACTAAACATCATAAACAAGTCAAACGGGATGCTTGTCGCTGGCAAGGCGCCAGATTCAAATGAAAAATTTAAAGCTAGTACCGACATTGCTACTGCATATATTAGGCTCAAAACCACAGAGCTCGCAAGGGAATAACGGTGCACTACCATGCTAGAAATAAAAATATAGCTCAATCCGGTTCTGAAGGCGGTTCTGAAGGCATCTTTAGAGTGTCAGTCGGTGGAAATGGAAATAAATCCAAATTTAAGTTAAACCTCACCTTTTTTTTAATAACAGCTATGTTAATAAAGAAAACTAGTTTTTTATTGGTGAAAGAAAACAATCTCAATTAAATAAAATAAAAAACCTCAAATTGAATTATTATGTATACATCTATTATTATACTACTTACAAAATTGTAAAACACTGCAGATTAAATTATTATGTTATACGTTTAGGTCTATAGCTAAGTAAGTATAGCTAAGTCACAATGATAGGCAAGTACCTACCTACAACTAATTCATACCATTGCTTGTTCAATGTCGCGGTGACACTGAACATATTATGAAGTTAATTCCTGCTATCACACAAAATGGATACATTTTAGGCGATATTAGTCTATGCTAGACATTGCATTACAACTATCCCTTAATCTGTTTCAATTGGAATCACTGGTTAGACGTTTTCCATGGACTCTTCTTAATGCGAAGGTCACACAAAAATATTCTACAGTCAAACCATTTACGCTCGACATTTCATGCTCGTCGCTTTTATAATGCACTCAAGTTCCACAACTCAATGCACAAAGATGTAAATACGAACCGAACATTAGGTTTCAAATAAATGTGCATATCATTACACTAACAAGAGACTGCGGATGTGTGTGGTCCCCAACATATTCCACGAACATTCTATTTCCTTCTTTTTACATTACTTTTTTTATTCGTACCAATTAATGGGCTACAAGCCGGGACTCGTGTAAGCCATTTAAGTCATTTGGGTCATTAGATGAAGGCTTGAATTCGGTAACGAAACCTTTAATTAATTAATGGCTATTAAGTAAATGGTAGTTATTACTCAGGATTGCCTGAGGACAGTCGTGTCTTACTACCTTTAATGGAGGTGCTTTGGTGCTACAAAAGTGATGTATTGTTACTTTGAGTATTGATGTGATATTTATTTCCTCTCTCGAGTCGCTTTTGTGTTGAATGTTGCTGAAATTATGGCATTTTATGATTGATATTTGGATTGCTATGAACTATGTCTAAGACATTATAGTTTCGTAGGTTTATTATAAATATTATAGCTTGGAACTGACGACCAACCTCCAATCGTGGAAAGGCACCGCACGTAAAAGAAGATGCTGTTTGTTGCTATTTGAAGTTACATAGTCCCGGGGTGCAGCTACATTGTTATACAGTATATTGAAACCAAATAAAAACCAATCGGAGACCAACAAAGCTATTGTAAGTTTTTAATTCTTCCCACATTTTATTATAAATGTAAACTTTTCTTGCTCAACGTGGCGGCGAGCGAACTGCACTTATCTCTTACTTATTTAACATGATCAAATCCATCCCATACTTACTTCCGTGCTTTTTGTCCGTACGCCTCCATACATTTTCATCGGTTGTACTCTAGTGCTTTATTCATTTGTTTTTCTTTGTAGCGTGTTAACAACAATGCTCAGTGAAGCATGATGCGATGACTTGCCGGAATCAAACGGATCTCGGAGTGATTAGAAGGGGTATTGTTTATTCATTTCTGTACACCTGGCCTTGTTATGATGGTAAGTTGAAGAGTAGGATGTTTACAAAAGTTTTACTAGTTTCAACTAAGTTTTTAATTCAATAACGTAAACTTAATTCTGTGGGTGAAGTTAAAAGTCGACGTCTGCTAGATTGAATTCAAATGGAGAGTTTACAATTTTCAAATTAAACTCCGTGATAAAAACTTTATTAATTTGTCAGTCTATTTCATTTACAGTTGTAAAATAGACGGAGAACCTCTACAATATTTCCTGTTCGCTATTAAAAATTGATTTACAATCAAACACGTATCATCTTAAAATAATCTCACTCACTACAAATTAAGTATCACATTACAGCCATCGAATATGCTAATGCGAGTATAATGGGCTTCGAAACAATAAGAAACGCAGTAATAGAATTCCAAGTACTTTGCCGTAGAGGCTCCATCAATCATACGAGATATCGAATGTGATCTTATCTGAAATGGAACTCATCATTTATAGATTTGTCCGTCGTCGGTGCTGACCGAATGTTATTAATAGATTTTTATCTGGTCATCAAATGAATCTGGTAACGGTAATCCGGCTCGTTTTGTCGGCTACATAATATCGGTAACAAATTATTACTTTCTAACAAGCCGAGCCACATGCGGAGCAGGAAATGTAGCTGGCAATACAGAAAATTCAAATCTAGATCATATTGCCCACTCGTATATTTGACAACGACAAGCATTTTCGTATGAATTCAAATTTCAATTCATAAAAATTCAGCGTCACCATAGCGGTGAGAGAACGTTCCTAGATACATAAAATCAACACAAAGAACGTATTGTTTGACAGTAATTTCCCTATTTGTAAGCAGAGTGACTTAATCAATGGAAATTCTAATAAACTTTCAAATATTATGTACCTTATCTGGTTAGTAATGAAAAGAATGACGCTACCTCATATTTATCGATCAAACAATTTGGTGGACAGAGTAATTTGAGCTTTCTTAGCTAAGTGGTTTGGTTGAAAACCGTTGAAGCGTTGGCTGCACCAACTCATATTCTAATACCTAGTGACGATTTCGTAACTTCACTGGTCATTTCATGAGATGTGAGATTAGTACCACTCACAGTAACGATACTTTCCGTATTTTTTATGGTACGATAATCGCACCAGCTCGCGCTAGATGGAAGCGTATGATATAAATAAAAAGGCTTGTCAATATCATTATCCATGTACAGATGGGCTTACTTAACAAGATTGTAGGCTTCGTGTATAGATAATGACGGTATTTTATTAGGACTATGTTCGACACAGAATACTCTTGTATCGTTTTGATAGGCTATTGTACGGTTCTGTAGATGATTGTCTGGAATATTTTAATAACAAGTTGTACGTTGGCTTTGTATTGATTAATTGATAAAAATCTGATGAAAGTGACGTAAATTAATGCGACTTGTTATGCTGTTCATATTTAAAGTGACATATTTGTATGTCAAAAAATCGCTTCATTTACAAAAACATCTATTGTACCGGCGTTGAATTGTATTTTTCTATAACCATAATAATAAGTAATGATAAATGTACGTGCAGTACACATAATATTATACTTAATTTGATTTTATTATAGTTCTGCCCTCACTTTAATGAGAGTATGAAGTAATTGGGGCTTTCTTATAAAATAATCTGTTTCATTGAAGATCCAAGTTCTACTTTATCAAATCTTGAACTTTGGCACAAATACGATGATAATGATCTATCTTGTTTGGGCACGACATGGTCCACAAAGAACACGTCTATTTAGCAACAGCAAGTCATGTAAGCAAAGGCAGCCCAGCCACAAGTGTGGTCGTTTGTTGATCCATCACCCAAGCAGTTTAATAGGTGGAATTAATAAGCTCTTCTTTCGAATCGTCACGCATTTACGTTGCATCAATTTACATAACACCTAGACGCATCACGCCCGCTTACCCATATTAATAAGTTTACTCAGCAGAAACGCACTCCACTGAGCATTCTCAAATACGCCTTATGGACTAACGCTTAGCCGCTTACATCAATATATTCAGCAGGTGTCCGTATATTAACATACAATTTACAAAGACACGCGTATTATACGAGTATCTCTGCGTCTTTAAATTTGGTGGGATTGGTTTTGTGAAGTGTTTTGTTTTGAGAATATGAATTTTCTTGTTTGGACGCTAAAGGAATATTAAAATTGTTGTGTGACATTGTTACAAGTGGAAAGTTGATTGTAGAACATGTACCTACCACACACGGCGCGCGCGTACATAGTACCATCAGTTTAGCTGGTAACATTGTCTAGTATTGTAAAAGTTAATTTTAAATAATACGTAGATAGTAGCTACACACACACGACGTACGACGTCACATGAGAGACATAGGTACATTTAACTCCCTCTCTAACAAAGTTAAGATTCGGTCTTGTGCATCAGCCTAGTAAATATGCATAATGAAGTAATGCTGAAAAATTATATCGACAACAGTGAAGTCTGCGAAGAGCTAAGATAGCTAGCTAGGGAAGTAAATGAATGCAATGACTTGTTTGCTCAATTTGCTGGTAAACACCCCGTTCTAATGTTAACAAGTTTACTGTCATTGCCTTCATTAGTTTATTGCATCCGACCAAGTCATTTGTATCAAGCAATCTAGTTTCACTACACCTGCTATTAAACTAGTGGTGGGCTAGTTCGTAAAACGTTTATACGATTGCAATACTAAGTTATCGTTATATCGCAAGATTTGTTGAGCTACGCCAACGTAAAGTAACTAAGTAAGCTTCGCTAGTAAATCTATATAGCTTGCTAACATAGTAAGCGGTTTTATTTGCCAACTCGCAGAACTTAAAGCATCGGCCTAACCACTTTTCATTAGTCTACGACCGAAATAGTCAGGTCAATAAGTTCAGAGAAATCTTTTTAGGATTTTCTGTTAACATGGTGTGTGGAAGCATTAAAATGTAGCATGTATGTGACGAATTCTCGATAGAGTGTTCAAAATAAATTTGTCGGAAGTGCATCGAGTTCTTTGTATTATTTCATTGGTTTACCATTATCGTTGGATTGTGCTCATGATTTTTACGATTTGACACCAATACTCTAAAGCGGTGGCATACAAAATGCAACAAATTCCCCAGTTTGCATTTCCTACCTCAGAAGCCCCATATAAACTAAGTAGGTACTTACCACGCAAATAGCTTTGCTAGTTGACTAAACACTTTAAGCTCTATGGCATCGACACAGCGACTAGCCAAGTTCTGCTTGTCTATATGTATAATATACGTATAGAACACATGGTCTGTAATTTGCAGACGGAAGTTCTAGTCAAATGCAGCGAGTGTGCTGTCTAAACAACCGCACATCGACTGATTAAAAGAGCAAGCTATTCCAAATTGCACTAGAGCGCAGAACAACTAATAGTAGAAACGAGAACTACTAGAATTAAACATTTAGTTCGTTGCCAAAGTACGTGCGTCAGGGTAAAAGTTCTCTGGTCCAAGCCAACTCAATGCGGTCGATGTTAACTGGAAACGATCCTAATAAATTTGCGTTAAGTTGAATGTAAAGAAACCATATTATAGGGCAAGCGAGTTGTTTGCCTTATCGCATAATCGTGATAATTACGAAACATCACAGTTCCGTTCGACACTGCTCTACCCAGCTCTACCACACCTGTTCTTACCACATTTAGCTAGATGGCCCTTTCTAATCCTTTTAAGTTTGGTCTGCGAATGTGCGCTGTGCAACCATTGACATAATTTGATTAACGTTTTCCATCCGTATTCATATCATTATTCGAGAAACATTATCATGTTCTTACAGCGGTTCGATAAAAATCGAATGTGCTCTACCAGATCTTTGTTAAACTTCCATTTTAAGCTAATGGAATAATACGTAATATACTATAATACGAATAATAATACGTAATCCTATAATTAGCGAAACTGTAATCATAGAAGTGTACAAAACAGGAAATGATGAGCAAACAAAGCGTGGCCGGCACACCCCGGGCTAGGGATGTGCTGCCCACGATCGTCGTGACGCGCACTGCCTTCTGCACTAGATGTAGCGCGGGCATAGTGCAAGCGATCTGCGGGTTGAGAAATGCAACCTTATGTAATGTGTGAACTGTGCAGAGTGCGGAGAAAGTCCATACATTTTTTACCTCTCTTTTTCCCCACTGATTAGAGTAAGGTGGGGAGAGAATTTTGCGACTAGATGTACTTAGTTATATGCAAAATGGCTGGACATACTTTTTTTCATTTTTAGTCACAAAAACAATACCTATCGTAATTTAAACTATTATACTGTTTTGTGACTATGATGGACTTTTACAAAAAAATACACATATAGTGATCGTGACTTTCATTATAAGTATAGATAGATTAACGGCAACAATAAATTGGCATTTAAAAATAGGGGTATCTAAACATTAGGTAGGTACTGACATAAAAGTCAATAGGTACCATCGGATTTATAAATAGAGTCAACGAAAATGTACTCTGAATAATGGAGAAAAAACACTTTATTCTGAAAGGGAACCCACTGCACAGTGCACACTCAGCCTTATTGATTGAATAAGCTAGTTCGACCACCACTGTTCGCATATATTACATTTAGCATTCCGCCTCCGCTCGAGGCGGATGGGCGGTCCGCCGTCACTCGCACCCAGACTTATGCTCACGTAAAGTTTTATATCCACCGCTGATATCTTCGTCGATGCGCTCAGAATATCAATAAGCAGCGCAAACTACAAATGAAATACCCAACTGTAAGCGAATCTGCCCGTTGTTTAGCTGAGGTGTTGTTTTAATAAATCGCTTTAGGGATCGCTGTTTAGTTTATAAATTGATTTTGTTCCATAACTTTCAACTTCCAGTTTGACTTACCAACTTTACTCAGTCACTTTCCCCTCTAATCAATATCGATTGAGCTCCACCATAGTATAAAAAACGGTAAAATTTGATTATTGTTTGTGAATACAACGTGAAACTTTATTATTAATTGTCTCTCTTACCTTAAAGAAACAGATATGGGTGACTAAAATGAAACCCACGTACCTATTATCAACGTTTGTTATCACAGTTCTGTCCCTATTATATTAGGAGGACGCTTTTATTATGCAGTAAATATTTTATTCGACGATAAGAACCGAGTATAGATAAAACAAATTGATCGAGCCATAGGGACAGAGTTTTTGAAGCTTTAAGTGAGAAGTGGGCGGACAGAACTGATATGAAAGTATGCGAATGACGACATATAACGAGTACGTATATAATTGAATACCCAGTTGGGATATTTACAACGATTATTTCGAGACGTCATCTCACATCTGCGTGTGCTACACAGAATCCGTTACTAATAATCCAAAACGCAAGTCACATTAGATATTAATAACGTAGGTGCCTCCACATCTGACGTTACAGTTTCGCATTCACGCACACAAGTAAACAATAATCAAATATCTAATATTGTCTTAAACATGTTACACGAGCATAACGCTCCAAAATCAATATAATCATGTTTAAGTAGTAGCGAGTGAACCTAATTTACTTGGATTTGCCTCAACATCGGTCCCCTTGGAACGTAGCCTACAGCGATACCTCCCGCAACTTACACCGTTAGAAATATAAGCGAGTATACATTAATTTGCCCTTTATATAAATATGAAACGTTCCCCCTTTTGTTAGGAGCACACACGACGGATTTTTATTAAGATTTAATTAAGTTCTCGGAGCCGTCGCATTGCATTAGGCGCGTGCTTGGAGATTACGTAAAATCCGCTGATACTTAAGCAAACCCGCTCCATATTGTTCGATAATAGAAAGCTGTATTATGTGCCTTAACCCTAATAGTGTGTTATCGAGCATCTTATGTTTTATTCAGAGGAGATTAGCGCCGGGCCCGCCGAGACCCGCGTGCCTTCTAGGATTTTTCCTAACGTTTATATCGCGAGTACTACTTTCAAAGTTGTTTTGTGTTGAACTCAGCGGGGTGCCGACCTCAATTTACGCTTGAAATAAAATCATTAAAACGTCTGATGTTGATTAATTAATACTAGAATTGATTTCGGGAGCGTTCGGCGCTCGCCGTTCCAATTTATTTGTTTTGAGAAAAGAGATACTGAACGAGCAATTTGATGGAAAATGGAAAGTTATTGTTTAATTATTATTAAGTAAATAATACAACGAGGGTTCTATAGGATGTCAAGAAATAATGATGTTGCCTTTAGTTGGATAATTAGTTTTCTTACGTATTATACCTACTATTTTACGCACACTTTGTGAACCTATAAATAAATTTAATAAAGCACCGAAGATTTAAAAAAGAATTCGCAATAGGCATTGATATAGGTAAATAGTAAACCGAACTAAAGGCTTATTAGTGTTTAGATTTTAGAATTTCGAAACAATAATCAAAATATTCTCCGAAACCGTATTTACGACATTATTGAAATGTAGGACACAATTTCGTGGGAATAACCTAGTTGTGGTCTATATTCATCAGCTTATTTGGAGCGATAAATAGCAGGCCCGCTGAAATTGCCTACTTATTTGAGTGAAAACGTTACCTATGGAATTAAAAATAATGACTGTCGGTTAATATTTTCGTAGAATACGTTTTGTAGAAAAGGACGACGCGGTCCGGTCGGGCGCGGTTCGAATCGATGTCCGCTTGACGGGCAGCTGCAGAATGAAATTATGAGCATTTTTATTCTCGGGCAAAGCCGTGGCTCCACCTGCCCGGCCCGGCCGCGATTGACACCTACCCCATTATCCCGGAACGATCCTCGCATGCCTCTAAAAAATCCTAACAATAGAGTCCCGATCGCAGCCGCATGAGAACTTATTATTAGCCCCTTTATAAGGCGGGCCATTCATTTTTATACATCTTCATACAATCCTGACCATTAGCCGAGGCGTGTGGGCAGTGGGCTCGCAGCTAAATAAAACTATTGTTGCGCCTAACAATTCATCCAAGTGAACATCTTCATGAGAGTCTCAGCCCTATTGTTACCGGCGATGGCCCGGTCGCCCCGTAGCGACATTTTAGAAGGGAATTTATTGCCAATTTCAGGAAATGTTTACCGAAACTGAGTGAATGGTAGCCGAGTGAATTACTTATTGTAATAAAATAAAGGAGGCCAGATTGAAAGCGTCCGACGAAAGCTGACATCGTCGCCGGCACAGAACACTGTTTGATGATAATGATTTATGACGGCAAAATCACGATGCGACCATAGTGTTAATGCACGAAAAGATAAATGCGTCGTCAGTTTCTTTGCGGAGGTCGTGAAAAATAGATGTCACCATTAAAATACAAAAGGCAACAATTTTATATGGCTTTTTATGGTGGTAAGGCAAGTAGTACAACCTAAACAAACACGTAGCGAATGTAATGGGAACGGAACGAGGTTCCCGACGTGACTGTGAGAAATTTTCGATACGAGACGTCAAAACCTCATAACTGGAGTCGACCGCAGGTGTGAACAAAAACGTGGCACCGCAGGCGCGCCGAACTAACCGCAGTCTCGTTCGCGGTGCAATCATCTCGCTACATGCCATTCTATATTTAGTACAAGCCTGGATTAGTGAGCGCAAGGTGCAAGGTGTCTCGTCGCCACACGCGACACATAATACGCGTCTCACAAGCAAATTACTATGTTACACACACGACTTCCAAGAAAAATCGTCAGAATCGAGCACGCAAGTTAATTAATACATTGTATATGTAACGTAGATGGTCATTACTCGACAGAGAGAGATTAAATACGGCCACGAAATTGTCTTGTGTCCACGACGGTACTGCGTTAATGATTCTGAAGCGTCGTCGCCTTATTCGGGGGCGAAACTCAACCTTCCGGTTATGAGGCGGGTTGCGCCTGGACGAGCGACTTCGTTAGTCGCCGCTCCTGTAATGACTCGCTTAATTCGAGATAATTACGCTTCCAGCAAACGCAAACGTGGGCCAGAGAATTTATCGGACCTAGTCGTCGCCGGGACGGGACGTGCTCTGCAATATTTCCTTTCGTGTAGATATTACTCAGACTCGGTGTAGGCAGCGTTTACGTCCTCGTAATAGGGCATCATAAATCAGCCGCGAGCTATAAAATCTCGGCTAAATACTGACTTTATTCGATTTTAAATGCGGACCTTAATTTGTATGCTCAAAATGACGGAGCCGCTTCCTTTCACGAAGTTTAAATATCCGCTCATGTTTTAATAAACAACAACGTTGTTTCTTTAAATCACGTGCGCATCATTCATCCTTCCCAAGATCGCTTCTCTTTAATCAGGAACGAGTGAAGCGGTTAATATTCGCGACCTGGCCGCTGCGGCACGACTGAAGACATCCTGCCATTTTAATATTCTTCGCTTTCCAAACAGTTCTGTTTATGTGAAACTTCTCCCCCTTTAGGGTATTCAACTTATTGTTTTTTACTGAGTGTCGTTTAGGCATTCTGTCTGTCAGTTCGGAATAATTCAGATTAAATACACCTACCGCGTCGTGGTCGCCCTGTGAATGTTAAGGAGCGGCGCCGCTCGCTCTCGGAATTGAAAACGAGTGCGGTTGATGTTTTGTTTTAATAAACTCACATATTTGCCTTCAAAGTAAGAGCTTTTATTTGATTTATTCTCTCCGAACGAGTTCCAGTTTAACGACGTGGGGTGGCATTGGCTCGAATACGGGGAAAAGCGGAGTTCGCTCCAATATCACAGCGTTCATTGGAACAACCGTTTATTAACATTTACAGTTTACAAAGCAGTAGCTGCTTATTAATTTCACTGTACAACAATATAAAACTAAACAAGATGACGTGGTTAGTAATAAATTTGTATTTGAAAGGTTATCCCATAAAGGTGTGATCCGAAACACATTGTGAAGACAAGCAAAAGTACTTTATCACGGACTACTTATTCGAAACTATGAAATACCACCGCGTTATTACTCCTCAGAAATATTACGTCTAGACCGGCGAGAATGTTATGCGAGAAAAACGAATGAATGCACTGAAGTTAGCTATGCACCGAGCTTACGCGGAGTCCGGCCTATTGTTGGCGTGATACACCGCGGTAAATTCTCAGCAAACTACCATCTATCTCCTTACTATAATTACTCCTGTAATTACGCCATAAATTTTACGCTTTCGCCAAGGTACCTGATCGCCATTAATTATCGAAATCACCAGTAAAAGCTTGTACAAATTTATCGGCAGTAATCATAATTATCGTTTCTATGTTATCAGTTTATCGACTATCGAAATTGCCAGTATCACGCTCGTGACTACGTGTCGTTCGTGTCGGCCGAGAATTATGTTTTCGTTATTCGGTGACCGCAACGGTGCGTTGTACGGTATAGTGCGCGACGTCCCTCCGGCAACATTTATTTTAATCTAGTCCTCTTTCACTTTGTTGCGGGACGTTAAAGCCCGAATTCATTCCTTATTTATACTTTTACACCTGCAAAGCGGTACGATTTCAGCGTTCCTGGAAAATAAACCTCGCCGCGTGAATTATTTAGGTATTGATTGTGCCGCAGTGAGACGTTTATGATTAAGTAATTATACTTGTGTGAACTCGTGTGCCAGTAACTTTGACGTGTTATTTAATTATGATATATTATTCGCCCAACCGAGACGTGACTTTGCTTTTAAAAACTGGATCCCGTTTCACATTCCCTATTAGGCATACGCCTTGCCTTCCGTAATTTAGATAATGTATCTTCATTATAGTTAGATAGGTAGCGTACATTAGTTTCACACAAACTTCAGACAGGGAGCTACACCTCTGAATAATTTATCATCTACGAAACAGATACTATCTTTTGTATGTGAGCTTTCTATTTAAATATAAATATCATAGTTTAAACTTATATGTTGTTCACGAATTCGATTCTCTAGATAGATCACAGTATTTTGATAGCTAGTTGGATATTTACAAAGTCGTTTTTATCTAACCACAAAAAAATCTAGCGCAAACAAAAAGCTTGGGAATGAAATAGTAGAGGTAAATATTTAGATCATTAAACCGGAGCGTTATTCTATGAATGGGGGATTTAGATACGGTCTTTATTGATTCGATGTTGGATATCGCGATACCTATTAATTCGAAACAACAATGGCAAAGCCCGAAGCTGCGCCATGTTTTCCATCTCGCACTCCGCAGCTCTACATTGTTGTTTATAATTGATTTTTTATTCGTCGAACCGATTGTACGATTACCTATAAGCTCAACACGAAACGATGTTAAAAAGAGACGGCGAAAACCAATCTAAACTCCAAAGTAAACACCGCGAAAGACGACCGAGACGAACCGTAGACAGAAGAAAAACAAAACTCGAAGAACGATCAATGCTACCGAGGGGCGAACTCAGTGAAAAATCAAAACTGTACAGAAAAAAAGGATGAAAAATAACCCATAAATTACACCTGCTCCCACGAAATATAAAGCGAAGATATTGGTTTAAAAGTAAGACCCGAGCGGGTGATTACGGCAGCTAACCCAGACTTGAAATTCCGATAGTTTTTGCGCCAGTAAAAACTGATATTCCGTTCGGCCGCGTTCTGTCCACCGTATATTGAGTTAATGTCGGTCGTGATTGTGAGCCTGTCCTTTTTAACCGGACGGGTGTGAGCGAGATGAGGCTTTGTTTCACCGGGGTTGGCTCGAATCGCATTTTATGGTAAGTTGGCGGGCCGGCAGCGGCAGGTGTAGCGATGCACCTGCGGCGCGGTCGAGCGAGATCGCATCGCAAGGACGTCGAACCCGCTCTCAGTTCTTGTGCGGACGAGTATCCGAACATAGATAACGCACTCCACATAATTCTGTACAGAATGCTACATAAATTAACTAATGATATGTGGTGAAAGAACGGGAGCGGGATAAGGAACCCGCAGACGCTTTACTCAGCCCGATACGCGGGGGAGATAATGAAAATCGGGTCTGCGGCGTCCGTGTTGTGCAGAGAAATGCAAAATTGTATCTGTCCGAAGGTATCGCAGTGGATAAATGGTGTTGGTTTAAGGTAGGCGAGATCCAGAATGTGATTGTATGGTCCATGTTCGCTCCTATTTATAACATTACGAAGATTAGTGGGATTTGATAAAATGTAAAATGTGGCTACGATTCGCGCTCTCAGAACATTTCTCAACGAGCACTTGCTACACTTGAATTATAAAGTTAAGTATAAGCGCAACTTTCAACATACCTCGTTAAAACAAATGAGGCTTGCATTGAATTTCAGCCTTGCAAACAATATTATGCTGTTCAAACTGTAAAGTGAAATATTACAAAAGAAATGTAAACTAGGTGTATAGGTACGTGCCTACCCACATAGCTGAAGCTTTTTATTACAACTACCAATTATAATGACTTACTTTCAACGGCTTAATCATCATAAATTACTGAGTGTTGGAGGCCGCAATAACGCCACTCGGCCACCAGAACGTAAAATTCTTTCACGCACACATATTTTGAAGTTTAGCAACCACCTTGATAGCAATAAAGTTAAATATCATTAGCTATACCTAGCTATAGGTTCACTAAACTCCATTACATTTACCCTTTTTATGGTAGAGGTCAACGATTCAAGGCAATTTATATTTTGTTCAATTATTTTGTCAATTGTGTGTCAATATTTTCATTTCATTTTCGACCCAATACTTAATTCATGAAACTAATTACTGAAAGTCTGACAAGTTTTGTAAGTGAACATTCAGAAAAAATATCTATTATTAATAAACTAATAGAAAACCAATGAATGCTTTGCGCAAATCGACGCCCGGTGTAAACAAAAGGTTTGCAAACTTTATTTGACTGAACCAGATAAAACAACCAATATATAGACTAGAGTTTATAAGATTATAAATTGGCGTCTGTACCTATCTGCGTATATACCGAACAATGATTTGTAATTAAAGAAGAAGGCATAATATTATGCATATAAATTGATAAGCAAATAAAATTCATTGTAATGTATCTTCGTATGTACTCAAGAACTGGATTTTACAAAACACATGTCCAAAACCATCAAAAAATTTTGTATATGAAAATTAAGCTACAAGTACACATGCCTTTGCTAACTAAAAATTAACTACTACAATGTAAAACTACTTAACTAAACTACACAACAACTACTGAGCAACCTACAAACTAATAAGCACTGCAAACTTATTTCAATACAATGTGGCAAAATATTACATTTATTTTCAAACAAAAATAGCGTTTAATTTAAAAAATATAAATTAACCGCTATGTCTGTTCTGTAAAAATCTGTTTTATGCACAAAATTAGCCAAACAATCATAATATGAAAGCGCTGTGCGTAATACAGTTCGTAATACATAGCTATGGAGACTTCATTAGGCACTATATACATAACAACGTATTTACAAGCATCTACTTGTAGCAGTTAATACGACATTGTTAATGTTATTACCATAACAGTAGTAATTGACTGGTTAATTGAGTATCTATTGGTTTCCGATATAATTAATTTTCAATTGGACAAAGAGCGCCGGTTGTATCTTTTAAGTCCAAATGTATTATAGGTATTTGTAGAGACTACCCCTTTTTCAGTGTTCATCCCAACTTCTATTTACGAACTATACAGTATGAATTCTTCTTTGCGATTTTTTATATGCACCATAATATATAATAGACGCAGTTGCAAGTGGCTGTTGGATAGTCTATTGAACATTTCTTGCAAAAAGTGTTGTCGTTTATGACACCATAAGGTCTAGAAATAGTATCTTCGAGAAATGGACCTAAACTAGGCAAAAGAGTAGAGCCTACTGAAAGTTATTTCGTTGTTCAAATATGCGAATTCAATATTCATATCGAAAAGCTTACCGTTCGGTGATTTTCACGTGTAATTCATGTATTTTCCGTGGATTACCTGGAATAAATGGAGTTTGATTTATTAATGGATATGTAGATGTGAATATTGTAGCGGAGTATTGAATATCAATATTTATATTATGTAAATAACTAGAAACAAATCTAATTGACGGCGTGGGTATGAATTTTTCCCAACATAAATAAAAACACAACCTCATCCCGCGGTCATTTCATACGTTTATTTAGATTGGTTTTTATTTATAAAACATACATAATACTATAATACTAGTATAAAGGTAACGTTTATGAGTTTGTGACTTTGTAGGGGGTAATCTCTGGATCTACAGAACCGATTTTGAAAATTCTTTTACCATTAGAAAGCCACGTCATTTGGGAGTGCCATAGGCTATATTATATTAACCGGAAAATAAAAATACTTGTTCATGGTCGTCGGATTTGCAAAGTAAGTCGAATGAAAGCGTTTAAGGAGATGAGAGATATATGATTGAGATCTAGATAAAATCTGTAGAACTTGATAATGCATACAAAAAAGTCACCGAAGTTTGTTTGGTTGTTTGTATGCTTGTATTGAATAGGCTCCGAAACTACTGAACCGATTTGAAAAATATTTCACTGTTAAGAAGCTACACTATCCCCGGGTAATATAAGCTAAGTACTTTTTATCCCGTAAAATAACGCTTCCCGCAGGATAGTAGTTAACGCGGATGAAACCGCGAGGCGCTTCTAGTTGATTATATTGGTAATCAACAATTATAAAATACTATCAAAAAAGTCAATTTCAATTCTCAAGTGTTTATAACAAAATTTATTTTTCTTTTACTGCATAAAATTTTGATGAATGGTTAAAGAGATAATACCTACCACATAGGTACCTAAGTCTGAAACCTCGATGCGTCGTAATCGTAATCACTAGTAAAAATGTTTACCGCCCAACGAAGTGGGCACGGGTCAGCTAGTTGTTCATACACTACGAAGATAAAAACTAAATTAAATACAAATATATTCAGAACATTGTCTAATATTAGGGCTCATATAAATAACACGGTAAAAAACCTCCAGCTTATAAATTTTATAATACCCAGCGGATACTGTAAATGAAATCTATGGCTTATCGAAATTCAATCGTTGCAAAACGACATGTAGCCGTTTAATTATCTTACCGGTATTCACTTGTTAACCGGCAACCGTTACATATAAATCGGGCACTGTTCGGTGTATCCGGTTTCTCCGGCGATCGGAAGAGGCGAGTTTCGTCCGGATATTGAATATTGATCGTACACCCTTAACTGTGATATATCGCCGGAGCTGGCCCTTGGGGTAAAGGGATATTTAGCCATCATTCAATTGTGGTGCGGCGAAAACGAATAACTGACTTTGTCGCGGAAAGAGTGATGGAAATTGAGCACCTAACGTCGTTTGGGTTTACTTTTTCCGTTACCCTATAAACTACTTTTTAGATGACAAGAAAAGGTCTTGGAAAGACTGCTCGTAAAGAAACAAAGCTCACAAAATAAAACATAGGATATGTTATATAATTTTACTTCAACGCTTAGGTAGGTACGTCTATCACAAATGGTGCCTTTCCTTCAAGTGGAATATAATTATGCCAGCTCCCGTTCCTAACTAAAACACCTGTGTACTTAAAATCTCACGCTCGCGTCACAAACCACCCCATGGACTGTGAATATCCACTATAATACACTATTAAAATATATTTTTGTAACTACGAGCATGCGGGCTAACCTAGGCCTGTGTTGAAATAACTTATTCAAGTCCAGCGGTGTTCAGGCCCCTATGTATACGTGAGTTGTATGCGGACGACGTATATGGGACAACTTTGTGGCACCCTGTCGGAGGTTGGAGCCGTGTTTTTCTATAAATATTTTACTTCTAATGATGTGGTACGGTTGGGCAAGATGCAGAATGCACCTGGCTTATTGATTAGATGCCTACGGGATGCCAATAGAGAATTAAATGGCTCGGAGCCTTTAAAAGGTGGTAGTGTAAAGCTGTATTTCTCGTAATGTAATCAATGTGATCGTGATAATTCGTGATTCTGTAGGGTCGGATCGGATTTAAATTATGGAATTATAATACAGGTATAGCGTATAGGTCTGATTATATTGGGAGTAAGTATGTCTTATAAAAGAAAGTAAAAATATCTACAATCCATTCACTACAAACTATAGGTTTTAAATAGTGTCAAATGGCAAAAACGAACTATGTGAAAAGTCAAAACTACCCAACTATTTTTAAACCGCAATATTCGTAATGAAATTAAATTGGTTGGTGCCCAAAATATTCCGTTCATGTATAAAAATATTACATTTTTATCGGGTACACAAAAAATAAATATCGAAAAGCTACTGAAATTCTGACCAAAAAACGCGCATTGCTTCCAACAAAGTTGAATAAAATAAGCCGAATTTCACTCAACTCCTATAGGTACACTGCTAGCACGAAACCCCTACTGTTTCATATGAAGAACGTACGAACAACTCGAAAATTAAAATGTTTATGAATGTAAGAAGAAAGTTTCCTTGAAGTTAGAACTCGGATCCCGCTCTGTATTGGGATAACACGAGAATTGCGTTAGGTCAACCGCCTTCCATCTGGCGATAATGGAATAAAATTGGGGCCTTTCACAGGGACTTAATTCAGATCAGTGGAATAATCCTATCAGTCAATAAGTGGCGACGCGCAGTTCAAAGTTGGTCAGTAGGTTATATTTTTGAGTGACTTTGTCGTGTGGATTTGAAGATTCACATAGTTATAATTTATGTGATACTACGCATAGAAAGCGTAATGCACGTCGGTACTCCTACATCGTACAAATAGGTACTACTCCTAAAAAAATACGGACATTAATATGTAATACTGTTTTTCATTGTTGATAATAAATATAGTGAAAAATTATTTAGGTCTTGCAAATAAATGATAAGATAACAACTTTTCCATTGCACTTCAAGGCATACACGTAAACACAAATTAATTAAAAAAAGGTAGTTTTGTTGAAACGTCAAACTGTTCTTGGCAACCTTTAGATGGAGGTTTACGTAGAAGCACCCATTGCACAAACGTACATATTATTATTATCCTAAAAACATATACGAGTAAAATCAGTATTAAAAATGTTCTAAATACCTGTACGAAATAGTTCCTATAAAGTTCTTATAAACGTAAAATATACAGGTGCTAGTAATTTAAATTGCCTAGAAAATATAGGTATTATAACAATCCCAGCTTTATTTGATCAGTTATGAAGCCTAGTTTGCTATTCAGAGAATGGGCCAAGCTTTTACCAAGTTATTCTTTGTTCACTTAAATTTAAGACCCGATAAGCCGATAAGCTTTTTGTGTAAAGATTTTTGTTTTAAAAACTTTAGCATTAACTTTCGGAATTGATTTGAGTGTTTTAGCGGCTTATAAAATGATTTTTGAGTTGTGGACTCCTACGAAAGTAATTTGAAACGCAATTTTTTAAATATAGAGGTTTGTTTTCTACGTAGGCGTATAACGTGAGAAAAAATATAAGATACAAAAGCAATATATCATACCCGAGTGCAATCTAGAACAGTTCTGTATAAATCAAGGCGTTATTAGTGACGGTAACCTGTGATTATTCCACGAAAAAAGAACCTTGGAAGTTAATCCACGCAAATGTAGCTTCGGGCAATGACTCATAGATAACTTTGGAGCTGTGATGAAAAAAGTAACGATTCTGACGTTCCTATTAATGGGAAATATAATAAATAATTGGTAGCGCTCTGTATACCAAAACGCCGGGCTATTTATTTTAACCACACTTGGCTGATGTGGCCTGAGGCGCCGTGGAGCTAGTTTGCTCTAGTAGCGAGTACTAACCTCTGGGAACGGCGTAATATATTAATCGAATTATGGTTGTTTTTTGGAAAATATTAATCTCTGTAGGTAGAAAATAATTCGTGAGACGGGTATACGTATATTATACAAACGTAAGCTCACAATAAGAACCATACTCGGAATTACGGACAAGTTGGTACTTTTCACGGTAGCTCCGCTAGTTCAGAGCATTATGCTGCGAAGAGGCATTGATGGTATCGGCTTCGAGTTTCGTCCATAACTGACAATTTGCTTTACCATTTATCAGATTTTCACTAACCCCATTCAAGGATCACTCGGTAAGATAATGATTAACTTATAAAATAATTCAAATTCACTGAATAAGTAACAAGAATATCTCGAAACCATCCCGAGGAACGATCGTTTCAATCAATTTGAAAGTTATAAGTTCGACGCCAAAACACGTTTCGAGTAATTTCAAGTTTACTACACAATTTTATTGTACTCTAATTGGCCTGATATGGATGCCTATAAATCTGTTGATGAACCACGAACAAATTGTACCTAAATTATGAATTTAATTACGGCTCTGATGAACTCTGATTTGATTTCATAAGCCGCGTTTATATTTAGGACTCTCCGTGCCATATTAATTTGAACAGTAACGTGAACAAGCATTCACGTCTGGTAAATCTTCAACTTCAACGTCTCCATCCATGGCTGCCTTGCTACTAGACTTTTCTATAGTTACCGTAATCATGTAAGTGTAATTAATATTCTGAAACCCCCTTTTGTTTTGTCGCTTTTATGCGAACGCGTCTATATATTTGGAAACTGGACATAGAAATTTCATAAAATATAAAATCCAACAACTTTCTCAGAAATGTCTATTTTAATCAGAGACTTATGACGTCACAAATCAGTATAGGTTCGTTTCGTAGCGGGGAGGAAAATGATCGGCGCTTGGTTCAGCGGATGTTCTGCGCACGCACCGACGAATCCGTTACTTCATCATCCATGCAATAATACTGTGTCAGCGTATTCTATCACAACATGACTGCAGTCTTGTACCGCCATACATCGTACATAGGAAAACGAGTGCTTGAAAACCAAAACAATTAAATTTGGTATAGGATTAGTATTGGTATTTTCTATAGTATATAGGGTATAAGACTTTTAATAGAGGACAGTTTTATTTTCAATCAACTTTGCTTCTCCACGAACTAACTTCAGCATAATTGTGCATGCACATTGCACAGCTTATGTATGCATGAGCGAACTGTCATCTACTCCATTAGATAATTAGATTGCTGTCCATATCGATCCAGCCCATATCCAATCGGACCTGTTACAAGACATTAATTCCACCATACTGGTTGTTATTAAGCGATGATGATTGCTCAGCAGTTTGTGTGGTCGAACCACGTTATAGGTCGGTTCCAAACCAGTCAACTGTGTAAAAAATGAGCATGAGCTTTCAAGAAAGCATAGTTAACCTTAGGGTAAGGTGTTACAGCTAGGGCGAGATAGTGAATGCCAACACGATCCCATCACGCCCCACTCCAGGCGGTTTAGTGGGTTTAGGCCCCACACACCCTCTTCCGTCACCCCCATGGCGGAAGGGATAGTGCGAAGGCATATCCCCCACTCAAAAAAAAGTCTTACCGCTTATCATCTCTTATCATCCAGAAGATAATAATATGTAAATACAATCTCACTATGTTCGGGTGTCCTCTAGTAGTTTCTGTACCACCTTTAACCGTGCGTTAGGGTCCACGGGTAACATCATATGCTACATCTAAAAAGACTTGTAGTTAATCGAAATATCAGTTGAGATGCGTGCGACAAGATATCGATCACGGCGGTCGGTAGATCAATTTTCTGTTTACAACCGGGTGGTCATCAAAGACGGCCGCTCGCTCGCCTAATTGGTGGTAATGGTACACTTATAAACCATCTTACCACGGTTTATTGGTAGTAGGAAGTATTATTACCCTACACATGTCTGGTATTAGAATGATAAATATTTATTAGTAGGCTAATTAGATTACTATCGGGTTGGGTTCCCTTCGTTAGGATGGAAAGGAATTTGGGTAAATAATCATTAAATTATTTTGGTTATAATTATATTATATGACTACAAACATAAATTTCACTTATGACTAGTTATGACTAGGGTCGAAATGCATCAGTTTTAACACATCAACCATATGAGATTTTTGTGGTTTTTCATATTCATGGCTAATAAATAGATTAGCGCTTATTCGGAATTCCCTTTAGCATTTATTTGTTCGTTTTCATAGAGGCTCTTGCAATGTAGAGATAATATTATACGTAGTACAAGAAACCCGCCATCAATTTTACTAAAAGACTCTCAAACATAATATTTCTCCCACTTAACCTAAAACTCAGTCTCATTAATACAAGTGAGGGGTAACTCAATACGTCTACAGAATTCCCAGTTACAGTACCCTCTGTTTGATCGGAACGGCACCTAAAGTCAACTCACAACTAGTTTTCCAATTAAAATTTTCTACTCGGGAACGAATGTTGGTGAAATCTTCATCGATAAGTTAACAAACATTACTTAAAACATTAATGAACTGTGCACTCCGAGTTAATTTAGCTAGTTGATGTTGTGAATTCCATCTGGAACTGTTGCGTGGCCGCATCGAACGATAAGTTTGATCGTTTATTCCTGAGGCGATGTTTTTATCGATCCTCCTTTAGGTGTCGCAAGTCTTTTCAGCCTTTGTAACAGTTCATCTAATTGCAGTGGAATGACAATTGGTGGCAATGCCAGAGTGGTGGCACTTTTTATCGGAGCAAATTTTGAGTCACTGACCGTCCTATATTTATAATATGGTAAGGTACTTTTATAGAGTTTTTAATACTAGTTACTCATCTGGCAACATTTTGCAATTGCAATTGTGTTTTGTATTTGGCTTATTATAAACTTGAACCAGCGATACCGGATTGGTAGTTGGTTTTCACAAATTCACAATCCGCCTTCCGTGATGAAACGCAAAACTGAATTCAAATAGTTGAATGAACCACAGGTATTTCCTCTGAGTGCGGGTAGTTTTGAGGTTCCTCGTAGTATTTGTTTCCTTAGATACCAGAGTATTTAGGATCACTCATGCTGATTACGATGTGATCGTACCGTATTATTAATCATTCGATTTTAATCGATCCAACGATTTATATGTGTCATCGTGCACCAGGCCCTCATTTTTGGGCCCGACTTTTATCTATCAAAGTCCATCATAGCAGGGTTGAGCTATTTTTTAAAAAGAGGCAAAAAGGTAAACTTTTCCTCGAAGCTATAAAACTTTTAGGTTGCTAACGTCTAATTTCTTCATAAAATTTATATTGGCTCGCGTTCAAAAGGATTTTCTTGAAGAGTGCCTAACGTTAGCAAAGTGGAAATTCCAGGCATGCCTGATCCGGTATACACATACCAGAAAACTATTTTTATATCGTAAAACGATCTTTTAAGCGCGGTAGTTATTGGAATATTATCTTATTTGCAGATATTCGTAAGATTCCATTTTGAGAATTACTAAAAATTGCTGGTATAATTTTTCTAGGTAGATTTTTTAGATAATAGAAATTTTCTGGGAATATCAGCTCTGAGATTTTTAGAGAAATAGAGATTTTAGAGAATTAAGAGATTTGGCCCTTGACGTGTTCGAACCAGTTCGTGTTCTTCGTGGAAATCTATATTCAAAAGGATGAAAACATTAACGAAATTGTATGTCGTGACGTGATGTTATATAATATTGTGTAAGTATGTACCCGAGTGTTTCTTAATTAGTCGAACTAACAGTTCGACGGAATGCCGCAACATTACCTTTTCATTCATCTTTTTGAACTACCTTTCATAATAATTCAAATGATAAAGATTCCTTTAATGTTTATTAACGTGAAGAAATATCAAAATATTACAATATTTTCCGTAGGCAAGGAATAACGAAACACGACATAAAAGAAAAGGTAAAAATAAAATGACCTTTATGTATGGCTAATTTATTTTGACAAAGGTATCCTTGTTGTCCCGGCCAACGTTTTAGGAAGGACAGCAGGAATGAATAATTTTATTTCTATTAGATACAAGTAAAATTTGGCCCAATTTATACGCATAGAGGTAAGGGGTATAAAAAGGAGTTAATATAATTTGTTTGTATATTTGAAAATGTTTTGACCGTTTTCTTGGGAGTTCCGTTTTATTTTGTACGCTATACAAGGTGTAACAGCAAGGTGTAGTAATACTGAAACTATGCATACACATACTTATTTCGAAGTAGTCTGGAGGTACTATAAATCTGTAAGTAGGTAGGGTAATGAATTAAGACACGTCAAAGTTTACTGCAAAACTAACCATCGTTCAACCCTAGTTATCAGCTGGGCAATGTCAGTGAACGTCAAATCCGTCAAGACAAATTCATAAAAGTACTTAGGGTTCCGTTTGTTTTTTAAATAATGATTTTTACCGATTTGTACCGACCCGGACAGATGCAACCGGACAAAAGTATTCCTTGGCGGCTGATTGATATCTGGTCCGTGTAATGTACATACCAAAATTCTATTCTAAGGCGGTAAGTATCTGAAATAAATTTTAGAGGCTTTCAACTTTGTAACAATACTGAACCCTAAAATATTGTCGGCAAATTCAAAGACCGCGCGGTGCACCGCGGTCTCTTTGCGGCAGAAATAATTCAATGCCAGAAAATATTGTCGGCAAAATTCAAAGACCGCGGTGCACCGCGGTCTATTTGCGACAAAAATAATTCAATGCCAGTGACCCGCGTAACGTGACGTCATCCGTATCATGTTAGGGTTGTAATATTTAGTTATTTTGTGAATTTTAGTGAAAAAATCGATTATCGATTTCAGGTTTTAGTACCCTGGCAAATGATTCATCACCAGGTACACATACCCACATTTCAATATTACTACACCTTGCCGATACACCTTGTATAATAATGAAAGGTATTTTAGGTTTTGCAATTATTGTGTCCACAATTAGTGTTATTGTTAGAATATATTCTGGAAACTCAATATCTTACCATTTTTCAACGGATACAATACAAACTACAGCTGAACACGTGTTTTTTTTTATAAATCATACAAAGAAACTGCATAACTTCTTTTAATGGAAAGGAAGTGTCGCCTTACATCCGGATATCGGGTAACTCGGTCCATTCTTGTTTATACTCATCTCTTGTTATAACCGTACATCATTTGGATTCAGACATATTATTGAAAATATAAAGTACCTACACTAGCGAGATAATCGAATAATAGTTTTCGTATTACAGTAATAATATGTCCCAAAGAAATGTAGGTATTTATTTTTCTGGTCATATTTAAAATAACGACGCGTTTGGCGTAGTGGTTGAGCAATCGGACTGCTTCGCTTGATGTCTCGGGTTCGATTCCCGCCCGGAACAAAATATTTGTGTGATCCATAAATCTTTGTTTCTGGTCCAATTGTTATGTGTATGAGAAATTATATGTCTGTAAACGGTACCCACGACACAGGAAACATCCTAGTGTGGGGCTACGATTTTAAAGAAAAAAAATACATCTACACTAATATTATAACGAGGAAAACTTTGTTTGTTTGGTTGTAATGAATAGGCTCCGAAACTACTGAACCGATTTGAAAAATTATTTCACTGTTGGAAAGCTATGCTATCCCTGGTACACATAGGCTATCTTTTATCCCGTAAAAATTAATGGTTCCCGCGGGATAGTAGTTAACGCGGGTGAAACCGCGAGGTGCTTCTAGTGTTTAATAAATACGTAGAATTCATATATTATACAACAAATCTACTAAGTGCGTATATACCTTCTTACCAAACTCAACTAACCACAACAGGGAGAATGATAAGGAAAATGACACCAAGTGCGTATATACCTTCTTACCAAACTCAACTAACCACAACAGGGAGAATGATAAGGAAAATGACACCAAGTGCGTATATACCTTCTTACCAAACTCAACTAACCACAACAGGGAGAATGATAAGGAAAATGACACCAAGTGCGTATATACCTTCTTACCAAACTCAACTAACCACAACAGGGAGAATGATAAGGAAAATCACGAGAAAAGATAATTTATCATCAACTAGCAGTCTCTACCCAAAGTTTATAGGCATAATAAATTAAAGTCAGACGTATGTACAGAGTGTATCAAATTCTTATCTTCCCGATTGAATGCGTAATGAGTAAGACAGCATCGTACGTTATCTCTTAAAAACTTTAATTTATACAAATGAGTGACTCTTGTTAGATGAGAATCGGAGCCATAACCAACTGTAGTTAAAATAATCTGGTATATTTAAGGTGATGGAAATCAATATACTTTTACCCCCAGTTTCTGAAACGTCAGTCAGCGTTGACTACAGATTAATTCTATTGCCATCCTTGTCATTTGTTTAAAATCAGATAGAGGCAACGATAGTTTTAATCTACTGTCAACGCCAACAAACGTTCTCGAAACCGGGGGTTAATAGCGCACGGAAACTTTATGCCATAGGCGGGGGAGCGATTCTGACCAAATTTGTGAATCAAGTCCACTATCAGAAGCACAAAATGAAGTCCACCTCTTGAACTTTTTATAGTAAATTTATGTATTACAGTTAGCAACAAAATAAATGAATTGGCAATATACATCTGACTTAGATTGTCTTTCGGAAATAATTTAGATTCTTAGAAATCAAGCACCAAAAATTTCAATAGGTACGTAACTACGTATCATTATCGTATCACCTGTAATCTGTAATATGTATTACTTTTAAATATAATGTAATATGTTTAAATATAATGTAATGTTCAAAATCTTTTTAGAACTCACTTTAGATAGGTCACGATGAAGGTGAATTGCAGAGTAAAAGGGAGGCCTATATCCAGCGGTGGGAGAAAAAGGCTGCGCATGATGACAATACCTAACAATTAGCCATTCGCGTTCTAGACTGATGTTTACTACCTTCGACCACATCGTCATCAACGACCATGTCAGATAGAGATAACATAGAATGGAGAAAAAAGATAAAATTAATACCAACTCATGAGTTCTCACTGTAAATAGAGTAATATGTTTTAAGAATTGTTTATTTACAAAGCTTAAAGCTTTACTACTGCCAAAATGCTAATTAATCTGTAAATTACAATTTGAAATTGAAATTTGAACTAAACATAGTACTGAAACTCAATATTAAATAACATTTTATTAACACTAACTCAATTTAAATGTGTCAATAATTCTATGTTAAGTAGCCGCTCGACGTTAAACGGTTTAGTGTCAAAATTATAATAATCAGTTCATTTTAATCGTTATTAATATGAGTGCCGATGGGTTTACGATTTTACCCAGAATGTTGAGTTCGTAAACGGAAATTAGATAAGTTGGCATGGTTAAGTTAAAAATGTCTTAAAAACATCTAAGTTATTTAGCCATTATTTCGTTTATTGAAGTGTTTACCCTGCGGTTTACCTCACTTTTTTTGGGTTTAGTTTTGTGTGTTACTTTAAAATAGATATAAAAAATCGTGTGTCCAGATATAATTTATATTTTTGTAAATCTAGGGAGGCGCTAGGTTCTATAATATTTTCGAGATTCATAAGTAAACAATTTACTTTTACAATTTTTGTAATGACAGGCAGCTGTTGTAATTAATCTTGGACCTGAATGTTCCAAATTTAAAAAGAACACATAAACTGATACCATTTCTCTTTTACTATATACACTTTTATATGGATACTAGCTGCGCCCCGATGGTTCCGCGTGGAAATTGGATGAAAGGTATCATAATTAAGTGTTTGCCAAGTACATAACATCTTACGCTATACATGTATTTATATTATATCAAACAAACCCGGTTATGGAATAGTAAGAGACACACTTACGTAGGGACGTAAGTAGGTACGCACATAAAGTGAAATAGTGGCGAGTTGAATGTATTATCAGGATAAAAAATTGGCAGTTGACTTGACTAATATGTTTTGAATACAAATATACTATGAGAAAATTGTAATACCAACAGTTTCATTGTAATAATATTGTGATTAAATAAATGTAAATAAATTTTTTTTCGACTATAATACAAACCAAAGTCTGTTATAGTTCGTTTCCTTACTCGTATACTAACCACTACTACATTTGTTCTACCAAAACAGTTTAAATGGTAGCCAAATTATGAGTAAGTATTTACATATTTTTAACTTTCACATTAATTGCAGCAGATTTCATCTAACGAACTGCTTAATACAACAAACAAAAATAAAATAAAGTACCAACAAACAAACCAAAAAATACCAACCTTAAATCCACAAAAAGCCCGCTAATTTTCAAAGAGTTCATTCATAGAAAATCAGCCAAACTGAACAGTCACAGAAAAGTTCACAGGACATCCACACGTACAATTCAAAATCCAGTTTTGTACACGAGAACACTGTATTTCCTTTATAGAATCGAGTTTATGTACTTTATGTTAATGTCGGGATCGGGAAGTTGCGGGGACGAGACGCGTGCGCTCCGCGCGCTAGCGAAGCTTTGACTGACGAAGCCAGTTGCGAGCATTTCTAAATATACACCCCCCGCGCAACCCTACTATGTAGGGTGTAGGTTTTGTTGGGTCTACTGGGCGCAACTCGTGCCATGCAATTTTCTATAAATTTTCGCATAAGCTCTCGAAGCCGCTGTCAAAAGATGTTTTTGCCGGTAAGCCGTGCACGCCTTAATTGAATTAAGTTCGTTATTCGACGCGATGCGTGAGATTACATTTCAGATTTTGTTAGGGGGTAGGGATTTGATGTTACATACTTGAAGGAAATAGATAATTTTAATTTTTTATACCGCGTCACAAAAGTTGTTAAAATTTATTGTATCTACGATATCGAGTAGCAAATGCAGAAAGTTTCAAAACCCTGGATAATAAGATATGACATTGGCCAGTGGCAAACCGTACCGGAGAAAAAATCGTCACTCGCTTTGCTTTTCGTTTTACTTTCGTCACTCATCTTCACTATAGTGACGATTTAGCATCTGATATAATTGCCTCACTGAAAAATGCCTACTTACCTTGATTTATTTTATTTAGATATAGACAAGGTGGATACAATCTCGTTCGAGTAAAAGAACTCATAACGTTTAAGTACCTACTGAATTGGTATTCATTGCAGTGTCTGAAGATTTTATTATTCTGGCAAGCTAATACCAAACGAAATAAGCTTTAACTATTTACATTTGTTTTGCTACAACAGTTTCACATAAAATGTGCTATCCGCCTTGTTATGTTCATTTTATGCTACGGTCGTAGCGCTACGCAGTGTTTCGCGTAGCCGGTCATTGGATTGAATGTTCTACGAGCATACAATATTTTTTTCCAATTGTAATTAATATTTGTTGTTACTATCTATGTTTCTTGTATTTGCTTGCTTTTTTATAATTACATTTATCATCTGGTATTATTTTTAGATTATTGTCTATGAAATAATTTGGCATTACAGAAACATCCGGGCATGAAAGCGGCTCCTGGCGGAAATAACAATTAAAACATGTTGCTTATCCGGATAATCGAGCGTCTACTCTCAGTAGGTAGTCTCTACGTGGTATCTATAGGTAAAATTGTCCAACTTCCTTTGTATCAGTATTTTAATCTTATCCAAACCAAGCATTGACCAATAATACCTTTTTTTGTTTAAACCAGTGCATTATATAATAAAAACTATATATGTACAATAAAATCGTGATGAGATGACGACATGTAATAGTCTGTAAAAATTAAAGTTCTTTTTCGGAGATTTTCTACAGAATTAAAATTTTATGCAATGAACGAAAAAAATAGAACGATCGACAAACATTTATTCTTAAATTGTGTAAAAGATACTTTTAGTGGGAAAACCTGAATTTGCTACATTTTTATTTGGATCCAAACATAGTTATAAATTTGCAATTACAGCCGTAGTCGTCTCCAAAATAAAATAGTATTAGTATGCACGATATCAACCAAAACTTAGATTGGAAAAACTTAGTACGAAAGCAAAGGAGATTATTTTACAATTATAAACTTAGGTACAAAAAAAAGTTCAAAATGAGACTGACACAAAAGTAAAAAAGGCACCAACCTAATTATTATGTTGAGCATACTTTACCTCTTAGGTAAGTAGTTCCAAAGTAGACTGGCATAAAAGTAATAATAACATTTGAAAAAAATTTAACCGACTTCAAAATCAACAGAAAGGTACTAGAAGCCAAAATTATTTACTTACATTGAAATTAAATGAACAATATCGTTATGCGTTACCCACTGATTATTCTGGTGTCGGTGCCATGCCCACAAATGCTATTGCATTTTTGATATTACAATTTATATTCCGATATCGCCCAGTAATTGTGTTTCTAGCTAGTGTAAATTTTATAAAAAAACTTTTGCATGGTAAAGTTTAGTAAAGCGCCCTCTAGTATAAAGCTCTAGCAATATGAAAAACTTGCAAGACAGGCTACAGCGACACAAAAACCTTAGTTAATGTAAGTTACCACAGATGGCACTATGCTCATTTAAAAATATTGTCCGTTATTGAAACAAAATTGTCTAGAGTTTTACGATTGCAAGAGGATTCATTTACGTGTTTCACGTTTATGAAAATAACGTTTATTTTAACAGTCAATAGACACTGAAAGCATTGGATTATTTTCTCTTCTTATAATTATTTTGACATTTATTAGTCCGTTGCACCTCTCCGAATACTAAAAACATCGGAACATCGTGAGCATCAACAGCAACCGTAATTTCTGTGCTAGTGAAAATTTTAATATTTTATTTTTCCCCCAGGCCTTTGCCCAGCAGTGGGACAGTTCCAGGCTGAATTATTATTATTATATTTATTTTTTCCCCAAGTCAGAACCAAAGAAAGCTGTCTTGGTTGTGACGACATAATAATAATAAATAGTTACTTATTTGGATACTAAGAAGATTGTACACTTATAAGTAACTATTTCACTAGATCAGTCTCGTGATATAGTAATATGTATTACTAGATCGTCCTCGTATCATAGTTATATTCCTAGTAAGATATTCATGAACCGCTTTCATATAAACTATCTTACAGTACTCGTATTTACTTTGTTATCTCACTTTCGTGAGGACAATTAGGTCATTAACCAATCACGGGGACCCGTTTTGGATAGCCTCCGAAATAATCGTTGTATCCCTAAATATATAACTATACCATGGCTTCTATCTTACTGTGACATAATATACATGTTGGTGTATAAGTAGGTTGTATCACGAACGTGGTGACATTAGGTAATTTAATTTAAGTACAAACGTATTTTTAAAATTTCGCTTCTTATATGCGCAAGGTTGGCCAGTTATCGACGCGGCTCCTCACACGCCTTCCAAGAACTTCAAATTAGCACGTACCCGCATTCAAAGCTAATGAACTATGACCGTACAAGACGACGAAACTAAGTTGAGGATGCACTGTGGAAACACACAACAAGTGAATCGCATAATATAATTGTCCTGTTTTGTACTTGTTCTAGTTACGGCATTCAAGAAGGATTTGTATCTGTGAGCACCAGCCGTTATCATTTGGCGTATTATATTGTGTTACATGCACTTATTTTTTCGACAAAGTTTTCAAATAGGTTTTAGCTCAAAATTATACACATTTACATATTAGCTAGAGACTGACTTCAAGTGCGTCGAGATATGTCAAAATTATATATTTTGATATTAGTTTGTGCGCGGATTAGTTCCGTTTAAATACTAATTAACATGCGTCAACCTATTTAAATATAGAAAAAAGAAATTATGGTGTAATCTGAACAATGAATGTTGTAAAGGGAATTTTTCCCCACTTATGATAACACATTCGGTTCTATAAGTGTAACCTGCAACAGTGTAAAATGTTCACAAAATCACTCGCAACGTCATGCCACTATTAAGAAAAATGTCTAATTATCCATTAGCAGTAGAATCTGATTGAACTGTCAAGTTTCAAACGGCGACAAATATTCTAAGGAAATTGTAGCGTGTTTTTTTAGTGTAGCAACACCTTTATCTAATCTGCGGTACACAGGCAACATCAGGTAACGAGGCTCAAGCAAACGTATACAACTACCCTTGTAACTAGGCGTTCTAATTAGATACAGTGTGGGTAGTTGTATATTTTAAGGACAAAAATCGATACGTAATGGACAAGAAAAGGCAGTAACAAACAAAGCTGAAATAATTGGTTCAATTTGGAGGTATGCAACCTAGTTTAGACCTTATTACAAAACTAATTAAAAAAACATATGTTCCTATAATACTAGTCCCAATGAACATGTAGGTATATATATACCCACCGCCTTTGCCCACATCGTCACTTAACATAGTAGTCATTTATGACCATCTATTATACTGGACTAGCTTATAAACTGGACCAGTAGGTATTTAAAAAAGTCAGAGATCAAACCCATAGAACATATATAAACAAACTTTTGATAACCGAGTCTATCATTCCATTAAAAAACTAATTTCATAATTCGTAGGCACTATTACTAAACCATCAACTTTATCATTACCTACTTATCCAATACGCATACTTAATATCAGAAATAGTATTCTTGAAAATAATTGACACAAATAAATATGGGACTCATAGTGAGGTCGCATAATTTAGGTATCATATATTCGTCTGCATAATTGTGTATAGATCGTCATCATCATAAGCACTTCATCAACCACTGTAGTTATTATCCATATGCAATAATACATATACCACGAGAGCACGAATTAGAATTTTAGACGGCTCGTTTGGCGTAGTGGCTGTACAATCGGACTGCTGCGCTAGGGGTTTTGGGTTCGATTCCCGACTGGGACAAATATTTGTGCGGTCCACAATATTTGTTTCTGGTCTGGGTGTGATTTGTATGTGAAATTATATGTCTGTAAGCGGCACCCAAGATACAGGAGCAATCCTAGTGTGGGGATACCTTTAAAAAAAACAGCATTATCACACGCGGTGGTATGCATTTGTGCTGTATATTATATTCTGGAGATTTATGGTTTGCTTTATTCCAGGTTCAACTGTTAGTGACAAATTATATTATACTAGAAGGTTAAACATTATTATTCTGCCTTTAGAAAAATATTCTGTACTAATAACTCTATTTGGAGTGCTGAAGGTTTGTAGCACGAGTGTTCTAATGAGTTTGTTTGATGTATTGTACTTAGACAATGGCTACTCTATGTACTCGTATAACGAACTCAATTTAATAGTGATTTCGATACGAACCAATTGTGACTGAAACCCCACTGCTAACATTAATCGATTCATGTAACCGGAGTTCACTATACTTTTTTTTTAAGTTTCTTCAGTTGCCAACAAAATTATTTCGTGATTACTATGTAAATAATTATTAAAGAAAGATTACAAACAAAGGTTTTAAAGGTCTAATCCTAATCAAAGCGTTTAAGAAAGCCTCTAGTTAATTGGCTCTTTTCTTTAGTTACCTAATTAGTTTTGTAGTTCTATTGGCTAATTATTTTCATTTGCCATGGATTTAGAAATATTTCAGGCTGTAATTCATAACATCTGACAAAGCATGTTAAGCAAATCGATAAATCTTATCATAATCTGTTGAGTATCTTTGCCCGTAGAGTGGCGCGTATCAGTTTTAATCGATGTACTCCGATTATTGTGATATTCTTTTAGTATTACTAAGTCAGTGTTTTGAGTTCGTCGTATCGATACGCTTGTGATTTTTGTTTATTTTTCCATTGCGCTGTGTGATGCTTAGTTTGGAACCTAGATGACGAATATGGTGAGTGAATTTAGATAGTCAATAGATATAAATATGTTATACTAATTGCAGCTAATAATAATCTTAGTTTTTAGTACATTTTTTGTTGGTTACGTTAAGAATTCTAATAATAGCAGTGTGTAATATTGTGTTTGTTCATTCCAATATCATTCAAAAGAACAGTAATTGGCTTTTTAAGATTTCTGGTTAGCTTCTTTAGTATATTATATAATATTCATATGATATCTAGCTTGGCCCATACATGCAAAACTGATATAGAAAAGTTAGGTTAGTAATTACGTTATAATGTTTATGATGACCTCTGATAAGAGTTTTTTCCTTTGGAGCAATAGCTAAAACTTGATTAAAATCAGTTCAAACTGGGACAACAAACAAACTGGGATATTGGACTGGAAAGCTATGAACTGTATTTCAACAACGGTTCTTCCCACTACGATTCACGGCTGAAATTTCTGAGTCATCATCACTATCGCAACCCATGTCAGCCCCTTGCCGAGCACGAGTCTCACCACACTTTTGTGAGAAGGATTAGACAATAATCCACCACCGGGGCTGAGTTTGGATTGGTGGATCGCATATCTCCGAAATTCTAATATTAGTTTGAGTGTGATATTATTATTCCAACTACACGACATACCACTAAAAATATGATGAAAAATGCTAGTGCACAATCACAGAACAAAAGTAAGTGGGTTACACCCGGTTTCTGAAACGTTAGTCAACTTTGACTAAAGATGAATTCTATCGCCATCCTTGTCATTTGTTTATTGTATGTGATAGAGACAACGATAGTTTTAATCTACTGTCAAAGCCAACAAACGTTCCAGAAACTGGGGGTTAGTCGCAGAAAAGTGAATAATCCATTATTTTGATCTAAATAGTTTGAAATCCCATTAGATTGGTTCAATTTGTACCTACTCCAAGAAAAGAAACACCAAAGCTTTTTGTTATCGTGTCCGACCATGAATAATAAATTAATAATATAATAATAATAATTGTCTGACCTTATTAGGTTTTCCAAATAAGAATTATAAATCATCCAAATCGTTATATTTAGTGGGAATAGAGTATCTACAGCTGCTAGGCATATTAAAATGTTATCGTTTCTCTTTCGCAAGATAATTGGGTTTTATCGTAGTTCCGGGGAAACCCTTTAAGTATTAAAAAGGGATTTAGCTATCAAATAATTCACGAATATTCGGATAATTATTCATAAACTGATTTCCAAGAAAAAATAATCGTACGCACATGAGTGTTAGGTACTAGAGTGTGGCGCTTATACAATGCCTAGAGTATTAATAGGTATTCTGTGACAATACTAGGCGGTTTCACCCGCGTTAACTACTATCCCGCGGGAACCGTTTTAATTTTTACAGGATCAAAAGTAACCGATGTTACTCAGGCTGAATGTAACTTTTCAATGGTCAAAGAGGTTTTTTAAATCATCACAGTAGTTTATGAATTTGTTCATTACAAACATACACACAAAAATACAAATCTTTCCACTTTATAATGGTAGTGTAGAAGTGTAGATAGATTCTGCTCCAGTAAGCTACTCCAATTGCCGCGTCGGTAATAATTCACTTGAAGGAAGTGTGCTCGCCTCACACTGTTCTATCACTCACTTCACTTTCACTTTTGCCGGGCAGCAAGAGTTACCCCCAGTTTCTGAAACGTCAGTCAACGTTGACAACAGATTAATTCTATTGCCATCCTTGTCATTTGTTTAGTGTTAGATAGAGACAACGATAGTTTTAATCTACTGTCAAAGCCAACTAGCGTTCTAGAAACCGGGGGTTAGTAGCAGTGGCAGGAGCATGATAAGTATCGCGTTTACACACTCATCCAGCTCACTGCCCTGCCCACTATAACAGCTGAATATAAACGGGGCAAAACATGTACGAGATTAGAAAGATACGAGTCTGTTGTGATATTAATAAAATGTATTGTTTCGTATGTGTGAGTTTGGATGGGTTCCAATCTTATCAGTAATAAGATTTGAATTATGAAACAATTACTCGTACTTTTGTGTAGCGATTTGTTATCCGAATTTGGAAATCAGTCAAATCATTTGCATGTTCCTGATTGTTCCGATCATCTGTGTGTCACTTCAAGCTTTTACCAAAGCAACGATAAATTGGCAAACATTATTTTCTGCCAAAATTTGTGAGACGAGATAGCTAAATACGCATTGCGCATGAGCAAGTCGCAAGTCTCCGTGACTACAAATTATAGTGATGGACGCATTCTCTAAGACCTATAAAACTGAACGATAATAAATGAATGAATTAAATGAACGTGTTTTTGGGTTCTGAATTATTTCAAAAATAAAAAGCAATTCTTATAGGACTAGGTAGGTACTGAACAAAAACTACGTTTCATATTACCTAATGCTTTCTATCTTGCCGTAATCCTTTTTGCATCACCTTGATATACACCAATCGTATCATACGTATTGCAATTTCCCTCTTACTATATAGTAGATATACGTAAAATATAGTGTAAGTATAAACAAAAAACATAAATCCACCTTCCATGACGTAAAACTATGTAAATTACGTAAATGTTCTCATAGATAATACAGGTAGGCGGCTACTTTAGATCGTAATCTATCATTCATTCCTATAACAGTGGAGTTAGCGCAAACAGATATGTAATTAATAAATTATTTAAAGGTAGATAATAGTTTATGATAATAAATAGGTAGATATTATGTGGTTAATTGGACACTTGCTTTTCGTATGTATATTTCCTCGCATGATTATGGACACACATTTTAATTCACCGTCGATATTGAGACGGACGACTCTGATGATTGAACGTAAAAACAGATATCTATAAATAACAACCGCAATCAAGTAAGAAAAAGTACAAGAATTTTGAAACTAACAAATGCCTTTATGTACCAAAACTACTACATCGTAAAACTAACTAATAACTACATATAACAGCATTTTAGTGCACAATTAGTATCTACTACCCTTTAATTATCTACAAACAATTATTCGACACAACCAAAGAGGAAGTGAGGGTAAACCCGTGGTCAGCAGTGGGCTGCTATAGGTTGATCATCATCAACCTATAAAAAAAGGTAAAGAAGGGTCGTGATGATAACGATGACATGAAACTAGGCTTACCTTTTATCTTTTTTTTATTTTACTTTTACCTTCACCCCCAGGACGATGGCAGCATCATGCGGACCATGGGTTCCGTGGTGATCCAAGTGGGCGCCCTGGAGCTGCTGGCCAGGTACTCCATGAACTCGGGGAGAGCCACCAGCGTGCTGTCTTCCTTGCACGAGTTCAGGGTCCACGAGGTCGAGACTGCTGGCGGCAAACAGTGGAACTGGAAGTATTTGAGAGTAAGTTCTACTTAAAATACTTTATATTTTTACACTTCTAATTTTCTCTTGTGAAAAAAATTTGTATAATCCTTTAGTGGAAGTTACAATAAATGTCTACGATTAACGAGTAGGTACGTATATTTATTTCTTCAAACATTTTAACGAAGTCCTTTCAGATTCTCATAATATAGAGTCGGAAACAATGTCTGGTTGTTACAAAACATCTATCCATGAAGTGAAACAATTATTATGTAGAAGTTCTTGAACTTTCGCGCACAGGATACGTATTATTAACATTAATATTAACTAGAATTAAACGGGTTTAAATCGCGTACAAACTAATATCAAAATAATTATATAACTTTGACATACCTCAACGTTTCGGCCGAGTTACATCGACCGTGGTCACGAGAAGACTGGAGAATGCGGGTATCACCGTCCGGAGCGGCAGGTGTTGTTTCCAACTACCCGCGTTTGATCTTACAAAACATAACTGTCACGACATACAAAACAATCACTATAAATCACGCGGTAATAATTGCTTGCTAATAATCGGATTCCATGAACCAGACAACCTAAAATCATCTTCCCAATTGATATTCTGGTAATTATTATGTAGGTACCTAACCATTTTTTTCAGCATTATTTTCACTAACACTTTCTCTTTCATCATTTAAATTTCACGGCCTTAATACAAAACACGATACAAAAGTATCTTGTTTTACAAGCTGTGAAATTGAGAACAATATGTCCCATCATCCCTTGAGATAACTTTGTCCCTGAATAGTGTTGAGAAGCTAGACTCCGAGAAACAATAGATTTTTGTACTAAATAAGCCTGTGTTATCTTGTAAGACAACGAACTCCTAGTCTTTGAGGACATCTCGGTTGTATTGCGCATATTTAATCCAGACATTAATATTCGGTGAAGGGTTCAAGAGGCTTGTCAGACCAGGCTTTTGATTTAGATAGTACAACGAACAAATAAACCAACAGCCTTTTGACTTTAAGATGTATCGCTTTGAATTTACTGGAACATTGATATTCCTCAGGGGCATTGTTCCTTTTGGGCTATAATTTTTAGATGTAGTAATTGAAAAAAAAATCTGGGTAGGTAAATTGAGGATTTTATATTCGAGCGCAATAATGATATAATTTTTCTCTCCTAGTAATAATCTCTATAGTTTAGGTAGGTACTACACTAAAATAAATAAACGTAATAGTAAAAAGTCTTACTTATCTCTTAGAATGATTTCACCCAGGTTACTTTTAAATGGCAGAATACAAATAGCTCATAATATTATGAAGTCAGTGATAAAATAGTTAATACATCTTTTAATAGTAAACTATCAAAAAATTAGAGATAACATTCTATGGCGCCAAGCAATCAATGTTATCTGACTGATAGTGATCTAATTAATGTTTATAATTAACAAATAAATTTCATTTCGATTCTGTCTCAGTTGATGGAATCAAGCTTTACTTTGCGGGAATGCATACTAGCATTATTTTTTTTGTCGCTAAAAGCCAATTAGTCTCAATGAAAGATTTAAGATAGAAGATACCAGTAAGATAGACGACACAACCGTTGCCAGTGACTTCTATGCTAACTTTACTCCTCACTAAGTATCTAAATAAAGTTATAAAAGCATATAAAAGAAATGACCAATATTATGGCTAATATTAAACTCGTGGTAATCACCTTACCTTTTCTTTACCTTACCTTACCTTTTCCATTTATATAATATGAATCTCTGCTCTTTTTAGGACCAATTCAACCAAAAAGATTTGGAAGGCTTGTACCGTAAATACGACGATAAGCTGAAAGAAACGCTGATACACATTTTTTTAACCCTGCTGGTGTTTTTTTCTACCATTCACATTATTCTAGTCGTAGTAGGAACGTATGTAGAGGTAAGATTTTCACTATGAATAGTCAAGTATTAAACCTATTTATTTATGTAAATCTATATTTAAAATAACATAAATGAAATGTTATTCGTTGGTAATCGCATCACTTGAGAACGGACTAATAAAATTCAGCTATATATGTTTTAAATTCCGTTCGTTAAAATTGAAAAAATTGTCCGGAAAATAGTAGAATACGAGAAAACTGAAAACTCTTTTTTCTACGCGATTTAACTATGAACTCAAGACACCGGATCGTTGATAATAGAATTAAATAGTGTACGAAAATATACTTTTCAGGAGATACCATCACATTCGACGTACTTGACTATGGGCATGTATGTTTTAAGGATTTTCATACCAATAGTTTCACTATGGAAACGGTTCTATGAACCGCTCAAAAAGAAATGCTTTTGCACACCTATCTTGGTAACCTTCGTAATAACTATTGATGTCGTTTTTACTGGTAAGTACTCAACAAGTACCAGGACTACGTTGATTTCGCATAAGTCATAGAAATGGTTATTCTTTATTATCTACCTGCATTCTTAAAAAACGGTATCTCATTATTCCAGACGTGGCTGTCAGTATTTACAGTTTTTCCGAAGGCATATCATTAAGGCCCGCTTACACTACCATGGTCCTATTGTCCATCTACGTGTTCTTGCCAATGAGGAACAACTTTTTGACGATCATCCTAGGCATGGCTGTCAGCACCATCTATGTCCTGATCTTAGCATTCTTCACGTATGACAACAGCCCGCAGATTGGTATCGTGGTAAGAGTATGTATAATATTTACGTGACTAATACCTAAATTCGAAGGTGCATCTAATGTTTCTGTATGTTTGAATGTACAGCGACGGTTTCGTGTCGCAGCTAAGTTGTAGAACGATTACAAAACGGCTAGTTATTTTGCAAAACTGAGGCGATTTTATTACGGCGGGGTAATATTTGACCTGATTGTATTATGGCAGAAAGTCCGCCCATCGCATTCATTGAAAAAAATCTAACCATAACCGCTTTGTGAAACCAGTAGTGAATTTTAACAAACCGATAAGTATATTGCTCTTTGTCATTTGTTTAGTACTAGATAGAGAGAATGGCTTATCTTGGTCAAAGTTAACTAAGTAGATGTGCAGAAACCGGCCATAAGCTAACCGATAACTGCTCCCGCGCTCGGCTAAACGCGGGGCGCCATATTTTAAATCGTGTCGAAATGACAATCCTCCCCGCAAAATAGCTAGCTGAGTAATACGGCGAATTCTATGTATCTACTTATCCTTATGCATCTTTATACGTAGTTGTTCGCACCTAGTCTGTAAATAATTGCGGTTTGCAATAACTACTGTCAGTCTTACATATCGTTGCTTTTGTGACTTACTTTTTGTTGTTTTAACCGGTCAAAGCTTTTAATAATATCACATGTTATATTCATGTTAATCAGTTATTTCATACATTCGGTACACATTATTAGTAATTATAACAGCTGTTTTCAATCAATTAAAATATTGATCGAACACTTAACACAGATAAAATAATAGTAACTTAATTCATCATTGTTAAAAGGTTTTAGTAATGATTTCACATTTGAATCGTTTGCAGCAAATAGTCGATTGCATGTCATTTATTTAAGATCATTATAAATCAAGTACACTTTAAACTCTTTTTAAAAATGAAAAGATTACCCTAAACCGGTTATTTTAGGTCTCATCCGACATCATTTACTTGATTGGCGTAAATCTTATGGGCCTGTACTTTAGACTGATGAACGAAATAGTTACCAGACGATCTTTCTTGGACAGAAGAGCGTGTGTCGAGAGTACTCTGCGGTTGAAGTTTGTGAAAGACCAAGAGGTAAGTTACTTCGAATTTACACCTATATAATATTATATCTTTAGTTTAAATTCGGTGTGACCAATTTACACTAAAAATTATAATTAATTCGATTAAACTTGGCATGTGACCAAATTGCACTCAATGTATGAAGCTGAAAATGTATGTTCAAATTACACTATGACCAAATTACACTAACCCATAATAAAATTATTAATAGTATTTACGACGACCTTTTGTTTGAAGCTTCACCTAACATTACTATCTAATCGTATTAATTTGTATCTTGATTGAATACACTCTTCATACGGTTAAGCTCGCCCCCGTGCATGCTTTTGTGTACACTAAGGAATATAAGAATATGATTATAAGAACAACAAACAAAAAAAAATATTTTTAATTTATGAATTAAAAACCTACTATTAAAGTACCTACATACAATAATAAGTTAATACATTTTAGCAATGTACTTATATTTTTGAGCGCACTAACGTAATGTAACGTAAATACATTAGGATCCCTTATATTTTTACAATATTTGTTTTCAAATAGTTTCAAATTATCGATGGAGTAGCAAATATACATTTCGGTTGATAGAATCAGGAGTTACTTTTCGGGCTTTATAATTTTGAAGTATTAAATTGTAATTGAAATAATGGGCAATGTGTTTCAACATTGTTGTTTTCTTTCAGGAACGTCTGATGATGAGTATCCTCCCGGAACACATTGTAGCCAAAGTACGCCAGGACATAAGAAGTATGTTCTTAGGAATTCAGACACATAACATGAGCCAAGCGATGAGATCTTTCAAGTAAGTATTTTATCTTTTTCATTGTTTTTAGAGGTCTAAGGGTAAGTATATTGAATTAAACACCTATAGGCTATAGGGTAATTTATTTTACACTGTTATAAAACAATCACCTCGCATGCGCATCTTATCACATTTTTATCCGGCATGTATTTCATGTTACGTCTATTTAATCAAATGTTCTCCCTAGACTATCTAATAGCAGCCAATCTGACTTATAAATATAGAAGTGTGATAATAAGTTGCAATAGATATAATGATAATATCAGACATCAAGATTTAGCTATCAGACAATAAGATTTGTATGAGTTCGATGACTTATTGCAAGAATTTTTCATTATTATATGAGCACAATATCATTATGTTATGTTAAAAGTCTGCACCAGCAAGTAGTAACACAACATAGAATCGCCTCACTAATAATTAATTAATTATAGTGAATAAGTGGCTAATATGGATTTATTATTTGCATTTGATCATGTATTATTATTTTCAAATGAGTTTTAAGTGATTCATTCATCATTTTAAAAGCATGAAGCGACGTTTACCTTACCTACCTTTTCAATAAAATTTAATTTTAATTCTACAGCCAGATGTATGTAGAAGAACATGACAATGTAAGCATTTTGTATGCGGACGTTGTAAACTACACGATGATATCCACTACCTTGTCTCCCATGCGAATGGTTGAATTGCTGAACGAACTATTCGGAAGATTTGATGAGGCATCCGAGGTAAAGTAATTATACTATTCGATTAATGCAAATAAGATAAAGACCATAATATTCGATACCTCAAGCTACTTGACCGTCTTCGAACCTCACGGAACCTTAATTCGATCTCGCTTGATTCAATTCGGTTTCTATATTATGTTTCAGGAGCATGACGTGCTAAGAATAAAATTTCTCGGTGATTGCTACTATTGCGTGAGTGGAGTGCCGAAACCAAGCATCCACCATGCCAAAAACTGCGTTGACTTGGGTCTTGAAATGATCCATATAATTAAGGATGTGAGGTAACTTTCCTACTTTTTGTATGTTTATTATAATCATCATTCATCCTATAGACTAGAACGGTGGATCAATCAAATCAGTAAAATCGCATTAACTGCATGCCTTCACGAAAAAACGAGGGATTTTCCATAAAAGTAAAGAATATCTCGTTATAATTATAATGATACACAAAGTATCTAGGTAACTTTTTAGTCATTAAATAATAATCATTATTGTTTACGATTTCTGTTGTTATGGTTTTAGAGAAAAACGTTCATTGAACATTGATATGAGAATCGGAGTGCATTCAGGAAAGATACTGAGTGGCCTCATTGGAATCAGGAAGTGGCAGTTTGATGTATGGTCTAAAGATGTAACAATAGCGAATAAGATGGAATCTACTGGTAAATCCGGGTAAGTTAAGTACCAATAAGTTTACTTCTCAAGTATTTAGAAATCATATATCTATTGTATAATTTTAAAGTCGTCAGCTTAACATAAAATAATTATTACAGAGTTTAGTTTTTAGTTTTGTTTTTATATTACCGAATGATTTGTTGAAATAAATTTAACTGTGATTGTAGCTGGAAAAAAATACAGAGTTCTTTAAGTTTACGGATTGTTAAGATGATAACTAACTATCATTGCCGCAGTAATTACCAGTAATACAAATTATTTTAATAGACCAACCATTGGATTGGTTGATCAAGAGATATTTGTTAATTTTCGAAGGTCTACATCTACGAATTAAACAGACGGTCTAATTAAGACAAAAAAGAGGTCATAATATGTGTTTTAAGGCTTTAAGTCATATGTTTTACTGTTAATATTTCAGAAAAGTACACGTGACTAAGCAGACACTCGAACTAATACTGGAGTACGCAAGAGAATACATAATCGAACCAAACTTTGAATCTCAAAATGATCCTTTCATTATGAAAAATAGACTGGAAACTTATCTACTGTCCAGACCACGAGCAAGGGTTAGTGTTTTCACTGTAACTCCAACATATCGTAACTTCCTAATTATTAGTTACAACTACACTTGTAGTTACTAAAACTTGAAATAAACATAGGGACACTATATAATTAAACTAGTTATGCCCCGCAGTATTATCCGATGTTTACGGGATAAAAAGCTTGTGTGTTAATTGTTGGCGACCGTACTGGCCATTTCTTCGCTTTCTGTTTTTGAAATATTTTACTTTATATTTGATACTGTTTTAACAGACTTCCAAAAAGGAGGAGGTTCTCAATTCGAGTATATGTTTTTTTTTTAAATTATAGTCTTCGATAAACAATTGTACATGTAGGATGTGTCTTATTGAAGTTCTCATCCGTTAATCGAGGGTGTAAGCTACCTTCAAACCAAATTTCATCAAAATTGGGCGTGAATAAATGACAAACATACGAAAACCACTCGCAAACGTTCGCTTTTATAATATTAGTAGCATATAGCGCCATCTGTGGAAAAACATAAAAACCGCTCTATTTCTGTTAAAAATGTTTATGCAGGCTCAAGAAGCATACAAACCTTTCCGGAGAGCTTCCCTCGGCTTCAACAAGATGATCACCAAAACATCAGCCACTAGAGTAAGTAAGTGGACTCTTTGTAAAACTTTCTCCTCGGAAGATATCCAGCCGCACAATAATCTATACCATCTCATTTCCAGTAGCGATCGGAAAATAGAAACTCATCGAGCGTAAGACGTACCACCACGTTCATGGATGAGAACTTGGTGGAATACCAGCAAATGTTGAAGGCAGCTGATGCGCAGATGGCTAAAGAAATCGAGGATATGACAAACGGGAAGTTAGTAATGTAGATAGATTCAAATGTAAGGTCGCCTACGTTCATAGATTTGAAAGTGGTTTTGCTTTTAGGTTAATGTCTTTTGACGCAGTGCGAATACTTGGACGCCACAGTGGAAGCAAGATTTGACCTTCCTCATTCTAATCCACATACCTCCTATTAACTTTTAAATTAAGTTAGAAGTAGGTACACGCCACTGGCTGGATAGATACGTAACAGGTGTGATTTTTGTAATTCCAGGGAGCACTTCCGGCAAGAATCGAAGCTAAACAGATTTACATTGATGTACAAAAGCTGCGAACTCGAGAAGAACTTCCTTCTCCTCCCAGATCCTTTGTTCAAGTATTACATAACTTGCTGCTTAACAATTTTATGTTTAATCACTTTGATCAACGGATTGACTACAAACTGGTAAGAACTGGTGATAGTGGATTAGTTATTGTGGATAGACAAAAATATTTGTAGAAGGAACTTTGCATATTAAATCTAAACCTTTTCCTTTATTAGGCTTGAAGACTTCACATGGTACACTTGGATAATATTTGGAATTTTCTTGATCAGCCTGATTGTTATACAACCTCTGACATGGTTTCAATTCTTATGGACAAAGTACAAAGGCTTTGCGGAGCCGCGCAACAAGCACTTACGATGGATCTACGACAGATCAGCGGACATCATCAAATCAGCAAAAATACGGACAATATTGTATTTGCTGATAAGTGTTGGGCTAGCTGCCACTTCAGTGGTGAATGTTGTCGGATGCACTGAAGCCCAGGTGGAGCCGGCGATAGCTGAAACCGTTCTCTCGAACTGTGTTTCGCCGTGGGTAATCACACTTCTTTACATCACTAGTACATTGTCGTATCTAGTTTCAAACTCTTAAGCTTTCTGTTTCTTGCAGCATGTCACACAATGTTGGATCCTTGCGTTGCTATTGAATTTCCTATTCAGTAGGGTCTTCTTCATTTTCAAATGGATTGTGGCTGGGGGAATGACTGCGTTCTATTTGTGGGTGGTGTGGGAGATCAAGACTCCACTGTTCGCTATCGACACTACGTGGAACGTCGGTATGGACCCGAGAGTCTCCCACACCCTTTCTGTCGTGTTCATTACCATAACTCTGTACTGGATTGATAGAACAACAGAGTTCAGGAACCGTTTGGATCACCTGTGGCAGCTGCAACTGACAGAGGAGCAGCAGGAAGCTGAGACTATGTTGAAAGTTAATAGTATGCTCCTGGAGAATATATTACCGGCTCATGTTAGTAAGTATTACCAGCTGTTCTTTGAATCACAATGCTTAAATCTACACTAATAATAATATTATAAAGAGGAAAACTTTGTTTGGTTGGTTGTAATGAATAGGCTCCGAAACTACTGAACCGATTTGAAAAATTATTTCACTGTTGGGAAGCTATGCTATCCCCGGGTGACATAGGCTACCTTTTAGAAATTTCCCGTAAAAATTAATGGTTCCCGCGGGATAGTAGGTAACGCGGGTGAAACCGCGAGGTGCTTATAGTAACAAATAAAGTGAACTTTGAACGCCTCTCTGTCGCAAACGAATAACTAGCAAACTAATAACTTATCAAGTTATGATAATCTGTTTTGGGTAAATTAGTATACATTTGCTGCATTCCATCAAAGTACACCGTCATAAAATAGTTGTACTTTGACCCAGACAAACTTTGTATTGCAAAATTCTGGGGAACTGAATTGCGAACCCAACAAACTTATACATATAAGTCAAGAACTTGAACGATTGAATATTATGTTATATGCTAAGGTTCTGGGTGACATTATTGGTCGTGTGCAAACGTACCTACCGTCGGAAAGGACTCGCTCATCTAGTTACTTAGCATAAAACAAAGTAATTGGAACTTATCCTCTCGTTCCAGTTCAAGTCTACCTGAACTTGAACAGATCAATAGACGAACTTTACTATGAGAAGTACGACAACGTGGCTGTGATGTTCGCGTCCCTCACGGACTACAAGTTGGGAGTGGAAGCGGACGCGGATATGAGCGACAAATTTGTACTGAGCATACTGGACGAAGTAATCTCAGATTTTGATAGGGTACGTATGTATACCAGGGACTTTTTTTTATGTTAATTTGATTTTGCACTATCCTATCCTAGTGATATCTTGTTTGTGAGTGTGTTTGTTACTTCTTCAGACTCAAACGGCTGAACCATTTTGATGAAATTTGGTATGGAGCTAACTTACACACTGGATAAACACATGGGTGGCTTTATATTCCGAAAACATCGGGTATCTGTTTTGTCCTAGACAGTTAGCTAGCCTGTAGTGTAATCGAATCGTAGTCAAGGTTTCATTAATAATTTATCATTATAGTAAAATTACATAATATCAAATCAACCTCGACTAAAGAGCCCTCCTTTGAAGGCGAATAACATATTGTTACTTAATTCAGCTGCTACTTACTGGAACTTCAGTATACAAAGTGGAAAAGATAAAAATGGCCGGCTGGACTTACATGGCTGCTTGTGGCTTGGATCCAAACAGAAGAGAGTCCTTCGGTTCGTCCTCCCTAACCTCCAATACCAAACCGAATAACCCGTACAACAGGGCTGTTGTGGTGACCATGGTAGAGTTTGCTGCGGCAATGATAATGCAGCTGCAGACCTTCAATCGAGGTTCTTTCCAGAGTTTTGAAGGATTGAATTTGCGTATCGGTAAGATTATTTTTCTACTTACTAAATTACAACAAGTTATAACACACAAACTATGTGTGCATAGATAGGTGTGCTATTTAGTATGAAAAACTAACCGGATTTATTTTTATACTTTACTATGAATTTCATTGCCGGCAACTTCGAAATTGAAAATGGCAAATCGTCGAAATATGTGTGGTTTTAAAAACGACACTTAATAGGTAACTATAATATGTAGATCTAAATAAACAACCTACATACTAACTACAAATAAATATTAAGTTTCGAAAATTTTCAGGTATATCTAACGGAGAGGTTGCGGCGGGAGTAGTCGGCTCACTGAAACCGCTCTATGACATTTGGGGTCATGCTGTCAATATGGCCTCGCGGATGGACTCCACTGGGGAGACTGGCAAAATACAGGTACTACAAACTACATGTAGCTAACGTTATTTACTTGTACATTAACTTCCATTAACGGGCGACTTGTTTCGAGATTTAGTCTTCTAAACAAATGTCGAGAAAGAGGTTTTCAAATCTAAATTTATGAAGCTACTTTCAATCTTATATAGAGTTTAATTTGGATTTATTCGAATGAGAAATTAGTAACGTATAAAGTTCTCAGAAAAATAGCATTTAATGAAAACAATGATACCAAATTCCCAAACATCACTTATGAGCTGAGTCGTCTCGCTAAATTTATCCGAATGCATTTATATTATTGTTAATATTTCTAGGTAACTGAAAACACAGCCGTTATATTGGACGAGTGCGACATTTTGACGCAGTATCGCGGCGAAACCTTCGTCAAAGGCGCTGGCTACATCAAAACTTACTTCGTACCTCTGGATGAACACTTCAACCTTATCAAGAAACATCAGAGCATGGACTACTATAGAACTCAAGATAGGGGCCGCTACTACACCTTGAAGAATTCTCTTTTCAATGACAGTATCAGCAGTTTGAATGAAATGGATTCAATTTCGCAAGGGTCCACGTATGATATTAGGAATATGTCAGTAGTGGGAAGCGACAGTGACAGTATTGAGGGAAGAATTTCACCAGTTGACGAAATGATGAGTATATCTTCGGAAAGTGTTAAGGAAACTCGTTGCTAGTACACCTCGTTTATATTCAGCTGCAGTAAGCAGAAGTGGGCAGGGAAGTGGGCAGGGCAGTGGGCAGGGCGGGTGTGTAAAAACGATACTTCTTATTCTCCTACTACTGGTACTCGTGATGATCGACGAAAGTAAAAGCGAAAGTGGTAGGCAGTATGTAACCACACGCTTCTCTTTAGGGAATTATTGCTGGCAGTGGGAGAAGCACCGGCCAGGCCGTATCTAACACCCGGTTTCTGAAACGTAAACCAACTGTGACTGCAGATTAATTATATTGCCGTCCTTGTCATTTGATTAGTGTCAGATAGAGACAACGATAGTTTTAATCTTCTGTCAAAGCTAACAAACGTTCCAGAAACTGGGGGTAAATGAGGCAGTTGAATACTCATTGGCTTTATTTCATTCGCACCAAGCCAAAGTTAAATGCCAAGGTAATTATTGACTAATAATCTTTGGTATAGAAATCCACAACGCACAGTGCGGAATTCCCACTACTTCACATGAAATGATAATTACATATTTTGTTAGCATTCGTTATCTTATAATTAATTTATTGATTAGTTTACTGTACATAGAATACCTAAACAAAGGAACATAAATGTAGCTGTTAATTGAAGGGAGATACCTAAGTAATAAAATTATTTAAAAAAATGTACATTACTGGTTATTTTTATCTAAATACAATCAGAAACCGAATTTATTTACAACACTGAATCAGGACCAATGAAAACAACCTTTCGAAATCGTGATTACATTTTTATTACACACAACAGTGACAAACCGTTTATACATGCATGCATAGATAGCCCAGGAGCTTCTTTAGTATTTATTATGTTTAGGTCCTCAATTGGATCGCAATAAGACGTCATGGTAAGCCCCCTGTAGATATTCCTACGTTGTATAGCAAACAATAAAAGCCAGAACTTTGATGACGTGTTGCAGTGACCTATAAGGTTCTTTGCAAGTGTATGTATAAATAATTATGTTCTTTACATCTTACTTCTTATTTTCTCGTCTCTTATTTATCATGTTTTTTATTTAGATTTATAAGCTACTAGCTGACACGGCCACGCGTTGCTGTGGCTAAGGTTTGTGTTATTGCGAGTATTGAGATGTATCTTCCAAGTTAGACCAAACTGCACACTGTGTGCAAATTTGATTAAAATCGGTTAAGTAGTTTAGGAGTACATCGCGGACAAACATCGTGACGCGTAATTTATATATATTTAGAAGATTGGTGTTGAAAAGACAGTGTACACGAGGACTATGATATATCACGTACTTAGTACATAACTTAATCTGAACTATTTTGTTTGTACATGTAGAAGCACAGGCGACTTGTCTTGAAAGCATTTGAAGGAGAGGTAAGCAGTCTCCACTTCATTCGGTCCAACGGTAGCACAGTCTCTCATGGCTTTGTGGAAATCTAAATCTTCTGGAAATTGCTGTACTAAATATTCTATGTTTTTGGTTCCATCTTTGTGAATGATTCCAGAATTCAAGAGAGAACAATAAAGTATGTTTTTATATTCTGCATCTTCTTTGTATTTTCCTGCTGGTAAAAGACTTAAAAAATCCGGAATATCTTCGGGGTTTGCAAAACAGGTACGGATGGCAGCTACAATGGCATCGCTCATTTCCTTTGGGACTTTGAGGATTCGCTGAAAATTCATCAATCATTAAATTTCGAACCTTTCATATTTTGTTGCTAACTGTTACCCGTGGGCCGCGATTTCGTGGACGGTGTTTATTGGACCGACAAGTATAATAATGAAATAAGTTGGACCAAAATTCAAAACTCAAGTATTTCGTCTTAGCGCTAATTATTCCGTGTAGTGGTTACTATATAATCGAGATACCTAAGTATAAAAAAAAATGTAGTAAAGAAAAAACATAGCGATACCTACAAGCAAAAACTTTAAAGTACAAAAAAGAACATTTAAAACACTCATATTAAGTCACCTTGCACACAAAGATAACTAAATCAAAACCGGTTCGCCCATTTGCGAGCTACAATGACAGGCAGATACACAGATGCACGATCACATGTTTAATCTATAACACCTGTGTTTGCGTCAGGGGTTGAAATATCTACATATCGGAAGTAGCAAGCTATCAACAATCTACAGATTACACTATGGTGGCTGCCCAAGAACTCTATGATCTGATACCTATATCACCAACACCACACCACTAGATGCAGAATCGGATGCGGATTATATGGTGGAAACATATATAAGTACACAACCTCTAACAATGTACCTACATAGTATCTTCGTTTTATCAGAACCGACTGGAATGCGCGTGCCTTCGCCTGCGTCCGACTAAATGCAGCTCAAGTGTGTATGCAAACCTGTTTCATCTTCGGATACATAGTCGCATCCCATCCGGTGAGCTGGAGGCCAAATACTGGGCTTGTATATTTAGGTACATGATAAAAAACATAACCACTATTAAGTACCTATAATAAAGGCACACTTACAGTTTCGGCATCAGAGTAACCAATCAAAACGACACATAGAAACAACGACTTCAGGAACATCTTGTGATTATTGAATTCGCAATATAGGTTATAAATGTTGCTCCAAAACTGTTCTTCTATTCACACTGTGTCCACATTTGAATCAAATTAATTCGTGTGTTCTGTATTTATAGCATACATAGTTAGGTACCTATAATAATACATAATTATCTTTTTTATAGTATTAGATTTTGAATTGCATGTAAAGACTTCCTCAGCAGATCGGAGTTCATCGGTATTTATAAGTTCGTTAAACATCCGCTTGATGGTTTATTAATGAATTAATTATTTTCATTGTTGCATGAATAATTTTCAGGAAAATTGGGTAGGTACCTTTAAAACATGATTAGAGTACCCCTAGGTACCTATTTTTCTATATGTACCTACCTTCGAACGTGGATTCAGTGTTGGTTATATTTTAGACGTTTATGTTATATAGTTTATGCAGTGTTTAATTATTTATTATTTCTTATTATTAATTAAATGTAAGAAACATCAAACACTATAGGAATGCTACTATCTATTTATTAAAAGTCAGTCGTGAAAACGTAGGAAATGAGTAGGATTATTTTTTGATTGTGTTTTATATTAGTCTTAAACAAGCGTATATATTTTGAAATTATTTTAATTACTATTAAGATAAACAAAAAAAACTATGTTACATTCATAATTTAACATTAACTGTTTTAATAATGGCAAGACTTCGCACGGTGTTTTTATATCCGTCGAAGTATAGACAAAAAATATTCTTGGTAATAATATGCATAGAGATAAGGGACGTAAATAACTACATACAGCCTAGGTCATTACAAGCAGCAAATGTTTTATATTTGATGTTAGTATTTTAGTTCTTATTCCTTGGTAATGAATGAAGTTGAGAAAACACCTCCTCTAGGACGATGTTGCCTCGTCGACTGTGTGCTGCGCCATGTAACGGTAATGTTCAAGTTTTCACACCTAGGTAAATAAGTAGGTACTTGGTTGGTTTATGGGCTAAGACTTCAGCCATGAACCTATCAAGCAATGAAATTTGACGTCCATCCACTTAACTCCACATATAGCTCTCTGAAGATGCAATTAAAATTATGTCGGTGCAATTAGGACTGGTAGAGCCACTTAGGTCATCTTTGGATATTTAATTTGCGTGCAAAACTGTAAGTATATCGTGATTTCCATACAGACATTTGATCAAAGAGTCAACCTGACAGACGCGGTATCTGTGAAACATTTGAAGAAATTAAACAGACTCTCCTTCGCACTTCCTCCTTCCTCGTGGCTACACCGTCTTATTCCTTCTACCACTAAAGGTTCATTTTGGAAAGGTGCTATGGCTTTTTCTTCGTCTATGTGTCCATCGTTGCGCAGAAATCCAGCGGATTTGTAGCTGCAGAATATGAAGTCTTTGAACTGCTCATCTTCACGATATTTCCCTTCATAAATGAGTAATAGCGTGTCGGCTCCGATCCCTGTTTCCGGTTGGCACTTCTGAACGGCTACGAAGATTGCGCCTGCTACTTCCGGTGGCATATGTACTTGTTTCTAAAAATAATCAGACAGTGTAATCGTCATTTGGGTCGGGGGATGGTCAAAGATGTCACCAAGAACAACTAGCAAAGGGAACACTTATCTTAATAAATGGTCAATTGTAAAATGGTAGGCTCCTCGCCTAACCCATAGAACGAAAAAAAGTTACATGTTATTAATTATACGTCACACCACATTGATACTGACCCTGAATTTAAGATTATCTGTATCTAGAGTATCAGAAACTACAAGGAAATAAACAACCAAGCTCATAGCAAACTCCTGTGCGGTTCACATAAATATTTGTCCTCAAAAAGGTTTCACAACAACACGCTTCTCTGTTGGTTCGTCATAGCTATAAACAATTAAATATTTATAAAATCGACGAAAATTTGCGGAAAACAGTAACTTATTAAAAATTTCACTTACCTTGGCAACACTACAGTTGGAGTAGCCCAAAAACATTCCAATATGAACAAGAACAAAGAATATTTTTGACATGTCGTTTATTATTCAGGGTTAGACCAACACTAGTTAGCAGTATAGGAAAACTCCTATTAAAATGAATAAACTCGACGGAGTAGAATGCTTTTATGCCTTCTATAATAATAATTACGAAAAGGACCTCACAATAATTAACTTCTAAGTAACATTCTTTGACATTATAATTAATTGGCATAGAAAAAGCCAGAACAATAGATAGTAACTCGAGTTGATACCAGATAATGTGGCAATGTATCAAAGAAAAACTATGAGGAAAAGATTTACTTTAAGAAAATTGCCTACCATGTGAAATCCTTCGGATTGTAGGTCTACCTTTTGTCAGTTATGTTCCTAGTTATTGTTTAATATCTACATTGTACACAAACATTTTATATAATAACTTATTTTAATAAAATAGTGAACTGGAAGTTCAGGAATTTCCAGCAACTGTTTTGCTGACTATTAGTCATAAATACGTAAAAATATAAATACGTAACGTAGTAACCATAAAAACATGAAATAGGCTTCAATAATTTAATCACTTAGATAATGCAACAAAAGGTATAAATTATTTATTAAACATACTAGGCTTGCAAACTCTGGACACCAGAGAACGCCTCAACCTCTTTCGAGATTCCTTTACAGCAAGATATGCGTTTTGGTTCCAGCGCTATAACACTTGAATATTTCGAAGGCGGTGTCCGTCGCGTCTTTCCCCGTCTTGCTCTTGCACCCCTCAAGCACTTTGCCAACTTCGGCTTTGTCTACGCCTGTGGGCACCTTCGATAGAGCCACGTCCATGTTAAGTTTCCCATCTGACCCTACGATACCCGACTTTTGGAAGAAGCAGAATATGAACTTCTTAATGCCTTCGTCGTTGCCCATGTGGCCTTTCTTCAAATCGGCTACCATTTCAGGTTTCACTCCCGTTTCTTTGATGCACTCCATCGCCAATTGACTGGCTTTATCTTTTTGTGCGCCGGCGAGGTGAACAGACTGTAAATCAATAAAATTAATATGTTATTACAATGTCGTAAACACCTTTGTTTTACACCGGTGTGCCTAGTGCGAGTTCTGACAATTTATTTACGCGCTCGGTCCGTTTGACGTAAACTTGAAATTGTATGGAATAAGAGCAGCGCCATCTAGTGACTGATTCACTGACGCTAGATGGCGCTGCTCTTATTCCATACAATTTCAAGTTTACGCTAAACGGACCGAGCGCGTAAATAAATTGTCAAAACTCGCACTAGGCACACAGGTGGCATTTACAACATTTAGTTCCTTAATACAATATTATTAAAATACGCCTTATTATTATGCTTATATTACGAGTATATCTATGCATACGTTTCTAAATTTCGGCATCACTATGGACTCTCCAGACCCCGCTATCCAGTTTCTACATGAAACTGCCTATTCTTACTGGAAAGTATTTTTTAACTATACACAATAATATGCTCCGAAACGTGATGCACTCGAACTTATATCGTCACTGGAAAGGCAAAATTACTTAACCGCCAAATTGGGCATATTGAGTTACTTACAAATTCGGAATCAGTGATTTTTTCTGCATCGATCTATTTAGGCAGCATTGCAATCGAAGCACTTTAGTGGCGCTTCAGTAACCCGTCAAAAGGCGGGTTTTTTTTTTTTCGATTACGGAAGTGACACTCTTTTCGATATTTTTCGTACGAGTGTTACTTATGTCATATTTACTTACTGTAGAAATGCGCCAATTTCCATTTAAGTAAATTTTATTTTCTGTTGTCTGGAAAATAATGTTATATTAGTAGTTTTGCTCGTCTTTGAATTTAATAATAACTTGGTTTAAGTAGTTTTGATTTACGTAAATTCGAATGAAGCTCGGCGTATAAAAAGAAATGCCTTATTATTTTTATCGAGTGAATGGCGTTTCAGTAATTTAGCCTGACTGTTATGGATCAGTTTGCAGGCTATAAGCACTTTGCTTTGCAGTCAAATTTCTGCAAAAGACACAAAAGTATTTTATCTTTTCTGTCCAAGTATATACTACCATCTCTTAAGTAAAAATATTAATCACAAAATTATTATTATTGATGAATAAGTATCGACTTGTTGGTACAAAATTGTACATGAACGCGCCCACGCAGGCGGTTAAGCCAGTCGGCCCCAGAGAGAGCTTTAGCGAAAGGACGTGTGTTTTTGCTGCCGCTGCTGCGTACAATTTGATCGAATACAATGTGACAATGCAATAAAGTTGTTTTAAGTAGGTACCTAAGTAAGATAGGTAAGTATTTATGTTTCATTGATTATAGTACATTATAGAAAACATTATTATTAGATAGAAATATAATAAATGGTCAAAATAATTATGTCATACCTACCATCCGATTGTAAAATACCTACATTAATTTATAATGTTTTTCGTTATTACAATTAAGTTTGATTTGTAGCACTTACCAATAAAACCATACATAGATATTAATATAGGATAATAAAGATAAAGACTAGATTTTATAATAGCTGGTCTTGTTGGTGTGAAAACAAACCAATAGGTTTCTAACTAAAGGGCTGACGTAATAGGTATTTAACTAAACTATAAATTATGTTCCATACGTCCCTTAAATTAAAGTTAGGCAATTTAGATTTTAAAAGTAAGTAGGTACCTCATCTGTTTTAGAGAAGAAAAGGATGTAAATTAAAGAATGTATGTGCAGATGTCCAAAGAGCGGCATCTGAGAAGAAGAAAGCTTGGCTAGACTGGTTGGCTATGAAATCCAATCAAAGAATGCAAATGGCTACGAATTTGGATGTAAGCAAGGCAAGGAATGAATATAAAAGGTTAAAGGGTGTGGCAAAAGAAGCTGTGGAGAGGAAGAAAGAGAATGATAGAGATGAGTTTGATAGGAGGTTATCTGACGACTTTCAGAGTAACATAAAGTTTTTCTGGAAGTCCATAAGGACAGCCAGAGGAAATCATTCAACCTCGCAACTGGACAAAATCAGAAACTAGGATGGAAGTGTTGTGAGAGGAGAGGTATGCGTTCTAAAGAGATGGAAGGAATATTTTGAAAGTTTATTTGAAAAAGAGGATATGCATGTACCAGTGCCACCTGGAGACATATATGAAGATAGCGGTGAAGTGATATCAGCATGGAAGAGATTATGAAACCGTTGAAAAGTATGAAGTTAGGAAAGGCTGCTGGGTATGACAGGATTTCGGTCGAGATGCTGATAGCTGGACAGGGTGTGGTAGCAAGTCAGCTGTACCGCCTATTTAACCTTTGCTGGAGGAGCGGAATTGTACCAGGTGACTGGTGCAAAGCCGTCATCGTACCGCTTTATAAAGGAAAGAGGTCACAGCAGGACTGCAAAATCTACCGAGGCATTAGCTTGCTCAGTATCGTCGGCAAATTGTATGCAAAAGTTTTGATTACGAGAGTGACGGATGAAACTGATAAGAAAATATGGGATGTACAAGCGGGTTTCAGGAGAGGAATGGGATGTATGGATCAAGTATTTTCCTTGCGAAACATAGCCGAAAAATGTTTGGCCAAAAACTAAAAGGTCTATTGTGCATACGTGGACTTGGAAAAGGCTTATGACAGAGTAGTGAGGAGTGAGTTGTGTTCAACATTGTCTATGTATGGAGTGCGCGGCAGTCTGATACGAGCATTGAAATCACTCTACGAGGGTTCCAGTGCTTGTGTCAGAATAAACGGAGCTGTCACAGACTGGTTTAGCATCGAAAAAGGTGTTAGGCAGGGGTGTGTGGCATCACCGGGCCTGTTCAATCTATTCATGGATAATTGTTTGACAGATTTGAAAGAGAGTATATTGTGTGGACTAAGAATGAATGATTTAACCGTCAAATGCCTCCTATACGCTGATGATCAGGTTTTGTTAGCATCATCGGAGGAGGAGTTGCTAGCGATGGTTAATATTATGCATGATGCTTTGAAAAGTAAAGGGATGAAAGTGAATATAACCAAGACGAAAATAATGGTTTTTGAAAGAGAAGAAAGAATGACAGTCTGTGAAGTTAAGATTTCAGAAGAGAGATTGGAACAAGTGGAAGAATTTGTGTACTTGGGATCAAAGTTTACAAGAGATGGTAAGAATGATAGTGATATTGAGCGAAGAGTGTTAGCAGGAAATCAAGTGAATGGGGCACTACATAAATTTATGAGCAGTCAGAAAGTGTCCAAAAAGGCACGACTGGCTGTGCACAGGGGAGTGTTGGTGCCTACGCTTATGTATGGTAGTGAATGCTGGGTATGGCAGAAGAAGCATGAAAGTAAAATTAATGCTGTGGAAATGAGAAGTCTGAGAAGTATGATTGGAGTGACTCTGATGGACAAAGTGGAGAACAGCGTGATAAGGGAACGACGCGGAATGGTAGAAGATGTAGTGACAAAAATAGAGAAAGGAATGCTTAGATGGTTTGGACATCTAGAGAGGATGGATGAAAGTAGATTTACGAAACAGATTTATGGATCTAGTGTGAGTGGACCAGGCGGTAGGTGTCGACGTAGACGGACGTACCACGATCAAATCGAAGACGTCTTAAGGAAAGGTCAAGTCAAGAGTACGCATAACCGGAGAGCATGTATGAAGCAAGTCATGAAAGTAGAAGAAGCGAAAGAGGTGTGTCAGGATCGTAGTAGGTGGAAAGATGTAGTCTCTGCCTACCCCAACGGGAAAAAGGCGTGACTGTATGTATGTATGTATGTACGAGTATGAGTACCTACGAGCTGGACGCATTTCGTGGTAGGTGCATGGTTTTTATCTTAACCTGTTTTGGGACTTTTAAACTTTAAAAAAAGTCGTTCAGTTATATTGATAACAATTGTTACGTAATTTCCAAGTATCTAAATATTTTATTTTAGATTTCCGTATAATGGATAGCCGTCTTTTTAAATCAAATAAAGTCATCAGTATTTTTAATGTAGTTAATCAAAGTGTCATTAATGTCTTACGTCGTTTATATCATCTATTATTACGACAAACTTACTGCAAAGAAATTGTGCTTAACTTTGTAAAGTTATCTGGTCACCCCTTAAGTCCTTGTGCTAGACATGTGAAAATGAAAATATGTCCAAGAAGTAATTTTACTTCACCAGCATAGCAGTATAGTTATATTATAAGAAATTTTGTCATACTCTCATCGCTTTATATTATGTATTATCAGTAAGTTTAAATAACAAAGAAAGTTTAACTTCACGGCATTTAAGTAAATTTAACTTTCTCTGAAATGAGGTCACATTACTTATCCACCACTTATTTCCTAAAAGAGCATTTATAGTATCATACAGGATATTAATAAAAATAAAACAATTAAAAAGGTTTACATATCAAGTTATTTGATCAAAATCGGATCATAAATTAAAAAGATATGATTTTTTTTATAAAAACAAAATATTAAAATGGCTTTATCTCGAAATGGCTTTTTGGAGCTCCAGTAATTTTGCCTTTCCAGTGACGATATGTCATTACTAGCTGCGCCCCGCGGTTTCACCCGCGTTTGGATAATATACGATATATCTTTATGAATTGTAGCCTATGTGTTATTCTGATGTGTAAGCTATATTATTGTGAAGTTTCATCAAAATCCATTCAGTAGTTTTTGCGTGAAAGAGTAACAAACATCCATCCATACAGACAAACTTTCGCGTTTATAATATTAGTAGGGCTTATATTACGAGTATATCTATGCATACGTTTCTAAATTTCGGCATCACTATGGACTCTCCAGACCCCGCTATCCAGTTTCTACATGAAACTGCCTATTCTTACTGGAAAGTATTTTTTAACTATACACAATAATATGCTCCGAAACGTGATGCACTCGAACTTATATGTCATTACTAGCTGCGCCCCGCGGTTTCACCCGCGTTTGGATAATATACCATATATCTTTATGAATTGTAGCCTATGTGTTATTCTGATGTGTAAGCTATATTATTGTGAAGTTTCATCAAAATCCATTCAGTAGTTTTTGCGTGAAAGAGTAACAAACATCCATCCATACAGACAAACTTTCGCGTTTATAATATTAGTAGGATTTGTTACCTGGAGGAGCAGGAAGAGCGTAAATGTTTTAGCATAACTTTCATAATTAAAATATTGATAAGACTACTGTGATTTATTTATGATACGAAAATTTTTTATTAAAATAGAAAAGATATACTTACGCCAGCTTCGAGTCCCGCAACGGCAAAAGCCAGACACAAAATCAAGGATCCCTTCATTTTGAGTGTGTTTAGTACGTACTAGGTATAACAGACTGCCTGTATCGCACAGGACGTTTCCTTTTATACACTCGACCGAAGGAAATCTACTTAAGCGCCAACAACTTTTTTGTAAGGAAGTCTACAAAGTCACCATACTTTACCTTAGCCTGCTAATTGGTCTGTGTGTTTCTAAGCTAAATAATTGAGAAAACCTACAAGGAATCTGCAAACATCGATAAAGGCTGGAAATTAGGACTTTTTTTTGTAGCAACTAATATTATTTTATTCGGACTAGGCCCCCGTTGTGGATTATGGCCTAATCCTCCTCACTAAAGTGAGGGGAGGCTTTTGCCCAACAGTGGGTCAGTATAGGGTGAATTATTTATTTATTTAATATTATTCTGAGAAATACTAAACATAACTTAAATGTAGCTAAGTTATATATGACTGTAATATACCTACGAGTGGCGTAGACCTAATTTCATAGTAGGGTAGTGAAATGGGCAAGAACCAAGTTGGGAATAAGCCCAGCCCACGAAGGTAGCTATTTAAAATAACTTGGTGTCAAATAAAATACTTTCAATCACCATACAATCTTCATGTAAATCTATGGCACTGACAGTATCCAATTAAGCTGCAGGACAAGTTTCCTTTGATACTGGCCTCTACCTTTATGTAGGTCACACCGATTATGGTAAAATACCTAGGCTACTAATTATTAATAAGTGTACAATATTTATAAACGTACATAGATTAAAATAAATAATTGGACCAAGAAGGACAAATCGTTCCTATGCAACATATATGGCTCAACAATATTATGATCTCCGCGTGCAACGAATACTACATAATATACAAGCACATAATGTAGTTACCATTATTTTATGGTATACAAATATAGGCATAGAAATAAGTAAGTGGTATAGAAAATGCCCGAAAATAAATATTATAATAATGATTCTATTTTTGTTCACGACACGTCATTACTCGTATTTTTACCTAAAACACGTGCCTAAAATATTGTCGCAAGCCGGTTTACCTGAGCTATGTCTGTCTATGTCATACTTACTTACATACCTACGTACTTATCGAAACGAAAAATATATTAGCATTGGACATGGGAATCCTCACAAGTGGCAGACATTGCCAACCTTTAAGTCGGTACCTCTAAGTTATGAAAATAACTCAGTAAACCCCCGATTCCGAGATCTAAGTAACCTTAGTGGCTTTATGTACCTACCTATTTCCATTTCGATTTACGTTTGTAACTTTTGAAAATAATTATGTACCTACCTATATGTAGTAATGAGGAAAAAACTTTTCACATGGCTAACCTTGATTATGATTATGTCCCGTCGGATCTCATATATCTCGTCAAGCCCTAGACGGTTTTTCCAAACAACAAATTGAAATGTAGGTACATTAATGACGTCTCTATGGAGAAAGCTTGCATTTCAGCACTATGAACATACACAACTGATGATGAACCCCTGTTTGATCTCAGGATCTTTTAAACATGTCGCATGTTTAAAAGATCCTGAGATAAAACAGGTATTATTTACTGAACCTGTTTGTAAGTACCTATACGAGGAAAAATATTGATTGTTTTGTTTTGGTTGACTTATGTAAATAAACAAAAGTGCAGTTTTATTTTTAACATGCAAAAACTGGTAAGTCTAGCCCCGATCAAAAAAAATCAGATCAAGGTCATAATAACATGAATAACATGAATATTAAAGCTACGTAACTATGTATCGATTTGGAGGCGTCACAATAATTATTTTGCAATAAGGATAGTGTATGTCAGCGGTTCTCAAACTTTTTTGGTCACGGAACCCTTTTGACAAGCAAAATACTTGACAGAACCCTACAATAAAATATACAATATAAAATACAACAAAAAAATGCGTTGTAAACAATCTCGACTTTATGTTTTTGAAGATAGAGCCGAAAGTCGCTTGTTCACAACTATAGCGTCTAATTCAGAGGCGGCTTTTATCAAAGGGACTGCGTGCTCACCAGTATAACGTTGTCAAAACGTTGGACCAGTGACCAGAGAGAGGTGTTTTGTTTTTTTTTCTAAATTCTTGCGGAACCCCTACAGGGGTAGCGCGGAACCCTAGGGTTCCGCGGAACACACTTAGAGTACCGCTGGTGTATGTAATCATTATGGCCAATTTTTTTATTCACACAATTTACAAGGACCTAGATTTGTCTCGCAACTTCGTTTGTGTGGAGAAAGACTAATACGCGATAAAAAGATCAATTTTCCCCAACAAATTTTATCACGATACGTTCAGCCGTTTAGCTGTGAAAAGGGCGCAAACAGACACTTACTTTCACTAATGAGGAAAATTTGAAAGCAAGGCGATTGTTTTTAATTCGTCTGTCGAGATAGTGTTTGCATTAGCAGGGCAACACGTTTAGTACCTACTAACCTTAGTACCAACTTAAAAAATTATTTAACTTACACTTTCATGAACCTAAGCTGAAAAAGTTGGTGACTACTGAAAGAAAACAGTGCAGATTATCGCGTAAGGCTTCGCCGTGTCCGCGAGCCCCAATCTACTTAGTAGCCTCCAGGCACAGTTTAGATCACCCGTTTTATGGCCAGTGTTCAGGAATAGAAGAAAAACAATTGATTTGAAAAACATCATTCAATTCGAAACGAATTTAGACACGACGTTGGTAAGTAAAAGGCATTATTGTAATTGGTCCAAGCCGTAAGCAGGTTGGTAAGTAAATACCTACCATAGGTTCCTAAGTAGGTACTGTCTTGCTTACGTTACCTATGGCAATCTATGTTATCTTGATATAGTATGCTATAAGCCATGGACCTCCTAAAATGCCTAATGCCTTTAGGTATGTATAATTATGAGTAGCACTTCTTCACTCGCAACTCTATCCCTTATAGAGCTACAGTGAGAAGCACTACGATGATGAGCGCCGTAGTGTGGAGGCCCACCCGTGAAACACACATCGCAACATGAACCTAGCCAACTCTAAAATATTTTTCCACACTCATACTGTTTTATTATTAATTTTACCCTAATGGTTTGGCTTTTATTTTAAAATTGACTTTTATTTAAGGCATCCTTACAGCTTCGGTGTCATTCCTTTCCATTCGCCCCCACGATGTCAATATTAACCCAATTTTTTTATTAACCCTCTCGTTTTACTTACAGGTTTAACAATATAGAATGGCTGAAGAACCGGAATGTCAGCTTCGCCGCAGGAGGTTATCGGGAAACCCGAACTTCGACCTGAACCTAGAAGGCGGTTCGCATGTCACTGAAGGGAAACCTGACGATGGCACCCCTTCTCCCAGCAAACCGTTCCCTGGATCGTCGAAAAGACCAACCTCTGCTCAACTACTCGATTTCAAGAACAAGCAGCAGTCCTTTGACATACACATAATTCATGTAAGTTTATAAGCCGCCTAACCTCTCTTGCGCCATTCATCCCCAGTATTTAACCAATCTGATCCTGTCTTACCAACGTGTTACTCGCTACCAACTCCAAAAAAAACACGTCTGACTAATCATAGCCGTGACTATTACTGACAACAGGTAGGTACCTAAAATAAAAAGTACGTTGTAAGTGCAGTTTAGCTCTGGCAGACTGGCACTATGACAATGCAAAACCGAACTGAATGTTAGTGTTTTTAAGGACATTTATTTTTTGAATCGTAACACCATGCTATATAACACTGAGAATTGCTGCGATTACGTTGAGATTAGGATACAAAATATTGTGAATTCTAATGACTTCATTATTCTGCCAGGTGGAGGAGTGTGAAGAGGAAGAAATCATCGTGGACAGCGATGATGAAGCTGACGAGCACGGAGCGTCCGCGTCGGGCATCGAGCGAGCCGTAACTCCCACGCCGATACAAGACTTTGGCGCTAACACTCTTTATACAGAAGGTGTTTAAACCTATTTTAAATAACATTGAGAAAGTTTTCTTCATCAACTACATTATACACAGATTCTGCCAAAGGCGATATCAAAGAATATTACATTGAACGCCAACAGTATTCCGCAAAACCTTACTGTGTCCGGCGCCGCAGCTGGCAGCTGTACATTGGCAGTACCCCTAGTATAAGGTTCGCCCCTACCGGAGCGTTTATGAACGAAAAATCTTTATACAAAGAGCTAGTTGACGCGTACTATATCGAGCTAGTAAAAACTCATACTCAGGGCACAGTTTATTCATTTACTATTGTAATATTTCAGGGCCTCATTCCACGGACTTCCTCAGGGTGAAGACTTTAGACAACGACTGCTATACCGACGTATCGGACGCCGACACTGAAGACGAAGAATAATTAACGTAGACTGTGGTCGGGGACGTGGCAATGTGTTTTATATGACATACCTACTGTTTGTGGATAGATAACCGTGTAAACTACATTTCAAAATAGGCCTGCAACATGTAATCAGACCATTAAGCCCCACTAGGACTATCTGCTTGGCCGACTGACTAAAGAACTCGTAAAACAATCAGTTCAAGTTTTTGTCGCTAAATATTATATTTTCGAGGAGTGATTTTATAAAGTAAGCGTTAGTTACTGCAAGCTAGTCAAAATAACCTCGCATTTATTTTGATCTCGCAGTACCTGATACAATTTAATTCCGACTCAGTAGATGTATTCACGTAAGACATTCGTGACGTGCTTTTTTCGCATTCCGAACGGAACGGGTAATTTTTCAATGTAAAATCCACGTCCCGTCCCGTCCGTGCAACCGTCATGTATATGCTATTTTCTCTATACATTTTCTTAGAAAACATGTTTGGTAAATTACTCGTTCCGTCCGTAACGAGCAACAAACGTTTTTTTTATGTTAATAGTAGGTATACCTAACCAATGATTATTTTATCGACATATCTATTTACATTTCATAATATTATTATACCTATTAATCGTTGTTATCGCGAATAATATAAAAGTATTTAACAACATTGCCTTTTTATTTATTTAATGACGCAATAGCTGAGGGTTTGTATATGTAACGATATTAAATAAATACTTACTACAATAAACGTTACTGAATCAAAATATATCATCATAATCGTTAAAATTTTCAACCATAACGTACATCGATTTCGTTACTATAAATAGTAGCTTGAATGTATTGAATCTAGCGTAGTTGCAATCCAATTGGGTTGATCCAAAGCCTACCTTTACATGTAACCAAATGTAACCTATCATTTTATGAATATACTTCGAAATACATAGCAATAGATAACACTATATAAATGGCGTTGTAAGACAATTAAGTCAAAAGGACGAATGAAAAATAAAATATTATACTTTATGCATTTATTTATTTTTTTATATTCATTTTCGTATTTTATTTTCACCAAGCAAACAATGTAATGAGATGGACGAATTTAAATATCTTCACTTATTATATTTTATAATATAATATTATTTTTATTTGATTTGTGCAGTTGATTGCTTTTAGCCTGAATGGCTATGACATTGTAAGTAAGTGACTAACAAACAACGTTCGTTCTTTTACTTATCTTCTTGTCAAATACACATCCTTGTTAAATTATAATTAACAGTGAAAAATACTACTTTGGTTTTAATATGTACCAATGTCTTATTAAAATTATTCAATTTCCTTCACGTTTCTAGTCTACTCTGAAACATTAGGAGCAGTCACTCGTTTCATAAGAGACATAATGCCACGTTGTACGACATAATATCTGGCAACATCGAAACGATAATTGTCGCTTGACGTCTTTGGCAACATTTCTTGTCTATTCTAACAAGCTATACAAGTTTTATGATGGGAAAGTGTCTATGTACAGTGAAATCGAATTCCGGCGGCGTAGTAGAGTCCCTCTTGTGCCCGCCCGCTAAAAGTTTCAGAACAACGAAATTTGTTTTGGTTACCTTTAGGAGATCCGTGATCTGTAAGAGGAAAAAGTATTATTTAGTTAGTACCTACAATATAATAACACATATAAATCAAGTACCCACTAGCGCCGTGTAGCCATTTTAACAGACTTCAAAAAAGGAGGAGGTTCTCAATTCCAGTGTATGTTTTTTTTTACTGAGACTTTTCGGCCTAGTTCAGACATTGACTCGCTATTGCTCGAAATCAAAGCTTTTATAGTAAAAAATATTCATTCTCCTTGCTCTCGGACCAAATACCAACACGTATGCGACATTTTCATTTCTCTTGTGTGCGTTTTGGAGGAGATAATTACACGGCACTCACGCACACATTGATACAAAAGTGGCATCACTTTTGAGTGAAACTACGCATGGAACTATCCTTCTCTGCGTTATTATTCTAAGGTTACAATATAATACTTCATTGGCCACTTAACCCAGTCCGTTATACAAGGCTAGTTGGTATATATTACAATACTCAATACTCAAAAATCTTAAACAGTGAGAAAAGTGAGTTAGTTAGTAAGTACCTACTACTTACAACTCGGCAATCGTGTAGAGGTATATGAGACAATAGGTAAATATTATGTAATTACCTCTTGATCAGGAGTTGTGATGGTTTCCAACAGTGTCCGCGCTTGCTGAAAGTGCTTGCACCCACCAAGGTATAATATCACAGGGTTTTCGTATCTGAAACAATTTCATAGGAAACGATTCAATTACTTGTGAAATAGTTATTGGAATCAAGAAGGCAAAAGCAACTTGCAGCCGAGTCCTTAGGTACAGAAAATCCCAGTTAGGAGTCAGGATGGTCACCACTTTCGACCACATCGTCACTTATGACCAAGGTTAGTGGTAAAATGTTAGCATATAAAGGAGGTAAGTATATAAAAAAGTATCCATGAAGCATTATTTAGAACAGTTGAATGGGCACGCCTTCATTTTTATAGTCTAATCCTCCTATAAAAATCAATGTCGTGTAAGTTACACTATTTATAATTCATGAACGGCTTGACCGATTTATACGATCCTTTTTGATCTTCTTGGATTTGTATAGCAGCATCTATTAAATATAATAGTGAGCAAGTTCAGGAATTACCGAAATAAAAGCGAATTAACCTTTCACGTGGGGCACCACGAAATAGACCGGTTTTTATAAATTGTGGCCCACCGTGGTCCGTCCCCCACATAATCATCATCATCATCATCAGCCTGAAGACGTCCACTGCTGAACATAGGCCTCATCCTTAGACCGCCACACCGAACGACAATTTGCCACTTGCATCCACCGGTTGCCCCCAATGCGAGCGCCTAACTTCCTCATACACTTTGTATGGAACGGCTCGACAGGACAGCTAGTAATAACTAGAGGCATCCCACTCACTGCAGCGGCTGCGTCATGTCGCAGAACTCGTGGTAGTGGACCTGCGGCGGCGTCAGCACGGAGAGCGGCGCGAAGCGGTGCTTGTAGCGCACCGCCTCGTTGTCGAACTCCGACTGCGGCTGTCGGATCTTGCCCTGCAGCTTGAAGGCCAACAACGCCTGGAACAGAGACAATTAAATTTATTGAAAAAAAAAAACAACTTATTTGTTATCCGGTACTACATTTTTGAAGTCAGTTCAGAAGAAGCCGCAAGCCGAAGCCGAAGAAATTAGACGTAGCTTTTAGGTAGAAACTACACGTATTTTGTCAAAACTACACCTACTTTATATAATTACTAAATTAGACGTAATTACTTTATAGCAACTTAACCTTATAGAAACTAGACATACCTTATAGAAGCTAGATATTATACTGTATAGAAACTAAACATACCTTAGAAACCAAACATACCTTAATGAAACTAGACATAAATCTTATGGCAACAAGACGTACCTTATAAAAACTAGACGTACCTTATAGAAACTAGACGTACCTTATAGAAACTAGACTTACCTTATAGAAACTAGACGTACCTTATAATACCCCCCGCACATGTTCTGCAAGACCTGACACATGAGGCCCTCCCTAGCGTAAGGCTTGACCTTCTTCTTCTGCTTCTTCTCTTTGCGTTTGGTGTCGCCGGCGCGGCGCGCGCCCTCGCCCGCCAGGCCCTCGGCGCGGCCCAGCGCCGACACCAGCCAGCCGTACAGGAACTCGTACAGGTACCTGGAGAATGGAGATAGTACAAGTGGTAAGCACTAAGGTCGAATTCGGTTTGTGCTAGTTAGATGTCTGCTCCTAGAGCACATACGCATCGTAATCCATACTAATATTATAAATCTGAAAGTAACTCTGTTTATCTGTTTATCTGTATATCTGTTTGTCTGTTTGTTTGTTTGTTACCTTTTCACGGCTAAACGGCTGAACCGATTTCGATGAAATTTGGTATAGGGGTAGATTGGATCTATGAGACGGACATAGGCTTTTGTCTATCTTTTGTCTCAAAAAATAATCTCGAAGGGGATGAAATAGGGGTTGAAAGTTTGTATGGGGAATCCATAATTCCTCAAGTTAGGGATCTGAAAATTCTTATTTAGGCTTTTGGTAAGAAATAAATAAATACGGGTTTCAGCTTTTTTGCAAAATCATCCCTAAAGGGGGAAAAGCAAGGGGGTTGAAATTATGAGGTATTCTTTAGATGCATCCCCTACAGACCACAATAAACGGATAAACGGATCGTAATTTAAATTGGAAAGTAATTAAGGGGGGAGAGTGCGATGGGAGGAGGGGGAGAAAGGGGGAAAGTGGGGGAAAGGGGAGAGTGGGGGGAAAGGGGGAGTAGATGGTAGAGCGAGGGGAGAAGAGGGTATAGTGGGGAGAAAGAGAGGGGAGAGCGGGAAGAAAGAGGGGAGAGTGGGAGGAGAAAGCGGACAGAGTGGGGGGAAAAAGAGGGGAGCGTGGGGTGAGAAAAAGGTTAGAGTGGGGGGAGAAAGAGGGGAGAGTGGGGGGAGAAAGCGGAAAGAGGGGGTAGAAAGAGGGGAGAGTGGGGGGAAAAAGAGGGGAGAGTGGGGTGAGAAAAAGGTTAGAGGGGGGGAGAAAGAGGGGAGAGTGGGGTGAGAAAGAGAGTAGAGTGGGGAGAAAGAAAGGGGAGAGTAGAGTGGGGAGAAAGAAAGGGGAGAGTGGGGGGATAAAGAGGGGTGAGTGGGGGGAGAAAGAGGGGAGAGTGGGGTGAGAAAGAGGGGAGAGTGGGGGGAGAAAGAGGGGAGAGTGGGGGGAGAAAGAGGGGAGAGTGGGGGGAGAAAGAGGGGAGAGTGGGGGGAGAAAGAGGGGAGAGTGGGGGTAAAAAAGGGGGAGAGTGGGGGAGAAAGAGGGGAGAGTGGGGGGAGCAAGAGGGGAGAGTGGGGGGAGAAAGAGGGGAGAGTGGGGGGAGAAAGAGGGGAGAGTGGGGGGAGAAAGAGGGGAGAGTGGGGGGAGAAAGAGGGGAGACTGGGGTGAGTAAAAGGGTAGAGTGGGGAGGAGGGGAGAGTGGGGTATGAGGGTAGAGGGGAGAATGAGGATAGAGTGGGGGGAGAAAGAGAGGAGAGTGGGGTAAGAAAAAAGGGTAGAGTGGGGAGATAGAGAGGGGAGAGCGTGGAGAATGAGAGTATAGTGGGGGGAGAAAGAGGGGAGGGTGGGGGAGAAAGAGGGAAGAGTTGGGGGAAAGGGGAGAGTGGGGGGAGAAAGAGGAGAGAGTGGGGTGGGAAAGAGAGTAGAGTGGGGAGAAAGAGGGGAGACTGGGGTGAGAAAAAGGGTAGAGTGGGGAGATAGAGAGGGGAGAGTGGGGTATGAGGGTAGAGGGGAGAATGAGGGTAGAGTGGGGGGAGAAAGAGGGGAGAGTAGGGTGAGAAAAAGGGTAGTGTGGGGTGATAGAGAGGGGAGAGCGTGGAGAATGAGTGTATAGTGGGGGGAGAAAGAGGGGAGAGCGGAGGAGAAAGAGGGGAGAGTGGGTGAGAAAGAGGGGAGAGTGGGGTGAGAAAGAGGGGAGAGTGGGGTGAGAAAGAATGTAGAGTGAATAGAAAGAGATGAGATAGTGGGGGGAGAAAGAGGGGAGAGTGGGGGGGATAAAAGGGGAGAGTGGGGGGAGAAAGTGGGGAGAGTGGGGTAGAATGAGGGTAGAGTGGGGGGAGAAAGAGTGGAGAGTGGGAGTGAAAGAGGGGAGAGTTGGGCTAGAAGGAGGGGAGTGGGGGGAGAAAGAGTGGAGAGTGGGAGTGAAAGAGGGGAGAGTTGGGCTAGAAGGAGGGGAGTGGGGGGAGAAAGAGTGGAGAGTGGGAGTGAAAGAGGGGAGAGTTAGGCTAGAAGGAGGGGAGAGTGGGGGGAAATAGGTGAGAGAGATTGAGTGCGAAATATATAGAAATAGAGGGAGAGGGAGTGAGCGAAGGAGGGAAAGGAAGAGATATAGACGGAGAGGGTGAGGGAAATAAATATAATGGATGAAATGGACAGGGAGAGGGAACGCAAGAGATTGAGAGTGGAGAGAGATATTAATGATAGAAAGATAGGGAAAGGTATAGAGATATAGGGAGAGGGAAAGAGATGGAGGTAGAGGAAGATAGATAGAAAGAGCGAAAGAGGGAGAAAGATAGAAAAAGAGCTAGAGAGGGAGAAAGATAGAGGAAAAGGGAGAGAAAAAGAGAGAGATATATTCTTACCTATAACTGTTCCCCGCGACATCAATTGATTTTCTAAACAGTTTACATTTTATATAAAAATGCGAACGAAGTTGCGGGTATCAGCTAGTAGAAAATATTTTCAATTGCTATTTTGTGTCCATGCTCAGGCGTCTGGGGTGACTTTGATAGTATCATGAGATGTTTTTTTTAATAATCCTCACGATCATGTAGTTTATTATTATAATTAGGTCTAATTTGCGCACAAACTAATATCAAAATACATAATTTTGTCATACCTTGACATTTCGGCCGAGTAACATGGACCGTGGTCACGAAAAGACTGCCCCGTTTTGAGCTAGTTAGTATGTTTTTGCTGGTCGCAAAAGTTTAAGACGTTCGCTCGATGCTGACCAGAATATGTAGTGGAACTCGTGCACGCTGTACAGCTCCAGCTCCAGGCCGGACAGCAGGTAGGCCACCATGACGCGCAGCACGTGGTACAGCACCCACGTGCCGAAACAGGCACGTGGCGCCGCTCCCAGCGCTCCCGCCGCTCCCATCGCTCCCGCCGCTCCCGCCGCTCCTGCCGCTCCCGCCGTGCCCGCCGCTCCGCTCACCAACGCGTCCACGCTCTCCGCCTGACAACACGATGACAGATCGAGGTTGTTGGCTTGTTTATAGCCGTAGTTCTTCCGCCACGTATCGGGCGGGTGCCCACCTCCTCCTGCAGCGCGGCGAACTCGTCCAGCAGCAGCGCCAGCTTGTCCCGCTGCCGCGCGCGGTTGTGCCCGCACACCTGCAGCAGCACCGCGAACGGCCGCACGCAGCGCGACAAGAACTTCTCCACGAGCTCGCGAGTCTGGCGACCGAGACAATTAATTTCATAAGCTAAGAAAAGAAATAAAGGCGGGTCGACATCGGAGGGATCGCCCTCCGTTTTGAGAACGTCGTAGATGGGCCGACGACATCAAAAGAGTCGCAGGCAAGAGGCCTATGTTCAGCAGTGGACGTCTTCAGGCTGATGATAATGATGATGTTTATCACCTGAGGCGTGGCGAGGGTGGGCGACTTGGGCGTCAGCGCGGGCGGGTTGACGAAGCTCCTGATGGACTCCCGCAGTATCTCCACGAAGGCTTGCTGCGGGCGCGGCGCGGCGCCGGGCGCGCTCTGCGCCATGGTCGCGGTGTTGGCGGGCGACGGGCTCAGGTACAGCAGCTGCAGCGCCGACCGGGACAGGATGCACGCGCGCTGCCGGCTGAACTCCATGAAGAAATCCTGGAGGGAGACACGTGGAACGGCACTTAGACCATAGACTAGACGACTTACGGTTATAGAGTTGATACTGGGCGATGGATTCTTGGAGAAAGGGTCAGCGAGTAATTCAGAAACAATATCGATTAAACTTAGTTTGATTCCACATACAACTAATTGTTACTGGTAACGAGCACAACTTAAGGCATGGTAAAGAGGGAACGTAATTGACCCCCACTTATAATGTGATATGATTGATATTCAGAATCGTTTCTGTATTAATTAGATATTTGGTTTTGTTTTTCACTTGTGGATACTGGTAAAAACAATTATTTTTCTTTACTTCAAATAAAACCAATCATATTTTGACTTTAGGAAGCACAAGTTCAAACTTGCTATTACTCTAAAAATATAAACGTAAGTCTGGCGGAATGAAATAAGGGTCACACTCACCAGCGCAGTGTGGAAGTTGGTGGCGGAAGTGATCTTCCACGCGCGCCGCAGCCGCGTCACCATCTCGTCGAAGTACTGCAGCGCCTCCCCGCGCGGCTTGATGCGGGTGTAGCGGGGGAAGGTGGGAGGCAGCAGGCGCTGGTTGATCATCGGCTCGAAGCCCATCGGGTTAGGGGAGTCAGCTGGAACGTAGTTAGTACTTATGTAGTATTAAAACAATCAGTACCTGCTTTACTTCCTTATTTAATAACTCATGTGAAGAGTACAATCTCACAATGCCAGAAAGCCTTTTCTGAGATCTACACTTAATAACTTTATTGCTTTTTTTTTTTTTAATTGTAGCCCCACACTAGGATTGCTCCTGTATCGTGGGTACCGCTTACAGACATATAATTTCACATACACATAACACCCAGACCAGAAACTAATATTTGTGGATCGCACAAATATTTGTCCCAGGCGGGAATCGAACCCGCAACCCCTAGCGCAGCAGTCCGATTGCTCAGCCACTACGCCAAACGAGCCGTCAATATTGGATATTATCTGCAATTTACTCAGTTTTAAATATTTTAAAAATCAACCTCAACTCCGCTCAAAATAAGGGTCATTGTTCTTCAGTCATGCTTAGGTCATGGTGTATCGATAGTTACGGTTGTAGTGGAGTTGGTAGCATTTTTAGGCATTGGACGGCCATCAAACTCTGACACCTAAGACAAACATACAACAGTCTAGGACTTGTAAAGCCTCTTCATTAGAATAATAACTTACAACTCTCTAATGGCTGTGTTCCTTTCCCGGCCGTCTTTATAATGACCTTCATCATTTCCGAGCACCCGTTCAAAAGAGCCACGCAGTCGGCACCGGAAGTTGAGTCCCTCTTAGTGATGAGGAGTAGCGCTTGATAGAACATTCTGGTGAACCTGATACGTGCTGCTAATGCTGTCCAGAGTATGTTCATCTGAAATACATATTATTTATTATGGTACCTAAGACTACCATTGAAAGCATCACATATGACTACAACATATTATCTAAGCTGAAATAGAAAACAGCAGAAATGCTTAAAAGACGAGTCAAATTAAGATCACTCAACAGCTTACAACCAACTGGGGATATATTTCTAATTGACATGATCAATTGGTCATTAACATAAGAATATTGATGCAAGAAATAAGATATTTTCTATATTTACCATTCTATTGTTTGTTCAATCACATTAGTATAGTTAAATCTGAATTATATTTTAAAACCCCTTACAGTTGCAAACGAATTAAACAATTATCAATAGACAACTCACCCATTGCCATTGTTGAAAACATTACCTCTTTATTATATAAGTTCAAAGGTTACAAACCTCGTCTTCACTAGCCTTCTTGTTCAACTCTTCTTCCTGTTCGCGAAGCATGGCAACACATTTCTGCTCGCTGACCTCTAATGAGGCATCATAGGAATTGCCAGTCTGTGGGTTAGAGCCCAGCCTATACCCATAACCCATTGGCTGAAAGTCTTCCTCTTCAAACACTTGGGCTCTGTAAAAGATAAATTTAAACCATTTAAATTAGTGATGTTGTCAAGAAGATAAATAGTATTTTTAGTTGGATTAGCCGTGCTTTGCTGTTTCAACCGCATTGACTATCAAAACTAAAAGTACCATAAAGTTACTCCTTAATACATCAGCTATCTGCCAGTGAATGTCCGCTCATAACCACACCAGTTATTGTGGAGATTATCCAAAACAAACAGATGGACACACAAATTGTTTTATAGTCATAAGAACTATACAATTATACTTTCACATGCATTTAGTAAGAAGTATTTATTTTGACATAGCAAATGGACACACAAATAAATAGACAAAGCGCCTGTTTGTTTAGATGTAGCTATAGATAGAAGGAGAAAACTTACTTGTTTATACATTCTCTGATACAATCTAAGAGTTTGTAAACAGCAATACAATAGGCTTTGAGGGTTTTGTTGACAATGGAATGCGGCTGGTGCAAATACAGGTTTGTGAAAACGGTCTGAGCTAGCGAATGACCTTCCAGCCATGAAACAATGCACGCCATAGTTGAATCCATGATGCCTATGAGCTCACTCGGCTCTAGGTCATCTATTTTTAATTTTCCAGCCTGGAAGGTTCCAAAGAGTATTATTTACTTAGTGAAAAAGTATACAGGTATTGCAAATTATTATTTGCACCAATGAATGGTTCATTTAACTTTCGTGAGGAGGATTAGGCAAGGAAAGCGTGAATGACCCTTCGGGCCTGTGGCACTTCACAGTTCACGTAAAAAGTTCCAAGTAATTTTGCAGTTTAACCCATTCAATGTAGGCTGTGTGAAATAGACTGGTTTTGATACACTAAAGTCTGATCCACTGTGGTCCACTTCACAAGCAAATGCTTAATCTAAAGATACTTACAGCAACAGCTTGTTGGAAATTAAGAGGTTTGGCGTGACCTCGGTTGCACAGCATCCCAGCATCCATTTTGGGGTCCATCATCTCAATGGCCGACATTGCCTCAAATAGTCCAAATAGTTGCCCGTCATGTAGCAATTCACCAAGTTGAAGATCTTAAAATATGGTTGGTATAAAATATTATGGTCAATATGCTAAAATTGTGTGAAAACACTCATGCCTGAGAATTATTTCAGAGTATCCAATCCGGACCAGACCCCTATGTTTAATTAAATATGATCTAATCCTACAGGCAAAAATGTCTAGGAATCCAAATAAAGAAAATAATGATTTTTACCTTGAATATTCTTAAAAAAGTCAGTTGTTATATCAACCCAGTTGTATGTAACTTCAGGTGGGGAAGTAAGTGTGTCCATTCTCCTGTAACATTGAAATTGTTGGCCTTAGGTGGCCCTTAGTTATATACCTACCTACCTACAGTAAACAAGTATTACAATGTGTAGTATGAAGTAACTCTATTTTAGTATCAAAGTAACTACTAAGTAAACTAAAGTAACTAATAAGGTATGTAGGTACACTAAGATTAGTTGTAAGCAACCAGTTACCAATTAATATTTAAGGACAAGAACTATAACAAAGCTCGAAATACCAAAGTCAAGCGAAGAGCGAACCAAGCCATATAGGTACTAACCCATCACCCTCAAAGTAATCTTCAATTATATCAGCCATTTTTGGAATTTTTCATTTAGTTATAAGGGGACCGGCTGATATTACCAAATATTCACCCTAAATTTTCAACGAAAATATTAATTTTTGTAAAATTGACTACATAACGCCGTCCGAATTCACCGTGTATCGTCGCCGAATGACGTCTACTGTCGTCTATTTTGATTGATTGATGCCTATAACCTATTAGAAGTTTGATTGACGGCCGTCGTCCGAATCTGACATTGACAGTAATATCTTGTATGACAGCTTTGTGTTTTTTTTGTTTTAGTTATGGCTTCGCACGGTTTGTGCATATAGCCAGTGTCAAGTATTTTATTATAAAAGTATTTATTAATTTCACACTAAGAAAGTCACGTCAATATAGCAATCGTGGTCAAGTATTCAAGTCAATTATTTACATCGTCAAAGTCATGATTCAGTAAAGTAGTGGATGCTTTACTGAAACTTCCCGGGAGTTTTGGAAAAAATGCGAAATGACGCGTTTTTTTAGTTTATATCATTCGCCTACACTCGTGCACGTTAACGAACACTTAAATGATTAATATTCCACCAATATTACAAAACACAAGTTTGAGAAAATAATACAATACCAACAACGTCTCACTATCGGATTCCCGCCAAAACCCCAGGCCCCAGAGCTTTGTGTTCGCAGTCAGATTCACGTTATGTTTACCTATATATTGATTTCGCATGATTCTTGCAAATATTATTATTTGAAAGAATAACATCCGTACTCATTTTTACAAGGACCTTTACAAAATTGGTAGTACTTAACTACTGCGACTACGACTGCAACTACCACTTACGATTGCACTTGCGACTACGACTTTGACTGTGTTGTGATCATTGCGACACCAAGTATCTGCGTATTGCAACTGCGACTACCTACCGATGTACCTAACCTAACTTAATAATTTTATACTACCTAGGTATGTCAGATACTTACAGGTACCTACTTACTTCATTGCGAATAAATAACAAATCACACTATGATACTATATAGATAGAAGGTACACAATCCTGGTATCCTATAATCTGTGTACATTAGTAGGTAGGTAGTATACGAGTATACTAGTAAAACACAAAGCACCGTTAAATATTTTTTATATATTTATAAATATTTGACAAACTTTGTAAAGGGGTATGCAGTAGTATTGGATTTTTGGTCTACATGATCATATACATCGGAATCCAGTTGAACTGGCCCCATTGCGGCAGTAGGGTTGTCGCTTCCAAGGTCAGGAGACAAGTTCGGGTTGGTCCCGCTTGGCTTGGAAAGCATGACGCCGCTGAGGCCCATGTCCATACAGTCAAAATGGAGCACCTGAAAATATTAAGATTAGTCATTTACACTGATGAGATACGATGAAATACGGAAATATACAGCCACTCTGCAGTGCAGTGAGCACGTCTTCGTGCGACTAATTTAATACAAAACTGCCGGATACCTATCTCGCAAACATTCTCCAACATAGAATCCAACATCCGAAAAGGCAAGTAGGTAGGTATAAGGAAGGTCCTATCAAACACCGCGTGGTGCAGTGCAGCTGTAATATTCTTCAAAAGTTCTGGCGGGTGGTGCAATAATTGACGGCACGTTTGGCGTAGTGGCTGACCAATCGGACTGCTGCGCTTGGTGTCGAAGGTTCGATTCCCGCCCGGCACAAATAATTGTGCGATCCACAAATATTTATTTCTGGTCTGGGTGTGAGTGACGTGTATGTGACATTATTATGTCTACTTATAAGTGGTACCCACGATACAGGAGCAGTCATAGTGTGCGGCTACGTTTAAAAAAACAAACAAACAATAATAATTGATGTAAAGTGACTTACCAACACAGGAGCCATATCTATCCTCGTATCCATATCCATGCAGACGTGCAACTTCTGGTCAACCACGTTGATGTCGAACAGCCTCACACACATGTCTACGAGGCCCGGGGGCAGGTACGGCACGGGGATCGGCACGCAGAACGGAGGAGGGTTCCGGGCTGAGTAATCATAGTAAAGAAATTAGAAATAGGTAGAACCACAGGTTAAATTATTAGCATTATTGTGGTCACTAAAAATCGCTCGCATGAGTGGACAGCGGAAATAATATAAAAAAAATTAATGACTTTCGCTTAGTAGGTATAATTTTTAATTACCTGAGTAACTGTTTCTAAATACAGTATCGTTATTCATTTTCACTTCCAAATCTAGCATCGATTCCATTGGTTCGTAAGTCAGTATCGCGCAAGCTGCAAAAGAAAATAATTCGATACTTATATAGGTAGGTACTACTAGGTACCTACCTAATTGTTAGTAAGTATACCTACTTAAAATTAGGTAGGTATAGGTCGTAACGGGTGTCATTATTTTGTAATTACCTACGCGTTATATTTTAGATATAGGTAAGTATAGCTATTTAGGCATTAGGTAGGTAATTATACCTACTTAATTAATCATAGTATTACCTACAGTTTCATTTTTCTAAAGTTAGTAGGTGCGGGAGGTAATTATGTATTGCTATGTACTTCTCCTGTCAAAATTAAAGGTTTCAATGCGAATGCCGGTGCAACATCTGCATTGTAGACCATCGCAGTTGCATCTCCCTCCAGTAAAAGGTAACCTTAGAAGCCATCCCGGCTTGTACCAGGGGCGCGGCATCATTTTTCTTATTGTCTGGAAGTAGGTAAGAAAAACATGTTACACTTAAAGATGACCGATGAATATTAATGAAGTTTTAATTGATTATAAGTGTGGGTAACATTTCACACCAGACAGACTACAAATTGATTTGATTGTTCCTTCTAAAAATAAAACAGCTTGACTTCGTAGATTCATGTATTGATATCAAGCCACCCTGAGATTTGCCATTTATAATAAAATAAAATTATCCAAATCAGTTCAGTCTCCATGGCGTCTTATTGCGATCTTAATTGAGGACCTAAACAGTTTTTTTTCTCTTCAAATAATAGAATACATGGCTTTCGATATCATTTGGGTAGACGTCAATCCCTTTAGATTTAAATCAAATCAAGAGTCAAGATGTCACAACAAGAAGTAAGGCCTACGAATAAGTAGTAAAACAATTCTGTTTAGGTCCTTCAATAGAATCGCAGTATGACGATTGACGACGTAATGGGAAGCCCCAATAATTAAAAATAAAAGTTCCTCCTTTCCTCCTCTATAATAATTGACCTACCTCATTAGTCTCCAAGTCGTAATAAATAGATAACTCTGATACATCTACTCCGTTATCGGAACCCTTTGATTTGAAAAATGTTCTTTCATGTTTTGTCCAACCTGAAATAAATTAAATAATAATTATTTACACCAAAATAGTTTTTTAATCTACTGCGGCCAAAAATTACTCTGTGGATCTCTTTTAACTAGTGTTAGGGAGCAGGTGCATTATCCGTGTGCATTTCATCAATACTGACCACAAAAAAGATTTTCGTTGTTTTGTAAGTAAAAATTACCAAAAAAAAATTGTTTATCGGTAGAGATAACATTACGTTACATTACATGGATTAACATTACCAACGTAGGCTGGGTATAGGACTAAGCAGTAATTTCAATGATCACTTACCGGCACATAAAGTAACACACCACACAACAAAAAACAAAACTACCGCTGTTGTTTTCGTTTTCATTTTAACGAAAGTTCATTAAACCTAGTAGTTTATTTAGTCTGCTACCAGCTCTAGGGACACTATTCAAATGACACCAAACCTACGTCAATGTTAACAATGGAATCGGATAAGCTGTGGTCAGACAATTTGTATGCAATGGCATGCGTACGCGCAACTGTCTTGTGGGACTTTCTAGAGAAACTCCTGCACGGATCGCCGATACACCACCCACTACTGTCCGTTTGTAATGATCAATGCTGATTTCGCGGAATTTCAGCAATCGTCATATTCCAGAGAAGGAAAAACTGTTTGAATAAATAACAATCTTTTATTAAGTTCTAAATAACACAAGATTTACATCAACACGAAACGTAAACTATAAGTACCTAGGTACCTAATTACTCGTGACAAGAAAACACTAAGGTACACTATTGAAGTATTAAAACATGGACAAGTTGCAGAAAAAACTAGTCTTCTATAGAATATCATTTCGTGACCCAATAACAAACAGACAAAATATTCTTCAATGTTGATTAGTTTATATAATTATTATAGGTAGCCAAAGATTTGGTTACAATAGGGTTTTAATCTGAATGCCGTAATTGCGTTGGACCACAGATTGGTAGTTCAGTGCAATCGGTTAGTGAATCATCGATCCTCATCATCATCATCATCATCATCGTCGTCATCAGCAAACAGATCTCCCAACAGGGATCTCACGACATTTTCGTCGTAATCATCAATGTCTTCATCTCCTGAATTGATGACAGCGTCAACACCTCCTTGCGGATTCGGCACTGGAAGACCGCCACCTTCGTCTGGACCCACCATGGTCACTCCATTTGCTCCCATCCTGTTGTAAAATATTGTTTTGTTCATATTTATTGGCACTTGTCTTTTTATGATCAGTTCCAATGAAATTGTAATCGAAAGATCACGTAGGTAGTCAATTTGGACCAATCGAAGTTTGTAGGATGTATGTTGGTTATACTCGTATTAATATGATTTTGGGGTTTGGTATTAAATCAACCGGGTCAAGAAAGTGAGTTAGGTACAAGTAAAATTTCATCGAATTAAAAAAACGCTTTTATTTTTATATGTATAGGAATAAGTAATAGTAGGTAGGTACTTACCTACCTTTCAAAACTTATTTCGTTTAGTTTAATGCCTCGTAGTTTTTCAGTTACAAATCAAAATGTGAACGAAATTGGTAGGTGCATCGCGAGGTAGGTAAGTACGAGGCAAACAACTAGTCACCATCTGGAAAAGCACTAACCTTAAACAGTCAAATGCGAAGTTGAAGAGTTCATATTGCCCCCATTGTCCTGTCATTGCCAGACAAAAGTGAAAGTTTCGTCCCGGGAAGAACACGTTGTAAAATTTCGCACACACTTTCAAATTGGACAGCCTCGGAGGGCTTATGCATATTGGCCTCGGATTCTTTCCTAAAAACAAAAACGTCAGGCGTCAGAACTTTCTTCTGTTTTAGACCACCGAATGACTGAAGTTAAAATACGAACAATGAGACGGTATTCTGTAAAAAATCTTTAACTCTAATTTTTAGTTTCTCTTTTTACAAAGCGTAAAAAATGCATACCTGACATAGAGTTCTCGTAAAGAATCCTGTTGTTCAAAGACATCGCTACATCAAAGGCGAAGTCCCCTGGATGATACGTGACTTTCATGCACGCTTTTTGCCTCAGCAAGTCCATAATATAGCCAGTGCAACATTTACACACTCCCATGTTGCAAGAACATCTTCTAGAATTCGACGTGGAACTCGAATTGGTCCCGTTTTGGACAACATTCTGTCTTGCTCGTGCAAATTCTGATATAGATAAAGTCTTCTTCAATCGAACCAAATTCAACAAAAAACTGTCTGGCACTTCGACATCTTCCACGTAATTCGATAGTTGCGTTCTATTTGCTTGTACGTCGAACTTGTCTATAAAACGAAGCCGGTAGTTAGTTAGTTTTTTTAGCAAATTACTTTTATAATGACCATAATTTAAGGGGGTTTTAGAGCTTACCTCCACCGATGCCTTGTAAATATAGTGAAGCTACAAAATACGCCACTATAAACACCATTTTAAAGGTGAATGTCACACGGTGCGCGTGCGCCTGTCGTCTGAATAAAGCCGTCCAATTCGCATGCACAGAACCGAACCGGTTCAGTGACGACAGGAAATGTGTTCTCTTGACTCAATTGAGGAACCACTTTCACGCGAACTCAGGTGCAGATTTTACGCATCCGTCTTTATACGTTCATTAACAAAGCTTGCTCTGTTCATAAACTTTTATTTTCTGTGTTATAGTTTAATTAAATACATGTCAATTGTACAATAAATTATGGCTACAATAAATATATCACTTGTTGGTAATTTAATTACTAGAATCACAGCTAATCGATACTCCTGCCATCTAATAAGTCCCCTAATGCATCGCCAATGCCATCGAATGGTCCGTCATCATCGCCACCTCCTTCACCGAAAAGTCCACCGCCATCCCCGCCAAAGATTCCACCGCTGTCACCACCTCCTAGAATTGCTCCTTCAGATCCTCCTCCAAATATACCCTCGCCTCCCCCTAGAACTGCTTCTGCTGCGTTCGCAATAAAACCACCTTCTTCTTCCTCGGCGTTGCCAAAAAGATTTACCGGTTTTGGGCCTGATGATATAGGTTTCTTTGGTTTTTGGCCTGTCTTGACGCCAGATGCGCCCAAACTAAAAATAAAACAAAATAATATAAGTTATGTAATAACGCAACGTCAAGGTACCTATCTTAAAATTATATATCTACTTTGATATTATAGTGCGTCTGCGAATTAGACCTAATCTTGGCTATTCAATATGAAGTCAGTCATGTAGTAAGTATTCCTATTTCTGATGGCTTTATAATAGCCTAGTAGGCGGACGTCCGCCTGCCAAAAGGAAGGTTGCGAATTCAAATCCAATTGCAGGCCCATACTGCATGTGTTTATATATAAATATATATTATGTATAGGTCCGTAATTATCACTCACTTTACGGTAACAGAAAATATCGTAAAGAAATCCACATGCCTGGGAATTATTTCGGAGGCAAGTATCCACTATACGGATCGCCCCCGAGGTGCGTTACGGCCTAATCCTACTCACAGAAGTGAGAGGAGACCCACACATGCTCAGCAGTAGACGGATAGGGTTTGATGATGATGAAGCAAGTAACAAATTTTTACTTATTATTATTATTTGAAACATTACTAATATTTGTACCTACCTGAAACATTTGAATGATGCTGAATACACCTGAAACCCCCCTATATCAGCATTAATATCCAAACAGGCATGTGCGTTCCTATTCCTGATTCTGATATTTGAAATCTCGGCACAAACTCTGACAAACGGTGCTCTTCTCGGATTAAAACAAATAGGCGGTGGATCACTGGCTGAAATTTAAATTTGTAATGAAAAATAGATCAATTTGTGGTTAAAGTAACTGAAACAGAAACATTTCTGAACGATATTTATGGCGTTAGGTACCTGAAACTCTTCTTCGAACAACTGTATTATTGTTAACGTTCAACCTAACGTCAAATATGAAATCTTCGGGATCGAACGTCATATTTCCACACGCTTTCATTCTAAATCTCTCCAAGATTGCGCCAGTGCAGCATCCACACTGTCCGTCTAAGCACGAGCAAGGAAACCTTATCACTTGTCCTGGAACATCCTGCTGGGGATCCTGCAGAACCTCATCTTGCACCAGTGGAGCTTCAGTTGTAGCAACAATCGCAGGTGTGTTTACAATTTCATCTTGCACTGGATTCACAATTTCATCTTGCACTGGATTCACAATTTCATCTTGCACTGGATTCACAACCTCGTTCTGATCTGGACCTGGACTGTCAACTAAAGTTGCATCAACTGATACGTTGTCAACAACTTCTTCTTCGGCATCTTCAATCTCTTCGTCCACTTCATTCTCTTCCGCTCCGTGGATGTGGATAGGTACCACGATTGTAACTGGAGACTTAAGAATAGGTGGCGTCGGGCGTAAAGCTTGTTTCCAGACTACGTGTGGCACTTTAAATTTTACAACGTCGTATTCGCTTCCAACTGAAGATTCGGCTTCCGCTGTTAAGAAAACGTTTCGATTGTTAAACTTGCTTGTCTACTTTCTATTTAACATAAATTATAATATTAAAACTCACCTAAAACTGTACATTTCCGGATAATAAATGCGTACACTAGGAACAATAAATAGACTTTAACCGTAGAGTTCATTTTCTGCATCAATAAATACAATGAAGGAGAGTGCTAGCGCGTCCAGTACAAAACGTAACTGGCCACTTAGAGAGTATTTAACCGGTCTCTCACTAAATGTTTATTTAAACATACAGCCATTGACAAGGAACAAGTTTAAAATTTTAATGCGAGACGAGAGAAAGTCGTCAGCTAATCGATAGTATGACTGCCCACTTTCGACTGAGGATGCGTGGCCTGCATCCATTTATCATGATAATGGTATTGTATTGAGCAATCAGAATTACTCAACATTGGATATTGTATACGGTGCCATAAAACTTTTTCTTACATCATAGTTTTCCTAATTGAAACAATTCCATGTGCCAAAAAACATTCGAAATTACCGAATTCAAAATCTGTGAGTAAGTTAGGGTAATGAAAGTTTCCTAATCAACTTCAAATAATGATGTAAGTAAGATTTGTGTTTATGTTTGTGCGTACATTCTTCTGAACAGTTAGTTACTCACCGTTTCCCAAAATAGGTTTTTATATTCATCTAAAAATTCAACTCCATGAATAAGTATGTTGACTATCTGGTTCAATTGCTTTTATAATGCGGATGTAAAAAAATATATTATGCTCGTTTCTTTACCGATAATACTTCACGTATTGCTGAGTTATAGTCTTATTATATATTAAAAAAAAAACTTGTGTACAAGCTGTTAGCGATCATTGCGCTATGAAAAATGTTAGTGTCTCGTGCGTACTGACTTTTGTTCATATAAATTTAATTATCCAATAAATAATCTATTATCTTCAAGTAAATGTAATAAAGAAATACTTTAGTGTTATGGTATACTCGTAGTTTTATTTGGTTATCCTTTTGGTTTTAAGGTTATAAAAAGCTTAAAATAACGCCGAGAAAGGCCAATGTACTCGTATATAAAGAAATTAAACAACTGCCTTAATCTGAAGAATTTTTAATAATAACGTTCAGTCATGCACGATAAAATAACCACTTACATAAAGACTATTTACACACCTACAGATCAAAGACATAAATTAATTAGAAAGAGAAATAAATATTACAAATCTACTTAAGAACTATACATCGTATCAACGTCATGCTTGCGACCATTCACCACGCATCATTTTATTCTGTCGTCTTCTGTTTTTCTTGTTTTTATTCCCCTTATTGTTTCTTGCCAGCAGAAGAGCCTCTCCCATAGTATCTACAACCTCATGATAATCACTATAGTCAGGCTCTTTTTCTTCGGTGTGCCGGTTCTGTCTCTTTTTAGCTCCGAATATTCCTAATTGGTCTCCAATAGTTTCTCCAATATGAGTCAAATCGAGAATATCGAGATCTTCTAACTGGAATTCATCCTTATCCTTTTTTTTGGGTAACCTAAGCCCTTCGTAAGACCCACCGCGGATTGTTCCATAGTAGCCACGACTCTCTTCCGCATGAATTGTATCTTTACCAGAATTAGTTTCCTCAAAAGAATCAAGAGACGGCACTATCTGCACCATGTCATCATCGACGTCGTTATCTAATACTGTTGGTGTTTGAGGAGTTATCATCACTAACTTTTCATATGCCATTTCTTTTTCGACTTTACTTGAACCTTTAGCATCATCGGTTTTGAGTGGTATTATCGGCATAGATGAAAGTTGACCGGTAATATGTGCTAGAGACATTTCTAAGCCAGGGTCTTCGAAGTTAGTTACGCTTTTTGCCGTGGTAGATGGAAATCTATGAGCGACAATCGGTTCAAATGTATCGTCACCTGCTGGAGTTATCTGATTCTCTTTTTCAGGTTCAATTTTAGCAGTAACTGGGTTCAGTATCGGAGTAGCAGCTGTGGTGGATAAAGTTGAGAAAATGGAAGAAGAAATTTCTTCAACACTAGTTGCTGGTGTCTTGGTAGTTTGGGGCCTTCGCGTTGTTCGCCTGCCTGGACGTATCCTCACCGTGGTAGATCTAGTAGTACGACGCGTGGTAACTCTAATAGGTCTGGTTGTAGTGGTTCTTGTATTGGGTCTTCTAGCAGGCCTACGAGTAGGTCTGGGACGTCTTGTAGTTGTAGTTGAAGGCGCTTGTTTTTTCTTAATTTTGTTCGGTTTCTTGCTGCCTGACGAACCAAACAGGTCTCCTAATAAGTCTTCTCCCAAAAGACTGAATCCTGTATAGTCCGCACCATCTACGTCATTTACGGCGCTGAGCTCACCTGAAATATATAAAAAATGAATATAATAACAATGAGTAAATGGATTGACAATGTCAATATTGGGCCAAATAATATTTTTCCTTCTTTTTGAAATACAATTTAGTTTTGAACTTACTTTCTTCGTCGTCATCGTCGTCATCATCGTCGTCCGCGTCGAGGCCGTAATCCTCGTCGTCGTCGTCATCGTCATCATCATCATCGTCTCCACCCTTTTCATCAGGTATCAACGGCAACGGATCGGCGGGCTCTGAGGTCACTCCTCTCGACCCGAACTTGAAGCAGGACACTCTTACTGCGGCCTCTACTGTACTCTTTGATTGGAGCTCTAAGCCGAGACATGCTCGAAAATCTTCGCCAGTTCTTGCAATGTTGTACACTCGTCCGCAAAATTTTGATATACCACCGGGCAATGGCATACACACTGGACTAGGTTTTTTACCTGGAAAAAGATTGTTCATTTGGTTAAGACAGACTTAATTATAGGACTCTACCCGTGTTCACTAGCATACAAAATAAAAAAGCAAATTTCTTAGTAGAATTTGAACTTGCAAACTCTATGCTATAACTGATATGAGCCTACCAGCTAGATCTATGCACTATGTTGGCCGTCAAACGAATACAACAAACAAATATAAAGAAGCACACAGTCAATCGCGGCTTTCTTAGTGACTCACATACTTCAGTTCTAAGTAAAAGTTGCAAAAGAAAATAAAAACTTACTCGAAAGAGTCCGGTTCGTGATGACCTTCTTTCCGAAGCTGAGAGACACCGCCATCTTGTCCCCGGTCAGGTATGTTAGTCTTGCGCATCCTGGAAGAAAGTTGGCTATCAGTAAGTAAACCGCTAACGCCGATGGAGTATTTTGGCAAAAAACTAGTGACACCTAGGCCTACTGGCATTGCGCTGCAAGAAATCATTCCACCTGGGCTCCAAGTGTTTATACTGCCGTTATCTGTATAAAGTACAGTAGATGGAGTGTATGGACCGCTGTTTGCCCATTTTTCTTGGCTACTTTTTCTGAGCTCAAGGTATACAATCTCAATAAAAAGTTATATATATGCTTATCAAAATAGACATATAAAATAGTTATACATATATGCTCATAAAGTTATATATAATGCTTTCTTCGTCTCAATAAAATGTTATAATATATAATATGTCATTGTCTATCTAATCTTTCTATATAAGTAAATAAATAACTAGCTAACAAACAACACACACATATGTTTCTATATAGCTATTATTATTGTCTACAAAAAGCCATGAAATATTTACCTGGACCGTTCAAATTCACCAATGGAAGAGCGAAATCTCTACAGCAGTTGCAGTAGGTATCGGCGCATTTGCAGTATTTATTGATACTATTATCCTCAATAGGACCAACATCTGTTTCGGTATCTTTTTGTAGGCCTTTATTGTTATTCTTTCGGTTCTCTGCAACAAACATAAATGCATTTAATGTATTCGATAACGTAAACAACTAGCGTATTTTGCTAAGGTTTTAATTTTGAACCAGTAATTGGTAATTCACAGATTTTACAGAAGTTCTACGAAATGTTAGTTAATAGATTCGGATAGAATTGTGTAGATTCGTGTGTATCGCTCGTAATAACTCAGCAGTGGTCACGTCATTGTTTTTAAATACTTTCACAAAATCGTATGGTTATTATGTCATGTTATGCAGCTACTTCTAAAGTGCTAAACATGCAAGCTATACAATGATATCGTTTGTTTTCGTAATACAAATATTTCTACATTGCTGTAAGTACTAGTTAAAGGTCAAGATTTATGTATGTGCTCGTAAGGCATTATGTATATTTGCTTATATTATTTATTTTGATAGTAATTTACTTACTGATACTCTTGGAGGCCGCAAAAGCCAAGAGCACGAAGATTAAAAGAAGCTCAAATACCAGGGAGAGCTTCATTTTGAAGTCTGACTCCCTGCCTGCAAGGAAAACATGGATATTGGATATTAAATTACAACTAAGTCTTACAAATAAAACATAATTACTTATATACGAGCTTAATCACTAGCGTCAACAGGCGATGCACTTTCATATTACTATGAAAATGAGAACTTGCCTGAACAGCCAAAAAACGTATAGGTTTTTTTTTCTACGCAATAATGGTAACGTAAAAATAGAATAAGTAAAATAGAATTTATGATTCCGTTAATATTTACATATTGGAAATAAAATGCTTCAGCAATTAGAACGAGTCTTCTCTTTAGCCTAAGAAAAGACTTCAACGCGCTACTTTGTTTTTGTTACAAATTAGTCATTGTAACTATTTTCTAACAATACCTACATATTATTATTATAATATTATGTTTCACAATTTCATAAGACGCATGATAATTATGATTACCAGTAGGTAGCTACAATAAAAAAAAACAAATAACATACCTTTACGTAAAAATCGCTTATATAAACTTTGTAATTAACACTCCAAAAACAATGTTGCTGAAGTCACACCTCCCCGAAGGTTCACGATAACTAACAACAATTATTGAATTAAAAACGGACAGCCCTAAAACGCAGACGACACCAACGTATAACCAATACTGGGTTCGAATAGCCGCCTCGACTCCCGCCAAGAGAAAAGTTCTCTGACGCACACGCTGAGAAAGGAAAACTGTCGATCCCACCTCTCTTTCACTCATCAGGTAACCGTGAAGGACAGGTTAAAGCAAAAGACTCAGTCGGCCGCCTATGTAGAATTCAGTGTCACATTGAGTATGCGCATAGCTAATGTGGACGGCTGAATCGTAGACCGAATTGTATGCAAAGAAATTACATGATTAACCTCTTATCGCTTTAAAGTGATTTCCTTTCACCAAATTCTTATTGCAAAGGTCCTATAAGACTGATGACTTCCGTTGACTTTCAACATTTTATTAACGATCCATATTAAGTACCAAGAATAATTAGGTTTTATTAAAATAATTAGTGATCAGTATTACTTTTTCATCAATAGCTTCGTAACAATATCAACTGGTGAAATCAGGAACTGCGCCTCCTATCATTAATTTTCGTATGCGGCTATCAAAGTGTAATAACTGAATAAATCCATAACAAAAATGAATAAAAAGTGAAATGTTCTTCAATAATAATCTATCGTGTGAGCCGCACGCGGATAGCGAGTTACGAAGTTTTATATAAAGTTACAAAGAATGTGCTAAATAGAGTTATTCATAGATAGAGGTAAGGAAATCGTACCTAACGTTAGGCAATAATTATTATTTCTGACTCGAGGAATATTCTAGAGTCAATAAAAGCAGTGCAATGATCTCGGATATGGTTATATTAGCTCGAATTGGTCTAAATAAAATAAAATTATAAGTGTTACTGGCAGTGGCGAAGAATCATTTCAAGATGTTAATAATTTTAAATGCCTTTCTTAGATTTTATATCTGTGTTATACACGTAATAGGTATTGAAGTATATGAGAATTTAAGATTATGTAATGTATTACCTAGGATATGGTTTATAGGTATCCTATGAACTATTAATTGCGGCTACCTTGGTTAACTAATATAAATTGCAAAAAAGGAAATTACAGCTTGCATATTTTGGATCGTGAGCACGCTCCTCAAAGCTACCCTAATCACTGCTCAGTCTGTAACTTTTTTTAAAAGCACGAGACCAATTCACACTATCTTGACCAAAACCGGGTCCGCCGATAAGCACCCAAAGCCCAAACAACTACTTAGGCCCTGGTTACTTTCTACAGGAGAAAGTGGTCGTGTCGCCTATGTTACTACATTCATGTCAGTTTGTTTGTCTGTTCGAAACGCTTCACACTCCAATCGGTAATCGTGGCCACTAAAATAGTTTGGCAGACAGGTTTAGATTATGAAATCGTCTGCCAATGAATACGGCAAACAAAAACAATGTAGAAAAAGTTACGGATGCTTCCGTGATACTTGTACGCCTGAAATAAGTTTATCGTGTGTATAATAAAAGGCATTCTATGCTGCTGATACAAACTGAAGTAGGTAACGTCTTCAATTAAAACTTTTTTGCCAATTTTTTTTTTATCTAATAACCCAGTACTATTGGGGAACGTTCCCAAATCGAATACGTTTACCACAAGTTTAACATTGCGATGCGTATCGCGCCCCGGCGGCGGTCCAAACTTAGAATTTAATTTGTAATGAGAATCAGCCAATAAAAAAAGCTGCCTGGACTATCACAATAATAAAGATACAGAACACTTCAGAACAGTGTTCCTAGGAGACTGACCCTAACTGACCTTTTCAACATTTGCATTCATACATGTAGAAAAAATAGAAGGAAAATAGTAGGCTAACTTGAATAAGGTAAACACTTAATTAGGTGCTTGAATAAATCAATTAGCAGCATCCCTGCTCGCACAGTCTTCGGATGTAGACAGTACAACGACCTCTATGTAGGGCAGTGGTGCACTGCACTTGCCTGCATGCGCAACAGGCATGCAGTCGGACGGCATAGATGGACTTTCTCGGCAGCCATTTTGATTTTTAATATAATTTCCAATGACCAAAATTAAATGTAATGAACAAAAAAATTAAAAGGAACGTCCGGATTGCACAAGAACTATTATAATCGCAGCACTATGATGTAGGTACTACATAGCCACAATACTATCTATCTACATTTACAAAATATAGTAAGAAGGTATTCATGAAATATTATTATGGTGGTACGTATAGGTACATACAGAGTGTATGTCTTTTAAAAAATGCTACTTTTTAATGTATTACATACTTTATATTTACATACTCAACCTGTATGATACATACTGTATAATTATTACCTACCTATACTTATAACTGGTGCTCTGTTCAAGGTAAGGGATGAGATTGCCCACATCTACATAACACGTTACATCAGTCATTCACATAATATATTATGAATAATCATCGACTCTACCTCATTTAGAATTCTGTAAACTGTGCAACACCAATAAAATTAATTACATTCAAACGGTTTTGATTAGTTGCTTATATTCATACGAAGTAATACAATATATAACATGACTGGTTTATACATAATTACAATATTTAGAGTGATTGGTGTTTTAAAACTGCGTCTGTAACTATTTATTGGATGCACAAGGCTTTTTTACAACTTACTCAATCAAAATAAAATATAGATCATAATATGAGCTATGAAGAACTCTTACGCAGTTATGAGTATCAGATGGTAGCATTACGTTACGTATCATTAAAATTTGTGTCAATAAGAAGCAGAGCATGACAAAGATGATAAAAAGTGCACAGGTATCTTTAGAATCTAATTCTAGAAAATTTCATTCGCAAAAAGCTTTTCGAAGTTTTGTGGCGCCAATTTTAAAAGTATTTTTAAGAATTTCACTACATATATTGTAGGTACAATATTTAACATGAACAGAAAGAATAATCTCGTTTCATAAATAAATCCTATATAAACTTACTTACCTAAATGTCAACTTTCAATGCAACCCCTTTTATACAGCCTCTAAAACTATTATATTATACCTATTATAACTATTATGGGTAAGATTTCATGGTCATCAATGATAAATTATTTCATGATAATAAGTCATCAATTTCAATATTAATAAAATTAAAAAAAAATACAACATTTCATGATTTGAATTAAATTCCCAAAACAACTTATAGATAACTAGGTATTGCACTAACGAGTACCTATATAATAACGAAAATGCTCTATCTGTCAATTTCAAGTGATAGCCTATAAAAGGGCATACCTAGACCTACTTTAGAAACACGATAAAAACAATAATGATCAGCAAAGGCCTCGCACTTGAAAAGTCCGTGGCTTTCTCAATGCATCTCACCGATGCATATCATTTATTATTATAGCTACTGCGTTATGCTTTATTTAAATTTCACCTTCTATTGTGAGCGAGGTGAAACGGAGACAGCGAGATCTGAGGAAAGGAGCAGTGTGGGCTGAGCGGCGCGGCGGCCACGGTCGCCTCTTTCGAACATACCCGTCTATCTCCTTAATAAATTGCGCGAGAATTTAAAATTCATAAATCGAATTGTTTGATTTTAATTGCTTCGGAACACTCGACAGGTCGACATGTCGGTCAAACTGACGCTTCCGCTGGCCGTTGCGGTGGTGGCAGTTGGTTACTGCGCAAACATTTTCGGTGAGTACAAAGTTATATGAGTAGGTACTTAGTTAGTAATCGAGTACCTACCTACCTAAGTAGAGAGTGCATATCCAATACAATGAGCATAGTGGAGCGCAGAGATAGAATACAGTTTAGGATGGGACTTGCTTACTAAAATACGTTATTAATTTCACCTTTTATTAATGTGCCAGAAAGGTAATTTTCTTCGTTTATTTGTTGTCTTATTCAGTTATTTTATAATTCTACATTACGTTGAGTTTGTGTAAATAGAAAGATAATTTAGAAAAAGTTTTATTTTTATTTTGCGTAAATACTAATTCTAAAAAAAAAACTAGGATAAGGTAGGTAGACTAATAAGTAATCTTTCTGAATACTACAAGTATTCAAAGACCTTAATATTAAATATGTAGTTTCGATCCTCTCCATCCAAAGGCCGGCAGGGAAAGATTGCTTTTGAGTGAATACTTACCGCCAAAAAACCTGTTTCACATGTCTTAGAGCGCAACAAAGAGTTGTTATCTAATCTTATAAAAGGCCCTACAATATATTACGTTACTCAACATCTCTTGGCACTTACATAACAACAGAGAATGGACAAAGAACTCTGCAACGTGAACCGTGACTGACAGACACAAATCGCGCACGCACCAGTGAAAGTAGAAAATGCACGTCGCCGCGAAAGCGTGCGCAATATTTGGATAAGCAAAAAACAATAGGAACTTGTCATAAGAATGGAGGAGTAATTCGAGTAGACGTTGAAATATGGTATTATACGGAAATCGGACTTTATTAAAAACTTAATTAACCGTGACCATTTTTAAACAGAGCACTTATATCATAATTTTGAAATAAATATAGCAATTTGATTATTTTACATACATTTGTATACATTTTTCTGCGTATATGACGTACAGCGTATAATCCATAGTGTTCAGCATCATCACTTACAAAACACAACTGATCATTGCTGATATTAGAATATATTTGTCTAAATGCTAAATTGTACATCACCAAATAAAAAATTAAACACACAACGTATTTACAAAGACTAAATCAAACTCTTCATAATAAGTTACACAGGCGGACTTATCGCTACACGCAATCTCTTCCAGACCACCTTTGCTGAGCACGCTCGCCTCATCATCATCATCATTTTATGTCACTAACGATACTTCACGCAATCTACCAGCCAGTGTTATTTTTTGGTTCTCGGTACAGATTACTTCGACTTCGACGATGGCAAAAAGCTGATAGAGGTTCCGGAACGGCGAGCTGACCAACCTAACCGGAACTGCATGTGCAAGGGTCCCGCGTGCGTCTGCTGCGTCGACTTCAATATCACAATCGTTGATCTAGGAGGACCAGGTAACTCGTTTTCCTAGAAAATGTATCCAAACAAGCTTTGTTACAGTAGAGCAAGCTGATCAAAACATTATCAATCTATTGGCAGTAATTGAGGCAGCAAGGTTCGATCAAAATATAAATCTATTCATACATAGAAACTACCATAATTTACTAATATTATAATTTTCCCCTTCTACTCTGGAAATAATACAGCTTCGCATTCCAGAATCAGAAGTTCATTGATTATATTAATGCTAGTATGCTGCGTTTATTTCAAGCTAACTGAGACTCGTGTACCTACCTATGCTACCTATATTGCAGAAGAATAGCGACTAAATTTACCTAAGTTATACTAGTCAAATATCCCACACTGTCTGAAATTCATACACGCCCGAAGCAAATTACGTGCCTAGTATTTTATTTTATGCAATTATTTATTAATTTTCAGGATGTGTTCACATGAAGTACGTATCGCCAGAGGACGGTTTCTCGGTGAAAGTATCCTATGGAAAGAACCTTATTCACAATTCGAAAATACAAGGTAAACACTACTTTAGTTTTTAATTTATCTATTTATCAAAGTGAAGTTATCCTAAATAGATTTCTGCATCTTTAAAAAAATATTTGGATAATAGAAAGGTTTCTCCACGTTCAGTTTTAAATTTACATTGACACCTGCAGCTAATAACCTAAAGTAAATACAGCGTGAATTTCTCCAGCTATGTAGGTACACACATTTCACAATGTATTTTATGGGCCGGAGCCTATCGAAGAGAAACTCAATAAGGCAAACTGCATTTCTAAAGAAAGTTGTCCGGCGATAGTTATAATGGGTGCAAGCAATCTTGTAGGCATATTTTGCATCTAGCGGTTTCTCCAACGAAAGCTATATTACGTGACATAGACATAATTCGGCTGTTGATGAAAGTATGTATAGGATTTTGATTCTCAACGCAAGTTATTATCTTTGGTAGACAGAGTTTGACGACTTGTTTAACGTAAGTGGTTACCATCGTTTCTTATGGACCACAGTAATTTGAGTTTGATTCGTTTTAATTTAGGTTAAGATGTGAATCTTAAATGCAAAGTGCGCGGCGCACACAACCGCAAGATACAGACCCCGTTCCATCAGCTGTTAGCTGTTAGCCTGTTACAAACGATTTCAAACTCGCTGATACAGTTTACGTACGAATATGTCATTATAAAAACCTGCTTGTTCGTAATAGTTCTACAGCTTTTCGCAAAGCAGGTAGGTACTAAAGACATCGTTGTCCTTCAATAGTATTAAGTACATACAATTTCTCGTCATTCCAGGAACAAACCCACCACCCATATGCCTGGAAGTCTTCGGCCGCTTCGCCCAAGTTTGTGCCAAGTTCCACGACTTAGCACCAACGGCTGACGGTCTACGAGGGTGTCTTGAACTCCAGCCGAAATTGTTGGGGGAGACCCAGCTGGAATTCCCCATCGGATGCTTTAAGTCCACCGCTGGGGGTATGGAAATGGAAGATCCGCCAGCCGAGCCTGAAACGTAAGTATTTTCTAAGGTTTATTTTAAAATACTACATAACATTTGGGCCGTACGCACTTGGTTAAATTAGTACCTAAGCATACAAGGCACCCAAGGATAATAAACGTTAGAAATCTAAACGTCCACCTTTTTAGAGAATAAAATCAGAGAACAGCAACGGTTACTGCAGTACATCGTATGGATTGGATCTTTATAGTAATTTAAACTTTATATTTCAGAACCACAGAAGAAGATACAGAAGAAAGCAGTTCTGAAGATGATAAAGATACCTTCGACGCCGAGAGTTTCCTACTCGGAGTCTACAAGACAGCTGAACAAGGAGTGGCATTCCTCAGTAGCCTTCTAGATATACCTAGGAATACCACTCAGGCCCCCCCAACTGCCCCAAAGCCCCAAGAATCAGTTGAAACTTCTCAAAGAAGTCCTAAAAGTTTAAAACACCCAAACCAACTGTGATAGCGTTTACTATTAGCCCACTTTGTATGCAATACTTTCCACTTTGCTTGAAGTTCAGAACATAATAAAAAAAAGACTGAAATTACCTTAAAATTAGAAGCTGCTATAGATCCTGCTTAATTTTTAAGATGTTGAGGTAGTACCTAGCATTTAGGTTTTGATAGTAAAGTAATTAAAGGTGAAAAATCCAGTTGCAATAAAACATCAATTTATTCGGCCTTGCAGTGTTTATGAAGCTACGTGTTTATTATTGGAAGTATCGCATTTCAAGCTTAATTCTATTTCTAATATAACAAATAAGTACAAAATGGCATTTCTAGGTTTTAACTTGCCCACGTAAGAAGAGCTCTCTTAGCGCTTGAATAAGGAAACGTCCTATTTATTGCTTTAAATTGTATTTTGCTAGGTTTTAAGTCTTAATTAATAAAATATCGTTTTGACTAAGAGTTCTTTTCATAATCAACGCGTAGGGTGTTTTTTTATCCTTGAGAGAATGGTGGAGCAGCGTTTGTTTCCAAAAGGTAGACGCCAGTGGACCTGAAACCATAAAACCATGACGTATTAGGCAATTGATTGTGAAAACGGAATAACCTGAAGGTATTAATATCGTGAACAGATCTTACCCTATCTTAGGTGTGAGTCCACCCATCTGCAGTCGTCCAGGTAACAAGTCACAGGTATTCAAAACAGCTGCGAAGTAATTCAAGCACTGCCTTCCAGTGAAGCCTCCAGAATTAAGAGACTCGGTTAAGTAGAAATAGCTCCTCGCATGGTCACAAGCGTGGGAGTCGCATCCAGGCATAGAAATACCGCCGTTAGGGTAGAAATCCACCTGGGCCAAGTCACCGAGGTACCCGTTGATTCCGTAATTGGTATGGATCACTTCGGTATAGAGTCCATCGTCAGGGCTAAAACGGTCGACATGGTTAACCCAGCCAATAAGAGCTGGGTCGAGACCTGAAAGAAGAAGCGATAATGTTGATTAGACCGTTGATGAAAAACTGTGATCATGACGAATAGCATATGTGTAATCCATATCTTTCATGCAATAGATTTCATTTTCGTGCTTTTTTCGGTAAGGTCATAGTCTCACCAGTAATATAAGCTACGTTTCCTGTGACGTGCCTGCCAACAATGCCCGCTTGATGACCGCCAAACCCATGGCCTACAATGTGGTACTGGACTCCACTGGACGCCGTCTCTTGATTCAGCCAGTCTATGAACTGGGCCACCGCCTGTCCTGAAGCTATCGTGTTACGAATGACAGTGCGGTAGTTCAGAGAACTGGCACCAGTACTCCAGTCCACGGCGATTACGTTCAAGTCTTCAGCTTCGAGGAACGCTAAGGGAAAAAATGAAGTCAGTTTTGATACAGATAATGTCAAAAGTAATTTGATTGAACATCGTGAAGCATGTTGCCACCACTGTTTTGCCAGCGCTGAGATGTTGAAATACGAGTATATTTTTACCTGGAATAAGTACACTGTTGAAGTCCGCAGTAGCGGAGTCCTGCCATCCATGGATCAACACCACGGTTCTCCTGGTGTTCTTGTAGTTAGTCAGTTCGATAAGTCCAGGAACGTTTATAAGGAGGGGATGGCTCACCGATGGGTTCTCCCTGCGATTAAATTAATATTGTAAGTCAAATTTTTATGATAGATATATCAGCGATTATTTTCGGAAGTTCTTACCTAGTAAACAAGTGGTAGACGTTAGACCGGGTAGGATCATATCTGGCAGACTCGTGCAAGTTGTCCACGGTCAGTGCGAGATCTGCTAAATGGAGGTTTCCTTTGGAATCCTCAGCGTATTGGTAACGAGGGGCATTGCCTAGCTGGTGAATCACAGGACTTGGAAGTGCTAAAGAAGGAAGAAAACATTTGTTAATGGATTTCAATTGTCGTCTTTAATCCATGTTAACATTGAGATTAGATTGCTTCAGCTTCGTGGAGGAGGCGAGTCTATCATGGAGTGTTCATACATTACGGAGTTGAACATCACATCAATAAAAATCACAAGAGACGTTCCCGCCTGATGATAAATGGTGACCGTCTCGTATGAACATCTACAACAGACAAGTTGTAAATCCATGCAGCTCCGAAGAAAGCCGGTAGGTGGCAAAAAAATTAATAATAGAAAATTAAAATTAGCTCTCGGCATATCTATCTAGAAAAATCAACAATTAGGTATTGTACGTTTGCTAATCCGAAGATAGAGTAATCAGTTAAATGTTATCTTTTATAAAAATCAATAATGATAAGCCACTCCTAAGCATCATCCGATTAATTACAAAAAAACAATAAAATATTAACAAATCAGAGATGAATTCAATTATAATCTTTTCATTCGTTTTTTTTCTTATTGTTTCACTAGCGGATTACCAGCTGAATGCTGATATCACTCACTCACTGATGGTGGATCACATGGATATTTGAGATATTTCTGCCCAAATACTGATACAATTTTGTGTGAGCCATCGGCCCGAGTATTATACCTACACAAATATACAATTACGGATGCTGGTAATGATTAGTTTCACTATAACTCAACTTATAGATAGTACACTAAACAAAACATAGCGCGAGGTCAAAGATAAAATAAACAAATAGGTAAAAATACAGAAAAAACGACAAAAAAAAAGAACGATGATTGCCAAACATACCCAAGCTAAAACCTGCGAAGCACAGACAAACAAGAGATGTTATTTTGTACATGGCTATAGGACTAATGTTTCGCGGACATGGGTCTAAACATTTATCAAATCTATTATATTATTACGCAACCTCGATATCATTTTTAAGCCAATTAAACATCACTAATATAATTTGAATAACCTGGCGCAACGTACCATTATTTCCACCTGAAAATCAGTAATATTTATTGAAAATGTACGTTTGATATAACTAGGTCGTGTAGTTAGGTAGGTAGGTAACCGATGTAGTTAGGTATATCAAAACTTACTTTGTGATGGAATCTGAAGGGAATCTATAAAGCCTTTAAAAGTCTAATTTATTCATGGGCAAACATTTTAAATAACACTCGTACATAAACAAATGGTAATTAAAAGATATCCTCATCAGACATATAAATGGTTAGTTCGTTTATTAATAAATAGAAACGAAAGAAAATAAATAGTTTTTGGATTGTGCTTGCAGTGCCAACTATACCTACCGATTGCGTAGGTCTGAAATAAAAACAGACCACATTTTTAGGTATAGTACTCGCATATATGACTTTGAGCCAGTCATCACACTCAATAAGTTTTTTTCGAAGTAGGCAGCCAACGCCTGCAGTATCATTTCGATAGATTTATAGCAGGTTTAAATAGTCTTCATCGGGATTAATCGATTTCATGCAGCAATTTATATCCTTGATAAACCGAAATAATATAAGTCCATGGTTTCGGTAGTTCATAGCGGCTATTTCAACAAAATGGTTGGTCTAGTGAAGTGTGTCCTTTTGCTCTCCGTTGCAGTTGCAGGTAGGATTTATCGAGATAGTGCATTATTACCATTGGCTGTTCCAATTAACTGACTGGGCAAGCTGCTAGCTAGACTTCTTCCATAATATCAGTTTCTGGAATTCTCCACAAATTACATACAAACATCATTATTATTATCAGCATTATAATTTTATTAGATAAGTAAGTACCTTAGATACTTACGTCTTACTAGCTGTTTTTCTATTTGACGGCAATTAGCTAGTCTCCAACGCACAGCTTGGCTTATAATTTATATAGGTAGATACTTCAGCTGATTCGTCAGCTTTACATGTGACCAAAAAATATAGTTCTACTAAATTATCACCTGGGAATCCTGCAATCTTAACTTCGATCTTTGCTATTCATATGTCTTGTCTACTTCCGATGCCTCTTTCGTGTCGTTCCGTTCGAGTTATGATATAATAATACGTTTGAAACTATGTATGTTCTAGTGATTTGAAGGAGCTGGAATACTGATGTAAATAATTACAAAGATAGCTTCATTAATAATGAAATTACTTTTTCAATCTCCTAATCCTGCACAGCTGATACTTATGTTTATCTCTTTGATAAAAGCGCACTGAACGAACTGTAGAATCAAAAGGCCGTTACTTACCTACTATTTATATAAAATATAATTTTTCCATGGGATTACTTGATTATATTACAAGACATCCTCTGTTGTTGATGTATGAAAATTGTCAATGCACTATAGGTACTACAAACCTCACGTCTGGATGGAAAGAAATGATACCATTTTCAGCTACAGCAGTTATTTGCCTACCTTCTTGGCTAATGACAATAATATGGTAGAGAAACGCCAAAGACTTCTAATAGAGTCAGAGCGTTTGTATAATAGCTCTGCCCGCGACTTCGTCCGCGTGGAATAATGACTTTGACCTTTTAAACCTTCCCTGGACTTCCACAAATAAATAATTCAAGACCAAAATTAGCCAAATCGGTCCAGCCGTTCTCGAGTTTTAGCGAGACTAATGAACAGTGATTGATTTTTATACATATGATTTTGGTAGGTTATTTATATTTACATTTTACTCTCAATGTACATTGTACATGTACTTACACTCTAGAACCATTTTACTGACAATACCTACTTACTTTTATTTTCAGCGTCGGGGTTCGCTCTTGGTGACACGGACATAATTTTTCACTTGTATACAAGGTGAGATCTATAGCTTTTCATTTGTTTAGTTAGAAGGTGGATGCGTTTTACTAGTTCATCATCCTCATCATCATCAGCCTGAAGAAGTCCACAGCTGGACATGACCTCCCTTCCCTCCTCTCCTTTACTAGTTTATTTAGCTTTAATAGGACCCCTCTTATTATGATCACTCAAGTGCGATTGAAGATAAGCGTTCCGAAGAAACACTAGCATCTTGAACTAGTAATTACTTCTGAATTATAACTCCCATAATGTGTGGTATATTTCAGAGCGAATCCTCAGATAAGCCAGCCACTGTTGCCTACTACGTCATCTATTATGATTTCCGGCTTCTCCATCTCACGCCTAACCGTCTTTACCATTCACGGCCATGGTGAATCCGTTGGAGGAAACTTCAACGCTTTTGTTGTCCCTGGTAAGCTCACTTTACAACCTTGTTAGAAATGTTTATTTGACCGCCAATGATAATTCTATTACGATAACGGATAAGCTTTGGTCAAACAAAATGTAACAAAATGTTTACCAATTCCCTACCAAAATCCTATCCTATTGTAGGTAAGACTAAAATACCTAATCGCCAAATCCCTATCGGGATGTTCTGGCAGCGGGCCTTGAGAGCCTTTTCTATTAGTATATGTTTACCTCTATCGACCACATCATCACTTAAAACCAGGTGAATTATAGGTAGATCAAATACTAGCCTAAAAAGTAGTTGTAAAATGTATACCTAATCTAAATATAAATCTTGGACACTTTCTTTCTGCAGCACATCTTAGCGCTGGAGATGTGAATCTCATCGCCGTCGACTGGAGCGTAGGGGCCGGCATGTACACTGAAGGGCTGGGAAACGCACCGCAAGTAGGCACAGTCATCGCTTCCTTCGCCAACCTTCTCTGGAGGAACTTTGGCTACAACCCTGGCAACATGCGCATCGTTGGTCACGGTCTTGGCGGACACATTGCGGGTATCGCTGCTAGGAACATCGACGTACAGATACCTCATGTTATTGGTAGGTGCTGTTGCATTGCAGATCTTCAACGCCAAAACTTTTAAACGTATGGAAAATCTATCACTATATTAACAGCAAGTTCTAAGAACCGGTCTATGGATATGACATTTTGCCAAAGAAAAGATATTTCTTCTTTGTTACCTAAATACTCGTAATTGGGACTAGTCACATAATTATGATAATAATGATAAAATACGCTTGGCGATTCGCACCATTCCATGGTGCAAATCGGCCGTGCTGCAAAACACCGCATTACCTAATTATTTCAGCCCTCGATCCCTCTTTTATCGGCTGGACCTACCACCCGGATAAGCTGAACGCGGATGATGCTGGTGTAGTGGAGGTGCTGCACGCTACTTCTGGCACTCTGGGCTACGACTATCCCCTTGGAGACCTTGACTTCTACCCCAACGGAGGCAGCGAGCAACTGGGCTGTGGCTCTGATACCTCCTGCTCCCACATCTATGCTTACGCTTTCTACGCCGAGTCTATAACCAGAGACGTCAACGGAGGCGAGAGGTTCATAGGAACTGCCTGTAACAGTTACGAGCAAGCCACAACTCTCCAGTGCAGTGGCAACCGAGATGTCCACTTTGGAGGGACTGAAGTTAAATCCGGGTAATGATAGAAATGTACACAATACATTCATAGTTAGGTAGTAAAATTTTTTACCTAGTTCCCGATGATTAAATGGAGGTAAAATATTACATGCCCTATTACCTAGTAATATTACATGCCAAATTCTGATGAAAATACAATATTATAGAACTCCTCAGTGACTAATAGTAGATTGGTGGGGTTTAGGCTCATATTGGTTAGGTTGCAGTAGCGAAAGTAAATTATTATATTCAAATGATTATTCTGGAAATATATAATAATATATTATTCCTACTAAACAAAATATTGATATACCGCACAATAACTACCTACTTCTGTACTATTGTTTCAGCGTTTCTGGTATTTACACCTTCGTGACCAACATGACACCACCCTTCGCCAGAGGCTGAAAATATTAATTGAAATACTTTTTCCAAAGCTTTGTTGTTTCGATTTGTTCACCATTAAGATATTATAATTCCTTTTATCCTAATAATGAAAAAAACGACGGCATAGATACACCACGATAATATTATTGTAATACCCAACTCCAAAAAAGCAATTTCTAACGGGAATATTTGACCACCAAGCTTCACATGAATTTGTGGATGCATTAATATGCATATAAATCTCTTATTTAAAAACCAATCGTAGATTTATTGGTGTTCGATGTTTTGGTTTCAGCGCAACGCTTATCGTGGTTTATCTTTAAATGTAGGTATATAAGGATTAAATGTCATAAAGCCTTCCGGTTGCCACACGATTATTTGAGCCGGAGGCGAAGATTAAATCAAATTCTGGTTTTTCCTTTCAAAACACATTAACGCGATAGTCGCGTGTATCAATTTGTTAGGCAGAATGGACTAATAAAAAATGGCCTATCTATGCATCGATTATTTGATTCTCCGAAAGAAGTTAGTTATCTTTGATAAACAGTTTTAGTATAAGTCCAAGGCTCTAGGTAGGTGTTCGTTACTCGTTCGCCAAAATGGTCGGTCTAGTGAAGTGCGTGCTCGTTATTTCGGCTGCTGTTGCAGGTGGGTTCTACAATCTACATGTCAAATGCATAATTCCTCCTCATTCAAGTTGAGCGCTAAAAGCGTGTTTGCCTAAACAGGAGTTTAGGTCAAAATGGGTTCTGAGAAATCAGCACGAAAACTCAGTCATGAGGGGCTACTTGTAGGTAAGCCCCATCGTATACCGCATCGTCACGTGAGGTTGTGGTCAAAACAAACCTATACAGTAATAAAAAAACACCTATGTGCCACACCCTTGCGAATTGTCGTACCTATATATACGAGTGCCTACCTAATTATAATATGCGCCTGGCTTTACATGCTTACGTATATTATTCGTACAAAAGTACTTACATTGAAGCCACTAAACAAGAAATGAAATGTTTCTGTCCGTTTGCTTATGCACGACTGAACCGATCGCAATGCAATTTTCACCGTATGGTAGCTTAAAATCGGATATCGTTTGTTGGTTTCTGGTACTAATAAAGTCGTCTGTCATCTTTATTATGTCAAAGGAAGTAAAGCCTATAAATAAAGGATTTTTTTACTGTCTTTTTTCAGTTTCGGGTTTCAGTCTCGGTGAAAGGGATATCGTTTTCCATCTATTCACCAGGTGAGTACTTTCAAAGTAAATGATTCAAATAAACCAGCACTAAGTTATGCTTCTATCCATCTAAGAAAGCCTCTGACGAAAACCTAACAATCGTCAAGCTATGCTGTTTTAAGTAGGAGTATAAAAATCTCAAAGAAAACAATGACGTAATGTTGTATGTGGTTTCAGATCAAACCCTGAGATAAGCCAGCCGCTGTTTGGTAATACGGCATCCATCGTGGTTTCGGCCTTCTCGACCTCACGTCGCACAGTCATGACCATCCACGGCCATGGTGAAACCGTTGGAGGAAACTTCAACGCTTTTGTTGTGCCTGGTAAGCTCAATATAATTGTTGTCTTATTTTGAGCCCATTCGAAGCGCACGGAGTCTTCATAACATGTTGTAAATACGTCTAGTACATTTGGTGTAAAATCTATTACAGCCCACCTAAGCGCAGAAGATGTGAACCTCATCGCCGTCGACTGGAGCGTCGGCGCTGGCATGTACACCGAAGGACTGGGAAACGCACCGCAAGTCGGTAGAGCCATCGCCTCCTTCGCCAACCTTCTTTCAAGAGACTTTGGCTACAACCCTAGCAACATACGTATCGTCGGTCACGGCCTAGGTGGCCACATCGCCGGTATCGCTGCTAGAAACATCGATTTACCTATTCCTCACATTGTAGGTAAGTTGCCTAAAAATATATACGCATGTGAGAGTTTTATGCATCTGCGAAAGCAAGGTCACTTTATACGTTAACTAATAAACTAGGTGATTAGAAATACTTGTAAAAATGCATAAGTCACTAATTTGAAACAAAATATAATAAAGGATTCGTTTCTAACGTGACTTTACATTTCAGCCATCGACCCCTCTCTCACTGGCTGGTCCTACCACCCTGAAAAGCTCAACGCTGATGATGCTGACGTTGTGGAGGTCGTGCACACCACTGCAGGCACTATAGGCTACGACTATCCCCTTGGAGACCTTGACTTTTACGCTAACGGAGGCAGCGCACAACTGGGTTGCGGTTCCGACGTCTCCTGCTCCCACATCTATGGCTATGTATACTATGCCGAGTCTATAACTAGAGACGTCAACGGAGGCCAAAGATTCACCGGCACTGCTTGTGACAGTTATGATGATGCCATCATTGTGCAATGCAGCGGTGAACGAGATGTATACTTCGGCGGAACCGAAGTTAAGACCGGGTAAGGACAGATGAAACCACCAATTCAAACTGATTTTTTTGTTTTATCCTTCTGTTTTATGTTTATGACTTCAATTACTGCGGTACTGTATTCATCACTTATGTTTTTGATCAGATTTTTGGTTGGGAATCTTATACCTTCTTCAACTGATTGGTAATTACTTCAAATTATTTGATAAATTTACTCGTTTTATTTTTCAGCGTTTCCGGTATCTACATCTTCATAACAAACATGGTCCCACCCTTCGCCAGAGGCTGAGAATATTGATTGACAAAACATAGCTATATTTAGGTATATAGGTATTATATTAGACTTGTAAACACAGTATTTAATGTTTTAATTTTATGATCCACTTACCTTATCCTTACCCGCCATTGGATGCAATCTACCAGTGCTAAGAAAGATCTGTAAGTATTGATGCCAATCGACAAAATCTGACGAGATCGGTAATGGTCTTCTGTATACTTAAATATCGAGAAAGAAAACAGACAAAAACCTACTTACAGGTCAGTCGAGGGGCCGGGGGGTCGAGGGATATTGTATGTATTATGTCAAATCCCTTATAATAAATAATAATAATAGGTAATTTTTAAAGCACGCTTTCATCGGTATTGATTCCACAAACGGGTGGACCACTACTACAAAATGTTTTTAGTATTACGAGCCTTATTTATAATTAAGTTATCTGGGTAGCTACATGTATTGGCAAAACTTGAAACCCTAGTATAATAATTCCGGAACCCTACAAATGCATTTATTCTAAGAACGTTCATATCTATGACGAATCTGGTTGCAGTAGTTGTGATTATTACCTGGTGATTAGCTTATGTAATGTGATTTTTTGTGATTGATTTTATTTATCGCCTTTTAAATACTAGTTGTTCCGTACGGTATCATTCGCGTGGACAATGCACGTTTAAGAACGGGTTGACCATGCTAATACTCGTAATAGTAAGTACACTAATAATTAAGTATTATAATGATGACAATGTGATTATACCTAATACCTGAGACGAAGAGCAGGCAAAGATTCTCCTCTGTGAATGACAAAAATGTATGGTTTGTTTGTTAGCAAAATAATGTAGGAAAATAAATAAAATTAGGGGCGCCAAAATGAGTGAATTTAGAATTTGTTATTCTACTTATACTTACCTTGGGAGAATATTCCAAATTAAATTTCATTTTACTTCAAACAGACCATCATACTGAAATAAATATCAAACAGTCATAGCCGTACCTAATCAACGAAATAAGACCACAGGCGGTGGAGTAGAGTGAGCGGGGTTTACCGAACAAGGGGGTTACCTTTACTGAAATAATCTTAATCAAACGATTTAATTGAGATTAGACACTTTAAGAGATAACAATGTGCTTAAATACGAGTAGCAATAATTGATTGTAGTTTGCGTCAATAGGTCGCGATCGTTATGAAGCTCATTGTAGTGCTAGCTGGTGTCGTAGCTTGTAAGTCCTGTGTTTCTTCCACTTTTCTTTTTTAATTTCACACTTTGGTAACACGACTTTCATTTAGTAATTAGATAAGCATCTGTCTCCTAATTCCCGAAATATGAATTGGAAATCACATCAAATTTTAGCAATTATTGTTTCAGACTAGCTCATAAACTATCTTCTGGACTTTTTAGGGGAATGTATAGGTACATACCTATAACCTTCATAAAAATTGTTTTTCGTATCGAGCATCACGAGTTACGTTAATTAGGACCTCCGTGAATCGCTGAGCATTAAATAGGGGTTCTAGATTAGGTACATTTATAATTTCTAGTGTGCGCGGGTAACGCAATCCCCACTATCCCCGGGGACAATAGCCACTATGTAGAGGGGGAAAGCCGCTACATCTGGATGCCCGATGGCGAAGGAGTTCCGCAACTAGTGGACCTCGAAGAGCCCATCGATGAAGAACTTCTCAAAACCAGGAACGGAGCCAACAACCAATACTGGCTTTTCACCAGGTAAGCTATTGAAAAAATTATTTTATATTTTAAGTGTAGGTAAGTGTAAGAGACAAGTGTAATCGAGAAAAATAACCTAACCGTCACCTTCACCATTAGATCTTCTTATTTTGTTCTTACCACATTTTACTCCCAATGTACATACTCCAAGGAATAATTATTACCTACCTACTATAACACGAACTTTTTAATATTCAACAGACAAAACCCTAACAACGCGCAAGTTATTGTAAATGGCAACCCTAACACCATCTGGAGTTCCAATTATAATGGCGCCCGTCCTCTGAAAGTAATCGTTCATGGATGGAACAACAACGGAAACACTGAGATGAACCCTCTCATCACATCTGCCTTCCTCGCTGTCCAAGACGCCAACGTCATCGTGGTCGATTGGAGCGCTCTGGCCAACTCTGCGTACACCACTGCGGCCAACGGTGTCCCGAACGTGGGCCAGCATTTGGGCAACTTCCTGGTCTGGCTCATCAACACTGCCGGCGGCAACTGGAATAACGTCCATCTGGTTGGCTTCAGTTTGGGTGCTCACGTTGTGGGCAATGCCGGACGTCAGACTGGCGGGCGACCCGCCCGTGTTACAGGTAAGCCCAGCTAAAAAAGTAAACTAAAAAAAAAAAACATTTTAAAAGCCGCATAACGACTTTGTTTGCAATGGTTTCTGGTCGAGTCTCAGTTGGACCAGGCGCTCATATCGAATTTTCACAGGACTAGACCCTGCCGGCCCCGCATGGACCAACAACGCCAATGCTCTAAACCGCAACGATGGCCAGTACGTGGAAGCCATTCACACGGACGGCCGCCTCCTCGGCATTTTCAACGCTATCGCCGACGCTGACTTCTATCCGAACGGAGGCATGAACCCCCAGCCCGGCTGCTGGATCAGCACCTGCTCCCACGGGCGTGCCACTGAGCTGTTCGCCTCGAGTGTCCGCTTCAACCACTTCGTTGGCAGGCTTTGCCCTAACATTTGGGAAGCGGAGCTGTCAACCTGTTCTGGAGCCGCTTTCAATATGGGGAATTCCATTGTAAACAAGCGCGGGTACGTTAATATTTTATATACATTAATTATTTTAAAACTCAAGTAGGAAAATATAAATTTGCTCTGAGCCATCTAAAACACCTACAGACAGAACCAATAGGTAATTATCATTTATATTTTTGAGCTCGTATCAAAGAAAATATATTATTCACAAGTAATGGAAACCTACTCGTACCTATATAAGGTACGAGTAGGTATAGGTACTAACTATACTATCCCATTGAAAACCTTCTCTTTTTTATTGAAAAACAAACGTGAGTTGACTGGTAGGTAACTCGTACAGACCTACATGATGGCAAGTGATGATGCGGTCCATTAAATTTGATTAATTTCGCCAACCATATCCTTGTCAGGAAGGTACCTACATCAAATTACGTTTTATAAGCCACTGAAGTATGTTTTAATTTTTGCAGGTCTGGAATCTACGGACTCCGCACAGGTGCTTCGTGGCCTTTCTAAACTCACAACCCGCCTAATTTTTACTGAAATACAATGTTTTATTTAATTTTACTCTTTTATTTAGGGTTCTGTATACCCAAAGGGTAAAACGGGATCCTATTACTAAAGCTCCGCTGTCCGTCCGTCCGTCTACCCGTGCGTCTGTCACTAGGCTGTGTGTGTATCTCATGAACCGTGATAGTTGAGATGTGGTGCACATCAGCTATACTATGAGATGTGGTGTATATCTATACGCGATAGATAGTTGTTGATAGATTGTTACACCAGTCTTATAAAAATGTCTTACAAAATAACATTGTTTTTCTGGGTAGGTAGGTAGGACCTACTTGCTTATAAATAACGCTAACGACAAAATTAAATACGCCTGTTTGCTAAGTTAGGTATCTAGGTAGGTACTTCCAATTGCTTGAAAAAAATAAGATCATTATCGATTCAAGACACGAGACGTTGAAATTTTAAAGAAAAATGTGATTAGTAGGTGAGTGTAGTGTATGTAGATATTACGAGGGTGAATCAAAAAGTTCTTAGAAGTGCATATATATGAAACCTTTTTGGATCAAGTTCGATATTCAAATTAAAGAGTGTCTATCACACTATATTTATGCAGACTGTCACTTGTTTTTGTCAGTTCGTTCGCATGTAATAAATTTTTTTGTGCAACGAGTTGCTAAAAAGTCAAAATTATGGATAAAAGTGAGTTACGTGCGGTGATAAAATATCTCAGTTTGAAAAAAATGTCTACGAAGGAAATTTTTTTGGACATTCAGCAGACATTAGGGGGTGATGCTGTACCCTATTCTACGGTTGCGTACTGGGTGGCTGAATTTAAAAGAGGTAGATCAAGCTGTAAAGATGACCCGCGTTCTGGGCGGCCTTCAACCTCCGTTACAGAAGAAAATGTCAAAAAGGTTGAGAATCTGGTTTTGGAAGACAGAAGAATGACTATAAAACATATAGCTGAGATCCTAAAGATATCTTTTGGTAGCGTTCAATCCATTTTAATTGATTCACTGGGGTTCAAAAAAGTGTCTGCAAGATGGGTGCCACGAATGTTAACCGACGAAAACAAAAAGCGACGTTTGGAAATTTCCAAGCGTAATCTCGAAATGTTCCAGCGTGATTCGGATAATTTTTGCCGTCGTCTTGTCACCATGGATGAAACGTGGGTCCACCATTTTGATCCTGAAACTAAAAGACAAAGCATGTCTTGGAAACGACCATCCTCTCCATCCATTAAGAAATTTCGAGTTGCTCCTACCGCTGGCAAAGTTATGGCCTCTGTGTTCTGGGATAGTGAAGGAATCCTTTTTATTGATTACATGCCAAAAGGCCAGACGATTACTGGACCCTATTATGCAAATTTAATCCCGAAAGTGCGTGAAGCGATTAAAGAAAAACGTCGTGGAAAACTGTCGTTGGGCGTGTTGTTCCTTCAAGATAACGCTCCTGCTCATCGATCGGAAGTTGCGCTCAACGCAATCCGCTGTGCTGGCTTCAATCTCCTTGACCACCCACCATATTCTCCGGACTTAGCCCCAAGTGATTTTCACTTATTTCCAAAATTAAAAGAGGAAATTCGTGGAACAAAATTTCACGATAATGACGCGGTTATAGCTGCCGTAGAGGACTTTTTCGAGAGTCAAGAAAATAATTTTTTTCACAAGGAATAAGGAAGTTAGAAACGCGTTATTCTAAATGCATTGCATTGGAGGGAGATTATGTAGAAAAATAAAATATTATTATTTAAATCTTTGCATTTTTTAATATTGATTCCAAGAATTTTTTGATTCACCCTCGTATACCTAACCTACTAACTCTACCTACTCTTGCTTGAGTGATCAGCTGGTTAAGTATAATTATTTTTGTTTCAATGAACAGATTCGGGGTGGAGAATTGGAAAATAATAGTTAGGTAGGTACCTACCTAGATTACTATTTATTCCAGCTGAAATTTAAATTGATTGATGAGAACTGAAAATAATAATAAAAGGATTTAACATTTTTTAAGACAAGGCAATTTTTCTAAGGGTGGTTGCAGACCAAAAGCTAAGCTAACTTAGTTTAGCTTAGCTCCGAATTTTTTCATACTTGATTAATCTGAGGGATAGAGCTAGGTAGGTACCTACTTATAGCTTCAAAAGTTAGAGTAGGTAGGTACCTATCACAGATGACGGGATACTATCGTAATGAGTACCTATACCTATACTTATTTAATATATACCTAATAGCTACGCTACCTAGTTTGTTGGGAACAAGGAAATAGAGTTTTGGCGCGAATCCGAAAGTGAGAAGTTGTTGGTTTGTATTTTTTTCTCAAACTTGTGTTTCATCGCATATTAATGTGTAGGTACCTAATATTTGTGAAATATTTATCATTGAGTGTTCGTTAACGTGCATGAGTGTGGGAAAATGATTTATAAACCCAAAAAGCGTGTTTCAAAACTCACAGGTAGTTTCAGTAAAGCATCCACCACTTTACTGAATCGTGATTTTGACTATGTAAATAATTGACTTGACCACGAGGATTTCTTTATATTATTCTATAACTTTTCTATTGTGAAATTAAGTACCTACCTACCTATTACACAATTTATAAAATACTTGACACTGACTAAATGCACAAAATTGACAAAGCGTGCGAAGCCAAAACTAAAAAAAAACTACAAAACAAAAGTGGCCGCTGCGAAATTTTTATTCCAAAAAACAATAAATAAATATCGGTACATAACATAGTCGGTACCTACCAACATTAAATATTATGTACTAATAAGTAGTATCTTTTTTATTAATAATAATATGAAGAGTTGAAGTTGATCGTGATTCGTGATCGTTTCATCGTTCGTTGTCGTGGAACCTAGAAGCAAGGTATTCAACAACTCAAGTCAACATACAACATTATTTGAAGGAAATCGTGTTGTATATTTGTACCTACCTGCCTACCTTGTGGTAGCAATGCTATTTTATTTTTCCGGTCTGTGTAGATGGTGAGCGTACTCCAGCTATCGACGCTCGTTGAATTTATGGAGGCCCACCCGGAGCTGGCGAACGGCCGTAGCACAAGGTCGAAAGAGGGGCGCAGTCTGGCGAAACAGCTTTGGACAGAATGTGCAACACTGTTAAACAGCGTATCGTCAGACTGTTCCCAAAGAAGGCCGGACTTGTGGCGAATGGTGAGAGATAATTTTTTTTATACAAAGCTTTGTGCTACTTGCTCCCTACCATCTGAAACACCCCTTTCGGTTTTGTATCTACCAGTACCTACTATATAAGTAATGATTTTTTTTTTCAGTATTACAATGAGTTCAAAAGTAAATTACTAAAAAAAATTAGAGCGCACAAAGGGGAAAATGGAGCTACAGGTAATTTATATCATTTTTCTATATCAACAGGATGAAAAGTCTTCCTACTGCAGCTTACCCTTAAAGTGTCACTTAATTAGTTTAATACATTAATCCTTGAATTACAGGGGAAGGAGCAGCTAAACAAATACAATTGACACCTCTTCAGGAGCGCCTGCATTCAATTTTAAAATGTGATGTCGGTGAACCTGAAGTTCGCCACAATCTTTTATCTGTAAGTGAACCTTTTGCCTAATGATTCAAATTAAATAGTCTATCTCAGGCCTATTTATTCTTGCATTTTATGTAATGACATTCATAAAACTTATAAATAATTACTTATAGCGGAGTACTGTAACTTCAATTGTCAACATTTCATTGAGTGTCACTGGAATGCTGAATAATGTCAATGAACATTGAATGTAGATTCGATGGATAATCATTGAACAATCAGATGAGAGTCAAGGCAATATTACGTTACAATATAGATAGCTAAGTTAAACTTAAATTGTTATTTCTGTCCGCAGACACACCAGACAGTGGTATTCGAAATTATTGAGGAACCAGAAGAAGAGGACAATTTGCACCATTCGCAAGCATCACTACCACCACCACCACCACCACCACCAAAGATCTTTGCTAGGCACCCAACAAAAAGGAAATCCGATTTCAAACCACCTGTAAATGAAAAACGAAGACACAGAGAGTCTGCACCGGCAGAATATACACAAACACAATCACAGTTTGCCAGTGCTGCTGAGTTGGATGGCAATAGCTTAGATGATAGCCAATCGTACGTGAATTTTCTCTCCAGCAAGCTGCGTCAGTACTCGCGACAAACCAGGAATGCTTTGCAGCACGAAATAAGCCAATTACTCTTCCAAGCTGACAGTGGATACTTTCAAACCACAGCATATGGGAGAAACCTTTCGCGTCATCGAAGTCACGATCCTCTCTCAAAGCCATCTCAGTCTACGGATACTGTCGGCTATGCTTCAATGGAATATGAAATAGAAAAAACTGAACTGCCTGATTAAAGACAGATGTAGTGATTCTGATTAAAGAATGATGATATTTGTAGATAGGAGCTGGAATTGATTAATATTATCTGAATACCTATTTATCTTCTTGTTTTGTTAATGATAAAAAATGTTCTACATAAAACCCCGTTTTTTGCCTATTAACCCTTCCATACCTACGTTTTCTTGTGTTTCACAGAAAAAGCCTCGAATAAAGGCATATTAAGTGTGACTTCTAGACCGAGCGAACGAAGTGAGCGAAGGGTTCCATTATAAGAGTGGCTGATTTTGCTTTCTTCCGGATCTTTGTTTTTTTGTTTCGGGCTTCAGGCTGCATTTCTCAACCGATTTTTACGATATTTGGTATACAGGTTCTTTTATTTGTAGCGCTTTTTTCCGAGAGCTATTTTTGATAGGGGGGAAACTGGGGCAAACAGGAAAAAAGTTTGCTATATCGCCATCCATAGGCCATAAGGTTATGATATTTTGAAACTTTAAGTACCTACCTACCTATTCAATTCTGAAACATGATGATGTGAAAAAATGTTTTTAAAGTTAGGGGCAAAAAGGGGGGATGCCTATCACCATGATACCTATTGGTTAACCTCTGATCGCGATATTATGCATGCAAGCTGCTTTGAAGAAAGGGGTGCTTAGATCCTTTGCACATCTAAAGAGAGGATGGATGAAGTAAGATTGAAGAAACAGAGGTATGGATCTAGTATGAATGATCAGCCGAAAGGGTCGACGTATATGCGGACGTAGGATGAAATTTAACCTACCACGATGAAATTTAGGACTTGCTAAAGAAAAGCCAATAAAAAACCTATAACCGGTGAGTAGGTATAGTACCTATGTGTGAAGGGACCCAGTCATGAGAGTGGAAGAAGCGAAAAAAAAGGTGTGTCAGTGGTTAGGATCGTAGCATGTGGAAACATGTAGGTATAGTATATTTTATAAGTCTCTGCATACCCCAACGTAGGCTGTAGGTACTTCCGACCGCAATTTAATTACTGGTTTTTCTGAACTAGGTATCTGTTTTAATCCATAGTAGGTACCTACTACCTACTTATCTCTTCATCCAAATCCGTTAAGCTGTTCTAAGTGGGTTTTATGGTATTTTGTTGCATGTAAGTAGGTATGTAATACAAGTGGCATTTTTTTTAAGTTGCCGATTGTCATTTATTTTTCGACTGTTTCAACATGATGAATAGGTAGGATGAAACTTCTTCATGTATCGTGATGAAATTTTTGAAGCTGCCAACTTTGCAATAGACATATTCAGCAAAGCTAGGTATATACCTATACCTACTATACATATAGGTAGGTACATGTAGTACCTGTACTGTACCTATGTTACACCTAGTGTATGATCTCTGCTAGGTTTGTTTGACGATGTACCTAGGTAGTTACTACTTATATCACCTAGACACTCAGCCTAGACAGTTATTTACAATAAAAATGTATTCCATCCATAGAGTAGGTAGGTAGTAGGTATAATAATATAGGGGGGAAATTTTAAATAGCCTACCTATATTCTATTCGGCTGTGCGTTGTTTGTGAGTCAAAGTCAACGAGGCGAGTCTTGTAAGTTACATGAGAGATAATCAAGTAGGTACACAATCTATATTATGCAAAATGTTCAAGCAGTTGGGCTCCCGTGAATTTTTTCTACGTGTGATTGAAATTCTGGAAGTTTCGGTGCGCTAATGGGCATAGTTAATGCTACAGCTGGATATTGGACTTTCTTCGACTAATCGCTATGTCTGTCACTAACTAACTAGGTACCTATTATTTTTTATGCTAGTAAGGTCAAAGATTTACATTTTTACTGTAACATGAAAATATATGACAAACTTACGATAATGTTATTAATATTATATTACATATTATTATCGCTTATAGTACTTACAAGCAAGTGTCCCTATCGGTTCACTCATCGATCACACCATTAACATTTTGACGACAAACTACGTGAAATCTTATCGCGTTGTTCACGTATCCACTAATTAAAGTGATTTGTACGATAAATGAAATAATAAATATCAGCGCTTGTGAGATTAAGAGTCGCAAGTTACCCAGACATGAAGGTTACAGTGGTAGTGGCTGCGTTTATAGCGTGTTAGTAATTTATTATTTAATTGAAGCTACTTGTAGTTTTCGTTGATATGATTTTATGAAATGTGAACTCAATCATTCTATTATGTTTGTTAGAATTGTGAAACAATTGAAAAGCAACTACTTACTTACTTACTTTCATAGATAGCGGGTGTCAAGCGCTATCCATATAAATACTACGGGCTAAGTATCAAACGCTGAAACGCACCGCAATACAGAGCAAAAAACACTGATAAAATATCTAAGCTAAACTAAACCCTAAAAGCGTACTTTTACCTGTTCGGTTTACCTTTTGCAGTGTGCTCCGCCAATGCAATCTCCGTTATCCCAGGGGATAACAGCCACTACGTAGAGGGCGAGTCCCGCTACATCTGGATGCCCGATGGCGAGGGTGTCCCCCAGTTAGTTGACCTCCAGGAACCAGTCGATGAAGCTTTGTTATCCAAAAACGGTGCCAACAATCAGTACTGGCTTTTCACTAGGTGAGATTTTCAGAGCCTACCTAACTGATCATTACGGAGCGTAGCAGCAACTCACCAAATCTCAAATCAGCTGGCAACCTACAGTCTCATTTATTTGGTATTGAATTTCAGGCAAAACCCAAACAACGCACAGATCCTTGTCAACGGCAACGCCAACAGCGTTTGGAGCTCCAACTACGTCGCCAGCCGTCCCTTGACGGTCGTCGTCCACGGATGGAACAGTAACGGAAACTCCGAGGTCAACCCTTTCGTCAGAGAGGCCGTCCTGGCCGTCCAGGACGCTAACGTCATCGTCGTCGATTGGAGAGCCCTCGCCAACTCTAACTACGTCACCGCTGCCAACGGAGTCCCCAGCGTCGGACAGTTCTTGGGCAACTTCTTGGTGTGGCTCATCAACACTGCCGGCGGCAACTGGAACAATGTTCACTTGGTTGGATTCAGTTTGGGCGCGCACGTCGTGGGCAATGCCGGAAGAACTGCCGGCAGCCGTCCCGCCAGAGTCACTGGTAACGTATTATTTTAGTTTTGTGTGGAATGTTTTCCTGTTTACTAAGATTTATTAGGCTACCTATAGAAACACGATCTTCTAGCTATTACGCCATATTAGCCCTAATATCAAAGCATAACTACCTACAACATTAAAAAACAAAAGAAACCAGGGGAGCTATTTTTGAAAGTCATCAGTGATTTGATGTCACCAAATTTTCCGTTTTTATTTTTATTTATTTGTGTATGGAACAATATTAATAATGCGTTCTTTTGTATACGTAGGTAGGTACAAGCTGGGAAAGGTTTTAAATTTCGCAGACGGAGTATGAGAATCCAAAATACCTACCATCATTTTTACTGTGATGATAATAAAATATGACTTATGATATGAAAATCATACTTTATTGAATTTATCTTTGTAAAGGTTTGGACCCGGCCGGCCCCCTATGGGGCGGTAACAGCAACGCCTTGAACACGCTAGGCGGGCAGTACGTCGAGGCTATCCACACCGACGGCGGCCTCCTAGGCATCTTCGATAAGATCGCCGACGCTGACTTCTACCCCAACGGCGGGAGGAACCCGCAGCCTGGCTGCTGGGTCAGCACCTGCTCTCACAGCCGCGCCTACGAGCTCTTCGCGTCTTCAGTCCGCACTAACCATTTCGTCGGGCGCTCATGCACCAATACTAACCAGGCCGAAAATAACCAGTGCTCCGGAGCCGCACTGAACATGGGGAATGCCATTTTGAACAAGAGAGGGTAAGAACATTGGTACCATATTTTGGTGATAGAGTATACAGGAAAAATATTTATTATATAATATCAATGCTCGTGTTTATATTGGAATGTATAGTCACACCGACAGCGCGGGCGCTTAACATTACATCTGCGTAACTTTTCCGACTGACCGTGTACTTGAATGTTACACATGCTGTGAACATTGATGCCTATTGGTCCTAAAAAGTTAACTGCAGGCTCTATGATTTCATATTTATATCATGAATGCCTACGCGCGCCAAGTCGCAACGAAAACCATCACATTGGACGTTTTTCATCTCTATATAATAAGTATTTTCGTTTTCCTTTTTCAGAAGCGGCATCTTCGGCCTGACTACTGGCAACTCTTGGCCTTACTGAAGAACCTGATTAAGTTAACAATAAAATTTGACATATGACGAAACTATTATTTAGTTTTTTATTGATCTACTTACTACAATTCCATAACACATTATAGTATTATTATATTCCCGACTGACTTAACATTATTTATCCAAGGAGGCTATATGACATAGCTAGGTACTATAATGCACAGGAACGGGGTAATATTATGACGAATTCCTAAGGGATCCACTTTTGTCGTAGTTAACGGAACCGTAAAAGCGTAGTCCTTATAAATCACTCTCGTTATGGCTAGATCACTAAGCCCTGATGGGTGCTCAGGAGTGGGTAGATAGAAGTTGATGATGATGATGACGGCCTGATCTGATAAAGGTGACAGAAAGATGATGACGAAACTTCACAATGAATAAGTATGATTAGTTGATTATGCGGTTTGCCATTATTTTGATCATATAATAGCAGTAGGTACTAATACCTAAGTAGGTAGGTATGTATTTTAAAAAGCCGGTCGTGAAAATATAATATAGTAATATTATAGTATATACCTTATAGGTAAACCTATCATTTCGCTTCGGCTTCTTCAAAATGTAGGTGGAACAGGATGAAACACAAAGTATTTATATCTCTAATAAGATAATCGGGTATTTTGTTTCACGTTTGGCTTCATTAATTTATACCTAGGTATATCTACCTGCCTACGTCATGTCACATTGCGCAAAATGTAAGTTTATAAACCTAGCATTACCGTTGATGATTATAACGATCAGAGCATTATTGCCTGTAGAATAAATGATGTAGTTAGTTAGTAATGTAGATTAAATGATAATAAGGTCAAAAATGTATAAAAAAGTGTCAGAAATCTCTTTTCACGACTACTTATCAATCTTGACTCGGCTACCAGCTAGCGGACAGTCACAAGCGCCGTAGCACATGCCTACACAGTCATGTGCTACGGTGCTTCTACGATATTACGGTATTCTGTGTTTTTAGGTACCGACGCTTAGTTTAGTTATATTCTGTTTTATTCCATAGTTGTTTGAATCAATGATTCACTTGTATCATGATTGATTGTCCTTGATTTGCTAATTTCTTATCTTACTAATTAGATGACGTAACCATGTTTTTATTCCCAGGTGTTATACGTATCTTGGATTGGAAAATCCCAATTTTAGCCGATTTCGAAAAGGTGGAGGTGTTCTATTGGCGTTTCTTTTTGAAGTATAAGTACATAATATTTATGTTACGACAAATTTACGCGCCTTACGTGTGTGTTATCGTAACAGTGATTTCTGGACCAATTTGCGTGCAAGTTTTTATTCAGCAGGGTACCTACCACTGGACACACGCGTGTCCAGTTGGTGAATATAGCCTAAACTGGTCCCATAATTAAGTAGGTGCCTACTATAAATGAGGTGTGCATACAAATACAATGCCAGCCCGGACTGGCCATACGAGCAAATCGGGCAAATGCCTGGGGCCGGTGTGGCCGTTTGGCCGCGACTTCGTTTTGCTAGTTTAAAAAAAAACATCGGAATACCGGGAGTCATCTTAGATAAGAGTATGATTGTGATCTTGCCACGTTATTTATAGAACGATAAGCACGATCCATTATCAGACTGAGTGATCTGCGTAAAGAATTTAATATCAAATGTAAACTAAGCAATGAAACAATTAATTGAATAGTTAGGTTGAATAACACAAAATCAGGTTATAATCTAAGTATCTACTGATAATAATTATGTAGAAGACTATAATGTCTGTATATTGAAGACGGTCCAGTGGTCCTAGACCATTTTTCGTAAATAAATAACAGTTTAGAAAATGGGGTATTTATGTGTATGTTGGTTTTCGCATTAGGAAAATAAATCTGAACTGATTGAAATGCGGTGTTCCGTGTTTCGTAGCCTAGAATCTGACTTATACAATGATTTCCAATACACCTTAATCCGACAAGTATAAACTGAGTGATAGTAAGAAAATCATTTGCAGCGATGCGCCGCCGCGCCCGCAGGGGTTTGATGTGAAACTAACACCCGTATTCACAAACGTTACTATGCCGTCTCACACTCTCACAGTGCCCTAAAACGCATAGGGTATCAAACCCCCATTCGTGAAGAACACTGCTACTAGGTATGTGTCCGTCAAAACGAACGCAAGTCTTACTTTGCCATAGTGTTGCTACGTCCCTTAGATAAGTAAAGGGTTGTTAATACAGGTCTAGTATCTTATAAGGGTATATAGAACCTCATTGTAAATGAAGTCACGACGAACAGCTAGTTGATTATCCACAGGCTATCTAGAGGTAAATACAGATAATGTCAATGATTTTACAAATTGATAAGAAATAGGAAACAACCACGTAGATAGCCCGTACACAACACGCCAGCTCGTCCGCACAATGATAACATAATAACGTCACGTTATCATATTAATTAGAAGATAATCTCTCAACTAACATTATAAAAACAAATAGTTACTTACTTCAATAGATATTCCGGTCCAAGCCTATGGAAATATGAAGTTCTTGCTACCGCTTTTCGTCGCCATAGCAGGTAAAAATCTAATTTAATATTATTCATTTGTCTGTTTCCTTTGTCAGTGGTCGTACTCGATACGAATCGAGAAACGGTACAATGCCCGGTTTCTGAACAAAGTCAAAGTTAACTAGGGGTCAAAGTTAACTGTCTTTGTCATTTGCTTAGTGCCAGATAGAGGCAACGATATACTTAGGTATCTGTCGGTAAAATTAACTAAGGCTTCATACACAGGGAGGATTGCAATTATAGTTGTATTATAGCCAGTCTTCTGGACATGTCTGATTAGTGTTAAGTTTTCATTTTTAAACCAACATCCACACTTCTCTCTATATCGACAGTTTGCTCTGGGGGCGTCATCGAAGACCCCACCGCGGGTTACCAAGAAGGTGATAGGTTCTTCTACTTCCCGAGCGATGGTGATGGCAAGCTGCACCTGGTTGATTCCCACGAGCCGGTCGACGAAGAGCTGATCAGGGATTACGCAAGGAACCCTAATAACAATGCCTACTGGTTGTATACTAGGTTGGTTTGTTTATTGATTATATTATTAGCTGACAAAAGCAACAAAATTCTCCGTTTTTTGGACGTCAAATCCGATCATTCGGCTTCTTGTAATCGTGTAGTAAACAAACAAACAAACATTCATAACTTTCATATAAAAATAGAACAAAATATTTACAAAGACAAGATTTAACGTAGAGTTCTAAACATAAAACACGAGATATTTAATTATACTTACCTAACTAAAATGAAATGTAGGGGGTCCAGAGTCTACCGGAATCAGCCCCCACCTATACCTAACAAATCAATTAGGCAGAGTTAATAGTAACTATGTGTATACTTTATACTACAGTAGCACACAAGTAAGTATACGCATAGTTACTACTTATTAGACTACTAACTTACATCTAAATAATTCCAAAAAGCTAGGTGATAACGAAGAAAATTCACTTTTATCTCATCGGCCTGTCAACATTATCTTCAGTTCATATAATTCCACTACTTCACTAGTTGTCATTGTACCTTTTCAGAGACAACCCATCATCAGGTCAAGCACTAGTCCATGGAGATCCAAACAGCGTTTACAGTTCCAACTTCAATAACAACAAGGACACAGTATTCCTTGCTCACGGGTGGAACGGTAGTGGTAACAACGGCATGAACCGGCTGCTAACTGCAGGTAAGTTTATAGACCTTGTAGACCCTAAATCAATTAATAACTTTTTTCTATGCTACTTTTGCCTATTTCAGCTTTCCTCCAAGACCAAGACGTGAACGTCATCGTCCTAGATTGGAGGCGCCTCGCTAACAGCAACTACGTGACGGCCAAAAGCGGCACAGCCGCAGTAGGCCGAGGTCTTGGCGAGTTTGTCCAGTGGCTTTTGACCTTTGGCGTCCTATACCAGAAAATCCACCTCGTCGGGTTTAGTCTTGGCGGTCACCTCGTTGGTAATGCTGGAAGAGCGACCAGCGGCAGAGTTGGTAGAGTCACAGGTAAAATCAATTTTATTATATTTTTCGTTTAAAGGAACCGCATTCGTTTTATTTCACAAATAATAATGATAGCCCATTATGATGCATAAATAATCATTCTGAGTGTCTATCAAAGATAGTGATGGAGTTTCCTGTGCCTGTGTTAGATCTAGCCTTGCACCGCAAATGAAAGGGAAATCTCTTTCCAAACTCAACTTCTTCTTCCAGCTTTGGATCCAGCTGGCCCCCTATGGCTCTGGGACAGTGATCGCGTACGTCCTTCCGATGGTCAATACGTGGAGGTCATTCACACCAACACTGCGTTCCTCGGCTACAGCGACCCTTGCGGAGACGCCGACTTCTACCCCAACGGCGGCTCAAGCATGCCTGGCTGCTCCACCAACTCCTGTTCGCACAGCATGGCGTATGAATACCTGGCCAGCACGGTCAAGCATAACCATCTACACGCGAACGAGTGCGGCTCCTTGAGGGATGCCACTCGCGACCGATGCACCGGTTCCTCCAGCCCTATGGGCAACAGTGACATCAACAAATCACGGTATTGCATAACGAGCTATATTCTAATAAGCCTTTATTGCGTTGTTGGCTAAACATAGTGTTTAATGCATTCTTATATCAATTTTAATTTCTTTTCAGACCTGGAATCTTCAGGGTCAACACTGGAAGATATTACCCCTACTAGATGCTCCAACTATTGCAGGTAAGATAGGATAACGAAATGGAAAGTGTATAAATATAAAAGAACAGTAACAGTTACTCATAAACTTTTTATTTTATTCGTAACCATTGTCCTCCAAGTTTGTTTTTAACTCCACTTGAACCTGCAATATTAAATATTTTTTATATTTTTGTTACATGAGGTACCTTGTGTAGTAAAATATTTCATTTTTCGCACTTTAATTTATTACGTGGTAAGTACCTAGGTACATTATAATATTCAATTGTAGGAAACAGTATGATAAAAATAATCTCAATCAATACCTAATTAGGTATATTAGGTAGGTACTTATCTTTTATTTAATTAGTATTAGGATTGTCCGATTTTATTATGTACCTACTTAATCTTTCAAATGTAAAATTACTAATTAATCAGTACCTCAACGACTATTTGTGTCGCGTAAAAAATATTTATACTAGTGAGAGTAGTAAAGCCGTTACATCTTACCGGTTTCTTCTCTTTGATCCATTTTCTCACAAATGGAGCGAAAAGTCTTTTATCTCTCGTATCTCTAGGACGCCTCAAACTCATCAGGCAAGCGACAATCACAGACACGCTACATCCAAAACTGGTGAACCAGAGATAGGAAATGCGGTAGAGGTACGGAACATTGCTGAAACAGTAAAGGAACCCTAAAAAATTGAGTAGGGGCCTACTGCGAAAACATATTTATCTTTGAATTTCAAAAGGTAGGTTAGTGCAAACATACACGTATTCTTGCAAAAAGCTTACATAATTTGTAAAATTTCTCGAATTCGAGGTCGAAAGTCTTCGGGAAGCCGTATCAAGAACTTTTTACTTTGGAAGGTAATGAAATGGTAATTGATTTTATAACCAATTATTAATTTCGCAAGAAGAAACTATGAAGCCGTAGCAATAAAAAAATAATTTTGTATTGTAATCAAGGCAGCCTAATAAGTAAATTGGATTCCGTTGCCCAATACAGGCTATTCGTACTATAAAAAAATAGTCTAAAATAACGTAATTACATCAACATTACAACAAATACCTTTCATCTTCGGCGTCACTAACAACAACATCAAAAATATACGTGCAGTTGTCTGTGAACCTTGGTTTCTCTTTAAATTTCAAGATGCCTTGGGCTTGAGCCAGTTGTGAAAAGGCTGCAACCCACCAAGCTGATATCAAACCGGATATACCACCAGTTAAGGCGCTCTGTAAAAGTTGTTCAATTACTAACAATTATAGCTGTTTCTGTAAAGTACCGAATACACCTTTGCTATGAGATATGAATAATTACCATTGAATCAATAAAAGGCAGAAATATTCCCATAACGAAGATTCCGGTTAATGGTCCCATTGACGCCGAAGATAAGCTCATTGTTAACTGCAGTACAGATCCTAGTTTTTCCACTACAAACACCAAAGCTGAAAGCATTTCAAACGTTATTGTTGAAGAGGCAAAGATCAAATTGACGTGTAACACTTTAAGGCGCTGTGGGACTGAGTTTCAGGCTTTTGAAGCTAAGGAAACCTATTAAAATGTAAGATTTATGAGTAAAAAAATATATTTTGTTAAAATTGAACTTATTATTTTTAATTTACGAAAGACAAAAACGTGATCTCGAATGATTGGCTCGATAAAAAAAAATGGCAAAGATGACACTACTTCGCATCTGACTTTATCTCCTGCTAAGAGATTCCATCACGAAACCACGTGAAAGTTGTACCAATAAACGGGGATTTTTATATAGGAGTGGGGTGAGAAGTACTTATTCTAAACTCGTTACCACTTTTTTCCTATAAATAAAAACATACAAAATCTAGGAGTTGTAGCGCTCGCGGCCATCCGCCAGTACTCGCTCAGGCGTCTCGAAGGGAGGACGTATCGCCGTTTGCTCCAAAAATACCTCACCCCCGCATTTGCCTGTGCCATGAATAATTATGACCTATATGTAGCTAGCAATATACGGTTGTGTACGCCCACTGACCAATCACGGTCACTTAGAACGGTCGAGCATCTCTTTCATTTAGACTGTATAACAATTTCGCGTGACTATGCTATGTCTAAATGGCCCAGGGGTACGGACGCGACTCCGCTGTGCCGCGTAGGCCAGAGTTCGAACCCCACAGCGGCCGAACTTTTTGCATGCGTTGATTTGCGTTTTTTGAAGTTTATCACATAAAAAAACAAACACGTATAATTAATTATTATGTTTACTATTAAATATTATTATAATGCTATATAGTATTATAATAATTACCTTGATGAAATGAAGTTCACCGAAGAGCACTGGTGCTTATTATTTTTAACCGACTTCAAAAAGGAGGAGGTATTCAATCCGACTGTATTTTTTTTAATGTTTTTTACCTCATAACTTTCGACTGAGTGAACCGATTTTAATGACTATTTTTTAATTGAAAGGGTATATTTTATACTTTTCATGTGGTCCCATATACATTATATCAAAATTTGCTCAGTAGTTTGGTTTTTAAATCACAATAACTGGAAATATTATAGTATTTTTATTGAAGTCGGTTCTTTTTTGTTAAAATCTTACTTGTTAATCTGTGTATGATACTTTTAACAATAAGACAATTTCATATTCACTAATAAATAGTTATGATTTATTTGTCATTTATTTATTATAGGTACCTACTTATGTATTTTCAATCAGTCAAAATTACATTACAAATCAAAATTACACAAGTCAATTAATTCTGGCACGCTTGTTTATTCCCAACGACCACCACCGATGAATTGCCACCAGTGGTGGCGTTAGAACAAGAATATTTTTCCCAACCGCTCCCAGTGGTGGTAGTTGGAATTAATTATATCCAACGAGCCCCACAAACTGCCACCACTGGTGGTGGTTAGGACCAAGTCATAATTTTGTTTGCCCATGCGCCTTCAATAGTAGTGGACGGCACATGAAAATAATTAGACTAATGAGGTATTGTTAGAAGCGTCTCCATCGTCCGATACGTCCACTGGTGCCATGTTGGGTGGGTATCAAATGAAAGGATGAATTAAGCAATATTACATATTTGGTTAGCAACCTATTGCTCGCAGCTTTGCTTGCATGCACATATTAAATAGGATCAAATTCCTCACGCGCAGATGTCAGCGAAACCATATTTTTTATAACATATTTTTTCTCCAGATCTACCCAAACATACTTTATCACGTCATACCGGTCAAAAACATACCCCTCCGTTGGTCACGCCGTAGTCGGGGAAAAAGCTGTGAAAATTACATAATATTGTTTATAGCACAGTGCAACCTCAACCCGCACTTAGGTCACGCATTGCGCTGTTCAAAGTAGCATAATATTCTTTAACGGCGTGAAGTTCCCTAACTTCACGCCGTTTAAGAATATACACAGTGTAGTGAGTGTAGGCTGAACCACATCTAATTAGTCCATTTTTACACCACTCACTGATTCATATAGTAAACAAGAGAAGATACATTTAACCCGTAATGTGTGAACGAAACGTCAATGTCTTGTTTGTGGTGCCAGAATTCTGTATGTTTGCATTTTGTTTTTTCGTCGGGAAAAATGGATTATTACGTGAAAACGCTATAACTAAATTAGAAACACATTTATACCGTACACTGTAACTGTTTTATAAAATTTTCTATCCGATCATAATTTATAATTGTTGTATCATAAAAATACATACTTGATATAGAAATTATGCGTTGTACGGCAAAAAACGGAATCCTTATGGATTTGTCATGTCTGTCTGTCACATTTTCCAAAATTATAAGAACTATACTACTATCTAAATTTATACTAACTAAATTTGGGGGTTCCCCATACCTAAAACTGAAAATCAATTTTTTTTTCAGCAATCCCTTTTGCATGAAATAATCTATGGATAGGTCTTAAAAATGATATTGAGATTTCTATTTTTTATAAACTGAATAGTTTGCGAGAGAGACAACCAAAATGGTGAAATGTGTCGTCATCATCCCCCCCTCTTATTTTAGAAGTTCTAAAATAAGAGATTGATTAAACAAAAAAAAAAATATATGATGTACATTACCATGCAAACTTCCACCGAAAATTGGTTTGAACGAGATCTATATTATAGTAAGTAGTTTTTGTAATACGTCATAGATCGTAAAAAATACACTATTATTAAAACATCGATCTATCGATTCTATACTGTTAGTCTGTAGTAATTCAGTAGATGAATGAAGTAAGTCTATTAAATGCACGGCGTTTAGCACCCTTACTTTTTACTTACCCTTACTTTACTTCGCTCGGGCGCTAACTTCACGCCGTGTATTAATATACTACTTAGACCACTCCTATCGTAATAGACTATAAAAAATGACAAAAACAGGACTGAAGCAAAGTTCTAAAATATTTCCTTTCTTCAGTGGTGGTTGATAGCACTAAACATTACGATTGTGTCTTAACCTCCACCAGTGGGGGCAGTTTTAGTGGGGGTCGTTGGAAATAATATTTTTTTCATGTCCCGACTAGAGAATGCAAAACCGGAGCAATATGAAACCCTTTTTTTTCAGTTTTATTTAATTACGATTTTGAAAAAAATCACTGGAGGGAACAGTTACTGTGGATTTCCACATTTTACAATGCCAAGTACAGTACAAGCAATAAATTTAAGGAATTGGCTTAATATTAGCAATTTTCATGTCACAAAAACTTTAAAATGAGATAAACTTATCAATATTCTATAAAAAAAACGTGCTTGATACTTACTGTACCTGGATAAATGGATATTGGATTCCTACTTACTGAGTATAAGGGCAAATAAGAATTACATACCTATATCATAAAAAAACCTAAATAACAAAACAATGTGTATGTTGTTACTTATTACACAAACCCTTACGCGTCATTTGGTAGTAGGTCACTGAACGAAAGAAATCAAAATGGTGGCACGTATTTTCTTTTTGAGTGTGTCCCAAACAAGAAAACCAAATTAACCGAATAATTGAAAAAACCGGTTTAGTGAAAAATAAAAACGGAGTTTATTTGTATGCTTGAAATAACCGAAAACCCGGTTTTCTGATATCGGTTAAAACCGGTTTGCATTCTCTAGTACCGACCACCACCACTGAGAGCGGTTGGGCAAACAATTTATGATTTAGTCCTAACCACCACCAGTGGTGACAGTATGTGGAGGTCGTTGGAAATAAATAGGTATGTTTTCATATTATCTCAACCACCACCACTGGGGGAGGTACGGCAAACCATTTATATAATGTGGTCCTAACCACCACCAGTGGTGGCAATTTTTGGGGCTCGCTGGAAATAATTACTTCCAATTACCACCACTGGTGGCGATTGGGCAAAAAAATATTATTTTTTGTGATGATCAGCTCGCTCCATAATTTTTACTATACAAATACCTACCTACCTACCTGTACATTATTCTCATTTCGTGCTCTTCGCGGACGCAGGAGATAAGTCACAGGTTTTATGATTACAAACCTGAATGCTTTTACATAAAGTGCAATTTCTATTACAACTATAGTACAGAGTTCATGACATTTTTACATTGTTTTGTCGTACGGAAAGTCGCCATAGTCTCAGTGTTAAGTTTTAATTTGAATAATACACAATACAGGGAAATTAGAAGATGTTTATAAGTAAATTTAGAAGGGAGTAATTCCTTCGTTTACCTTAGTATACCTACTTTAGTTAAGTTTATTAATTTAGATATTGACTTAATTATTATGTTTGTTTTGTGTTGTTATCGCAATAACTTACGTAATATCCAAAAACTAAGTGCAAAAAGTTTGCCAGTAGGAGGATTAGAACCCACGCCATGCCACCCTTCATCACACAAGCGTGGTGCGGGACCGTTCGACCATTCTAACTTACGCCGATGAGCCGAAATTGTCAATCGGTCGGGGCTAGTAGAACACAGACAAGTGTGAGGGAAACATTTTTACGGAGCAAACGAGCCGCGTTCGAATAGCGCCACGTTTCTGCGGGCCGCGATTATATACGCGCTCGGCATTTGCGGGGACGGAGGTTACGCTTAAATACCTAACCACCTTAGTACAACCTGGCCTTAATAGTCTACTGTTCTCACCCATACAAATAACACCCAATATGACGACAACAGCGCGAACGAGTATTTGCGTTTCTCTGTGAGACAACTCTTTGAAGAAAGGTTTCCAGAAATCCTCTAGAACCACGGCAGCCATTGAATTGAGCCCAGTTGATAGCGAACTAAAACGCGGCAAAGAGAGTATTCTTAATTTTTATTATGGTTGATGACAAACGAGATATTTCTACAAGTTCCGTAGAAGCTATAATTTCTTAGGAAACGGTGCTTAAAAAATTAAACATAGTTACTGAATAAACATAGCTACACCAGTCACCACTTATTGAATAATGGAAGCAAAAATTTTTTTTCTTTAATTATTGGCAATAAACAGTTATTATTATTATTATATTTCAAGTATACTTAGTACTTACCTAAGGGCAGCACTAAAAACGCCAGCCACGAAAATTCCCGTCATGCCGTTCCAGTCAGCCAATACGTCCATTACTAACAACGGTAATATTTGGTCCTTCGCTAATGCCAGGTTTGATGACAGCGGATCACAGTCATGATATCTGGCATATGCTACCATACCGCTGTATCCACAGATGAATACTATTAAAATAACCCCACAAAGAAAACCCCACATGGCCCTGGAAGAAGTTTATTATAAAATATCAGGTAAGCAGGAAATGACAACTGAGAACAGATGAGGTTCTGATGTACCTTCTAGATTGCTTAAGGTCAGGCAAAGACAAAAACCTCTGCATCATCGACTGGTTAACGGCAATGTTTCCGACCCAGTAAAATGTTGAGCCAATAGATACTGACCATATGGAGTGTCTTTCGGTTAAGTCAAATTTGAGACTGAAATAAAAAATACGACAGAATCAAAAATGTTACTATGCTAAGAAACAAATGACAATATCCCTAATAATCAATTAATTATCGTGATAAAAACAAAAGATCGTTGGAATTTCTTTGGTTACAATAATTATTGTCATACAATCAATAGATTCTGAAGGAATATTTGTAAAGGATATTTACGAAGGAAATTCTATTCTTCCAGAGTTCCAGTTCTTTTGCATAACTTCCTCGAGACCACCAACCATCATCGTGCCTTGGATGATTACCAAAATCATAGCACCAATCATAATGATAGTTTGGAAGACATCTGTCCAAACAACTGCTTTTAGACCGCCCTAAAAAGTTATAAAATCAAGTAATAAAAATTGTTATGCACGCCTACCTACACCACTCTTTCATTTTTATTAGTGGTTGACTTGTGGAAAATACTATTAGTATTAAGTCCGCCACATTGTACTACTTATGTTTTGCGTCCAGTAAAGTATTAAATAAGTACATAAAATCAATTGTATTACATAAATCAAAAGTTATTAACAAGGTTAACTACGTAAATAAAAGTATACCATGAGTAATTTCAGATAACACTTATTAAGGCTTTAAGTAGGACAATCCACTTGTAACAAATGTTAAAGATACATTTACGATCAGTCAATAGGAACTACTTATACGTACTTACCAAAGTTGTATAAAATATACAAACAACACAGACTATTGGAGTTACTATGTGAATATTGACACCGGTTACTGAAAAAGAAATATTTCGTAACGAGGTTTTATCTATTAGTAGAATGACATAGTTCCAGCCTTGTGTTTGAATTTTTCAGGCTCGCATTATGAGTATATATATATATCATTATGTAAGTAGACACAGACCTTGATTAAAAGCTAAAGCTGGTACATAAATTACTATAGGTAACCACGCAATCTGCAAAAAAAAAAGGTACAACATTGTAAGTAAAAACAAAAAAAAACACAATTTATAAAAAAATAACATACCAAATAAACGCTGAATGTCACTGATCCAAACACTCTCAATCGCTTATTAAAGCGCAGTTCCAAATACTGGGAAAGAATATTACAATGTTATAATCACACATTTGGTATGCAATCAAGATGGGTAAGTTTAATCATTCATGATTTACTTACCTCGTAAGCAGATGTCAATTGCAGATCATGTAATACAGGAAGAAAGGTATAAGACACTATTATTGACATCAACAGAGTCCCAATTAACAAGAACACGTACGATGTACCGTAAATATAAAGTTCCGTTGGAGTTCCCAAAAGTGATATGCCTGAAATAAAGCTGAAAAGAAAGAGGGTCACTTCTAAAGACAACGAATATGGAAAAATAGGTGTAGGAAAAAACAGACCATTTGAATAGAATATGGCAGTAGACTTCATAATAATATGATCTTACCTGGCTACTAAAGAAAATACCACAGGTATTAATTTCATATTCCTGCCTCCCATTAAATAGTCTTGGGTGGACTTTTGCTTCTTTACGAAACCGAAATACACGCCAACTCCTCCGCATATTGCCAGCATTAATACAAATAACACATAATCGAGCACTGAGAAATGCTGCATGGAAGCTCTAACAGCTGTGACTGATAACTTCTCTTCCAACATTTTGATATTTTGTGTCGTCTTATCCTCTTTGTTTTCGCTCAGATTCTATTTGAGATTTCTTTGATCACTATTATCAGTTGAAACTTATAATTTTGCCATGACGTTCAACGGAACATCATAAACGAACAACGTGAAAATATTTCACATAAATTACTTGTGCAACATAAGTAATACTCAAAACTTATTTAGCTAATTGAACTTGGCTGAACTGTTAGCGTTGCTTCATCTTACTTTGCACAAACTCAATACCATTCACACAGCTTAACAATATAAATAGCAACTACTGAATGAGCCTGCTGTAGAGCAATCTTCCTATTGCCGCCCGCGATTTTCTTGTCCACATGGACTTGAGCTATTTTTGGCCTTAAATTGTCTACATCCTACAAGCCAACAGTGAGGTGATCATAATCATTTGATCCTAGACTATTAATGTTGAACTTGGAGTAGGTAGTATTTATTAAGCTGTGAATGTGCGAAATGCTGTGAATCTTTAAATATAAATATCTTCTGATTATTTGGCGCCACTCAATAACTTCATAGGTTAGGGTAAAACTACATTTTTTTGTATAGATTTAATAAATAAATATAGTATTCTTATGTCGTTGGTATCGTATCAACACTTAATTAACTAATGTCTTCGCAGTCATCAATTGGCTTCAAGTTCAGTGAATTGATGTGGCAGGATTCCTGTAGGAAAATAAATCCTATAGATTAAATAACAGCCTTCCAGTATGCTTTTTATCACACAATAGCATATTTTGATTACAGCTTTCTTAGATTGTGTGCAATAATTTTGTATTGTTATGACTTGGATTTGACGAAGACTATGTAGATATAGATAAAATACGAGATAATGTACCGGGACTATATACGGGACTAACGGGACGATATTAGGTATTATTAAAAAGCAAAAGTATCAGACGAACCTACCTTTGTATTCCCATAAGCTCTTATAAAAGGGTCCTCAGATGGATGAGGAGGTTCCTTGAAGAAACGTCTCAGTTGAGGTGCCAAAAGTTTTGGAGAAGGCATTATGTGTGCGCTCGTGCGCACACGGCGCAGTGCGAACGCTATAACTGCTCCCACGATAACAGTCACAAATGCACCGCAGAATGTGTACCACATGTATGACACTCGCAGAACGGGGTTCACTTCAGAGCTAGAATATAAATTAGAAAAAAGCCTAGTGACTATTATTCAGCACTTCAATCATTAGAAGGCTAATAATTTTACGTGAATTGTTACCTTATAGTGCTTACTTTTCAGACTAAACTAGTGGTTTGAAAACGTAAGTACAAGAATATTTATATAAGAGATGGAAAATTGGCGCCCAAACTGGAACTTGGCACCTGTCATTATCTTTTAATCTCGTATACCACAACTATAAAGTAAACTGTAAGTATAACAACTAGATAAGTTTATCTCTCGTTATGTTCGAGAAATAAATTACCTCAGATCTTCTATATGATTATGCTTCATAGGTTCCACCAGGGTGAAGTTATACTGACATCCTTCAACAGTCAAAGGCTTGTGGGGATGCGTGATGTCACCTCGGGCTATGGCCAGTTGTGCAGTAAGACACCACCATGACATTATTGCTATACCGATAAAACCGCCGAATAGGGCACTCTGTAAATTAAAGATGTAGATTTAAAGCTAACAGCGCTTCGTTTAGTGACACTATTTTTTCTCCTTTTTGGTTGATTTCTTACGTTGATTCTTCGTGGATGTTGAATTAGTTCTCTGATACATGTAGCCATCAAAAGGAAATCATAATAGTGTTGACAAAAATGACGCCCTAAATGGGATTTTGCATAAAAATAGAATTGAAAACATGACGGTTTGAAACTAAATAAAATAAATTGATGAAAACTCTCGTACCGTAGCATCGACCCAGGGCAAGAATATTCCCATTGAGAAAACACCAAGCTGTGGACCCATTGTCATAGATTCCAGCGTCATTGTCAGTTGTAAAATTGTGCCCATCTTCTCTACGACGAATACCAGAGCTGCAATAAAGAATGCATGTATATTGAGCTACTAATAATTAAATGAAAGAAGGAAAATAATACGTTTACAACGCGTTTTACAATACATTACACGTTTCACAATAGAAAATGGAGGAACAAAAACAAACACAACAAAGTAGACAATTATGACTCAATAGAAAAAATCAAACATACGAGTACGTACAAGAAGGTTAAAACAATCGGGCAAATTAGAAAACTAACTTAGATCATACAATATTTACCTACACAGAGCGTTCCCAGTAGAATGACCACACTTCTCATAAGCCAAGCGGTTCCTCTCTCAGAAAGCTCGCGTTTGAAGTAAGGCTTATAGAAATCTTCCAGAACAACAGCCGACATAGAATTAAGGCTCGTTGACAGAGAACTGAAAATAGATGAAACTATTCAAGTTTAACTTTGCTTTTAAGAGATAAGTTCCATATCAGAAAATAAAGTCAAACATGCCTTAAAGCTGCACTGAAAATTCCTGCCACGAAAATACCCGGCAATCCAGGTATCTCACCGAGAACGTCCATTACAAGTAGTGGCAAGAGTTGGTCCTTCGCTTTGGCTAACTGGAATAGAGAGGTAGGATATCTATTATCATATTATGCTATGCTATACTAGGTTTTAACATATGAGATATAGATAGATATAGTTGTCGGAAAATCATAAAAATACTGGACTTCAACTAATGATATCGTTAAATCCTCACCTTAGTCTGCAGCGGATCACAGTCATGATATTTTGCGTAGATCAACAGACCGCAATACAAGCAGAAACCATATAGGGCTGATATTCCGATGCAGAACAGGAAAACTGCCCTGAAAATCACCAAAACAAAATGCGCTATATATTCAGCCCAGTCAGTTCAGTGAAGAGGTTCTTTATCGCCACATTTCTTACACAGTTTGTTTTAAGTTTGTAAAAAAGTCATAGCTGCTCACCATTTAGCGCCTTTCAAAGTTGGTAGAGCCAAGTACCGCTGCATCATAGTCTGATTGACGGCATTAGCTTGCAGCCAGTAGATCACTCCACCGACTACTAAGCTCCATATTGTATGTCTCGTCAAAGGGTTTGGATCCCAACTAGAACAACGTGGTACAACACAACAAGGTTATGATTTCAACCGATTCTGCTGATTATATTTATTTTTCTAATGGCTTTGTTTAATTCATTTTGTTTTAGTACCTAACAAACTAATGTTTTCTTCAGATTGGCGAAATAAATACTATTAATAGAAGTTCTTAAACTTTCGCGAACTGAATACATGTTAGTTAGTATTGAAACGGGTCTAATTCGCGCACAAACTGATATCAAAATACGAGTATATAACATACCTCGACGTTTCGACCGAGTTACACCGGCCGTTGCCGTGGTCAAGGGCATGTTACATATTAGTTTGTGCGCGAATTAGACCCGTTTAAATACGAATTAACAAATACCATTAATGTTCATTGTTTAAGTAGAACCTATATAGGAATTCTCTTGGATCAATCATTTTCCTACAAAAGCTACGGTGGCCAACGGGATTTCTACGCGAAACAATACACACATCGGTTACTGAATTGTTCGGTGATTACCCACCTAACTATACGAGTACGTATGAGATGGTTACGGTTAGAGGCATATTTATTAGGATCATTTGCGTAGATAAAAATAATCACATGAAATAGTAGTAGGTAGAGACCGGTAGATTAGTCATGTTAGGAAGCAGCTAAATAAAATCATAAATTATGTGTAGGATGAACGGACAAAGGACATTAATATAATGTGCGTACCTACACAACATATTCAATGTCGGCAAATAAGACATTTCATTCCAAGTGTAATTCAATTTCTTAAATTTCGATCAGAAAGTTTTTTTTATAGGTTTTTATATTGCATGCGAACTAGTAACAATCATGATTATGCTTAGCTTTTTCTACTTAAGCTTACTTTGGTAGTTCGATCCGCCCGCTGTCCATATTTCTCTGCCATACAACGCCGATGCCTCCAATATCCATGGTTCCTTTTATGGCGACGAGAGCCATGGCGCCGAACATCGCTGTGATCTGAATCACGTCCGTCCATACTACAGCTTGCAAACCTCCCTATACGTACGAGAAACAAAAAGTAAAGCCAGTGAGAGTTCCGTCAAGGTCGGTCCAGCTGTTTCGGAGATTAGTCGGAACAAACAGAAAAACAGACGGACAAAAATTTGAAAATATATATTTTTGTCTAGTAAAAACTTACAGAATAATTTTAAGTTGAAAGCTAGTATTTTGATATAACAAACAGATACTTCAATTTTATTTGTTTGTATATAAGAAGAAGAAGATATCATAGGTTGGTAGGAACAAAGAAAACAAAATGTAAATAATACTTACAACACTAGTGTAGAAAATACAGACTAAACACACGATAGGTGTTATTATGTGTATGTTGATCCCAGTCACTGAAACAAATATTTTTATATTAGCAATCCGTAATTTTAACCTGTAATATGATATGAAACTATTATACTTAGACCGGGAGGGTAATTTTTGAAATTCATTAATTCATTTATTTACAAACAAGATAGAAAGCTCACTGGTGATTTATTGGTAACAATCTGTCTACCAAAACGCAAAATATGTCACAGCTTTAAAAAAATTGACCATATTGGTGACATCGAGTTACGGATGACTTTCAAAACTCGCCCCCCTTGTACTTTATACTTACAAGTCACTCAGTTTATGGAGTAAGTAATCCTACTTATTATGTTATTACTTACCTTGATTAAAAGCTAATGCTGGGACGTAAATAACAATAGGTAGCCATCCTATCTGAAAACCAAAGTAAAATTACCGATAATTATCATATTGAGCAGGTAGACAAAAATAAATAAGTGAGTGGAGTTAATTTGATACACTTACCAAAGTAAAAGCGAACAAAAATGACCCAAACAAACGCACTCTGTTGTCGAATCTCAAGGATAAGTACTGAAAAAACGTTCTGAATTAGAGATAATTTATAATTATATTAGTGCGTGTGGGACTTCCTCGTTAAAGAATAAGAAGAAGAAAAAAAAGTTTTCAAAATAGAAACATTTATGCCAAGTATTTACACACAAAACTTTATTCCACCCATAACTAAGTAGGTACCTACTCGTATATCGAATATCACGATGTTGATTCGCAAAAATCGATTGCAAACTCGGCGAACTCGTGTTCTCATTAGGTACACCTTTATTTTTTCTATTACGAGACACCACTCCCATAATCACAGAATTCAAGGGCATGTTACATACTTGTAGGTATCTAATAAACATACTAGCATTACTAGCAGACTGCCTCTCGGGGTTGTTTTTAGGATGACAACCCTAGCTTCCATTTTATTCCGGCAGTTGTTTACAGACTTTAAAAACTTTTGTCAGCTTTACACATCCAATATGAAAATAAACTGTAGGCACCAAATAAGGATGAAATTCATAGAGCGTTGAAAATTAAAAATACAATAATATATGCAATAGTTATATAAGTAGCATGTCTTCTAGAAAATAAACTAGAACACTGAGATTTTGCTACGCAAGCACTGCGTAGTAGGTACGAGCAAAGTACTTACTACGCAGTGACGCGTACTAAGCAAAGTCAGTCTCTATAGATATCATCCTAATTAATTTCATCTTACTTCGTAGTTCGAGGTCAATTTCAGGTCATGGAAAACAGGCAAGTAGATCTGTGTCATAACGATGCACATCAGGAAGATAGCTCCAATAATGTACGCGTATTGTGTCCCGTTCATGTATACTTCTGTTGGCGACCCCAATAGTGTGATGCCTGACACAAAGCTGAAAGACACGGATATTGCTGTTAGTTTACCTAGGATTTCAAAACTGATCCAATAAATTTGTGTGATAAGTTGAGCAGGAATCGGAGGAGATAATTTGCATGTCAGTAGGAAAAAGAGACGTTATTTAACTTCATCAGCATAATCATCGACTTTACCTCGCCACAAGCGACATCGCAACAGGCACGACCTTCATATTCCTGCCCCCGAGCAAATAGTCGGCCTGAGTGGACTGCTTCTTCAGGAATCCCCAGTACACTCCGACCACTGCACTCACTGCCAACATCAGCACAAACACCACATAGTCCGCGGTGGAAAACCGCTGCATCAGATGCAACATCTCGTCCACTTGCGTGTCACCCATCGTGGTGAACTAACTAATGCTGGGCTGGTATCATAGGAAACAGAAGACGATCTCGAATCTAGATCATATCCGATCCACCCAAAGGCACCCAAACCAAGTGAACTCACCGAGACGTATGCTCAATCTGGTACAGTGAAACAATTACGATAACTCGCAATTTAACAGAGGATGTTGCGAGATCCCCCTCGGGTAGGAGCGAGCCGCGGGAACCTAATAGGTACGTGGGCACTTGAAAACGGGTGGAGGTCATGTCCAGGCGGTAGCTCGCGATTACAAAGGAATTTTTCCGTGGGCTCATCTGATGTTGGTCGTAGGAGAGTTCGGAGTCCAATAAAAAGTTATTTGCATCGATGAACCTATTATGATTAGGTAGGTACCTAGAGCGTTTAGGGATTCAGTACCTATACTAACTTTGACCCAAAAAAACAAGTGCGTGTTCTGACACACTATACCTACATTGTTGGTACACATTACGTTGGTTACATTCTGTTTAATTTCATAAATGTATGGTTCAAAACTCGTTGAAAAAAATACCTATAATAATAACTAGCTGTGCCCGCGACTTCGTCCGCGTGGAATAGTGATAAAATTCACCTTTATAACCTTCCCTGGACTTCCACAAATCATTCAAGACCAAAATCAGCCAAATCGGTCCAGCCGTTCTGGAGTTTTAGCGAGACTAACGAACAGCATTTGATTTATATATATATAGATAAAGATAATAGATAATTGAGCCTGCGCGGTAACTGTCTCACTGCCGGGCAAAGGCCTTCCCTCACTGTCGTGAGGAGGTTTAGGCCATAATCCACCACAAGGGCCTAACCCGCGGGTTGGCGGATAACATGCCTGCGAAATTATTCTCGGGTAGTATAATAATTATGTTGGTTTCCTCACGAAGTTTTCCTTCACCGAAAAGCGAGTGATAATTACGTAGGAACATATGTTTAACACATTGGTAGCGGTGCCCACACTGGGATTTGAACTCGCTTCCCTTAATTTTTAGGAGGTGGACGTTCGCCAATTAGGCTATCACCTTTTATTAAAAAATATAAATTATGATTGTAAATTAGATGCCGCACCTAGATCATTTGCGATTAATTGATGAATCTTTGGAGCTCTACTTACGACAAATATTACAACAATTATTACATTACGCTAATTATTTAACAAAACGACTACCCACCTTAGTAGTAGTTTTACTTACCTAAGTAATTATAAGTACTTATACTTATTTATTTACGAACTTATGTCAGCTTTCAAACAACATTTCTTATATCAGTGTTTGTACTTAGTACTACCTACCATACGTAGGTACCTAGCTAGAGACAGTTTGCTATCGATAGGTGCCTACAGGTACCTACCTAATACGCCTATTATTCAATACAATAAAGTAATTTAAATTACAAGTAGGTGCCTACCTAATTAAAAAAAAAGGGTTACGATTATACATAATTATAATATTATGTTATTGCATGTGCGACATCCGGAGTTTAGGCGGGAATCGCTATGTAGCCCTCAGATTAACTGATATGACATTTAACTCAAGATCCGGGGAAGAAAAGAGCCAAGTGTATACAAATACACAAAGGAGTAAGTAGGACAGTACGATGATGTTTTGTATTTGTCGGCGTATGTGCACTAATTTATAGCTTTGCTGCAGAAGCAACCCAATCCTGTACATTTTAGAATGTACATTGATGAGATGACGGATGAATGATTAGAGCTCCACCTTAGTAACGTGTATTACATTTATCCCATCAGCGATCTTGACATTTTAGAATGTCGCACGAATGACTGGATCCACACCTAAATAACGTGTCTTAAATTTATCATAATAATTATACGGGCGTTGTAGCCAACTGTGGCCCTTTCGGGTATATACGCTTTTGACAGGTCCATCTCTAGGTCCTAGGTACTAGGACTACTAGGTCCATGCAAAACCATAAACCCAGAGAAGTCAAAGCATTAAAAGAACTGACGGAGTTTTGGCGGGAATCCGATAGTGAGACGTTGTTGGTTTTGTATTATTTTCTCAAACTTGTGTTTTTTTGAGTGTTAATGTGTAATATTGGTGGAATATTAATCATTAAGTGTTCGTTAACTTGCACGTGTGTAGGCGAATGATATAAACTCAAAAAACGTGTCATTTCGCATTTTTTCCAAAACGCCCGGGAAGTTTCAGTAAAGCATCCACTACTTTACTGAATCGTGACTTTGACGATGTAAATAATTGACTTGACTACTTGACCACGATTGCTATATTGCTGTGACTTTCTTAATGTGAAATTAATAAATACTTTTATAATAAAATACTTCACACTGGCTATATGCACAAACCGTGCGAAGCCATAACTAAAAAAAAACTGACTGTCAAATAAAACTTAATTGTCAATGTCGTAGTTAACTTCTATGTACAAATAGTAGGTTAGGTAGGTAGGTAAGGTAGATAGGTACTATGTACCTGTGTACCTCTAGCGCAGCGGTTCTCAAACTTTTTTGGTCACGGAACCCTTTTGACAAGCAAAATACTTGACAGAACCCTACAATAAAACAATAGTTTTTAAAAGTGTATTCTTTAACAATCTCGACTTTATGTTTTCGAAGATAGAGCCGGAAGTCACTTGTTCACAACTATAGAGTCTAATTCAGAGGCTTTTATCAAAGGGACTGCGCGCTCACAAGTATACTTACGCGCGGCGGGCGGAGTCAAAACGTTCGACCAGTGACCAGAGAGAGGTGTTATGATTTTTTTTATAGTCTTGCGGAACCCCTACAGGGGTAGCGCGGAACCCTAGGGTTCCGCGGAACACACTTAGAGTACCGCTGCTCTAGCGTAAGCGTAGCGTTTGTATTCTCTTTGTGTGTACCTATAATTGTAAACAAGAGAGTTTTGGCGGGAATCCGATAGTGAGACGTTGTTGGTTTTGTATTATTAGCTCAAACTTGTGTTTCTTCGAGTGTTAATGTGTAATATTGGTGGAATATTAACCATTAAGTGTTCGTTAACGTGCACGAGTGTGGGCGAATGATATAAACTCAAAAAACGTGTCATTTCGCATTTTTTCCAAAACTCCCAAGAAGTTTCAGTAAAGCATCCACTACTTTACTGAATCATGACTGACGATGTAAATAATTGACTTGACTACTTGACCACGATTGCTATAACATTGCTGTGACTTTCTTAATGTGAAATTAAGAAATACTTAAAATAAAATACTTGACACTGGCTATATGCACAAACCGTGCGGAGCCAAAACTAAAACAAAAAAAAAAAAAAAAAAATTGTAAACAAATGCGCGCGCGTAAAAGTTTCTTCCTTTGGTAAAATAACAAGAAAAAGTGCAACTGTCTTTCTCAGTTTATTGCCCTAAGCCCCAGAAATGGCAAGCCGTTTATTAAGCCCTATTGAAAAAGTATTCATTATTCATGGAGTTCAGGCAAGTAAACATAACCTATAAAAGTTTTTAGTACTGCTATGTGTGGGTTATGTGGGTAAATATTCAAATATATTAAAACTACCCATTCTTAATATAAAATTATTAAAATGTAATTGAGAACATATAATTTCTGGAATTCATAACTTAGCTAATACATATTTCACAGGATGATTTTCGCTCAGACGGCAGATCCGACATAGACTACAGGCCTATGGAGCTGGAAACTGATGTAGTGAGTCATGCTAGTGGCTCGGCACGTCTCAGACTGGCTAACACAGACATACTTGTTGGTGTGAAGACAGAGATAGACACCCCGACAGTGGAAAACCCCAAGTTGGGCAAGATCGAGTTCTTTGTTGACTGGTAAGCTTAAGATTATCATCAATCGCCTGTGATATTCTTCTACTGGCCCAAGTCTCAGGCTCCATAGAGAAAATGCAATAATTCAACTAAATGGGCAGGTGATTAGGTTAATACAAGATTTGAAACAGTGGCGTGCATCTGAGGCAGGGTGTATTCCAAAGCACTGGTAGAGTCAACGGAGTTTCCTTTTCCTGTCCGAGATTTAATCCTAGACCAGTGCTTGAAGGAAACATCCTTTTTCAAACTCAAACCATAATCAATTCATTAGTTTGTTTTCTTTTAAGTTTTATTAATTTGTTTATTAGATTGAAGTGTTTGACTTGTAAAAGTGCAATTTTATTGCCTATTTACAATAAATGATTTGGCTTTGACTTTGAAGGCCTGAACTCAGTCATGGGTTGATGTCAGCTGATGAGTGATGACCCATACTTGTTATGTTATACCTAATGTATTATGATGATACAACATTACACATTAAAAAAATCTTCTGGTTTCAAGTTCCGCCAATGCAACACCAGAGTTTGAAGGTAGAGGTGGAGAAAGACTAGCTAGCAGTATATCAATCATGATGCAACGTGCATACCACTCGTCACAGGCATTCCAGTTGCAGCAGCTTTGTATTCTGGAAGGAAAGCAGTGCTGGAAGTTATATGTTGACATATTGGTACGTTTTTATATTTTAAATATTCTTTATTTATTTGTTTACAGTTGAGCGGAATGAGTACTGATATATCTATTAGAATATCATCTAAACAACCTAGCATTTTATTAACTAACTAAATACCAATATAAAATGCATGACAGTCCATTGCTGATCTCAAATGTGTTCTCTGTTTCCCCATGAGATGGCAGAAAAGCGGACTGGGTTGTTCTCGTGTCGTATCTCAATAGTAAATAAATGCATTGATCAATAAATTATTACAGATCCTTGAATGTGGCGGTAACCTATCTGATGCTGTATCATTAGCTGTCAAAGCAGCATTATTCAACACTCGGATACCACAAGTTAAAGCAGTGCTCATGGACGGAGGCAATGTGGACTTGCAGCTGTCAGATGATCTATATGATAGTAAATTTTTGGAAGTTGGCTGTGCCCCATTATTGGTACCTATTTAAAAACTTACAACTTCTCTGACCCAGTACAGGATCCCCTAGTGAAGGGGTGTTAGGGCAGCTGTCCTTGAGAGCCAGTCACATTCTAGATAGAACATTTTTGTCAACTTTGACCACATTGTCACTTAACCCTTTGCATAACTAATGCCAGACACAATAGATGTTTAATAGTTACATGGTCCGTATGGACCAGTGCAGGCGCATTGTTGTTAAGACTAGTGAGATATTATAGTGGTCATATGCTAAAATTGTAACGAAGCTGTACTATACTGAAACCTGGCTGGACAGGGTTAAGAAAAAAAGAGAATGTTATACTCGTATCAGCAACAAACAAGTCATTCAACTATTCATCATTTGCTTATTTACTTTCCCTTTTTTGGCTGGAGATTAATACCACTTTTTTAAGTTGGTAACATTGACTGATAATGGCAGAAATAAAAAAATAACTTTTTCTGTAGGTAACCTTATGTAAAATAGGTGAAAATTGCGTGGTAGACCCTACAGCAGAAGAGGAAAGCTGCAGTACAGTATCCTTAGTTGTGGGCATCACTGGTAACCCCAAACATTATGTGACAAAAGTAGAAGCAGAAGAAATTCCAGATATGGACGGTAAATGTACCACTATAGGGCTGAATGGAGCTGGGAGTGTTGCCTCCAAAACTTTGAAAGATGCTCTTGAGCAAGGAGTGTAAGTTTGCATAATAATATTATCACACCAAATCTGTCCTATTAATTTCATTTGACCAATACCAATCAAATCTACACTATTTGCATATCATATAAAGGAGTTCTTTGTAATCAGTAATATCCAGAACTACTGATTCGATTCAGAAAATTATTTCACCACTATGAAATTACATTATCTCAGTACTATATATATTACAACATGGTCATGTATTATGCCACGAAAATGAAGTTACTGCTATGATCAAATATTTTGACCAAAGAGTTACAATAAACAAATCTCACAGGTGACACAGCAGGGTGCAGCCAAAACATGCCATCATATTTCTGCACTCCCTTTGGTCACCCATACCTTTTTCGTTATTACATCAAACAATTTAACCTCAGTGATCATCAACCACGAGAAACCAAAGCTCCTTCTAATGGCTACTAAGTTACTACTATTACTCTACCTCATCAATAATTATCATTATTTTTATTTTCAGACGCGCAGTAAAATCTCTAGATGAAGCCTTAGGTCAAGCTCTGCTACGGGAAAGGCAGGAAAACGGCACAATGAAGAAACATTCGTATGGGTTTTTGAAATAAACAAACACTCATTACGTTTTCCATTGATTTATTAACACCAAGAGACAAAAATGTAATACATAGTCAAATGTTAAAACATCGAGACACAAAAATCCGACTTGTCCTCTTCTGTGAATTTTTACTTTCTTTTACAAGAAGCCTTGACCCTGTTCAGATGTTTCCGCTTACCCTTACCTTTTCATTCCTTAGAACTACATCTATAACTATGTGGATATGCATCTTAGAAAGTAAACATCTACTTGATTAATATGAAGGCAGTTTGAAAGAACTGCTCAGAGAAAGAAATCTATAGATGACACCTTAGTATAATATTCCCATTAAAATATAAGACAAAAATTACTAAACCTACCATTTAATTAAAATAGCATACAACAAAGTCAATAAAGCATACTAAATGACAGTGTTAACATTGCAAATAAATTTAAATCACATATCCATTTTCGTATCACAGTTAAAAAAATAGCAAGATTTAAATACAATATATAAATACGATTTAAATCAACATAAAGAAGAAAAGCAAAGAAATATAAAAAAAAAGTTCCCTACACCATTATTCGGGATAATTATAATAAAGTGGATTGAGATGTACAGTATGTATCAATATCCATAGACACCAAATCTAATGACTAAAATGTTGATAAAATCGAATAGAATGTATTTTACGGTGACAGCGTATCTGCATGCCACTAAATACATCGGATGATTATCCATTGCTACAATACGACACATTGTCCCATATGGGCTACTTCCCGCTACTGACCTAGACTTACTATTCCCGCTACAGAATAATCATATTGGGTTACCTATATGTATATAACCAGGCTTAAAAGATAAGAATATTCATGATATTGATAGCATTCTAATCTCAATCCATATTACCTAATTCAACTTAGTAATTAAAACGCCATCTCAAAAAACCAGTATGGACACTACATACAATCGTACAAGCAATATGTTTCTACCCCCCAGCCCTTCTGCCTGTAGCTGAATTGTTACCAAACTTGCAGAAAAAATACAAAATGTACCCATAGTAGGTATATCTTTGCAAATGACAATGTATAGTGTCGAAAAATCGTGACACTATTCCATACATTTTGTAGCACAGGGCAAGCGTCTGCGGTAGTAGAAAACAAACCTAGACCTATCAACGGTGCAAATTTACGTCGTTATTGCATTGGCATTCACGATGTTGCCTAAAATCTTCCTAGAATTATTGCAGTGTCCGTGCTAGGGTTGAGTCTTCTCGGTCGCCAGTTTACTTCTTGTGCGGGTTGACGGGAGTGAGCAAGTCGAGGACGGCAGCGATGTTGCCATCCTTGCTCTCGAGCAGCTGGGTCAACCATCCGCCCTCGTTGGTGAATCCCATGGCAATCATTTGACGAATGGCGGCGTCAATGTGGGGCACTGAAATAAAACTCGTTCTTAATATTGTCCTAGTCCATATTGTTACATGTTAGGTCTAAAAGATAAAATGTTATTACAATGAATGATTTGCTAACAGATTACTCATATAGGTCACATCAGTGTTTACGTAGGTATGTATCTATACTAATATTATAAAGAGGAAAACTTTGTTTGTTTGTAATGAATAGGCTCCTGAAACTACTGAACCGATTTGAAAAATTCTTTCACTGTTGAGAAGCTATGCTATCCCCGCTACACATGGGCTACCTTTTATCCCATAAAAATTAATGGTTCCCGCGGGATAGTACTTAACGCGGGTGAAACCGCGAGGTGCTTCTAGTATTGTACATAGGTATGAATAAAATATTGTATCTTGTTTTTTTTATCGTATCTGGTTCGTTTTAAGTAGATAATGTGGAAAGATAAACTATGTACCTACCTAATCAACTGTTGAAGTAAAACAACAGATATACATTTTACTATCATAATACCTACATAATGATTCATTGTTTTTTCATAAAATCCTTAGGTGCCTAGGTATACCAATGAATTCGGTAAACTATAGGTACGTAGTATACCTATCCATGCTTAGAACCAGTTTTTATAATAAATAAAATGTATAATTTTGTTCTTATTAGGCATAGAATTTATTTATATCTTTAGGAAGAGTAATCTCCAAATATATCGACGGACACGATAAAGCGAAAAACGAGCGATTGCTCCCATTTTATCCTACAAAAGTTGCAATAATCGGTTGAAAGGAGTGTTACCTGAGTGATGCCGTTTGTCGCCCTGCGGAGCTGACGGCTTGGCGCCCTTAGCATGTTTTGTTTGGGCGCCGTTAGCAGCGTAAGGGGCCCAGATCGAAGCGCTGAAGGCCGGGGGCGCGGGGGGCCCGGCAGCCTCGGCCTGCGCGGTCTCCTCCACGGTTTCTTTGGAATCGTACACTATTGTTAAAAAAACACTCCGTGTGAATTAGTGAGTGATTGTGTTAGTAAGATCAGTTAGACACGGTAGAAGTAAGAGGAGTTATTAGAGTTAGACTGGCGGGTTGAAGCGGGTTGCAGGCGCCTGGCACTAAGAAGTTTGTTTCAAGAATTCGTACTTTGCTTTTGTTTGCTACCGTTTGTAATCGATTCCTCTTCCTTCTACTGGTCATCCATTCTGATGTACAGAATAGCTATCTGTTAACAGCATTTGAATGGGAATTGGCACAATTATACTTTTCAACTGATAAAAAAGTAATTTCGTATACCAGAGCAATACCAAGTATAATACTAAAGTTAAAAAATTTTATATTTCTTACAATAGCAATACCTAATACTAATCTGCATAATAAAATAATGCAACACATGACATGAATGCAATTACAAGGTATAGGGGAAGGAATTATAGCATTTTATAAAAACATAATTAGTGCCAACTGAGGACTCTGAAAATCTAAAAACTGATGTATGGCAATTTTGAGGGTCGAGTTAGGAATCTTACCGTTGCAAATGAAAACTGTCAGATATCACCAATGAGTACTTAGGCAACCGGATCCTTAATTAATTTTCAGAATCATCAATGTTAACCAGACCAGTAGCACAATAAATATTAACGCGCCACGATGACATGCAAGGATTCCAATGTATCTAGTTAGGCAACCAGGGGCTATGGGGTCCATTATCATGGTCCTACAGACACCCACGCTTGGAGCAAATAGGTTTCTGGGGTTCCAACAAACGTCTTCCTGCACGGGAACCGAACCAGCCTCATGCTGTGCAGTCATTAACTACTACACCAAGGAGGTGGTGAAGCTCCTCGCTCCATCAATTTACGAACAAGACTAACAAATAGACAAAACATTTATGAATACACAGAAAAAAAACTCCAAACATGAAAATAAGCAAACTTTGCTTAACTACAAAACAAAAACGAACTCAAAATTAGCTAAAAGGAAACGCTAAATACATAAATTAGTACTTATTATCTTCCAGCTAACCTTTGAGATCGTGATGGTGAGGATGAAAAGTCCTTAAAAACATACCAGCGGTCGATGTGTTCAGTGGGGGATAAATCGGTTCGTGGGTGGCGCGAGATTGGAACTCCTCAGGCAGGTTGGCCTCGGGGGTTTGGCCTGTCTGAGCGGCAGCACCGTTCTCCTCAAAGTCTACAAACAATTCAGTACCGATTCAGACCACAATTTCGTATTGTTTTGGTTTGGCACGATTTGTGCATTTAGCCAGTGTCAAGTATTATTTTATTTCAATTTATATCTATATCACTCAGCGTCAGAGAGTCGGTAATCTAGTCGAGTCGCGGTCAACGATACGTAAAGTGGTGAATATTACTTCTGGGGCAGTTTTGGCGAGGGCACGTTTATGGTTTTCCTCCAAAACTCCCGCGTCTACGTTTGCTATCATTTAGAGTTGACCCACTTATCAACGATTGCAGCTGGATAAGATAAGTGTCTATCGCGATAATTTTGAATACCTACCCTCATATTATAACAATATATTCATTTTAGTGAACGCAATCATAATTTATATGTTCAGTTTACTACCTCGCCGGTGTTATGACGATGTGGTCGAACGGGGAGCTGTAAACACGCTAAGCCTAGAGTGGGGATTGATTGTGGGGTATTGTAGGGTGGAATCATTACCTTTATCCTTGTTAATCATGGTCCAATCTTCAGCTTTGTCAGGTGATCCGTCCCGGTTTCCGTTCACAAACTCAGTGCTGCTGGATGTAGAGCTAGCATCCGATTTAGGGTAGTCGATCTCGGGCTTCATAGGAGTAGGGGAAGCCGGGGGCGTGAGTGGAGTGGGTAGTGGGGGCCGCTGGCTGATCGGGGTCGGCGGGGTAGCCGGGGCTGTCGGGTTAGCCGGAGCTTGCGGGGCAACCGTGGCTTGCGGGGTTATCGGGAATTGCGGGGTTACCGGGGATACCGGGGATACCGGGGATTGCGGGGTTACCGGTGATTGCGAGGTTACCGGGGATTGCGGGGTTACCGGGGATTGCGGAGAAGCCGGGGCTTTCGGGGAAGCCGATGCTTGTGGGGCAGTCGGTGCCTGCAAGGAAGTCGGAGCAGGCGGAATAGGGATTTGTGCCAGAAAAGCAGGCGGGGACTTAGAAGCCTTCGGCTTACCAGACGCCAACCTAATAGGGTCTTTAGAGGTAACAGAAGCTCCCATAGTAGTAGACGCTTCCTGGGTGCCCGATGACTCGTCAAATTTATTCAGCTCTCGGCTAAGCATGACTAATGGGCATTCATCCGACTTGGTCATATTCATGCAAGCTTTCATGACCAGCTCGAGTTCGTTCGGTTTCAAATTGAGTTGGTTCTTGATGATCAGCTCTTCGGCCACCTTTTGGGCGAGCTGGGCCTTCTTCTGCTCCGAAGCATCAGTTCCGACACTGCCAGAGCGAATGTGATCCGCAGCCAGGTTCGCGAATTGGTCCATGTATTTGGTGAAGACGTCGATCCAGCCGCGACGGGGTTGCCGCGGGTTGTTCTCGCGCTTCTCGCGACGTTCCTCTTGACGCTCCTCGCGGCGCTCCTGGCGCTCCTCGCGGGCGGCCTGGCGCTTCTCGTGGCGCTCCTCGCGGCGCTCCTTCACGACCGCGTGCTTCGGCACGGGCGGCTTCTGCGTGCTGCGGAGATTCATCGGGCACTGGCCGTGCGCATAGGTACCGGCAGAAGCGCAGGCCATCTCGAGTATATTATGAAGCGACCGCTCGTGCTCCTTCTGCGTTTCAGCCGTCGTCGGGACCCCGATGTTCTTCAGAACAGTGCGGGCCTTCTTCGTTTGGTCTTTCAACACCACGAGCTGAAAAACATTTGTGGTTAATTTGTGGCAAAGTACATAATGCGTTGGAAAGAAAATGCCCTTACACTTACCGACATGTTGGGGCTTGGGATGCGCACGAAGCAGTGCTCGGGATGGATGCGCATGGCCTCGCATTGGGAGCACAGGTCGAAGTCATCGCAGCCCATGCACTTGTACCGGAAGCCGATCACGCGGCGGTTGCAGCCGTCGCAGGAGACGCCGAAGTGCACGCCGGATGCGCTGGATGCGCTGGATGTGCCGGATGCGCCGGATGTGCCGGATGCGGCGGATGTGCCGGAAGCGCCGGATGCACCGGATGCGCCGGGTGCGGGGCCCGCAGTGTTCGCTGCACAAGACCACAGTCGACAGAATTCAGTATTGTTGCAACATGGCCGCCAAGCTTTCCATTTTAACTGATTAACGAAAATTGCTAAGACAACAACTTTGTAACCGAAAGAAACATTTTAATCTCTAGTTCCAACTGTTTTAATTATAAAAAGCATAATGATAGAATACAGCGTGTCTAAAGGATGCTCTACAAATTATAAGAAACTCTCTTAGGTACGATTGCTCAAGCTCACGTGAATAATTATAACCTGTAAAGAAAGTCTCCTGCACTTACGTTTAGTAGTAATGGCGAAATTGATAATGTGGGCTTCCAATTTCGGATCACTGGTAGAGGAAGCGGCTTTGTCGAGATGCACGAGCAGCTTCACAGTGGATTCGCTCTGCGCGGTCAGCATGGTCATGACCTCATCATCGGTGCTCATCTTAACCTCATCGTCATCTTCGTCTGGAGGGTAAAGCAGGAGTGTATGTTATAATATGTATACCTACTGTAGCAAGCCGTCCACACATAGCTCTGCTTCTGTAATCGTTACTGCCTATTCTCCAGCCAAGTTAAGATGCAAGCGGAAAAGAGACAAAATTATATGGGGCGTATATATTTTTATCTCTCTTCGTACTCATAACGATACAATTTTTTTATTTTTGTTTTAGTTATGGCTTCGCACGGTTTGTGCATATAGCCAGTGTCAAGTATTTAATTTTAAGTATTTCTCAATTTCACGAAGTCACAGCAATGTTATAGCAATCGTGGTCAAGTAGTCAAGTCAATTATTTACATCGTCAAAGTCACGATTCAGTAAAGTGGTGGGTGCTTTACTGAAACTTCCTGGGAGTTTTGGAAAAAATGCGAAATGACACGTTTTTTGAGTTTATATCATTCGCCTACACTCGTGCACGTTCAATTTCAATTTCAATTTCAAACAGCCTTTATTAACAACCTTAATACTATTACACACTATAGGTACCTACTTAAATTTAACACTAGTAAAGTCTTATAAAAATCTTACAATCTGTTTAATCCTAACCTTAGTTTTCATACAAATATTAACTTAATTTTAAGTACAGTTTTAGGCATCGGGAATTAATTCTAAAGGTCGTTTTGCTTTTCAGCATCGGCCTCCCCCAGGCTCTTCCATAGCTCCCGATCACGGGCCTTTCTCATCCACAATGCACCTGCCGTAGCTCTTAGGTCATCTTCCCATCTTCGGACGGGTCTGCCTCTGGTTCTCTTTCCCGCTCTTGGATACCATTCTATCAAATCTTTGGCCCATTTTTCCGTTTTGCTTCTGAGAGTATGACCTGCCCATTTCCATTTTAGAGATTTAATTGTGTACGTTACGTCAGCGATGTTTGTTTTACTTCTAATAGTTTTCAGATTTATCTTGTCTCTCTTCTTTATATTTAACATACTTCTTTCTATATTATGCTGACAAGTTTCTAGTCTTTTGAGATTTCCTTTAGTTAGGGACCAGGTCTGACAACCATAGGTCATACATGGAAGAATACAGGAGTTAAAGACGGTTTTCTTAAGTTTTAGTGGTACTGCTGGATTTTTTGTAATTTCTTTTAATGACCAATATCTTTTCCATGCTGAGTTGACTCTGTTATCTATTTCTTTTTTGTTCAGCTGTGAGGGTGAAATAACTTGGCCGAGGTAAATATATTCTTCTACGTATTCTATACTATTGTTGTTAATTTCAATGGGTATTTTTGTATGATTGGTCATCAATTTTGTTTTAAGTGTGTTCATTTGCAGACCGACTTTTGCGCTTTCTTCCACAAGTTGTCCCAACATCACTCTTAGATGTTCTGAATTGTCAGAAATAAGAATAAGATCATCCGCGAAGCGTAGGTGATTTAGCGGCACTCCATTTATTTGTATACCAAAATTGTCCCCATTCAGGTTCCTAAAAATATCTTCCAAAGTAGCAGAGAAAAGCTTTGGTGACATAGGGTCTCCCTGTCTCACTCCTTTTCTTATGTTAAATGGTTGTCCTAGACGCTCTGTTTTTATTTTTGCTGTCATACCATGGTATATATTTTTTATTATTCTAATGTACTTCTTGTGTACTCCTTGGTTTAGTAGCGCCTTCCATATCTCTGCATGTTTCAGAGAGTCAAATGCCTTATTGTAATCTATGAATGCAAGGTAATATGGCATCCGGTATTCGCTATATTTTTCAATGATCTGTTTTATCGTATGTATATGGTCAATCGTTGAAAAACCAGATCGGAATCCCGCCTGTTCTCTGGGTTGGTTTTCGTCCATGATACATGTGATTCGCTGTAATAAGATCTTAGAAAATATTTTATATAGATTTGGCATGAGACTTATTGGTCTATAATTGCCAATATCGTCTTTTTTACCTTTTTTGTGGAGTAAAGTAATTGTTGATGTTGACCACTGAGTTGGTATTTGTTCTTTTTCCAAGATTTCGTTAAATATGATCTGGAGATATTTTGAAATGACTGAATTAGTCCCTTTCAAGAGTTCGTTAGAAATTCTGTCTTCTCCAGGTGCTTTTCTAGGTTTCTGTGACTGTATCGCTTTGTTTATTTCCATTTTCACGATTGGTGGTATTATTTCTTCATCGTCATTGTTGTCTAGGATTGGATTACGAGATGTTATTGTGTCATCGTATAAGTCTTTGTAAAATTTTGTTGCTATATTTGATATATCTATTCTTTTTGTTTTGCTTTTTTTATCTTGTTTATCACGCATTCCAGGTATCCAATCTGTATTGTCTTGTAGTTCTTTCCATGCTTTTTTCACACCTCCTGTACTTTCTATGTGGAACGTTATTCTCTCTATTCTGGTTTTCAGTCTGTGTCTTCTAATACTTTCATTTATTTTCTTACTTATACTCGAGATTTCTTTTCTGATTCTTGGTGATTCTTGCCTTAGGCTTTGACGTCTACTTATTAATTCCATAGCCTCTTTTCCTATTTTATCCTTAGCTTTTGGAATCGTTGTAAATTTATTTTCTATGTCCATAAGTTCTTTTACCAGGATGTTGTAGTTTTCTTGTAAACTTTGAGTTTCTTTAATTTGATGGTTAAGTGTTTTTTCTAAAGATTCTAAACAACTTTCCGGTAAAACTTGATGTAACTGGTTTCTATTATTTGCACATATTTTCCTTGATGGTTTAATTTGGTGACCATAGATTTTTCCACGTACCATTCGATGGTCTGTGTTAAAGTTGAACTGATTTATCACATCCACATTCATGAATAGTTTTGGTTTATTTGTAATGATAAAATCGATTTCGTTTTTGACCATGCCATTTGGTGATAACCATGTCCATTTTCTTTTGGGCTTCTTTTTAAAAAAACTGTTCATAATACACAAGTTGTATTGTTGGACAAAATCAATAAGCCGTTGTCCATTATCATTCCGTTTACCAGTTGTGTATGGTCCAAGGAACTTACTTTCGTAACTGGTTCGTTCTCCAATTTGGCTATTAAGATCGCCCATTATTATCACTGTTCTGTGTACATTTTCCATTGCAGTTTGTAGGTGTTTATAAAATAAATCCTTATCTTCATCTCTGGCACTTTCCGTCGGTGCATAGAGTTGCATTATCGATATGGGATGCTTGTTTTCGTATATATCAACATTAAGGATTGCTATTCTATCAGAAACTCCGGTAAAGCCTTGAATTTTATTTTTCCAATATTTTTTAACCAGAAACCCGACTCCGTAGCGCCCTGGTGTTTCGTTTTTGTAATAGAAAATGTAGTCATCGTGTTCTTCTATTTTTTCTTCTGATCTTCGTACTTCGCTTAATCCCACAATGTCCCATTTAATTCCTTGTAGTGCATGTTCTAATTCGTATAGCGAGTCTTGTGATCTTAGTGTTCTTGTGTTTAGAGTAGCAATATATATATTGTCTTTGTTTATTGCGTTTGCTTCATTATGTTGTATTGTGAGCAGATTTGGGGGGTTTTGGTCTGCAGCCCCACGGTGACCAACCGGATTGGGGATGTTGTTGTTTTGTCTTTGTTGCTTAGTAGTTGTTTGTTTATTTTTCCGTTTACCGATGCCTGCTGTATCCTATGCCTTATTTGAAGGTTTTTCCGTCAGAGAGTGAGATCTAGCTCTCATGTATGCAAAAGCATCTGCTCTTTGAAATTTTGTTGGGGCCAATGCAGTGTTCCTGCCAATTTCATGGCGCGAAGTTGAAGGAACAGGAGATGCAGAACGATCTTGCTTTCTTTTCTCACTCTCTTTTTGTTTCACAATTATTTTATTGTTCTTGATGTAGGCTTCGTTACCCTTTTCTCTTTCTTGGTTGACTTGTTGTTGTAGTTCCTTTCGTCTTGTCAAGGTGTCTTTCGAAAAATCTTCTGTCATGTATGTATTTTCTGGCATATTTTTTTTGTTTCTTAGTGCTTCTATTTTCTTGTTAAATGTTGTCATGGAAATGACGATCGGACGCGATTTTCCTGCAGTTGGTTTTCCAATCCTATGCATTCTATTGATGTCGTAGTCAGCGATTCGAACATTTAACTTTAAAAATATTTCTGACACCTTCTTCGAAAGTTCACTGTGGTTGTTTTCAGTTTCTTTTATTCCATGGAATAATATATTATTTTTTCTATTCGTATCTTCCAAGTGGTTTATTTTTAGGTTCAAAGTTTCTATTTGCAATTTTAGAGTTTTGTTTTCTTCCAGTAGTGGTTCTATTTTTTCGTCAATCTTCAGCATAATATTTTCCGAAACCTTCTCAGAAACAGCTTTTGTAATAATTGCAGTCTGCTTTTCAAATTCTGATTTCATCATGCTAAATAAGGTTGTAATATCTTGTGACATTGTCATGCTGTTGCAATAACAAAACGCAGATGGGTTGCGTGGAATGGAACGTAATGATGGCTAATGTGTTGGTAGCACTGTGGGTGTCACTGTTGCAGCGCTCAGCTCAGTGCTCACTTCACGTTTGTTTACAATGATTTTTAACTTTTTGCAACCTCAAATTGTAAGCCACTTATTTAGGTTTTTATTCAGAAGTGTATTTTCCAGTATAATTTTTAGGTGTAATGATTTACAATTTGTTTCTTTATTTGGTGGTTAAGTTTGAAAGCAGTAAGTCTTGAGTTTTAGATCACTTTTCTTTAAAACAAGAGGAGCACTTTTTGATACGTGTGTACTGTTGTCCAACCGGAAACGGAATCCCACGTGCACGTTAACGAACACTTAATGGTTAATATTCCACCAAAATTACACATTAACACTCGAAGAAACACAAATTTGAGCTAATAATACAAAACCAACAACGTCTCACTATCGGATTCCCGCCAAAACTCAACGATACAATTATCTCATTATGTTGCATGCATCTTGCCTTATGCCTTGGCTTCTCATGGGTCGGTTATCGAAAGTTGGAACCTATTGAATAACTTTCTACTATACTCTATCTTGCTTGCTATCTAACTCTATCATTTTCTGTTCCCACCACCAATCAGAATGAGAACTAAGTATAAGAATTGGAAACCTTTGTTTCCCCGCGGACACGAGAGTAGAGATGATTACACATATTTTGAACGCCACTTACGACAAATCCGTACAACTTGGGAATGTGGAAAAAATATATGTTAATTTCGAACATATACTTTCTAGGCGTGATGTATCAGAAACACAATTACAAGATATTTTCTCGATAGAAAAAAATTACAAAGTAACCTCTTCAAAATAGCAATTTAAATTCAATCTCACTAATTTATGAGAGAACATTATTCAAATCGAAAGAACTTGAAATCATTGTACAATAATAAAGGTTTTTGGTGTATAATATAGCAACTATGCGCCAATTTTCATTCAAGAAAACATATTTGAGTGAATTTTCGTTCAAGTAGAATGACGCGCCAGCTGCCATGTTGTGTCCTCTCTATCATTTCCATACGATTCGACAGTAGTCGCTGCGGCGCGCCGCTAGACGGACCTGTGTCACTTTTTTCAATTATTTTTTTACGTAATTTAATTTTTCCGAAATACTGGACCGCATCCATCGCTTGTCATGTTGGGTCTGTCAAGGCACTGATTAGGCAAAACAAGCATTGGATGCGGCGCGGCCAGTGGCGGCTGTGTTTTGTTTTTCTAGCCCGTTTATTACAATAGAATTTAAATAGAAGTGCCAAGCAGTCACGTTGCTCCCGTTATTACCTACATAACGAGACAATCTTTGTGTAGGCCATCTTGACGATTCAATCTAAGTACATGCGTGTGAGCTTCGCAATGACCACCTAGTTCTTATAGCATCATCGTCATTGGTGCTTATTATAGGTATTGTTATGAAAAAGTCTGGTGTCGCTAAGCAAGAGATTTCCAAGAGTATTTGTACTCTTGGAAACTTACTTGTAATTTGTATTTGCGAGAGATAAACTTAATTTAGGTAACTTCGCAGGTTTTCCAACTTGGTCTCAGCACATATCAAACATATTTGAATCTATGAATTCATGCCTACACTTTTGAGAGTAGCTCAATCAAAACTTAATCCTATTTAAATGAACACGAATGACACGCACACGTCATATGCAAATGGAAAAACTGAAGTATATGAACATCAAAATACCCACCTAGTTTTTCTGCTTTTTAGAACCACAATCAATACGCTTTCTAACAGCCAGCCAAGGAGGATATTTTGACAGTCATCGTGTGGTGTGGTGCATCGTGGTGCAGCCCGAAACTCAATAGGTTCGGACTATGACTGCGTATTATTATATTAGATCGATTAGTGAAATGAAAGATTACATTAGGTTTAAAAATATTTATTTACAGATATCCTATATTAAAAATCTATGCATTTTGCATTTTTTTAACCCTTCTCAGAACAAGTTCTGGTAGGTATATAGGTTCCACTGGTGAAATGAAGCACACAAAGTAAAATTTTTTCTTTCTTGCGATTCTTAGCTGCCCTTGTACCTGTAATCCAAAATAACTCCATAACTTTTAAATGCCTACACAAATTTGGATGTACTATAAATAGGGCTTCGTTATTTGCTAATGTTGGTACCACACCACCCCTATTCATTTCTGTAGTAGCGTATAATGTCTTGAGTAGAGGTACATAACAACTGAACATAAATAATCACAGGTTTACATTACAATCATTTCATCTCGTCTGTATAAAAGAAATAACATTTGCACAGTACAGAATTTTCAGGTTGGTCTTTGTACCAAGAAATTTGTTGCACGTTAACAATGTGTTCAATACGTCTTACGAAACATCTTCGCCATGGAAACGCTTGAGCGCAGCACGAACACGTTTTCAGCTACATACAGGTCCAGAATAACTGTGAGCTCGTTTTTGATGTTTTTGCTCTATACATTTTTAGCATCGTCCGTGAAAACAGGAACTCTCCGATCCAACCTAAAAATCAAAATAATTATATTATTATTTAAAATGTTGGAATGTTCTTAATACGTATGTGATAGAAAAATAAAACGGTTTTCACGGTTCACAACACTGAACATAATATGAAATATCGTCAACTCTTGAATCTTACAATTTTTATTTACCCCAAAGCCGGTGACTACAGAGAACGAAACGTGACAGTCTGACACTGACAGACAGTGTCGCGTCACGATCAAGGAGGTACCAGTTGATAATTACTGTATTGCCTTGCCAGTGCACAACAGTCAAAAGTACTGCACCAGTTGTACCACAGGTATTGTACTCTGCTTTGATTGAACACGTCATATCGTCATCGCGTCGTCTTTGTCGTCGAGAACCAATCGAGTTATTGCTATAATTATTGAAACAAAATAACGTAGGTATTTAAGATAAAATACTTATTTAATTATTTAAGTCTCTTTTGCTCTTATCTGTTTACTGGTATACCTGGCTCATTAATTTTCTTTGTTGATGATATCGATGAAAACTTGAAACCTATATAATTAATTAACTTGTTCTAAGTAAACACGTTCTACAATACAAATTATTCATATCTTTAAGAAAAAATGTCCAAAATATTACATTCAGTTATAGTATAGTACGAGAGTAAAAGTGATAATGTAGTAAGTGACACAAAATCTACCACGTGCAAGATTCTGGCAGCATTGTATTGGATACGTCACATGGCGCTTATTTTATTATTTTGAATTACATATTTAATTACATAATACGAAACGGCAACGCCCGATTACGCTGCGATTATATCGCAGATATGCTCACACAAAGTAATGTCTTCTTGCTCCCACGGCCCTAGTGTGTCAACGTCGCATAGTGGCAATCTTTTTGAGACACAAGATAGCCTATGTCCATCTCATAGGTCCAATCTATACCTATACCTACCAAATTTCATCGAAATCCGTTCAGCCGTTTAGCCGTGAAAAGGTAACAAACAGACAATAAACAGATACCTAAATAATTAGAGTGACTTTCACATTTCTAATATTAGTATGGATTATAAATATTATTTAAGAATTTTCATATTTTGGACTCTGGGATTTTATCAGTTAAATAATAAAACTGTTAATGTAGAAGGACCGTTCATCTAATTTAGCTCTTTGTTATATTGGGTTGGAATGAGAAAATAAAATTTCACATCTTAATACGAGTAGGTACATTGGTTGTATAATATATTATTTAAGTCTAAACGGTTATGTACCTACATAATATTATTCTTTCAATAAAATAATGACCAACTTTTATTAGCTAAACCGCTTATTTAACAGATCGCCGGCGCGTAACTTACCGTTCTAATAGTACAATATTCTTTGGTAGTAAGAGCCGGTAGTTCAAGGTCGCGTAGCTGAAACTTTTATTACGCCGTTTCGCCGCTGTTTCTTCGTGCGCTGCAGTCGGATAGTGAAATGTCAGTAGCAATATTCAGCCCGTTAAGCCTTAATTATGCATCAATTATTATGCCTAGCCAGATGTGATAAAGTCGGTTTAAAAAAGTCTGCTCTCTTACGTTATCAAATGAAACTCTTCCCCAATATTTTTCACCAAAGTAGACCAAAATACAGTGACGTCATATTACGTTTTCTTTGTTGTAAATGCAGCACGCATGCGTAAACATTGAGCTCACAAGCGTGCCATTCGAAAAATGGCATATATGCCTAATTACCTACTGGGCAATATTGGGCATATGAAACTTGGAGTGGCACTGCAATTGTATTGAGTAAACGTGACTTTTTATCAGCAAATGATCTGCGCGACTCATAACCGCTTTGTATTAAAAAAAAACAAACGAAAGGCAGCGTATGAGAGAGCAGACTCAGAGAAGGTCGACCCAACTTTATTGGACAAAGTTTGTGACGCCGAACTATTCTTCTGAAACTTTGTTCTGTGGTTCTAATAATGTCCTTTTACAAAATGATATACCGGGTTTGTAGATAGTAGATAGATAAAGAAACGATGTTGCTAAGTACCTAATGTTATTTATTCCTAAACAGTCCTTGTTGATTTGTTTTTGTCATAGTCGGTGATCCGCTATATTGTTTGCCATTCGTTCGAAGGATATAGGTAACTGCCATTCGTATTGCGCACCTAATGCGCAAGTCACAACGCAAGCGAAGCTAACTCAGTTCATCTCAAGTACCTAGGTAGCTCAGCCAGCTATGCGAGGTAAGTTAAGCTATGCGAGCTACAAAACGTCAGCGTTCACGCCGAAAACTAGGGATACCTAAGCATAATGATATGGTATAGGTATTGTCGCGCTACCAAGCGACGCAGCCGAAAACCAATGCGATCTTGGAAAGAAGCAGTTCATTATCTCGATCGCTTAGCTTAGCTTTGTAATTTGCAGTTTGAACCAAAGTATGTGAAGAACGGCACAGCTAGATGAGCTTTGCTTTGTTAGCTTCGCTCGCGGTGTGACATGCGCGCTGCGGCCGGGCCCGGGCGGGCCTTGGTCCTGGTTGGACTGTCCAATCCGCAACGGAAGGCAGCGAACATGCGCAGTAAAATAGGTCAACTTACGACGTCACGAAACTGGAGAGGTTGCTAGCTAGATTTCCATTTGCTGAACAAAGGAATTCCTATTACAAAGATGACCCATCTAGCTTCTCCTTCAGTGGTAGCCTTCGTATGCCGAATTGCCGATCAACCATTTTCTTTCCATGTCCGAAGTATAATAAGGAAATATTGGGGCCGGATGTGGGAATCTAGAGCATAATGTAGGGTGAGGCAAGACATGCGCATTGCGAAATAAGAGGGACCGTCCCCGATTGTAAAAAAACCGTTCAATGATTTTTTTATTATTACCTACTATCCGATATTGATCTTATTGATTTGACATATCTTCACTATTTGTTCCTTAGTCCAATGGAAGAATTGGGCACACGTGAAAAATGAGAAAATGACGAAAAATCGCGGTGCCAATCGCCAGGATCTAAGTAACATGTGATAGCTATGTCAATCGCAATAAGCTGTCGAAAATATTATTGATGAGAATTATGAGATTTAAATAAAATTAGATAAGGGGCAAGGGGGGGGGGAGGCCTCAACCGTTGCTCTCGCCCGAAAGGTGCGCGATGGGTGGTTGGGTGGGAGCTTCCGGTGGAGGGAGAAACTCACCCATCTTTTGACCTCGTTTAGGTGCCACACCCCTCTTTTTTCCGGTACAAACAAACAAACAAACAACCACAACTCGCCAATTTTTCGAAATATAAAAACCTATCTAATTATGTAGGTATAATAAGTAAGTAGGTACCTAGAAAACACAATAAACAAAAAAATATAACTATAAAACGTTACCTTTCCAGTAGACGCCGAAGTTCTTGTCCTTCAATTTGGGGTAGACTTCTTGCAACTTCGCGTGCAGATAGCTGAAGCTCGTCACGACATTCTTGTCTACGCCAAAACGCCGAACCTCCGGCTTCGTAGACGCCTCGCGCCAATAGGTGAAAACCTTGAACGGTACTTGGTCCTCCATAGCCAAAGCTGAGAAAGAATCAGGTCTTCCCATAAAGTAATGACCGATACGCATGTTATGTTTAAAATTAATATTACACAGGCGTGTCTCGATCGAGATGTAGAATTTGATGAATCTCCTCAGCCCCTTCGCTAGTTTCACGCCGATGCAAATCACTATGAGAAATGTTATTATAACTACATATGGATTGGGCATAATCACGCGAGTCGACAAATACTTCTCACTAGGCATTAATCAAAGCCAGAACCTTAGCACTGAATCGTTCGGTGGAACTTGGATAGAGTGCTACAACCACTTCCTTGACCAGGTAAGATGGCCGCAGCACCTGCCAAGAGACTAGAGCACAGGTGTCACGTCGGCGACGGTACCGAAGACACTGCGGGGCCTGTGCCGGGATCGGGCGCGATTCCCAGTGCTGCGCGCGCAGCTCCCAGCCCAGATTCCTTTGTTAGAGAGCTGCTGGGCTAGTCTAGAATCCTACCGAGCAAAGTCTATCGCCGACGGCAGCGCCACTATTGATTTATGACCAGAATAGCACATAAATCACTTATGTTATATGCAAAGGGGAATACATTGGCTGCAGGGAGGCACTGCTTGTTTGGATACAGTCGTGAGCAAAACATTGTGACGCCTGATGAACTATACCTAAGTAAATGATTATGAAAATGCTTATGACTTAAGTGCGAAGGGACGATTGACGGCTTATTATTAATACTAGTGGGTCTGAAGATGTATTTGGTCATGAAATTTAGCTAGTTTTAAAATGTGTGTGCACTAATGATAGAAAAGCTTACTAAACTGAAGCGCCTGCATTATTAGGACTAGCCGGCATTAAAATTAAAACGTTAGCGTAGCGCGTAAGTCAGTCACTGTGGTGAGTGTGGCTTAGGTAAGTTTTGTTTGGGGACTTGTTGTGAGCTGCTTGTCTAGACGACTTGATCGATAATCCTAGCTCTGGGATGAGGCCAGGTGAAGTCTATTACATACTCAAAAATATCAACTAAACTCTGGCACCGTGCACATTTGCGATTGCCTGTACTGAAAAGTAAATTAGACCCGCCATATTGGTGTGTCTCGGTACAGGGTGGCTGCATTTGGGGAGGCAGGGCGGCGAGGTGCCCCCCTATATTCCGGAAAGTTCCACAGCCCACGGGCGTATGGGAGTTCCCAGTAGAGGGTGGCTAGATTTGGGGTGGCGGGGTGGCTTCCCTATATTCCAGAAAGGTCCACGGGGTACGAAGTAACTATTTAGTCATCTGCGACGGGGGGTTGTATTGCGATTCTCGGGAAAAAGGCTGCATTTGGGGTGGCAGGGTGGCGAGGTGCCCCCCCTCCCTTATATTCCAGAGTTTTGCCAGCTGTTGTATAGCGTATCCCGGTAACGGGAGGCTGCATTTGGAGTGGATGGGAGGTCAGGTGGCCCCCCTATGTTCTAGAACGTTCCACGGGCCGTTAACTATAGCACTGGCAGTTGTACTGTACCTATGTATTTAGTGTTAGGACTAGATTTTTCCTGCGTCTCTATTCTAGTGCTCTCATTTATCTAAAAAAAATAGGTAAGTATATTATGTTCATCTGACCATCAGCAAAATTGGCAGGATTAGCCGATGGTGCATCAAGTAACGAAACGCCACTCTGGCTATGATACCTACTAACTAGCACATTGCCTTGGTAAGGAATTTGTTTGTAAGAACAACCTTGTTTTGCTTCGAGCACGTAGCATGTTATTGTACCTACCTAACAAAGAAAAACTAAAGAAAATCTAAAATCATGAACAATATTTCGAGAGTTCTGCTGTTTCGGGTGGGTAGGTAATCGTAGGTTACAGTAGTAGGTACCACACTTAGAAAGACGTATAAATGGTTAGGTACGTATAAATTATAGGTACTACGTACGTACTCTTTCCAAGAAAGTATAATATTGTGATTTAAGTAGGTACCTACCTACTACATTAGGTATGATGTTTACCTAATTTATTGTTATTTATAAACTTTAAGTAGGTAAACAGTGGCAGCAATGTTTAATTAAATTGCATTTGCCACACTTCAAGCTAGTATATACGACAATATATAATTATAATGTGTGTGTCTGATATAATTCAGGAGATTAGTACGGTAAATGGACATAGAACCGCGATAGAAAATATGGATAAGTAACTACTATATGAAGTTACCTCTGAAAAGTGAATTTTTCCAGAGATTTAATCACATACGAAATCAAACTATTATCGAAGTAACACCTCAACACTATAAATGGTACCTACATACTTACCTACACGACAGATATAGTGCTATAGATATTTTGATAACATGGGGATGGAGAGATGGGAGATGCCCCCACCCCAAATGACTGCAATGCAGAACCACTCAATTTCATGACCATATATGGTCACACCTGTAAATTCGCTTCCCAGATATGAGTGTTGCTAGGTGGTGCAAATAGGGTGACCTGATACACCACCCAACTCCCACCCTAGGCAAACCAACACCCCACCACCTGCACCACCCCATTCACCCCCCTTTAATATATTGCAATCTGCCAGTGAAGCTTTGCATTAAATGTGTGGACCTAACTATTCATATAGGTAGGTAAGTAGATAAGTTACCCATGCCCTGTGGCTGTCTCTGAATTTTTAACATCAAATTTTGTTCTCTACTGTATGATATTGCTTCACAAAATCTTGAAAATATTAGGTAACTCTGTGACAGCAAAAACCACACAACCAAACAGTAAGATCACTGTGAAATATCAAAAATCCTAATCATCAAAAATACAAATCCTAATACAAAATAGGGTAACATATTTCTTAAATACATTGAAATATTACAAATACACCCTCCCTAGATACCATATGTTACCCTATTTGACAAAGTAAGTTTGTAGGAAGCATATAAAATATTGATATATATATGAACTGCCATTGTACCTATTATTAACTTTGTCCTTTCTGTGCTCACATTATACTTATTAATTCACTTATTAATTCTTATGTATGCAACACAGAAAAAAATATTTATAGCTTAAAAGATAGGTGATATTCATCGAAATATGACCCATAAAATAGTTGCCATACTTTCACTGGACAATCTGTGGCTTTTAGAAAATAACCTAATTAAAAGCGCAGAACTGGAATCAAGTAAATCAATGGGACTACAGTGGGAAAAGCCGATCAATTCATGCTTGTCATTATTGTTGTATGTTATTACTATGTCAGTCAGTATCTATAACTATAATAACCTGTACGTGCATAAATTAAATTAAAGGTCAATTTAAGCCCGTGTGTATTTTGATTCGCACTTATTAAAGTTAAATGAGTGTTTTACTAATTTGGCTGCCAAGTTGTACCAACCCACACTATAAAGACTTACAATTTTTATTAGGTAAGTACCTACACACTGTATGGCAACTGTAAAAATGTTAAAAAGTAAGTACCTACCTATGCAATAATAATAGTAGGTATAATCATTTATTTTTGTTTTTTTTACATAGCCCCACACTAAGAGTGCTCCTGTATCATGGGCCATGGGTACTGCTTACAGACATATAAGATTGAATATTTTCAAAAATGTTGATCTAAGGCTATAAAGAAATTAGTGTATAACAATAATAATAAAAGTACCCTAGGTGACTTCTTATAACATCAGCGATTGCCAGTAAAAGTCCCATCAAAATTATTGCACAGTCATTTCGGGGATTAGCCAGAACAAACAGCAGACAATTTTTTTTAAATGTGTTTTTGTATCAATTATTACATCATGTAATACTATTAGTACATATAATACATATAGATGCATTTAGTAAAATAAACTGTTATTTTGACATCGCAAAAATAATTATGTATTATTGTGTATATAATTTTTTTGTTGCCCTCACATTTGAAACTAAGGAAGTAGGTACTTGTATGATAATTTGCATGTCACTACTGTGACTAATGCCCAGTGTCTGGACCCCAAGTTAACTTTGAAAACAGATTAAGCATATTGCTGTCTTTGTCGTTTGTTTAATGCCAGATAGAGACAACAATACCACTTATCTATTGGTCAAAGTTAACTAGGTTAAAAAACTGGGCTTTAGTGTTATGGATCACCTAATTTTACTAACACTTATTTTTACATTACAAACAGACACTCCTATTTTATTTATTGTATTTGTATAGATACAAGTTCAGTGCAATGTCCTGTGATATTTTGCAATCCAAATTTTGGCCAGGCGGTTCCCATAAAAGTCAAAGTATTTGTTGTAAATAGGCAATAAAATTGCACTTTTACAAGTTAAACAACTAAATCTCATTGACAAAGAGAATGATGAAACACATAATAATTATGTTAAGTTCAATGTCATTGTGCCATAACATTGTGTTTAGTGTTATAAAAAAGTGGTTGGCAAAAAATTTACACAATTCATTTCAAAGTTGCAGTAAGTATATCTGAAAATGAGTAAGGTTAAAACAGTCATATAAAGTAAAAGTAGATAAGTACCTACTGGAACATTAAACACAGTATGGAACTTGTTATTAGAAAGACTCTGTTCAAGCCCACAATGTTTTTAAGTTTCCCTAGGTAAATACCAACCTACTCAATTATGATTTTATTATAATGAACAGTAAACCATTTGTCTAACCGTCAGTTCCCAACTTCAACATCACAGAACTTGGTGGCATGATACTATAGTACCTGGTATATTGTCCTGTCTTGTCTTATATTTACATTACCTACAGCCAACAAAATGTAATACAGTAGATTACTACAATTATTATTAATTTATAATAAGCATTTCTTTCCAAAGTAGCCATTGTCATCAAGCAGTCTCAGTTTGTATAATAATTACCTATCATTATTATTTTTCAAACGCCATTTCTTGTCATGGTAAACTAAATGTATGGTATACCTACCTACTGCGTACGTACCTACTACACACATTTTAATAAGTCCTGACTAATAATAATCTTCAAGAGGTATTCTAAAAGCAGAATTTATTAACGATGAGGTGCTGCTATATAACTAAAAATCTTTACCTGCAAAATGTAGGTAGTATACTTGTAGATAACCGGTTTTCAGTAAACAAACAGCACGACACAACGAACAGTCTCACTTCGCACAGAAATAAATTAAAACTGAGTGGTGACGCTAGCCGCCTCTCGTATAAATATGTGTTTACGTCTAGAATGTTATTGTGTTATGAATCATCAAGCCACGACGCCTGCGAAAAGTTAATATTTTGTTGTGCAATCAATTCAATACAAGAATCAAATCAAAACTCTCGAGAATTATTATTGACGGTTGAGGTTGACGGAACGAGCTGAAATGTCATGTCAAGTGACAAGCAGGGAGTTTTGGCGGGAATCCGATAGTGAGACGTTGTTGGTTTTATAATATTATCTCAAACTTGTGTTTCTTCGAGTGTTAATGTGTAATATTGATGGAATATCAATAACTAGCTGATACCCGCAACTTCGTTCGCATTTTTATATGTATGTATAAAATGTAAACTGTTTAAAAAATCAATTGATGTTGCGGGTAACTAGGTAGGTAGATAAGAATATATAGCTAGGTAAGAATATATCTGTCTCTTTCTCTCTCCTTTTTCCTCTATCTTTCTCTCTCTCTGGCTCTCTTTCTATCTTTCTCCTTCTTTCGCTTTTTCTATTCTCTTCCTCTACATCTATCTCTTTCCCTCTCCTTATATCTCTATATCTTTCCCTATCTTTCTATCATTAATATCCCTCTCCACTCTCAATCTCTCGCCTTCTCTCTCCCTGTCCATCTCATCCATTATATTTATTTCCCTCACCCTCTCAGTCAATCTCTCCCTTTCCCTCCTTCGCTCACTCCCTCTCCCTCTATCTCTATATATTTCGCACTCAACCTCTCTTTCTCCCCCCACTCTCCCCGCTCTTTCTCCCTACTCTACCCTTTTTCTCCCCCTGCTCTCCCCTCTTTCTCACCCCACTCTCCTCTCTTTTTCCCCCACTCTCCTCTCTTTCTCCCCCACTCTCCCTTTTTCTCCCCGCACTCCCCTCTTTCTCCCCACTCTAACCTCATTCTCTCCCCATTCTCCTCTCTTTCTCACCCCACTCTCCCCTCTTTATCACCCCACTCTCCCCTCTTTCTCACCCCACTCTCCTCTCTTTCTCCCCCCCACTCTCCCCTCTTTCTCTCACCGCTCTCCCTCTTTCTCACCCCACTCTCCTCTCTTACTCCCCCCACTCTCCCCTCTTTCTCCCCCACTCTCCCCTTTTTCTCCCCGCACTCCCCTCTCTTTCTCCCCACTCTACTATCTTTCTCCCCCCACTCTCCCCTCTTTCTCACCCCACTCTCCTCTCTTTCTCCCCCCATTCTTCCCTCTTTCTCCCCCCACTCTCCCCTTTTATTCACTCACTCTACCCGTGCTCCCCTATCTTTCCCCCCTACTCTCCCCTCTCTCCCCCTACTGTCCCCTCTTTCTCCCCGCTCTTTCTCCCCACTCTACCCTTTTTCTCCCCCTACTCTCCCCTCTTTCTCACCCCTTCTGTCCCCTCTTTCTCCCCGCTCTTTCTCCCCACTCTACCCTTTTTCTCCCCCTACTCTCCCCTCTTTCTCCCCCACTCTCCTCTCTTTTTCCCCCCACTCTCCCCTCTTTCTCCTCCACTCTCCCCTTTTCTCACAGCACTCCCCTCTCTTTCTCCCCACTCTAACCTCATTCTCCCCCCATTCTCCCCTCTTTCTCACCCCACTCTCCCCTTTTTCTCACCCCACTCTCCTCTGTTTCTCCCCCCACTCTCCCCTCTTTCTCTCCCTGCTCTCCCTCTTTCTCACCCCACTCTCCTCTTACTCCCCCCACTCTCCCCCCTTTCTCTCCCACTCTCCCCTTTTTCTCCCCGCACTCCCCTCTCTTTCTCCCCACTCTACTCTCTTTCTCCCCACTCTACTCTCTTTCTCCCCCCACTCTCCCCTCTTTCTCACCCCACTCTACTCTCTTTCTCCCCCCACTCTCCCCTCTTTCTCACCCCACTGTCCTCTCTTTCTCCCCCCACTCTCCCCTGTTTCTCCCCCCTCTCTTCCCCACTCTCCCCTCTTTCCCCCCTTGCTCCCCTCTCTTTCCCCCCACTCTACCCTCTTTCCCCCCCACTCTACTATCACTCCCCTTTTCCCCCCACTCTCCCCCTTTCCCCCCACTCTCCCCCTGCCTCCCCCTCCCCTCCCCCGCACTCTCCCCCTGTCCTCCCATCGCACTCTCCCCCTTTAAATTACGATCCGTTCAGCCGTTTATTGTGGTCCGTTGGGGGTGCATCTAAAGCAGCGGTTCTCAAACTTTTTTGGTCACGGAACCCTTTTGACAAGCAAAATACTTGACATAACCCTACAATAAAACAATAGTTTTTAAAAGTGTATTCTTTATTATAAGTATAAGCATAATAAAAGTACAATGTAACAGTTACTAATTATTACTTACTTTACCACATGGCAATTACTTAGTACAATAATAGAAGATATTAAAAATGAAAAAATCTTAACTAATGGTTACTAACTTAATTGTTTGATATCAGGTTTGATTTTTTTTTCTAAATTCTTGCGGAACCCCTACAGGGGTAGCGCGGAACCCTAGGGATCCGCGGAACACACTTAGAGTACCGCTGATCTAAAGAATACCTCATAATTTCAACCCCCTTGCTTTTCCCCCTTTAGGGATGATTTAGCAAAAAAGCGGAAACCCGTATTTATTTATTTATTACCAAAAGCCTAAATAAGAATTTTCAGATCCCTAACTTGAAGAATTATGGATTCCCCATACAAACTTTCAACCCCTATTTCATCCCCTTCGAGATTGTTTTTTGAGACAAAAGATAGCCTATGTCCGTCTCATAGGTCCAATCTACCCCTATACCAAATTTCATCGAAATCGGTTCAGCCGTTTAGCCGTGAAAAGGTAACAAACAAACAGACAAACAGATATACAGATAAACAGATAAACAGATAAACCGATAAACAGATAAACAGAGTTACTTTCAGATTTATAATATTAGTATGGATACACATTAAGTGTTCGTTAACGTGCACGAGTGTGGACGAATGATATAAACTCAAAAAACGTGTCATTTCGCATTTTTCCCAAAACTCCCAGGAAGTTTCAGTAAAGCATCCACTACTTTACTGAATCGTGACTTTGACGATGTAAATAATTGACTTGACTACTTGACCACGATTGCTATAACATTGCTGTGACTTTCTTAATGTGAAATTAAGAAATACCACAAAATAGTAAACTAGTAAACTAGTAGAAATACTTAAAATAAAATACTTGACACTGGCTATATGCACAAACCGTGCGAAGCCATAACTAAATAAAAAAATAAAACAAGTGACAAGCAAGTGTCAAGCGAGAACACGGCGAACGAAGAGAGAAACCACCCATAGACGTAGTATTAGGCGTGTCGAAAGATTTTGAAATCCTCTTCCATAATAGCGGTACATATTTACTATTTACGAAAAAACCATTATTTCGGTAATAAATTTGAGTTTAACGAAGTTAAAACCCTTTTTCAAATATTTTTTCAAATAGTGCGCCAAAACAGCTCGCGGTGTCATGGCGTCGGCTCTGACGTCACGCTTAGGTAAACATGTAATTATGTCTATGCGTTACGAAGAATTTAAACAAAACATTTAGATACTGTAACGAATCTTATTCCTAGCCTTAACTTTAATTTTGCGATTCGTTTATAATTAGTGATTTAAGGCGGGTCTGGTTCTCACGAGATTTAAAAAGGCACTTCGCGTCTCAATTAGTTAAGGGTAATATTTTACTATTCGTATTTCTAAGGTTGACAGATATATTTATTACAGGATAAAACTATATGACCAAATAATAATGAAATTGAATTCATGTGCCAAAGCCGTACGGTCCATTTTGCATTCAAGCTAATACCAAAACAAATAAACGCTTGAGCTGCTCTTAGAACTATCCACTACGCATGTGTTTGCCATAAAATAGTTAAGTTATTGTCTTGAGAAAAAACTAAAGCTGACACTTAGAAAAGGCGTGAACAAAGGAGGCTAAGAAATGGTCGAAACATGTTAAGAAAGGTTAGCGGGGGTGAAGAGTAGAGAGGGGACGTAAGGCGTGATCTGTGGAGGCGCCAGCGCAGGAAGAAAGCAAGACAGTCGGGGAGATGGTTACGGGGTGATAGGTCGTGTGGAGACAGTCGGGAAGACGGTTGCGAGGTGCTAGGTCGTGTGGACAGTCGGGGTGACGGTTACGGGGTGCTAGGTCGTGTGGTTAGTCAGGATATGGTGAGAGGGTGGCCGGTAAGGTTTCCTAATAAAAGTGATGATGCTCATTAGATAAAATAGTTGATAGTCAGAGGTGTTATTGATATTAGGGGCGTCATCTTACGAATTAAGGCTCGTTAATTAATAGCTTAGAAATGGGTAATAAGTTGTGATTAGGATCCTATCACTGGATATAATATTATGTAGGTTGTTTAATAAGTGACGGGAGTGTAATAAATTATTAATATGTGTGGTAATTAGGTTTGTATTGGTTAGGAAGTGTTTGTGTGCACGATGGCGTCACAGGGGTATGTACATTGCATTATTTAATACAGGTGATCGCTGGAGCAGAGAAGGAGTGTCATCTGATAAGATAACTTGATTATTCTATAGCAAGGACGAGAGATGCTGGTGGAGTCTAGCATGACATGTTTAACTATAATGTTATCTGTGTATTTATTATTGATTTATTATTATATCGTTGTGTCCTCTGTTCGTAAAATGTCATGATGATGAATGTGTGAGGGTTTGAGCTTAGGTGTTGATGTTAGTTAATGTATTTGAATTACAACGCTCGTCCTTCGGCGTTATCAAATGTCCCAATTACCGTATTAACGAGAACAATATAATTTATTGACATTGATTCCGAACACACACACTACACAAATGAGTTTGTTACAATAGAGGTACTAGGAGTTAGGTTAATTATTATGAGATCAGTATTAAACTGCATCTGTACCTAGTAGCAAAATCATCACTATACACGCAATGAAGAAACGAATTTCCCCACACTACACACTCTCCAAACAGATGGAAGTTATTATCATTGAGGGAAAGTTCTAAACGAGATGTTGAGGTCAGTTGGAGGATTATCATTTGAGCTCTAAAGTAGATCCAGGTTGGCAGAGGGATATAATAGACTTACGCCGGAAACATATACATAATAAGTAATGGATGACGGCTAAGACGTTCGAACATATTTGCGGCTATCGCTAGCAAGCCTCACAACCTTGCGCTCACTACTAGCTTGGATTTGCCTGTAAAAGTGATTATTGTCCATGGCTGATATGTTATGGAGTTTAGGGATTTGACTCATGTTTTAACCTTTGCCTGTTTGGTTTAAATACACACCACACATGAACGCTCAGATGATGTGTTAATAAATTATGAACCAAGTGGTATATCCGTGTCCAAGTAAGAGAACAAAGATAATCATATAACTGGCTTGACATGGTCTCTATTTGCAGAATAATGACCGTATTCACTAGTGTTTAATGGAACTTGATGTTGGGAAAGTAAGGTGTGTGCTTCTGTGGAGAGTCTTAATAAATTTACAGCGATACGATGAGCGATATGTCTAATAATTATGCGGGGGCAGTAGTGCCTATGCTCACAATACACACAAACAAAGAGAGTACCTTCACAAACACTTGATGCGTTATCTCGTGCGAAGGATCCTCGTACAATTTAAGTTCTATCCACACAAAGAAGTACATTATTTTACAAATTACCATCATCAACTACATTGCACTTTAGAGCTCATGTAACTAGAACAGGTGATACGAAGGACTCAGGTAGATTCAGAACAGGACTATCAATATATTCCGGAAAGTAGTTAGATTAACTATCTAGGGAAAGTCGTTAGCAGGGAAAGGTATACCTGGGGTAGGAAAAGTAGGTATGTAAGATGTAGAGGGGCGCCCCAACTTCCCATAATACCAAATATATATTATTATGAATATCATAAATATGTACGTAATCTATATTAACGCATGAGCATAATTACACTACATTACACTTTCAGGGTATAATCATCTTTACCATTTATTTATGTTCTTTCTATCTCCGATTTCATATTCGATCGAGTCTTCCTGAGGTGGCGAGATGTTGATGTCATCGTTCACAAGGCCCGATCATCTACACGTCGCCTGGTTCCATTATTTCATACTTCATACAAACTACGATTCACAAGGTTATGCTTTCAATATTGTTCTAATTTCGTCACTTATTATACGTTGAGGTATTCTGCTTCTACTTTGTTATTATTATCTGTTTCATGTAGTTAACTTCATTGCTATGGTATGTGTTAGGGTAATTGTTTTGAAGCCTCCAGGCTGATTACCATAGTTCTAAATTCAAACAACATTATTGTACTAGACGTTAAGAACAAATACAAAAGAAAGACAAAAGATAATACCCGCACGAGTTTCTTGCCCTTCTTCTCGGATAGCGGTTAATTTTCCGAACGAGGCGGTAGAGTCATTTGGTTTTGATGGTCCCTCTTACAGGTTCCATGTAATAAATACTTTGCATTGATTTATGTTGTATTATTATTTTAATTCCTTAGTTTAAGTACACGATATAGGTACTCTATCTTCGACAATCACAACGTAAGGGTTACTCAATCTAAAACGATCACAACGTAGACATGAATTTAAATCTAGACGATCACGATTAAATGGCCAATATCTTCGAAACTTTGCTAAGTAGGTTTAAACTTCTATTAGGTAGGAAAATAACGTTTTACAGTTGTTGCCGGCGACCAGGATAGTAGGTCATGAAATTCTTGATTAATTTATTGATCTAGAAACCTATTTAAACGAACTTGAGTTACTACGTTAAACACAGAATAAAAATAAACGTGTAAAGTAATCAAAATTTAGAAGACCGCAATAAATTAATAGATAGTAGGTAATTAAGTTCAACTCTCAAAAAAATAAAACAGGGACAAAATCTCGTATTGTGTTACATTATACTGGTACTTTAAGTAAATTGAACGTGTATTGTTTCTAGCGCCTTACAGATGTACCATTGTCATAACAGATGTGCTGGGCTAGCTGATTTGTATTGTACTTTAATAGATCTTGGAAAAGGGTTTTGAAAAAAAAAATGAGTTTCGCAACATCCAATTTTGTTTTATGTTAGCATTTGTCTTAAAACTCATAGGGGCGTAGGGGCGTAAAAGTTTTATAATAATGGCTATATATAAAATGGTGATAATGGTTATTAGAACACTATGATCTATTTGTCATTGAATTTAATAATTTGGCATATATTATATAGTTTAATTAATAAATAAAGATCATAGGGGCGTAGAAACTCATTTGAATTTACTAATCGGGGTTTGTTATTTATTTAGGTTGTTATAAATTAATTATATTATGGGAGTATTTGACGCAAGTGGTATAAAAGTATGTATGTTTGAGTGAAGAGTTTGTTATCGTTAAACTTAACATAACAGATTAATTTGTGCGTGTGACCGTATACATTCCAGGAAAAGGGGCATCGAGCTAAGTGGTTGTGGCGCTGCCATGCAGACGTAGAAAAAAGGGGTCGCACACTTGAAATAAGTTACTGAGCTAAGTATTTCAATACGTATTATGAGAAAAGGTGTTGGGTTCGAGTCCTAACAGATGTATGCATTTTGTATTGCTTAAATATTTACAGATGGTTGAATTTCAGTACCTATTAGTGTAGCATGTAGTGGGCGGATATAGATGATGATGATGATGAAGTAGTGGAATTTAATGAAATGGGTTTCATTAAATTATTGTATAGGTATTAGATGAAAGCAGTATTAAATAACAATGTTTGCCATTACATTGTTATTATCTTGTTGTTTGTTTGTTTGTCTTATGAAGTAATACGAGTATAATAATATGACAAAATTATTATTATTACTATGTGATAATGAATAATCAAAGGGTGAAAGAGATTTGATTTTAACAAAATATTATATATTGGGTTCGATTCCTAATATTATATTTTATCTGGTTTAAACTGAGGTTTAATAATCGATTTAAGTTTAATAACAATTCTTCATTAGGTTGCTGATGTTATGAAAATCTAGAGACAGAGGAGGTTGATTTCATCAAAACGTTTAATTGGGTTTGATTTTTAGTAAAGTTTATTTTATTATTCCGTGACAGAGATTTAATGAATGAATTAAATCTTACTGACGAGTTTAGGATCAGGTTCGATTCCTGATTTGAACTATGACTTGGTATATTTATAAGTATAAAATTATATAAAGTTGAATAATATAAGTTGGTATGGTGATGATAGTAGATGGCGGTTGAATATGTATAATACATATAAGATGGTTGATGGGTAGATGGCGGCTGAATCTAAGATAGTAAATAAGTAGGTGAAGACATTATAAATATTATATTCACACACTAATTACTCAATAAGGTTTGAATTATAATATTTAGCATTTTTGGTTTGATGGTCACGTACGAATGATGGTTATAAGAATTAAAAATATTATATTCTTGCAATAATAATTCATAAAAGGGGAAGGTCAAGAGTCAGGACAAAACGAAATTTAGTTTTGATAAAAAAAAAAAAAATACTAGGACATAAATGGTTGAATAAATTGATTGACGAATGAAAGCTGGGCCCCAAGTCTGCTATTTTAATTGATTATGGATTATCAATGATTTCAGCCATTATGGTTACTTTTGACACTTCCGGTAGCCTGTTAACAATTGACATTTCAATTGCATTACCATTGTGATCATAGCAAAGAAATTGAAAAATCCGTAGTACGTCCGTAGTCTAATAGATAATTGCATTTCAATCTTGGCAAAAATCTCTAGTCCACTATTTTTTTGACAGCTTTTCCCATGGCTAATTGTCTATGGAATCACAATTGTGAAAACATTGCTTTTTATCAATTGTTCTAGTGCAAATTGTACGTAATTTAATTAAAATTACTATTTTATTTAATAAATTCCAAAGAATTTCTTAAAGTTAAATATGAGTGGCTTAGCGAGGTGGCTTAGCAAGCCAAATAGATTTTATTTCGCTGTTTTCGCGGACAAAAACACTTCACTTGGACCACAGATTACCTAAACTTGAGGAATTTGTGGCATTTGACATTGACATTTGGCCATTATTTGAAGTAAGTCCATAGCTTTTTTTTAATTTAAATAATACACATCGTAACTAGAGAAGCTAGAGCTCTATGACTTTCATGGGAGTCGACAACTCCCACAATTTGAAAACGAGACAATTGTAATTCAATGAAGTTACGATTGCTAATCTACCAGACTACCGACTTTAGCCAAAATTAACATTGCATATTGATTGCATTGTTTTTCAATCGCAAATTGTTGCCAAATAGCCGACTTGGGCCCCCGATGTTTGGTTTTCTAGGGAATGGCAAAACACAATAAAACATTTTAATCGATCAAATATTAATATTATGTGCGCGGACTTTTTCAGAAACTGCTGAACTGAATATCGGAGAACTGAGGTTCCTGAGTTTCAAAAACTACTGAACTGTGTCTTGCTGTCATCGCTGTAGTAAGACAACACGAGGGAGTACAGTAAAAGATTTGGTATGGAATTGATCATTTATTTGGCATGATTTTATCATCTTGACGCGGAAAAAGATAGCAAAATATTTTCTTGAGGTCTACTGTTACTTTCAAAAACTTTCATGATCAATCAGGTATTTCGTATGTAAGATAATGATGGTATTGATGATATTGTATGATGTACTTAAAGTTGTAGGGGCGTGTTTAAATGAAGTAAAGTTGTAGGGGCGTGTTTACATGAATTCAAGTTATGGGGGAGTGTTTAAATGAGTTAGAGTTGTAGGGCCGTTTTTAAATGAACTAAAGTTGTAGAGCCATGTTTAGATAAATCAAAGTTGTAGGGGCGTGTTTAGAAATGAATTAAAGCATAGGTAGCACATGTAAAAAATACTTTAAGTACTTTCGAGGTAGACGGACTTTGCAAATGAGTTAACTTTGATTGATTGATTGAATGTATGGATACTGATTGATTGCAGTTGTGATTCGATAATGTTACAGTGGGTGAATATAAAATAATACATCTATACCGTCCTATATTATAAAGGGGTAGAATTTGTGAGTTTGTCAAGTTGTAGGGAATATCTCGAGATCTGCTGAACCGATTTAGAAATATATTTTACCAATAGATAGCCACGTTATTTGTATGAGCGTCATAGGCTTATTAACCCGATAATGAAAAGACCTTTTCGTGGTAGTTAGATTTGTAAAATAATAATAATAATAATACGGTCGATTGAAGATGTTTCTTATGAACGCTGCCTTAACAATGAGAGATATGTATAAGTATATTATTGAATTCTGGAAAAAGGTTGTAGAGCTTGATAATACACAGTGCACACACAAAACAGTCGGATGTATAATATGACGGGATCGAAATGGATGAGGAAAAGGTAGAGACTATAAAGAGCTTCCCCATTCCCAAGAAAGTAAAGCATTTACGTGCGTTTTTGGGGCTATGTAACTATTATAGAAGATTTATTGATAAATATGGTCAAATGATAAAACCACTGTGCGAATTGTTGAAAAGAGATGTAAAATGGCAATGGAAAGAAAACCAACAGGAGTGCTTTAACGCTATAAAGAACAAATGTTTGGAAGCTGTGATTTTAAAATATCCTGATCCTAGGAAAACATTTTTATTTGCAAACCGATAGCTCGGGGTATGCTTTAGGTGGCTACTTATATCAATTAGACCATAATGGAAGCCATCATGTAATCGGATTTTGTAGTAAAGAGTTTACAGACGCAGAAAAAAAAAAAAATGGACAGTTTCTGAGCACGAAATGTATGCAATAATATATTGCTTGAAAAAAAAATTTGAGACTTATCTAAGGGGGACAAAACTGATAATTAGAACTGACCACCACTCGCTTACGTTTCTAAGAACTTGGAAAATGTATTGTAATCGAGTGATGAGGTGGTTGATCTGTTTAAATCAATTCGATTACGTTGTTGAATATGTGTCAGGACAGGACAATACAGCAGCTGATATACTATCTAGATACTCAAATAATGCAACAGTAGTTCAGGAAGATAAATCTAATTCACCAGAGATTGCCATTTTTACATCAGACAAGACAAATCAATTGAAAAGTACCTTCAAAAACATTGCTCAACATCAAAATAATGATCCAGAATTGCAAAGACTGATATCTAAGCTAAAAGATAATCCTGCCGAATTATTAAAGGTCAAGAATGATTCCGAAGAGTACTGTTTAATAGACGAGATATTATACGTAACTGTAGATACCGGTATTAAAAGGATAGTTGTACCATCATCTATAGCAGAGGAAATAACATGGCATTACCATAATGAATTAGGACATTCCGGACCGAGTAAAATTACAAAACTATTAAGGAATAAATACTATTGGCCTAAAATGCAAACCGATATCATACGGATCTTGAGAAAATGTCATAAATGTCAATTAGCCAAAATAAATAATACAAATACTATGGGACCTTGTAAACCTGTAATCACGCAACAAGTTGGAGAAAAGGTTATGGCTTTTTTTATATGGGCCCTTACCCAAGGCTCGGTATGGTAATCACTATATATTTGTGGTACAGGATACCTTCACGAAACATGTTCGATTGTATGCATTGAGAAATGCAAACACTAGAGGGGTGTTACGATGTATTAAAGAATATACTGCAAAGGTACTAGTACCAAGAACTATTGTGACTGATCACGGTAGCCAATTTATTTCAAAGTGTTGGATAGAAAGTACAAGAGATTTGGGTATTCGGGCTACATTCACTTCTGTTTATAATCCTAGACCAAATATCACAGAACGATTTCACAGAGAAATGGGAAACATGATCCGTTACATATATTGTCAAGATAGACATAGAAAATGGGCAAATATTTTAAAGGACATTGAAGAATGTCACAACAATACAATACATTGTGCTCATGGTTATAGTCCAAATTTTCTTATGTACGGGCAACACTATAAATCAGTAATAGAAAAGGCTCTTAAAATTATTGAGTCAAATGAGAATATAGATGAGGCACGTAAGAAAGCTTATAAAAATTTCAAACGAAATTCAGAAATAAAGGCTAAATGTTTTGACAAAAATCACAAACTTATACGATATGATATAGGCCAACAAGTAAAGCTAAGAACGCATCCAAAGTCAGATGCAAGCAAACATGAAAACGCAAAGTTTTTCTTTAAATATGAAGGACCTTATGAAATTGGTGAAAAAGAGAGACAGAAAAGATGAGGCACCTAACTTGTTACTTATGTTACAATTAATATGTTACACTAAATATTCTTATCATGTTAATGGCACTTTGTATTAGTTGAATTTAGGTCAATAAGTTTATGAATGAGCTAGAAATAAACTACCTACCTAAGTTTTATGTCAGAGATTTTCTTTTTCTTTCGTCAAGTCTTCACTGGTTGGGAGTGCCTAGTAGGTGTTTTTCTCTCAATTTTCGTTTCGTTGAATCGAAAACATCGACAAAAACAAGGGGCGACTGTAACGAATCTTATTCCTAGCCTTAACTTTAATTTTGCGATTCGTTTATAATTAGTGATTTAAGGCGGGTCTGGTTCTCACGAGATTTAAAAAGGCACTTCGCGTCTCAATTAGTTAAGGGTAATATTTTACTATTCGTATTTCTAAGGTTGACAGATATATTTATTACAGGATAAAACTATATGACCAAATAATAATGAAATTGAATTCATGTGCCAAAGCCGTACGGTCCATTTTGCATTCAAGCTAATACCAAAACAAATAAACGCTTGAGCTGCTCTTAGAACTATCCACTACGCATGTGTTTGCCATAAAATAGTTAAGTTATTGTCTTGAGAAAAAACTAAAGCTGACACTTAGAAAAGGCGTGAACAAAGGAGGCTAAGAAATGGTCGAAACATGTTAAGAAAGGTTAGCGGGGGTGAAGAGTAGAGAGGGGACGTAAGGCGTGATCTGTGGAGGCGCCAGCGCAGGAAGAAAGCAAGACAGTCGGGGAGATGGTTACGGGGTGATAGGTCGTGTGGAGACAGTCGGGAAGACGGTTGCGAGGTGCTAGGTCGTGTGGACAGTCGGGGTGACGGTTACGGGGTGCTAGGTCGTGTGGTTAGTCAGGATATGGTGAGAGGGTGGCCGGTAAGGTTTCCTAATAAAAGTGATGATGCTCATTAGATAAAATAGTTGATAGTCAGAGGTGTTATTGATATTAGGGGCGTCATCTTACGAATTAAGGCTCGTTAATTAATAGCTTAGAAATGGGTAATAAGTTGTGATTAGGATCCTATCACTGGATATAATATTATGTAGGTTGTTTAATAAGTGACGGGAGTGTAATAAATTATTAATATGTGTGGTAATTAGGTTTGTATTGGTTAGGAAGTGTTTGTGTGCACGATGGCGTCACAGGGGTATGTACATTGCATTATTTAATACAGGTGATCGCTGGAGCAGAGAAGGAGTGTCATCTGATAAGATAACTTGATTATTCTATAGCAAGGACGAGAGATGCTGGTGGAGTCTAGCATGACATGTTTAACTATAATGTTATCTGTGTATTTATTATTGATTTATTATTATATCGTTGTGTCCTCTGTTCGTAAAATGTCATGATGATGAATGTGTGAGGGTTTGAGCTTAGGTGTTGATGTTAGTTAATGTATTTGAATTACAACGCTCGTCCTTCGGCGTTATCAAATGTCCCAATTACCGTATTAACGAGAACAATATAATTTATTGACATTGATTCCGAACACACACACTACACAAATGAGTTTGTTACAATAGAGGTACTAGGAGTTAGGTTAATTATTATGAGATCAGTATTAAACTGCGTCTGTACCTAGTAGCAAAATCATCACTATACACGCAATGAAGAAACGAATTTCCCCACACTACACACTCTCCAAACAGATGGAAGTTATTATCATTGAGGGAAAGTTCTAAACGAGATGTTGAGGTCAGTTGGAGGATTATCATTTGAGCTCTAAAGTAGATCCAGGTTGGCAGAGGGATATAATAGACTTACGCCGGAAACATATACATAATAAGTAATGGATGACGGCTAAGACGTTCGAACATATTTGCGGCTATCGCTAGCAAGCCTCACAACCTTGCGCTCACTACTAGCTTGGATTTGCCTGTAAAAGTGATTATTGTCCATGGCTGATATGTTATGGAGTTTAGGGATTTGACTCATGTTTTAACCTTTGCCTGTTTGGTTTAAATACACACCACACATGAACGCTCAGATGATGTGTTAATAAATTATGAACCAAGTGGTATATCCGTGTCCAAGTAAGAGAACAAAGATAATCATATAACTGGCTTGACATGGTCTCTATTTGCAGAATAATGACCGTATTCACTAGTGTTTAATGGAACTTGATGTTGGGAAAGTAAGGTGTGTGCTTCTGTGGAGAGTCTTAATAAATGTACAGCGATACGATGAGCGATATGTCTAATAATTATGCGGGGGCAGTAGTGCCTATGCTCACAATACACACAAACAAAGAGAGTACCTTCACAAACACTTGATGCGTTATCTCGTGCGAAGGATCCTCGTACAATTTAAGTTCTATCCACACAAAGAAGTACATTATTTTACAAATTACCATCATCAACTACATTGCACTTTAGAGCTCATGTAACTAGAACAGGTGATACGAAGGACTCAGGTAGATTCAGAACAGGACTATCAATATATTCCGGAAAGTAGTTAGATTAACTATCTAGGGAAAGTCGTTAGCAGGGAAAGGTATACCTGGGGTAGGAAAAGTAGGTATGTAAGATGTAGAGGGGCGCCCCAACTTCCCATAATACCAAATATATATTATTATGAATATCATAAATATGTACGTAATCTATATTAACGCATGAGCATAATTACACTACATTACACTTTCAGGGTATAATCATCTTTACCATTTATTTATGTTCTTTCTATCTCCGATTTCATATTCGATCGAGTCTTCCTGAGGTGGCGAGATGTTGATGTCATCGTTCACAAGGCCCGATCATCTACACGTCGCCTGGTTCCATTATTTCATACTTCATACAAACTACGATTCACAAGGTTATGCTTTCAATATTGTTCTAATTTCGTCACTTATTATACGTTGAGGTATTCTGCTTCTACTTTGTTATTATTATCTGTTTCATGTAGTTAACTTCATTGCTATGGTATGTGTTAGGGTAATTGTTTTGAAGCCTCCAGGCTGATTACCATAGTTCTAAATTCAAACAACATTATTGTACTAGACGTTAAGAACAAATACAAAAGAAAGACAAAAGATAATACCCGCACGAGTTTCTTGCCCTTCTTCTCGGATAGCGGTTAATTTTCCGAACGAGGCGGTAGAGTCATTTGGTTTTGATGGTCCCTCTTACAGGTTCCATGTAATAAATACTTTGCATTGATTTATGTTGTATTATTATTTTAATTCCTTAGTTTAAGTACACGATATAGGTACTCTATCTTCGACAATCACAACGTAAGGGTTACTCAATCTAAAACGATCACAACGTAGACATGAATTTAAATCTAGACGATCACGATTAAATGGCCAATATCTTCGAAACTTTGCTAAGTAGGTTTAAACTTCTATTAGGTAGGAAAATAACGTTTTACAATACTTAGTGTGATACAAGTGAATTCCGAAGTTTATAAGTGGTGTGTAGGTCCGCAGTGTAAAAACACATCAATAAGAACATCCAACAAAGTGTTTGTACATTTTCCAAACAAGAAAATAATAAGTTAAGTGGTTAAAGCTCGCACGGCGAAACTTCTGTGAAGACCACTTTGATGTGAGTACCTATGTTATCATGTAATTATAGGTCTTAAAATGTTTGTTTGAGTGGAAATAGTTGAATTAATGCAGCTATGGAATAATTAATTTATTGAGGTTATGTTTTTTTTGGCCTTGGCTATCATTCCTTATCAATATTCGTTTTCTTTTTTGAGGTGCCAAATGACATGGAAAATTATAATATGGAGTATCATGTGATGGTATCAGCATCACCAGGTACGTATGAAACCAGAATGTTTGCCCCATAAATTTACACCCCAATCAGACAGGAAAATACGATCATCTGAAACAAATGAGCGACCTTATATACCTATAGCTAAGAAACGAAGAAAGATGGTTCTTGAAGTGACTTACAACGAAGTCTTCACGTTTCGGAACTCAGACGAGCAAAATTCTTTATTTGTTGCGAGGAAATCACCCAACATTATATATCAATCCTAGGCAAATTAGAGCTATTTGCCTTAACAAAGCTTGGTTCCATTGTTATATTGTAGATTAAAGTCGATAAATCACACATTAAATAATAAAAAAACCACTCCAAAAGCGCAAAGCAGTATTCACAACAACAAAATGTAGTGGTATCAACGGAGTTTACCTAAGCGTGACGTCATGCGCTGTGATTGGTGTTTCAATCAAAATGGCCGATGGCAATATTGTAATGTTTTATTTTATTGAAAATCTTAATAATCTGATTATTTTAAATAAAACTTAACTCGTGTTTTAAATTATTTTAGTATGTTGATTGTCCTAAAATTATTAAATCGACGATTCTTTGATACTGTCGACACGCCTATAGCGTATACCCGAAAGAGACAAAACTTTACTGCAATGTATAAATCGGATAAATTGAATTCACATTAATTAGGTGTAGCTCCAAACATTCGTGCGACATTTTAAAATGTCAAGATCGCTGGTTACCCCTATAAGTCGGATGAATTTAATACACGTTATTTAAGTGGTGCTTCAGTCATTCGTGAGACATTCTAAAATGTCAAGATTGGTTGGCATCTGCAGTGCAGTAATACATTAGTGCATACGCCGACAAAGACCAAACATCAACGTACTATCCTACTTACTCCTTTGTCTATTTGTATACTTGTCTCTTTACTTCCCCGGATCTTGAGTTAGATGTCAAATCTATGGGATGAGAAATCTGTGAGAGAATCAGAAAAAAAAAGATTTATATCAAAATGTTTGAAGTTGAGTTGTTTTTTTTTAGTTATGGCTTCGCACGGTTTGTGCATTTAGCCAGTACCATTACATTATAATAATAATTATAGGTAGGTCTTAAATGTCTTATTTTCAGAATAGGAAAGTCATAGTATTAAAGCAATCCTCACCTCGTGGCCAAGTAGTCAAGCCAATTATTTATTTTATCACGATTCAGTAAAGTGGTGTATGCATGGATGTTCTACTTACCCAAAAGGATTGAGTGCTGCGAAAAATAAACGACCATCTCTTTCCGCTTGAACCTGTACGTGTGATGAGTCCCAGCGAGTGGCCTAAATAGGACGATTTGACAAGGGGCGGTCCTACATTGAAAGGGATGAATAATCGTCAGAAAAGGGACAGTCTGGCAACACTGCTACTCATTTTCGTTACCATACATACAGCCTACGAATCTTCCTAGATCCATGTAGTACCCAACTGATATGGCTTACCGATGTACCTGCGCAGAAGATGAATTTTCAAAGCGCGGGAAATGCTATTGACCGCTATTGGTCGGCAGCCGCCGCCATCTTAGCGAGCTTAGAGTGAGATGGAACTAACAGCTGCAGTGTATTATGAACCTTATAATAGTGATCTTAGGTTGATTGTAAGTTGCATTCTTTCGATCTTCGGACCATACTTTCTTTTCTGCGCGAACGAAGATTCACGACGCGCCTTATAAGTTGGGTACTTACTTTGGGTAACCTTGTTAGGGATGTGGGTATGTATGGGAAAACTTTTCCCATTTGTCGCTGGCGGGGACTACTGAGTACATACCGGTATAGATAATAATAATATTATGTATAAACCAAAAATAATGTCTTGGGTATTAATAGGCATTCTGTAATTATGATAAAATACAAGAAATTTACGCTGCACCATCACTTTTATTAGACATAAATCAAACAAGTACCTATACATCATAACATAAGTACTCATTAATCAATACAATATTTTTTTATATTGTAGAGGTGTACTAAACCACATACATTGTCTTGTACATATTTCATTGTACTATTGATTAATGTGGCCAAGGCAATCCTAGTATTCCTTTCCCACCCCTTTACATAATTATAATTATTACAATCTTTTTATACAATATTATGGTACTAAAAGACATACAACATACATATTTTATTGTACTATTGTCTATGTCAGGAACATGTTAATCTTGATGTTCCTTTTCCACACCTTTACTCGGTAAATGCCTGTATTTATGCTCTTCAGCGAATTTGGGAGGTCCACCTAATTGTACCGTTTCTGGAATGTTCAGTTCTTCATTTAGCTTCTTGGCTAGAAAGTATATCTCTGCTAGGGCGATAACAAGTGCGCACATAACGCCTAGAAGTAGTCGAAATCCAAATTCGAGATTGCCAACCATCCACTCCACTCCTCTGAAGCCAAACAGGAAGCCAGCGAAGATGGAAATTATGAACTGGCCAATAGCAATCAGCTGACGGTTCAGTTGCTTCACTGTAACAAAAATTTCCAGTAATTTCATCATCCACTTAGGAATGCTGTCTAATCATAGTATGGTGAGTATGCAAATTCTATGAGGTGACTAACCTATGCTATGGTTGGTGTAAGTGTTATTTCATTAACTTGAGAAACAAAATATATATCATGGAGTATGATTAATAATTGTATGAATTTCAAATGAGAACCATACAGGAAACATAAATGTATAAGTAGTACATCAATCAGTTCTTCTGTTCCTACACACTATGATTCACATTTATGATTATGGTTGGATGCCCCGATTTACTATAAATCATCTGCAGAGACATGTCCTATGTAAAATGTGTAGGACCGAAAAATTCAAATTGTAGTAACATAAACTTACTTTGATAAGAAATGCTATCTTCAGGGAATCTCATTCTCACATTGTCTACCGTCTTTGTCATTTTCCTGTATTCTCTAGCTTCTTGCTGTGCCCTCAACTTGACACATCTAGCTTCTAGCAGTGGATTCCTTTTGATAACTCTGTTCTCAGGCATTTCAACATTGGCTCCTTCAAGAAGAGAATGCAAATATGGGACATTTTCTCCTTTACTTTTCCTTTTTTGTAAATAAGAATACAACCAGTCTACATCTAAGGTAGTTAGGAAAGGCTTGGAGTCGCTTTCCAGGGATTCCTTTCCGTTGGAATCTTTGGTATTAGTAGATTCTTTTTCTGTGGAATCTTTGGTGACAGTAGAACGTTTTTCTACCGCATCTTTGACAGCTTGTTTTTCAGGTGTATTACCGGACTTTTCCTTCTCATCGCGAATTTCATTTTCACAGTCTGATTTACTATTATGATTAGAATCAGGTTCTGTTTCTTTCAAGTCAGTCACAAGAAGTCTGGTTTTAGTTTCAACAAGCTTGCGGATTTTCTTTAAACTTTCTATGTCTTCAGTAGTAAGTTGTACTGGATTTAGCAGGACAGTATCTTCGTTCAAAGTCCCTTTGCAGTCTCTATTAGTTAATTTCAAAATATTAACAGGAATGTCGTCATCATGTGGTATTGTTTCTAAGAAAGAGGTTAAATGTTGTGCAGGGTATATCCTGAGTCGGGTGTCTACGAGGGATCCTTTGAGGTCCATGACTCAGTTGTTGGCAATGTTCAGCTTGTGGTTGAGGTCTGCGTATAAGTCTCTGAGCTCTTCTTCCTTTTCTTCAAATGCGTTGTCAATTCGTTGGCATTTAAAGTTCATGTCATCAATGAACTGGTCCCATTCCTTCCGTCTCTTTTCACGGTTTTCTAATCTCTTCCTTTCATAAACCTGTAAGAAGTTTAGTTATAAGATATATTTTACATTTTTTATTATTACAGATTCTATGTGTCCGTCAAAACAAATTGTCTCTTAGATATTAGATATATATTATAGTTAACCTTTATGCCAAATATTGGTCCATAATTCCATATGGACCAGGCTCAGGGGACAGTGCGATGGACCATCCCGTCCTTCTGTCATCCTTGTCTAGATAAATAACTGTATATTTGGGACTGTTTTAGTACCTACCTATAGCTATCTTTTTGTTTTATTGAAATCTAACATTCCATTCGAAAGATATTGTGAAGTAAAATCTCGACATCAGAACCAAATGGTCAGATATCCATTTTTGCAACTTTTCAGAAAAGCAATATTAAACATTTAAAGTAAAATTTTCTTCTACATATCTGTAGATTTTGGAGCAAAATGCTATGGGTATTATGGGTTGGTAATTTGAGATTTCAGGGAGTATATTTTTCAGGCAGTTCCTGTAATAAATCCAGAACAAAGCTACATTTTATATCAGAGGGTAGTGACATCGGACTCAATTTGAAGGGTCGAAATGCAATCAAAAGGCTATGTGTTAATAAAACACCGTATGGTTCTAGAAATCTAACACTAGGGTAAGGATGATGTTGAAATCCGACCATTTGGTTCCGAAAAATAATACCAAGAACGTAAAGAATTTGGGGTGTTTATGTGAACAACAGACCTTATGGTTCAAGCGCAAAGGAATATTCATACATATTTTCTTTGCTTATGTTTGAATCCGACTTTATTTTCACTAAAAAATATGAAATAAATAGTCGTATCTCATTATGGTACCATTTGTTTCGTGCAGAAATTCACGTGTGATGTATAAAATCGACATAAATCCTTTATTATGCTTTATATCAGACTATTTGGCACCGAGTTATTGTGATTGTTCCATGGTCGATTGTTAAATAAGTCTTAATAGTCTCTTACACCCGTACATTTTCATACTGTTAGGTCTACTGGTTTGATATGGTAGAATTTTCAAGGTATAATAATAATAAAATACTAATGTAAGTACTAAGAGGGATCAAAAAGTAGTGAGAACGACATACTTCTAGATAAGAAAAGTGTGTGTGAAACCTTTACGCGCGATTGAAGTAAAACTTCTTTGGCTGCGATATATCACCGCTATTTAAAAAAGGTTACCGTTAAAGGTTACAGTTAACCTTTTTTAAACAGCGGAAACTACACAGATTATAGTAAGCGTTAAGTCCGTCAGAAAAAAAATCCGAGTTACTCCCTAGTCACGCATAAAGAAGTTTTACTTCAAAAAAAATACTGGCAGGAGAGCTCAGATACATATTTTTGTAATACTAATAAAGAAAAAAATCTACGATTCTCTTTGGTTTTTCTGAATGTAATCATTTGTTTGCTTAGTGTTGGAACGTGTTCTCGAATATGCCTCTGTTTAAAAAAGTTAACAACGCAAGAGCTTCATTGCAATTTGGAGGCAATATTAGGAGAGTCTGCTCCGCCGTATTCCACTGTCACAAGGTGGGCTTCTCAATTTCGAGTAGGGAGAACGAGCACGGAAGACGAACATCGTTGCGGCCGTCCATCGACGTCAATCACCCAAGAAAATGATGCGAAAGTCGTTAAAATTGTATTGAGCTATCGAAGAGTTATTAGTTAGTTAGTTAGAGTTATTAGTTACCCTCCAATCCTCCTAATTCAAGAAACGGGCATTTCATATGGAAGTATTCAATTCATATTGAAACAATCTTTGAATATGAGAAAAGTCTCCGCAAGATGGGTGCCGAGAATGTTAACCGACAGTCAGAAACAAAATCGACTTGACATTTCGAAGATGTTGTTGGAGAAGTTTCAAGAAGATTCTGAAAACTTTTTGTCTCGTTTCATAAAAATGGACGAATCATGGGTCCATCATTTTAATCCCGAGACAAAACAGCAATCTTCGCTGTGGAAACGTCCATCATCACCGACCCCGAAGAAGTTTCGTGTCGTGGCATCAGCTGGCAAGGTTATGGCCTCAATGTTTTGGGACTCAGAAGGGGTATAATTATTATTGATTGATTACCTAGAGCGTGGAACCACTCTTACAGGCCAATTTTATGCAGCTTTAAATTCTCAAGTTGAGGAATGCCATCAAAGAGAAAAGGAAAGGGAAGCTTCGAAGGGGCATGCTGTTTCATCACGACAACGCACCCGCGCACAGCCGCACAGGTCGGCAGTAGCGATGGCTGCCATTCAGCAAGCTGGCTTCGAATTATTTGACCACCCCCCTTATTCACCAGATCTAACTACTAGCGATTTTTATCTGTTCTCCAAATTGAAAAAATACTTATGGGGAAACAGGTAGGTGCGAAGACGATAACGAGATGATGGATGCCGTGGAGAGCTTTTTGCAGGACCAAGACAAAACTTTTTTTTGTGAAAGGGATTGAAACCTTAGAAAAGCACTGGACTCAGTGTGTAGAGAGACTCGGAAACTACGTAGAAAAATAAATTAAGTCATTATATTCCATCTCATTCTCTCTACTTTTTGATCCCTCCTCTACATTATGCAACTTTTTTTAAAGAAGTGTTCCCAACGTGTTACCTACACTAGTGTAACAGGGTAACTCGATGGGAAAAAAAACTCCCAACGAGTCACTCTGTGACCGGATAATGGTGTGACTCGTTGGGAACCCACCAGTTAAAGGGTTGAATACCAACTAATAACACTAAACCAAACAATAAGTCGTCTGCCGTCGTCAATTAAACGTAAACAAACATACCTAATAGAACTAAGTATGTAGCCCAAACAAAGTGGTGAGTGACGCGGCGGTCTTATATTTATGTTTTATCTCTTTCTGATACAGTTAAAAGAATAGTGCTTTCTTTTTTTTATTTCGATTAACAGTACACTGATTTCCCGAACCATAAAGACTGATGTTGTTATAGGAGTATACGGAAGCAAATAATTATAAAGCCATAGGGTATGTTTTTCAAACGAGACTTACAAAACATTATTCTTTTCGGGTAGATGTTTACATAAGTCCCATTAATAAGAGCTTATTTCATAATTTCACGACCATAACATTTGATATTAGGTTCAGGCTGTATGGTTCTAATGTATAGTGGATATGCGACCTTTTCCGCTTATACAATATTTTAAACTAAAAGAGATAGAAATACATCATCTAGACAGAAAGAAAGAGAAAGAAAAACTAAATATGAATCAATTAAAAAGGGTTTTTAGCAAAAAGTGGATATGAGACCTTTTGGTTCTGATGTCGAGAAATTTATGTTACTGTAATGTCATTTTACCATGATGTGGCATGTTTGATGTGACAGACCTATGTTCAACAAAGGAATATTAAATTACCTTCCTTATTTCCAAATAGTCAGTTTCCACTTCGTTGCAGAGCTGCAAAGCTTGATCCAATTTCTCCTTCAAAATGGGCAGGCCTGTTTCGCCACTTTTCCTTATTTTGTCAATTTGACTATCTTTTATCTCAGTTAGCTTCTCAAGTATAGCAAATAGGTTTTCTACCTCACGATCACCTCTTTTTTCCTGAAAAATTATACTTAGAAATGTTTGAAAGAAAATTGTATTATAGATAAAAACTATTACCTATATAAGTATAGGTACTTATAGTGACTATTCAAATTTAATTTCAAGCTAATGACAAAATAAATTAATGTTACTAGTAGGTATTTTGGACAGTTGACACAGTTCATACATGGTTCATACTTCAATGATAGACAGGGCACAGTAGGTACCTACCTCAAATTCCTTCAGCATATATTTTATTTCACCGTTGAGAAAAGGACGATGGTCAAAAAGCCTCGACCAGATTTCGCCAATTTCTGAAAAAGTAAGCACAAAAGTTCTTAGTCCAATTTCTTTGAATACATTTACGCTGAGTACCTATTTCCGAGGTTCTTAGTAACTGTTCGATGCAAGTGGCAAATTGTCGTTCGGCGTGGCGGTCTAAGGGGGAGGTCTATGTTCAGCCCTGGACGTCTTCAGGTTGATGATGATAGCAACAGAATATAGGCAACAAAGTTGATCATTGGATTTCACTGGATGATAACTAATAAGTAGGTATCTAGCCTACTTCCAAAATTACATTAGAATTCATTGGGTTGCAAATAAGAAATGGAAAAACAAATAAGGTCAAATGCAAAGAATTGGAATGTTTGATTGATGATTACCTTTTCCTGGCCAATAAATAGGTAATATTGAAGAGCTATAAACATACAAATAATTTATCGTATTTGAGAACTTTATAATTTTTATTTTCAAAAATAATCAAATGACACAAACCTCGTGACAGCTCCGTCATTGTCGTTCACTCTCACACACATGATACATTTCCGTCGTTCGTTTCGTTTGTTTTTTTTTTTTTGTTTTAGTTATGGCTTTGCACGGTTTGTGCATATAGCCAGTGTCAAGTATTTTATTTTAAGCACCTATTTCTTAATTTCTCATTAAGAAAGTCACAGGAATGTTATAGCAATCGTGGTCAATTAGTCAAGTCAATTATTTACATCGTCAGTCACGATTCAGTAAAGTAGTGGATGCTTTACTGAAACTTCATGGGAGTTTTGGAAAAAATGCGAAATGACACGTTTTTTGAGTTTCTATCATTCGCCCACCACTCGTGCACGTTAACGAACACTTAATGGTTAATATTCCACCAATATTACACATTAACACTCGAAGGAACACAAGTTTGAGCTAATAATACAAAACCAACAACGTCTCACTATCGGATTCCCGCCAAAACTCCCTTCGTTTAATGTTTCATTCGTTCGTCGTTGTTTAAAGGGCTGCCATACACAAACATCAAATAGTATTGGTAAGCGTTGGTACCTAGGTGTATAAACCTATAAATAAATTAATCATCGAAATTATTGGATGTCGGGCTACCAGGGCCTCAAGTCAGCTATTTGGCAACAATTTGCGATTGAAAAACAATGCAATCAATATGCAATGTTAATTTTGGCTAAAGTCGGTAGTCTGGTAGATTATCAATAGTAACTTCATTGAATTACAATTGTCTCGTTTTCAAATTGTGGGAGTTGTCGACTCCCATGAAAGTCATAGAGCTCTAGCTTCTAGTTACGATGTGTATTATTTAAATTAAAAAAAAAGCTATGGACTTACTTCAAATAATGGCCAAATGTCAATGTCAAATGCCACAAATTCCTCAAGTTTAGGTAATCTGTGGTCCAAGTGAAGTGTTTTTGTCCGCGAAAACAGCGAAATAAAATCTATTTGGCTTGCTAAGCCACCTCGCTAAGCCACTCATATTTAACTTTAAGAAATTCTTTGGAATTTATTAAATAAAATAGTAATTTTAATTAAATTACGTACAATTTGCACTAGAACAATTGATAAAAAGCAATGTTTTCACAATTGTGATTCCATAGACAATTAGCCATGGGAAAAGCTGTCAAAAAAATAGTGGACTAGAGATTTTTGCCAAGATTAAAATGCAATTATCTATTAGACTACGGACGTACCTACTACGGATTTTTCAATTTCTTTGCTATGATCACAATGGTAATGCAATTGAAATGTCAATTGTTAACAGGCTACCGGAAGTGTCAAAAGTAACCATAATGGCTGAAATCATTGATAATCCATAATCAATTCAAATAGCAGACTTGGGGCCCAGGTATGAGACATCAACGAGAATACAAACGCTACGTGAGACATTACTTGCATCAGCACAAGCGTCTGAGAAGTGCAAGCCAACTTCCTTGATTTAGTAACAGTCGTCAGTCTGTACGTCTACCATGTGCATTACTTTTTTTTAATGGCTTCGGACGGTTTGTGCATATAGCCAGTGTCAAGTATTTTATTATAATAAGTATTTCTTAATTTCACATTAAGAAAGTCACAGCAATATAGCAATCGTGGTCAAGTAGTCAAGTCAATTATTTATATCGTAAAAGTCACGATTCAGTAAAGTAGTGGATGCTTTACTGAAACTTCCTGGGAGTTTTGGAAAAAATGCAAAATGACACGTTTTTTGAGTTTACCTATATCATTCACCCACACTCGTGCACGTTAACGAACCCTTAATGTGTATTATTGATATTCCATCAATATTACACATTAACACTCGAAGAAACACAAGTTTGAGTAAATAATACAAAACCAACAACGTCTCACCATCGGAATCCCGCCAAAACTCCAGAATATATTTTATTTATACCATTTATACCATAGAAGCAGGTACCTAGTATCTAGAACAAGATTCCCTCTTACTTACTGTACTCTTTGATCTAGAAATAGACTTGAGAATAGCGTATAATACATTATACCCGAAAGAGGCACACCTTTGCTGCAATGATAAATCGGATAAATATAATACACGTTATTTAGGTGTAGCTCCAATCATGCATGCGACATTCTAAAATGTCAAGATCGCTGGTTACCCCTTGCCAGATAAATTTAATACACGTTATTTCATGTGGTGCTCCAATAATTTGTGCGACATTCTAAAATGTCAAGATTGGTTTCCTTCTGCAGTAGGTACCTACAGCATTATTTAGTGCATACGCTATCATCATTCTATTCCACTTACTCCTTTGTCTATTTGTATACACTTGCCTCTTTTCTGCCCCGGATCTAGAGTTAAATATCGTATCCGTTGGATGAATAATCTGAGTTTTATACCTATCTCGTTGGTTGGTCGGTAATTTTTCTATGAATAAGCATTATTTTAAGTCTGTGGAATTATCAGTAATTTATACGAGAATATCATGTGAAGTGAAAATAGTTTTCGAATTCGAGGGTTCCATTTCATTCATTCAATTTGTCAATTTGTCAGAGCCTACCTACGAACGAACGATCCAATGTTTCATTGAGTTTTGGCGGGAATCCGATAGTGAGACGTTGTTGGTCTTGTATTATTAGCTCAAACTTGTGTTTCTTCGAGTGTTAATGTGTAATATTGGTGGAATATTAACCATTAAGTGTTCGTTGACGTGCACGAGTGTAGGCGAATGATATAAACTCAAAAAGCGTGTCATTTCGCATTTTTTCCAAAACTCCCAGGAAGTTTCAGTAAAGCATCCACTACTTTACTGAATCGTGACTGACGATGTAAATAATTGACTTGACTACTTGACCACGATTGCTATAACATTGCTGTGACTTTCTTGTTTAAGAAATACAATAAAATACTTGACACTGGCTATATGCACAAACCGTGCGAAGCCATAACTAAAACAAAAAAAAAAATGTTTCATTCATTCATTCATTCGGACTTATGTTCTTTCACTCGTTCTTCGGTGATCAATCAATTTATTTTAGTAATTTCATTCATCGAGTCGAGAATGGGTGGATTGTGAGTTGGCGAAACTAGATGCGGCATTGTTTTTATTAGCGCAAAAAGTGTTTTATCGGCAACAATGTTTACTTTGTGTTTTGTTTATCGTTAATTTTACGAGTGTTTTGTGGACTGCGTGAATGTGAAGTTTGAGACTTGTTTTGTGGAAAATTGAAACTCAACGTTCACCATGCCGGGTGTTGTTGGAATCGGCGAATTCATCGAGGAAACTCGAGAGGATTACAACTCGCCGACAACGTCCACGTTCGTCTCGCGAATGCCACAATTTCGCCAGACCATTACGTCGTTGGAGGAGGTAATTAACATCTTTTGCCGTTACATTTATTATCAAGATAAGGAAAACAACTGCAAATCCTGCAGTAAATAACCTTGGTGTCATGTTTTTGCATTTTGTCGCAGGTAATAGGTAGGTATACCTAAGGATTGTGCTTCCCATATAAAGGTTAGGGGCAACTATTGTGTGTTTTCACTGTTTCATATTGTTATCAAATCAGCATTATCCAATATCCATTTTGATTCGCAAAAGGTAAAAGGTAAGTGAGTAGGTATACAAACTTACTTACCACATAAATACTATCTTTTTAGTTCTCTCGATATTTGGCGGGTCCTGGTGTAGCTGCAAACCCTCGAATGATGAAAAACTCCCGAGAAATAAGAGCTTGATTGGGCCTGTGCCAAAATAAATGTTATTCGCGTTATTTTCTTTTATTGACGAAAAAATCCCATAAGTTGTGTGGAAAAGGAAGAACTGTAATATGCTGGAAGACTAGTCCTATAAATAATTTGTATCAAGGAAATTTACAACATTATTTAGAATATTGTGCCTAAGTTGGCTAATTATATACAAATAATAAGTGGCTGGCATTAACACAAAATATGAACACAATAATAGCCTATCAATACCAACAATACCTACTATGATCTATGATTTCAATCTTTTGTAAAGAATTACCAAGCACTGTAGGTTAGGGAAATCATCAGAGAATTATCTTTTATTAGGGAATCTTGCACATCATGATTGTAGAATAACTTTCTCATTACACATGACTCACAAACACAAATTCACATGCCCCCAAAGCTAGGACCAGTCAAGCTGGTATAAATTTGTATGCTTGTATAATTTGTTCATTAAACATATTTATACAGGATTAAGATTAATCCATTGACTCCTTCCATTATCAAGCCGTTTTGACTTTAAGGCTAAAGTATAATATACATAGCATTCTCATAGAACTACTGGTCTTATAAGACTTATCTATGTCATTTAGAAAACTGGGAGATCCTGTGCCTAAACCGTAGTATAAACTAAAAACTGTGATTAAGTTGCAATGCTAACAAAAGAAATTAGTTACATACATAACTAAATATAAAAGTATTATCTATCTGTTGAAGGAACTTTTTTATTTCACAGTGTTGAAAAACTATTTTTACCTTGATTAAAACCCCAAAAACATCCCTAATTCTAGGCAGTTTGGTGAAAAATAGACAAATCTCCATTATAATCAGGCAACAGGATAAAACAAACAACAATAGTACAACTAGGTAGGTAAGTACTTAAACTTAGTCATGGACAGGTTAAAATGGTCCTATTCTTATTACATACTAAACATCATTATCAAGAATAATGGAAAAGTTAAATCTGCAAAGTGGAGTGCGTAAATAATATCCCATCAAAAACATTACATGTACAAAAATGCACAAGTCTCGCAACGCAGTTTATCTGCCGTAAAAAGTTGTGAGATCGAATGTAAACCAAGTCGGTTAATTGAATACCTACCTACTTATTTATTTCTTTAGTAAATAGAGTGACTTGGCAATTGCACACTTCAACATAAATCTACATAGCGCTACACGGAAGACTATATTATTTAGATTACCTAGTAGATTATGCTGCCGTGTACAATCGCCAAGACACTCTATTTACTAAAGAAATAAATAAGTAGGTAGGTATTCAATTAACCGACTTGGTTTACATTCGATCTCACAACTTTTTACGGCAGATAAACTGCGTTGCGAGACTTGTGCATTTTTGTACATGTAATGTTTTTGATGGGATCTCATTTCTTTTTGTAGGTTTTCTTTCTTAATTTCGTTTTTTTGCAAAACACGTATCAACGCGCGCCCCGCGCTTATGCGGCCGGGGCCCCTTGCGAAATAGGTCATGTTCATAGATTGTCATGAACGAGTGTCTTTGCGTCTCCACAGATGCGTGTTAGGTATAAGGTACCTAGGTACCTATTTTAATGTACCTAGGTAACGAATTTGTTCGACCTGTAAAAGTGTAGGTAGGTAGGTATACTCGTAGTATAGGGATTTGTATCTCTCTATCTATCGTGGAAGTTTTTAAAAAGCGTTCAACTGTCGAATTTCTCGAAGCCATTTCTCATTTTTAACCCCTGTTACACATTTCATCCAATTTCAATAAAGTCTAATTATGAACTGTAATAGTAACTTTGTAATGACATACAATTTAATAGGATTTATATGGGAATACAAAGTTATTTATGCAGATCATATATCTAGAAAACGGGATGAAAATTATGATATATCAGAATTTTTCCATGGTTTATAGGCTAAACAATAGCTATATTCAAAATTTGAAACTTGTGGGACGGCTAGAAGTACCTTAGAATTTTGATGATCGGTGAGTCAGTCAGTCAGTCAGTCAGTCAGTCAGTGGGCAGCAAAATTAAGGAACTTTGACTTGCAATAATTCTTAAACGACTGGTTCAAATTTAATGTAACTTGGATTATTATCTGTAGACGTGATACCCTCTTGGTCACTAAAAATGTAGGCTTCTAGTTTTATCCATAACGAAGTTACAGAGCTCTGTGAACTTAGCGCCCGACTTTGAAAAAAAAATAATTTAGTATTTTATTCTTGTAGATAAAGGTAAGTAGTTAATTGTAGTAAAAGTTTTTTCGTTAGTAGTAACACCAAAAACAAAAAAATTTACTTTGAAAAAACTTCATCTCCCGGTTTTGCCGAAAGTCAAGTTTAGTAGTTGATTCGTAAATAGAATCGTATGTAGTTGATTGTAGTGAAAATAATTTCGTTTGTAGTTGCATAGCAACAATTTTTTTTTTTTTTTAAGTTTATCTGACATTTACATATCTTTATTTCTTTGAAATTCTTATGGATATAGGTAAGTAGTTGATTGTTGTAAAATAAAAAATAAAGAAAGTCATTCCGCAAAAAAACTAGAGGACTTAGAAAAAAACCCAATCCTCAGGTTACTGAACAAATTGTAAAACAAACGAAATCGCGATAAATCTTTGTACAATATTTTTTTTCATATTTTATTCTAACAGATATATGTACGTAGAGGTAGGTAGTGAACTCTGTTTCGTTTGTAGTAGCACCAAAAAAAATTTGGAGACTTAGAAAAAAACCGCAACCCTCAGGTTACTGAACAAATTGTAAAAACAACGAAATCGAGATAAATCTTTATACAATCATTTTTTTCATATTTTATTCTAACAGATATATGTACGCAAAGGTAGGTAGTGAACTCTGTTTCGTTTGTAGTAGCACCAAAAAAGATTTGGAGACATAGAAAAAAACCGCAACTCTCAGATTACTGAACAAATTGTAAAACAAACGAAATGGCGATAAATGTTTGATTTATCATTTATTTTATATTTTATTCTAAGAGATATATGTACGTAGAGGTAGGTAGTGAACTCTGTTTCGTTTGTAGTAGCACCAAAAAAAATTTGGAGACTTAGAAAAAAACCGCAACCCTCAGGTTACTGAACAAATTGTAAAAACAACGAAATGGCGATAAATGTTTGATTTATCATTTATTTTACATTTTATTCTAACAGATATATGTACGTAGAGGTAGGTAGTGAACTCTGTTTCGTTTGTAGTAGCACCAAAAAAAATTTGGAGACTTAGAAAAAAACCGCAACCCTCAGGTTACTGAACAAATTGTAAAAACAACGAAATGGCGATAAATGTTTGATTTATCATTTATTTTACATTTTATTCTAACAGATATATGTACGTAGAGGTAGGTAGTGAACTCTGTTTCGTTTGTAGTAGCACCAAAAAAAATTTGGAGACTTAGAAAAAAACCGCAACCCTCAGGTTACTGAACAAATTGTAAAAACAACGAAATGGCGATAAATGTTTGATTTATCATTTATTTTATATTTTATTCTAACAGATATATGTACGTAGAGGTAGGTAGTGAACTCTGTTTCGTTTGTAGTAGCACCAAAAAAAATTTGGAGACTTAGAAAAAAACCGCAACCCTCAGGTTACTGAACAAATTGTAAAAACAACGAAATCGAGATAAATCTTTATACAATCATTTTTTTCATATTTTATTCTAACAGATATATGTACGCAAAGGTAGGTAGTGAACTCTGTTTCGTTTGTAGTAGCACCAAAAAAGATTTGGAGACATAGAAAAAAACCGCAACTCTCAGATTACTGAACAAATTGTAAAACAAACGAAATGGCGATAAATGTTTGATTTATCATTTATTTTATATTTTATTCTAAGAGATATATGTACGTAGAGGTAGGTAGTGAACTCTGTTTCGTTTGTAGTAGCACCAAAAAAAATTTGGAGACTTAGAAAAAAACCGCAACCCTCAGGTTACTGAACAAATTGTAAAAACAACGAAATGGCGATAAATGTTTGATTTATCATTTATTTTACATTTTATTCTAACAGATATATGTACGTAGAGGTAGGTAGTGAACTCTGTTTCGTTTGTAGTAGCACCAAAAAAAATTTGGAGACTTAGAAAAAAACCGCAACCCTCAGGTTACTGAACAAATTGTAAAAACAACGAAATGGCGATAAATGTTTGATTTATCATTTATTTTACATTTTATTCTAACAGATATATGTACGTAGAGGTAGGTAGTGAACTCTGTTTCGTTTGTAGTAGCACCAAAAAAAATTTGGAGACTTAGAAAAAAACCGCAACCCTCAGGTTACTGAACAAATTGTAAAAACAACGAAATGGCGATAAATGTTTGATTTATCATTTATTTTATATTTTATTCTAACAGATATATGTACGTAGAGGTAGGTAGTGAACTCTGTTTCGTTTGTAGTAGCACCAAAAAAAATTTGGAGACTTAGAAAAAAACCGCAACTCTCAGGTTACTGAACAAATTGTAAAACAAACGAAATCGCGATAAATGTTTGATTTATCGTTTATTTTATATTTTATTCTAAGAGATATATGTACGTAGAGGTAGGTAGTGAACTCTGTTTCGTTTGTAGTAGCACCAAAAAAAATTTGGAGACTTAGAAAAAAACCGCAACCCTCAGGTTACTGAACAAATTGTAAAAACAACGAAATGGCGATAAATGTTTGATTTATCATTTATTTTATATTTTATTCTAACAGATATATGTACGTAGAGGTAGGTAGTGAACTCTGTTTCGTTTGTAGTAGCACCAAAAAAAATTTGGAGACTTAGAAAAAAACCGCAACCCTCAGGTTACTGAACAAATTGTAAAAACAACGAAATGGCGATAAATGTTTGATTTATCATTTATTTTATATTTTATTCTAACAGATATATGTACGTAGAGGTAGGTAGTGAACTCTGTTTCGTTTGTAGTAGCACCAAAAAAAATTTGGAGACTTAGAAAAAAACCGCAACCCTCAGGTTACTGAACAAATTGTAAAAACAACGAAATGGCGATAAATGTTTGATTTATCATTTATTTTACATTTTATTCTAACAGATATATGTACGTAGAGGTAGGTAGTGAACTCTGTTTCGTTTGTAGTAGCACCAAAAAAAATTTGGAGACTTAGAAAAAAACCGCAACCCTCAGGTTACTGAACAAATTGTAAAAACAACGAAATGGCGATAAATGTTTGATTTATCATTTATTTTATATTTTATTCTAAGAGATATATGTACGTAGAGGTAGGTAGTGAACTCTGTTTCGTTTGTAGTAGCACCAAAAAAAATTTGGAGACTTAGAAAAAAACCGCAACCCTCAGGTTACTGAACAAATTGTAAAAACAACGAAATGGCGATAAATGTTTGATTTATCATTTATTTTACATTTTATTCTAACAGATATATGTACGTAGAGGTAGGTAGTGAACTCTGTTTCGTTTGTAGTAGCACCAAAAAAAATTTGGAGACTTAGAAAAAAACCGCAACCCTCAGGTTACTGAACAAATTGTAAAAACAACGAAATGGCGATAAATGTTTGATTTATCATTTATTTTATATTTTATTCTAACAGATATATGTACGTAGAGGTAGGTAGTTAACTCTGTTTCGTTTGTAGTAGCACCAAAAAAGATTTGGAGACATAGAAAAAAACCGCAACTCTCAGGTTACTGAACAAATTGTAAAACAAACGAAATGGCGATAAATGTTTGATTTATCATTTATTTTATATTTTATTCTAAGAGATATATGTACGTAGAGGTAGGTAGTGAACTCTGTTTCGTTTGTAGTAGCACCAAAAAAAATTTGGAGACTTAGAAAAAAACCGCAACCCTCAGGTCACTGAACAAATTGTAAAACAAACGAAATCGCGATAAATGTTTGATTTATCGTTTATTTTATATTTTATTCTAAGAGATATATGTACGTAGAGGTAGGTAGTGAACTCTGTTTCGTTTGTAGTAGCACCAAAAAAAATTTGGAGACTTAGAAAAAAACCGCAACCCTCAGGTCACTGAACAAATTGTAAAACAAACGAAATCGCGATAAATGTTTGATTTATCATTTATTTTACATTTTATTCTAACAGATATATGTACGTAGAGGTAGGTAGTGAACTCTGTTTCGTTTGTAGTAGCACCAAAAAAAATTTGGAGACTTAGAAAAAAACCGCAACCCTCAGGTCACTGAACAAATTGTAAAAACAACGAAATGGCGATAAATCTTTATACAATCATTTTTTTCATATTTTATTCTAACAGATATATGTACGCAAAGGTAGGTAGTGAACTCTGTTTCGTTTGTAGTAGCACCAAAAAAAATTTGGAGACTTAGAAAAAAACCGCAACCCTCAGGTTACTGAACAAATTGTAAAAACAACGAAATGGCGATAAATCTTTATACAATCATTTTTTTCATATTTTATTCTAACAGATATATGTACGCAAAGGTAGGTAGTGAACTCTGTTTCGTTTGTAGTAGCACCAAAAAAAATTTGGAGACTTAGAAAAAACCGCAACCCTCAGGTTACTGAACAAATTGTAAAAACAACGAAATGGCGATAAATGTTTGATTTATCATTTATTTTATATTTTATTCTAACAGATATATGTATGTAAAGGTAGGTAGTGATCTCTGTTTCGTTTGTAGTAGCACCAAAAAAGATTTGGAGACATAGAAAAAAACCGCAACTCTCAGGTTACTGAACAAATTGTAAAACAAACGAAATCGCGATAAATGTTTGATTTATCATTAATTTTATATTTTATTCTAACAGATATATGTACGTAGAGGTAGGTAGTGAACTCTGTTTCGTTTGTAGTAGCACCAAAAAAAATTTGGAGACTTAGAAAAAAACCGCAACCCTCAGGTTACTGAACAAATTGTAAAAACAACGAAATGGCGATAAATGTTTGATTTATCATTTTTTTCATATTTTATTCTAACAGATATATGTACGCAAAGGTAGGTAGTGAACTCTGTTTCGTTTGTAGTAGCACCAAAAAAAATTTGGAGACTTAGAAAAAAACCGCAACCCTCAGGTTACTGAACAAATTGTAAAAACAACGAAATGGCGATAAATCTTTATACAATCATTTTTTTCATATTTTATTCTAACAGATATATGTACGCAAAGGTAGGTAGTGAACTCTGTTTCGTTTGTAGTAGCACCAAAAAAAATTTGGAGACTTAGAAAAAAACCGCAACCCTCAGGTTACTGAACAAATTGTAAAAACAACGAAATGGCGATAAATCTTTATACAATCATTTTTTTCATATTTTATTCTAACAGATATATGTACGCAAAGGTAGGTAGTGAACTCTGTTTCGTTTGTAGTAGCACCAAAAAAAATTTGGAGACTTAGAAAAAACCGCAACCCTCAGGTTACTGAACAAATTGTAAAAACAACGAAATGGCGATAAATGTTTGATTTATCATTTATTTTATATTTTATTCTAACAGATATATGTATGTAAAGGTAGGTAGTGATCTCTGTTTCGTTTGTAGTAGCACCAAAAAAGATTTGGAGACATAGAAAAAAACCGCAACTCTCAGGTTACTGAACAAATTGTAAAACAAACGAAATCGCGATAAATGTTTGATTTATCATTAATTTTATATTTTATTCTAACTTCTAAGTCTCCAATTTTTTTTTGGTGCTACTTCAAACGAAACAGAGTTCACTACCTACCTCTACGTACATATATCTGTTAGAATAAAATATAAAATAAATGATAAATCAAACATTTATCGCCATTTCGTTGTTTTTACAATTTGTTCAGTAACCTGAGGGTTGCGGTTTTTTCTAAGTCTCCAAATTTTTTTTGGTGCTACTACAAACGAAACAGAGTTCACTACCTACCTTTGCGTACATATATCTGTTAGAATAAAATATGAAAAAAATGATTGTATAAAGATTTATCGCCATTTCGTTGTTTTTACAATTTGTTCAGTAACCTGAGGGTTGCGGTTTTTTTCTAAGTCTCCAAATTTTTTTTGGTGCTACTACAAACGAAACAGAGTTCACTACCTACCTTTGCGTACATATATCTGTTAGAATAAAATATGAAAAAAATGATTGTATAAAGATTTATCGCCATTTCGTTGTTTTTACAATTTGTTCAGTGACCTGAGGGTTGCGGTTTTTTTCTAAGTCTCCAAATTTTTTTTTGGTGCTACTACAAACGAAACAGAGTTCACTACCTACCTCTACGTACATATATCTCTTAGAATAAAATATAAAATAAACGATAAATCAAACATTTATCGCGATTTCGTTTGTTTTACAATTTGTTCAGTAACCTGAGAGTTGCGGTTTTTTTCTAAGTCTCCAAATTTTTTTTGGTGCTACTACAAACGAAACAGAGTTCACTACCTACCTCTACGTACATATATCTGTTAGAATAAAATGTAAAATAAATGATAAATCAAACATTTATCGCCATTTCGTTGTTTTTACAATTTGTTCAGTAACCTGAGGGTTGCGGTTTTTTTCTAAGTCTCCAAATTTTTTTTGGTGCTACTACAAACGAAACAGAGTTCACTACCTACCTCTACGTACATATATCTGTTAGAATAAAATGTAAAATAAATGATAAATCAAACATTTATCGCGATTTCGTTTGTTTTACAATTTGTTCAGTGACCTGAGGGTTGCGGTTTTTTTCTAAGTCTCCAAATTTTTTTTGGTGCTACTACAAACGAAACAGAGTTCACTACCTACCTCTACGTACATATATCTGTTAGAATAAAATGTAAAATAAATGATAAATCAAACATTTATCGCGATTTCGTTTGTTTTACAATTTGTTCAGTGACCTGAGGGTTGCGGTTTTTTTCTAAGTCTCCAAATTTTTTTTGGTGCTACTACAAACGAAACAGAGTTCACTACCTACCTCTACGTACATATATCTCTTAGAATAAAATATAAAATAAATGATAAATCAAACATTTATCGCGATTTCGTTTGTTTTACAATTTGTTCAGTAACCTAAGAGTTGCGGTTTTTTTCTAAGTCTCCAAATTTTTTTTGGTGCTACTTCAAACGAAACAGAGTTCACTACCTACCTCTACGTACATATATCTGTTAGAATAAAATATAAAATAAATGATAAATCAAACATTTATCGCCATTTCGTTGTTTTTACAATTTGTTCAGTAACCTGAGGGTTGCGGTTTTTTCTAAGTCTCCAAATTTTTTTTGGTGCTACTACAAACGAAACAGAGTTCACTACCTACCTTTGCGTACATATATCTGTTAGAATAAAATATGAAAAAAATGATTGTATAAAGATTTATCGCCATTTCGTTGTTTTTGTGAGAAACACAAAACAGGAGCGCGAAATAAAAATACGTGTGCTCGGGAAATTGTATAATTTTGAAGTCAATCTGTCATATCTGTACATTCTTAATACAAACATAACATTTTCTTTTATAAAATAAATACCTAAAAAGATCCCAATCCAACACACCCCCTTAATTTATACAAGAAAATGTACTAAAAATAAAATAAAAACATACCTCGAAAACAAATGTCAGTTTCTCATATGGCACACTGTCACTACAGCATCAGCCCACAAACCAGGTCGTACGTGACCTGTCTGTCCTCCAACAGTACTCAACGGGCATCGGTTTTTCACGAGGCACGCCATCTCTGCAGCATCACCCCAAAAACCTGGAGACAACCGGACGATAACAGCCACTTTACACTTTGCCATTTCTTCAAATGCTTAATTCATCCTCTCTGCAACTCCATTTTCTTCGGATGTAACCGGAGTTCGAGGACCTGTCAGCCAATATCCCTTCCTTCTTAAAGAATAGTAACAGTGAAGTCCTTGTTTCAATATTTACCTCCGTTACCTAGTGGTAAATATTTTATCTTCTTGCCAATCCTAAAATCTTTACAGTAAAAATTACAAAATACACATACATACAAAATAAGTTATTTACCAAAATAAAGCATATATCAATTTGTAAATAACTATAAACCTTTACGTCTCCTAACACTACGATTTGCATGGGACCCTAACTTCGTCGGATTTTACGATTCTTAAAATCATATCGCACGGCCTACTAGCTCTAATTCTAAGTTAATGGCAACGTAACACGTTCACTTTCTCTTTCACACAAATATCGCATTCGTGTATCATATCCACAGTTGTCTACTTCGACCCTGTGTATTCCGCAATAAAAAGATAAACACTAATGAGTGCTACGTCCACGCTTTGTACTATTCAAGAAAACCGACACACAGTTTTCTCCGAGACAACCGATACACACACACAGTTATCCCGTTAATATAGTACAAGTTCCCCACACAATCTGCGACAAATTACTTCACTACTGAAATAAATTTACTTCGCAAATCGGAACAAATAACGTGCCTTACAACAAGTCTACTCATATGCTACATCCACGCTTTGTACTATTCAAGAAATCTGACACACACAGTTTTCCCAGAGACAACCAATACACACACAGCTATCTCCTTAATAGTACAAGTTCCCAAAACAATCTGCGAAAAACTGAACTCACCACTGAAATCAAGTTACTTCGCAAATCGGAACAACTTAATAACGTGCCTTACAATGAGTAAACTCCTATCTTTATATGCAGACAATGTGACCACCCTTACCTTGCCCATTTGTATGAAATTTGATTTACCATTTATAGGCATCACGCCATTTACAAATTTACTCGTATCATTATATAAGTGTGACACCCACTATCTATAATCCAGTTTTCCATTCGACCATGAACAGCTCTACATTCATCTGAAACACAGTTAAAATTTACAAAACCAGTATTAAAAAAACAGTGCTAATGTCCTAATGAACATCACCACCACACTTATTTGACACACAAATTGTAGGTTTGTCCGTGCTTTTCTTCTTCTCCTCCGACTATCCCTTTGCAATCGTGGCCGTTTCTGTCTTCGAATGATGTCTCGAGCAAGTTTCCAATGTTCTATTCAACGCCTCTGATTCTTTACTACTACAGAACCACGAGAGATGCTCTTCGACATCATCGTCATCCTCAGACTGCGCTATAATAAACAGCTCTGCTCTCCGAGACGTAAATCGACTTCAACTCGCCCCATAGGTACTTCCTTTGAGATTGCGCACCCTCTTACGTGTCGCAACTCACTAGCATTCGATAATATCACACCCTGCGTCTTCCAGGAGTGCGATATGGAGTCTGCTGTTGATAATTGTGACATTGGCATCCACAAAATTTCAGGCTCCGAATCAACTGCGCGGGTACCATACCGGTCACAAACTTCCATGCACCGCTCTTCACTGTGAGAGCCTCTGCATCAGTGACCTTATAAAATGTCTTCGCCGCTCCGCATGAACGACCCGACCGTAGGACCCGACACTCATAGGGTAATTTTCTTCAACTGGTCAATTCTTACATTACCCGTGTCCTCTTGCTGATTCTATCGTTCTCCGTATTCTTATTAATCGTGTCCTGGGCCCATAACCATTGTGAGAAACACAAAACAGGAGCGCGAAATAAAAATACGTGTGCTCGGGAAATTGTATAATTTTGAAGTCAATCTGTCATATCTGTACATTCTTAATACAAACATAACATTTTCTTTTATAAAATAAATACCTAAAAAGATCCCAATCCAACAGTTTTTACAATTTGTTCAGTAACCTGAGGGTTGCGGTTTTTTTCTATGTCTCCAAATTTTTTTTTGGTGCTACTACAAACGAAACAGAGTTCACTACCTACCTTTGCGTACATATATCTGTTAGAATAAAATATGAAAAAAATGATTGTATAAAGATTTATCGCCATTTCGTTGTTTTTACAATTTGTTCAGTAACCTGAGGGTTGCGGTTCTTTTTCTAAGTCTCCAAATTTTTTTTGGTGCTACTACAAACGAAACAGAGTTCACTACCTACCTCTACGTACATATATCTCTTAGAATAAAATATAAAATAAATGATAAATCAAACATTTATCGCCATTTCGTTGTTTTTACAATTTGTTCAGTAACCTGAGAGTTGCGGTTTTTTTCTAAGTCTCCAAATTTTTTTTGGTGCTACTACAAACGAAACAGAGTACACTACCTACCTCTACGTACATATATCTCTTAGAATAAAATATAAAATAAATGATAAATCAAACATTTATCGCCATTTCGTTTGTTTTACAATTTGTTCAGTAATCTGAGAGTTGCGGTTTTTTTCTATGTCTCCAAATATTTTTTGGTGCTACTACAAACGAAACAGAGTTCACTACCTACCTATATCTGTTAGTACCTGAGGGTTGCGGTTTTTTCTAAGTCTCCAAATTTTTTTTGGTGCTACTACAAACGAAACAGAGTTCACTACCTACCTTTGCGTACATATATCTCTTAGAATAAAATATGAAAAAAATGATTGTATAAAGATTTATCTCGATTTCGTTGTTTTTACAATTTGTTCAGTAACCTGAGGGTTGCGGTTTTTTTCTAAGTCTCCAAATTTTTTTTGGTGCTACTACAAACGAAACAGAGTTCACTACCTACCTCTACGTACATATATCTGTTAGAATAAAATATGAAAAAAAATATTGTACAAAGATTTATCGCGATTTCGTTTGTTTTACAATTTGTTCAGTAACCTGAGGATTGGGTTTTTTTCTAAGTCCTCTAGTTTTTTGCGGAATGAATTTCTTTATTTTTTATTTTACAACAATCAACTACTTACCTATATCCATAAGAATTTCAAAGAAATAAAGATATGTAAATGTCAGATAAACTTAAAAAAAAAAAAAATTGTTGCTATGCAACTACAAACGAAATTATTTTCACTACAATCAACTACATACGATTCTATTTACGAATCAACTACTAAACTTGACTTTCGGCAAAACCGGGAGATGAAGTTTTTTCAAAGTAATTTTTTTTTTTTTTGGTGTTACTACTAACGAAAAAACTTTTACTACAATTAACTACTTACCTTTATCTACAAGAATAAAATACTAATTTTTTTTTTTTTTAAAGTCGGGCGCTAAGTTCACAGAGCTAAGTTACAGGGGGTCGAAAATGGCCCGAATCGCTTCGAGAAAAGGATAGTACGGCCGTGCCTTTTGTTTTGCTCGACTTGGCGGGGGCACTGCCGTGCCCCCAGATTAGGTACCTAAAACAAATTATATTAGCATATTTGTAGAGATAAATAAAATTTTGAACCAACCAGGTCAGTTCAAAAGGATTTTTATAAAAATGCAGTGTAACAAAAACTAAACTTTTCACCAATATTTATGAGATGTAGATGGAACTAAACTAAGTTCAATTTTGTAGATAAGAGATAAGTAAGATGCTTCACGAAAATACAGTCTATTTAATTGACTACTACCTATCTACTTAAAGTAGCTTTTTTAATTACTAATAACCATTACCTGCCTACAAATTTAATGTGACGCCAGTGACTTCCGTCATTACTTATAGTCCTGCACAATCATAGAACTAAATAATAAATATCCACGCCCATCTACACCATAATACCAGTTATCTCGCAAGTAGGTTAAAACCTAATAGATTAATATCAAATGTAAATGCAATATGTTATTATTGCCGACACAGTTTCCTGGGAAAGTGTTTTACTACCGCTGACCGTAATATTGGAGCATCCGCTAAAAAGTTAAACAAACTTAGATAGAAAGTCGCGGTTATGACCATGTGCATGTTACTGGGTCACATAAGTGTTTCGATATGGAAATCTGAAAAATAACACTAGCATTATCTCTTAGATCATCCGTTTAGGCACGCGTTGTAACAGACGATTTCGAAGCGGCGCTGACTGACGTGCGTTTCTCGTGGTGAAGGATGATAGGTTCCCAACGTGCGTTCGTAACGCTTCATCTGAATTGTTGCCCTACCAAAGACTACTTATAACAGTACCGCCAAACAAAGGCCAGGTCTACGAGCCAGATCACTAGTCACGCAGCTGTGCATAGCAACATACGCTAACACGCAGGATCGATCGTAGTTTATTAGCCAGCTAAACGAAGCTGTCGCCAAGTAGGTACTCGAATTTCTGACGAATAAAGTCCCAGTTCCACTGGAAGTACTTACCTATCGCAGTATTATTTTCAGCACCATTACATTACAATGTCTTAATATCAAGCACTCTCGCCGACATACAGACACTTGAAATCCCAAGCCGTTCTCCGAAACTCCGAAAGGAATACGCTTGGTAGGACTGGAACACGAGAAGTGAAACATCGGAACCCGCTTTGAGATTGGTGTAAGCAAGCACTCATGGTGAAAGGAATCGGGTTACACAAAGAGAAATGGCACGTTATAATAAATTGTGTGATGTGCTTTTGGATTTCGAATGAATATATGTTATTCTTTGGGATTTATGGAAGCTTCTAAAGCACTTACTCAAATAAATGAAATGGTTGATATTCCAATAATAATGGTTATTATTATATTGGCTTGATATTCGTTTGTGCGCGAATTAGACCCGTTTAAATACTAATTAACATGTATTCAGTTCGCGAAAGTTTAAGAACTTCTAAATGAAATGGGTCAAGAAGGTGTATCTGCTTACGAGTGATGGAGGTGATCAGTGTCCAAGCAAGAACTTGTCTCAGACTAACTTTTAGGCGTTTGTTGGTAAAACCTTACAATTTTCTAAAGTCTTGAGGCAACTGTGGTGACTTCCTTCAGGATTGATCTCCGTCACACTAATCACACTACTGGAACTTCTCAGTCTTTGCCAACGATTAAATTCACGCTATCAATTCATGTGGCTGAATTTTGGCACGCTGACTACTAACACCGAACACCAATACCCTCAGTCACCTTGACTGTTTATAATTAAATTGAATTGTATTATCGGGAAATATGTTTCGATAAATGACGCTGTGATCACCACATCATTACCTCAGCACGATGTCGATGTGCGACGCCCTGATAAGCCAGTGAGTGCCGATGGACGGCGTTTGTTTGTCGTATGCGGTTGTGCTAGCCTTGTTACGATCGTGCTAGGTTCACGATGCAGCGACGAAACTGAATTATCATCGGCAGTCGAGACGTATTATTTATTCTGTGGTTGAGAGCGCGTTCGCTGAATGCTGATGAGTTTCTGACGACTAGAAGCCAAAATTTGTATTATCTATTTGTAATACTTTCGACAATCTTGGTAGGTTCATGTTTGTTATCCCGTAGCGAATTGTCGGTACAATGTGGTGAAATATTTCTTATGTGCAAATCGCAGCCAAGACATGTAAATAAAGATGAACGAACTCATCGTATCGGTCATCCATTATACGCGTGAACAGTGAACATTGACTGCAGGTTATTGCTTCTCAAATAGTATCGACAAATACTTACTTAAATCATTTCAAAAAATACAATTTCGATAAACCGTTTAATTACCGTTTTATGAATTGCCAATCGATTCCGTACCAACCAATACAATATTTGGCAAATATCCAAAGAGAGCAGAGAAATAACAAATTGATTAAAGTAAAGAAAGCACTTTGTCACTGTCAGGAACCCACCGGGCTCCGAGGAAAACGTAACACACGACCACGATATACTGTACTGCTAACATGGCGAAAGAACGTAGGTACAAATAGTTAAATGTCTATCTATCTATAGCATCCTTTGCGCAGTGTATCGTATATGTATCTCTCTTTCATGGTATCGTAGCTGTCTAGCTTCTTTTAACTATAGTCATAGCTGAATATTTTCAAAGCATCCTCGGCTATTCCTCTCTGTAGCATTGTCATTTGTGACAACTGTTTTTAAAACATTCTTAATCTAGAGATTCTTAACCATTAAGCTAAGTGCTCCTTTTTTATTTTTTATCACCGAGTTAGGAATTAAGCTAGTAGAGTGTGAGAGCATAATATTATTATGTATGTAGAAAAGCTTGAACGGAGCGCTACCAGCCACCGCGTAAATGAATAGGCTTCGAAAGGTCAACAACCAATGACTCAACGCCACCATCTCGTTGCGAAGGAGACGGGCACCTGTGATTGTACGAGAAAAACTTGTACACATTGACTCATCAGCGGTACAGTCAAAAGTTTGACACGTATGTTCTTGTGTAGGAGGATGTTGACTGACGTAAGATATGGCACTGAACGATGCGATATACTTCTACGTTCCCGATATGGAGCAACTTCAGAAATTCTACCGCATGGTCTACTTATGAGAGAAACCCCGATTCTCTGCAGTGTACTCCGTCCAGTCGATCGGAACCGAAGACAGGCCCCAGCCTAATGAAAATGTGGACAATGGAACTGCCGAAGACTTTTTCTCCAGAGCTCTCTATACGAAATGAAGTAGCTAACCACTTTGATTAAGTTTCCGAGTACACAATTACCTTCTTCAATTTAATCTAAACGCTCGGTGTTGCGAAGTAAAGATAAAATGGGGTCACAAACCACTCACTGCAGCTTAATTGCCTTACTGTACCTGGAGAGCACTTAAAGCGTTTATCCTCATAGGTACTTTATTATACATAAGGGAACTAACCTAATGCTTTAAATCACAGCCTAGCTAGAACACCGCATAGTTCCTTGCGTTTGACCTGAGTTGGCGTGCTTAAGTGCGCATAACTTTATCGCTGCGGAACTGAGGGCCGGTCGGATGCATGCTTCAGGGTTCTTTAGATGTGGACGTGCATAAAATATGGGGGGTTGAGTGAATGTAATTGCCATAATAGATCCAGCTCTCACGTTTTGGAGGACTTGGGGTGTCGAAATGGGGTTGCACAAAGTTTTTAAGCACAGGTTGGATTTCACTTCACATTTAAGTCCTCCTCGTAGTGCTCTTACTACGAACTCATGGCTCATTTTAACTCTTGTTAAAGCTCCAAGCTGTTAAAGCTCAAAATACGAATTGAAAACGCCAGAACTCAGACGTGTTTGCAAGAGAAAGTTTTTATCCGGCCAAAGCTGCGGCACACTTGGACGAAATTGGTTTTCGGCTTTGTTTTCTAATTATGACATATTATGAATTTCTACTTTTGGAATATCCCATTTATATTTACTAGTTTTTCATTATAGTGATACACACACACACACACACACACATCCCGATTCCTGCCGCTCTGGCAAAATAATCTTTTACAGTGTTACATCGACTACGAGAGTTAACGATGAGATGATTCCCCTAAATCAGCGGTACTCTAAGTGTGTTCCGCGGAACCCTAGGGTTCCGCGCTACCCCTGTAGGGGTTCCGCAAGACTAGAAAAAAATCATAACACCTCTCTCTGGTCACTGGTCGAACAAGTGACTTCCGGCTCTATCTTCGAAAACATAAAGTCGAGATTGTTAAAGAATACACTTTTAAAAACTATTGTTTTATTGTAGGGTTCTGTCAAGTATTTTGCTTGTCAAAAGGGTTCCGTGACCAAAAAAGTTTGAGAACCGCTGCCCTAAATAATTCCATGAGTACCTCGAAAGGCAAACGCCTTGTTGCTTCATCTCGGAGTACTTGCCGTCTGTATTAGTATTTGCTTTCGATACCATCTTGCAGTAGAAGTGTAGACAAATGAGCAAGGTCAACAACTTTCACTGTCGTACGCGATGTACTTATCGTTAAACCTCATAGCAGTTGCCTCAGGTGTTCCCATTGGAGCATGAAAGTTCCGTAGCTTTCGATTAAAGCAAGTTCATTTGCAATATTCGATTATTTTAATCGAATATTATAGTTAGACATACTTTCAAACATTATTAACCTTTCGTAAGCAATATATTACGGGAGATACTTCCTACGTATAATTTGCTTTACGTAGTGGCTGTTTGATATCTTGGTTTTCTGAAAGGCTACGCCCACGAATGCCTTTATCATTTTCTGTATAGATCTGCGGCTTACTCATCTTATAGCCACCCAGAGATATGAAACGTGTTTACGAGCTTTTAACAAGATGAAATCCTTGTCTTTTGTCACTTCATTACATAATCGACCTATATTCTAACATCTGTTTATTTTATTACACGTATTTAATTAGATAAATGAGCACTAAACATTTCTCACAGCTGTTTTGTGGTAGTCACTTTGCTATTTTACGTCTCTCGTGTTTGAGGGCTGTGTATTTTTGTTCAGAATTGTCAGCACTCATGTGTATACCTATATAAGAGATAAGTGATTGGAAGCAACTAGATTCCTAAGTAACTCAATTTTAAATGATTATAATTACAAATATTGGGAAAGCTTTCGGCTAGATATCGGAATATGAATCATTATTATTTAATTAATAATATATAGTAATTTACCTGATAAGCGAATAATCCAGTATAATTATTGTATTCCCATTATTTGACGACCTTCGACGTTAGGCTAGTTCTATGTTAAATTCAAACTGTGTCCCGTATACAAACTATAAATGGTTGTTCTATTGTGATTATTTCTGATTACGTAGTTTACGCAACTCTTCATGCGTCGCTGCTCTCGAGTAAGAAAGCGAATCTGCTCACCGTGCTTCTTATCTTAAGATACGAGCTCAACACTCAATCTTTTGAATAAATAGTTAACTAGTGTGTTTGACTACTGACGTGACACGAAAAATCAATTGGAGTGCCCTTTGTTATTTCCTAGAGTTTGTAATAGAAGATAAATTTCATAATATATTTCCATAGGAGAGTATGAACAAAGATTTCTGCATATCGGGTAAAGAAGGAAAACGTTCGCGACAAGGAAGGCGACAACGCATAGCTCTCTGCATTGTACAAAATGATAAAAGATGCCATGCGGTATGCGGTTTCCTAGATGTACCTATGTATTATTATTATTGTAATATAGGCAGTAGCTACTGGCAGTAGTGGCAGTAGAAAAATCATGTTCTACGTCTACAATTATTCACCAAGATAAAATATACCAACTTCAATGGACACCTGGTAATATATTCGTAACACAAAATTTATCAACGTCCATGGATAACGCTGAAAACATTGTTCTGTTGCTAATTGCCCCAATCATATCGTCTGTTTATTAATGTCAAACACATCATGAATTTACGCCCATTTGCTTAGTTATTGTTTAAACGCACACAACCGTCGACGCCTGTCGTTTCCAGACTAAACGGGTAGCTGTTCATATTAGTTGGTCACGTTTCATTGAACAGTTTAATGGCTGAACTATGAGGGCTTTAACGGAACGATGATATTGAAATATCGTTTATTGACTCACTGGAGTTAATTACGCAATTTTTTGCGTAGGTTTTTTCTGATAAGCTCCAATTATGATTGGCAATGCTGACTGCACTGTACCGTAATGTTGACTGACTTGCTTTACTAGTGGGTCTGGGATTGCTCTATTTTTAATGGCTCGGTTTTTAATACACTGTTAGATTTAGATATTATATAGTGTACCACGTTTATGTCAGTTTCGAAGGTACCAAACAGCAAAACCTACAGAAATTATTACGTACTGTACGACATCAACGAAACCATTTTCAGACATGTTATATATTCTGAATCAGAAATAAACCGTTTTTTTTAATAATATTATCTTCGATGTACAAACGTATGTCCTTTAATGGCTCGTAAGTAATAGATGGGTTTATATAGGATGCGGTACCAGAGGGGCTTTGATTAATAGCAGCCATTGCTGACCCTGACTGGGGCGACAGATGTTCGATGCCCCTGCGTGAATTGTCCGTGGCCATTATGCAATGCAAGTGATAGCCGTTAAAAATTCAACGAGCTCGTCGCAATATTGGAAACAGGTCTGACAAAAATAACGCTTTTGAGACTTGAAGCGAAATTTTGTTGCTAAAAGCGGATATAGTCCGATTATTTTTGAAATTAACTTCTGGTTGAGTGAAGATTGCAGCAATGATTTCCATAAATTCCGTTTATAGTTATTAACAACTCTTATGGTTCATTATCAACTGCGTGAAGTGCCCAACGTCGTCATCCTTTACTACTATTGTTGTTGCTATACATTCGTAGATTATTCCGTTCTTAAAAAAAAATATTTTGTTGCAGACGTTGGACTTCGATAGAGATGGGTTGGCGAAATTAAAGAAGGCAATCAAGGCGATACACAACTCCGGAAATGGTAAGTAACTTCGATTAGAATCTGTGTTCAACGAAGAGAATACAATCTAATACAAAAGGAAAATGAAAGGAAAACTACGCAATTAATGTATCGACATGATTAGTGGGCTACTGTCCATAACTAGAACAGATTACGTAGTGTGATTATGTGTTAAAAATAAAAAGTGCGCCAGATTTCGAAGTTGATTTACTAATTGGCTATTTCGGAAGGCTCCCGTTTTTCACCAAAGTTGATAAGGTAAATTGAGTATTCGGTCATCGTTATTTCGTCCCTATTGAACGAATTATAGTATAATTGTTTGATTTTTTTAATTCTTGAATGCATTAATAGGCATAGCAGTGGCACACATAAACTATTACCACCTATGACTCTTTTTGTAAAGTCTAGTTTTCACATGTGTTTTATTAATATTGATGAATTATTATGAACAATAACTTCGCAGTATGTCTACCAAATATGAATTTTATTTTGGTAGGCTAAAAAAAGAGTCCTTTTACGAAACACGCGCTCTATGACCCTTAATTACATTTGATCCTCTATTTGTATTCCCAACTCGTGCCGCATTATCCTGGCGACAGAGGAACGAGCCCAAACTAAAAATAATGTTATTAGAGGAAGTGTACGGTATGAATAGACTAGGACAGAAATAGACATATCCGATGCAAGCTCAGGCACTGGCGACAGGAATTCCACTTCATATGTTAACAAATGAACCGCCCCGGATTCGCATGGGGCGGTAAAAAGGTGTCTGAATTTTTTGATAATAATTGTGTTAATTCACCGCCCGCTTCCCACATCTCCCATTTGCGGTTTCACACTGTATCGACATCTCAGAATAACTAATAGTGTGTCAGAAGACTTGCCAGCTAGAAATTAATTTTGTTCCATGCACTTCTTTCAAACTTCAAACTATTCCTCAAAAATATTTTTAAAAGGGGTAGGTACCTATATTTCTAAATAGATTAAATTGATTTGGCACGCATGTCGTAGTGCCGTAATTTTTTCATAGGGCTGTTTAGTGAAAACAATTTTATTGTATACATAGTACATTATTTTCATGTACCTCGATGATATACGCAGTGCACGATCCTCCTAAATCTTTGACATAATAATTTTCATTCTTGCAATCTCTTCGAGCACCTACTTACCCACTTTCCGTTGCATGACTTTTCGAAGCAAACTTCTTACTAAACATTTCTCAAGCATCAATCGTACGACGCCCAGTGCTATTCACTCATAATAATATAATTATGTCGCTAAATGATCATTTATGTCACAAACCTTCAAAGATTCACAATTCTACGGTAAAAATGGCTTTGGGTTATTTTTGATGATTGGTTGTAGTAGGTAATATTAAGGTAAGTATACCCTTATGATGGAATCTTAACTGGTTCATTTATACGTTCTTAAATTGACAGTTTTAAACTCGAAAATCGTAGTTAATTTTGATCGCAAGACTCCGTAGCAACTATAATGATTGCAGTGTTTGTAGTGCATTGCACTCGTCCACATCTACTTTGTTTATAAAGTTACGAATAAGCATTATTCTAGCTTTACAGTTTCGGACTGTGAAACTTGTTTGTCTTTTGAATTTGTTTACATCATTTCAAATCATACTACAAATATCACAAATGAACAACCTCTATAAGAGCTTTTAATATTTCACCTATCATTCAAATATCGTCTAGGTATACAAACAAAATATTGGTTAGATTGTTCTTTCTTTTTAGTCTGATATAGGTAGGTAGATAGTTAGCTACTACAGGCTTAGCACAGGTTTATCTGAACATAAAACCGGTTTCCTAGGACGAAAGGTTGTTCAACTCGCTGAACTAGAACGACCCAAATAATTATTGCAACGAATAATACCTGATAGTAGATATACGCTGAACCTAGACGTGTAGCATTACTTGTGAGTTGTGCGATCACGACTTGTGGATGGTGAATAACTCAATTTGCTTTATCCACAACTGGATTAATTATTTACTTTCTTTCTAAGACCTGTATTTGCGATTTAGTAATTTGAATACTTGTTTAGAATTGGCGTAAGTAAGCTACAATTTATTCGTCAAGTTCATGCGAATGCAGGTGTAACACTTTCATCTGCTTTTCATTTTTACAAGCTTATTTATACGCCTTCACTTGTTAGTAAAGCGTGCGTTTAAATCAAATCTTACTATTAAATTTTGACCCCCAGCCCCCAGTTAAATCTTCTAACAGTCTGAAAGTCAATACTTGCTTTATATTATATGAGATCAATGGATAATATTATGGAGGAACGAGATCGAGAACGACAGCAATATCAAATAAAGGAGCAGTAAAACGCAATTTCTTGCGAGACTTGTCTAGACTTCTTGTCAAGGGAATAATCATTCTGTCTATTTATTACCTCCTTTACGTCGAGTTCTCTACTATCTCTCTCTCTCTCTCTATTTGCGAAACGCTGGGGACCATGGAGACCGGGAGCCCACAAAATTTATAAAGACGATAATATGTGGACGTCTGGTCGAAGCTACGCGTGACCAAAGTGCTGTCCTTTATTTTGGTCAAAGATTGAGCATTGTCATACAACGTGGCAATGCAGCCAGAGTTTTAGGAACGTTGCCCATTGGTAGCGGCCTATTAGATTAGGTTTATTTAGTTTTCGTTTTTAGTTTTGATTTTGTTTTTATATTACCTACCCAATGATTTGTTGAAATAAATATGAGTACCTATGTAATTAAGTAGGTACTATTTTATTTTGAAGAATGTTCGTATATGGTTAAATAAGGATCGAAATATAAAAGCGTGTGTAGCGGTGACCGGTCGCAAATGAATTTCCCTTCATGTTCGAGTTGTCAATGAAAGTAGGTCGACCATCTGGTTTCGCTTGCAACCAGGCATATTAGATTATTGTTACCTCAGGTAAAATATACGTATAGGGGTAAACTGGCTCACACCTGCCCCCGTCCGTGTTGCGAATAGGAAGCGAAACGTGATTTATTTGTATTGAGGGTTCGCTCGATCTTCGGCCCACGGCTGCCAAATTCAGAGATGTCTATTTATGTTGGGCATATGCAGAATGATTGGTATATAATTACTATTACACAATTTCGTCATCATAAAATATGTTAATAATGTAAGTACTTCTATAACTTATATTTTAAAAATATATTATTGAAACAAGTCGCAAGTCAAATCATTTATTGTAAATAGGTAGTTTACAAGTCAAACAGTTAAATCGAAGGGTTTCTTTCAACTTTTATGAAAATGATCTCAAATCTCAATAACGCATCTAACTCGGCATAGATGAAGTAAGATTCCAACTATACCGTTAATTTGATTTGTGGCCTATTCGGAGCGAATGTAAGTGGCTCTCCAATTAGCCGCGCCCATCGACAGGTTGAATTTGATTTTTTCCTCTATGTAGAACAGCAGGTTCTGCGCAAAGCAAAACCATCGCGTGCTAGCGTATGTTTATAGCGGCTGTAAGCGGTCGATCGGAACTGGTTGTGTGAGTTCGGGTCGCCCGAAGCAGCGCGCGGGCGCAGCTGGCAAGGTCGTATGCTTACGCGCACGCGCCCGCAAAAACAACCAATCGGATTCGCCGGCATTCCAGCACAATGATGCAGTGTTTAGGAAACAACCGCTTTAGCTCAGATATTGTGGTCTGCAAAATCATTCACACATTTATCTCCGAGACTGTGAGATTCGTACTATTCGTAGACGTTCATGAAATCTTAAAACGAGGTTTGGAATCGTTCCAAAGGCTTTTAGCGTTGGTCACTCGAGCTTTAAAATACATTTGTCTCTATTGCTGAGTAGGTGTTTTGCGAAGCCGATTTAAAGGTTAATTTTATTTACTAGTTCGCTTAGCGAACTATGAGTACCTACTACCTATGTCTTCGCGTTGTTGCAATTTTTTACGTTGTTAATTTTTACTGTGAAAATACAACGCTTAAGTTTAAAAAATAAATGTTTTGAATTCAATTTGTTCTCAACAATAACCGATTTGCCTCATTTACGAGCTTAAAATCTTCCAAATATCATGACGATCGTATCTACAACAGTTTTAGAATAGTCATTGGACAAACATACAGTGACACAAATGCGTATGTAATCTGCGTCGCTTGGTCAATAACATGCTCCACAAATATGTATCGATGGAAAAACAGCAGTTCTATTCGTAGTTCGCATAGTTTCTATATCAATAATACCCGCAAAAACAGCTTAACAACCTTGCCCGTTAAATTTTTCTAATCAACCTTGACGTTGAATGTAAACAAAGCGGAAAAACAAGCGTACATGATGTTAGTATAGTATGCGAACGAAACACGAGAAACACCAAGCATTAGTCCATTGTCTTGAAGAAAAAGTGAACAGTAAACCGTAACGTAACCTTGCCGTGTTTTAATTTACAACGTTATCACAGAACACTGAACACTTTCTTTATGGTAAAACATTTGACTTTAGCGCGTCCAGTTTTGATGAAAGCCCTGAGAAGATGCGCTGAACATGTTAAGTGGAAGTTAGAGACGAGCACAGAGAAATTGAAAGGCGTTAGGTTGTTCTTCGATGTTTAATATTCAGAAAGCGTTGGCGGGATCGAGCAGACGAACTAGGCAAATGTGGGCCGCGACACGGATCTCCAAGACTCTTTCAATGCTGGTCCGGTGCCTCTATATTTTGTATGCTTATTTTTAAACTCAAACGCGGTCCAGAACCCTCCCTACAAAATCGATGCATGAATGCTATTTAAATATGAATAGCTTCCCGACGCGACTAACTTTAGAAACATCACAACAACTTCATTTGTAAATGAAATTGTTTGGATTGCTAACCAATAACTTACTTTTAAGTCTTCTTGCGAGTGAGTTTTGGAAGTAGGAAACAACACTTAAATCTTTGGAAACAAGGTATTTAAGAAGAAGTAGGTATTCATTTAGAGTACCTAACTGTGGATAGTCGCAGACCTGTAATTCCAAATCGTTGGTATAATGGTAGTTAACAGTTAACATGAATAAATGCAAAGCTTCGTAGATATAGAGGCAAAAGTAGAATAGAATATAGGATTGTAGAGGGTCGCATTTTCCGACCTAGTTAATCCAAGTCGGAAACTAATTAAATGTCCGGTAACAAGATCCGCTCCAGGAAGACCAGATGAAGCGTGCCTTCGTAATGCAGCTAGACAACTTTGTAACGGATACGAGCTAATACAAAAAAAAGCGTTAAGAGTTTAGTTGCGATTGTTTAAAACCTAATCCTACATTCGTACAAGTAACGAGACGGAAATGGTACTATTCATGCAGTGACTAAGAAAAATATCAGAAACTGTGAGGTCATACCAAACAATCCGCCTGCTCTTAAAATCTCTTACTGCCTTAAACCGCTACGTCTTAAACATAGTGTTAGGTTAGGACATACAACGTAAAATGATGCCCAAAAAGTCAAATAGGAGAGATGTGGATAACGTGACGTTTGAGTGTCCTACAGATCCGCCGGTGGATTAAAGTGACAAAAAAAGAGTAGGTACATGTTTCACTGGTGGATTTAAAAGGAGAGAAAAGACTGATCCACTTGTGGATCCAATCGGTGGATCCAAGTGGAAGGAGGGTGTTCATTTCTCAAATGCCTCATTTGTTTACAGCCCACGTGGATAATGAGATGTATCTGTCGCGGGCGCTGGAACGTCTCGGAGGGAATGCACTCAGCAAGGACCCGGAGCCAGACATCGGCGCAGCGTTCATCAAGTTCGCTGTCGTCACCAAGGAACTGTCGGCTCTTATGAAGACTCTGGTAAGATCGGTTTCTAAAAGGTATTCTCTCTCGTGCCGGCAAAGAATCTGAAGTTTTTCAGACCTCACATAAGCCTCTGAGATCAATCAATGACAAGGGAAGTACGGCTAAAAGTGTCATTTAGCCGAAAAACACGGAGTAACTAGCTAGTGATTTTCTAAAATATAGTCTTGTGTTTCAGGGTAGTATTTCGTTGGACACTTTACTTAACTTAGTTGATTCTTCGGTAATTGCGCCCCTATTTGTCTCGACATGGATTCCAGTAACCTGTTCTGTCTCATCTCGTCCACGAGGCAATAACTTATCTTTCTTGAAAGAAAAAGTTTTATGATTAGGCCCTTTTCTCTTTGTTCTTGATCATCACAAAATCATAGCCATATTTTTGCCTTGGCAGGTTCCGAAGTTGTATGATTGTTTTACGTCATTTCGAATTGGGAACTTATTGTCTGACTTTTCGTACAGAGTTATTCCTATTGCCATGGGGAACTAATTTATAAAAATGTTCTTTGGGTCGAGTAGGGAATGAATCACGTGTATGTATAGTAAATATTTATTATCCCGTCTTGGAATTGAAAAATTGGATTAATTAAAATGGAATTCTTAAATGCAACTTCGCAATACAAATTGGTTATAGTTATAACCCTTCCAGACCTAGAAAGGTGCTCAATTCCATTTAACCGTTCAAAACGAAGTGTTTTAATGTTACCAGTTACTTTTGAGTACATGCAGTGGCACTAGCGCGTGCCCTACTTTTGTCTTGTTTGCACGAAACGGTAACTAATACGGCCAACGACCGACATACAATTGTGCAAAGTATATGTTACCATGTGGACATATTTATAACCCAATATATCGCAAGTCGACTTATTGCTTGCGAATCCTCTAGAGCTATAAAATGGACATAAGTAAAATACTTTTTTAATAACGTTTTAACTGTACGATATCACCTAGAAATTGTTGTTTGTAATTTCGCAAAAAGTGCAAATGCTTCCTTATCAAATTCCACGTGGTGAATAACATACCTACCCGATAATTATTAAATTGATAAACCACTGGATATATTATAACTTTACAATTTACAACACGAACCGGGATAATAAATAATATTGTCTGCTATCTGCGTGTTTGGGAAATGCTGTTTTCGTTTTTCATTAGAATTTGCTTCATAACTTTCATTCTGTTCCTCGTTTCTAAGTCGGTTCCAAGGTTCCAAATACATATTTTCATGGCCGCGATTAAAATACGCTTTCATACTGTGATCAATAACCTTGTTGAAAATGTGAAACGCCATTGTGAAATTTCTTACGCTACAACTAAGTACTCCAATAAATCTCTTCTAAATATCGCATAGAGGAAGACAAGTCCGGATTTATAAAGTGAAATTAAACGAGCGTGTTTGACGTCTCATTCATTTCGTACCCCAACTCCTCAAACCAATCAAAGTCTGTTGCGAACAGCCACCGGATATTAACACTATCGAGCACCCTCTGCGGATGTCTCGCGGCAATCTCTCATTGAGAGACGGATGAAACACAAATTGGTCTTCTATATCAATATCACTTTAGTACTTTATCACAATAAGGAAGAGAAACCATCTCTGCGAGTCGTAAAATAGGTGTGAGATTATTTATAGCCACAAGATACTAGAGTTTCGCGGGCATGTCGTCGTCATTCGATTCGAAGGGAATGAAACATAAATTGGCACTAGCTGTAATAGTCTCGTCCATAAAGGTTATATCAATATCACTTTATTACCCTGTCGCAGTTTAAATGTGATTATGTCGTACCGGGCACGAAGAGTATTTACTTGTACAAAGGACAGAACTACGTACGAAAATCAAGGTGCTTTCTAAAAGTATTTCAAGTCTGTGCTGATTTAATGCTGTTTTGTGAGTAGGCAAGGAAGATATATTCAAGGAACGTCAGCATCAAATGCGAAAAAAACAGCCTTACATTTTCTTAATTGCTGAATAATGAAACGAGGGTTTGAGTGTAATTTGATATTTTTTCATCCTCATTCGCTTAAAAACGATTACGTCATCGCAGAAAATATCAAATAGGAATTGGTTTGTAATTTCTTGATGATCAAAGACTGGTAATGAGTGAGAGTTACGCCGGATTCTATTACAAAATTTATGAGATAAACACACGATGCCAGTGTTATTCATTACAGTAACAGGTAGGCGATTGGGAGTAACTTCATATCCAACTAATACTCGTAGTATAAAGGAAACTTCTCAAGCCCTTTTCCAGAGTCTCATTAAATATTCTGTCGTAACTCTTTATTGTGCACCAAAAAGAAACAAAACACAAGGTAGTACAATGGGACGGTCTTATTGCTTATCAATATTGGTAACTATCGAATCAGGGCATAGCATGACAGATTTACCATCGCCCGTTGATATATCGGGATCTAGTAATAGTTTAGCTTAGCTCTCAGCTCACCATCGCAGTTTCTTGGAGAGTTGAACGAGCCCGTCGAAAATCTCGTTAACGAATGACGCAGTTACAGCGTGGGTGCAGCCGCGGTTTTGCTTGTAAATGGGTCAGGGTGATGAGACCTGACCGGGCAAATGTTGCCAGACACGATGTACAATATTTATTGTTCACGATAAACACGATAATGCATTCAGTTATTACAGATCAGCCTGAAGTTTTATGAGGGACGGATTGGATATCCATTACGCGTATCCGATAGAATGTTTAAAATTTTGTAATATGTGTACCAGTTTTTAAATTTTTGGTTCCAATTTCTAATGTTCATGAATATAAATATGTATCAAGCCTATGCGCTCAAATTCTGAAAACGCCAGCACCGGTTTTGCACTGTGCAGCTGATGCCGTAGAGGCCTGGAGGACTCTCTGCCCCAGTGAAAACTTCCCCAAGGAACCAACAAGTCAAACACTTTGGGATGTTTCACTGGTGCAGAGAACCCACAATTATCTGGTTCAAAATTTTTCCAGTGACCAAGACCGCGCAAGGTTTCTAGCTGTCTCGCAACACGAATCAGGACAGTGGCTGCACGCTCTTCCCTCTGCGAACCTCGGAACGCTGCTCGACAATGGCAGTTTCCGCATCGCCGTCGGTCTCCGACTGGGTGCTGCCATTGTCGAGAGTCACCGGTGTCCATGTGGCAGCGTCGTCGACAGGAACGGACTCCATGGACTTTTCTGCCAACGCAGTGCAGGCAGATTCTCCCGCCACGGCTCCATTAACGATATTATCAAACGGGCGCTTGCCACCATTAACGTACCTTCTACACTCGAACCTGTCGGGATGGTGCGTGATGATGGCAAGCGTCCCGATGGCCTCACTTTGATCCCCTGGGAGCGGGGAAGGGCTCTCGTGTGGGACGCTACATGCGTCGACACGTTGGCCCCTTCTCGCCTCAGCGGATCTGTCTTGAAGGCCGGAGCCGCGGCGGAAGCCGCAGAAGAGGCCAAGCGGCGCAAGTACGTGACACTTTCAAGTGACGACATATTTGTGCCGCTTGGCTTCGAAACTTTTGGTCCATGGGGTCCCAGTTCCAAAAAATTTTTCAACAATCTGTTTCCTCGGCTGGTCGACGCCGCTGGTGACAAGAGGGCTGGCTCTTATCTCGCACAGAGAATAGCCATTGCTATTCAGCGAGGTAATGCAGCCAGCGTTCTTGGTACCATGCCACATGGACACCCTCTTTTGTTAGATTTGTAAGGTTTAGTTTAAGCTAGTTTTAGTTTATTTTATGTTATTTATACTATTATTAAAAAAATATTGTTTTAAAAATATAAATATTCAGTGTAATGATGACGAATATTAATCACCGTCGTCGCTAATTGATACGAGGCTTCCGTCGATTGGGACCGCTAAGTATAGGGACCGCGGTCCCGTTCGCTGGGTTGATTAAATTTTATACATTTTCTTCCGGCACACACCACGTGACGTAAATTACTACCTATCAGGCACATCCAATAAATCCAATAAGAATTAGACAGAGTTTAGAGAATGGTTCATTCTTGGCACTAAATAGCAGGTAAATACATCTACATATTTTATAGTATTTTAAGAATCTTTTTCCTTATATTTGCGATTCGAGAGTTCGATGGATGCTGGCAGGCCCTTGGATTACGGGCAAGGACGAATATTATTGTAGTGATATTAAAATACTATTTCGATACATGCGATGTTGTTTTTATATCACCTGGAGCTGGAGCATCCTTGCAATGCCTATATCGTCAGCTTATTAATTCGACTTTTTACAAACAAACAAAGAAATAATGATTGCTAAAATAAACGACAACAGTGGATCTTACTCGTATCGCGAAACCGCGATGTCGATGAATCTCAAACTTATTGGATAACATTACAATCCTGACTCCGCCTAGCCTCAATTAGCTAAATTACCATAATTTTATTGTCCCCCTGCACCCACTTGTTAGGCAAGGGCGAAACTGTCTTCAAATTCAACCTCGCCCGCTACTTGCGAAGTAGTAACCTCGCCCTCGTCCCGAATATGCACTCCTCATATAACACGAACCGAGCTCTGAGCTTCCGGGAACTCGCACTGCGCAGAATCCCTGGCCTGCCCTTGACATGTTGCAATCCTTTGTCCTTCCAAGCTCCCACCAGCCTCGGGTCTCGCTCAGGGTCTTTGATTTAATACGTTTATGACGTTAAATAACGCTGCCTTTTGTGTTGATGAAGCTTATTGCAACAGACAATTAACAATTTTAAAAGGCTTTTTAATATTGATGGTTATGGGCCAGAGTCGGTTTCGTATTTTGTAGTCTGTTGAGGCCAAGACTTCTGAAGCTGATGTTTCTTAATTCGTATGCAAAGTTTATAACGTGTCTTGTTGGATTAGATGCGCATAAACTCGATTCTTCGAGATTTGTTTCCATCAATTGGCAATGCGATCCATCTATAGTTTTTAGTTTTTTTTAACAATCGCTTGAATCTACGTTGGTACAAACTAGAATATGATTGAGTCCAAAGTGCATGAGTCCAAAGTGTAGCTTGCAGCATTAGTCAGCGAGTCGACAACTTGTCGCGTTTCGCATGAGATCCCCTGGAGTTCCTCGGTCCGTTTCCCTCCCTAAATTGTCTGTTGCTATGGTTTTATAACAGAATTTTATTAGTATACCGCTTCACATTTTAGACTTTATATCGTTTTATTATAATATTGTAGAAATAGGATGTCAAACAAATTGTAAAGCAATCGTAATTATGCCCCAAAAGCCCTATTGTCGTTTTGTTACCTCAAAAGAAAGTAATTCTTTGATCATTACGTACGTCCTTAGAAGTTAAGTGAGCTTAAGTGCCAGCAATTTTCTGTAAGCTTGTAAGCATCGTTTTAATATTTAATTTCGTTCTGCTCTGTCCTAAATATTTAATATGTTTAGCGGAATCTTCGGATCGTTACCGTTTTATGCTTCGTTCAACAGCCTTTTCGACTACAGCCTACAGCAAACACGTTTGGAGAAAATTTAGATTTGCTCGACATTCTAATGTGTGTAACTAAAACTGGAAATACCTAAAGGATTTGCTAAATTTATTGTTGTCTTTTTCTGTAAAACAGTATGAACAACTTGGTTCACTTGGAGTTCGTATGGCTTCATTTTTATTTGCGAGTTGTAGTTTTGATAATTTTGTTCACTTCCAATCGCAACCGTAGTTTATTCGTGATTTTTGTCTCTCTGACTATATTATATTTATCTACATCCTTAAACATTTATATCTACCTACCGGGAAACGGAAACGCAAAATAGCATCATCCAGTGATTATGGCATAACTGATTTTGTAATAAACACATCGTTTTATAATATTATGATTAGCATCGTTAACGTTTAGTCTTGCAGCCTTTTGTATGTAGTTTTCTGCTAGAGCGTTTTGTTTTACCGTGCGAGTTGGCATTAGCACACAATAGTCGTGCATAAAGGTCTGGCACGTGCCCGCGATCAGAACAATGAACATTGTTATAAATTAACATTTCGTTACTCAGAAGTTCGCATAGTAAAAACTGTGTTGACACCTCGGAACATTACAATTTGTCTAGTAAAGCTTGTTTGTCTCATTTTACTCTTGCTTTATTGTGTAAGTGATTTATGAGATGCGATAATAGTTCGTATTTGTTCTACATGCGTGTCAGCATGTGAATAGTGAGTTGTGTTATCAGAGAAGCCTATAGGTACTAACAATGAGAATAACTAAGATCTAGAGAGTACTAAAATAGTATTTTGCTTTGGTTGTTCTCGGCAGACAAGTTTGGTTTGAAAATAACTTTAAAGTAGCTTCAGTAGTATCAACGGTACTTACTTATCACAGAAAATCATCGGAATGGTATTGTAAACAAATCACTAGCTGGATCATTCTCGTAGACTACATCGTAACATTGTTATTAACGATAAAAAAATGTTCTCGCCCTCCACATATCTCTATAAATTCGATCCCAGCACCTACGGCCTACATTTGTGCAACTTCACGGAACCAGGAAAGCGAAACCTCGCTGGAAATTCAATTCCCTGTTCAGATAAGCGTTCCCGATTAATCGAGCGTGCTATGACGCTTTCCTATGGGAAAATCGCAAGGAGTATTGTATTGTGCTCGTACCTGTGTCGATGCTCTACTGAGATTCTGAGATGCTCGGTTAAGCTCATAAAAGTGAATTCGATTCGTATATTTTCCATTGTGCCAAGCAAACACTGGTACTGCTTTACATATAATCTTACCTTCGAACCCGCCTGCAGCAGCCGCATTGGGAGGAGTCATTGTAAATTCACGAAAATCCCTATCTCATATCTACACATATCATTGTGCAAATAGTTGTTCGGTCTTGTATTTTTATATCGTATGCTTTGGAACTCTTGACCCAGCTTTTACTAACATTACGTTTTACGAGTGTTTCGTATGAACTACGTGCTTTCACGAACAATTTATTGCGCGGCATCCGTTACTTAACGAGATAAGGTTGGGTACAACGTCCAGTAACTGAGAGACACGTATTTCTTCCAAAATGTATTTTAAAAAGTTCCTTACGAGACACGTTTGCAAACTGATATTGAAGTACTGGCAGAACGACGCCAATTTGTCCTCTCGACATAACAATTAGCACTGTTCAGTGCCCGGCCACGTTGTTCCGGCAGGGTTTCATTGTATACGACAACCCTTTGTGTAGCCCCCCCTAGAGTGTCGTCTGTCGCTCGCGCATTCGCTTCATTGATTACATAATCGGCTCCGTAAATGGGTTTCCACTTACCGACGACTTTTTCATGTTTCGTATCTCCTTTTAATTACACTCTGTTAGGGCAATCATTCACAGTCGACCGTGTTAATTACTGTATCTGTTTCAACCATTTGTTCTATCTACTGCGTCAAATACTTAAGCTTTTTTGGTATTGGGCGGTTGAAAGGCTACAATTAGAGGATTATTATTATATGGTATAGCTATCAATTATTTCAGGTCAGGGTTATCGGTAAATCTCTTATGCCAATGATGCGTATTACTCACGCAGCCGTGTCAGTTGCTCAATTGGCATCGTTATTCGGATCACGAATGTAAGTTTAGCGCCTATTCATTCAGGCGGTGCATTCGCTTCCAAGTCTGGTGCGGCTCGTCTATCTGTAGGTAGTGTACGAAGTGGCACAGCTCCTAGCGCAACCAAATGCCTTTTGGAATGCAAATGTTGTGCAACGAAATAACCGCGACGATATTTTACGCGATCTAGTCACTCGGTGCCGCATGAGGCTATTCGCAAATGTATGTGTTTGTTACTCGACCTTGTCTGGCGTTCTTTGCTAACTATCGGATGCCAAACAAGATTCGAACGTCGTCTTAAAATAACAAGACTAATTGTCGACAGATGCAGAATATAAACAACATAGTCATGTTCCCTGTGGACAGTCTTCTGAAAGGCGACTTGAGGGGAGTCAAGGGCGACCTGAAGAGGCCCTTCGACAAGGCGTCTAAAGACTACGAGTCGAAATACCTCAAGCTGGAGAAAGAGAAGAAGTCGCAAGCGAAAGAAGCTGGTCTCATCAGGAGCGAAGTAACTCCGGCGGAAATTGCCGACGAAATGGAGAAAGAGAGGCGGCTGTTCCAACTGCAGATGTGTGAGGTAAAGCTCTTGTTGATTATTACTTTCACAATTCAAATACTTCTATTCCATGTACAGAACTTGTAAGTTGACTCGCACGCACGATCTGATGAGGAAAAATTTGCAAAAGATCCTTTGGATTTCATACGAACGGTCTTCAATTTAAACTTTTACGAGTACAAATTGATTCTTAGAAAGTAATTTAGAAAATACTTGTGTACGCATTATGATCCTCAACCCGCCATTTGTTTATAGTATTTAAACTCTGAACGACTGTTAGTTCCCGTTTTATGTGGCAGGTTTATTACGTTACCGTTTTGGTTTCGTCAGCAGACTATACGAACGTGTTTATCTTTATTAATTATTTGTCAGGTTCTCATTTAGGGAGCTCCTGTTTGTTTTGCTTATGTTTAAACTTGTCAGCATTAGAGTATTTGTGTTTTATCTCACGTGAGGTGAAATGTGAAATTCTAATTAAATGTCTACGTACAAGCATTTGTGTAGCGGTTTTTTGGAAACCATATTATAAACCTAAGCACATACTTCGGCTAAATATTTTAATTTTGAAAGGTCTATATTATGTTAATCTTTAAAATGCCCGTCTTAGACTCAACGGTCCCGTAAATTCCGATGCTAATCTTCGGCTCTACGAGGGTTTATCGCCAACTATGCGGATGTTTAGTTTGACTAAGATATTCTTGGAAGAATTTTAATTTTCTCCGGCGAGACTACAACAAAACGCATTTGGAATACTAATGAAAGATGTTACTGGCTTGAAATAGTCAGTCTACTTGGTCATAGCACAGCCAGATCAGCGACCTTCATTTGACCCGCAGGGGTGTGCAAAATTATTAATTGCCTCTAAGCAATTTGCGGCTTCCGTGCCCCCAGTGAACCACCTGTTGGAACTTTAATCCCTCACTGTATAGAATAAGACATAGTTACATCATATTGTAGAGTTTGTATCGTACCACAGATTAAGTATAAAACTGCATCTCTATCGTGCTTGGTTCAAAATGACCGGCTCGGTTGTTTGGCTTCGGCTATCTTGGATAATACTCCCTCTGGGCGTAACAATGTAAATAAATAATTTGGGCTCTAATGGACTGATAAATCTCTACACAAAGGAGAGTTTTTGTACGATTCAGATCATGTTCGTTTTACCCAGTTTCGTACGAGAGCTGGCTTTTCTTCCGTGAATGTGAACTTAGTTGAACTTGCTAGATAAGATACGTCAATGCGTTCCAGACCGTTGTTTCGTCTGGGAATTTCATACACGACCAGAAAAGACGAAACGAGCAATTACAGTGCCAACATTTACATTTTCAGTTCAATGCATTGTAATTCGCATATTATGACATAATATTTTCTTGGATCTTCGTTTACACAAGCTACGTATTGCATGGCTTTATTTAACTAAACCGCTATAATTATAGTAACCGTCAATATTATCTGTGTAAATAATTCGATATAAGTTAATGAACGGCCTCAACTCGATTAGAATTTATCATTTTACCCGTGGAATATGCCCACTTTTCAATAATTCTCGTATAATTGTAAGTATTTTGTTATCAATGCATCTTGCATTCATTCAACGTATGAACTGTTTCTCACACGGTGATGTTATGTTTGATAACTTTACGAAGGAAGTCAAGTGTATGATTCATAAGTAAAGTTGAAGTGCTATCAATTATTTGCTATTACTGATAAGCGTAATTATATTTGAATATTTATCGTATTCCAAACTCATCCCAATTCAAACAGATGCGATATGGATTTGCATATCAAAATCTTGTTATGCAACTGCTATTCTTCATCTATTCTTGTTAGTTAGTACCTTCATTAGGTACACACTTAAAATAATAATATCGTAAAAATCATAATATCGAGACAAGTTTCTTCAGTTTTTCTTTGCTAAAAATAAACCCGCAACCGGTCTCTACCTGCGCAAGCGATATCACCTCGCTTTCGAGTTTATAAAGATAAGGCTCACTCATTTACCTCATCAACAACCCTCATATTTTTCGAGTAGGTAGGTACGATTTTATCTTTTTTCACAATTAGCGGCGCATCCGCGGCTCCTCCATTTATTTCAGTCATCAGAGTAGTGCACCGTAACATATTGCAACCCGGAACCCGGAATGCAATTAACAAGGCTTGCGAGTTGTGTTACAAATGTTATAATATAGGGACAGTTTACGCAGACCCTGCTATTGTCGTTCACAATAGTAAACCAGCATAGGATATAACACATACAACATAGGTATTCTATCACACCAGAATGCGTACTTGTTAGAGGCACAGGCACAGATGCCAGGCGGATATTGAAATATGCTAGGTACAGACACAGAACACATGTCATAATAATGACAGTCATACAAATGAGCACTAGTATACGTAGAGATGATACTTTTTAGCAACTTTTTGTACATGGTTGACCCCATGACATGAAGCGAGTTGAAAAGACGCTATCTGGATACTTGTATCCTTTAATCTGTGCTAAGAATCTGGCGCGAGGAAAATTATGATTCGTCTGTTCCGGTTATTGCAACGATGAAATATTTTCAGAGACGCACCTATAGTTGTGTGATTCTAAAACTATTTATAAATAGTTTAAGAATCATCTTATGTTTTAAAAATCATTTCAATAATCTTGATAATTTTAATAATCTTATGTTTTAAAAACAAACATTAGTGTAGGTTCTCTTTATCCGCTAAATGTACACAGAGCGCCTGCATTATACTTGACGATTAAAGATAAATATTTACATGCACTTGAAACGCTGCAAAGAATGTGTCGTCAGAGATAAGATACCAACAACGAGTAGCTAATAGAGTACGGTTCAAAGATTCATAAATAAATCAACCGTATCTGAGATACTTGCATTGAGATAGTAGGTATAGGGAGCCGTGCGGAGTCATTTTCGACTGAATAGTGAATAATTATATATTACGACGTAAACTGGCTTGAGCTCTACAAGCTACAAGGCACCCCGTCGAATCATGAGACTGCGTGCCATGCCAAGTGTCTCTCTGTAAAGTTTTAGTACCAACATTATCTTTAGCTCTAATAAATGCAGATGCCAAATAGCAGGGTGGTTGGGTTCACGGACGTTTCCTCAATCAACTAAATGGATGGCCACATGCAAGAATCAGTGATGCATGTTAGCATTTAGCGTTTACACAGACGTCAGTTTCAGATAAATCCTTCGGCTGGTTGGTTCCACGCCAAAGTAATACTACGTAGGTATATAAGCTTGGGTATTGTAATGGATTCACAAATGTTGATAAAAGTTGTGGGTTGTTCAATCTTTATTGCGTTGTTCGCAGTTTAAACGAATTACGCCAGAACAGTCCCAGCTCAGAATATATTTTGGGTACTTGTTTGCTACACAGTATTTACGCTTGAATTTTCTGGGATCCAGTGTATTTATCTGAACACTCTCCCGCTTGCGATACTCTCTTCTATTATTGTACAGATCTGTTTACAAAACGGTGCTGACCCATGTTGCAGCTGATGATGATAATATTTATCCATAGTTGTTCACTGCAGAACCACGCGGAGTCAGAGTAATACTCACACCTAATTGAAATGACCGCCGGTGACCACGTCATACGGTACCAAAACAATGCTATTTAATTTAAAGGTCATTGTTCTAGCTTGTTTATCCAGACAGCTAAGTAAACATTTTACTGTTGTCCAAAGGAGCGACCAGTGCCGTATCACTGAGCCAATTTCACAAGTAAAAGTAAAATCAAGTGTATAAGTCCTCCGTCCTTTTACTCGCCTTTTCTGAAGCCGGTCTGCGGGCAGGTCGACGAGATTTATTATAGGTCTTTTTTATTTAACCATCCATAATTATCCAGTTGTTTTCAAACATAAATAGAACGAATCCGTATCACTAAATACAGTCCAGAGATTTTAATTGAAACGTTTACTGGAACAAAAACAGTTCGTGTCACGACGAAGTCGTTAACGCTTGCAACCGCAGGCGTGAATGCGAGTGAGTGCTAAAAAAAGAAAGCTAGGCATGTTTGCGACTAGGCTAAGACTGCCTTTGGTCGGTGCGGTACCACGGAGTACGGAGGCGCGCGGCAGGTCGACGACCGGCCTTGCGCGGCGCAGGGCCGGTCACCGCCGACGCTGTGACCCTTGCTTTGTTCGCGACTCGTTCCGTGCTCGATGCAAATACCGTGCGCACTTCAGGCACAGCCCACGCTCTGCTGATGTACCTCTCTCGGCATTTCACCCACCACTGCACTTGCTCCCAACACCCAAAATTCGATCACAATATCAGCGAAATCGCAATAATCAAAAATCAACCGGCGGCGGCTGTTCGCCAAGAAAGTTGTGCAAGGTCACGCGGCAGCTTTATTATTATTGCACAACTCTGAAAGACAGATTTGTATCCTCCGTACTCGAATGGCGTGCGCGTGCGTCATCTCGCGTAATTTTAACTCGCGGAAGGGCATGCCGCATGGTGTAATTGGTCCGTTTCCACAGTCCGAGTGTCGCTCGTGGCTAACCAGCCGCGTTTCGCTACGGCTCTGATGAAGCGATGAGGGCTTGCCCACGCGTCATCGTGCGGCGTCGCTCTGTCTGCTCAGCCGACACCACTTTACGTTTGTTGTGACTAGACCGTTTCCTTCTAGTACCTGATAAAGTTCAACGAGATAAAGACGAAGAAGGGAATCGAATTGCTGCAGCACCTGGTGGAGTACTATCACGCGCAGACGAATTACTTCCAAGACGGGCTGAAGACGATTGAGCACTTCGGGGTTTATGTGGCGGACTTGAGCGTGCAGTTGCAGAAGATCCGACAACAGCAAGACGACGAGAGGCGGAGGCTGTTGGAGCTGAGGAACATGCTGCGAGCGGCCGCGCCGCAGGACCGAGAGGTGAGCGATTTTGCCGTGTCATTTGGCGTAGTTGACGTGTCTAGTGTGCTAGCAGTTTGTTAACAATGGCTCCCGCACTATGTTGCAATTTGATCCGGACGTAATAAAATGTTTGCGTTCTGTGATATTCAGATGACAACAGGTTTAGCTTCCAGTTCAAATATGTAACTGCCCATTTTTATTCGCGATAAAAAAGATGTTAACTAACGATACCTACCTGTGGCGGTTCCGTATCGCTAATTGGGTTAATCTGTGAGGATCTATAGATAATAAAACATAGTCCTTAGTTCCTTAGACATCAATCGTCAATAGATACTGAATATCATATCACCGCCACAGCTCATGTCAGATTCTGTGCGGTAACTAAGCTTAACCATTACTCTTGAAATGTCTTCAATGTTTCTTTCCACAATTTCAGGTAGCGTCATCCGTCGGCGGCTACTCCCTCCACCAGCTGCAAGGCGACAAGCAGCACGGCGTCACCCGCAGCGGCTACCTGCTCAAGAAGTCCGAGGGCAAAGTCCGTCGCGTGTGGCAGAAGCGGCGGTGCCGGGTCACCGCCGAAGGGTTCCTGGACATCTTCCATGCGGACGAGAACAAGACTCCAGCGAGGGTGAACCTACTCACGTGCCAGATTAAAGTCGCTGCCGAGGATGGGAGGGCGTTCGATCTAGTCTCATGTAAGTTGTCCTTAGAAGGTCTAGGTCTCTTACGTCACGACGTTGCAAGATTTAGTATCGAAACTTCGGGTAAATGCGATTTTGCTGGTTCTGTCTAGATATAGACCGCACTGATGTATCCTCATTCTTTGGATAGACGATGGAGAAGTAAAAAGTGTGATAAGTCCCGAACAACACAAACCCGGGTTCGTCGTCATTTTTGCCAGTATCATCACACGGTACAATATATTTTCAAGCCAAAGTCGTGATCTTTTCATTTGACTTGTGTGGCTAAATAAAAACTCCAACATTAACACATTGGGTAAACCGGTATAGTCCAGTTAGCAACGAGTAGGGGCCCAACAATCGTGATTTGTTATTCTCAATTGCTCACTGGCCAATTGAATTAAATTCGTCACACGTTTCGCGATACGAATAGTGTAAGTTTTTGACGGTTTGCCAGTGTAGTGCGTAGTAAAGTTAATTAATCCAATTACATAAACCATTTAAAAAATGTCAATTAATAAGGTGGTTTGTAGCAGATTGGAAAACTACGTCAGACGTCTCGTAATTGAATAAATCACTCAGCCACCAATTAAATAAATAATTTACTTTCTAATAATAGGTACTTATTTGTTGGCCGTAGGAAAATGTACTCTCGTGACAACTTGCTATGAATTTCGCAAAACTGTGAATTACCCCGAAGTAATACTAAATAGCCCCTAATAGATACACAAATTTTAACACTCGCATATAGGCAGCTGATGATGATGATAATGATCATAATGACAATGATGATGACGATGATAATGACAATGATGATAATGATGATATTTCAGACAACCGTACCTACCACTTCCAAGCCGAAGACGAGAACGAGCAGCGGGCGTGGACGTCTGTTCTGGTCAACTGCAAAGAGGGAGCCCTCATGAGGGCGTTCCACCAACAAGCGGGGGAGCCCAACAACGACCCCGGACACTCCCTGCTGGACCTGCAGAGGTCCATCATCAGGGCCGTGCGGGCCATGCCCGGGAACCAAGTGTGTGCCGACTGCGGCTCCACGAACGGTGAGCATCGTTCATTCATTCAGCTGTTCATTCATTCTTGGTAGGAATTGTGGGGGGTATTTGAAAGTTATCGCCGCGGTGATTACAATAATAGCGTAAGTTATATAATTATCACTGTAAAAACTATGGTAATTTGTACAATTCTACACACAAAAAACATTTCAAAATATACTTGCTTTGAAAAATCGCCCCCTAACGCCATAATAAGGGAATCGAAATCCCTATGAAAATTCCCCCACAATTAGATAATAATTGCAGATCCCACATGGCTATCGACCAACTTCGGCGTGATAGTGTGCATCGAGTGCTCCGGCAGCCACCGCGAGCTGGGCGTGCACATCTCGCGCATCCAGTCGCTGACGCTGGACCGGCTCAGCACGTCGCAGCTGCTGCTGGCGCGCCACATGGGCAACCAGGCGTTCAACGAGGTCATGGAGAGCACGCTCGACGAGAGGGACAAACTCACGCCGGACAGTTCCATGTGAGTTCACGGAAATAATTAAAGAAAAAATACTTTCTGACAATACAGTTCATACAACAACCGATATATTATGTTGCATCGAGTTGGGTCGAATGAGGCAGTGGCGTATCGATAACGAGCGGGACCGACGGCTTAGCGTGCCTTCCGTAGCGCAGGAGTCATGGGAACCGCACGCAACTTAAGAAAAGCAATCGGTTGAAGATCGAATCCAGTGGCGTAGGGGCTCTACAGCGTAGAAGCAACCACCGTAGCTCGCCGTAACAAATTTTCCGAACATTATGATTCCAGGGAGGAGCGGCTGCGGTTCATCCGTGAGAAGTACGTGTACCGCTTGTGGGCGGCGCGCACGTGCCGCGACGCGGCGGAGCGCCAGGCGGAGCTGCAGCACGCCGCCAACAACGCGCAGCTGCACCACCTGCTGCAGGCGCTCGCCGAGGGCGCCGACCTCGCCGCGCCTCTGCCCAGCTCCGTACGTAGCATCCGCGAGCAGCGCGTGTCCCGCGCGGGGGCGGCGCGCACGTGCCGCGACGCGGCGGAGCTGCAACACTATTTGCATCCCGTAGTACTAACACATTCCCCACACGGAACTCCAAGCATTCGGACGACCTATGGTTCATTAAGCATCTTTACTCACATCTATTGGATGACTACTCTAATACCTCACTCGTTTTCCATTACAGGACTGTGGTGAAACGGCACTGCATCTAGCCATATCTCGAGAGCTGGGCGACGGCTCCAGCCTGCACATAGTCGATTTTCTAGTCCAAAACGGCGGCGCGGCGCTCCTCGACAAAGCCACCACCACCGGCATGACTGCGCTGCACCTGTGCGCCCTCACCGACAGAACCGAGCCCATGAAGCTGCTGCTGAAAGCGGGCGCCGACGCGACCATCAAGGACGGGGCGGGGCGCACGGCGCTGCAGATAGCGAGGCATTTGGGACATCTAGGCTGTCAGGAGCTGGTGAGATATTTAGATTCAATAAGCCGCCCGTGCCTGTAAGACAGTGCTTTATCCAAATGGTGCGTAATCTACTATTATGTCGTCGGAATCCATACTTTATACTTCGTACAAATATTAAAAAGGCGAAAGTTTGTGCGTGTGTTTGTATGTTTGTTTTTCTTCACACTCAAACGGCTCGGCCAATTTGATGATATTTGGTGTGGAGATAGCTAACACCCTGGATTACATAGACTACTTTTAATTCCGAAAGCAGCGGGTAACACCGCTGATTGACCGCCTGTAACACAGAATGAGTGTGTTATGTTTTCACGGCTGAACCGATTTCGATGAAATTTGATGTAGATATAGATTAGAACTTGGAAAAGGGCACAGAATATATTTTATCGCGATATAAAAAAGTCCGCGCAGGCAAAGTCGCGGGCAACACCTAGTATAAAACAGCATTTTACATACAGTGTGGCCGTAGTAATAACACAAAAAAAATATTATTTCTTTATAGTTAGAAAGTGTGGACAAACGGGAGAAGAGCATATTCGAGAACATCAACATAGATTGGAACTTGTCTCACGACGACGGCTCGACTGACTTCTCGGACGACGATACTGTTATAGATGAAAGGGTAAGTTTAATTATCATCTTATTCATATCACTAGTTATTAATGCAAGTAACTTAGATTATGTTTTGATTCAGAATAGGCTAGGAAGTTGAAGCTACTCAGTAAATTCAAATGAAATTATAATAATAAATCGGCCTACACCCAATTTTCGACCATATTCTATGAGGAGCTAAAATCTAAACTACTATTACGAAAATAAATTAAATTTAGCAGACCGATGGCGCAGCTAGCATTATTAATCGGTAATATTTAATCATACATTCATCACTATAATCCTTCAAGTTCACTTTGATAGCATGCTTAGTATGTCACTAACATAGTAACTTGTATAGGTATTTAGTTTCACTCGTATTGTAGTACACGTACTCAAAAGTTTTTATTTAAAACATATTAATTAATATGGTATTTTAGTAACTTTATATTCAGCAGTTGCATCTGTAAACTTTACATTTTCCTATACCTTTGGTTTCGATCTCACGTAATTTCCCAACTTACCATATCACAGTCGTCATAGTCAGTAGACACATTAACAGTCGCATGACAATTCTGCATGATACTAATAACGCCTATCTTCACTAACAAATCTTTTTCAGATATTCATGGATTGGTTTTCAAAATTGCAGCAAAACGGCAGCGTGACGCCTGAGAAGAAGTGTCCACGGTCGCGACCGCCGTCCTACGCGGGGGGGATGGTCTCCGAGCGCCCGGGGGCCGGAGGGGGGGAGTCCCCGGTGTTGCGCTCTAGGTCTTCCACTTGTGATTCCTTGCACCACGCGCCGCCTACCCCCACCACACTGCCGAGGAAACCTAATGTTTGTAAGTACTCAAATATCTGTAGCAAAGAGTGTAGGACCTTTTATCTCCCTCTTTATATTTCTTTCTCTCTCTCTCTCTCTCTCTCTCTCTTTATATTTCTTTCTCTCGCTCTTTTTTATATTTCTTTCTCTCTCTCTCTCTCTCTTTTAGAGATGTCTTTTCAAATCGAACTGAAATTCGCTTTACTTTCAGACAATTTAGGCAGCCTGAAGAAACGCGCTGCGCCGCTTCCTCCGGCCGTCGCCCTCTCCCACCCGCCGCCGCACCCGCGCTCGACCCCTTCGCCCTCAGCTGACAGCGCACGATCTCTACAAGGTGACGAGAAACTTCACTACATCGGCTTCGATTATCAACATGAAACAGTGGCGGCCACAATGGGGCAGGGCAGCAATCTGCGTAATATAGCTAAAGTGGTGAACGGCCTCGATTGGCGAACTGTTTTCTAATACCGTCAGAGCTCTATAAATAGTGCCTTACGTATTACATGCTACCTGAGCCCCGCGGTTTCACCCGCGTTTGGATAATATACGATATATCTTTATAAATTTTAGCCTATGTGTTATTCTGATGTGTAAGCTATATTATTGTGAAGTTACATCAAAATCCGTTCTGTAATTTTTGCGTGAAAGAGCAACAAAAATACATACATAAATACTAACAAATTTTCGCGTTTATAATATCAGTAGGATTTTGATGGTCCTATTTTCTTTTTGTTCAGTGAATAGCGGCATAGTCAAGCATAGACCCCAGCAGCCGCCGCCGACGCCGCCGCCCGTCACTCTACACAACGGGGCTCATCACAGGGACGAACCTACCCCACCCCCTAGAAAGGTACATACTTGATTATGTTCGGAAATTATTTCCTTATTGGTAAATTTATAAAAGATAAAATATACATATTACAAAGCGTAATAAAAAGTTTGGATTGTTTACGGCCAATGTGTATGATAATTATATATTTTGTATCTTATTTTGAATGTTAACAGTATTTGTAAGCAAAAAATACTACCTAGCAAATAGCTATGGCAATAATAGTTTTAGGATGCAGTCCCGTTGTCCCCGAAGACCGTGCCCCCGTGAAATGGGGACAGCAGCACTAATATATTATTATTCTGTCTGTACTGTCCCACTGCTGGGCAAAGGCCTCTCACAAATTTAATTTCAATTATGTGCGGTGTTCCCGAAAGCCGTATGTATTATAGCGGTACTCAAAATAATTATCACAAGGATGTGAAGCTTCATTTCTATTAGTAGCAATAAAAATAGCCTAGGAAACCTCATAAACAAACTGAACAAGAATATAACATTTTAAATAATGTTCTTTGCCCTACTGTGTGCTGCTAAACGAGTACAGGGTTAATTTGTTTTTGCTTCAGAAGAAAAATAGATTGCATCTGGATAAGGCGAAAGCGAAACTGAGACGGGTAACGAATTGAAGGAAAAAGAACCATAGTGTACTATAATTAATGCTTACCCTCGTTTGAGTTACGCCATTATTAATATTTTGTTCACATTTTCAACTGCCTCTTTGTCAAGGGATATGAAATTCTAATGAAACACGTAATAAAGGTCATTTTTATACTGTCCATATTGATCGATATTTAGCACCTCCCTTTTTTCTAACAATAATATAATTTAGGCTTTAGCTCTTTAGAGAGTAGTATATTCATAGTGTTAATCTATATTATTTATGTCTAGCAGACACTTTAATTTATTGTTTATATCAATTATAGCGTTAGAGCTTACATATTATATACTTACATATTTTATTTTATCATTATGCTGACATACTTGTATGTATATATTTTAATCTCTTGACAATAGGTTTCATATGCGTTTTATAAGTGTAGTTTGTGATTAGATTTGAATGAATGCATGTTTTATATCTAACAGACTAATCAGGAGTGTAAAAATGTCACTTTAATTGGAACAACTGGTCTCGTCAGGATAGTTTTCAATAAGCACTCAACCATAGGAAAACAACACTTTATACATAGACTGACAAATACTTTAGTGCTGGTATGAAGATATGATTTGCTTTATTATACAATGTTCTAACTTGTGTATTTTTATTGCCATTAACACGTGCATGACAACACGTAACGTCTATGTTAGAGTTAAATCACCTCAGGCAAATAATATAATATTTAGAGTACAAATAAATTTAACGATAGGTTTAAATCCCTCAGCTTCTCAAAATAGAAATACGATCAGTAGCTCACTTTCCTCTAGGCTTTAGGTCCTAGACGTCGCTTCTAAATGTTCTCAAACTTAGTAACTTCGCTTATGATTGAAACTCGTATTTTAGTCGATTTCTCAACTTAACCTAACGTACGAGATCTGCGTGCAAAAATGGCTAAATACAGCAATTTTGATGAGAATCATTTATTTGGGTTACAACATTACCAATTGTAAAATATTAAGAAATAAGAACATACCTACAGCCTAATTAAGAACCACCTCCTTTTTTGAAATCAGTTAATAAAATAAAATAAAACACAGCAGAAACTCACTAGAACAAGATTGAGAAAGCGTCAGAATACGAGCTTTACTCGCACTTACACTTCACACACTGCACCGTGTCAAGGTAGTATCGTTTCCCAGGAGTGTTCTAGTCAAGACTCGTCGTTGGAGCTGTGCGACATGTCGGACTCGTGCCTGGACGAGGGCCGGCTGCAGTCGGCGCTGTCCGGCGAGCGCTCGCGGCGCAGCGACAGCCGCTCGCTCGACGTGTCCGACGCCTCCAGCGTGCACTCGCGCTCGCCCTCCGCTTCCATCACTATGGTGAGAACTACTTATCTGTTGTAAAGTGAATCCGAACGGTCCTTACCACAAAACATTAGACTAGAGTTAAACTGAGGTTTCTAAAATTTTGTTCGACAAAAACGACGTCTATCACTCGTTCCTTGCATTCCTGATTATATTACTTGTAAAATTGTTATTTGGTTTAGACGTCGATTTGTGGAGAAAATATTTAGACACATCTTTTCTGTTGTGGTTAGATCGAAAGTGTCCGACGACACAGGTTTTGTAACTTGAGTTTGTCTTTATTTATTACACTGCAAAATTTAAGCCATTCCATTTTGCTCCACCACCTTGGGGCAAAGTGGAATTACACTTATTTTAGCATGGCTTGATGGTTATAAACTGAACCGAACCGCATTGTCTGATCTCACATGACAACCAAATGAGGGATCATCGCATTCTAGTATAGCATTATGAAGGTTTATTTTTCCTATCAACAAATGCAGCGTCATTTTGACTTGAGCGTAAAACCTAGTACTAAAACTAAGCAATGTACTAAGGTTGTTCTGGTCGTGTTTTCCAGATGGGCGGCGTCAGGCGGTGTAGAGCTCTATACGACTGTTCGGCCGACAACGAAGACGAGCTCTCATTTCGCGAGGGAGAAATCATAGTCGTCATCAACGAACGGACCGAAGACGACAACTGGATGGAGGGCCAGGTGGAAGGCACTAGCCGCCGCGGGATGTTCCCCGTCTCTTTCGTACACATGCTACCCGACTAATGCAGACAGAGACAGCGATACAAGAATCAAGCTGTGTTATGTGGTTTGAGCTTCGTACTGCAGTATTAATATGGCCATAGAATTGTTGATAGCACTACAGTCATATTGAACTTTATTCCTATTGGATAAGGATTAGAATTGAAGTGTGGTCTGTCTACAGAGAGATTTGTAATTCGGTCTTCAATATCGAGTAAATTCAAAGGTCTGTCGGAGTTTTATCCTATAGAACGGAAAATTGAGATTTTCTGTTTGGTGTTTTAACTTTTATCCTATGCTGTATGTTAGATGTATATCAGAGAATATCGTTTGTTAAAGAGATATCGATATCGTTGTAAAATATGGACTGTTTCAAAACACCAGTGATTCTGAAATAGTATTTTGCTTTGAACTTTGGCCTAAAGCTTTCGGCTTTCATTTGTACGGCTAAGAGCTTATTTTGACTAGTATATTCATCGTACATTGCAAAAAAAAAGATTCATTGTTGACGTTTTCAAAGGGAACTTGCTGCCGTTCAAATCTTAGGATTATTCTAAAAATATTGTTAATTTGGAGTCTTTGCGTTTTTCATTTCTGAATGGCAAGACTTAATAATAATAATTTGACACAATATGGCTCTACTCATATTCATTGTTATAATCAGAATGGTTTTTATACAAGTTTTAATACTCACACGTTTTACGATTCCATGTTAAGGATACACCATCTACAACACATTTAAATAAGTATAGTACCTAAACGTTCGAGTGTTTTTAACAAGGAGGTTTTAGCAATCGCTATGAATGTATAACACCAATAACGCAAATTGCCAGTAGACGGTCCGTCCTCAAGCGGATTTTTTAATTCCAGATTTCGTTTGTTTATGTGTAAAGTTAATTACGTAGCCTGAATGTGTAGATCTTTTGACATAAAATTTTTGAAATATTGATGTGTATTTGCGGCTTGTTGTATATCTTTCAGATAAAATGCTTGTTATTGAAACGTCACAAAATTAAATGTTATCGATTCTTGTAGTTGTCGTCTCCAAGTGATTGTGTCCAATCTGCATAAATTATTAGCAATATGTGGAACAAGTCCTTATTAGTAATTTCGCGGTCTTGTTAAAAGCATTTTCCTAAAGATTGATGTATTAGAAATATTAACTTCCCCGTTATATAGAACGGTAGCGTCATAGACTTATATTATGTACAGCTCATTATGAAAGTGATTTGCCAAAAATATATGTGATCAGTAGAAGAGTTGTAGATGATATTGACAAACTAAAACGGACCACTTGACTGTATGTTTGTTGATCTTCGTAGATATTGAGGTGTCTTAGATTGTTGGTGCATGCTAACTATAGGTGTGTGAGCGAGTCCTTGCGCCGAAAACTGATAAAATTCTATAAATTTCGCGATTTATTCGGCGTTTTATATTGTTTTTTATATCGGACCAAAGATATTTATTTCGGCTACGGCCTCGCTCGCGGGCGAGATATAAAAATTGTTGTTACATGTTAAATTTTATCGATTCCACATTTTAATATAGCAATAGAGATTCGATGTTGGTAAACAACCTTTGGTAACTTGTTACATTACGCTATGGGTTCACTACGACACAAGGTCGCATCGTTTGAACCCTCCAATCAAGTATGATTCCTTCAACGGTTTGCTTCTAACAGCTTGCAAAGAAGTTGTGCGGTATCAATACTCAGTAGAACGATGGTGACCGAGCGGTAATAATATGAGCACTTCAACTGAACCCACTTCGGCGTCATCTCACCAATGGCATAATTTCAAGTTCTGTGCGGCTTTCTAATGCTCCGTGATTCTGAGGGCAACCTAAAATCGTCGCCGCCACATCACAGTCCTGTAAACTGACACCGGCACTTCCGATTTGACAAGCAAATACTCATTTACAGACGTCATATATTATAAATCTTTCACAATGAATCCTGTTGTAATCTATTGACAAATAACTTCGGCCACAGAATAATAAACTAGTTGCTTCGGCGTAAAAAATCTCAGTCACTTCGTGCGGCAGTTTGTCGTAGTTTACTCATAGCATTAGCGTTTAAAATTAAATTAACATACAGACCGACACTTATTTGTGCGATTGACAGGCACTTTAGTGACTACTTTGTCTCGAAGTGGCAGAATTATCCACTAAATGTTAACCATCGCGATAGAATTAATACCCTATTACCCTAGCTCTCGCATAAACAAGTTATGTCAAACTGTATTTTATCGATGTTATTCAATTACTAACTACATTCCCATTCTTGTAATATGTTATAATATATCTGTATATTATGTTCTCTTATAGTCAAGTTGTATTCATAGTTTGTAAGTGATACAATACTGGTTACTGAATATAAATAATAGTTACCTAATTAACGCGCATTGTTGCCATAATTATGTTAGTATTATCTGAACGATGAAGGCAGTGTTATAGAACAGCAGTTTTGTTGTTATTGGTCTGGATACAAAATACGCCAACGTCTGAAAATATAATAATATGCCTCAATAATGAAAGGCCTAGTAAATCTAAGTAAGTACCTACTTTTTGATCAACTAGTTACACCTAAGTACTTCTTGTACACGTCATGTCAAAGGCTCAGAATTACAACCGACCTTGAGTGTGAACTATAAAGAGAAGTCGTGTAGAAATGACAAAAAAAAACATTTATTTCGAAACGGCGGACTTAGTTTCTACTAGACTTGGTTATTTGTTACAAACTAAAGGATCCAGACCAATCTAGCAATAATAAACTTCAGATAGCTGATTAGACATCAGACTCGTTAATTACCATTTGAATAATTACTCCTGAATAAATACCAGTCGTCAATCAGGATTCATCCATTGTGGAATATCATGCAAGTAAAGTTCCACATTATTCCACGCTCTTTGTTAGTTAATCTGAAGTTTTAATAAATGTGTACCTAGCTGTTATGTAAATAAGCCCTATTTAGTATAAAGTATGCTGCATATAGAATGTATGTACCTATGCGTTCGTATACACCTAGGTCAGTAGGATATTAAATTATATTAATTTCGAGTTAATTCGACAGAAAGTACTACTACCAATACTGTGTATATTCTGATGCTCTTATAAAAAGCGTATTTATTTATTATAATAATTATTGTGATGATGTATTTTAATGCCATTTTAGCCTGTCGTCAAGTATTTTACTTTATAAAAGAAGTTATACATTATAACCAAATGAAGCTATGAATAGAGTGTAAGATATTTTATTCATTGTAGATAAAATAGTTTCTTTTTTCTATTGTGTACCTATTATATGTGGCGAAAATGTATGAATTTATTATTACATCACTTGGATGTCTATGTTGCATTTTATTTGTGATTAGCTGCGCCTTGGGCAAGAACGATTGCATTTTAGTAATGACTTACACAAAGACTACAGATCTGTTCTACTATCCCAGTTGTAGAATACGTAATAATATGTACCCCCGAATTATTTGAGTTAGTTCATGAGATGGTGAATGCCAACATGACCCCATCTCGCCCCACTCCAGGCGGATCGACGGCTCACGGGGGGTTTTAGTGGGCTCGTGTGCACTTCCCTTCCACCACCCCCGTGGCAGGAAGAAGGGAAGTGCGAAGGTATTTCCCCCCCTAAAAAAAGGATCATGGTATTCGAATCAAATGCCTATATATACTACATAGTAGGTAGTTAAAAGTTATTACCTACTCTTTATTCAGATCTTTTCACTAAGTACCTAATTTTTAGCGAGTCGAGCGAAACTACAGCACGGACACCTCAAAGTAGAAGTTTATTTTCTGACCGTGCACAATGCACAGTCAACATACACGTACTCGTAGTATCAAGAACAGTCAGTTATGCTCTATTCTAAAGTCTTAAATCTAGTATGTATGATCTAACTAAATGCTCGACTGCACCCAGAAATCTACTTTTTGTTAGCTTTGAATGGAACAAAAGACAAGCAACTAATGAATGCGTAGTCGAATCAAAAAACATTGTAGTCAAATCAACTTCAATTTAATTGTCATAGACGTCATAGTCCATCAACTTCAGCCAGCAAACGTCAGTCAACTACGTCGTCCGCGTCATCCAATCAACCAAAGCCAAACAAACGTAACAAACCAACAGCTGATTTTGACTGATTATGTTGTATTGATTGTGGTCATTGTGGAACTGAAAAAAATATGAAAATATCGGTCATTTCGATAAAATTACGTGGTACCTAGATAGGTAGGTACCTAACCTACCATGCATGCCTACTTGGTTGCTTTTGTATTCGTATGATTAAATTGATATTATTTACGTAGGTACCTAACGCAGGAAAATTTTTAGGTATTGTTTGATAGCAACAGTACAATAATGTAATCATGGTTTGATAACAAGATAAGAAGACCCTCTACATAATTTAAAGTTTGAATGTCGTTCTGGTGAATTCTGCTCCCAAATCAGACGTGAAAATGGTTTCGCGGAAAAGAGTTTTTGATCTCTTCAGGACTATGAATGTGGCTTCGTAAGTAAAATTCCATACTTATGTCTAGTTATTATTTCATCATTTTACCTTATTTACCTACTAGCTAAGAAGTGTAATCAAAATGCTACGCAGTTACACATAAGTACATGATTTATTCATTATTGTACATGATCATATGGGTACCTACCTAACTAAAATTCAAACTATACCTACCTAGTATTATAACAAAAATATGATGTAAGTACTTACTTATTGATTTCTCTAAGTACCTACCTACCTAGGTAGCTGATACAAAACTATCTACAATTTGACATTGAGTAGGTACACCTAGTCAATAATATACCTAGCTAGGTAGGTAGGTAGTTAGGTAGGTACCTACCTATTTGTTAAAATTCCAATTAGCGTTTCTACCCTGTTGTCCTACTGCTGGACAAAATATGTCTCCTAAATTGTCCAGGTCTTACTAATAACCACTAAAAATATTTTACTATTATTATTTCAGATGCTCATGTCCTGCTCATGGCTACCGAGGCAATATTCATGTTTCTAATTCTACACCACTCAAGGATTATGCTTTTGAAGTAAGTAAGTAATGTAGTAGGTACCTACCTATTAGTAGTAGGAATTTGCTTGCTTTTCAGGAGAGTTGGTCAGTTCTTGCCACTAGAAATTGGCTAACTGTGGTGCAGCAAAGATTATATAAAATGTTTTACCTTATATAAATTTGAACACTACCTAATACCTACTTTTATTTACTAGTGTACACATCGCTACTTCATCCTAGGCTGAGTGAACTTTGTGAGAGTTACAAATCACATTTCAAAAATTATTTCAGATAAAATGCTCAACGGTACGGTACGGATTAGGTGTAACTCGTGAAGTTGGAATGGACCTCGTGAACCTCCAGGCTAAGAATGTCTGTGTCATGACTGATCCAAATGTTGTCAACTTGAAGCCGTTGAAGGCTGTTCTGGATTCGCTGACCACAAACGGTGTTACTTACAAAGTGTTTGATAGATGTCAAGTGGAGCCCACTGATTCTAGGTAAATTATAGTAGGTATAATCATACTTTTAGGGGGGGTTGTGAAGTCTGCTAATTTAGAAATACTTGAATCAAATCTCAATGGAGTGGCTTCGGAATAGGTTGTGATGTAGAATTCTGCTAATGTTTATTTTTTAATCGGTCTACTAGTTATATATGCATAATAACATTTGAAATCAATTAATTATCACAAACTATTCTGAAGCCACTCCATTGAGATTCCATTGAAACATTCTTAAATTAGCAGACTTGACCCCCTGGAGTCCTTCAACATTTGCATGGAGAAGATTGCTGAGGTAGAGAACAAAGGCATTAAAAAGTATTTGGTACAGTTTGTATTGGTTCAACAATACCCATATCTTCTCGCTTTGAGCATGGGGTTCAACTCTTACCTTATTTCCGTAAAGAAGATTAGCCAAACAACCACAGAGGCTATGGCTACAGCTATAAGGTTGTTTGTATTGGTTGGTGGAGCATAAAGGAAAAGTTAGTAAAAAACATTACTATTACTTTCCTATTTGCTTACCACCTCCTTCGAAATTGCAGTTTCAAAGAAGCCATAAACTTCGCAAAGGCGAACGACTTCGATAGCTTTGTGGCAGTCGGTGGGGGTTCCGTCATGGACACTTGCAAAGCTGCCAACCTTTACTACTGTGACCCCGATGCAGAATTCTTGGACTATGTTAATGCACCTGTGGGCAAAGGCAAGCCGGTGGAAGTGCAGTTGAAGCCTATGATTGCTAGTAAGTTATGAACTCTACCTCTGAATCATGAACTCTCATAACATAGATATAGGTTAAGAACTTTATTTCTCTATCCTATGAACGTTACCTCTGAGTTATGAACTTTAACATAATGAACCTGTTCACTTTACTAACTGAGTTTTTCACTTTCTTTAGGCACTGCTGAAATAGTAATAAATTGGCAATTTAATTGATGCCTACCTACTTTTAGGGAAAACTGGTAAACATTTAATAATTCCATTTTTCAGTACCAACTACCAGCGGCACCGGAAGTGAGACGACCGGCGTCAGTATTTTCGACTACGAAGAGATTCGCACCAAGACGGGCATTTCGCACGGCGCCCTGCGTCCGATGCTGGCTATCATCGATCCGCTGCACACACTGAGCATCCCTGAAAAGGTGATATTAAACTACTCATAATTCCCATTACAGCGACACAACGACGGCCGAACTAGAGAGTTGAACTCGAAGTAAACCTTGTCTGGGCACTAATGATTCTGTACCTATTCTATTGATAGCAAATCAGTGACTTAACCCTTTGATGGGAAGGTTATCTGTGGTGTTCACAATCTATATTATAATATATCAATTATAAACAAAAATATAATTATTTATGCCTGTAATATTATCATTATTATTATTTTAAAGTAGAGTATCATATTTTGTGAACAATACTTTCTGTTTCAGGTTTCGAACTATTCAGGGTTCGACATATTCTGCCACGCTCTGGAAAGCTTCACGGCGGTTCCGTACACGGAGCGAGGCCCCGCCCCCGCCAACCCCGCGCTCCGCCCCAACTACCAGGGCAGCAACCCGATCTCTGACGTGTGGGCCCGGTTCTGCTTGACGGTAGTTCTTAATTTCATTTCTCTATCAAATTTCATAGTAATTTATGTAACAGGCTTCAAGCGGTGGCTTCATAAACCCGCTTTTCGTCTGGGTGTTCCCATAATAATATAATGTAGTCCTTGAAAACCAGTGCCATTTAGGTATAGCTTTTTTACCACCATCTCACGCCAAATTGGGTTGTGATCAAAACCTAGAGCAAAAAACAGTGTATTAATGTCTCGATTTTCGTTTTATACCGGCATACTTCGCAACCAATCTGAACATAGTTTTCCTCTTCCAGACCCTACAGAAATACTTCAAGCGCGCAGTTTTCCACCCCGACGACATCGAGGCGCGTTCGAGCATGCACCTCGCGGCCACCATGGCCGGCGTGGGCATCGGCAACGCCGGCGTCCACCTCTGCCACGGGCTGGCGTACCCTATCGCGGGGAACGTGAAAACTTTCGTCCCTCAGGACTATGGGTACATAGAATGTGTAGCCAGTTAACAATAGGGATTAAAGACTTAAAAAACTGCTTTTACTCCCTAGAGCATAACGATCACACTTTACTCCCGGTACGCTGAGCTATTAACACTTTTCGAGTGTGATAGGTGAAAACCAATATATACTTAAATAACATACCTAATACTTGACACTGGCTAAATGCACAAACCGTGCGAAGTCATAACGAAACAAAAAAAATGCTACATTATTGCCTACTTACAATAAATGAATCGAGTTCTCATAAGTACATGCCGTGTTCTCACAGCGCCAAGCCGATGATCCCGCACGGCCTATCCGTGGTGGTGACGGCGCCCGCGGTCTTCCGCTACACCGCGCCCAGCGACCCCGAGAAGCACCTCGAAGCCGCCTCGCTACTCGGCACTGTCGTTTCCAACGCGAAGAACGAAGACGCTGGGAAAGTGCTATCGGAGACGGTGCTCAAGTATATGGACATGATGAAGATCGAGAACGGGCTCGGAGCGTTGGGATATACGAGGGATCACATTCCGGATTTGGTGAAGGGAGCGTTGCCGCAGGTAGGAAACATTGGCATTTTCCCCCTTAAAAAATAGGAATCTTTTTTACCATTATCATCATCAGCCTGAAGACGTCCACTGCCACATAGGCATTATACCACCACACCGAACGATAATTTGCCACTTGCATCCACCGGTTGCCTGCGACTCTTTTGATGTCGTCTGCCTTTTTTACGGGGTTTTTAATACTATGCTACAATTATTATAACGAGGAAAGTTTGTGAGTGTGTAAGTGTGTTTGTTACTTCTTCACGCTCAATAGGCTGGACCGATTTTGACGTAATTTGATATGGCGGTAGATACGAGTAACACTTTGGATTAGCACATAGGGTACTTTTAATCCAAAAACAGCGGGTAACACTGCTGAGCGCAGCTACTATTTTGTATTATAAAATACAAAAGTAACTGTATGTTTGTTTTTTGTTACGTTTTCACGGCTAAACGGCTGCTCCGATCTCGATGGATAGGACCATAGAAAAGAACTAGATAGGCTACTTTTGATCGTGATAAAAATGTAGTTAGCGCGGACGAAGTCGCGGGCAACAGCTAACATGTTTTATAATTTTGTCCAAGTTTTGATTATCAATTTAAAATTGCGTTTTTCTCTTTTCGCTCTCATCCAGTAAATATAACTGAAATACGAAAGTACAAAAACTTAAATCGATAAAATCGGTCCGGCAACGTGCTGCAAAAATATTGCAATGCTATGCAAAAATATTACAATGCAAATTGTAATAAACTGAAAGAGGCCCTACAACTGCAAACAAGGAAAAACAAAGGAGTGTGTTCATGTTTCGAACAATACGAATGTTTTCTCGACCAATTGATAGGATCTGCATTTCTTGGAATAATCTAATCACCTATGTCGGTTACAATGATCGCCAGAGTTCGACTACGTTATCTTCGTGTCAAGTATATAAGAATGACGACGAATACTAATTCAGTTTTCAGAAACTATTCTAAAATGAATAAAGCTTCTGCTTGGTCTAATTTAAAAGAGATTTTGTCAAGTGTTATGTCGTCACATTCTGAGAAGAAAACTACCCCATTTCAATAACTTCAGAAAGAAATGTCGAATTTCGTTTTAGTGCTAACAGAATTATTTATGCGAATGATGTAAGGTTCTTTCGCCAAGTATACCTACTTATAAGAAACTAGAAGCACCTCGCGGTATCACCCCCGTTAACTACTATATCCCGTGGGAACCATTAATTTTTACGGGATAAAAGATAGCCTATGTGTACCGGGGATAGCATAGCTTCCCAACAGTGAAAGAATTTTTCAAATCGGTTCAGTAGTTTCGGAGCCTATTCATTACAACCAAACAAACAAAGTTTTCCTCTTTATAATATTAGTGTAGACAAACGGATCATCGCTTATTTATATTGGTCACTCGGCTGATTCAGAAAACGATATAGATAATTTCAGATTTCGATTGTATTCCAGAAACGGCTGCTCAACATGTCGCCCCTACCCCAGACTGAAGAAGATCTATCCACGCTCCTTGAGGATTCTTTGAAAATCTACTAACAGCCGAAATTAATATTGTATCTCCTATCGAAGATTAAAATCGATCTTGGATTGTTGCCTATCGTTCGATCGATTTCCAATCTGCGTGCCTTTATAAACCAATCCACGGATCGGTTATTGGCACGTTTGACCCTAAAATGGATTGTGATATCAATCCCAGATAGCAAAATTTGGATTGGATTGATTATTAATTTCGGCCGTAAGAGTTGTGTGTTTTCATTAATACGCTCTCTCATAGGGTATTATCGACGGGTTATATTATACCGCGCATGTGGGGTTAGTATGTAAGTCAAAAAATTATACAATGTAATTCACATAGTGATCGTTGGTGCTCATTAATTAGTGTTATACCTACCTAGTACATATTTTTATTCTAAAATGTACCTAGTGTTAGTATTTTTTGTTGACACGTAATCTTGCCATATGTGACCAAACACATGTTATAGGCGGCTAGAAGTAGTACTTAGTTACAGTTAAGTAAGTACCTATAATATTGTTGTCACACAAATAATATAAAGAAAATATACAGGGTTTTTTCATATATAAATGTACTTTTATTTCTTACTATTTATTAATAGACAGGGCATGTGAGGGTAGAATATAACAATCAAACAATAATCCTTAGTGTTTAATTTTTAATAATTTTAAGTACATAAAATAACCTACCAACTAATTTGTATAATATATAATATGTATAATCTTAAATTAATTTGTTGTAATTTGACTTGTTACTTTAATAATAAAAAGCGCTAGATGGAAAACATCGGTCGTGGCGTTGTTCGAGAGTCCGTAAAGGCACTGTTCTAATGTTAGATATGCATTCGGTTGTGACTAGCGCTTACGACTATCACTTACTGCTTATGTAAGAGTTAACGCAGTTGTTAGTTAAACGTGCGCGGATTGTACTCACACATGCTCGGGCACGATGTTGGTGTGGTGGAAGGGACTGCTTTCGTAGGACATGTTTGATGCGTTCACGGTGACGCTGTGCAGAGGCTGGTAGCGGTTCAGTTTGGGCGTCGCCGGCCCCGTCAGGTCCTCCGACAACTGCTGGTACACCAAACCGCAGTCCTTCTTCGTGCGGTTCTGGTTGCTCATGGCTGCGATTATGGCACTGTTGTATCTGATCTGCTGGGTCCGCTTGTTGCACATCATCATGACGACCTTGGCGGTGATGATCAGCAGCAGCAACGCTCCTATGATGGCGATCGATATTGGCCACAAGTACTCGTACTTCCCGTGGCGCTGCTCCTTCGAAGACACTTCCTGGTAGTCGGGGTCTAGATCGTCGTACATGTTATCGAGGAACTTAATGTCGATCCTAACCTTTTCAGTTTGAGGCGACTGCGAGATATCCTTAAACACAGGAGCGGCGGTCGTGGGCTTCTCGATCAGTTTGACTTTTAGGTTGACGTCGTCGTCGTCGTCGTCGTCGTCGCCGTCGTCGGTGTCCTCGCTGGCGTCATCGTCATCGTCGTCGTCCTCCTCATCATCGTCGTCGTCGTTAGCTGAATCTTCATAACCTGACTCATCGTCGATTATGTATTCATTGGTTTTCTTGACCATCGTGTCGTCTGCCACCACAACTTTGCCGTCTCCCATAGTCTCCCTTAAGTCGCCATCGGCGTCCTTGTCGATCCTCTCCCAGATCTCCTCGTCAGAGACCGCTTCAGGCAAAGGCTCGACTGGGTGCGAGATGGCGCTGCCGCAAACCTTGTGAGTGAGGAACTCCCAGCTGTAAGTATCTTCTTCGTCTTTACCGTCCTTCCCTAAGTTGGCGATGCTATCGGAAATTGCGTTGGGTGATACCTTGCGTTTGCTCAGCCAAGTCATCAGGTCCTCGAAGTCGCGGCTGCACGCGAGCGGGTTGTTGCTGATGTCCAGAGTGCGTAGCTTGTTGAAATTGTCTAGCTCAGCTTGTTTGATCTCTGTGATGCGATTGTGGGAGATGTTCAAGAAGGTCAAGTTGCTTAGCAATTCCGTGGTATGGTTTTTCTCAGACTTCCAAAGAGTGGTCAATTCAGCGTGGCTCATATCCAACCAGGTCATCAGCGGAGTGTGTATGAATACTTCCGCAGAGAATACTGTCAGAGGGTTACCTTGTAAGTTTAGCTTACCGAGTTCGTTATTTTTCTCGAATATTTTAGAATCTAGCGTCGTCAATCTATTGTTGGCCAGATTGATCTCAACCAACTTAGGGCAGAACGAGAATACTTTGCTACCAATAGTTGCGATTTTGTTGTCAGCTAGATTCATGACAGACAAAGCTGTAAATGTTTGTAGAGAGTTATCGTACAGCTCTTGGAGACCACAGCTGGAAGCATCGAACAAATAAATGTTGAACTGATCGGCCGAGCATTCAAAACCTTCAGATGGCAGATGAGCCACCCTAGGGTTGTTAGAGATCTTGAAAATGTCTAGTTCAATGTTTTCTTTGATGAGAATGTTTGAAATAAAGTCCAGATTATTGTAGGAAAGGTCCAAATAGTTGAGTTCGACAAGCTTGTGGAATGCCTGATTGTGAATCTTCTCGATACTGTTTCCACTCAGGTTGAGATTGGCGATGTAAGTCATACCGTTGAACATGGAAGGTCCTACGAACTTGATGTTTGTTTGTCCAGCGTTCAGAGTCAACAAGTCGGAGATCTGCAGCCCGTAGACTGTGTCAATAGGGTTTTTCAGGATGTGGAGCGTAGCTAGCTCGGTGTTCTCTGAGAAGATGTCATCCGGCAAAGACTTGATTTCGTTGTCACTGAGATCGAGTTCTTCCAAGTCCAAAAGTTTCTTGAATGTATTCGGGTCCATTTTGGTAAGACCGTTCCCGGCGACGTTCAAGTACATGAGGCCTGGCATATTTTTGAAAGTGTTTCCATCGATGTTTTTCATGTCACAATACGAGACGTCTAATTCTTGCACTGAAGATGCGTTCAAGAAGTAATCCTCAGAATCGGCTAGGTTTAAAGGGTTGTTTGAGAGCGTCAGAAGTAGTAGTTTCTTGTTGGTCGCGAATGTTTCCGGGTGCAGGTGTTTCAGCTTATTGTTGGAGAGGTTCACGGCATAGAGTTCATGAAGGCCATGGAACGCGTTAGGACCCACGTTGCCGATTGTGCTGTTCACAATCTTGATTGTAGCAACTTGATGAAGGCCGAGCTTCTTGAAGATGAAGTCGTCCAGCTCAATGGCGTAGCTTGGGTCAGCGTGTTCGATCACGAGGTCTGTTATGTCGTCGCCGAATTTCTGGGTACCGACTTCGAGACGGTTACACTTGGCTATCCTGTATCCTTGGGATACAGTACAGGTGCAGTCCCTTGGGCAGGGTCTATCCTCGTTGAACAAGACTTCTTGGTCGTCAGCAGAGTCATAGTCTTCATACTGGTAGAGGAAGTTATCGCTGTCCTTGGTGTCCTTCTTGGTAGTCTTGTTGGTGAAATCGGCGGCTGCCAACGCGCATGCTGCCAGGAGCAGTAACAACTCCCGGTACCTCACCCCCATGTCTTAGCGAACTCTGAAAAAGATAAAAACATAAATGTTAATATCGACTTTCAAAAGGTTAACTGCATGGAGGAGAAAGATCAAAACAGCATAAAATGTCACTTTATAAAAGTTAATACAACACCACCATGCTTGTTCGACGCATCATTCCTAAAAAGAGTTCAAGTTCTGGGTCGAGTGAAGAAACTTCATGTGAGATAGCAGCTGAAATATTTACAGTTACGATCACAATCAAATTGGTAGTTGGGTTGGGAAATATTCTAGAAACACGGGTTGGATCACGTTACAAATTTGTAACTAGCTGCATTGAGAAACAATAGTTTCCACTTCTTTTTGTAAAACAATAGGTAAACAGTCCAACACGTTTCAGAGTTTCAGAACAATGAGAGTTTAAAAATATTTTAGTGATCGGAATGATAATATACAACACGTGTAGGTGTACCTACATAAATGGAATACAAATATTAGATAGAATTATTGCTACATCTCCCACTTATACTGGCATGTTTACATGAATAAACCCATCATACATACTAAGTAGTAGGTATACATTTATTTTCTAGGTAGCTACCTACGTAGTACAGCTCGCACATAACATTTTATAGGCACATGCTGTGAAGCAGATGTTGCCTGGCATTGTTCTAGTGAAATCTTATCTGCTATTTGCCCATCTGTCGGTCTGTCGGCGTGACTCTACCGAGACATTTGATATGGCGCTAATAAAACTGCTTACGTGGAGATACGTGCTAGCATTATTATTTAAAAAGTGGAAATTAAAGAACTTTTAGTCATAAAGTTTAGTATGTAACTTAGCACATTGTATTCTGATGGAAGAACAGCAGCTTCCATCAGAAATTCGATCGATGTTTCAGTAAACCAGAGAGGGAGTTGTAGAGTCCGGGGCAAAACAACGCCCGTCTTGGAATACTTATTGACTTGAATAGCTGTTAATCTTTATCTTGTATTAGCCCTATTTAGCTTTTAAGTTTTTCCGTGAGTTGAATCGTGATGAAGATTTTTAACTGCACCGCCTTTTGTAGTGTGCGGAGCTGCGGAGTAAACATTTTACTTCAAGGCATTGGAAGCAATCTTGATTTAGCTTCCATCGATTTTGTTCAAGTTTTCCTTCAACTCAACCTTGAAACGCTAGCAGCAATGCCTGCAGGGTGCCGGCGCGGTAGCTATATATTACTATTTATGGTTATGAATATTTCCGATTGTTCACCTACCTTTAGAAAATACCGCCTGAACTGTGCAAAAATAAGAAATTTGGTTCATTGATATACTTACCTAAGCACATGTGGGTGAATATAATAATATTATACAAGCCTAAAGTAAGTTTCTCTCCTAGCATCACAGTTGCTCTAGTAAGTGTTTGTACTAGTCTGGGGTCAGAAATAAAATGTCTACACACCGTAGTAATTATAGTGATGTACCTAAGTTTACTAACATGCGTGTGGCAAAATAGGAAACTAAAAATAAATATATTATAGATAGTAAGTAGGTACCTACCAACCACTTAGTCCAATTTACAGTTTGTTTTCTTGAGTCTTTGAATAATATAGTTTCAGAATTAATTCTATATACTTTGACTAACTGTTTTGATTTGCGCGTAATTTGTTATGTCGTCTTATTTATTGACTTTGTACAGATTCCTACTAGTACTACATGACAGTTTGGCAGCGTATTAAAAATTACAATATTTTTTGGATTATTTAAAAAGGTAGGTTTACCCTTGTTACAAATTTTACAATATATATAGGCTTACATTATACCTACCTTTATTTCTTAAAGAATATTATATGAATTTACGCTAGCGGGTGGCACAATTAATTATTCTACTAACTAGGTACTCGCGTGATGTGATTTTGCTCATCTCATATGTTTAAATATATAAGTGTAGGTAATAGGCGAAAACAGAATAATCCTTCTCGCTCTGGATAGTGTTAATTTACATGCCGACCGGTCGACCTTAGAATAACGTGATTTTTCCTCCGTAGTATTTCGCAACGCGACGTTTATTATTTGCATGTTAATAGATAGTGTCAAATAGATACGATGTGATTTCTGGAAAAATAGAGTCCGGAATTGTGTTTTTGACTTGATATGGAAGTTCAGTAAAACCTATGATAAAACTGTGTGTGTATGTAATGGATCTCAGCAAAGCACCTAAAAATATGTTTTATAAGAAGCATGATCAATTTCATCGTCATCATCATCATCAGCCTGAAGACGTCCACTGCTGTCCTATATAGGCCTCCTCCTTACACCGGTACACCAAACGACAATTTGCCACTTGCATCCACCGCTTGCCAACCATTTCAAGCGAGGTTATTATTTTTTATTAAGTAGGTATTACTTATTCTTATTGTTATAATACCTACTTATTGTACTAAGTAGGTACGTAATACTTATTGTATTGTGTTACCTATGTTAAAAAATAATCTATCCATTTTTTAACTGGCGACATAAACTAATATTTACGTGCATTCCACGTCCTGTTAAATTCTTTAGTTCTTGCCTATTATTATTTTTATCCGACTTTTAAAAAAACGTTCTCAATCAGATTAAGTATATTATATTATGTTTCTTCTATTTTGAAAAGATAAGTATAGGTAGGTAGGTAGGTAGAGGTACCTACGACATTAACCCAATCAACAACAGATAGTCAACGCCCTCTATCTCCGATAACAGCACAATCTCTACTTACAAACGTTTAGAAGCTTCTAAAAAAAAACAAAAACCAACTCACATTAAATGCAATAAAATAATGTTTGTCGCTTATCACGAAAACTTCAAACTCAATTACACTGGATATAGAAAGTTAAAGCACTTTCACACGGACACTCGCGCACAGTCCGATTCAATACAACCCGTTCGAATGTTAGTAAGTAACTGACTGAATGAAGGGCACCGGCCGCCGCGCCGCCGGTCTCGTCTGATAATCACCAACACAAAGGTAATACCGTAGTACTCTGTACTCACCCAGTACACTATCTTGCGACACCAAAATATACAATGACGGTAGATGTGAACTTCGTGAACGCTAGCTGGAATTGCTACTAGTCACGCGTGTCTGGGGATTACCATTCAATGTGGAATATACTCAGAGCAAAACATCTTACGTCATGGCCATGGTCAGTTGCTTTTTTAGTCTCGCTGACAATGTTGCCAAACACTTTATTATAGGCGTTTTGCCAGTTCGCTATAGGGACTAATTTACCATATACTCGCAGAAGCCAAACTGATTCGATTTTAATGTGTAAATCATCACATTTTATATTATTACTAGCAGACACGGCCACTCGTTGCTGTGGCTATGGTTTTTATGTAAGCTTTATCTTTCAAGTTAGATCAAACTGCACACTGTGTGCAAATTTGGAAAAATCAGTTAAGTTCGCGGACAAACAACGTGACCCGTAATTTATAAATTATATAGGCTGGGATACTAAACAACACTCAGAGCGTCAAAATATAAAATAGCAACACCAAATATTCGACAGTATTAAAATTTATAGCTGGTTGGTAATAACAGCTGTGAAAAACGTGAATCCTTATGGTCGTTCTGAAGTTCTGAAGGTACCAGCACCACAGCCCAGGTGGCGGTTGGCAAGTTGGACAACCCTGTTACCACGAAAGAGCCTATATGCCCCTAGGAACCTTTTTCACGAAAGGAAAAGATCGAATTATAGCATCAATTAATATTTTCATGATAAGCAAATGTTTTTGCATTCGTAATGTTGATAAGAATTGTTACCTTAGATACGGGGGTCATTGACAATCGTTAAAAACGCGTGCGTAGACTAGGTTTTTTTTTCAGACATTTGACACTGTTATCTACTCCACTGTGGCAATATCACAGGTCCTATCGTAGGTGTTTGTAGTAAACACACACATAGACATCTGTTTGCACGACTACAACTATATAATTATTAAAACTCTATACATTCTATTCTTAGGTAAGTACTATAGCTCTATTGAATACTTACAGGCGAGCGCTAAAATCGTTTAAATAAGTTATTGAAAGAAAACCGGCATTTAGTGTCGTGTTGTGTTACAGATATTATGTCTGATATAAATTGGCAAATAATTAATACATTACTGTTTTATACCCTGATAAATATATCTAAACATTTGTTACGTTATAGCAGATTTTCAGTCTACCTGTAACCTGTAACTGACATTTGCAAATAAATATAATAATAGGTATAATTTGAATTAGCAGTACCTACCTAAAACAGTAAGAACAACAAAAATCGAAAATTATAATCATGAAAGAGTTAAATAACATAATAATATAACGTACCCCACTCATTGTACCTACAATGTAGCTTGTATTTTGTAGCACCTATATTATAGAAGCAAACTGTTGGATATAACTATATGTGAACACTTGTTTGTACAAATGTACAGCCACTATCTTTATCAGCTGCGCCGTGCCATCGGAGAGTCCTTGATAAGATAGCAACCGGGCGTTCTAAATAGAGTTTACGTTGATAGCCTTCGAAAGAATAAAAAGGTACGTTCGCCTACTAAAACCAATACAATGTTTGAAGCATTATTTTTGTGAAAAGTTACTAGGACTTACAGATAAGTGATTTTCTGAACCGTTTTGTAAACGATGGTCACAACATATCACTTACCAGATTTCTTTTGAATCTTAATTTCCGGATGATATTATGTTACATACAATAAACATATACATGAGTAATGGATAAAACCCATGCATAGCATTTGTTTACAAGTTGCGATAAAAAATCTGGTATGAAGCTACCTAGATTGATATTTCGCACAATAACACAACAATCAGCAAAGGGTAAACTGAAGTGGTGACGGGTAGTCCAGGGTCAAAGTTCATAGAACTGACAACCATTCGGGAAGATAGGTCCCTGGTCACCACTCGAGGGTGACCAGGGACCAGAGCGTGGAGCCTAGGGCTACCCCCGACGAGGTGGTATAGTCAGTTACCTTTCATGATTTAAGTCTTGGGGCCCCGTGAATAAAGACATAACATTATATTAAAAAATATTGTGGTAAGTAGTTTGGAAATTTTCAACCGTAAACAACTATTAATTTTAAGGGAAACCCGCAATATCGTATTATTATTTTTAGATATAGCAATGTAAACACTAAATGCTTTATGATCTTTGACTGCACGTCTGAGCGTTTCCATTGTGTTGTCTTATTTATGCACAATAATAAATTCAGAAACTTATATGTAATTATTTCTTGTTACCGTTAAAACTGCGATATTTACTTGGTTTGATATTTTACAGAAACAATAATAAGTTTTATACTAATATAAACAACAAAGCACATAATATACCTACCGAACTCACTATTAGTGGGATTATGTTTATGGTTGTGATGATTTTAAGAAATTATGCATCTACGAGTACTTATAATCATGATCTAAGACGATCTATATTATTTTCTTCCCTAAAAATAGTTGTTGAGAAAGCATTTTGTTTGAATTATGCCATCATTAGCTATGCAAATCAGGAGCTATAATTAATGACATAATATAATGTTCATTAATAACTGGAAGGGAACGACTAGCGTTGGTTGAAAATTAATATTTATGACCCTAATCAGCTTTCTTCATACTGATCCTTTTATTTTTATGAAGAGTTTTATTTAAATCTCTTTGTTAGTTAATGTGTTAGCATGGGGGTTTGGTTGGTCTATTTTGAGCCAGTTCCCATTGTTCAAGTGAGTTGAAGTTTTGCATTACTGTCAAGTTCCAGTAACTTGAAAACACCCAGTATAAAGTTAAACAAGAACGTTGGTATAGATTCTACTCTTTTTGGTATTCGTAAGAATTTGTCAGTCGATGTGTTAAAAGTGTATATACAGCTGGGAGATGTGTTCGTATCACAACACACCAGCACATAATTAAATTGCGTCAACAATAATTCCTTGTACATTAATCCACGCACAAATTAACTGGCAACAATGCCGAAAGCGAATTATATCGCGACGAACATTATGCGGATTGACTGTTTGATAAATTATGTATTTTGCATACAATCGACTTTGCTGAGCACAATAGAATTTCGGATCAGTGAACAAGCTTCATAGTTATCGATTCCTGAAGACGCGTCGTCATTCTCTGAAAAACGTTCCTGAAATTCGGTTTGAAAATTGAGGGTTCTGATTTTGTACCCGACTGAGGAAGGTGTTATTTCCGGCGTGTGTATGTATATTTTTTATCGCATCTCATAGCCTAAACTTCTTGATGGATTTTGATAAATGAGGTGGCGTTCAAAAAATGGCTAAATAATAACCATATAAACACGTCACCCATTGGCATAAATTGATGGGCAGGTACAAGAGGTAGCTAGTTGGAAATAAACGCACAAATGTCCTAAAACTAGGTAAAATATATTATTTACTAGCTGGTGCTCGATTATTTCGGGTAGCTTAGCGTGGCGCAGAAAAGAACTAACATCATGACATTAAAATTATCAGATATTTTTTATTGTAGTTATGGTTCACTATTTTGGCTATATAATGGCTCGGGCTTTTTTTAGGACTTTTTATAGGATGTAAGGTTAGGTGTAGGTATTCTCTACCTTCCTGTTAACCTTATGGGCATGCACTGACGGCATACTGAATGCTGGTATGCGCAAATTTACACAAGGTTGGTACTTATGAACATTGAACACGGGTTAATAAAAACATCTCTTAATAATTGGGTTTCACGTTAAAGGAACAATGAATGATAATAATGACGACATCAGTTTTTACATTGTACCTACAGTTCCTACAGTGACCGAAATTATTTGGTAATTCTCCTGTATTTTTGTCCTCGATGTGTTAATGTACTAAGTGGGTACTACATTAGCTTGTTCTGTAAATTTATTTGAATAATAAGGTAACTGCGGTAAACAAGGGCCACCTTAATTAAAATTTATGTAATTTCAATAATTGAGAAATAGGAATATAAAACAGGGCATTTATAGAAGATTAACTTTATTCACAGTCCGAAAAAGTACAATTTTTGGGGTTTCATTCATAGTCTTAAACATTTTCAGTATTTAAGAAAAACCTCTCTGTGGCCCTTATTAAACATAGGTACGATAATAATGACCACATGAAAATAATTCTTTTTTTAGATAAATCACTCTTAACGCTCAGTTTTCTATTTTTATCTCATTTTATTTATCGTTTTGTACTAAACCACGTTTGTATAAATGTTAATTCAAGAGAAAAACAATAATGGGCCTAATTAAACTAAGGCAACATAATTTTGTCTTAAAACGTATTCAGTGACTTAATACCTACCATATTACTATATTTCTAAACAAATTATTAATATCAGAAAATAAATCTTTAACTGCAAAAAAATCTAAGCAATTTTTTTTTATGTAAAAGTGGTGTCGCCCTTATTACACTAATGAGATCGCATAGTATGACAATTAGCTTTTAATAAACACTATTTTAGTAGTACATCTTAGAGCAACAAGCCTTTTTATTCTTGACGCCAAATAATTTTCTTGCTCGACGGTTACAATTGTTCGACGCCCTTTGTTTATCAACTTTTCAAGTTTTCAAATGGTTTGACAAAGTCCTTCTGGAAATACCGCGCCGCTTCCGACTGTTGGGACATAGATCCACTTTGAACAGCTGACTGGGATCGATTTAGACGAAATTATTATTTTTTGGTGCTAATACTAGTAAATCTAAGAGCCTAATAAAGGCCGGCTCTATTTACACGTCTTATGAGTGGCCCTTATTAGGCCATGAGACATTTTTTAAAAGATTGAATGTAAAATTGTTAAAAAGCATGATAGTGATTAAACTCACCTAGATAAGGCAGCACAAATTACTAATAAGAACGGTACAACACCAAATTTTATAAACAGAAAGTTATATTATTTCTCACAATTTTTTGATTTCGTGGAAGTTTTATAGTGGAGTGATGCAGATTACCCGCCTGGACGGATTACTTGCGACTGACAAGATGGCAGATCGCACAGCGACACAACCGAGTATGTTAGCTTCCTTATTGGCCCTTTATATTTATGTGTGCGTGAGAGGAACCTTATAAAACCGTAAAAAGTGTGTTTTTATAGTAGTGGCCCTTGTTAGACGCCGGCCCTTGTAACCCGCAGGTACCTTAGATAGGTACTATAGTTAGTACCTACGGATTCTTAGTTAGTGAAATTTTCATACGAAATAGTTTGTATGTAAAAACGAAGTGTTGCATGAAATAACTGTTTTCTTAAAATATTTAACTTGCTTTCTTATTTGGATAATTTGTTTTTCGTGAATAAATTTATGTGCCGCAAAGCTAACTGAAGGATAAGATGCAGTACCTACTATTCATACGTGGAAAACAGCTATCGCAGCTAGTTAATTTACGTAATTATTTTATATGAGATCATAATTGTTAGTAAAACATGGTTAGTAATTAAATATGACTTTTCCTCGTATTGCGCAATATTGTGACAGTAAATTTAAATATTATGTAGGAAATGCGGGTACAATGCGCGTGACAAACCTTTGCCTACCTTAAATTAGTGCAAGTGGCGTGGCGTCGCATATTTTAGAGCGGAAACCTGCCAATCGCAGCCTCATCTCTCCTACTTAACCCGTAAAATAAAGTTTGGAGCCTCATTACTTATAGGGTAGCAAAGATTTGTTGCACCTATTGCACGTATGACATCGTATCTACTGTATTATATGAGATATACACACCTATAACCACGTTCAGCCAGCCAGTGACTTCTTTGTTGTAAACCTGTAACAAAAAGATATAAATATAAGTAGGTTGTATGTAGTTAGTAAGTGTACAGAGAATAGGTTCAACGGCCCGTTATACCCGTCCCTAGATCCTCCTAAGTGTACAACCTACGTCAGATGTCCTAGATCAGGATTATCGACAAGAGAACATACCTTTCTTTTCTATAGGTCTAATCCAAGCCAAGACATCAAATTATAGGTGCCTACCTAGAGATGTACTCGTATTACAGACGGTTAAGATATCTTATTGAAAAGTCACGGAACATTTCCTGACTTATACGCAATTTTTTTACAGAGAATATTTTGCCGTCTTGTTTGAAATAAAGATCAGCGATTTATACGAGATCTATGACTGTACCCGCCACCAAGGAATATAATACACTCCCATCTCAGTTTTAGTTTGTGTCTAAGCTCCAATTCAATATTTATAAAGTCAGGTTTGTAATTTACATCTTTGCATGATCATATTAAACATTTTAAATAAAATTGTATGATAGAGAACGGATTCGGCGCTAAGGCGTCTAAAATATACCCTAAATATATATTGTTCTACATCTATCATAATGGCAATATGAGTAGATACAACATACGATCGTTGATCATATAATTATGTAGATAAGGCTGGATGCTAATAATCTCCAAAGGGCATAGCCCTGGCGTCGACGGCGACAGTTTACGTGTACCTATAAATCTAGTATGTACAGCCATTATTCAGTGGTGCAATTACAACCAACGATAGTAACGTAAACGATATACAATACATGCCTCATCATCGTTATGTCCACAAAGGATAGATTAGATCATTCAAACAAAAGTAAAAGCATCAAAACAGATGGCCGGGTCACTGGCCGGCGGTCCAGTGATGGACGCTCCAGAGTTCACGATCCAATTCCTATATCGATTCTGCACACAAATAATTTGTCGGTAATCGATTGCACATCGCTGACCAGTCGATACGACTAGAGATGAGTAGAGATGTAATGTTGTTCCTGATAGTGCTCCCTATATTTATTAATCGACCATAAACCGATTTAGTATGCTGAGAAGTGTTTAACAGAGTTCAAAATAGTGTGAGCAGCTCTAATAATTGATTTACCTCTGTGCTTCGTAGTATTGTTTGTAGAGATGCTATGAATAATCATTATCTACCTGTGTGTCGTTTTTAGATAGGTATTAAGCTGGTATTGTTATTGATACAATGCTTAGGTGTGCCTGGCAAATCTCGCTCCGACCGATAAGCCCACCCACCCGAATGTATGTGGTGTTTCTCTCTTATATCCATCTATTTTGGATTCCCGACGACGTTATTCTTTATCGTTCGAAGCGATTGGATGGATGGTAAAATCACTTACCTATATATTATTACTAGCTGTGCCCGCGACTTCGTCCGCGTTCGTACCTTTTAAACCTTCCCTGGACTTCCACAAATCATTCAAGACCAAAATCAGCCAAATCGGTCCAGCCGTTCTCGAGTTTCAGCGAGACACACGAACAGCATTTGATTTTTATATATAAGAAAGAAGATAAGATACCATAAGTATACAAGATATATAAGATAACATAAGTATATAGGTAGGTACTATGCTTTAACTGTGACTACTTAGGTAATAAACATAAATAGCAGACTTATCTTCAAAACAGCACTCATCCAAACTATGCAGTTCACTAATGTAGCCCAGGCGTGGTTAGACAAGCTATGTGAGTACCTAGACTGGTTCCAGTCCAGTCAAGCTTTGCTTTCGTGTTGTAAGCTAGAGGAAGTATAAAGCTAAATATTGCCTGTGTAATAGCCAAGTTGAATTTATGATCGCAAATGAGGCGATCCAAGGCACTTTGTCGGAGCCGCGGCTAATCCGTGATGAAGATGATTTCAGTAAAAATACCAAGTAATCAGAAAGAAGACATTGCTGAGCACAAGATGGTTCGAGTCTCTTAGACAAAGCTTTTACCATGACGAATTTTAGAAAGTATAAATCTGACGACAGTGCAAAACGTGTGTAACAAGAAATAACTTTTTTTGACAGTAACTAAGTGATACTTGAATACCATTATTTTCAAAGGATTTCGTTTCTTGGTTCGAAAATTCAAAAACTCGAATAAAGTAGATATATCCAATAGGTTATACCAGGGAAATAGAGATTACTAATTTATGAAGCAACGAATACAGGCCGCTATACTGAATGCCCCACGATGCGGCTCTAGATTCACCCAGCCTAATAAATCCCTGTCTTCTTTACACTGTGGTTTTACTATGAAGGAACTAAATAGGTACTAAAGAAAGGTAAATTAAACCAGTAGAATGCTTACCACCACTTACCTGTATTATCAGTAAATACTTTAAAGTAGGTACCTACCTTAGTAGGGCTCATAATTTTGTTATACTCTTGACTTATTTATAATTAATACCTACATGCATAGTAATATACGCAGCTACACCGACGAACGTATTTTTCCGGTAGACTGTTCATAGTATAGTTACTTTTTTGTTATCATCACATACTTAGTATCTATAATATACGTATACTTAGTTCAAGTATGACGTAACATCTGTGATATATATAATTGCAGAAGGTTAATTAAAGGCATAGGTTTAGTTAAGTAATTCTATTTTTATGTTTAATTGAAGTACTTAAGTACCTAATTACAAAATATTTTCATTTAATAAATAAGTTCATTAACATTAATTGAAAAAAAATATAAATTACATCCGCCGCCGCCGGGTGTTGGATAAGTTTTGCGATCGGAAATTGTTAGAAGGAAGTAGGTAGGTAGAACAGGTATTTGCGGTGGACATTTCCTTGGGTGATGAATTGTCGCGTCGCAGTCACCACATATTTTAATGTTTCTTTAAATTTTAACCCTATAAGCCTATAACTTCCTCATAAGGCACATTATTAAGTGTTTTTGAAGCTGTAAACCAGATCGTGGTAAGATTACAAATTATAAATTAAATTCTGTTCCATTCTACAGCTTTATTAAGTATATAATACGTGTATATTATAATACATGTGTATATAATACTATGTTGAGTTCCAGATTTGTTGTATAGGTTATAAACGCAAACTCATTCATATCCTTTCTGTTTTGTAGTAGATTGGTAATTAGGTTAGATAGGTACCTATCTAGGTACTGAGTTTTAAAAGTTTTACACCATGTAAAAGTACAGATATATAATAATAGAAGAGGTGTGTCACCGACGAGTATACATATTTCTATGGGCATTCATAATTTTTTTTAAGTGGAAAATATTGTATAGGGTCCATAATATTGAGGGTTTTCTATCCAACCATTCGATTTAGATCCAAATAAGTTAGTTCCTTATACATCTCATCCAATGACTCACAACTATTACGTGCAGCTGATTAATTATCTAATAGTAGACCAACTTTAAACCAACACAAAAACATATTTGGACTTCATCTTAAAAGCGAATAGAATGCCCATCCATCGGTACATTTATACGAATATATTCTGTGAACCAAGTAAGAAATAGTTGGTAACAATAGACGATAAAGTAAACGTTCATGATTTTAATTGAACAATCAATTAAGAGGTTATAGCGAATTGGGCAATAGATACAGAGATAAACCTAAGCAATAGAATTGTATTCACTTTGTTAACGTTTCGAAGAAAAATACCTACATATTGTGTGCCTCTATTGAAGATTTATTGAAATAATTTGAATTATATTTCGTCGTCCCACTAATGCCTGCTTTCTGAACTTCTAGTTATCTTGTACCAACAGATAAGCATATCCTTGTCTCTATCTGGCACTAAACAAATGACAAAGATAGCAATACACTTATCGGTTAGTCAAAATTAATTAGGAGTTCAGTAACTGGGCATCAGTAACATCGTATAAAAGGAATACAAAATATTTAAAACCGGCGACCAAAAAGATGGCAATGTGGCTATACACGACTCAGAACTAGGATCGCCTTGGACAAGGTGGGTCGTAAAATATTTCCATGGTTTGAATAGCAATGGTTCAACCGATTCGAACAACAGTTGTTCTTTAATGGTCCGTCGGGCCATAGAAAAGAAACAATAAAATATTTCGTAGCGTGCCTAACTGTTTATTTAATTGTATTTGGCTTTTCTTTCAAGCAATTACACAGAATTACGTACCACTACATTATGAATATATAGGAATATAATATATATTAAACGAAGTAACTACTAGTAGAACTACTTCATTGCTTTGTTTATTATATTCTCATCTAGGGCTTTCCTTATATAGCAACTTGGCCTGAGTCTACCCATAAGGATATGCAATAATCGACTACAGAGTTAGGTGCATGTAACTTTAGATTTCGAATCTGTGTCTAGAATTTATCTATTTAGTACCTTTTATTAGTGCTTTATTGAAAAAGTGGCAACACCGAAATGATACATTATTGTTCATTTTCCGGTAAAATATTTGTGTGAATCACGGTCTCCGAGTATAGGTGTTTTTTGTTTTGTTTTATTTTTTAAAGCGGTACCCCCCCACATCTACTTGTATCATGCGTACTGTTTACAGATATATGTATAATTTCACATAGACATAACAGTCAGACCAGAAAACAATATCTATGGATCACACAAATATTTGTTCCGGGTAGGAATCGAACCCGCGACACCAAACGTGTCGTGTGTGGGATCACAGGGCTTGTACTTCCTAATTCCCTAGATACAAGTTATCCTAGTAAGGGGTGAAATGACAACAAAAATAGCCTCGCAGTATCTGAGATTAGTATTATAAATTCGACCTAATCCGTATCTCAATGGAGTGCAGCTACACTATCCGAGAGAGTTAGGAGAGTGAGTGTAAACACAGTACAAAATTCGTTATTCTTAGTTTATTTCCTTAACTATCGATCTTGGAATAGGCATTGTACCTAGAAGTCGTTATGAATTCCTTTGAACCTTGACATATTTCCATGGAAATACATTATTACGGCGCGCGACGCTTGTGCAGTGTTTACGAGGAACTACATTCAAATAGTACATTATCTAGACAAATACCTTTCTGATTGAGGAAGTCTTGGTGCCAATGACAAAGCGGTACAACCTTCGGTAAGAAAAACTGAAGGCCTACGATTGAATGAAAAAGCAAAGGAAGTCTATTTTGTGTCAAGCATCAATACCTACATTGTTGAGATTTGGAATTGCTCAACAATATAAGTATTTATTTTCTTTCAGTTGTTAAGTTCTTAAATCACACTGGCTACAACCCGACAGTACCCGCCTACAGAGCTCCTGTATTCCCAAATAAAACTTATATTTTTTTTAATTCGATTGAAAGTTAATTATACTAGGTATATGTAAAAGTTTAATATTAGACCTTTGCCCAACCGTGAGAGATGTAATAGGTTTAAGTAACGCTTACATTTTCCACGTTTCAGATTTCCACAAAATTTTAACTAAATTACAGGTAGTTCCAGTTCCACTAACAATATATTTAATTGACATCATACAGCAGATGTTTTCTATTTGCCTTAATATTATAACTTAATAGTGACGTCTATCTGTACACCTGTTGTACCTCTTGATTCTTGATATCCTATCTGAATCATTGTTTGCTAGCTTGAAGCAGTTTTTCGGCAATATCAGGTTACCCGCAGCGACCACCTGGCTGGGTCACAGAATAATAACTAGGCTGGGAAAAGTATACCTACTTGTAAAGTGTAAAGTGTGTTCTCAAAATAGAGGACAAAAATCACTGTTGTCGAAAATAGATGTGATAAGTTTTTGAAATAAGTATAATTATAAATAAGTATCTACTAAGTACTTCATAATTAATAATTCAGCCTGTAACTGTCCCACTGGTGGGCAAAGGCCTCCCCTCACTATCGTGAGGAGGGTTAGGCCATAATCCTAAGTTAGTCATACTAAGTACTTATTAAAAAAAATCTTTTGAAAAGGAACATAGTACGGTTATAATGAACAAAATATCAATGACCTATTTTAAACTTTACATAATATTATTTGACATTAGTAATGTAGAGTTTTGATGGTTTTAAGTTTGTACACTGATACAGTTTTGAACTTCCGATATCATTTCCGGGACTCCCTGTATAATTATCCATATGCAAATGCTGTGCTGTCGGTGTGTTTGTTGTATTGGTTTACATTCAGAGGGGCAGACAGCGGACCTTGTTTTCACGGTTCTCGCACTCAATATGCAACGCCAAACTAGTTTTGAGGTGGTGAAGTTTTATGAGTCAAACATCTGTCGCGTGGAGAGTTCTACTCAAAAGTTGTTCTTCATTTGTTATTGAAAATGCAAATTGTGTAGGGACCAATAAAACCTAGATTCATGAACTTATTTGTTCTCATTGCAATATTCTCTTTAGTGAGACATTGATTTCGGAAAGTTCCGTGAACCAAAACTGTGGAAGCAAAACTCACATTTACTTTTCATTGAAGAGCATTTCTGCGGCCTGTTGAATGGATATTGTCGATGTTGCTATTAGTACTCGTATATCGAGAAATTCTTGTGGGTTTGTAAATATCTATGAGAAAAAGTGAGTGAAAGAACTAAGCCTTAGTGGTACGCCAGTAATCACGGTATATACTAGCCAAAACCTACTAAGTATAGCAACTTCGAGAGATAAAACATGACGTAATCTATTTTCACTCTTCCTCTGATAATCGGTAATACTAAGAAAAATTTTTGCTCGACTTGGTCAATAACGGAAGGGATACCTACGCTTACTGCCAAATAATCATCATCGCTCGCTATATGCTCTTCGGTGACCCCAATAATCTTAACGACAGTGTCTGCATTATTTTCATGACATTTAGACCATTTATTTGGTCTTAGCTTAGCTGTAATAATGTGTGTTTTATGTGTATTCACTGTTAGTTCCTCTTTGTTAGGCAGATATGTCAAAAGGTCCTTACAAAGACCTAACTGTTTTTATGACGCCATTGTCCGACAGTGTTTGAGAAACAATAGGTTCTTGTCTTGGATTCTCTGACAGATGAAAGAATGGTACATTTTACGATCGACGGATAACGACTTTTCATTAAAGAATTAGTCGGTAAATGAGTAGAATAAACATTTCTTTGTCATACTACCACTTCAATTGGTACGGGATTTAAAACCTAAATCTGTACAATCTAAAAATATAATAATTGCGGATTCTGGTTCTATACACCTAGCTTGAAGCCATCAATTCATATTTAGTGTAGAACTGTAAATTATTAAAAGTAGGTAAGTACTACCCACACACTAAACATAACAACAAAATTATGTCGAGCGTAATAATTACTTCTCGTCCTACTAATAAAAATGCAGTCCTTGTGTTCAATACCGGTGCATCTGCAAGATGTTTGTCGAATAAGAAAACGGCATCTGCCAGGTGGCAACCTTAACATCTGCACGTACCAGACAAACCAGTTGTTTGGATAAGCCGCCACTTGGCGGTGACGCCGTAGAGCTCAGGGACGGTGCAAGGTTCAGCTGATGTAGGTAAGGAAACCTTTGGGCCTTTTCATATGAGATAAGTTCAAGATGGTTGAGTTTTTGTTAGAGATTTCATTCATCACGTTTTGCTTTGAGTGAGGCAGATATAATGATATAAAGATAAGCAATTCGTTGTTTACTTCACTTCTTAACACTGAGGAAAATTAAAATAACAGAAAAACTGTATGTACATGCCTCAATGAATCTGTATTTTAAGTTATGAGTAGGTAGGTTAATCCAAATTTTAAAGAGCTGATGAGAACTCCATGATTTATGGGGCTTAGGGTTGTTGCCCTGTTGGCCCACACCTCGCTTCGGCTCTTTGAACGGGACGTGTCATTTTATAAAAGACCATAATTATCACCACTGTTGCTCTCAACGACTTCGCAAACCATCTTAAGTAAATTTTGATTGTAAAGTAGCTTTCAATTTGTTTTGCGACAAGAAATCTTTAAGAAATTGTTTATGTAAGATGGTCAGGTTTTTCTGTTTTTAATACAACTTGTGTAAAGAAGTGAAAATGTTATCATATTTCTGATATCACTCACTTGTAAGTTGTAAGGCTTTTGTAACTTGAGAATTTACAATTAGCAATCTTATGGCGCATGGTCTTTCAAGAAAATTGGGAACAAAGAATTACTTATCAACAGAAGAGTGAAGATTAGAGAAGAATTTACCCTTGCAAACATGAACAAATTGCAAGTGATCACAATTGATAGTGTGAAGTAGAACAATCTCAGAATACAAAAGCAACTATATGTAAAGGTTGACAAATAGGTAGGCGGGATAAACAGTTCAGCTTACAATACTCAACTGGCAATGTAATTTCGCAGGTTAACGTCACTGCCCGTATAATTTTAACCAGTGCTTCCTCTCAGAACAGTTGCACACAGTGAAAACCCATCGAGGTTTGGCATACGATGCATTCTATGATGCAATAAAACATTAAAATCAGAATAAATTTCAATAACTAAAAGAAACATATTACAAATTATGGTAAGATTTTCCAAATTGCCTGGAACTCTGGCAGCAGTATGGACAAAATGCTAGCAATAAATATTTTGCAAGAGCCAAGAACACTGTTAGGACTAGATACTAATTTTACAGGGAAAAGGTCCTATGACTATACGACTATAGACTATGCAATATGATCAAGTCGCGCTACATTGCTTGCCGTGCTCGGTGGGCACAGAAGGTAAATATTTAGAATGGCGTACGGATTTGCGTGTGGGCTGGACCCAACACAAGCGCCACAATATAGACTCTTTGTTAGGAAATGTGGGTTATTCAACCACCCAAATGAGAAAGCGTTGCGGAAAGTTCTCGCAGAACTTTTAGAGTTTACTGTAATTTCTTTTGTGGTGTGATTCCTTTAGAGGCCGAATTTATTTTGCGTACTTAAAAAGTTTCGTGTAACGGATGCTAGGTACATCGTCGTCAGCCTACCTTTCTGTCTCGGTTGACATACATTCATATGTTTGTAGGTGTAATTAAGCATGATTTGATTGACAATAATTATGGGATCATTCATCAGTAATCGCATGCGTAACTTTTTCCATAGATATTAAATGTTTAATTTACCGTGTGTAAGCAACTGGTTTAAATTCCTCAAGCTTAATTAAATTACGTGTTAAATTTCGCAGCTTCTCATGAATTATTGCGTTATATACCTAACGTGCAGCAGGCTTAGCTGCCCATGTGTGCTATTCAATTAAAAAAATTATTACACACTTGTCTTTAAAAAAAACTATTCATTAATTTATCATTTATGTACTACCTACAGTATAATGTAGAAATTACTTATCTTCATTATACCTTACCTAAAATACATGCCTTCTTTAATCGTATCAGAACTATCAATGTTTAATCAAAGTTTCAAATATATGAATTACCCTTACTTATTGTTTTTTTAACTGAGGTAAGTAGTAGGACCTACCTTGCAATCCGGCTAGTTGGAGGTCGTAGCCGGAGGACGGCTTGAGGCCGGGACTAAATTACAGAGTATACTTAAAAAACTTCAACAATTGCACCAACAAACATACAAACTCGCGTACGTTTGTGACAAAGCTCAAAACAAGTAAAACTTGGACAAGCGTTAAACTGACTAAAGCGTGTCAATCACAAAATCAATAGAAAATATCAACCTAACGCTCTCATAAGCACGATTGTTAGGGTCACCGGCATTTCCTGAATACGTTGTTATATTTACCGCGCCGGCACTGGTTTCATTGTGTCCGTAAATGCCATGGCACCATAAATCGTGAGCCATGGAGAGACATTGTACGACATAGTAGGTGTACTAAAATATACATACTTACATAATAATATAATGTATACTTACTCTAAGGCTGATTTCACACTATAATATATCGAGCGACCTCAGTCGGGAGGCATAATATTATGTCAAAACGGTTTGGCTAAAATGGCCTAACTTCGATTCGTATTTGTTTTGAATTTCGCTTTAACGATAAAATATACTTACCTAATGTAATTTATTTTGATCAGTTATGGACAGTGCGATCGGACCGGTAAAATATTCAATACATTTAGAGTGGTAACGGATCGCGATATCAGACGCGATATATCTTTGCGCGGTCCCGTTGATATAGTACTAATATTTACTTGAACAGAAAGTTAATCAAACGGATAAGTAAATATACAATAAATATGTATTCAACTTGATTTCAGTCCCTGTGGCGAAGCATCGTAATGCCCATTTAAATTTTCAATCACTAGCTCAAATGGAATTGTAAGTATAGGTACTGTCAGTCAATATTAGACGTGAGATTTGAGTGCTGCTGATTTAGGAGACTTTGTTGTTGGAACCTCCGCTTTCAATTCGTTTACCTCAAAGCAACGCAGTTTTCTTTACAATGTGATACAAGGCTAATATACATACTACGAGTTCAGCCTGTATAAAGGTATAGGGAGCGGGACATTGACCTATATCAATAGGTTAACATTGGGGACAGTTGCCGTGATTTTATGGGGCCCGAAACATCTGGCTTCGTGATGCTTGTTTTTTTTTGGGACTGGAAATTTATATACAAGTCACATACGAGTGGTCATTAGTGTGAAGCATTTTAAGTAGTTATCTGTTAGACAATTTGGAAATTCAGTTCCACGTAAAAACTGGACCAATTTGAATACTGCTATCGCTGTTTGTTAGTTAATTATCAATTTAAACTGAGCATACTTACATGGGATAATTATGTAAAAGTATTGAAAAAGAACACCAGGTTAAATTAATTAAAATAAAACATAGAACTAACTTCATCTAAAACATAATAAGTAAGTAGGTATATTAGTTTCTTAGCTTATAAACTTATTTAAGTTTTAGGTTTAGTTAGTTTTATTTTTGTATATTAATTAATTGCTATTGATGTGAAGCTTGGTTGCTTGCTTACATTCAGTAAGAACTACATCTAATTATCCAATGGGTATAAACCAAACTATGGATAATGCGTGTCGGACTATTGCATAAGGTATCTAACTCAAACATCGTCTTGAAGTTGTGTTTAACAACCACAAAATCCATAATTATTTAACCAGTAGTAATAAGGTCAATAATAATTTAATTATTATATCAACAGTCAGCAAACTGTAATAATTGCGACAAAATACCCCTTATTACAGTCGTATTCTGTACAGTTAGTAGTTGGTACAAATTAGGGCCACAGACCGTAAACAACGTGTACTCGTATGTACCAAATGATGTCATGTTTAGCCTTCATTACGGACCCATCTGGTTTGGAAAAAGCATGTTTATTTTTTTACTTACATCAGTGGCATTTTATTACATAAAGACTAGTGTATAAGGTAACTAGTAAAGCTTATGTTCGAGGTTTAGCCCCTAGTGTAACAACTGTGAAACTTTCGACGTTTGTTTCTTTGTTATCCAATTACGTTAAAGCGGTTGAAGGGGTTTTAATCAAATATGTTATAAGGCCCTCGAGGACTTTACATAGAAGGTACACAAATGATAATTTCATCTGCTGGTGAAACACGGGGTGCAGTTAGTGAAAATACGAAACACATCACTTGCTAATTACCCCTTGCCTCATTTAGCTGTGGTATTATGATGCATCTAGTACATTATTGTAGTAGTTTAATTCGTCTTCAAGAATACAACCACATAAATAAATCTTCTGTTTTATCGTAGTCAATTAAAAACAGATAAGTAGCGTAGCGACGGATACCTACCGAAAAATATATCTCAATTGTATACCACGACCGTTTCAAATTAACACAAAAGTGCGCGGTATTTAATTATAAAAGAATATGATAATCGCAGTTAACCGTGAAAAAAATTCACTGGATAATTATGAAAATTAAATAAATTGTAGAGTCGCGTCACCCGTCTTCTAAATAAAATGGCATATAATTATGTATGCGACACGGCTATATTCCTGCTAGGTACTTCCTACAACTCGCCTTGAACCACAGTAGATAATAGTTATGAGCATGAATTATATCTTACGTCATTTCCTAAGCTTGTTTGGTTCATGAATTTTATAATAAACATCCATAACCCATTTTTTGTTGATCTATAGCTTGATAGCTGGCACACTATACTTATTTAGGTTAGGCTATATAATATTTAGGTTACATAGACAAACTTTTTTAAGGAAATTTGAGTAAGTTGTACAACTTAATTTCTTATAGGTCCCTATCAGAAAGTATCTAAGGCCTAGTTAAATATTCCAAAAGAATGTCGTTCAAAATATTATCATCAACTTAACTGTTTTTTTGTTACCTAATCATAATCATTTGTAGCCCGTAAGCATACTTGATACTTTCATCGTGATATTTTTCTAGTTTGTCCTATTTAGACCCTTAAGAAATCGATATCTTGCATAAATACGTTTCGTTCCGATAAATTGAAATCCATAAACGAATATGGGCCTATGAGTGTCATTGGAGAAATTTATTACGATGTGGAACAAGCCGGACCTCCATGAAAGGTTTCTTGATACTTGGACGTCTGTTAGGACGTTTAGAAAACGCTTTATAGATGTATCAGATAGGCATCCATCCATACTTATATTGTAAATGCGCAAATAACTTTGTTTATGTATTTGTGTGTTTGTTTGTTACCTTTTCATGGCTAAACGGCTGAACCGATCTTAATGAAATTTGGTGAGTTTACTTAAAGATTAATTGCACCTTCCCCCCACAAAAATCGCCATACGAAAACATCATAATATCGGATTTACATTTTTATTTCAAAGGGGTAAGGTTCAAAACATGTTGTCTATTTTCCCCCCGTGATACGCAAGTACACTGCTTTCTATATTTTCGGGGTCAGCCATTACTTCCGGAGTGAATCACTATGATGCTATGAATCAGTTATTTAAAGCCGTAATATCAACTAAACAAACATCTGTTTTAAAATGGATCCCAGTGCAACTAGGATAGGATTTATGTAAATGATTATCAATTTACGAGGTTACAAGTTATTTTACTTTTAACCGTAATTTCCTCTATTATCATTCAATAGAAGGAAAGATTTTGGTACCTACTGTGTGGTTACTTGATTATTATTGAGCGAAGTTTTTCACTTCGTCAGCATTTGTGTTCCCAATTTCGCATCATTACAGGTCTTACTTCAAAAGTTTACTAGCTTAATTTTTTGTGTACCTATAATCATGTAGAGAAATACTAAAAAAACATCGCATGTTCTGTTGCAAAAATTGCACAGATTCTTATGCCATGAAATCTGTTTGAGATGCCGATGTCTGCTGGTACCACAATACCTTATTGTGTGCTGTCTTAGCCATAGCCTAATTCAAGGCCTAAATCATTGAGCCTGTTAGAACATGGTGCATAGTATTGGATGATCTCCTTATGTTCACAGCTGATGACGTCATAGTATTGTAAACAAGTTCACAGGATTATTGGGTGCAGATTAAACTGGAGCGGATGCGATGGGTAATGAACTAGAAATCTGCGCTTCTTAGTAAACTGTTGTGGGATTTTTTGTTTAAGATTTTTTATTGGCATTTGACCACTACCTATATTGCTTGTCTTCTGACTAGTGACTATTTGGTCGAAGTACGGTATCTACCAACATAATAATAAATGCATAGCACTTGGCGCCAAAGTGTCATGATGTCACTAATTCGGTCTCGCAGCGCTACCTACCAGTAAATCCTTCTTGACTCATGATTTGAATTTAAAAGTTTAATACAATGGCTGGCAGATTTATTACGGTCCGTTTAAAGTTGGCCACCCATCGCCCATTTTATCGCTGGGCTTGGTTTGCAATATGTTTTATTCATTAGACCTAGCTACCTATCTAGGCAACTAGGTAGTTACTTAGCAAAGTATTAATTCAGACGAATTTGGTAACGTGCATTAACTTAGTAAAATAAAGTACAGCTCTGCTGTTGATCGATTGGTGCGACTGAAATGTTCATACAGAGCGTGGAGCTTTTGTCTCTGAAACTGGAATATGATTAGTGAAATTGGGGGATATTTAATTATTTATTATTTTATTATAATTTGTACAATGATAATGCTAAGTTTTTACACGTTACATAAACAAAATTCATAGTCGTTGATGAAGAATGATTTTTTTTACTAAGAATACCAATAAAAACAGCCTTTGTTTACTAAACCTAATAGCCAAATCAATTCCGGTCAAGGTTCAAGCAGTGATTCTGAGAGATTGGTTTTAATTAGGGGATAATGTACCTACTCATTCATTACTGTAGCTTCCAAATTGCTTTGATATGGTGAAAAACTTGTAGAGTCTAATAATTATGCTCGTATTATACCTCTGAACAAGTAGCTCGATACAGCAGACGATATTTAATTGATTGAATGGGTTTGCAGTTTGCTTTGCTCTATCATTGTTCAGTGGCGAAGATACATATTAAGCTACTCACTCATGGAATAATATTTTTCAATAAACATCGATGTTCACTTCTCACAGACTCTTGAAATGCGCATTTCTAAATAAATTGGGGATGTCATAGTTACCTATGAAACAATTACAGGACAACATTATTTGTAGAATAACGTATTCGTGTTACGGTTGATGTTTCAATTTCAAATTAATACGTTCTCACCTTCAAGTCCTTGAGAGATTGAGGAACGATGAGCGAGTGAGGCAGCTAGGGGCCGGCACGTCATCGATTAAAATAAATCAACGGTACACGCCGACATTGAGTCCTGGCAACTACTGTCTAATCTGGTATGGGTAGTACTACACTACTACTGGTTATTCTCATAGAGGAAATAAATACTAAATTATTATATGGAAGTTAGAGTTGCAACCGCTGAACTTAATGGCGTATAGTATACACTGTGACAGTTGGAGAAGACAACATTAACCCTATGGTAGGGGTAGAGTGTGGAAGACTGTAAGCGGTATGAGTTTAAAAAAATGTGGTGTCTCGATTAGCCTTTTTTATTTGTATCTCCATAAAAATAATTTAACACTTATTACTAAACAGCAAGCTATAAATTGCTTTGACCCTGAAACAGTTCAAGACCGGGCCTCACGACGATAACTCTGTGGCCGAAAAAAGATTGCGGATAAATAAAAAGTTTAAGAACCATGAAAAAAAATTACTATATTGATGTTAAACCTAAATACTTGTGGCTCAAATAGCACTCACGCTCTATCTATCTTTACTGTAGGTAAAATATGAGAATATAAAAAATAAATCTAAGAAAATATAAGAAGGTCTTATATTCTTAATAATATTGTTATTATTGTACCGTACATAATTACGCTGTGATACGTAATTTTAATTCCTACTTTACCAAAATGCCTAATTCTACAGTTTTCTGCCGTATAATTGAATAATAATAATACATAATTCAGCCTGTAACTGTCCCACTGCTGGGCAAAGGCTACCCTCACTTTTGTGAGGAGGGTTAGGGTATGATCCACCACGGAGGCCTAGCCCGGATTGGTAGATAACATGCCTCCGAAATTATTCTCGGGCATGTTGGTTTCCTCACGATGTTTTCCTTCACCGAAAAGCGAGTGACAATTACGTACCTACATATGTTTTAACAAGAAACACATTGATACGTGCCCGTACTGGGAATTGAACTCACCACCTCCGCTTTGGAAGGCGGACGTTCGCCCACTATAGGCTACCACCGCTTGTAATTTAATACCGACTCGGTAAATATTTGAAATGGAAAAGAAAGGCTACCGAAAGACAATAATGTAATTATTTGAAGAAAAATAAGCGTGTTTCATAAACAAGATCTGAGAAAGTCAAACAAGAAAATCACCGTTGCTGGTTTTAAAGATACCAGCAAACATGGAGTAAACCAAAGTTAAAACATACTCGATTCAAATTCTTGGGGTCTTGGTTGCATGTTAGCAGTAGGTAACGTTTCCCGTTACTTTTACAGGCCTTTATCTGTACTAAAGTGTTTTAGTTTGGTTTAGTTGTTATCAACAAGTGGTAATTAGGTAACCACAACGAAGTCACATAAGTTTCGTTAGCAACAAGCTTTTCGGATGAATCCTTCGAACTTTGTATATTAGTAGGCATTGCATCACCATATTATCGTAGATATTGGAATTGAGCTATAAAACCTACCTAATAATATGAAACTTGAAAGCTGGATCAAACGTAGACAAAGGATACAAATATATATCAGGTTTCTTTAGCAACAAACATAAAACGTACGAAATTAGACGCTTGTAAAAGATTACAGAGCACGATCATAACCAAGAATCTTGCTTAGACAAGTCGAGAGGCCTGTAACACTTGCTCAATGTTTACCTTATTACTTACTGCCACCGACACGCTTGCTAACAGAAATAAAAACATACGGCCACATGACTATAGTACTGGCATAATCAGAACGCAAAGAGTTCTATGATAGACGGTTCATAGAAGGTTCTTCTCGATTTGGTCGTAAGGCAATACATTTGTGATGGATACAAAATGCTAGCAAAATAAGCAATTTGAGTCAGAATTGAACATTATACCTACTGGACATTATTACTGCAGTTGCGCAGTTGCTATTGGTAGATACAGCGAACTACACCAAACATAACCCAAAAGCCAAAGAAAATATTTCTAGTTCAGTAAACAAACCATTTATATTGTAACAGATATCATCTTCGATGAAAATAAGAACTACGAGTAAGTATAACAGATGGTAGCTCTGATACCAAACTTTAGTATAATTATAGTAAGGTTTATGAATTATAGTCGTTTATCTGTCCCTATCACACCTATGAATTCTGAAGCAATGGAAGAAATGTTTTTCAAACATATTATAACAAACGATAACATTGAACAAACGCTGAGACTAATTATAAATTCCTTTGTTTTGTGCGAGGAAGGATAATATTTGAAAGAAAAGAAAAAAAAATTGAGATGATGTGCGCATGCGCATGCGATCTATAAACGATACAAAATCGTTTCAGAAATTCTGTTTTATTTTAGAAAAATATACTTTTTTGATTGCGTTCGCTGCTCAATACGCAGATCGAGCCTCTACAATTTTGAGTAAAAATGTCTCCTTATTTTGCAAAGAGGGCTTAAATTTTATGCGTATTTGAAAACTCTGAATTTGCAATTTGGATGGTTACTGGAATGAAAAATAGAGCTTACTTATCACGGCTGATTAGTCTTCACTGTCTAGTGACTTCAGTCAATACCTACGTCACTAAACAGTTTAGCTACACCAGTTTTCCAGTATTTTCAACGTCCTCATTCGTAATACTGCCATTGTCAATGATGATTCTTCGAAACGAGTAATTGAGAACTAATGGAGTGTCAAATTGCGTAAGTAATAGTCGGTAATGTTATGGCTAACAGACCGACTTGAGATGAGAACATAAAATATTTGCTCTCTACCTGTGAAAAATATTGTATTTGTGGATTCATCTGACATTTATTTAAAACTTAAAATAATGTGTTACTTACCTTTTAGGACAACGCTCGCTACTGGTTATAAGAAAGTCCTTACCTGTGAAAACCACAATTGATTAAATTAATTATTGTACAATTAAGTCTTAGTTATGATGTCACAATTTCCACTGAAATTACTAGGCCAATACTTAAGTGGGGACAGTGACGAGTGCAATGAAGTACCGTGCAAGATTTTGCAATCCAAAGTTAACGTTTACCAACAGGTTAGCGACACTCTCGTCTTACTACTCAGTAACACACAAAAAGGTTTCTTAACTAAAGCTAATTAAAAACACGATAACGATAACTAGCGAATAAAAAGAGAACTATCGTGCTTCCTTTATTCACTCAGTGATGGCGTCTTGTTTGATTAGCCAGAGCCTTATCTCGAGTTCTTCGAAAGTCAGGATCAAAATACCTCGACATTCTCGGTGTTCATCTTCTTTGTTTGAACGAAACATTCCTGGGTGACAGATAGCACTACTCGCGTCGCTGAATTCTGTAGTCTGAATTGTAGCGTTAACAAACTTTTGCGCTACGTAGAACTTAACTTTGATATGTATTAGCAGCACAGAAGACTAACAGCCGACATTAATATTGTATCTCCTATCCAAGATTGAAATCGATCTAGGATTGCTGCCTATCGTTCGATCGATTTCCAATCTGCGTGCCTTTATAAACCAATCCACGGATCGGTTATTGGCAAGTTTGACCCTAAAAATGGATTGTGATATCAATCCCAGATAGCAAAATTTGGATTTGATTGATTATTAATTTCGCCCGTTAGCAGTACAACGTATAATAGGTACAATTTAGAAATTGGTATCGTGGGTTAGTGTGTCATTTTGTGGTTCAGACCAGAAACCTATTTACTGTTTAGTCACTTGTTTTTGATTGATATTAAGCCCATCGTCGTGTAAACACAGGTTGTTGGCTTGGCCTCTAGATATATCTGAGATAAACATTGTATTGAGGTTATCTGTAAAATCAACAGATGAGCAGAACGGATCGACTAAACCTATTTTGAAGTCACCTAATTAGTATACCTACGCCGCAAAGAGTGTGTCATAATTTTGTTGTTGAAGTGAAAGGATAGTGAAACGAGGAAAAATGTTTCCTGGACGTAGCTTGGTGACGCACAGTGATAGTAGTTTACAAGGATGTTTACGAAATTCCGGATGAACAGGATCTTCATACAAAAGCGCTAGTTGACGCGTAGTAAGTATATCAAGCTAGTAAAAACTCATGGTAGGGGTACAGTTGTTACGCCTTGTATAATATTGTATAGGTGCAGTGCAAGTAAGTGTGAATAATCACACATAGGTACTGCTAGTTTGTCACCCGTGCTTGTTTAGAGTCATGGAGTGTGAATGTTGTCATCCATAATACCTTTATTAGTAGGTATGGATGAAGTATGCGCATGCAGCATGTTAACTTTATCACGCTTACGTAACTTATAGAGCTCAGCCCAAGGTAAAGTTTTTAGCTTCTGGTAGGTGCAGTTCAAACCTTAGTAGGTTAATTACGCCTATAGTTTCATAGTTCTATGATTTTTTTCTTTATTTGTATGTTTTATTGTAAATGAAATAGTACTGCCCATAACTATTTATATAGCAGAACTATCATCGATAAATCTTAGTTATCTAAGTATCGACAATTTGCTCATCGCTAGCTAGTTTCTACGTTCCACTTGTTCCAAAATACGAGCACTATTTGAAATAATAATAAATAATCTTCGAAGTCTAAAAATAATAATTTATTTCCAATATTTAGGGCCCGCCACGTTCTAAGAATCAAACAATTAGTTACGCGTCTACTTTGGGATGTGGTACGCGTTCGAAGCCTTCAAATAGAAACATCTCATTTAGCTTACGTCACTCTTCAATACCCCCTACCAATAAAGCCTGGTATTAGGTGTCTGCCCACATCATTTGGGCAACAAGGCTCTTTTATCAGATCTTTATGTGCGATTTTAGTGGCGTCAACATAAAATGTAGGTGTTACAAAGAATTAGTGATAGCGTAGCCGAGTAACGAGTTAGTACATCCCATTTGCTGCTACTTCTAGAACAGCCTTATCTCTGGCGCATGTCTCATGTAAAACACCCGCAGAACTAAATGACTTCCTCAAAATGCAAAGAAAACTATTATGAAGCCGCTTCGCGTGCACAAAAGATTGGCAGCATTGAAGGTTCCATTTCAAACGTTGTCGGAATATAAACTTTACAGCTTTTAGTTAGAGTTCAAATTGATGATTTAACACTCGGGTTTCTTGTGTTCGCTTTGCAGAATGATCGGAATGTACCGTGCGCTTCTGAGAACACGGCAGGCCCTTCATTCTCTTGCCCTAAGGCAGTACAATTTGCCCCATTAGCTTTTTACAAAGCCTTAATATGATGCCGCTCGCTGATTTCTTTGATATCTAATTCCCGGCTTTGGTAAAAAAAGATAACGTTATGAACCATACACATCAAAAGGATAATCTTTCCTTTCCTTTAAATATGATAAGAGACCACTCAAGATGTTAAACTAATGTTGAGTAAAGTCATAGTCCCAACAGGATCTGAATTTAACGTTGAAGAGAAAATTACTAAACACACGTAATAAAATAGGGTATTAAACATATAATTATTGTAGATAAATTTCATGAGGAAATATTTTATTATAGAGACAATTAGCACTTACGACCGTCAAACTAAGATTAAAACCACTTAAGGCTCATCAGCACCGAGGTATTGTGTTTCTAGTTATCTAACATCAGAGCGTTTAGAGACAATCTGACTTATGCTACTTATCGGGGAGTAAGACGTCACAGTGTCATTAAATATTCTACAAAGTTCATCTCTATCTTTGATCGAGGTCTATATAAGCCATAACTTATTAATGTAGGTACTATCTGTTTTATTGAAAGAACTAGACTGTTGACTTTGACTTTGATGTTATCTTATTTTACAATGACAAAATTAGAAGGCAATTAGACAATTTTGACTCAAAACCAACGAAATATAATTATAATTTCTTTGTAATCATTGCATGTCTGAAAACACGTCATTTAGTTTGACTTTGAATTAGCACCCAGGTAGGTATAATTTAGGTGTATAAAATACTAAAGTATGATTCACAAATCACGCAGAACCATATTAACTCTAAACAACTCGAAACGAATTTGGAACGATAAGAATAATATTTTTCTCTACACTTGTAAATACTGCGCTTATTTCACAAGTCTAGAATTTCTCGTAGCTGGAACTTTGTGTTTGAACGAAAACAATACTGTTTCCAAGTGGGTCATGTTTAACGTTTTGGAAAATAGTACGAATGTGGTTGAAACGTGCGTCTTGCTCAAATCTCCATTTACATACCAGAGCAACAGAGTTACAACAACAACTAATACAAGCATATTACGAAAATCACATTTATCAGTCAAAAAAGAGCTTTCAAAATATTATATTTGAGCTGTGTTTCCAATATGAGATTTATATCACAAGAAAAATGTGCTGGCCTGTTTGCAACAAATAGATTATTATATTATTACTAAAATAAAATTTTACGAGCGGATCTCTACCGAGGTCTAACTAACTGAGCCAAGCTGTTATAGAGAGTCGCAGACAAAACCTGTGAGTTATTGTTTTTCCGAGCAATGTAACGGATAAAATAAAAACTTTATAAAGAAGAAAGTTGGGGACCGAAGATACAGTTTCAATAACGGTTTGGTTCTTAATTCACCTCCAATATCATTCGAGTCGGAGGAAGATAAGCCATCGACTGGTTCGGCGCAAAATATCACATCCTTGAGTTTGCGCAGTAACAATGTTTTTCTGACCGTCGTCGGCGCCGTGCCGAATTTCAAACAGTCCACATCAGCAATTGCTCGATTGATTGTTCACAATTGCTCGACGGGCTGATGTCACGTCGCGCCGTGTTCCTTTCCCGAAAGCTCTTAATGAGGGCAATAAGGTCAGTTAGAACGTTATGGAGCTAATTTAAGGCCAAGTTGGTAATCAAATTGTTGTGCTCACTAAACATCAACGTCAATTATTGCTCGTCGATCAGAAGTTTTATACTAACGCGTTGAAATAAAAAGTTGTTTGAGCAAAAACTGGTGGTTTACGATCATCTGTGTTTATTCAGATCCTTGAGCGCATGAGTAGGTGGGCTCCAATTGCAGGAAGCAGTTGAATAGTTACTGTTAAGATTCTATGGTAGAGCGATAGATAGTAGAGCCATAATATACCCATTCATTGAATGGGATGCTTTCAATTTGAAGTTCTGAGCAAAATACCTAGCTTTATATTTCGAAGCTCACTTTGAGAACTCTAAAACATTGACGTAAAACCATTTTGTTTTAAGTTCTAAACATTTTGTTGGCATCATCACTACTGAGATCAATGTAGATAAATATTCATGACATGCTACATTTGAAGCATAATTTACGTCAATTACCTTACAAATACATACAAGGATATTTTCCCATTTTTTATACACAGGAAAATAAACTTCACCAAGACAATTGTTCAGCTCAATAGGGCAGACAGAAAAAAACTGCAATGCCAAATTTCGAGGTAGTATAATTGCGGACTTCCTTTCCATGAATCATTTGGGTCAGAGAATAAAGTTAGTGTAATGAAAAATGCCAATTCTGTAATTAGAACATCAAGCATCATCTCTTAAATTCTAATGACATAGAAATGTATTGTAGTTGTAGTTCATAGAATTATATTCTTAGTTGTAGTTTATTATTGAGATTCCAAGACAAGCTATCTGTCACGTTGTGGCATCTGAAGGTCATGCTAGACAAATTAAATAGCAGTCACTTCGTTTTTACGTCCATGCCTGCAATAACATTTACTTTGTCGCCAGGTAAAGGATAGTGCACCTCAACGTTCTCAATGTATTTTCTCGAAATTGATCTCAATTCTTTCGCTTCACTGGTGACGTTAGGTTTGCTTTTTGTTACATCAACTTTTCTGATGGTAGTAGCTGGTAGTAGCTCTACAACATCTACTCTGACTTTAAAGATTTTATCGGTTTAATTCATTAAATAAAATACTTGGTAGTCTTACTAATATTATAAAGCCGAAAGTTTGTGAGTGTGTATGTATGTTTGTTACCTCTTCACGCTTAAACGGCTGGACCGATTTCGATGAAATTTGGTATACGGGTAGATTGGACCTATGAGACGGACATAGGCTATCTTTTGTCTCAAAAAATAATCTCGAAGGGGATGAAATAGGGGTTGAAAGTTTGTATGGGTAATTAATAATTCTTCAAGTTAGGAATCTGAAAATGTATATTTAGGCTTTTGGTAGAAGATAAAGAAATACGGGTTTCAGCTTTTGTCCAAAATCATCCCTAAAGGGGGTAAAGTAAGGGGTTGAAATTATGAGGTATATTTTTAGATGCACCCCTTACGGACCACAATAAACGGCTGAACGGATCGTTATTTAAAGGGGGAGAGTGCGATGGGAGGAGAGGGAGGAGGGGGAGGGGGAGAGTGGGGGAAAAGGGGAGTAGATGGTAGAGTGGGGGGAGAAGAGGGTAGAGTGGGGAGAAAGACGGGCAGAGCGGGGAAAAAGAGGGGAGAGTGGGGAGAAAGAGCGGGGAGAGTGGGGGAGAAAGTGAGGAGAGTTAAGGGAGAAAGAGAGGAGAGTGGGGTAAGAAAGAGGGGAGAGTGGGGGAGAAAGAGGGTAGAGTGGGGAGAACGAGAGGGGAGAGCGGGGAGAAAGAGGGGAGAGTGGGAGGAGAAAGAGGGGAGTGTGGGGGGAGAAAGAGGGAAAAAGAGGGGAGAAAGAGCGGGGAGAGTGGGGGAGAAAGTGGGGAGAGTGAAGGGAGAAAGAGAGGAGAGTAGGGTAAGAAAGAGGGGAGAGTGGGGGAGAAAGAGGGGAGAGTGGGGAGAACGAGAGGGGAGAGCGGGGAGAAAGAGGGGAGAGTGGGAGGAGAAAGAGGGGAGTGTGGGGGGAGAAAGAGGGAAAAAGAGGAGGGAGTGGCGGGAGAGGGGGGAGAAAGAGGGTAGGGTGGAAAGAGAAAGAGAGGAGAGTGGTGGGGAGAAAGTGGGAGAGTGGGAAGAGGGGAGAGTGGGGGGAGATAATTTGGTTCGCTGATAGGTTATCTTCCAACATAGGACATAGGCTACGAACATGTTATTAAGTCATCATCATAATCATCGCCGTTTTCCATCAATGCGATAAAACCCCCAATGTGCGTAAAATTTTGTACGTAGATAGGTTATCCCGCAACTTACGACTTAGGCTTTAATTCATCATCATCATCGTCATCGTTTTGCATCAGTGCAATAAAAACTGTGAAAAACTACCCCATTGGCTTGAAATTTGGTATTTTGATAACTTATATACCAACTTACACAATACACAGTGGGCTAAACTGTGAAATAGTACCTTAATTTGCACGAAATGTTGTATGCAGATAGTTTAGTGTAGGTTTTATAATGTGAAACGCGGGTGAAACCGCGGGGCGCAGCTAGTAATTAATGATTTCTACATTGCGCAAGTTTACTGTTGATCACTGAATATCCATCGTTTTGTGTTAATAAACCAGTCACTGAAATTGTTTTATCATTTTGTTCGGCGCCATTCAACAAACCTTGATTACATGAATTGGTATTTTTTGTTATTTGATACCTATTTGGGCTAATTGCTGTAGATTGGGCTAATCTATAAGTCTTTGAGTCATTTTGTTTTTTTAGTCTCTGACAGTCTGCGTTGAATTAACTGTTAACCCTTTATATTCCTGTTTCTATTCGAGATTTTCTCCATCTAGATTCTAAACAATTCTTTCTGTAAGTATATTTGTGTCATTTCATTTTATGTCGAACAATATCAATACGTGACTCCATTATCAACAGCATTTCACTCAACTATGTGTCTTCATGTTTAGTGTCGTGAGGCCAGATAAGACCGCTCGAAGGATTACCCAAGCTAGCTGTCATTGTCAGTATAATTTCATGCGTCACCGCTAGAATCGAAGACGGACGTTCACAAGTTTCACAACACAAAGAAACTGTAACCTTATTGTTGGGTTATTGTATCCGAATGGCCGTCGACCGCTGTCGTAGCACGAAACAAATCACCACGCGACACAAACAAAGAGCACAAGTCACAGTAACACCGAGAAGTAGCACGTGATTAACTAAAATTGACACATTTCATGCGTCGCAAGATGTGTGCTGCGCAGGCGACGGAGGCAGCGCCGCTCGCCGCGCCTCGCCGTCGAGCCTCCGCTCCGCTCCGACTCGCTTGTATGCACACCGCCCTCGGTTAAATTCTTTGCATAAATAACCGAGAAAGCTCCTTCACGAATTATATCCACTACAATCACTTCACGAAACTTTATCGCACTGCTTCCGAAACAACTAAAGACAAACTTTCTTACCTTACACTGCGCAGTAACGATGTTCTAACACGATCGATGGTTGAAAACGAGCTAAAACCAGGCACAGTCACGTTGTACGGATACGTCGAGAGCAATGGCGCCTTTCCTCGTTCGTTCGTTGGTCGCCTCTCGCAGACTAGGCAGGCGAGCCTTGTTTGCTCGGTGACGTGAGCCCTAACATCTCCTCGCCTTTTCGTCGCTGCACGGTTGGGCGCCCGTCGGAAAGAGACAGAATTATATTTACCAGCTCCACCTGTTTACCTGAGTTGTTGCAGCAACCTACATCACCCGGTGCGTCGAATAAATTGAACAATGTCGATTCTCATGTTTGCTTCATCATTTCAAAAATTATGCGAACCTTGCTCATTTTAGATCCATGTTAAACGTCATAGATCACTTGCGTTGTGACCTGGAATGTTATAAATGGTTTGCGTGACTTCTGTAGTTGCTACGCCTGAATAAGGTGGGTCGTATTCGCATATATAGGAACCTACTCGAAATTTAGGTAGTAGATATTAAATTGTTAAGTATACCTGCCCATCTAAAGGCGAAACGAATTTATCGAAGTAACAATTTTATCGTTCTCAATTACAGCCTTCTCAGATTAGAAAGATTAGAAACATCACTGAAAGAGATCTGGGTAGTGTAGCGGTTACCTACTTTACTAGGTAAGAATAAACGGAAACTCGTCGTCAACATATTTTCATGAAATTATAGGTAGGTACCTACCTGCTATCAACTTGATTTTAATATGCAACTCTGTTATTGTAAGACAAACTTTAAAAATTCGACACTGCTGCCATCTTCTGACCAGCGTTTAAAGTACAAAGTCAGATAGTAGGTATGTATACAAAGTGTTGTTATTAATGGTCGAAGTAATGGTAAGAACCATTTTATTCCATGTAGTATGCGTAAAAATATCTAGATGGCGCTTTTACACATTTGCCCACAGCTCTACATAATGTAGAGCTACAGAAGCAATTTCAATAATAAGATATGTTGAGACTTTTCCTACTATAGCAGCTCGAAAACAAGGCGGTGTCTTCAATCCAGGCCTAAGTTATTATTTATCATCAACTGGCACAGCCTCAGTTGACTGCGATTCTGCGATGACGCAGCTCTTACTAATATGGCTAGCTAGATCAAATATCTCGGATCCCACATTATTAAACAATTATCGTCCCGAAAGAAGAAGGATAAATGATTCTTTACGTTGATAGTGGTCAGGGACTGCTTTACATAACATTTTATTTGCAAACCACTTAGTTTCAAATTAAATGAAAACTTTCATTTGCCTCTAACATCATTAAACTCAGACTAAGTAAGTATAACTCGACCTGTGATGAATTGATTCCGCTGAAGCCACTTTCCAACCAGTAGTTATTATACACTTAGAAGGCAATAAATGAAAATGGCGATGCCATACATCACGACCGGTGCTTTACTCTAGCCGCCGGTGAATTATTGAAATTTTGCTGTTCGACGGAGAGGAACAAAGGTGCAGAAGAGGCAGTCCACATGACTGGAAAATTATGGAAAATTATTCACAGAAAATAGAAAAAGGTATGCGCTGTGAATGCGGTGATGGTTGGTCAGATTACAATACAACCTTTTGTTCTAAAAGAACGCATGCGGCTGTATCCCAGTACCTAAGTGGCGGTAATATAATAGGCTGGTGATGAAGCGTCTAAAATTAATGACTGTAGATTTTACTCCTGCTTTACCGATGAAAACTTTGTGACGTGAACTTGACCAAGAGCTCAAGGAATACTAACCCACTGTGTACAATGTACATAGCCCATGCGCTCTCCATAAGAACAGCTGGTAAAGTTCATCTCAGTTCACTTTTGTGGATTCATTTAAATTCCACCACCGTTGTTTGCATTGCAAAACAACTTATTTCTTCATCAGTTCCCGCAGTAGTTACCCTGCATTTCCTTACGCTATCCCAACATGCCTCATCTCTCATCCCTTCTATTCCCACATCTGGGAGGCTAACCTTCAAAGCGTGCCGCGTGCTTTCACCACCATCGAGAGTGCTCATTATATCGCCCACCTCGCCTCGACCGGCACGACACGATGCACCCGGGTGGCTAACAATAAAACTAAACGATCCTGCGAACCGTGGTTAATCTGCAACGCTTAACTGAATCCACCTTAACCAATTCCTGAAAAGTATAAATATGTATGGGGCGAACATACTTTTTCCCAGTAATAGGAGGACTATAAGACTGGCGTAAATAAGCAAAATTAATGAGCCAGATTCATCGATATAAATCTTATATCTTAAAATGAGCAATTCTTGTATATTATATATATATATTATAATTAATTAATTATAATTGTGCGTTCCTCACGCACACAACTGGCACAGCGCGTCAAATATCTAATTTGCGCCCGGTTCATAAGGTCGGAACAGACTTAATGAGGCGCATAAGCGAAATATAGAAAACGAAACGGGGAATATCTCGATTTTTTTTACACTAGGGTTTGGATAATATGGGAAATCCCTCAAGGGGGATTTCAAGGGGGGAATACTGGAATAAGCCGCAATGTATCCAGTCCAATCGCCAACTGCATTCCCATAGCCCGTGGAACATACGGGCTTAATGTTTTAACACGAAACCGAAGCTACCAAATTCCAAAACTCGCATCAAAATCCGTCAAGTAACTTCCGAGTTTTCATCTGTGAAAATTGCAACTGTCTAACTATCACGCTTCAAGAGGATACAGCCTGGTGACAGACGGACAGCGGAAACTTTTGGTCCATGGGGTCCCAATTCCAAAAAAAATTTCTAAAATCCGTTTCCTCGGCTGGTCGACGCCGCTGGTGACAAGAGAGATTTGTAAGGTTTAGTTTAAGCTAGTTTTAGTTTATTTTATTGTATTTATATGTAATAAGAAAATGTTATTAAAATTTTAATATTTTATTTCAAAATAAAAAAAAAAAATTATATACCTATATAATTATATTATAATTGGAATCTCGGAATCGGCTCCAACGATTTTCATGAAATTCAGTATACAGGGGGTTTCGGGGGCGGTAAATCGATCTAGTTAGGAATCATTTTTAGAAAATGTCATTTTATTCGTGTTTTTTTATGATTTTTTTCTTTAAATACCCAGTTCATATTTATTTATTATTCTATCGGTAAGATCGAAAAATATTCTTCATATTTCATCATTTTATTAGTAATTCGTACTTAAATATACTTTCCAAAAAACACAATTTATAAAAAAAAAAAATACCGAGCAAAGCTCGGTCATCCAGATATTTTATAATTATAATGCTTAGTGGGTTCAATGTATCTTTTAGATGTCAATTCGAAATTTCGAACACAATGTCGAATAGAACATCTTACTTTGGATCGAGGCTTTTACTTTTCTAATTATCTACACTAATATTATAAAGAGGAAAACTTTGTTTGTTTGGTTGTAATGAATAGGCTCCGAAACTACTGAACCGATTTGATAAATTCTTTCACTGTTGGGAAGCTATGCTATCCCCGGGTGACATAGACTACCTTTTATCCCGTATTAATTAATGGTTCCCGCGGGATAGTAGTTAACGCGGGTGAAACCGCGAGGTGCTTCTAGTATCCTCTATAATAATAACCTCTGTAATGTTTATCTTCATTGAACGTAGACGTTAGGACCCGCTATTAAAACGGGTCCAGTCGATTTTTGAAAGTGAGCTTGTCCATCAAATAGCAAAAACTGTTAGACATTATTTTGATATATTATTACAGATAGTTAACAGCCAGTTAGATATCGATTAGCCTGGTTTTACGATAGTTTATTAATCAAAGTTGTAAGGTTACAAGTGTACTATTATCTTGGTCCTCTGGTATGGTATTTTATGAGCGGTACACCGTTATGTTAATGGCAGTATAATATATAAGTATCATAATAAAAGGTCTATTAGTCCTATTAGTTAACTGACGAGGTTGTCCTATTCTCAACAGACCAAAATGAAACAAGACATACATTAGCTATTTTTTATATGTGAAAAAATACTTGAATAGAGAAATCGTAGAAATCCTAAGAGTTCATTCGTACTGAATCACTTTTCATAGAGCAAATAATTATTACATTTTATTCACATGAAATGAGGAAAAGTGATTAGGGAGAATCATTTATTTATCATGCATCATTTATTTTAAAATCAATGTGTTTAAATTATTCATACACATTTTATAATTTAATTTAGTTTGAAAGTAGAAAATCTTAACCTAGTTACTCTTGTATACACCCGTGAAGTTATATATTCAAATGAAGTATAATTAATTATATTTCGTTTGTAACTTATTCAGTTCGTAGAAATATCACGTCTATTTATCAGACTCGTGTCAATTTTTCTAGACTAACTTTTTCATGCTTCGTTGCTATAACCTAGGTTTACTCACCTTTGTTCTAGCTGTCTGCCTTTTTTGCCACCTTGGAATTGATTTTCAGGTCGTGAACGATTTTCATGGTCTGACGTAATGGAACGAAGAGCGTGGGAATCTAGATTCAGGACGAAAATAAAGTTCGAACAGGAACCTGTTTGAATTAGGTAAGCTACATTGAACATAGTATTTAATTTCGTATTTTATGTTCTACTAATATTATAATTATATATTTTGATATTAGTTTGTGTGCGAATTAGACCCGTTTAAATACTAATTAACAAATATTATAATTATCCGAAAGAGTGTTTATTGTCTTGTCCTTCTTGAACGCAGCAACAGAGTTATGAATTGATATAATAGATGATAGATGCGCCAGAAGTTATTGTAATTGAAGATATATGTACCGGTCTAGAAGACTTAAAGTAAGCCGAACAAAACTACACCCTATTGAAATTAAGGCATGTCTGTTTGTACATATTTTTCATATTGTGTTCACTCCGCAAACTACTATTTCTAGATATAATATCTCCTATGCTTTACTTATTTTTCTGGACAATAGAATATACCTTCTGTATTTGGTATACAATAAAGCCAATGTTCAATGGTTATGGTGTGTATGTGTTTTCCATGTTCTCGTTGATTTTATGATCACGATTCAAACGCACATTAACAACCGGCGGAGTTGAATGCTAATCAGCAGCAGTGCAATGAATGGACGTACAATCGGTGAAAAAACTGAGAGAAAAAAAAGAATGCAGAGAAATATATTATGTTAAACTGTTATACGAAATAAACGAGAGCTGCCTGTTTGTATTCTCCTAAATCGTTCCTTTGTTGCTGAGAAACGTATATACGTCTTCTTCCAACTAGTAAGTAGTAGTAGTAGTATATACGTCCTTACGATGATAATTTGTCTCCACCTGCTCGGAAAACTAAACATAATACAGTTTTACCACAAAATATTTAAACAAGAGTTGAACAGTTGAATCTAAATATTTTCTCCACAAATCGACGTCTAACCCTCGTTTTTTCTAACTCAATAACAAACTCACAAGTAAAATAATTAGGAATGCCAGGATTGAGTAAGAAAACGCGAGTGATATACTTCGATTTTGTGGAAAGAAATTTGAGAAACATTTGTTTAACTCCGGTTTAAATCTTTTGTGGTAAGACGGATACAGTACACAAGATATTATGACAAAGAATAATAATATGTACATAGAGAGTGTTGAAAAAAGGGCCACTTCTGTGCACGTCACTCCGTGCGCATGCGCACATCCTGTCGACGTGTTTGGTAAATATTGCTTGAACTCCATGACCTGTGCTGTGCACTCCACGTGCGTGGCGCATTCAGTTTGCAGATCTATTGTTTACATCGCAATTTATGATTGCAGTTCGTTCAAAACCGTTGGTTGTATTACGAGTTTAGCTCTAGCCTTTTGTGCGGTGATTAATGCATGGCAATGTTATGAGATGAGTACAATTGAACAATTTATTTTTCCGCGTAAGATTTTTTTGGAACATTCGTATATTCTATATTGTAGGTAGGCAGATACAATTGAGCTCATTAAATATATGTGTTTTTTTAATATAAAACAATCATCATGAGCTGTTGGTGAACTCCTAGGCTGTTGAAACATTGTTGTATTTGTACTACTTATCTATCAAACCATCTTCATTTTCTTGTTGATCCACTAATGAATCACTTGAAATTTCGCAATCATCAGTAAGTAATAAACACTCTGTATTTGTTCCCATTGTAAAAATGCATTTTTATCATCTTCGTCGAGCTTACGACCAGAATCTATGATATTGCAGATTCATCGATTAACAGAATGCTATGATGAAAGTTGTGAATCTCACATTCTACCATTTGTTTGCTGATTTTATTAGTACGTTCAAAATTTGCAACGTCTCGTAACACTATCAAGAGCATGCTAAAACGGTAGGTATACGTTAGTTTCTGGCAATAATAGAAAAAAGACTTACCCCCGAATTGTTAGTCGTTACGTCCACATTTATTTTACTCGATCTTTGCTGCGGGACCTCGAAACTCCCCGCAAAAGTTCCTCATATTTAGTATCGTTAGTTGAACTTTCGGGATTCCTCGGTACTCCATTTTAACACACATGATCGTAGAAAAGCGGCTTCGAGGAATCCTCAAGGTACGTCGCGAGGTACCTTGAGCTGTCAGATGGTTTATTGTCAAGGAATAACCGAGTGGAGGAAATTTAGCCAACTAACGATACCAAAACAGGCAAGTGACGTTGAGTGGAGCGAAAGAAATTTTGAGGTAACGATTAACAATACGGGGGGGAATTCATTAAATAGGGCGTAATCGTCTCGAGCACACACATAGGTCCTCGCTGGCACCGATTCGGAATCAAGACCTACAAGGACCATGGATCCATTCTCAGAGTCATTCTGTCGCCGCACACTTCGAAGTCGGCTAATCACCCAATTACGTCACATTAATGTAACTTGTACTATGCTACAAAATAATGACGACCAGAATGTATGCTATGCAAAAGTATAAGCTCCCGAGAAGTTAATATATAAACGCAATAGAGCACTCGGTGACATCCTGCGAGTTAAAGCGGTCGTTGAGTCTAATCACTATTGCTGAGCAATTTGAATCGTTAACTTGCGTCTAGAAGCATTTAGTGCTTAGAAAGATTGGGTACATCCGTCTCCGAACTGCTTAATCAATAAAAGTATGGGGGGACTACAAGTCCATTTACTTCGTCCGTGAGATGAATGGTGACTTCGGATACTTTCCAAACACTTTCAATTTTTATCAGGATTCATCTCTGCAGGAAATAATTACGAATACGTTGAAGCATGATTAGAATTTTAGATGGTAGAAGTCATATTTTTCGTTGCAAATATATTCGTCTTGAAGAGAAAATTCGAAACTGGAGAGAATTGACGTTACCTATCATAGATTCACACACAACATAAGGCACTAAATCTTTACAAGAGTATTCTTAAAAATGTATTAATTTCAACCTATACATATACACGAGATGAATGCGCGCTCACGGCCCATACAAAACATGCTACCTATTGTTATGAAGAAAATTTTGTATTTTAATGTTAATCAGATTACTGGGAGGTTATAAAAACGGTTGTCACTTCTGCCACACATAATGGGGGACCACCCGAACAGCATAGATTAGGTACGTGGCAGGCCCTTTGTTTGAGAGACGGATTTTAATTTATTTTGACAATGGGAGATATTAGTAATGACAACGATAAAATACAGCTGCTTAGTTTAGTTATAGAAGCAATAAAACGCGCATTGGAAAATTAATAATAGTTTAAGATTGTTCTTAGAAACAATATCTCATCTAAATTTGCATCTTCAAACGTAAGGCCATACGTAGATTATGAAACTCAAGTTTCTACATAATAAGTATATTTTCCTAATTCAGCGATTGATTGATGCATTACTGAATAAATATAGTTTACCTTTTTCAGCTCAGTTTTTTCGTTAAATTATTTTAGTATAATAATACCCTGTTTCAAGATTATTAAATAGGAATTTAACTTGTAAAATTTAGGGGTAGGTGGTTAGTGGTAGTGGTTCTGAAATTCTCGTACGCATTGAGTTTTTCTTAATTTTCGTCTGGCACAATAAAGGTGATGCTATAGTATAAGAAACTACCTAAAGAAAAACTAGATTACGAGATAAGAAAACAAGACGCGTGACATCCCAATATGCACAAAAAATGGTCCATTCAACTATTACAAGTCACTTACTTACTACGAGTAGTTGCAGCACGCCAGCACATTCCTAAATAAGGTAACGTACGTACAGGTTGCCAACATTTTCGTATGCCACAAAACAACTAAGGCCATTCATATCTATCGCTTTTGTACAGTTATCACACAGTTATGCTAATTACTAAACCCTGTAAGACATTACAATGCATACCACGGCTCAAATAATTGAACGGACGACACTGCATTGATTTTAAGAAAACATTACCTACGTGGTTAAACAGAAAGGCGTCTGCTAGCGGTTCACGGGAAACCGACCGATCGGATTACGAGCTGACATTCTTGACTATAATGCCGTATGAAATATACGTTTTAACGCGATATAGCGACGTGGTTCATCACGGACACACTCGTACCAGTCTCTACCACCTACAACAAACCAAAATAGAGCTACCTATGAGTTCTGGCTATGCGCTACTTTAACATCTTTTTTGGTACCAAACGTTACAAATATTTGCGCTACATAACAATTCTATGAATAGATTTTTGATAGCGGTAGGCTTATGACCAAATGGGTATGAAATGAACCAATGCTGACTTAAATCGAATAGCTAGCTGGAGCACAGCGTTTGGCCTTAAAATTAACCCAGTCAAAACGCAAGCTATTGTCATTGGAAGCTCGTGTCTAATTTCAAAGATCGACTGGTCCTCCTTGTCTCCCGTTGTCTTTGATGGAATAGTAGTTCCTTTCAGCGATAAGGTTAAAAATTTAGGCATCATTTTTGACAGGACTTTATCATGGAGACCACAAATGGAATCTCTCAGTCGTAAACTTTATGCTTCTGCTGGTTCCTTAAAACGATTGAGAAACTTTCTTCCGACAGCCACTAAAGTTTGCCTTGCACAAACACTCTTACTCCCTGTGCTTGATTACGCCGATGTCTGCTATCTTGACCTCACTGAGGATCAGCTAAATAAACTCGAGCGTCTTCAAAACTTCTGCATCAGATTTATTTTCGGTCTCCGAAAATTTGATCATATTTCTCAATTTCGCACGCAGCTCAAATGGCTTCCTATACGACTTCGCCGGAATACTCATATTCTTTCCCTACTCTATAATGTCCTTTTCAATCCCACCTCCCCCCGGTATCTCAAAGATCGCTTTGAGTTTCTCCAGTCCTCTAATTCCTGTTACCTTAGATCATCAGAAAATCTTGCATTAAAGACTCCTGTGCATAGCAGCACCTTCTACGACAGTTCCTTTTCCGTGGAAGCTGTCCGGCTCTGAAATTCTCTGCCAGTGGAAATCAGACGTGCTCAAACTCTGACTCATTTTAAAGCGCAGGTTAAACTTTTATATCTATCGTAGGCTCTAATATGTATAAAATTATTGTACTGCTTCATTTATGTGTCATTTCACCTTGGTTGTATTGCATTTGTTTGCTATGATTCATTTTATTAGTATGTATGTATTTTAATTTTATTAGTTATTGGATAGGTAATGCACTACCGGTCGATAAAATTTTATTTATATTTAATCCTCTCCATCCAAAGGTTGCCTGGAAGAGATTGCTGTGTAGCAATAAGGCCGCCCATTGTACCTATACCTACCTATATATCTTTTTCTTTATTTTTAAAACTGTATGTCTTGGAGTGCAATAAAGAGTTGTTATAACTATGCCACAAATTAAGAAACAGTGAGAGAAGGATAATTAATAGGCAAGCTTTTAACCTTTCCATTTTCACTTTAGTGAGAGACTAAAAAAATTTGAAAAGAGAGAGATTGAAGGCTGTGCCGATTCGCTGGTTGAGTTATTCTGACACATAAATAAATAGTTTTGGGATTTGTTTCTCCATAGGTTTATTTAAAATATAAAATTACAAAAGCGTTACATATATCAAGCTGCCATCTTGTTGGCTTCGTTATAGAGAGAGCCAATGAGTGAACGAATGCACAGATAATGATGAATGATGGCTAAGACTATGAACGAATGAATGTATGAATGAGTAGTTTATGTGAGATTCGAACAAAGGCAAATAAGACTTAGTTTTAGCAGAGGTAGTGCAACAAAAGCTGTTACAGCCTGACCACTTATGCCGAAACATTATTCAAGACTTTCTCAAGTCAATACTACGAGTAGCTGATCCCGATAAATATACGAAACAACATTGTGCTCAATGTCTGTCAACACTGAACAATGAGAAAGGCTTCCGTCAGCATTATTATTCATTTATATCCTTTCCTTTGTCCTCGACATCCTGTCGGGTCCTTAAATTTTTGACGGATAAAAGTGTCTATTTAAAAAACAAACATGGTATTGTATGGGAGCTTACAGAAGCAATATGCTGAGATTTTGACATGAGCAATAGTGTTTCAAACTCAAAATATAACCCACTAGTTGGTGCCCGCGACTTCGTCTGCGCAGGATTAGTATTTAGAGCAGCTTATAATTATAAGCGTGACGTAGAAAAGAACTAACGTTATGACACGTTTTCACGCATTTTTATGGTTCACTATTTTGGCTATAATGGCTTACACATAAGATATAGATATATACTGTGCAAGGCTTTTTTGTAGAACTATTTAAGATACAAATTTCCATCATACATTAAATATGTATAGCTCTAGCGGTTTTGGCAGCGCACGCCTGAATAGCGCGCAGATGGTAGATTTTTTCCTACTTACTTGACACTTATCGTCATATTTTAGACAATTCACACAATAGCTGTATAAATTGTAGCCTATGTGTTATTCTCATGTATAAGCTATATTATTGTAAAGTTTCATTAAAATCCATTCAGTAGTTTTTACGTGAAAGAGTAACAAACATCCATCCCTCCATCCATCCATCCATCCATCCATCCATCCATCCATCCATACTTACAAACTTTCGCGTTTATAATATTAGTAAGATAAGATAGAAGATATACATAGTAACAGCTATATTGCACTTGTAATGACATTTGTACATCATTCTGTGTTCTTCTGTATTTACAACTTGGTCTCAATACAAACATGTCTGTATACACATGTGTAGGTATCAGGAACAGTTTACAACAGTGTATATTATATGATGAAATAAATTTGAAATAAGTAAATATAAAAATGAAACCTTAAACGAAAAAGTTGATGTCGATGAGGCATAATAAGCATTATGAAACCAAGAACACTGGCTGCATTTATGCATTGAAAGCCAAAAGATAGCCACTATCTGCAGGCATAAAGGCATCTATCTGTAAAAACGTCGCATCATTGTAACTTTGCATTTTAGATACAAAAGTTAGGAAAAGCTACAAAGTTCCGATAACACTATCGCTATGACGAACATCCTGACTCTCTGTATCCAGCGATATGCATAAAAGTTCGTTGTTCCTCTTAAGTATTGACTCATGCTCAAATTCAACACAAGCTTTTGTGTTTTTATCCTGTTAGGTACAAATGAACCACATATCCCTCATATTTAACATTAATATGGTTTTTATTTACCGCTAATTTTGATTGTGGTTTCATTATGACTGTTTTGATTTTACCTTATAAATTAGAATGTTTTAGTCAGAGAAACGAGGACAGTATAGTATACATACACGATTATCTAAATTAATATGAAACTGACAGTTATAAATATTTATGCAGTAACATTTTTCATAGGAAATATTCGTGTTAGCAGCCTGCAACGTTTATGAGAAATAATATGAACACTATTTTGGTGGTGTTGCTTTAGCGAGACTAAGCTTTGTCTAGCAATGTCTGCTGGCAGAAGCTTATCTATATTTTGCTATCAAAATTGTGTCTGCATAATTTTTCACTTTGCAATACCATTATTATCTTAATAATTCAATGAGCTTCCAATGCCCAGGGTTACCTACAGTTAATGACGTGGTACTTGTTTGTTTCGTCTTACCTGCCATCTAAATAGAATTTACCTATTTATAATGTACTAGAAGCACGTCGCGGTTTCACCCGCGTTAACTACTATCCCGCGGGAACCATTAATTTTTACGGGATAAAAGGTAGCCTATGTCAACCGCGGATAGCATAGCTTCCCAACAGTGAAATATTTTTTCAAATCGGTTCAGTAGTTTCGGAGCCTATTAATTACAACCAAACAAACAAAGTTTTCCTGTTTATATTATTATATATAAAATATAGTATAGATGTCTTAATTATAGCCAATTATACGTAGGTATTTCAAAGTATTGTTAGGGACATAACCTGTCATTTCTAAGTGATGGAAGTTTTCTTTTAAAAGAAACTATGAAATCACTTGTTTGTTACACGAAATAGGTATTGGTCCTTTAGATTTATTTATTAAAAGAATACAATGTTAAGAAATTGCTCACATTATGCGTAATTTGATATAATGATTAATGCCTCAATATAGGAGTGCTGTAATACCTACTACATTTTAAGTAAGTTTTTTGTATATTTATTTGCCGTTATTTTAGATTTATTTTCTTAATATTGGAATCAATATTTCGTTATTTATCTTAAACTTCGTAATGATAAGTAATTTAGTTGTTGAATAAATACATCATTCATTTCTTGGTATGGTTCTACCTAATACTTTATTTTTAACTGGCTCTATGATACTCGTTAGTTCCTTTTTTATTTTTCTTGGAAGGAATTAATGTGTTGCCATTCTAAAACTTTCTAATTGCTAATGAAAAGACAATCCACCTACACGATCGCCACTTCATTATTGCATTGTTATATTATTGAACGGTTCAATTCAGTATTTCAAAACTGAAATGACTGGCTGAAAGCATTCTGATTTGCGATTACGTAACTTTTTGCATTACGAAATTAAACGTAATATATTTTGCACAACTGCTCTGCACGCTCTACATAGGTCACACGAAACACCGTCCGACTTTAGACTTTATCATTCTTGCCAAAGTGAACAAGATTGTTTGTTTTTAAAAGTCGTCGGTATGTTTATAATTCTATAATACGACGACGGGACGGGCCGAATCGCCGAGATGTCGACGCCAAGCCGTCTCGTAACTTGTTATGTTGCGTGTACCCAGTTGCTTTACAAGTTCTAAGTGGCTAGACTTGGATTGACTGGACACCTTCGCAGTGACAGTTGTGTAAGCAACACATTTGTTTGAGGTTGGTAACTTCTACGCCTTGAACTTAAATCTCCGCCTCGCCTAAAGTCCAACCAAATAAGTAGGTACTTAATTTCGTTGTGAATTTCTAATTTTCCGATTATCCGCGTTTAAGAGGGCACGTTACGTCATCGCATCGGTCTCGGTTATTATTCATTGATAGCAGTTTCAGAGGATCTTCAACCTGACAAATTCTGACAACAGTAAAATGAAACCTAACCATCTTACCAGAGAGTTAAACAGATGTTTCTAAAACTTCGTTTGACAAAATCGACGTCTATCATTCGCGTTTTCTTACTCAATCCTGGACTTACTAATTATTTTACTTGTGAATTTGTTATTGAGTAAGAGAAAGCTAATTTTAGACGTCGATTTGTGGAGAAAATATTTAGACTCAACTGTTCAACTCTGGTTTAAATATTTTGTGGTAAGACTGCAGATGTTAAGAATGTTGGCACTAGCTCATTCGAGAAACAAAGAAAATAGCTTTAAAGTCATGTATTTGCCTTAATGGTAGTTAAGTGACTGAGTTCAACTTAATAAGTACCTACCTACCTAAATAATAATCCAAAGCTCTATAACGTTGTTTCTGTTTCGGCTATTGTTACATTATTCCTCGTTTTTCAGTTCCGGTGATCGTCCGGCTCATTATTTATGTGCTAGATTTTATTACACTGGCGTGTTTTAAGCTCTGTTACCACGAGCAATAGTATCACATTCAGTTTAAAATTTCAGTGCTAGCAGTACTTATTGCTACAACCAACCAATAATTATAAAGGTCTCATTATAAATTCAAGTGCATCGGCTCAAATGACTGTATTACATGAGGCACAGGTTATAATAGTTACTGGGAACACGGCACAAGGCACACGACACGTTCCTTATAGGCTCTCTGGTTGCGTTGCATGTGTTTTATATCAGTAATGTGGCCTTCGATGTAACTGCTCTGTCTGAAGGAAGTTCAAAAATTGTTACAAAAGCTTTTACTCGCGACTTCATTCGCGGGTTATATTTTATATATAATGAATAAAATAAGATATATTCCCACCAAGGCGCGCAGCCGTCTTCAACCCGATTTTGATAAACAGCTCTGTTTTTATTTATTGGATTTGGGACTGCATCCCAGTATGTAACGCTTATATCAGATTTCAAGTCAGATTTAAAGATACCAAGCATCGAAAACCGTATTGCACACAGTTACGGCTCGTTTGGCGTAGTGGCTGAGCAATCGGACTGCTGCGCTAGGGGTTGCGGGTTCGATTCCCGCCTGGGACAAATATTTGTGCGATCCACAAATATTTGTTTTTGGTCTGGGTGTGATGTGTATGTGAAATTATATGTCTGTAAGCGGTACCCACAGTACAGGAGCAATACTAGTGTGGGGCTACGTTTTTAAAAAAGAAAAAAAATGTTTCAAAAATTTTATATCTTGTTCAGTAGCTATATTATTGTTATATATCTTCAATGAACAGAGTGTTTCCTTTATCCAGCATTATTTTACGTTAGTATAATAAAAACAGTCTAACAGTTAATTTTAGTCAAAGTCAAAGCATTTATTGTAAATAGGCAATTAAATCGCACTTTTACAAGTCAAACAAAAGTTACAAGAGAATCATAAAAACATAAAGTATGATACATTAAATTAAACAGTAATTGATTATGGTTTGATTTTGAAAAAAGGATGTTTCCTTTTCAAGCACTGTACCAAGATTCTGGACAGGAAAAGGAAACTCCGTTGACTCTACCAGTGCTTCGGAATACGCCCGTTAGAGAAGACAGCACCAAGAAACTCTACGGGGATGTCATTTTTTAACTTATTATTTTTCAAATTCTTTTTTCAGTCATATAAATTAACAAACATACAATATATAGATTAACACACACGAACAAAATAATTCATAAAATTCACGTTAATTATTATTATCATGGAGCTGGGGACATTGAGGCCATGCATTTTTATCTTTAACATAGTCATTAACAGTGTAATAGGCTTTCTTGATGAGATTAACCTTGATATAAATTTTAAACCTTTGCATGGATAATTGATCTATTCCTTCTGGTAACTTATTATAAAAGCGTATACAGTTCCCCATAAATGAACCATTAACCTTCTGCAACCGAAATCTTGGTACATTCAGTTTATTTTTATTTCTAGTGTTGAAATTGTGCACGTCACTATTTTTAGTAAACGTGTTAATATTTTTACGAACATACAATAAGTTTTCATATATATATTGGCAAGCCACTGTAAGAATGCTGATGTCTTTAAACCGTTCCCGGAGAGAATCGCGGGTTTTCATATTATATATCGAACGAATTGCTCTCTTCTGTAGCACGAACACTGATTGAATATCCGCGGCTTTGCCCCACAACAGAATGCCATATGACATAATGCTGTGAAAGTAACTAAAATATACTAATCTTGCAGTGGCTTCATCAGTAAACTGTCTGATTTTACGTACAGCAAAAGCTGCAGAGCTCAATCTTCCAGTTAAAGATGATATGTGAGGACCCCACTGTAATTTTGAATCTAAATTAATTCCCAGGAATATAGTTGAATCTACCTGGTCTATAGCCTCATTATTAATTAAAATACATGAATTTGTGGGGTCTCTTTTAACATTGGGCAGCGAGAATTTGACACATTTAGTTTTTTTAGAATTTAGCACTAAATTATTGATCGTGAACCATTTAAGAACTAGCGCGATTGCCTTGTTAACATCGTCAAAATTGTTCTTAGTTCTGTCAGTCTTAAAAATAAGTGACGTGTCATCAGCGAACAAAACAATATCACATAAGTTCTTTACAAAAAAGGCAAGATCGTTAATATACACCAAGAACAAGAATGGCCCCAGAATTGAACCTTGAGGAACACCCATTGTAATGAGAGACCCAGATGACTTAACTCCATTTATATCCACTTTCTGGATTCTGTTACTGAGATACGAGAAGACTAGATCGAGAGCTTTCCCATGAACCCCGTAATGTTGTAATTTAGAAATTAATGTTTCGTGACTAACGCAGTCAAATGCTTTGGATAGGTCACAGAAAACACCAATAGCATCCTGTGACTTCTCCCAAGCATCGAAAATATGCTTTAAGAGCCTTATCCCTGCATCTGTGGTGGAACGGCCTTTAGTGAAGCCATATTGTTCACTGTGAAGCAGACCGTTGAAATTAAAATGAGTCAGTAATTGATTAAGAATAATTTTTTCAAAGATTTTACTAAGAGCGGGAAGTATTGAGATTGGTCTGTAATTAGTAGGATCACTTTTATTGCCGGATTTATACAAAGGTATCAGTTTACTATATTTCATTACGTCGGGAAAAACTCCTTCATCAACACTCATATTAAAAATAACGACCAAGTATGGGGCAATTGAACTAACAATACAAGTTAAAATTTTTGTTGATATTCCCCAAAGATCCTCGGTGTTTTTAATATTAAGCAATTTAAAAGTCTTAACAATCGTGTCTACATTAATATGTTTGAATTTAGATACATCATTACACCTTTCAACATTATTTTGTAGTAAGGAAGCAGCCTCAACCGGGGATGAATGTAACGACTGAGTAGTAACTATAGGTATTTTGGTAAAAAAATATTCAAACGCATTGGCTACTTCGCAATCATTAGAAATTAATTTTTGGTTTATATTTAAAACAAATTTACGGTCCCGAGGCTTAATTTTGCCGGTTTCATTGTTGATTATTTTCCACGTCGTTTTGATTTTGTCTTCAGATTGCTTAATTTTTCTACTCAAGTGATTTGAAAGTCTTTGAGTATAGTTTCACATAGTCTAAAAATTTAGTGTCATCTGCATTTATACTTTTTTGTGAATATAAGTCATACAATTTATTCCTGCTTTTATAGATACCCGGTGTAGCCCAGTCGCCATCAAATCTCGCCTTGATTTTACCTCTACATGTTTTCAATTTAAATATAGCGTTGAACTGTTTATCTATCATATTGAACAAGGAATTGCAAAGTTCATCTGGATTCTCAACGAACGGTAGATATGTAAGTTGCTTAACAATGCCTTCTGAAAACTGTTCCATACGGTTGGTGGTAATGGGTCTGTAAGTAAACTCCGGGGAGATTTTATTTGATCTGCATGGAAACACAGTGCTTTGGCCACAATGATCCGAGCTAAGCTTGTCACATAATATAGCCATGCTTTGTGGTTCACAGTTACAAAAAACATTGTCTAAGCAAGTTGCAGAGGAGGTTGTGATTCTAGTTGGCTGAAAAAAAAGATTTTTTAAGTCAAAGCACAAAAATAAATTTAGTAATTTATCGCTCAATGGGCACTTATCAAGAATATTAACATTAAAATCGCCACAAACAACTAGGTATTTTGAGGTATTAAATGATTTTCTCAAAACATCTTCCATAATGGACTCAAATGCGTTGAAATCAGCTGATGGGGGTCTGTATACACAAACAATTATATGCTGCTCCAGCTCTACACATGATAACTCTATAATTCGTTCGACAGACAAGGACACTATGTCCTTTCTCTCCTTAAATTGGCAATTGTTTACTACATAAATTAATGACCCGCCGTGAATAGCTTTTTCCCTAGTGAAAAAACTTGCAATTTGGTAATTCTTAATAGGCGGTAACAAAGTATTTTTCCTGAACCAATGTTCAGTTACACACATAACGTGAATTTTACAAAAGTCTAAAAATAGTTCTAATTCTAATGCTTTGCTGGAAAGGCCTTGAATATTCTGATGGAATATATGAATGGTACCGGGCCTTTCCATTGTCTTAGCGGTCAGTTTAAATCGGCTGACCTAGTCATCCTACCTATATCCCGATTATTACAGCTATTAGCTGTGGGCTGGTCAATGTGATCAGTTATACTATGTATAACTGGATCATGTATATTGAATGCTAACAATTTAGCAATGGTCATTTTGTCTTTCTTGCAGAGATACAAAGTATTCTTTGTCAAAATAAATCTACTTGTAAAATTGTTAATTTCGAAATATAAAATGTCACTTTGACGACATGTCAAATTATACAATGTCAGGTTTAGGTCATGAACATGACTATTTTGAGTGGGACTCATTTTGTTTGAGTAAGGAAGTGAGCAGATAATTATCTTGCCTATACCTTTCCTTTCTATGTCTATGAGGGTCTCACATCTTTATAACTTAGGCATCTACTCTAAAATATTATACAATGTAACATTGAATATGAACTTTATAATCTTTGCAATGTCATAAAACTACGTCGTTAGGAAGTAAACACCGATACGGTCTATCGTAAATAATAAATGAACTTGGCTACTTAAGTATTTCATATAGTTATCAGAATACAAATTAAAAAAATTAAGCTGATGGGATTCCCACAGTCAATGTAATTGAATGGTAATCGTGACAGTTAGTTAGTAATTGTCACGGTATGGATGGACTGCAAGTAGTATGACCACCGCCGACAGTTGACTCCCACGACGATGTAGCTTGGTCCAAGGAAAGACATGTTGAACATGAACTTCCTTGGATTAGATTCAGAATCAATGACGTATGGGATTCAAAAGTTTTGCTTGGGAGAATACGTCTCTACGGAGACAAAGACTCAGTTTGTACTCAAAGAATGAAAACAAAACCCACAAACACGCATTCAACAATTATCTATCTTAATCTCACCTAGTTTAGGAACTACTAAAAAAAAAAAATACTAGTTCGTGAAAGAAGGACAGATAGAGATAGTTCCAGAAGATAAGTTAACTTCTCCAGACATCAATTAATTATAGTTTGTTTTCTTTTATGGTTTAATTTGTTTATTAGATTGAAATGTTTGACTTGTAAAAGTGCGATTTTTTTTTTTAGTTATGGCTTCTCACGGTTTGTGCATATAGCCAGTGTCAAGTATTTTATATTAAGTATTTCTTAATTTCACATTAAGAAAGTCACAGCAATGTTATAGCAATCGTGGTCAAGTAGTCAAGTCAATTATTTACATCGTCAGTCACGATTCAGTAAAGTAGTGGATGCTTTACTGAAACTTCCTGGGAGTTTTGGAAAAAATGCGAAATTATACGTTTTTTGAGTTTATATCATTCGCCTACACTCGTGCACGTTAACGAACACTTAATGGTTAATATTCCACCAATATTACACATTAACATTCGAAGAAACACAAGTTTGAGCTAATAATACAAAACCAACAACGTCTCACTATCGGATTCCCGCCAAAAATTCCAAAAGTGCGATTTTATTGCCTATTTACAATAAATGATTTGACTTTGACTTTGACATCGTTTCGTTTTTAACTTACACCACAGAGCTGTTAATGTCAGTACGTCGTCGTCTACATGTTTGTATGTTGAGGACTTAATTATGTGTAATAGCCCCCTGGCGAATCTTAGACACAACACGGTGATACAAGTATGCGGAACCACTGGTTTCGTTTACACTTAATAATTACTACGAGGACCACCTGTACCCGGCATTATGCTACGGTATCCAATGTGGATAGAATTATCATGAGTGCTCTACGCGTAATGTGTGCGTACATTGTATATCTTCCATCTATTATTTCACAGTACCCATCTATTTTATAGAAGCTTCATCCAGGTTACTTAAAATAAGCTTCTGAACTCCAGAACTGTTTGCAATGCTGATTTTACTATTTGTTAACTTAGAAATATGAGTTGCATCTAAACTAATAACAACGTAACTTGACTCCGAAATTTCAAGACGAGACGACTGGTTTCTCTTTCATACAATTTATAAGTAAGTCCTTGCCAGTATTTGATATTATTCGAATTAATTTATGCAAACGTCCCGAAAATTGTATCCAATTCGGAATTGAGCTTACTTTCTACTTCCCTGTTTCTTTTTACCTATATTACTATTACAATAGCATCATAAATTGTTTTACGCTCACTCAATGAAGGTAATTTCAACAAGATGAGATAATAAAGTATGTGATGATAAATAAAAGACACCTACCTACTTAGTAAAAAATCTGTGAATCTGGCCCATTCCGAACCCAAGTACCGAGGTAGGTACTACTAAGGCATTGATAAATATCCCATTAACATTCTTAAGGCAGTGTGAAAAGATGAAGGTAATGCCGGCACCTGTCATCTTATAGGATTAGAGGTTTTATAAATTAAGGGCGGATTATAAACCCACCTTCTATCATAGGATAAATAAGATCCACTCTAGTTTGGAGCATTTTATAACTTTTATTAGTAACCAGCTTTTACCCACATCTTCGGCTGTGAGTTTATCGCTTTAAAAAGTATTCAGTGTCCTTTATCCTAAGGCTCAATTTATCTCGAATTTTATCAAGACCCGTTTACAGCCGTTTAGCCGTGAAAAGCGAGCAAATAGATACAGTCAGAGTTACTTTCGCTTTTATAATATTTGTAGGATCAGTAATACGTATATACACATATTATTTATTAACTTACTGATAGTAGGTCGGTTATTCTTTTTTCTATTTATATGTGTACCTCGGTATACTTGGTTAAATTAAATATCCGTTAATAATTTGTTTTAATTTAAATAGTCACAGCAAAGCTCCCAAAGAATCTGTCTGGAAATCGTAAATCCTTTTACTTTGTGCATTAGACTTATCGACACAAAAATACTAAAGCAACAATTTCAAATTGAGCAAGAATCGTTTCTTAACTGTAATGATGCGACGTCAGATAAAATCATTTAGATTCTAATAAAATTACATTAATTTTGATCATAAATCCTCATAATATTATGTCTGGCATCTTGCATGCGTCTCATAGTAGGGGGTAAATAATTAAACGAAAGACCATTTGATTAAATAGCATTTAAGTATCTATGAATATTAAAACTAAATAATTAATGTATGGAAAATTAATTAATGGAATGTTGAGAATGATGTGAGAAGATGCTGGCCATAACCACAGTAAATAATCCGCTTACGCTAAAAAAGCGTAATTTGTAATATTCTAACGTCTGTATTTTCTCTAGTTCGAAGTATGAAATCCCGACGTACGCTATATCAAAAGGACACAAGTTCGATGTAGTACGTTATCTCGAAAGTATGCGAGCTCGATGTATTCTATATCGTAAGTACAGGAGTTCGATAATTTCAAATGAATAACGGAAACTTGGCCAACATTCATGGAATTCATGAAAACTTGGTAAAAGCGATTTGTTTTTAAACGTAGCCCCACACTAGGAATTGTTCTGTGGCGTGGGTACCGTTTACAGACATATAATTTCACATACACAACATAACACCAAGACCAGAAACAAATATTTGTGGATCACACAAATATTTGTTCCGGGTGGAATCGAATCCGCGACACTAAGCGTAGCAGTCCGATTGCTCAGCCTAGCTACGCCAAACGCGTCGTCTTATTTAGATAGTAAGATTTCAAAATACTATCACTGAAGTGATCGAAAACTGTCGTGACCATTTCGATACATTTTTTTAGAAGAACAAGAGTAAACGCAAATCTATTAATTATAATAAAAAAGCTAATATTATTATTAACTCCTTAGACCGCCCTCTGCGCCGCCTCTTATCATGTCTATCGTTTGTTCACTTTCTTTCCCTGTATGTTTATCACATGAGGCAAACACTAATTAAAAATATATAAAAGGGAAAGGTTCCAATTATTATGATGATGTGGTTTTATGGGAAAACTGGTACAGCATATTGAACATTATTCTTAGAACGAAGTACTTAATTGCAATTTATATATATATGTTTAGGTTTTCTTAACCGGTTGCTAGCTATCTAATACCATCCCACTACGTAGTGCTACGTAGTGTAGTCATAAATGTGGTAGAGTATATTAATGGATAATAACGTCATCTCTATATACAAAAATGAATCCTGGTCTAAATGTTTGTGGTAAGACGGTGAAAGCTTAAGACATCTAATTCTGATCTAAAGATAAAAAATTACATTCAAAATTCATTTATCTAGAAAACTCAACTCATGCGAGTTTACAGTTTTGTTCCTTTTGATTTATACTCGTATTATAACGTAGTACAGGTTTCGCTGTGGTTACTACCGTCTGACTGGTTCATGAACGAGTTAATCCAGGAATGGTTTTCTTTTTAACAATAACAGGCATCCGGCGGTGATAGCCTTTTGCACCTGCTGTTGCTTTTGCTACTGCTCCATCTGCATCTTAACGCGTTACTTTACGCGTTATTTACGGCGTTACGCAGATGTTGCCAACATTTTAACGTGATAATTTACGTGCACATACGTAATATACGTAAGTGCACGTTTAATGCCTTACATAACGCGTAAGTGAATGCTAAGGTAACGCAGTTGGAGCAGTGCCTTTAGCCACTTTTGTAAGAGTGATGATAAGGGAATTTTACGTTTAGCTAGGTTTTGTTTCTTATATTTTCAATTAAAAATAATATGTTCAACTAAATATGTGACTATTTAGTTGAACATATTATTTTTAATATAATACAGCACTAGAAGTAGGTAAATAAGCAGTTGATGCAAGAGTTTAATAAATAATCACCGATAGCCGAATCTAAGTAGGTAGGTACCTACCTAATATAATTATATAGGGTTTCAAAAAGAAAAACTGCCATAAAAACTAAATTTACTGTGATAACTTCTTTGTTGATCTCAACATTCCGTAAAATAAGCATACTTACTTAAGCTCCACGGCCTATTGCGGTGTACATACAGCAAACATCAAGAGAAAAGCTTGCTTCTAAATCAAATTAGCTTAAATTGTTCTTGTCACTGAACAATTACCTTGAGATTGATGGTTACCACTTTCATAATGGTAAAATTGTTTGTGATAGCGACCACACCTTAGTTTAGGAGCGGTAAAAGTAGCCCTGGGGCCAGCTTGAGGCCCCCGATTGTGTTGTTCAAACCATGTTACCGCTTGGTACCAAAATCTCATTTGCCATCGGGAAATTAATGATTGATTTCCTATGATATAATACTATAATTTATAAAATTTCTGTGTCTTTTTTATACTTTTACAGGTTAGCATTTGATTGACTTCGCTAGGGTAGACCCAGCAATTACAATTTATCGCGAAAAGCATCCTATGTCCTTTCTTAGGTTCAAAACGATCTCTATCATTTTATACATGATCAAAAAGCTGAGTAATATGTACTAATTTGTGTGGGCTGGATTCAATTCCTGCGTCAAAATTCTGTTTTTTCTTCTGCATTATTTTATCTACTGCAAAAGTTTACGTGTAGACCTGACAAATCAGACGAACAAGGTGTAGATATAGACAGATGTTATTGTTACTTGTAGTGGTTGTGAACGTTGACCGCGAAAGTTGTCAGTCTTGTGCTTTTTCATATGGCTTGATTGATGCAAGAGCCGTGGTTATTGCAGCTTAGGCGCTACTATGAAAGCATTGCCTTACAATGTGACAATTCATCCATAATTTTAGGAACTCTACCTACTGGTAATTCAGTTAATTAAAAAAGCGATTTTCGTAAAAAGACAATTTCATTTACCTATTTGTATTAGGTTACCTACTATTATAGAAATCGATTCGCAGAATGTAGCATTTTGCAAAATGTTATTTATTTTTCTATTTAGTTAAGTAATACGCCATGGTACCTCACGCCATTTTGCTTTGATTTCTCAGTAGCTCTCCTATCGATAGAGAAAGGCAATGAAATTGATTTTATATTAATTCCTTCGTGTTGCCGTAATGACAATAACGAAGTTGTAGCTCAACATGTGGGGCAACTGTAGAGACATGGATTGATTTCTTTTGTACTCACTTAACGTCTTTTGGTCTTGCTCTATTGGTTGCTAGCCCAATGTGCACTGCACATGTTTGGGCACTTTTTTGACCTCGGCAATGATTGTTCGACCCTTTGTTTGACAAAAAAGCAATAGATTTTGAATGTTGGTGGCTCTCCACATGTTGTAACAAAGAGGTATAAAAAAGATTGGGGTGAAAATGCGTCCCTCCACAGCACAAATAACATATTATTATTGTTAGATTAACTAGATAGATCTAGTTAGGAGTCAAAATTTGTTTAATATACGATTGTACCAATTTATAAAATTTATTTCTGACTACGTAAAGCGACAATATAGAAGCAAAGTGAAGTGTAGAAAAGGTAGGAACGTATGAATTAAATACCGGGTTTGACTTTAGAAGTAGCTCATTGCTACGAGCTGATTAATGCTATACCTTTAATGTAATATTGTGGTCCCTTTTAAACGCTGATGTCGACGTACATTTCTATAGTTGGTACATCGTGACGCGGCGTACGGCGCGTTGCGACGTTGTAAGCGGCCGATGGCGTTTATAGGAGACCACAGCCTTTGCTAAATCTTGGGAGACAACTACTTACTTACTCCCATACAAATAAGACCGAAGTTCCATTCACGTCACACTGGTGTCAGGCCTCGACGCAGACGGCGGGCGCCGGCGCCGGACCGGAACCGCCGATACGGTTACCGATCGCAGCATCATCAGGTTACCCATTACCAATTTACTTTTTGCTATCAACAGCTGCTTTATTAAAGGAATTTCAACGCTCATACCTCGTGATAAGACCGCATCGGTTTTGGAGAGGTGAACAGAGTTTTGGTTAAGTTGAAGCTATTGGCAACGCGCCAGAACTGTGAGTCTATCAGTCAATGATAGGTTGACAAGGTACCTATTTAACACAATAATTTGCGTGACACTTCTACGGCTTGGCTTTTTGTAGGGAAGCTGGAGAGAAATCAATGAAAGACCATAGAGGCGTGCGTAGAACTATTCGTCATCATAGATGGTTACAGACGAATAGAGATTGAGAGATAGTTGCCACAAAAATAATGAGCTGTACCTAATATAAATAAGGAGTTTCAGCATTTGAAGTAACGGCAAAGAGACACTATCTTTTTAGAATTTCTGGCCTGCTACAAAATTCACGTATTTTTGTAAACCTTATCTAATGTCAAAGTCGTGACTACGAAAGCCACAACAGAGTATTCTGCTCATGACATTTCATGATGTTATTCGTGAAAATCGCAAGAGAAAGGTGATATGCATAGACCTTCGACTTTTGGCTAACCTAACAATCTAACACTAGATATCTCTAAGGCACGATTTTTCAGAATATAAGTATCTGCGTTAGGACTAGTATCGTTTTATACCCTTTGGAAATTATTTGGTCAGTAATGGAAAAGATGACTGTGATATGGTACTAAAACGTCAAGGGCTGTGTCCTAGATGCATTTGTAAAAGCAATGTCGATATAAAGTGAAATTGTTTGATAAGTTGCGCTATCATAGTACGGTGGCCCACCCGCGTCGTGGACACTGGACTCATTTGTCACTTCAGAACTAAAGCAATCGTTAGCCAAAGTTGTGTTCACACGTACAACTGTAGAACCACATCGCTGCCACATAATGTTGACGGCTACGAATTTGTGTGGACACCATTGTTTTTATACAGAAACCAATAGATGTTCCAATTTCAACATAATTTATATCTATATATATATATATATATATATATATATATAAATCAAATGCTGTTCGTGTGTCTCGCTAAAACTCGAGAACGGCTGGACCGATTTGGCTGATTTTGGTCTTGAATGATTTGTGGAAGTCCAGGGAAGGTTTAAAAGGTGAATTTTATCACTATTCCACGCGGACGAAGTCGCGGGCACAGCTAGTTATATTATAAATTACACAGTACTTTACATACGCATACTCGTATTATAGGAACATATTTTTCCCCGCTGACTTTTCTCGGAACTCTCATGCGGGTGATCTCTTAAGACACAACAATTTTTATCTTTATTGGGATAATCTGATAACTAGTTAGAAATCTTTTCCAATTTATAAAATATTATCATAATGAATGAATTCATTCAGTGGCAAAGTAATGGAAAACATTGAAAGCAATTCAACGATTGATTTAGAAATATTAGGCCCAGTTTGCTTTTCTAATCACAACATCATCAATAACAGTTTACACCGAAGTAATTTTTTATACTTGATTTTGTCTGATCATGTAATATATCTTTTCGAGCGAAAGTCCGATGAAGAGTAAGTCTGAAAATGATTAATTAGGGATAGTAGGTACTTCATCAGACCACAATCGGAAGAACCACGTCGGGCATTCAGCCTTATTTGAGTATCGAGATAAACCTTATTTTGGATTGGCTCACATTACTATCAGACTGCGTTTTCTGCTTACCCACACCCATCTTGCAGACTTCCAAAATGACCCTAATCGGGAAATTTATTTTCTTTGGGCAGGCAATGATGATGATTTGTTAACATTGCTATTTCTAACCATTCAACGGGCTATGATTTTATGTAAATTAAAATAGTAGTTAATGATAGTTTAAATGCTTTACAACACAAATATCTCAAAATAAATCAATCATTCATTATCCTCAAAATAATTACAACAACCGCAAAATCTAACACTTCAATCAGAGTAGCTAATGTGTCTATTTTTTGTAACGAGCAAAAGTTCACCGGCTATAAGACACCATCTCCAGATATTAACCATCGCTGCGTTAGATTAGACTAACATTGCTATTACAAACAATAGAGAGCAATGTGTGCGTACTTATTAGATAGTGTAGTTTCATAATAAGCTTCTCGCGTCGAGTCACCGTCTAGTGGCGGTCTAGTCGCGAGTCAACGGCAGGCCCACTTTCCCAGACGAAATCGAGTCATGTATTTTTTTCTATCCGTTACAATAACTGGGCTAACAATTGTTATTAGTTATTACGAGGCACAGAGACTTAATAATATTTTTTCTACGGGTTAATTATGTTCTTGAAGTATTGCTCTAATTTTTATGCTCAGGTGTGGTCTTTTAAGTGGTGGAGTGTGAGTCAATTTTGTTAATAACTTCTTAGTGCGGTCTTATAATAATATGTAGGTACTTCTAACAAACATAATTATTTAGTTTCTTTGCAAACTTGAATTCCTGCAATATTTCCTCTTAAATGAAACTAAAATAAATAATTATAGCGAATTATTATTCATTCATATAGTTTGTGATTTCCTTATCCAATAGGTACCTAAAATTGAGAATTTGTTATTTCAATAAACATTATTACACTATGATTGCATTAATATTGAATTTGTGATCAATGTTTCCTTAAGTTTTGCTTTACTAAGTAAACTTTACTATTTTATTACAGAAAAAGAACCAAGAATTTAATGAGCTCCTATGCTGGCACGTCAGATATTTATTAATTATTTATCATTGTGCCTATTTTCAACATTTTCCTAATACGATTGCATAAGTTGAAATAAAACATACCGATGACGTTTTTAGAATCATAACTAAACTACGAAAGGCTTTTGTTTTTGAAAAACCGGCTGTGTATTTCTTTCGCTTCAAAGAAGTAAGGAAGTGACCAAGATTACTAATTATGGTGTAATTTATGGGACTAATTATGGTGGAATGCTTTTACAATTTTCAATACTCTAGGAACTTTACATTACTTCGGGCGGAGCGGCTAAGCCAATCTATCATTCTATGGCGGTTAATCTTCTAATATTGTATAATTTTTAATCTAATATTGTATAACGGGAGTTTAAATTCTGCGCATTGTCCAGAATTTTAACATAAGTACGCTTCAACCGTAATACATAAAAAAATAACAAAGACATCTTCCAACAACAAAGTTTCCGAGTACGTTGGCTTAAGGCGCCTTTACAGACGACGCTAGTTTTTTACCCGACTGCCGAAGGAGGGTTATGTCTTTTACGACGTTATAGTAAAACTAGGTAGTAGAGCCAGTTTTAATAAAAGTCGCTATAGTATATGCCTACGCTTTCAATTGCCTAACATTATAGTGAAATTAGAATTTAAGATATTTTAGTGACTTTTGTTGACCAACTACGCCATCTATGAAAAAAGATTATTAATAAGTAAGTACTAACGCACATTAATATACTTCCGATTTTTTAGTTTTCAAACCATATGATTCGACGAATGATATTAATACCTAATCGATGTCAATTTATCGTGCATGGATATTAATAGATAGGAAACGCCAGGAAAAACAACTGAATTAGCCACGATATACCACTATACATTGATTATCGTTTTTGCGGCAACAGACGCACGACGACCGCGCAGTAAAAAATCGCCGTGTGTACAACCTCTATTCTAGATCTAATCTACGTAACGAGATAAAGCGCCCAATGTTCCAAACCGTTTTATTCAAGTAACTTTTCTAATACAGTTACACATTCTTAGGACTTAGAAATCGGGTTAGTTATTATTTACTTCGTAACTGTAATTAGCGTTTGTGTTAGAAACGCAATTTCCTTTTTGCGCCTCTAGCGTTAGAGGCGTTTCATGTTCATAGGCGATACTCGGTTAGACTTCGACTACGTTACTCTATTATTTTGCATTCATTACAGGTTGTTGATGAGTTTTATGAGCAAGAAACTTGACCTGGATTATCTTTTTAAAAGTAAAGCGTGTTAAGTTACTGTTTTAATCATCTTAAATGCAAGTCTGACTACAAGTACGTACCTACCTATTAGGTATTCTGTGATTCGTATTTTATGTTCCACACATGTATTTAATGTTATTTACCTATTTTACGTTATGCTATTACCGATAGTTATAGTTCCGAGACCAAGAAATTCCTATTATAATATGCATACTAGAAACTTTATTTAATATTTATGTACTAACCAACTAGTAACTATTTAGTGCTTTCTAGAAATGTACTGCGTATCTGCGTAATGACGACTTTCTCTGAAACTATTTTACACGACTGTCACTGAAGACCAGGTGACGTAATCGAACTATAAAGCCTAGAACCAACGGCAAAAAAGTTAACAGCTACCGCATTACCTCACTTCCCCGTCAAGCGCCAACAGATTTCTTCAAAATGTACGTAGGTAACTGCTTATTTAGCTTAGTTTAAAAGTTCAGTCGGGCCCTAGTATTCAGCTATTTCAGTTAAGGATACGTCCAAGGACAGTCGGCCACGTGTCTTTCCTGCTTCGACTGGCGGAACCACTAATTGTGTTCTGGCTTCAAGGTCGTGTCGACCGCTAACTGTATCAATGCGAAGATTGCCGTTGAAATGCGGGCCCACTGGACAGACAGCAGAACAGGTTTGCTGATTCTTACTTTGACAATACTGGGAAATAATAATTTAATGTGTTTAGCTCCTTGTTGCATCATATCACCTTAACGGCCTATAGTTTTAGAGATTTTTCATAGGGTGCGAGTAAGGCTTCAAACAAATTGATAATCTATTTTTATACATGGTGGAAATCTTGTTTACAACAATATCGCAATGTGTTCATCAATCAAACGTCATTGTATTATATGTTCAAGGGTTCTATAATAATTCCTGATTGAAGTTAGTTAAAGATTAATGGCCCAATACAGCAAGTTTCCTTGTCCTGATACCAATATCGTTCAGTTCCTGTATTTCAACTTTTACCTTGTGTATTATCGATGTGTAGTTAATATTATAAGAAACATAATCTACGTAACCAGTTAAAGTATGATAACCTAAAGTTATCACAGCACCTAGTTTATTTTACCACAACACTACGATAACAAAAATAAATCATAAAATAAAACAAAAAAACCCAACTGAAAAAACCCAAAAACAAGCTATATATAAAATAATATCTGTATTATCTCAGAATTACACACACACACAGTACATACATACGGTCGAAAAACATTAACCTCCTCCGGCGTTCCGGTAAAAAAATAGCAAAGAACTGTTCTGCGATCAGTACCGTAGCCAAGTTTAGCTCGCGTATGAAGATTGATAGCGACCACCCTGTGCCCGAGTTGTCAACACAACAGCCCGAGGTGACGGTGCACTGCTCCGCAGGACGTCCTTATTCAGTGGCAGGAGCGTCTGTGGTCATGTTTCATTGCTGTTTGACTTACTAATATTTTTCCGGTAACGGTCAAAGTCTGTGCCAACTCTAGACTAGTCTGTAGGTTGAGTAGAGCGGGCGCTACGGTGGATAATGATCGAGCAAACACTGACATTTAAGTGTTGTTAGGTCTTAATTTTATTTTTGGCACCTGTTTAGTAAATTGGTTGTACTGTAGCTTAATTATTGTCATTAAAGTCGCTCGGACATTAGATGGGTTTTTTTTTGAAAATATGAAATGTTTTCGCTTTCGAATTTTGATTCATTTTCATTTTAAAATATTGCCCTAGTAGGGGTTTAATAATATGATTGGTCTCTTTTCAAAGATAACCACGGTTTTTGGTAATATAGCAGTGGATGGGGTCGTATAAAAAATCGATGGTATCGTATATGGTTGATGGATGTCTACAAAAAAGGTATCGAAACTCAAAGATATTTGGAAAAATATATATTATGTATATTACATACTAACATTGGGCTTATATAAACATCTTTACGACTCCTCTCACCCCTCACTTTGATTTATTAACCATAAAAGAAGCTTTATCGATGACTGCTTGATGAGTCTGGTAGCTAATTAGCTGGCGCCTTTTTTTGCTAATAAATGTGTAATAGTGACGAGTGTTTGTTTTCATTTCAGAGAAATTACATCGTTAACTCGGTAAAGTAGCAAGTATAAGAGTTACAGCTTACATACGCTGACGTATTTTAGAAGTAACTGGGAGAGCGATGATTCTAGAGGTATACCTACACCTACACGAATTCATAAATAAATAATTTAATACTTTTTCCAATTAGGTACTTTGAGATTCCTGCTATTTGTTTTAATAACTAGTCTTCGGTATGTATTTGTAATTATTCATTTGCATTATGCAAAATAATCAACACATTTTAGATTCTTAATGACTGCGTATATTTGACAAACATTCCTCAGAAAGAGTGAACGATTAGGCCGTAAAGCTTTTGAACTTGCCCTTGTGTAAATAGTAACTGGGCTATGCCTATTTCCCATTAGTTGTATTAGGTTGATATCTGTATATTTCAGGGAAACCTAAAGGTGGAAGTGGTAAACTTTACGCTGCTGCCATACCGAGAGAAAGGCTTTTATTACTCGGCAGTAAACCGACAGAAAACGCAATAACGACAGAAGCTGGCTCGGCCTTTGGCTGACCAACGCAAAATTGCCAAACTTGAAAATCATCTTTAAAGTTCAATTGCAAAGTATTTTATTTCACAAAAACCATTTAGCCCTATTTTCTGTAGTATTCGTAGCACTACGTCGTCTCTATAGAACCTTACAGAATACTTCTACAGATCAGTTTTACTCATAACATTTTACCTTTTAACAGAATACTTTTCATGGCTTATAAGAAAAGCTTTTATCGTAGACGCGTCGCTAAAATCGCAGTCAACGTTCGCGGGACAAATCGCTTTCAAATTCAGCACCTTGAGCTATTTCGCCCACAGCGTCCGCCTCGATTGCAATTTATTGTTGCCAGTGACTGCCACTCCGACATGTTGAATAACAGGAGTGTATTGCTGTACTCACAGAAGCCGATACGACTAGAGCAGTCTATATAGTATCTATGTACGATATATTTGTTTTTTTTTAAAGCTGTTAGCGGCGATAAAAATAGTTGCCAACTTCAATCTTATTTTAGCAATTTTATTTTTTGCATAGTGCCCAACCTCAAGGATTATAAAAAAAAAAATTTCAAGCCCACCTGTATTTTTCAGCGCAGTTTTGTTCGTCATAGTCCATCAGCATTGACAGGTAGGTATTTTGAGGAATTGTTTTATTTTATTTCAAGTGAGTGATAGAACCAAATACTTAAGTGTTAAAGCGTAGTAGTTAGTTCGGCCGATTGGAACTAGGTGGCGCGACTAAACCTGTGTGTAAGTGTTTTAAATAATAAATTATGAAAAGTAATTAGATATAAATATCCGAGCACTTCATGCTCCGCGAGATCTCTCTACGCGATAGGGGGGCATGTTGGCTCCCCACCGGTTGGGAAGTCCTGCGCTAGATAGTATAATGATTGCATGAAATGCAGTAAGTCTCAGTATGAAAGACTGCAGGAATCGAGAGGAGACGTTAGATCGCCCGCAGTAAGTGACTCCTCCAGGTATCAGGTTCGTGCCAAGGCGCACACCCACCGCCTGCTTTACGATACAACCAGCATTTGTTGTCGCCGACATCCGTTGATTTACCGTCGTCACTTTAATATCAACCATTTCCCTTCGGAGCATGGATGTGAATATATAGTGGAGGTGAGAGACAGTTTAAACTTTTGTCTTTTGTTTATCCTTCCTTAGTTTACCCCTGTAACGGTGATGGGCCATACATACAAATATGTACTGACTGGAATCTTTATTCTCTTACTTTTCCGTTAGCAAGTTTGCTGCTAGCGAGATTGATCCAGTAGATTTCATTCCAGTTAATTTTTTAAATACTAAATTAAAAGTAAATCAATAAACAAACAGTTTTTATAATAGCAACGAGGTGTGAGTACTTATATACGGATTAACATTTTAATTGGTGTTTTTTAAGACATCGCACGTAGCGGTATATCATCTGAAATGACCGCCCAAAACATAGCCATTAAGTTTCTTCTCCATTATGTCAACTGATACTTAGTAGTAAACAAAATAGTAAAGTGAGATAGTAAGCTAAGTAATACTTAGGACGAGTAGTCAACTTCGTTTACGATTAGATTAACATTAAGTGTTTATTGATGTCGGTGTACGGTTAACTTTTTACACACAATGGACAATTAAGGTCGGCGTTGTCGAAGCTATCTAAGAACGTAATTCACTTTGGTAAAATAAAAAGTGGGACAAGACGATAGGACGGAATTTGGATAGAAGAAAGAATATCACAATTTAAAAAAAATAAGGTTAATATCTACAACGTTACAAAATGTTTACTAAAAGAGACCGCTTCTGAACGTTTTGTAGATTATTAATTGATAAGTGACTTGTATGTATTGACTATAATATTATTATGGTACTGAAATCTTCCTATATGACAGTCTAGTAATGCAATATCTAAAGTATTCTTCTTTACAAGCTTGATACTTTTAGGTACTTACATCAAAATTTATTAATGTACAGTTATCGAGCTTAGAATGTTGGCATCTATCTAATAACATGGTCGGAGCAATTTAGCACAGTTTCCGTTCGAGCTATAGATCCTATAAGTATGCTAGTTGCAGAAGCATCCTAGTTTGGTAGCACGATCGTGTCTTTGGCCTTGTTAAATGTTGCCTGTAATAAGCGTAGAAAGCGGCTCATTCACCTGTACAGCTGTAATTAAAATAAGCTTATGAGAAAAGGTGGTTCAAATGCAGGATAACATGAAAGCTTAGCAGAAGTTACTTCGGTAACCAAAATGTGTATTGGCCACGAGAAGAGGTTATGAGCCGAACTGACTCGTCCGGTTGAATGAAGTGCCTTTGAAAATATTTGTTTTATTTTTCGTCGTTAGGCATGGGATTTGTATTAGACAGACATTTACGGTTCTAATGAAGTAAAGTTTTTAATTATAATTTTACTATTAACTTGTGCGGCCACGCCGTGAATTTCCTGTTTCTCCGTTTGTATTTCAGGTGAAAACACAAGTATTTTCAAAAATTAAGGTCATTTACGTTAATTTAATGGAAATCGGTTAAATAACAGATTATTATAATTATTATTATAATTACTTAGAAATCAATCTCATCTGATGGCGGCTCCCATGGCACTAGTCTATTACATAGCTACCGTTATTAATTAAGACTGGCTATAGGCCCATTAATCGTTGTGGAACGAATATATTGTGACTTTCACTTTAGATTTAACTGGAAAACGATGCAAGTACAGTCAGAGAACAGCGCACGCTCAAATAAACCGATAGATAGCATTCGGTAAGCTGCATCCACAGACCCTTGCATTATCGACACTAGATAAGTAGATACCTCAGTAAACAAAAGACAACCTGATGATATTTTGTCTTTAGCAATAAGTTTCTCATAATAAGTGACTCAGTAATCTCAGTATGAGTTTCGGACCCTTCAGAAATATGGGTGAAATATGATCAATTTTATCGACAAATCATCCCCATTTTATTGACAACACAAGCGAAAATGCTCATAGTGCGTACTTATGCATATTTTATGATATGGTAAGATAACGTTATTGTGTAGTTACGAGTATGTGATGTCATTCCGCTCCAAGAAATCGTTACACAAAAGTTTAAAAGAATGAGTCTTCAGGTAGAATCTATAGAACAATAACTTACTGCACGACGGAATTATCAACATTATATTAGAAACAAATTGATTCAGTTTATTTTATTAACATTTCCACGTCCGAGGGAGTTTATTAGGGGACATTTTAGGGGACACTAATTTATCGGTCATGTTGACCACCATTTCTTTAATTTGTAACCGGACAATAAAATTATAAAATATTTGATAGAAGGGGGGATATTGACGTTGATGTACACTTGTGGGCGTTTAGCACCCCATGGGTTAGTCACGCAATAAGATATATTGTCATTGGGTTTAATGTTAATGCATCGAACTTTAGTTAGCTTTTGGTTCGTGGTTCTATACGACCCTGTCAAGGGATCAAAACCCCAAAATGGTATATCAAAAAATGTTACTGGTATATCAAAATGGTATGTAAAAAATTGTAAACTAATTATCAAAAATGTGGAATACCGTTGACGACTTCTGCTTTATTGGCGAATATCTCGTATAACGTTTGGACACATTTTAATAGTTAATGAACTCCTGCCTCCGCAAACATCGTAGATGGAAAGGACATCTGACTCTAATGCCCCCCTTTTGGCAGTTCATGTGACGAATAAACTATCTCTGCTTTTCCGGCACAGGGACCGTGCGTGGCTATACCAACTCTTTCACCGGCCCCCTCCGACCAATTTTCATTTAGCACCTAACGGCAGGGCAACGACACCTGACATTGAGCCGGGAGCCAAATTGTGGCTGTTGACATCTCATCCTGAATCTCATCAAGGTAGCTTGGTGCATGGCAGGTTTGCGAACTCCTGGGAGATTGGCCAGTTTATGTCTTAAAGCTTAGTCGATGCAATTTAGGTGGTTATCAAGATGTCTGCCTTTATAAACTCTCATAAAATTATTGTACAGAGAAAGTGTATACATATTAAAACGTAACTGTTGACTTTACCGTATAATACCATGACTACCATACCTATATATTACGGGAAATATCGCAGCGAATGGATGGAATGGATATAGAAAATCACCTTGGACATTTTTTTTTGATAAAGACGGGGGTAATCTTTAAGCGAGATCCCCGACAACTTTGGGGTGCCGATGGGTTATGTGGGATTCTTACCCACTAAAACCACCGCCCGGTGGCCTGCCTCTATGAGTTTTTGGAGGGCACAAGGATTTCCAAAGGACCTCGCTAGTGGCGTATTTGCAGTGCGCCTTTACGCCCATCCCGAGGGAAGCTACCGTGGACCTAAACAGATAAACGACGTGAGAGAGCCACCGATACCCTAATCTGAGCTGATGACACCTCAGTTTTTAGATGCCATTGGTTATCCATTACGTATGTAGATTTTAATAAAAATAATAATAGCCCAAGACAATATTGACTATACTTCTATAAGTGGTAAAATAAACATTCAAGACCAAAGTCTATAAATCAATCGTTACGTTACCAAAGGTCTTTGTACTCCAACGGGATTCTAGTTCAAGTTCTAATTTAATTAACATAACTAGTGTTAATAACTTAAGTGATGCATGATTTATATAGATTGCTAATGTACACTTTGTAACACGTTTAGCAATTGGGGAAAAAGAAATGCAGTTTGAACGAACGTTTCTGCTTTTTTAACTGGTTATGGATCGTAGTTGACATAATACTTTTAGACTGAAAAGCGCTTTTATGAACGTTACTGACTAACTAGATATAGTGTCTATAGTGTCTAAACTATCTAATAGTCTAACTACGAGTAGGTAATATGACCCAAAATATAATCCTCGCTTCCAATATTCAAATATGCTACTTTTTGAATTAACTTCTAGCTCTAGAAAGATATTCAAAGACAATCTGGTAATTTATCTAAAAAGGACTAATTATCAAACGTGTTTTCTCATCTACCACATAAAGGTGAGATTGTGTACATACGAGTACGCAATACAAATATTAAAAACATAGATAACGAAAGTGGAACAAATGAGGATATTACCGCTTTCTAGCGATTGTTATGTATAGTTTGGTTTGCCGGTCGTCTTCTACAACAACCATCAAACTGTAGTGCACTACACCTAAAACTATTTTTGTTCGAAAATTTTTATTTTCCATCCATCACGACTGATGTTTATTAAGTACTTAACTTTCGAAAACCATCTATTGGAGTGACCGTCAGATAGGCAGGGCTGTTTTACTGATCGTCAGTTACTGGTTTTATGATGGAAACGTATTACTTGACTTTTTTAGGGTTCTACGGAACCCAGTATGTAGCTGTAAAATAGTCGTTTTACCCCGTTTCTAACAGCCGTTGTAAATACTATTTGGAGTATAATTTGTAGTGGCAGCTTATTCAATGGCTGGGGCACTAGCATGGCGGTTCAGTGCTATCTTTGTTGCAATCAAGCATTTGAGCGCTGTACCGTCAAAAAATACGTAAAATTGTCGATTACAGCCGATTGTAGCAAAAGACAGATCATCGCTAACTTTACCCGTGAGGGGGGGGGGGGGGGGGGGGTGGGGGTTATTAAATATATGAAGACAGAGCATCCCGTGTACGGTGAGGATTACTTAATGGAGTCCGATTCCCGCGCAAAGGACCTTAATTTGTGTGAAGCACAGGTATTTTTTTTGCTTAGTTCTTAGTTCTTAGTTCCAGATTCTGTAGATACCATATCATATACCTTATCCTGAATATAAGTGTTCAGGATTTCTATGATTGTGACGCGTCGTTATACATTTCGGTCCTTTGCAATTACCTTAAACTAGGCCAGAATGTGGAGGCAATTTAGCTGCTATTATCTTTAGCGCGACAATTGTCTGTTATCGTCCGTTGACACGAGTAGCAGCCGAGTGATCGGAGGTGAACGGATGTTACGCAGTCGTGTGAATTTCTATGTTTGAAATATAATACACAAAAAACGTAAAACGAGTTTGTGGATGCGACTGACGGACAAGTGCATAATAGACTGACCGATTTTGACCAAAATGCATGTTTTAGTTTAAAATATGCCTCGCTGAAAGGCTAGCATTTTGGGTATACGTCGCAGATCATGAGTTATACCTAACCTATACATCTACTTTGTATTGCAAACTGATGAAAATGAGAAGAAACACCATCGTATTAATGGTTATTATGCATTACTAAGGAGTTTTCTACCATCAATTTCATCAGATCAGCTCTACGTCGCTATACATTCGTAATGCCGTCTGAACTTGATGTTTAACGTGAGTCAAAATTGACTTCGAAGATTTGCTCTACACAAATATGAGCTTATTCACCAACTGGACTCGAGACTCGACACTACGCACTATATAATTAGTTAAATTCAAGACAAGCATCACTTTTTATTTCGTCATCTGGACCCTCTATTTTGGAAGTGTTCAGATAGTTACAAAGCTTTATAACTGACAAAACGGTAGGGATTCCAATCCAACGCCACGTTGAATATATTTATAGGTCTAGTGTGACAATGCCACTAGCATAATATAAATTAATTACGTACGCAAAATTAACATCATTACTTAACTGATTACGATTAATATGACAAAATGATGATTATTTCATTGATAGATTATTATTAAATATGCCACGTGATGGTGTCATGTGTATTGTGTACTCTAGTAGATATAATAATTATGTGTGTATTGTGCCTAGTGTCAAATAGACGTTATTCGGGCAATGGCCCCACGAAAAGTTGAATATTTTGCTCAATTATTAGACTGGTTTTGGAGTTTATTTATGCATAAAACAGTGCTTAATTACGAATAGTCATTCGAATGATAAATTTTTAATCTTAATTTAAAGTGCAATCTTTTTTAAACGTGATTAGTTTTAAATGAAAACACTATTTATTGTATTACCCACCTATAAAAGTAAAATAATTAATAAGTAACACTTAGCAAAATTTTGGACAAATAATATCTAGTAATAAACAATTCGCTAGAAGTAAGTATATTTTCATTGAAGTATCCGACATTAAAAGTAAGTATTCAACGTATATAATTATCATCAATGTAAATGAATTCAAATGATGTGCAGCGTATATAAAAGTATTATATATGCCAATAGTGTTCAAAACTTGATGGCCCAGTTCGGCAGATGGTCAAAATGCTTTGTTAATTCCACTTAATATTCCAAGTGATTGAACTTATCGAGATGTCTGAGATTGGATCTAGCCTGTGCAGCTGCAATTAGAGACTAATCATATTTTAAAATAATAGTGACGCAAATTTTCCGTCTTGTCGTTTTGATTCAGCAGTATTCAAATTAGACACCTGTGACATCAAAATTAGTCCTATCATAGCGGAAACAAATTACCACGTAAGAATTCAAATTCTGCCGAAATGCGACTATTAGCGACTAATTTTCATCATTAATATCAAGTTATGACATTCAAACACTTGACTGACAGACAATTGAATTGAATATAAACTTATCTCAGCATACAAAAAGATAATGATTCCTATTAGATAAATTTATAATCTGACTGTGATATAACTGGACCTAATAACACGATTGTAAAGTAACAATTGGAGAACACATAAACATACTTGTTAAAAAGAAAAGAGTCAAAACTGAGAGGCGTGTTTGAATAGCCGAGGTGGCGCGATAGTCATACGATCTTGAACTCGACACACGCAACGTTTTCCAACTATGAACACAGTGTCCAAATGTCGTGGTTGTCTTTGCGTTATCAATACTCACTAATTTTCTTCAGCGTTATAAATAAATAGCGCATCTATTTAAATAGAAATATGAAGGTCAACTGCTCCATGTTAATATGACGTGTCGAAGATTTTCCTGTTTCTGTTGGATATTTCATTTTTCAGCGACCGTTTTCTTATTTTGCATTTTATCCGACGTTACATTAGCTCTTTATATTACACCTGCGTTTTCCGTCCACGTGGCTTCATACCCACCTGTTGCATTTCCATCTGTTTTATTTCGTATTGTGCTGCCAACTGTTAGGTTTATTCGAATTCGAATTCGAGTTCTTTCCCTAACGGATTCTGAGAACATTTCGCATGGAACAGGCCCCACGTTATCGGCCAGCTGCGGCCACGACGGCGGTGCAGCCGCTGTCCCTAGTCTGTGTCTAGCGGAGTCACGATCACATCGTCGGCATCGGGCAGGCAGGCCGGCGGCGCGCTAGCAGGCAGAGCCAGTCAGCCTCGGCCCATCGACACGAGCCCACGCGACAGTCCCCCACGACTCGTGTAACTTTAACAAAAAGCCGGTCGTGCGAAAAGTGACAGTGCGACAGTGAGCGGAATTGTGTGATTCGGAATTTGACTTTGAAAACACGAGACGAAACGATATTTTTACGATAATTCTATTTGCACATTTTATTTGGTGAGTACTTTTTCTATTTGAAGATTGTAATCGCCGGTATTCAGCAGTATTCGTTGTCGCTGTATAGGTAAAATTGCAAATTGTGAATTTTATTTTGCTTGGTTGCAAATAAAATTAGCACCTTGTATTCAGCTATTATATTGGCGGTTATTTAGTTTGTTTTTGCTTATTTTTTGTCGCACCGTAAATAGCAATTTAAGTAATAATATGTTACTGCCGAGTATTGTCTAGTATCGTGATTAGATGTTGACAAACCGGTTTTCCAGGTTTGAAATCGTCATAATACCCATTCTAGTTTTTATGGTGGTTACCTACGTGAATCTACAAAAACTAATATTAGGTAATTATTATATTATGGAAGAACATAAATTTACAGAATTCAGAAACAATTTTAAACATGTTATAAACAGGGACAGGTCCAAGTGTCGAAGACAGGTGATAACTATTTTTTTTCCAGTTTTTAAGTATTATTGCTCTGTAATTTAAAGGTAATTAAATGTTTCCAGTTATTTGCTTATCGATATTAGCAGTTAAGCCGGATTATGTACAGTGTATTTTAAAAGAAAAAACTCCTTTACATATTTGTTGTAATGGCAGCCCTTCCGCCTGGGGAAGTGCCTTTGCTAGTTATTCAATCGCCAAACATAAGTAGCGTGAACATTATACAATGTTCTGTTTTTAAGGGTACTATTTCCAGTTAAATTACAGAGCGCAATTGAAACTTCAACCAATATTAGGGTGGTGTTAAGGTGACGAGGGCAATGCATAATCGCGTAAGATTTTACAATCCATGGGTTTCGGATAGTCCTGCAATTGTTACACGCAATCATGGTGTAGACCGAGCGACATACGGCCGAAATTAATAATCAATCCAATCCAAATTTAGCTATCTGGGATTGATATCACAATCCATTTTAGGGTCAAACATGCCAATAACCAGTCCGTGGATTGGTTTATAAAGGCACGCAGATCGGAAATCGATCGAACGATAGACAGCAATCCAAGATCGATTTCAATCTTGGATAGGAGATACAATATTAATTTCGGCTGATAGTCCACACTCCACAGTCAATTGTTTAAAGAAGTCTTTTATCGACGTACCCGCATTTCTTATGTCACGACTCACGCATGAATGAAGATGAATCTGCGTATTTTGTTTTTCTTTGCAACCGTTTATTGTTTATTTCGCCGAAATCTACCCGCCCGCATGCTATAATTGATTGACAGCTCTTCGTTAAATTCTCACACGACAATTTTGCCAGCTGCCTCATTCAAATTTAGAACGGTATGGAGCCGTTTTCTTTTTAATTGGAGTGAGATACCGAAAAGTTCTTAATCCAAGTGTCAATAAAAAGGCATTTTAATTGAAAAAGTATGAAATGGCAACGTGCTGTAATTGGCGGCTTCACGCAGGAAGTTAATTATGCACTTGCAGTTTTTTTTTTATATTACGAGTATTTCGCCATCTGTTTGCGGCTGGTTGTGAAACTGCTGTACTGTGCATAAGTATGAATAGGTATCTATACAAGGTTTGTCTGCTATTCGTAGTGCTGACACACGGTTCTGATGATCCACGACCTTCAGTTTACGTCACATTTGTCGTCAGTGCACAAAACTCCAAAACGTACTATACTGGAATTTGGAATATATTAATAAACTGGTTCTTACTGTTGAAGAAATCTATTTATATAAATTTCCAACATAATGTTATACTAATGGAAAAAGATCTTCATTACACTATATAGTGTGGGGAAAATTACATAATTATACCACCAGTGATCTAGGTAGTACATTAATTAGACTTGAGACGAAGTTAAATAACCAAAATATTTACGAACCAAGAGGCAATAAAGGCAGTTTTAGAGAAGAACCTGCCTCATAACAAATACAGTGAAAGCCAGATCTCCGAGAAGAAAAGGTTTTTGGCTCTGCACATAATAACAGTCCTCAGCTGTCAAGTGCCCTTAGCAAGCTATTGAAGCCAGTCCACTGGAATAAGTGGAAATGCTTCAGTCAGTTCTATGTGATTCACTTGCAACAGCAATTTGCACCACAGTACCCCAGACCAGTCTGAATCCGGGCGCAGGTTGCCATCCGCCATTAGCGTAATAGTCGTGCGATTAGTTTCGCTTCTCTATTAACCTCGCGACCACCTCTGGGTAACCCTACAGCCTCGTTTCCTCGTTCTAACTACTAGCATTAAATACCTTCACGACTCTTATACGCTTGTTGAAGCCGCACATGGAATTGACATGGGTTTTTAGGGATGGTCCTTTCACGTTAGCGATTACTCATTTTAAAGAGTAGTTGGAGTTTTGATGCCAGCGTGTTTGATTCAGAGTTGGGTTCCGTTCTTCAACTGATTTGCAATTTATTATGCCTGTAAAGTTCCGATGACAATACAATTTGTTGTGACAGCAAGCCGGTGTAATGATAGAGACAGAAATAAGATAACGGAACTGCTCAGTGTTTGATAGTAGCTCATTATGATCAGCTTATACCGTACGTATTTTATAAAAGCTTGAATAGAGACGTGAAGCTAATTTAAGTAGGTACAACATTGTCTTACAACGTCTCTCATACACAGCACACTCGTTTATTAAAGCAGCAGAAAGCCATATTCGTTCGGTGACATCCCACATTCCGATTTGTAGAGTATAATTATAATTATAGTAGTTTTATTTTATTAAATTTAACCATTTTTCTATAATCGAATAAAAAACTTGATTACAGCAGAATTAATTTATTTGTAAACACAACAGCATTACCCGGTGCCGTGGGATTGGCAGCTAATTTTAAGTTTCGATAATTAGTCAAGGTTTTTCAACTGAGCTCTTGAATCGCAGACAATGTCAAATGGCGTAAAAAAAGAATCCACTGAGTCATTTTAAATAATCGCATTGAAATAGCTCTCTACGTATACATCATAATATTAATATTGTCTCTAGGATTCAAATGATTCCCACGGGTTACAGTGTTTATACGAGTAATAGGTATATGTAAAATATATTTTTTAAACATCTACGTTTATGTGTTAATAAAATTATTTTAATCATGCACCATCCACAAGTGTCAACTGCCATTGAGCGCAGATAATAAAACGATGTTAAACAGCATGTGTGAAAATTTCTCGGTTATATAGATTTAGGTACTCGTCGGCAAAGTCTGCTATAAAGTCTGCAGCCGCTTCCACTTGGATGGGTGACCGATAATTTGTTAGGCATTGATCATTGCCGTGTTTTTAAATGTTTAGTTTTAGTTGAAAATCTACGACATTAAAACCGATTGAAATTTTACAGTCAGTCAAAACCAGTCGGCACGCCAGAAAATATTATTTGAGCAGCGGGACGGAACGGAAAGTCAAATTACGGGTAATAAACTTTTAGATGATTATTGTTATGATCGGATGTTCTTTGGCTGCCATTACATTTCGATAAGGCTTTTTTTGTGTTGTAGTATGAAATTGGCGAATCAGTTTCAATGCCCGGACTACCTTTAGATAGAGCCTTAATTATTATATTATAGCATTAAAATTTACGAGTTGTTTTTTATAGGAACACGTGTATTACGAAATCTGGTGTAGTTGTGTCTGTGCCGTAACAAAAACCTATTAATCAGCTCTTTGTAGTGAAATCCCGTTAAAAATCTGGAAAAGTAGAGTAATGTATAAATACGTAATAAGCTTGTAGACTTTCGTTGAACGCCACGATAAACTCAAGATAACACACTGATTACTAAATAATCCTTTGATAAGTCCTCACATATTTTGATGATGTCACTTTTTGGGGAGGTCAAGTAATAAAATACACACTTGACTTAAAAGATGTAACTACACACATTACGTTTTAAAATATTCTTCAAAGAGGTTTTACAACTATCTTGAATACTTTTCCATTCATCCAAAAGAACCCCTTTTTAAACGATACTGCCCATTCAATTTGTGGGGTTTTTATAAAACAAAAAGTTTTCTATTCCACTCTGCGACCAAATATGATATTCTACTCTATATTTTATTCTGCGTAACTTTAGTTGTTATTCTAAGGTACTAAACTAGTTTCAACTGTTTGTGATTTGATCGTGTGAACTTGAAATACTCTTTCACGGAAGTTATAACTTTGCAGTCGTGCAATAATTTAGCGTAAAGTTCATAATGAAAAAAATCCGTTTCCCACTTTATTCTCTATAGTCTGGTACTTAAGACTTACTTTTCAATTCTCAGGTATGTCCTTGATGGGCATTTCGGATATTATTTGAATTCGATATTTACATTTGATACACTTTTGTGGATATAGCAAGTGACGCGGTCTGTCTGTACGTGATCGATTGTTTAAAACATTTTACGGACTTTGCGGTCACGATTGCGAGTAACAACTTTTGTCTACTGAACCTTTATGATTGTATTTATTATTTAACCACAATATCAAACTGTTAAATTATTAATTACTGTATATTAATTGTTACTTTTTGAGTCATCATCCACACTCCTTTTCTTTTTATAGGCCTATTCTTTTCATGCTTTCTTTTTTGAATAGACACCTAGTATAGAAACTTTAATACCCCTGATATATATAGCATAGGTCAAGCAGATTTTACCAACCTTAATGCCAGCCTTTCTTTGACAACCCAAGTGGTAAACAGATAGTGAAATAAATACCAAAACCATTAAAACCGACCCTGATACAACTCTGCCCGTCAACGTTTTTGGTAATTGCGTTAAACACGAGTTTCCTGGGCTATCAGTTATTAATCTCGGAGATTGCATCCAAAATGTCATGAGCTTGGGAGTCAAAATGTACCTTTTGAATGCAGTGAAAGCAAGCCTACTTTCACCCCCAGATCAAAATGATTTGGTCCGCGAATTTGTATCAGCATTTGCGCATGAGCTGACAAAAAAATGGGGCCAATAGGTCTTCAACCGATGAATGATGTCGAGCATTGAAATATTAGCCAGCTTTGTATAACATCGCATTTTTTATCGTTTAAAGTTAAACAACGACATGCCACGAAAGATATGTTCAGAGGCAATGAACTTACGCCAAGACAATATGAGGAAGATTCTAGAATGAATAAGTATGATGAATGAACTTGGAAGTGAAAATTAAAATAGGTAACCTATCAATAAGTAGAATCTATAAAATTCGAGATAGTACTTGAAATGGATTTACAAACGCTGCTCGTGATAATGTCACACGCTTCTGATAAGAATGGGAGATTTTAAAGCTTTTCGGTAAAACTTCATAATTATTAACATATTACATGATATTCTTGAATATAATTTAGACTTTGTTGCTGAATCTGAGATTGTACAATACAATTTCGAAACAACATTTTGGTATGTAAACTGTATCTATTTCCCCAGATAACATATCTAATGGCACAGTTACTACTGAATTCCTAGTTTTGTGGTCGCAAGAAAGCCAGTGGTTGCGAGCTACTTGTGCATTATCAGTATTGCATTTATTAGGTGGTTCTGTATCAACTGTCGCGTTAAGTAATTTGATATTTTGCTGCGATTGTACTTCAAGTTTCTTGTCGCAAATTAAAATCAATGCATAAATTTGACTACACGTTTGGCGTAGTGGCGAAGCACTCGGACTACTGCGCTTGTTGTCGCGGGTTCGATTCCCGCCCATAACAAATACTTGTGTCATTCACAGACATTTGTAAGATATTTGTTTCTGGTATGTGAAATTATATGTCTGTGAACGGTACCCACGACACAGCAGAAATCCTAGTATGGGCCTACGTTTTTTTTTATAAAAAATTTAAATTAGTGGAGGGCTATCTAATATTATGTCTTTGAAAGTATGTTCAATGTGTTTGAACAATGTTTCCAAATTTGTTAGCTTTACCAGTTTGGCGGCATAAATTACTATTATTATGCGATAAAACATACGTTCTGGAATTTCGCAATTAAACACAGATGTATTGTCTAGGCTTGCGTAATATTAATGCAGTTATAGCATACTTACAGCTGTATGTGTGTATCGGTCTATTGTTTCAAGTTTCGTCTGATTGTTAGCTCTGATGACATCAATACTTTTGAATATTGTAATTTAACAATGTGTATGCATGCTTCGCTTGTGCATAAATTACCTACATGTAATTATTTTGAATTTAATGTAGGTGGTCAGCGTTGCCAAAGACGTGTAAATGGACAGGAATGAGGTGAGCATTTAGATTACGTAATTATCGGCTTTAAGGGCTTTCAGAAGTCCGATGTCATTATAAAGGTTAAGACTTCCCTAGAAGAGTCTCGAGCAAGCCCTATGCAACTGTAAAAAATAAATTAGCCGCATTTATTACTCTGATTTATAAGTTTTTATCATTCATATCATCAGAAACCTTTCAAAAGTTATTACGGAATAAAATTAAGTACAACGAAATTGAATTGCTTACGGATCAAGCGTTGCTTAACTTTAAGCCAAGTTATTAAGCTTGTAGCAAATTGTTGCGTAATTTTGATGTTTAATTAAAACGACAGTGCAATGCTCACTGAACTGTACTGTAGGGTTGCCAGATTTCACTAGTAACTATTAAAAATGTTGAATTAGAATATTATTTTTCAGAGATCATCGGAATTTTATTCTGGTTTCTTACAATATGATTCCTTTTAAAGACTTTTTTACTTCACCTAACGCAAAAATATAAAACAAAGGGAATCGGCTAATGTTTATACATAAACATACCGTTTTCTGGACTCTGGACTCTATTGCATCAATCTGCAGTATACCTACGATATATCGCGCACGTTCACAACTATATTTAGGCATGAACAACAACCCAACACTATTTTGAGTGAATCACTAATGAAACAGTTTTATAAATTAAAATATAAAATATTAAGTGACAACCCTACGGTAGCAGGTAACGCGTGAACGAGCCTGTATGACGTTATTCATCAGCGCGCGTAAATAGGGCATCTCTAGTGGTTAAAGGTGTGTCCACACGGTGGTTCGTAGACTTCATAGACGCAGCCTATTATGCGACGATCGAGCCATCACAGAAGCCATTGTGAATGTTGCCAGTCCATTGTGTATGTTCCAATATGCTACATTACCATATATTATTCACGGTTATAACATTATTTGTATGGTGTTGTTTGGGGTAAGAACCTACGTTGTACTTATATAAAGTCTTGTACATTTTATTGGCTTTATTTTAAATTGTTTATCGTTCACACTGGTTTATAAATTCGATACACAGATAGAAAGATACAAATAGCTTTATATATAAAAGTACCTAATTATACAGATATTTCCAAATTAATACATTGTATCTGGAGTTTATCAATCGAAGAACATGAATAGATTGATTAACCATCCATCATCGGTTAATATCCATTTTCACTATTCTTCTTCTTCTTATTTTTAATAGGAATTAAAAATAAATAGTATACTCGTATATAATTAAATAATTGGTAGTCGTTTAGAAAGTTACTTCCCATCTCTCCGCACGTTTATGAAACAAAAGACCCTTTGAATATATTGTGTGGTAATTACGTACACAACACACACTTCTGTGTTATATTATGCATATAAATAGTAAGAATACACGGAAATGTGGGTAAAATATACATTATCCACGATTGAGAACGTAAATTTGCACGCAGTGTACGTTATTTGAAAGAATTTCTTTGAGACTACATAATTTATGTCGTATAATATATTTTCCTCCATGATTGAAATACAGATGCTATATAATTGTTAGAATATTTTTAATTTGTAATACTACTATCATGTTTGTTTTTGGGTTAAAAAGTAATCACTAAATACAAAAAATATATATTGGGCTCTTATGTTGGAACGTCGTGGGAAAAATATTTGTTAATAAATTAACCAATCTGAGTTGGTTTCTCCAATGTATATAGAACAAAGATAAACTAGCCCTGACCTTAAGGCGATAAAGGGATTTTAATTTAGAATATCCGACTGAACCACGTCCGGATACTGTAATAAATTATCTAGAAGGGGTCAATAAACACTATATTAGACATGAGTTAAAATTTGAACTTTATTAAACTTGCGATAACTATAAAGACGTTTGGATTCATACATATTACGCACTTTGTGACTACTAGCAAATGTGTGATGTTCCATATAATAGTTCACTGCAAGATTTTTTAATACTTTAATTGCTATGGAACTAATTGAACAAATAAGTGAAGCATGTATAAATGTTATTATATTAGACAAGCTAATTTTCTAAACTGGATAATATAATTAGTAGTTAGAACTCAAAGTAGTTTATCTCTACACGCAACTCTATTACTGATACCATTTATCTACAAATCGATAAACGCACAACACTATCACTCAGTATACTGAGAATCGAGAAATCTCAATTCGAATAAATCACGAGGAGTCAAGAGCATGAGGTATCGATTAAAACCAAAGCGCTGTTTGTTCACAGTTGCTATCTGTTTTGTAAACTTTCCCATGGTCTCTACAATGAGCTTTTTGAATTTACAAATTACTGTGACTAATCTTTAAAACTTGAGTCCAAAATGTAAGGCAGTGTGTTACGTCATAAAACATTCAAAGAAAAATCAGAGACCATTTACGGATTAAAGGGGAAGTGAAGATTGCGATACATCCGTAATAGAAGATGAATACCATATTATTATACATAAGCGTAAAGGACGCATACATATTATAAAGTATGGATAAGCGTAAAGAGAAAACGGAAACGGAGAAAGAACTGAAGCTTTCGATGGTTAGTAAATGAGAACAGTGTGAAAATTATAATTGAAACTAAAAAAGCTACGTGAGTATCGGAAAAAACTCCTGATACTAATATATAAAATGAATGCAATTAAGAACACAATCTATTCTATTAGGTACCTATCTAAACTTAATTGAATAGAGTACATAGCACACAGCTAATAGATACAAGTAGTTCCGTAAATATCATCGCCATAGATAAGCAAGATCAAAGTCGATTTTACACGTGTTTGTATGATTGTTTTCATTAACTCTGGGTTGTGCTCAGTAGGTAACTGAGATTATCTGAATTAAGTCCATTAATGTAAAGTAATGTAATGTAGTCACAAAACCTATGGCAACAATATAAACATATTTTTTTGTAAATATGAGTAACACTTTCGAGTGTAATGAAGTACCTACTTACTTACTAACGCTACTTACCTTATTTGTTAAGTGTATATATAGATGGGGCACATTTTGTGCAAATATTGGAATAAATTTGAGTATGTTTAGGTTCCAGATCTTTAGCTCTAATCTGTGGTATGACAAACTTGATCTTCGTCATGTGTATAATAATCTATAACCCCATTTACTAACCATAAATACTAAGTGTGTGTGTGTGTGTGTGAGAGGGTGTGTGTGAGTGTGTATTGTGTAGTTATCTATCTAGCTGGGTGCCGCCGTCACTGCCGACGCCAATTCTATCAACTTTTTGTCATCCTACTATAGAAACAAGAATAATTATATAATGTATGTTTTAATTGCCTTCATAATATGACTGCGTAGATACTTAAACGTTTACCTACGATGTTTGCAAAAAAAAGAATCGACGTCAATCCAACAGGTATACCTCACTATACCTAGGCAATGGTATGTTTTTGTGATGTTATCTGCCTGTTTAGTTTGTAGCCTGATAATGTTATGTTGGAATTAGCACCTTACAAAGCTTTATTTGTGAAAAACATTAGGTTAAATGTTATAAGAATCTAAATCTGCCGTCACGGTCAGTCTAAAGGTTAATCTCAATAGGTAGGCTATTTTCCAGCACAGAAACATAGACAATAATGCCATAGCATCTTCACTAACCAACGCATCAAGTTGGCGCCTTCTAATAGCGCATTTTAAAGTCTCCTGACGCCCAGGTATCCTCCACTAACGAGCCTATCAGTTTCTAGATAGTTGGCATTATTTAAATGCTTCTTTTTCTAGTTCCCAACCAGTCTTACCACAACGAATCTTGAACACGGAAGACCAACATGTTTCAGCCCTATAAGGGGACTGGTAAGTCCTATTTTGCAGCTAGTGCTAGTAAGCGAGTGGTCCGGGATGATTAGGTTGGGGCCTGTGGCGAAAATAACAGTGCTCGCAGTTAAACAACCCCTTAAGGCTTCATGCTAGTAGTTATATGTAAACGAGGCATGGTAGTAGTACCGCAAATAGTAGTACTTGAAGTTGGTTTATCATTTTAAGATGGGATGGGTTGTTAATGCTATTTTGATGAAATCTTCATTCCATAATTAAAAAAAAAAAGTCCTCAAAATACGTCCTCCGTACGAGCCAAAATTATATGCTTTTTGACGACAGCAATAATCTTTTTAAAATACTGGCATGATGCATTGCTGTCAGATAATGGGTTACGATGTTTACATTGGGTTAGATGGTGCTTACAATTCAATGGGATTCCAAGAAGGGTAGTCTAAATTGGTCGCCTCCCTTGGGGTTATCACGACACTGAAGGACGAGAAGTCAGTATTGAAGCTCTGTGGTTTTAGCTATACTGCCGTGTAAATCCAAAATACTGTAACTCTAGATACAGTGTTTTGGTTTAATAGTGCTCAAATGCATTTTTTCGACTTGGCCTACACCCCTATATCAAAATATTTGCTCTATAGATACACAGACGGTAGATAATAGCATTCTCAAAAGACTGTAATTTCCTTATGTTGAAGGTTTAAAATGGCAAAACACTGCAATTAAAGGTACAGTATTTTGTTTGAAAAATCCGTGCTCCGTAACTCGCAGTTAGTTACTGAGATACAGTGTTTTGTAAAACCAATAATCCAAGACCCCTCCCGCCACCGTACTCGTTCGTGAGGGAGTTCAACTGTTGTTGGCCATTCGGGCGATGCGCGGGGTTGGGGGGGTTTGTTCCGTCAGTCAGTGAGTGTCATACCATAACCATACCGACCATAGAAACTGAAGATCTTTTTCACAACATGCTCGGAGAAAGTAATGAAGCTAGGTAATCTTTTATAATTGTTATCGCACTGATAAAAAACACTGATGATGATGATAGCTTGTAGCCTATGTATGAAGTTGGCATAATAATTATAAGCTCTGTATACCAAATTTAATGCAAATCGATTCTGCCATTTGAGCGTGAAGAAGAAATAAACAAGCAAACACACTACAAACTATTGCCTTTACAATTTTAATTAATTAATAACTAGCTGGTCCGACAGACGTTGTCTTACAAACATTTGTATTAGAAAAATATTTATAATTTTTCCCTCTTTTTCATACATTATTGCCATTTTGTATTAGTTATTCTGCTATTTGGAGTGGACACGAATCCAACAAAGCATAGTTCATGAAAATCAGTCCAGCCGTAATTCTTGACTTATTAGTAAATGGTTTCACTAACACGACTCTGATTTTGTAGTAGGTATTTAGATAAGAATAGTAGAATTATTAAAATAAGGAATCCATATTAAAATACTAACTAAATATTGATACTATGAATTTAAGATTGCCATACATATAATTATTTTAGAAAAGCACTGTATTTCAAGATACAGTGTTTTAGTACCTACATCTTTATGGCCACTGTTTTGATAGAAGTGTTTATTTCCTCTATGTGTTGGTAAGCCAATAAACTGTATTTACGGAATACAGTGTATTGTCATAACAATGCCAATTTGTATAACGGACTATGGTGTGCCATGACACTTTTTGAGGTATAATTCATTTGTTTTAGTATATAAATAAAATAAGCGGAGGGCTAGATAGATATTATAAATACCTTTAAATTGATACCAAACTTTATCGTTTTTTAAAGAAAATAGCTATGAAATCATAAAAAAACTAAAATAAAGTTTAATGCTCGTTTTCTCAAAACTCATATTTCTGAGATACAGTATTTTGGAATTACACGGCAGTATATGTACTTACTAGCGGCGCCCCGCGGTTTCACCCGCGCTACACTTACAACACCTATAGGTAGCTATTTGAACTGGTTTGTGCATATTATTGTGTCATCATAGTTAGCATCCGAGTACTGGGGCGACAGTCTGTACATTAGTTTGCTTAGTTCTAATGTACCGAAAATTAAACAGTATGAAAGCCACATATAAGTTAGGATGAAAGCGAGATCGTGAGACGAAGTTAAACGTACCTAATCTTACTACAACAATGTGATTTAGTATTCAAACTCACTCTATCTCTCCCTTTCACGCTCTCTCTCTCCCTTTATCTCCTTTCCTCTTCCTTTCTCTCTCTCCCTCTCCCTCTTTCGATCGGTCTCGCTCTATTTCTATATTTACCCTCTCAGTCTATCTCTCTCCCTCTCTCTCTCTCTCTCCCTCTTTCGATCGGTCTCGCTCTATTTCTATATTTACCCTCTCAGTCTATCTCTCTCCCTCTCTCTCTCTCTCTCTCTATCTCTCTCTTCCTAAGTATTTCTCACTCATTCTATCTCTCCCCGTCACTCTCTCACTCTCCCTTTACCTCCTTCCCTCTCCCTTTATCTCTCTATCTATATAATTCTCCCTCTATCTCTTGCTCTCTCCCTCAATCTATCTCCCTCTCCCTCTATCTCTCTCTTAATCTTGTATCCATTATTATCTATCCCCTTGCCAAATTGCACTACGATTTGCATCCGATCCGTAGGGGATGTAACTATAGAATACCTCATAATTTCAACCCCTTACTTTGCCCCCTTTAGGGATGATTTTGCACAAAAGCTGAGACCCGTATTTCTTTATTTCTTACCAAAAGCCTAAATTTCAATTTTCACATTCCTAACTTGAAGAATTATTAATTACCCATACAAACTTTCAACCCCTATTTCATCCCCTTCGAGATTATTTTTTGAGACAAAAGATAGCCTATGTCCGTCTCATAGGTCCAATCTACCCCTATACCAAATTTCATCGAAATCGGTCCAGCCGTTTGAGCGTGAAGAGGTAACAAACATACACACACACTCACAAACTTTCGGCTTTATAATATTAGTAAGATGTATGCTTGGTAAGCCACTTAATATCTACAAGATAAATCTTAACTTAACAGCTATGCTAATTTTGCAATACCACAATCTCATACAGCATGGTACGCACTTAAGAGGCACAGGTTTACTAATTTCTATGAATAATTTCCTAATGTCTGCTGTGTGCTAACTCATCCGGAATTCTTCTAAGTAGAAAAATAGCTCATATAAAAAATATCCGTCAACTAAGATAGTATATTTATTTAAATTCAGCTACTTCTATAGAGCTTTGTCACTGACTATTTGTAAATACCGTTCAGTTGTCACGATTTTATTTATTTGCTACTTGAATTCGGCCATAAAGTGGATTTTATTTTACTCCAAGACGAGGGTACTGATTGAATTTCAGATATTTACATCAAAATAGACGGAGTATGTAAATCTGAACCATTGTAAGGAAAAAATGACGCTTTATATGTTACGATTTACATCCCCCTTTTAAAGCTTTGCGTGGATATTCACGATTAAATGAAAGGGAACGTAAAAACTCAAATATGAAAAGTCTTTTACATTACTTCAGAGTATGCATAGGGGGAAGATTGCCAAGATACTGGAAGTGTCCGACGCTAGATGCCGTCCGGCGTTAGGGTACTTCCCCCTCCTTTGTTATTGGTGATAAAAAAAAAAGGAATCGTGATAAATTGTTCCGAGTCCATAAGTATATACTTGACTATCGGAAAGTGTGTAGACCTAAGTGTTTTCAATATTGGAGGACTTAAAAAAAATCAAGACCATTATCTGCTTTTCAAGGGTCATTAAAATACTAAGAAGAGGCTTAAAATTAGCTGTCAAGGTTTGTTTTAAACTCAAAAACATGTGCAAACTTTACGCGTGTTTCGGTTTGTGTAAGCAAACCTATAGTTTATAGAAAACATGTACATCCCTTCGCAGTATTGGTTAATCATCTCAACCTTGGTGTTTGCTTACACGCTGTTTAATAACAAATTCGGCACATGTTGTAAACTGAAGGTACATCGAACTGCTTATTAATTTAGAACAGAAATTCTGAGGTACAAAATTCAAGGTTTACATTATTAACGTTTCTTCGGCATCGTGCAATTGTCACCAGTTGAAATACGTAGTGATAAAATGCTGTTAGCACTTTATAAAAAAATTATAGATGTTCCGTAGCTTATTTAAAATATTCCAGCAAGACTATTTCTTTTATTATTTCACTTCAATTTCACAATTGTTATCTGTTACTGCTTTCTTTTAATAAATTAACAATTATTATAAAACATAATAATTTAAAATGTATGCATTATGGTACACCAAATAAAAAGGAAGATACACAATACAACGAAAAAATTAAATATTACATAAAATACAATAGAATAAAGGTGGTGTAATAGGTTTAGAATTCTTCACAGTTTTCTGATAAAATATGTTTCCAAGCAGTTTCTAAAAGCGGTGATAGATTTATTTGAACCTAAGATGAACGTATAAAATTCGTTGATAAATAAAGGTACGTTACTATATCTGTAATGTTTACTTTATCAATAATAAAAATACCTAATAATAAATTAGTGTATTACATGCATGCATTTTACTATACTTACAAGCTTTCATAAAATTTAACTAACATTAAAATTCTTGCCGAATCCAACCTAATATTTTGTAGAATAAAGTTTCGAAAATTTTCAAAATGTCGCCAGCGTCACTCATCAATATGGCGGCCGGCATCACGACTGGATTCACTAGATTTCTGTAATGTCTACTTCCTCTTATATTATGTCTGTGGTTAAATCCGCTTGGAAGGTCAAGGTTGACTACTTGTAATATTATCTATTGAGGCATTATTGTAACTCTTGAACAATTTGCAAAAAGTTTAACAAGATGTACCTACAACTTGTTACTCTTTGACAAGGCTATTTTTTTAAATTCACAACCCGGTGTTGATGAATTATGTTTGAAAAAATATATGAACATGGGAAAAATAAATACGTATTTTTAAGTACTACCTACTTATTTGGTATTCTTACCTTGGTGAGATAAGAGTGCGATTATTTAATAAACATAAAAACCTACATACTTACACGCTTCCTTAATTTTACTGTTTTTTTTACTTGATATTTTCAAAACACTTTTTTTTAACTAATTGTTAGCTAATTTTGTTCGAAGTTGAAAGTAGTTTCAACCAAACCAAATATGGTAAGTATAACTTCACGTGGAGCTGTTGCACGGTAATTTTTTTTTTATCCTATATAATATTATATTGTGCGTAAATCTACTCGATAACACAACCACAGCTCAGTTATAGCCAGATGACATTACTAAGGGTCATCGCACCTACCATTCTAAGCCCTAGAACTTCAGATCTAACAATACAGGTCCCTCGCCCACGTTGACAACTCTCCACCATTTGCTATTCCAACTTTCCAATAAACAGGAATCGAACACGGCAATAAACGCAGACTCGATTATCGAATGGAATTGCCATTCGATTATCCAAAGTTTAAGATCGCGTTGCGACGTTAACGTCTACGTCCAGTCGATTTTATTGCCACCAGTGTTAATTTAATGCGAATGCTGCGCCTAAATAATCGATATTAGTTCACGGTGAAAGCACAATCGATTGAATAAAACTTGAGCGAATAGACTGTGTCTATGGCATTTTTGATGCAGTTCATTGATCCGATTGATCAGTTTGTTACTTAAACATCGTTACGTCAGCTTTTTAACTTTAATTGACTTCAGGGTTCGTTGAGTTTAGTCTATTGATAACCGTTTTGTGACGACAATGACAAATCACTAACGTTAAGCAACTACAATATAGGTAATTATTCTAATAATAACTATAAGTCCTACCTACCTAGACATTTACTAATAATGTAGGAAGTTAAAATTAATAAACACTAGACAAAAACTTCTAAATGCTTCATAATCGTCAGGTTAATTTGTAGTGACGTGCAACATATCAAGGTAATTTAAAAAATAACATTACTCGTACAAATAGGCGACCTTTGGTGGTCTGGTCACAGTTACTGCCCAAAATGTTTTGCCTTCGCACTTAGATCCTTACGCAAATAACATAAAGTCTATAAAGGTCTGCAGGCTGTCGTACGATTTTGGAGGACATACCTCACCGCAAGTGTCTCCAAAAAAATCTCAGAAAATATTCGCCATTTTAACTAATTAGGAGTATAAAGGCACCGCGCGACGTAGACCGATGCACTCGATTACTTCAGGCGAGTTTTGTCGTAAAGATCTCATTATGGGTTCCCCTCGTGTTGCGACTAAGCATCATAAATTCTTACTACCTTATTAGATTCTCTGTCCAACATAGAATTATGGTTTATGGATTGGCTGGAGATACATTCGCTATTTTAGATTATTTCTTTCCGATACATGCACTAGTCAATATTATGTTGGAGAAGATCTGCAGGGAAATAAATTTATATTCTGTTTGGTTTTACGATGTTTTGTTTTAATTTCATGAGTTTAATTAGTCATTTTCAACCATAAGACCTATGTCTTATAGTTTGCCGTCTTCTTATACCCATGTATAAGAAGACCGCAGAAGTTCCTAAGTACTATGTTCATACGAAGGATCTCTGTAACACAAATCTAATTCAGACTTGCGTTGGACAATCATTTACCAACGTCACTGTATATAATAATGCTACGATACTAGTGTTCAACACAAAAACTGTAACCAATTAGTAACACGCCAACATAAACTATGTCAGACTATTTTGGCAAGTCAGTGTTATGAGAGCGGTGTTCCTGAACGTACCTAGTTGATTTAATCTAGATCTGTCAGGTTATGATGAAGGAAATAACGTTTATTAAGCAGGTTAAAACAATTATCACTGAGATACTGGGTCGAATTTTGGCAAACTCATTTCAAGTTGGACATTGGGTTGGTACCTATGTGTTTTAATGCATCCGGTATATTGAAAAAGAGTGATTTAACTCTCGCATATTATTATGATAATCTTGATGTTTAGTCACTTATTTATGCTATATATCTTATATGATAGCATTAATGTGATTTACTTCTTCGTTTAATATTTTTCTAATTTAAAACCGTTAAAAACGTCAGAGGTTTTTCTATCAAATGTGTGACTCAATGCCAATATTGGCTTAAATCAATTCCAGTTTGCATAATACTTGTACTATGAGTCAATATGTCAATAGTCCACCGAAAAGCTGCAAAAAGTTGCTAATTAATTCCACCCATGTATCATCCGAAACTTTGGCAATCATTACTCACTATTGCTTCCGTCTATTATTCCGGATCAATTCAATAAAATATTAATCAAATTAATCTAAACATAATTATGTCATAATATTTTGGCATTGTAGCACTATGTTATAATAAAAATATCATCATGACGTTTCCTTGGTCAAGTAGAAGAGTGCTTGTGGTAATTGTGATAGAGTTCTGAAGTGATAACAAAATATGGTTAGTGCGTGGTGTTTACTCGTACGTTGTATTGTTTTGCATTGCAGTGCATCGGCGTATTGGTGCGTGATTGGCATAATTGGTAGCTGATAGGGACTCAATTTGTGCCAATGTTTAAATATGGCTTCATCTGATTGTTGTGTTAACGCAGGGCTGCACGATGATTTACGAGTTTGTCATAATTATTCAGACTTTGTTCATTGCCCTAATAGTTATCTAGATTTACAGAAACATAAACATTCCTACATTGAATTTATAAACCACCATGGTCAGTAACAAAATAATGAAAATGAGATTTAGCATAATTAACCTTGTCTAACTAAAGTTAGAAACTTAGAGTTAAAGGTACCTTGCAAATATTCCGTAGCTAATCACGAATTTTATCCAGATTCATTGATTAGTAAGAACGCCAACACAACTTTTAACATATAATATCGAACTTTTAATAATATACTTACAGCTAAGTAACTTTTTTACGTCCATCTTTGTTATACTTGTCTATAGATATGCTCTTACCAACTACTTTTATAAAACTGAGTTAAAAGTTCAAGCTAAACCTCACGACGCGACACTCGAATCGTTAAATATTTAGGAGGTGTGCACATGAATACGGTTGACCTGCTCGGTCCTCAGTCATTATTCAAGGACCGCAGACGGAGGGTACACAACATTAATGCCGAGGGTCCGGTATTGTACGGGGCTGGGCTTCAAAGTATTTGTCCACGATGACCTCGCGCCAAGGACGACCACTAACCGAACAGGGGGCAATAAAACGAGTTGGTTATCAACTCGACCGCAATAAACTCGATCATGCGGACGAGTTGCCACCTTTCATTTTAGTAGTAGTCAACTCGACCGCACGTGCAAAGTGCAGTCAGTCGAAAAAGTGATATCAATCAAATGATTATAGAATATAAATGAATCTAATAACTACTAGCGAGTGGTTAGTTTTATCACACATCCGGCATGTAGCCCGGTGGGTTTGACGTGAAATGTGACAAAACAACAAACCGGTTCAGTTGCTCAAGAAGGCCCTAGACGACAGCTGGGGGTTTGTGAACAACGGGCTTTCGCGTAATTATGAGATAGTGGTCAAATACTGGTGTAGAAAGTATAAGACCAAAATTTGGTTTACCACGTGAAATTAGGAAGCACAATTAGTTTACAAAGCTTCAGGTAAACGGATAAACATGATATTATTATATGGTTTAAGTTTGCAACATAAGATGTATTTCCTACCATCCATGCAGTTGATGCAAGCAATACAAAAGATAGGCTAGACATAAACAGCATTCTAACCGCAAATGGGCAGGCCGTGTACCGGAATCAAATGATGAGACATATAAAGCACTATGCCTCTCATTCTCTCATAAATAAGAAAAAATACAACGCAAAGCTAATGTTCCATGTAACGCAGTCACGTATGTAGCGAGGCCGTCCATATTTGTGCAAACACAGATAGCAAAGTTTGTACTCGTAAGTAACAGAGATAATATCAGAATGCACGGCGAATGCGGAGAAATTCGTTCCTACCTGAGTCGGACGCGACAAAAAACAGTTTGTATAGAAAAAGATGTTAGGTGGTTAAAAAAACCGTTTCCTTTACATTTTATTTACAAGACCTCCGACACTGAGGTCCTTTGAGCCCGCCCTTCCATGGCCCTTACCTACGATCCTTTTTTTGTCCGAATGTTTGTAGATTAGGGATTGCAAAGCTGCTAAAACGTAGTTATGACAGTCATTTGTTTAGCCGAATCGGATACCAGTTGGATAACTTGTCATTAGGGTTATACTCTATAATTGCCTCATCGCTTTTGTTAACGTGTATTTGTAATTTGTAGTGAGTATTGTGCCCTGTTAATAAACTATATCGATTAAAATTTAATCACATGACAGCAGTTGTTTAACCTACTTTGGAATTCCAGTTACAAAATAGTAGTCGAAGTTGCTAATTCACAAACAATTAATCTACAAATTGGTAACATGGCATTCTTCCGTTATGTTATTTAGTATACTATCTCTGATTATGCATTATTTTCTCTCAATAATTAAATAATTATGGCTATCTGTGTTGACTAGGTGTTATAATACATACTGACTAAAATGTAAAGTTTCGTAGGTATACAACCTATGGTTTTGGCATTTATTTGGAACCCTACCTTATGCGATTTTATAAAGTAATCACTGCGTTAAACGCGACATTATTTTTATCCATTGGATTTCATTAAACGGCGTATACAATGGGCGTGGCTAAATAATCGAAAGTGATTCAAGTCGCCGCGTGCGTGACCGACAAATTTGCATTTATGATATCACTGGGTTGTCCAAGACATGTCGAAAATATGTCACTTACTAATTAAACATTTGATTGATGTTCACTGATCTCTAGATCCCAAAAAAATACGTAGACAAACTTCGCGATTTATGTATAAGTAATTGTATGTATGATGTACCACATAAATTTCGAGATTTTGAGTGCATTTTTTATTTTATATTATGTTACTTGATATTTGAACAGAACAAACCTTTTGACAATATTCATGCTAATCTGATATGGATGGAATATCCACAACGTCACACGGCACAATGCCAAAAAGTGTAAGTATGACTGGAGACAAAAATAATGAGTCAACACACACCTACTACACGCCCCCTGTTGTAGTTGATGCAACGATTTCTGTGAACAATGACCTAACGTATTCCAAAACATTTTTAGAATGGATATTTCTATATAATAAAGCCTTGAGGAAAATACGCGAAAAGTAATGCATTTAAAATACATTCTGAATGAACCATCATAATGAATAAATCAAAGTATAAATGTATTATGAAGCAAACATACACGTCATCATGTTTTCAGTAGGATAATTAATATAGCTTTTATTGACCTTGGCCGGACAAACATTTCTTATCTCTGTTTTCTGTTCCCGACTGGAATTTGCTCTGATAGCCACTTTGCTATCTCGCCCTTTATCAATATTGACTTAACTAATAGTATCTTGAAAGCAACGATCTATGGTAACTCAGTAACTGAGTTTTACATCACACCAATAAAAACTACATATTTCCAATTTGCCGTACATTTGTCGCCTCTATTTTCAATAGTAATCTTAGCATTTGGGATCTATTCTTGACACGAAACGAACTGTTATTTTTACCCACTAAATTATGGGATTAGTAAGGAACGAGATTGAGAAGTAAGTCTCTATTAGTAGCCTACAAAGGACTATTCTCGCGGACGATAAAAACTAAAATCTACTTTTGCCGCGAGATTTCTTAAGCCAAATTGAGACCATCAGCGCTTGACAGTTTAACGTGATCCTACGCACAAAAAATAAAACCTTTTAGTCATGAATGAAATGGACCGTTGTGGAGCAGACGCTCCGCTGCCAACAGATGATGTTACTTAGTAGAATTCCCACGAGCTGCAGCTAAGTTGCACGCTAATAAGTCAAATGAGATTATAGAACAGTACGTACGTAAAAGCAATTTACGCTCCAATGCGTTACTACAAGTAACCGCAAATGTGTCTGATTTTATAAATCGACAACCGCCGTAAATGAGCAATAAGCAATCTACTGGTATTACAAGTTTTTAAGCAACAACACACGCACAGCGTAACGTGTTATCTGCCACGTCCGTTTTAACTAGCTTCTTCATAATATCATTAGCTGATGGGATAATAATTATAGTGACTAGGATGTTTACGGTAGTTGCTCTAACATTGGCACCATTTATTTGAGTAACTACTTGCTTTTTGGCTCTATATTAATTTGATAGACATCGTGTGTCAAAACAAAGTATGTGAATACCTACTGCGGCATTACATCTGGGGGCACGGCAGTGCCCCCGCCAAGTCGAGCAAAACAAAAGGCACGGCCGTACTATCCTTTTCTCGAAGCGATTCGGGCCATTTTCGACCCCCTGTAACTTCGTTATGGATAAAACTAGAAGCCTAAATTTTTAGTGACCAAGAGGGTATCACGTCTACAGATAATAATCCAAGTTACATCAAATTTGAACCAGTAGTTTAAGAATTATTGCAAGTCAAAGATCCTTAATTTTGCTGCCCACTGACTGACTGACTGACTCACCGATCATCAAAATTCTAAGGTACTTCTAGCCGTCCCACAAGTTTCAAATTTTGAATATAGCTATTGTTTAGCCTATAAACCATGGAAAAATTCTGACATTTTATAATTTTCATCCCATTTTCTAGATATATGATCTGCATAAATAACTTTGTATTCCCATATAAATCCTATAAAATTGTATGTCATTACAAAGTTACTTTTACAGTTCATAACTAGACTTCATTGAAATTGGATGAAATGTGTAACAGGGGTTAAAAATGAGAAATGGCTTCGAGAAATTCGACAGTTGAACGCTTTTTAAAAACTTCCACGATAGATAGAGAGATACAAATCCCTATACTACGAGTATACCTACCTACACTTTTACAGGTCGAACAAATTCGTGACCTAGGTACCTTATACCTAACACGCATCTGTGGAGACGCAAAGACACTCGTTCATGATAATCTATGAACATGACCTATGTCGCAAGGGGCCCCGGGCCGCATAAGCGCGGGGCGCGCGTTGATAAGTACGTGTTTTGCAAAAAAAACGAAATTAAGAAAGAAAACCTACAAAAAGAAATGAGATCCCATCAAAAACATTACATGTACAAAAATGCACAAGTCTCGCAACGCAGTTTATCTGCCGTAAAAAGTTGTGAGATCGAATGTAAACCAAGTCGGTTAATTGAATACCTACCTACTTATTTATTTCTTTAGTAAATAGAGTGTCTTGGCGATTGTACACGGCAGCATAATCTACTAGGTAATCTAAATAATATAGTCTTCCGTGTAGCGCTATGTAGATTTATGTTGAAGTGTGCAATTGCCAAGTCACTCTATTTAATAAATAAATAAATAAGTAGGTAGGTATTCAATTAACCGACTTGGTTTACATTCGATCTCACAACTTTTTACGGCAGATAAACTGCGTTGCGAGACTTGTGCATTTTTGTACATGTAATGTTTTTGATGGGATCATATCTTTACCTGACTCAAATTAATTTAGATAATATTGTCTAATGTATGCTATTTTGATCCTCACTATATTGGTTTTCACTTTGTTACATTCAAATGGAAAAGTTTTTTTCTGTTGTACGGTGGATTATAGATTGATCCTCCTTTATTAAAATGATTATGATTTCATCATCAGTTATCGCAATTGAAACCAAACCATATTATGGATATTATTAAAAATGCGATAATAACTGCACCAAATTGATTTAGTTTTTAGCTATGGATTTCTTTGAACGATAAACTAATGTTTTTGTCACTATAGAATTGGACAACGATTAATAACTTCGTGTTAGCATAAATTAAGTCCTGATTGACATCTGTATGATCCATTTTGCAAGTATCGCCCACGATCTCATTATTTGCAAAGTTACTTTCTCTTTGCGCCCATGTAAGCTATTGGGCAGTTCAATTGTCCATTAAACTTAACTGTATCAGGCGTAAAAGACGTCTTTATATCATTCTGTGTGATACACAATATAAGTGAGATTAGAGACTTGAAAATTGATTTAGCGTTTTATGACTCCGAGCTATCTTATTTACAAGAAGTAATAAATATTGATTATAATTATTTGCAATATGCTAAGTTACAGTCAAAGTTACGAAGATCATTTAATTTGTAATCAATCATTCATAAAATAAATTATACTTACTATGTATTATGTAAATGGCTTGGATTGTATCTATAAATTTTAATGTTATCGGTATGCATACACATTGATTTATCTTCTGCTGTAAAATGTCCTATTACTTACCTACGTCTTACCCTCCCACTTGATATTTTACTTTATATTGTTTCCTATAATATTTCCAACGCCCTTGAGTACCTTTTTAATATCAACATTTATATCCTTATGCGCATTTTATTCGTCTCCTATGCAGTACTTAAGCTTTTTTATTGTGCTAATAGTTTTATTTTTTATACACTAGAGACGCTAGCTTACCAATTTGTTCCAGCCTTGCATTCTAACGGTAATGTGAAACGGGAAATAGTAGTGGTCACGAAACGGATGATGCCATTTTTGTCATTGTCATTTTGGTGTTATCATGAATCTGACTCCAAGGCTGCGCATACGTTTTGGAATGATATTCAATAGGTGCGCCTTTATATGCATGAGTACGATGTATGAACGTCGAATCTAGGGAACTGGGACGCAGATGTTCCAAAACATTGGAATCAAGTTACTAGACTACTACAGCTTCTTGAAAGATATCATAAAGTCAAGTGGAAATCACACCTTTATTTGTATAGTTTTAAGAACCATCCATAATTATCGATGACTTGACTGACTTACTATTGTAAAATACGGCTTATTTCATATTGTATCCAGCTAGTGCTAATTAGCTACAGTTTTTTGAACAGTCAACATACAATATTTTATTGTCATTTTATTCAGTAACAATTGCTGAATATGAAGTTCAACTAACGCTAATTTATTTTTTAAATGTTGTGATATACAGATGTCCGAATTTGGACATAAAGCCGTTGCACCTAAAAGCCACTTTTGGTTTATATCTCGTAGCTACGGTATTTGCAGCGGTTTGTTCACCGTTATAATATTAACTACCAGCAAATTCAGTGTTGTTTGTATTAAACCGTGCAATATTTTCATTGAAATTAACGAACCTAGTTTACTGTAAGGTACCTGTCGTAATATTTTCTAGACATAGATTGCTCACTATAATTTTATCTACCACCTCGCTCCACCGCTGTTGTATGCATGATGTCAGATGAATTTCCAGTGTCACTTATCTAGTACAAGATCTATTTTACTTACTATGAGGAGTCTGTTGAGTTATCCTATCATATGGGTGAAGTCAGCGCTATAACAGATACGCTAGTTTTTGTTTAGGTTTGGTTCACACGATTCAGTTCAGTTTGATTTGGTTCAGTCTTCCAAAAAAATATCTAAGATGAAAGTTCTCAATCCTGACCCGTTTTTCTAGTTTTGATATTGTATAATATTAGGTAGTGATACAGTATATTTTAACTTTTTATAAATGTTACAAAAAACCTTTATCTCATAACTTTGCTTAAACCTATCAGTATAAAAAGACACTTAATAGAACCTGTTCTATAAAACGATTGAATAAACAAAAGTGCATTTTAATCGTATAGGTAATGATTGTATAGAACACTATGTAAATACATTCTGTATAAAGTAACATTTATCTGCGTTTCGAGTCAAATCAAAGTCATAATTTTATCAGTACCTACGGCATAAAAAAGTATATACACATACCCCAGTAGATATTACAACCTTGTCACATTAATTAGGTCTTGTGGTTGTGACGTCAGTATGCTTTATTAATTCATGCCCGATGGTCATTTGGTATTTACCCTTTATGCAATGTTGATCCTCACCTCACTGATACAAGTTTTGAGAAATATCGTAACTTAAGTTACGTCAAAAGTTGCGTCATTGAAAGTATACCACAACTCAAGGTTTTTAGTCACATTCAAGTTCGTGAGTCATTTGATTAGCAAATCCAAAATCTTATTTAAATATTTAACTACTAAATTCTAACGACAATACTGAGAATCCAGTAAAAGTTGACGGGAAATGATTATTTTATTTATTTTATTGTTCTCTTATCTAATTGGAAACAATAGCATGTTATTTAACAGGAAATGAAGACCTTCATGAGACAGACACAGTCATAATTCCTTTCATGAAATGTTGAATAGTTTGGGGCATATTAGCGCTCCTTGTGGAACACCGCATTGTAATAGACGTTTTGTTGCAAGTTGCAAACGATGGGCAATCTGTACGATAACATGATGGCCCACTAAATAGAGGCCTAAATGACAAACTGGCATTATTACTTAAAGTTGATAACTGCAAGCCAATGTTCGTACAAGATAAACATTACGCACTCCAAAGCCTTGTCAATTTCTATTAGATATCGGCTAATAAAACCAAATTCTGAAATCGTTATTTCAAGAAACCGTTGCTTCGTCAATTGAATGAGCGATGTGATCGGATGATATTTTACCTGCGCTGTAATAATAGTTTACCTCGGGTCATGCAACAGCTGGTTGGGCCTCGGATAAAAGATTGAATGAACATAATATGCCTTCATGTCGCTGCGGCGTCTTTAAGGCAATTATTTTTTATCAATAAAACGATTTAAATTCAACAGCTGTTCATTACACTTTCCTGTGCATTGAAGCTTTGTACATTCTTTAAACTTATAAAAAAAAATTTTGTTACAGAAGTGCATGAGGTGGGATGCCTCAAGTTATCTGATGACGTCTTAATAACGGTAAGTTCTTGTAAACTGAAAATTTACACACTATCTAGTTCAAGTTCATTTAGTATTGATGTTATTAGGTCCAGTTTTACAGACAGTCAAATATTGCTATAAAAATGATGGATGATTGAGATCTTTATCAATTCTGCAGACCGTTTACTTTGATCTTGACATTAAAATTTGCAACCTCTATTTCCACTACAGTTGTGGTTGAATAAAACATACCTATTTGATAAGAACTGCAGATAAAATAGATTAATTAGCTGAAATGGGCAAGACTCAATTGCCTTCAATTGAAGACCAATAAAGTGAATTGAAGGTTTCTACTTTCAGTTTTCTTTTTGGGCTTTCGACTTTATTTCCCTTTGATAATTGCTTAAATCGACTTGCCTTCAGATAACCATTGGTTGGCATTCAACCAGAACAGTGTCTCTCTAAAGACATTATTCGCTAAGACAAATTTTTTTCAAATAGATTCTTTGCTCCAATTTTTAATGATATTGAAATATTATTTAGCACTGTGATGACAGAGCTATGTTTATTACAGTGCCTTTGATATTGCCATGAGATAAAAAAAATGGTGAACGTGGTAAAATAATGGTGGTAGTGAATCAATAACCTATACACGCTCCTAATTTAGAGCACTAAGCTGAAAAGCTTTGTGTCTTAAATAAGTTTTGTTCAGTTTTATGTGTGAATGTGTGTCGTTGTCAGTCTTTCGTGTCATGTCTTTAGCTTACGGTATCCGCGTCCCCACATATGGGTGCTATCTCTTCATCTGTACGTGTTTGATTGATTATTTCCAAAGTAGCTATACTACTATTCGTTTGATGGCACCGCAAACTGGACCCTGTTAAATAGTATTCTTGACCTAATCTTATTATTGTAGGTTCTTGAATTTGGTCTTCTTAGCCTTATCTTATAACTGCTATGCACGTTATATTTACATGTATTTTCTAAACAAGTCGCAATATTAGTTGCTTATGTCGGTTTGTCTGTTCTACAGTTTCATTATTGTTATCACATTACATAGTTACAGGACAAATATTTACATTTAAAATGATTTACTAGTAAAAAGTATGATGGTCTTTCCGGTGCATCTGACTGCATCAGCGTCACCATATAATATGTATGTGGTTTCATAATACTGATAGTGTATGACAATTGGCCAACACAATGAATCATCATTTAAAAAAAAAGCCGTTTCCTTTTAAAAAGAATGTTTATCTCCCCTGTTTAACAGGATATGCAAACTATTTGATGACGTCATAGAGCTTAACAAAATCTTATCTAGTGTTAGATAACGGTAGATAGTTACTGTTGGCATCCAATTATTACCCAGAACTCGTACAAAAAAGTCAAGCTTCCGATTCAGTATAACAAAAAAAAAATGTAAGTGATTTTACTTTTTGCGCGGTTCGATAAGTTTGCGAAGTAAAATGTGTGTCAAGCGTCGGTCATGTTTCTGCTGAAAAAGCGAATGGGGTTTTTGTTGATGCTTGTATTATGTATATTTATGGGTCACTGTCTCTACTATAGGAAGTAACACTTTAGCACGACTGAGGAAACGTGTAAACTGATGTAAACTGGAACTTCCTTTATTAAACCTAGACATGGCAACACACCATACGTTTCAAAACTGTTAGAGGCTGCATGTATGTAACTATTAGGTATACAAGCTGGTTATATAAAAGTTGCAATGTTATTCGTTCACAAGCTACACGCACGAATTTACATGAGTATACAATACACGTGTTGCTCACAGCAACAGTTTGCCTTATTTTTCCGGTATAAAAGTAGCCAATGGCACGGCACTCTCAGCCCTTTATCCATCTCTATGGAAAAACATATCGACCCATTGCTCTATTTCAAAGGAGTTACCAGGGTTATTACTGTAGTAAGCCCTTTGTAACAGCAGAGCGATGAATATAAATGTGATATCTTATTCATATCTTATTCAATCGTCTAATTTTATTTTGGCGGAAATATCTTTTCCATCATTTTGATTAATTAACATAGGTATATCTTTAATCAAATAATACAATATTTTTTATCAGTTATTATAGTAATAACAATATTACAACGATGATTTTTGTAATATATAAAATTAATAGAGCAATTTATTTATAACTTATCGGTTAACAAGGTTGACTGAGTTCAATTAATGGATGATAACTTGTCTCGATGGAGCTTAATGGTGATAATTCTACATAATAAACTACCTAGTCAGGTCATAAATTCTGTCACATGTTTTATATAAAATAATTGAAACAAGTTTATTCATTATGTAACCATTTATATACCAAAATGAACTTAACAAAACATAGATTCTTATGACACTAAAGTTTATTCAAAATGACCTCCGTGATTTTGAATACAGGCCTTCAATCTGCGCGGCCAGTCGTCTATCGCAGCACGAACGAGGTCCATGTCAATATCGGCGGCTGCCTTAATCAAGGATGTCTTGAGTGACTCCAAATTGGGATGAGGCTTTGAGCACGCCTTTTCCTCCAAGTGTTGCCATATCTTGTAATCTAGCGGATTCAAATCTGGACTGGAGGAGGGCCAGTCTTCGTGCCGGATGAAGTCGATTTCACGCGCCGCCAGCCAGTCTTGTGTGCTCTTCGCTCTATGAGCTGGCGCCGAATCTTGTTGGAATACCCAGTGCCTGTTATTAAACATGGTATGAGAAACAGGTTCCACAAGGTTCGTCAGGACTGTATTTTGATAAACAACTGCATTCGTTTTTACACCTTTCTCACAAAAATGTACCTCTGTTAAGCCCCAATAAGACACTCCCAACCATACCATGAGCGAGGATGGAAAATGACCTCGTTGGACACGCGGAATACGGTTGCTCGCTTCTTCACTACTGTGTGCGTACACCTTATCATTTTGTTTGTTGTAGCTCTCTTCTACGGTAAAAATTTTTTCATCCGAAAAAAGAATTTCCCGATATTTTTTTCCCGCGTACCGCTTCAACAAAGCGCGGCATCTCTTCAGTCTCAGGTCCATTAGACGAGCATTCAAATGATGTCCTGTTTTTCTTCGATATGCCCGAAGCCCTAAGTCTTCATTTAACACCCTTTTCACCGTGGTTCTGCTTAATCCCATCTGAAGGGCCAACAGTTTCTGCTTACGTTTGGGATTTCTTTGAATTCGCGCCTTCACAGCTTTTATCACTGCTGGAGTCCTAACAGACCGAGGGCGACCACTTCTTGACCTGTCATCTACACTAGAGTCTTCATTGATCGTTTGATGGTACGATAAACGAATCTCTTGGTTATATTCAAATTTTTCAGTATGTCAAAAATTTGAATTGGCGCGTAACCGCAACAATGCAACGCAATAACTGCAACACGGTCTTCTTTAAGCGTCCACTCCATATTTAAAAATGAGTAAAATTCTAAAAAGTATACATTTTTATTTTCATGAACAATTCGAAATTCGAATTCAATAAACTTTTTCGTGGCCAGCATTCTAAAAGAAAAGTTTTTACTGTGTGACAATACTTATAACCTGACTAAGTATATTGATTAATCAGAGCTTCTGGAAACATCTACCTACTTATGATTGTGCGATAAAATCATCTACCATATTAGAAAGATGTTATACACGGTTACATGAATTAGTGCATTTTAGACGGGATAATAAAATTAGTATGTTTAAAAGGTATATAATATTATAAAATATTGTCATACATAAGACATAATATTATCAAGTTTGTATACAACAGTACAGTAGTACCCAACTGATATGGCTTACCGATGTACCTGCGCAGAAGATGAATTTTCAAAGCGCGGGAAATGCTATTGACCGCTATTAGTCGGCAGCCGCCGCCATCTTAGCGATCGCCGCGTGGCATGAGTGAGATGGAACTAACAGCTGCAGTGTATTATGAACCTTATAATAGTGATCTTAGGTTGATTGTAAGTTTTAAGCATTATTTCGTTAATCTTCGGACCATACTTTCTTTGCTGCGCGAACGAAGATTCACGACGCGTCTTATAAGTTGGGTACTACTGTACAGATATGTTTAAGAATGCTTGTACCTAATTAATTCATGATAACTTTACACAATATTCTAATGACTTTAATTCCAGTTGTAAGATTTCGGACGTCACTCTCACACAAGGGGTTATGCCACTCCGCTCCACGACTATTGTTTTCAAATGACACATTGTCCATACATTGATTCCACTTTGCTCCACCGAACAAAATTTAAAATAAAGTAATACATCAACATTATTTTCACGACGCCAAAGGCTGCGTGTTTTATGCATATGACGCGTCATAGATGTCGAAGATCGTACGTACATAGATTAAAAACCTGTTTCTACTTACGGTATGCGTAAAAACGCAATTAAAAAACCTCACCCAACACAACCTCTGGGGTTGTTAAAGTTATGGCCTTCTCCATAACTTACATTGTAGTTATAAAACGTGGTTATAAAGTTAGTAGCGTCGAATAAAACGCTAGACGGTTTATAAACATGTCGCGTTAGTATGTTACGTTGGATAGTGAGAAGTTTTATACATAATTTGGAATGTAAATATTCTGATGCAATAAATATGTTATTACCAACGATCTGTAATCTACTTAATGTTTAGTCAAATGATAATGTTATGATAGAGTCTGTCAAGCGAAAGAAGGCCCTGATAAATCGCGGCAAATTCAAAAAATATTAGTATGGCAATACATTAAGTAATAGGATAACTTGGAATTACATAATTTGATACTTTAATATTATTCTAAATAAATATACTTACATAATTTTTTGATGATGATGAATAAGTAGATGATATACTCCAATATAAACAAGTAATATTCTTCAGAGTACCTACACGCCCAGGGTGCATCTTAGAAATATCTTAGTGTAGGTAATAAATAAAAAAGGCTCAATTATAAAGTTTTTTTTTATTCGTCGTAATCAAAATCTGAATCTAAAAATTCCACTTGAAGTGATAAATCGGAGTCACTGGTATCATCACTGCTATTTTCTCCCATATTAATTATAAAACGTTCTAAATTATCTTCTGTAATTCTGTCTCTTTCTTTGTATTTTGCTTCTATGTTGATTACGTGTTGAGTCATTTTTTTCCAATCATCCGCTGTTATGCTTTCAAATGACTCCTTAACAACTTCTTCAAATTGTGCCGCAGTCAAGTTCACATTTCTCATGGCCACCTTTCTTTTGGCCAAACTCCATATGAGTTCAATTGGGTTCAAGTCGCAGTGATATGGGGGAAGTCTTAATACCTCATGACCATGCTGTTTTAAAATTTCATCTGCTTCATAAATTCGTTCTGGTGTATTTTGTTTTACAAAACATAGCAGTTCTGCTTTGGTGTGGTATTCTTCAAATGCAACACCATTCAACGTAAGCCATTCTCTTATTTCTGGTTTGCGGGTTTGAGCGGTAGGTGTTTTGTTATTAATGACCGAATGATATGAGGCATTATCCATTACTATCAGACTTGGCCCATTCAAATTTGGCAGGAGTTTTTCTTGTAGCCATTTATTGAAATTCGCAGCGTTCATATCGTGATGGTAGTCCGCCATTTTCGATTTAGTGCTAAACACTAACAATGAATTCGCAACAGGGCTTCTCTCCGATCCAGCATGGACAATGATGTAGCGTTTACCCGATGAAATATTTTCAACTACACCGCTTGTTGATGGGCCTTGCCAACACTTCTTGGGCTTGTACGATTTGTGGATATAAGTCTCATCTAAATAAATGATGGGTTTTCCTTCCAAACGCTTTGAAGCTATTGTCCGTAAAAATCGATGTCTCCATGCAGAAATATCATAACGCTCGATCAACAACGAACGTTCATTTTTGTTTTTCTTGAATTCATAGCCACTCTTCAATAGTATTTGACGAAGAGTCTCATGAGATCCACTGAATCCAATGCTTTCTTTTAGTGTTCCGCCAACAAAGTTCTTAATGTGGGGACTTGTTTTCTTACAATGTAGAACTCGTTTAGTTTATTCCGGATAACATCCATGTCAAAACTATCCAGGTTTGACACTGTGGACTGGTGAGGTCTTTTTTTACCCGGAGTACTCCAGACACCTTCATTCTCCACACCTTCATTTTTAATCCTCTTTAATGTTCTGACACTTCTGCAAATACAATAAAATAAATGTATGAAAGTGGTCAGGCAGATCTGAGCAACATATTTTCCATTTGGAAACACAACAGTAGTTAGGTACAGGTGGAGCTAAGTAAAAACTTACCAGTGAGTGAAGATATTTTATCCAAGAACTCGTTCTGGGATTTTATCCTTACTTTACTTTCCAAATCAGTTAGCTTCTCAATTGTACGCATTATTTCGGTAACTCCTGCTACTTCCTTCAGATTAGCTGTAAAATAACAATAATTCATAAATTATACCTAATGCAATGTTTATTTTTCCAAATGTGTATTATGCTATTAATGTTATTAAGATATAATAAAAGAAGACAACAGTATTTTAATAAAAGAAAATAAAAGTCGAGAACCACAAAAATGTTATCAAAGTATCAAAATATTTGTGCAATACAAACCTAAGAAATCGACCACAATACGTAAACAATCCTGTTTCTGCAGGAATACAGCTTCTTTTTCCTGCTGCTTCTCCTGATACTTGGATATCATACAGAATAATAACTTTCGCACGCCACTCTTGATTGTTTTAGGCATTTTAACACGCAAAAAACTCAAAATGTATTCTCAAACAAACCACACCAACAATGCTTTAAGCCGCCATCTTATAAACATTGAGGGGAACAGTACTGCCACACACCGATACCAATTTTCCCTAATGTTTTGGAAAAGTCTATGTACTAAAATATGTATGTACCCCACGTGTTTGCGTATTTTTCCGATTCAGGATAAAAAAATAATAAAAAGGTTTATTTCATAAGTTCATTAGAGTGAGTTAAAATTCGTTATTAACAATTATTATTTTATGCCACCCTGACTTTACCCCGTTAAAGGACATAGTGTCCGTAGGTGGAAACACATTAGTATTGCCATGTAAAAAGTTACGTAAAAAATCGAGTGCCTTCTTTCGCTTGACAGACTCTATCTATTTTATTTTTGAAAATTTAATCCTCATGAAATTGTAAGGAGGCTATATATACCTGTATATATATAGCCTCCTTACAATTTATATATATATATACCTATATGGATTCTCATAGTTTTTAATATAGGTAAGTAGGTACCTAACATGTATATTGTATAATATACCTACAGTTTTAGCTTCATATTTAATAGCTAACCGATATTAAAAGTTAGAAAATTTCAATAAATTCGATAAAGAGAAACAATTATGATAAATTTCGACCTTCCGATAAGATACAGACATTTACTGTTACCAAATTATATTACAGTATTAAAAATCTAAAGCAAAACATTTACTACCTACTTTTTATTTCGTATCTTATGTATTAAACTATCATTAAAATTATTCCTGTCATTGTTATATCAGAGGCCTCTGGGTGCCTTATTAACGGCTGACCTGTATATGAACCAATAAAGATGATTATATTTAGGTATATTTTAAAAAAGTTTTTTTAATGTCTTACGCATCTTTTTACTTGAAATCAATATACCGATGAAACTGCTATTCATATTGTCTAACAAAACAAATAGTTAAGTAGGTACGTATGTTATACATTTGCGTACGTACCATCGTTTCGCCTTACCGATTAGTCAACAAGGAAAATAGAGGACCGACCTTACCTTTGCTTAAATCGTACGTCATTGGGGAATTTCAGATACATTCTCAATATTTGAGATAGTGCGTCGATAGCAACTTGCAATCTTTAATTCAGACGATTCTTGAAATATCCAGACAGGAGGCTCAGTATAAACAAAGGACCATGGATCCACAAAATAAATCATATCAAATCAAATCAAATCAAATATTGATTTATATAAAACACAGTTACACAGATATACATTTACTAGCGGTCCCCACAGTATAGGTCAGGCCTACGTCGGCCAACTTGTGGTATGCACAAATATTACATTTTTAATTTCGAACTTACATCATCTTGCTTTACAGCCGGCTCAATACCAACTCACGACATGGAGCCCATCAGTGCAAAAGGTGGTCTTAGGGCGCGTCCAGAAATCGCGAGGCATACGTCGCGAGGCATGCGTCGCGTCGCGAGGTCGCGAACAGTGCGTCGTCGCACAGTTCGTCGCGCGTGCTTCGCAATGTGTGAACGACGTGTGCTTACTGTGAGCACTCGTACATACTCGTACATCCGCGACGAACTGCGCAACGCACTGTTCGCGACGCATGCCTCGCGATTCCTGGACACGCCTTTACTTTGCTTGTAGTAATAATAATATAACGTGAAACGGAGTACAAGTAGAAGCAATATAATGGTAATTTACCACATTTAGAATTATACATGTTTTTGCAACTTAAATAACACGTAGGTTGTGACCCGTGTAGTTTACAACCAGCCAATTGGTAGACATCAGCTGGTAATGACGCTCTTAAACCACTCCTATACTGCTTACGTTAGTAGTTATATGGTGTTGCAAATGATTAATATAAGATGAAGGCAATAACTTTGATAAAATATTAAGTGATAACTTTGTATTATCTACGGATGAAAGGTTATCAGTTTGAAACTAAGTAGCGCGTCGTGATCTAAATTGATTAGTTTGTAGCTATTGGCTATTTAGTATAGTCGAATAGAAAAGTCAGTTACCTTCATAGCACGGTTCGAAAACCGGCTCGTGTATCGTACCTACGCTTGTACGTACGTGTATGTACAATGGCGCACATCACGCACACAAGGAATATAAATTAAATATTCAAAGCAAAATATCAAGCTAAAACTAAAAAAGCAGCCTACGTTATCGACGTACACACAATCTATACAACTCACGTTGATTAATTAAGTCTAATTTGTAAACTGCCGTCATGCGTATAATATTTTTTTTATACAATAATTATTATGATTACGAGTTATACCTACCTATTACAATTTAACTTTAGATAAACGTCCAACATATTTCCTTATAAATACCAAACCTTGCAAAAAATCCCATTAAATTACTAATCACATAAGACAAGACCGTCATTCGTGTAAGCCATTATTATAACTATTGGACGTTGGACTGAAAAAATATAAACTGTAATCGTTGTGGGGCAAAAAATATTTACGGCCGTTAATTGTAACATACAAGGGCTGTGAAGACAAATAGTTTAATGGGATTACCGACCTCTACTCATTACTTCTATAAATAACTAAATTTAAGTTCACTAAATTGTACCTATTTATTTGAGCCACTAAGACTGATTTTCCGGTGGAGGCTCAGCCTTCTTAGCTATTAGGTTTGTAACCTAAATCTAAGCCTAACCTAAATCGAGTGACTCCAAATTGTTTTAATGGCAATTGCCCGGGATTATCTTTGTTATTAAAGTGAAAAAGTTTTTTTGTGTAAATATATTTAAATTGTAGTCATTGTCATTAGATGTACTTAGGTTAGGAATTGGCTGCGAGCCAAATGTAGGCTCGGGAGACTCGATGTCGCCTATTCATTATTTTGAGTCGTCTTTATTATTGCACTTACCTATATTAAATTTACACAGAATCTGAGAAGATATTTGAAATTATTTTTGTTTTTTTTTACCATTTATATTCAATAATCGAAATAACTAGGATTCTCTGTGAATCAGGAACTACAAGGATTTGTACATACACCTAGATGCAGAACATATTAAATTACATAATATAAATTATATTAGTTGTGTGCGAGAACCGAACCCGCAATTTCACTCGCTTAGACACTTCAACTGTAGTTTTATCATCATCATCGTCGTCATCATCATCATCAACCCCTTGATCTCCCCTCACTGTCACGAGGAAAATTAGACAATAATTGTATCATATTTTGTATCATGATTACGATATTTTTGTTGACTTGTTTTTGTAAGCACAAACTTCTAAGCCTACCTCTATTTCGGTTTATTTTTCCTATCTGTAAACAAGATTCTATTTATTCACCAAGAGGTAAAAATAGAGACGTAACGTGACAGACATAAGGGCGCCTACTAAACGTACACTTTCGGAAACTACGAAGATAAATCGTCTATTCTCACCAAGTGTTGTTCTGAAAACAACACTTTGGTTTGCAAAGAAATCTATGACGCACATTATAATGCCAAGTTCGACAGAATAAAACACGAAAATATGTATGAAGACAGTTACGGAATAATATCCAATACTTGATAATAGTAGAATACAGTCTCTGGTTTGAGTTAGAAGTATATCGGCGCTAATTCATACATTTAGTTAAATCGACATCACTTGCATGTACGTCACTTTCGGGCGTCGCGATTTCATCTGACTCCGAATTGAAATTTTAAATGTACCCAAAAAGCTTATAGATTATCTAGCCGTGACCTTTGCTCAAAGCTAAACAGGCCAATGATCTGAGCTAGAATACAAACTGGTAGGCAATCTGTGATCTAACTGTCATGCTTTAGATATGGTACATTCGAGTTGTCCATTTTAATGGACTCGCATAAATCTTTTGTCGGGTTGAATTATTAATGTGGCTTTGAGGCTACTTTGAGGAAATATTTTGTGGTCTACCTACCTACCAAATAAGTTTATAGTGCTTAGATGGACTTTAATTGACCGGAGATAGGTAGGTATCGACACTGAACTTCGTATGTAAAAGGCCAAGAGTGATTGTAATTACTGAAGTTAGAAGTGTGAAATTTCGATGTATGGGTCAGGACCAAATTCTTTGCAGGGTTGCACAACGGAAATCACAACGGAAAATGTCACAACGGAAAATTATGTAGCACACTGGAATCATAAAGGTGTGTGTACACATAGTTGAGGTGGTCTACCGCCGATACAGTGACTGTAAGTAGGCGAAAATAGTTCCCTTTTAGTAGCGTAATAAAACAGTATAGTCAAAAATAATATAGTATATTATGTAGGTACATTGTACATAGTAGGTATGTTAGTCTGTAGTGTAGGTAGGTATAATTATGATATCAGTCTTAAGATAAAAATATTTTTAGTAGCCACTAACTGCTATTCTGAGATCTAACATAATTCTTCAGGTTAGGTTATTAAAAGGACTAAAAATAAAATTTAAGTAGGTAAGCAAATATTTATTATCACAAAAACACAAGTATATCAAAATACAAGTTAAAATGAGATCTAAAAAAAACACGATGTAATAGCAAACAAAAATTAAAGTTTAAAGTAAACTTTTCATATCAACTATTATTATTATACACCGTTTTTGCTTTTGCCGCGTTCTTTTGTTTCATTGCTTCCAATTTTTCAGGATTTTGTTGTTTTAGTTTTTTACGGTATTTTTGTCATCTTTCTGCAGAAGATAAAGGCATCTGAAAAAAAAAGTGAATTATTCAATTTATTAAACCACTATTTACTTAAATGCTTATTCGTGTTGATGAGTGGGGGAACACTATATTATTCCAAGACCTTTTTTTAAGTCTGCAATTTTCTGACCACGCACGCGACGCATAAAGCTCGTCGAAAAATTGTATGGTCTACGCGTATGAATTTACGGACACAAGAATATGTTATCAGAATAATGTATACATACCTTTAGAAATTTCCGTTGTGACACGTAGCACAATTCGTGTCACTCGTCGCACAATGGAATAGAAATACTACACGACTTTACCTAAAATGCTTCACATAGGCTAAATTAAACAGAAAAACTAACTATCTTTGGGATATTTCCGAAGTCGAATACATAATAGTTCATTCTTAAACGTTCGTATTTAAAAGATCTTATAGAAATCACTAGAATCTTCAATCAAAGTCACAAAATTTTAACGACCTGTGGTGCACAACAAACATGACAAAAATCTGACAAAAAAACTACATGGCGGAAGTGTGCGAAATTGTCTTGACAGTTCGGAGTCAGTGCTGCCATTATTATAATTTAAAAACCTACCGACATTACGTTGTGGTTTCCCCGTTGGGTCGTCGCACACCTGAAGTAGCACAACGGAGGTTAATTTGAGACATACATAAAATATATGCTAAATTAAAAACTATATAGGTTATTCCATATAATTGAACAGAAATACGTTAGACAATTCAAAAAACAATATATTATGCAATAAATTATAAGTTTAACTGTTTAGTTTTCAAATAAAACCACAATATTTCATGGTTGTCTCATTTGGGACATGCCCATTTTGTATGAAGAGTTTAAAAATATAAAATAAATATTGCTAGATAATTTACAATTTTGTTTAAAAAAAATGTTATTCTTCTGAGTAATTGATCTTTAGTAGAACTGATAATGTGTTACCAATTTCACAAAGTATTCACTGATACAATACATTACTTATTTTTAAGCAGAAAGGCTGTGGACAAAATATTATACCAGTTTTTGCAAAGAATTTGGTCCTGACCCGTATGCTATATCGAAAGTACAGGAGCACGATGTATACTTACGTGACTGCGAAAATTTGAGAGTGAGTAAATGGTAGACGGGCTACTAAAAAAGCTCTTTCACAGTTTCACCCGCAGAAGTCCCGTTACGTAAAAAAACATGAACTCATTTATTACTCAAAGATAATGTATCTTTCTAATTTAGTGAAAGAGTTTATAGTGTTCCCGGGGACTACGAAACAAACTCACAAAAATTACCATACCATAATATTGAAGGAATGTATAGATAGTAGAGGTATTTCAAACCCACACAGTAAAAGTATAAACGTGTACTGAAAGGTAACTAATCGGAAAATTAGCCTACCCAAATTGCCTCAATACGTTAATTGGGTAACTGGGTTAAGGGGCGATTACACGGCGGATCAGCCGTCACTCGAACACGCACGTGCAGATAACAATTAGCTAGTTACAACTTTCAGATTCTTTCTTTTCTAAGTTGGCAGGTATCCAATAGGCCTACACCACCAGTCCGTTCAACCTTGGAAAGCGACCGCAAATAAATTCTCGGCTTTCCTAGTTACAGTTTATTGTGTTATCGGAGCACTGTGCTGTTTCTGCCTACTATAAAATCATCGTTTTATAAAGTTGCAATGAATATAATGTGGGTAATTAGTTTCGAAAAACAAATTAGGAGTGTTGATTGACCAACCAAAGATGATGGCCTATCATTGTCCGTACATTTAATCACTACTGGGATTGGGCATATGTTTACAACCTTCGTTCACATCGTCATTTAAGACTTTAAACCAGGGAGATAAGTAGTGGTCAAAGCTAGAATAACGAAGAAGACTAAAATATATTTATAACTAAAACAAAAGAAAGAGATAAGTTTCTTATGTCCAAATATTTAATCATATTTTGGACTCAATATTGCTGATTAAAAATGCTACATTCAATATCAGTTAAGTAATAATTACAGCGATCCTTGGCCTTCAATTTTCAATGTCTCGTGTTCATTCTTCGGCGTTCAGTGAAATCTCGGATTTCGAACGCGCGAGTGAAAAGCGAGATCGTTTGAAATAACCCGCTTGTTTGTGGGCACAGCGTGTGTCATGTTGTCTTGTCTCTTACACAGGGTTTGTTAGTACTTACGTCAATTTGTGCTCCATTAACGGTCTTACCACAAAATATTAAAACTAGAGTTGAACAAATGTGTCCAAATCTTTTCTCCACAAATCGACGTGTAACGCTCGCTTTTTCTAACTTAAGAAGCAATTCACAAGTAAAATAATTAGGAATGCCAGGATCGAGTAAGAAAACGCGAGTGGTAGACATCGATTTTGTGAAACGAAATTTTGTTAACATCTTTTTAACTCTGGTCTAAACTTTGTTGTGTTTGGAATTCCATAAAAAAGCATAATTATTATGAGACATTATAATATGCCATTTTGAGAATTGGTTCACAGTAGAATTGAGAAAATCTACATTATCAATATTTAACTACTAGTTCAGTGGTGTATTAGTTAACGTTTGTACACGCTACAATGTATAAATATATGCCGTATTAATGAGACTCGCCCATGCGTTAATGGGCGGCACACGAATTCTACCGACTTACGTTACACGCTGTCACAACACATATAATATGTGTGTCACATGCAAAGGTGACACGCTATCATGCTTTTTTGTTTCAAAATAAATAGCTATTTGTTGAATTTGTTCAAAATACCGTTTTAAATCATAGTCAAGTCCTCGTTTTGACTGTATTCCCTTTCCAAAATATAATAGCGCGTACTTACAAATTAAGGTTTATTCCACTATTCCCCCCTGGAAATCTCCCTTGAGGGAGAAAACGGGAATCTAAAAAGAACTCTAGTGTAAAAAATTGAGGGTAAAACGGGGATCTAAAAAGAACCCTGGTGTAAAAAATTGAGGGCAAAACGGGAATCTAAAACGAACCCTAGTGTAAAAAATTTTAGATATTATATCCCTTTTAGTTTTTTATATTCCACTTTGCCCCATAACTAAATGGTACTTGCTCATAAAACCATTTCATTTGGAAACATAATTTTCAAGCAGATATTACGTACGGACATAATTATGCATCGATACCCTTCTCGGTATCGACTCGCTCATTAACGGTATGTGTCTTAACGTGAGCAGCTAAGAATCAAAATACCTACCACATAAAATGAAACATTGAAAAGAAGTCACACAAATTTAGATTTTGCGACCTACACACAGCTTACTTTGCGAGATGACGAAATCGTTAGACATGAATGTAAGGAGAAATGTGTAGGAGTACGTCTGCGCTTTTCTGCAATATTTATATAATACGACACAATGTCACATTGGAAAACGTGAGCTATGAATGGAACAAACGTATAGATAATCGCATCAAAAACATTACATGTACAAAAATGCACAAGTCTCGCAACGCAGTTTATCTGCCGTAAAAAGTTGTGATATCGAATGTAAACCAAGTCGGTTATTTTCAATACCTACCTATACCTATCTATGGGAGCAGTAATATCTTTATTTCTTTAGTAAATAGAGTGTCCTATTTTAATGTACCTAGGTAACGAATTTGTTCGACGTATAAAAGTGTAGGTAGGTATAATATAGGGATTTGCATTTCTCTATCTGCGGTAGGTGTACCTATCGTGGAAGTTTTTAAAAAGCGCTCAACACTGTCGAATTTCTCGAAGCCATTTCTCATTTTTAACCCCTGTTACCCATTTCATTCAATTTCAATGAAGTCAAATTATGAACTGTAAAAGTAACTTTGTAAACACATACAATTTAATGGGATTTATATGGGAATACAAAGTTATTTATGCAGATTACATATCTAGAAAACGGGATGAAAATTATGGAATGTTGGAATTTTTCCATGGTTTATAGGCTAAACAATAGGTATATTCAAAATTTGAAACTTATGGGACGTCTAGAAGTACCTTAGAATTTTGATGATCGGTGAGTCAGTCAGTCAGTCAGTCAGTGGGCAGCAAAATTAAGGAAATTTGACTTGCAATAATTCTTAAACTACTGGTTCTAATTTAATGTAATTTGGACTATTATCTGTAGACGTGATGCCCTCTTGGTCACTAAAAATTTAGGCTTCTAGTTTTATCCATAACGAAGTTACAGGGGGTCGAAAATGGCTCGAATCGCTTCGAGAAAAGGATAGTACGGCCGTGCCTTTTGTTTTGCTCGACTTGGCGGGGGCACTACCGTGCCCCCAGATTAGATCAACTTTACAACTTCACTTGGCAACACTGCCAATAACAGGAACACTTTTTGATTACAATAATAATATAGTTTTTCCTACAGTGTTGCTTAATTTGTGCATGTTATGTTTACTTCAGAGTAGATTTTGCAGTACCTACCTAAGCTTTTAGAACCTTTTTTAAATTCTGTGTCTCAATGTAAAACCAGTTTAGAGAACCAATAATGAAAAATAAAAAAAAAATTAGGCTAGATTTTGTTTGGATGATTCATTGAACGTATATTAATTATTCTTTGCCGTAGTTTTAGCATACCAACTACATCCCATACGTCATACACATTCATGATTTAATAATAATAATATGATAACCTTTAATGATAATTATAATTATTATTGTTATTGACTGAAGTAAAGCAGTGCTTTTGGAAACATCGAGAGCCAAGCGGGGAGTTTTTACGACTAACTGCGGCCGCGCATAAAACTGGCAACATTAAAACGCGTGAAAGTGGAAGGTGAGCTGGGTGTTTTATAGCTTCGAGAAACACTGAGACTATTGCACTTGAAAGTACAGACAGCTACAATAGTTTTTTGAGAAACTGGTAAGATTTTGGTGTAAATTGTCCAAGTAAACTATCACAACAGCCGACCGACCGTGTAGCGTACTGGGAAAACATTACCTTACATAACGCATATTACATATTACATAACGCAGTAGTCTACTGTAAAATTTCAGTGGTAGATTTAAATTTTTTACAGTATGGCCGTTATTAGTTCAGTCAAAAAAATAAGGCCGTCAACCGTGACTGTACAATTTCTTGAACTTGATCCGAATTTATGAATACTGATTAATTTATGTTCTGTGTGAGCATAAATTATAACCGGAAATAAACCTAATTTTGCGTAAAAGATGAACAGCAAAGTCTCGCAATTCGCCATGTTAAATAACTAAGGTGCAGGTGATTTATGTTTTTGACTGTACGCATTGACCATTGCAGTCTCAAGGCTAATTCTAATGCTCTGTACTTGTGTTTTCGATAGCATTCTGCCAGACTTACTGCTAAGAGCCTAAAAAGAAATCTTTTTTAACACACTCGTAATTCATCAGTTTGCGTTCATAATAATCGTCGTACACTTTGGAGACCGCCAGATATTTTTCTTCTAAGCAGTAGTATGCAAACAATACCTGGGGCCTTACCATGACGTCTTATTGCGATCCAATTGAGGAACTAAACAGAATCGTTTTACTACTTATTCGTACCGTGACGTCTTGTTGTGACATCTTGACGCTCCATTTAGGTTGATTTTAAATCTATAGGGATTGACGCCTACCTAAATGATATCGAAAGTCATGTATTACTTTAACATTATTATATACTAAACTTTAACATTTAACATTATATCTGTTGATTTAGGTCCTCAATTGTAACGCAATAAGACGTCATGGTAAGCCCCCTGTGCTCCACCATTTTTCGAAACAGCTTACCAGTTGCTAAAGTCACGGTATCGAAGCAACAATTTCTAGTAGGTAGAAACGAACTGTTTTAAAATTCAACAACACATCACAATCACACAGCATTTCCACGAAGATTAAAAATAGCATTGTTGTAAAGACAGCGTTTACAAACCTATTGCATTGTCGAATGAAAATGTCAGCATTAAAAGGCCCATGAACATTTTCCTTTCCATTGTGTTAGCGGTGTTGGTTTAACAAAACATTATGATGGGCCGTTTAGTAAACGCCTTTAGGTAACATTCCGTGGTATCCAGTGCCTTGGCATAATAAATATTAGACTTTTTTTTTTTTATAACGTAGCCCCACACTAGGTTTGTTCCTGTGTCGTGGGTACCACTTACAGACATATAATTTCACATACACATCACACTCAGACCCGAAACAAATATTTGTTGATCGCACAAATATTTGTTCCAGGCGGGAATCGAACCCGCGACCCCAGGCGCAGCAGTCCGATTGCTCAGCCACTACGCCAAACGAGCCGTCAAACCTTTAAGCATTTAAAAAAGGTCATTTTCATATTTTACCTGTATTGTCCCGCAGCTGGACCAGTTACTTCCACCTCTATCTTGGCCTAGCTTCTTCCAATCTTCCTTAAAAGAGTCATCTCAAGTCCCCGTGACACATTATAAAATAGATATTGAATACATTAAATATGTAGCTTTAGTACCAAATAGAAAACATAGTATTTTGCCCACTTCAAGCTCAATGTACCCAACACACTTTCCAGTCCCCTGTTATATTTCATGCCCAAGTATTCTACAATTGGACCTGGCTAACCGCAACACCGCAAACAATCTTGGCACTAGTGGGTTGCCCGCGTAATAAATTGTTAGATAAATATACTGCAGATACTTACCGTGCGAAAATGATTTCCCTGTCAATATTGTGGGAAAGATGCAATGTGCAGGGTGTTATCAGGGGTTATCAGTCACAGGATTTCCTTGGTCAATGACCTTGTACAATCAGCGACAAAAGTCATGTTTTTGAAGCTACTGGCAACGAGATGGGCATTTGAGCAGGTCTTTAAAAAACTAGCAGGAACCGTTAATATTATCTCCTGCATTCAAATAAATTTTAATGACGATAGTACAAAATCGAATATAAGGCCACAATCTAAGGTATTTACGCTAACTCTAACTGCGTACATATTCTAAACAGATGTCAGACAACAATCATATTATGCGTGTGCGCAAGAGAAATGACGCGCGCAACGATATTGAGCCGTGGCTATTGGGCAGATGTTGCGCACATAAATATGAAGGAGTCGATAATAGTGAAGTTGATACGATAGCCGACTGAATAGAGATACAGGCTGAGTAGAGTCCGTTCTGCAGGCTAGATGTGGACGTTCAATCATAATGGTAACTGTTTTCATTTGACATTTGTGTGGGCTAAATGTAAAATAAAAAACGTCGACCATTACAATGCGTGTCTATCGGTGATCCAGGTGAAAATGGAATGACTCGATCTACGGCCGAAATTAATAAATAATCCAATCCAAATTTTGCTATCTGGGATTGATATCACAATCCATTTTTAGGGTCAAACGTGCTAATAACCGACCCGTGGATTGGTTTATAAAGGCAGGCAGATTGGAAATCGATCGAACGATAGGCAGCAATCCAAGATCGATTTCAATTTTAGATAGGAGATACAATATTAATTTCGGCTGTTAGTGACCAGATGAAGACATCTGTGTATATCAGCGTGATTGTAGGATGTAGGTGTGACGCGAGTGTAATGCTTCACCTACCTACAGTGCGAATCAGCGTTGTTTTTTTAACTACATTGATTTTAAAAGACAATTTTCATTTCATTGTAGACCTGCAGGAAGTAGGTAGAAGAGTAAAAAATACCTCCAAGCACGGCCCATACTCGGCCAGTATTTGCCACAACTAAACTAGTAGGTAGGCTTTACTTTTACTAGTAGGTTGTCTAGTACAACAAGCTAAAACGGGTCTAATTCCCGCACAAACTAACCATCACTCACACACTGTCTGTCTTCTCGTGACCACGGTCGATGTAACTCGGCCGAAACGTCGAGGTATGTTAAAACTATATATTTTGATATTACTCTGTGCGCGAATTAGGCCAGTTTTTAGCAAGTTAATATTTTTTCTGTTCGCGAAAGTTTAAGAACTTCAACCGAATTAATTTATCCTAAATAGCTAGTATCTACGCGAGCGTTAGTATAATTTAATGCAATGCATGTACCTAGTCTGAGTCTGGGCTGGTAAGGTCTGAGTGGATAATAACCTAGATCCAGTTTTCCCATTCACGGTTGAGTGGTGTTCTCTCAGTATCAGGTTCGGTTCCCGGCTAATGAGCACTGCCTGTTCGTTTTACTGGACAATAAAAGGCAAATAACATTTACATGTTATTCTGCATTGGATTGTTTCCAACACTCAATATTCCAATATTCAAGATGGCCAACGAGTGAAAACAGAAATGCTAGTTAGGTGTATCAATGTTTGATGAACTTGTACCGAATACTTAGGTACTTATAGACTGGAGTTTTACGGGCACCTAAAATCCTGGCCATAGAAAAATAAAACCGTTTATGATGCAAGTTAAGGTGGATATAATTCGTGCAGATAAATCAAAAGAGAAATCCTAAAAGTGTCTGGTAATTATACGAATTCAGTTCGCCTATAAGATAACTTTTAATGCAAAGCAGTTTACATAAACGTGGGAACCAATAACCAATAAGGATACCTTAATTAATAAATTAACTTGACTCAACTATAAATGATAAAATTATTGTTTTCCTGCATGTATGTCAAAACCACTACACAATCAAATGATTTGAAACATAAGTAAGTAATATGTTTTTATAAGTCTCCGTCAATTTAATTATTTGTGGGAAATGGTACGGAAAGATTTTTGGCATACTTTTTCACTGCATTTCTTAGGTCAACAATGGACCTAAATTCAGTCGTCTCAAAATAGTTAGATTAACAGGTTTATATCAAAGGGAAGGCAAGTCATAAAATCTTAATTAGCACCACTCTGATGCAACGATTCGTATAAAATGCAATAAAACATTTTACAGACTCTTATTTCCTTGTTATGGATGTCATCAGATAGAACTAAGCGGAAATCCTTTGGCTTATAAAAATACAATTTACACTTTACTTATTGTTTTATGTTATCGTGTATAATAAATAAATTATTGTATTGTATTGCTCTAAAAAGCGTAAGTAGGTAGTACCTACATATTCAAAACTGATTTTCCGCGAAATTTGATGAATTCGCGTATTTTTATCTTAAAAGTTAGTTTCCAAAAGTTCATAGGATGAATGTCCTTGCAAAATGTAAAAAAAATAAAAATTGACAAATCAGAGTCCCAATCAAATATTTACACAATTAAGGTAGGTAGGGATGAACAGCACATTGCCCAAATGCCAATAAATGTATGAGTAGAGATCGCGTGTTTAGCATGTGAAATTGTTACAACTCAAGAGTTACCACCGTCTCGTCGGTACATCGTAAACTGTTGATGAAACAAACCCATCCCAATGACCAGTATATACTGACCTTTTGCCACGGCGTATAACCTTGAACTGCGTTTTTACTTTCGTTCTTACTCTTATGATGAGTAAGATGTACTACTTTTTGTTAAATCTGGAAAAGGTTCTAGTACGACGTTCTTCTAATACGTAGTTTGTAGAAAAACAGATAAATAGCACAATTAAGAATATCGTATTCTATTATTAAAAAAAGCCAAGTCAAAAGTACCTAGGTATATCCAGCGAGAAATGTGTGAAGCGACGCATTAAAGTGGGAGAAGCAAAAGAGGTGTATCATTATCATAGCATGTCGAAAGATAGTAAGTCTCTGCTTACCCCAACGGGAAAAAGGCGTGTAAGTATGTACATATTCAATTATTGAATCAAAGACTATTGCTATTTTACTGTGGTCTATTTGTCTTGTATCAGGGGTATCATTGCAATATCTGTAACAAGGCTGAATGCATAAATGTTGCTGTGAAACTTGCGTCCTAGCGTATGGAAGCATGCCATTTTATACATTAGTCGCGTTTTGCATTTATACATGTTACATGACTTACATGACGCATGGACATGATTATTTGCAAATATACAGCGGTCCCCGAAATAATTTTTCTTGAATATCATTGACTTATCAAAAGATTATGCCATGATGGCGCGGTCGAGTAATAAATTATACCATTCAAAATGCCAAATAGTTCCATGGCCAGAATATCTTTAAGATAGACTTAACCGATGAGTATCGGTAAGCACTGGATATTTTGATCTGTTGAAACTTTATCTAGAGCAAAGCACAAACCTATAGGTGCACATTATTCAGAAACAGCATGAGTAATATCCATAATAATATTCGAATAGTAAATCAATACATTTACGTCCAAGATCAGGGTTAAACAAACAGAGGTCTGAATAATTATACTGTACTTTACATTTATTTATTTTCACAAGAGAGGTTTTTACATAAATCTGTGCGCCATTTAGAGTCCATGGTCGACCAGTGAAGTGTCCCGCTTGAGATTTCAGCCTTGCTCTTCTGAGTCACTGCTTCGCATTACGTTCCGCCCTTTCATTTTATTTATAACTTACTTCATTAACTATGTTATAACTACCTTTATCGGATATTGACGACCGTGTATGGACTTGTTTGTTGAATCTGCAGTCGAATGATTCATGTTGATGTTCTGGGTTATTACATGAGATGTTATTAGCATAATTTTATATTTCTGTGCTGCCTTTCTTATGATTCGTTGATCATTGTTGATTGATGGATTTGAATGGAATTTAACTTGTTGGTAGCTTACTACCAAGATGAACTAGGTATAGGTACTAAGAGAGATTATTCTCCTAACTATACTAACTGTAACTAAATGGTATGCCAGGAGATGGAAAATTACTGCAATAAAATTGTGGAAATCACGCAAAAGAGTAATTTTTTTGTCACACTGCTAGGCAAAACTTCCCTTTCCATTCCCTTTCCATGCAATTTTTTGAAGTCTAACGGTTGATGAAAGCATCTAGCCTTATCCCCTACTCTCGTGTCTCTATCTCCATCTGAGTCGTCCTCTGTCGGTAAAGTCTGTAGGTTAACCGTCTTTCCCATAACTATTCTGGTGGCAAACGTGCCCAGTCCCAGTTCTTGTGAATGAAATAGTCCCTGAGCAAATTGATGTCTCAAGAAATAAAGAAAGCTTGTAAGTGCTGTTTGTTCCTTGTAAAAAGTGTTTTGGTTTCTGTAATTCCTTAACAAATTGTAGAGAGTTCAATAGCATAAGTTCAAAAGTATTGCCGCATTTAAAATGTTTTGTTTATACTTGTTTTCGAGCTTCAATGTTGTTTATAAGTTCATTATCATGTCTTTTAGTCACCTGTCCTCAATATAAGACCTTGTCTGTTTACGTTTTTGGCAACACTGACAAATACTGTCGCTTCCTGTGATTTTTCTGTTAAAGGCGCTGTAAATGTATTGTTGATTTAACCAATTGGAATCGGTGAAAAGACGTCAAGGTCGCCTTAAAGAGGGCATGTTTATAGTTCATTGTCCATCTTACTTGGAGTGTTTGTACTTACTTCTTCATGTCTATAGATCCTGTACAAATTGTCAATGATATTCAATATTTTAAAATTATGTCTTCTTTATGAAATCTGGTACTTTTGTCTTAGTTCATCTAAAATGATAGGCTTTATTTAAAGGCAAGTTTCAGGTAATAATTGCAACCAAACCTCACTGGTAACCACTTGTTGATTCTTCGAAATCAATAAGGTGATAAGTGGCTCAATCATGTTATCCATTTAATACATAGACATATACAGTATCACGCCTTTTTCCCCTTGGGGTAGGCAGAGACTACATCTTTCCACATGCTACGATGCTGACACACCTATTTCGCTTCTTCTACTTTCTTGACTTGCTTCATACATGCTCTCCAGTTATGGGTACTCTTGACTTGGTCTTTCCTTAAGACGTTCTCGATTTGATTGTGCTACGTCCGCCTACGTCGACCCTTACCGGCTGGTCCATTCACAATAGATCCATACATCTGTTTCGTAAACCTAGTTAGATTCGCGATTACTATTAATATAATATTTATATGTATATAAAATTAAAAAGCACGTAATAAAATCTACTGGTTGTCCTAAACTACGCCCACAGTCCCGCAGACCCCACCGTCTCGTTAGGTGTGACTGAATCGGCACATTCGCACAACTGGTTAACTGCCACCTTCCTGCCGGATTAACATTGAACCACTTCTTGGCCGGCCAAGTGCACCGAGGATGCTATTATGTGGCCAGAAATAGAATCAAATTCCCATTACATCACAGCAGAATAGGTAGGAAGCCGTTGATATTAATGGAAGCGGAAGGGCGTTTGTTTATTCCCAAGGCGTGAGGGATCAAATGAAAAATATACATAACTCACGATTCTCCCGCTTTTACCATGCCTGTAGTATTCAAGGACAAACAAATAGCTGCAAAACGCTCCGCAAATTGAGTTATTACCCGTATTCGAGATGCCGTTATGAACGAAAGGAAGCGCGTAGATTCAAATTGCAGACTAACTGCAGCTGCGATAATTGGAGAGGTTCAGTTGGTAATGGACCGCAGGGGACCGGTCGCCTATAACTTATTCTGTCCTATATTTAGATGGCAGTTTGCAAGCAGGGACGCTGTGGTTTATCTAATAGCTCGCAATCACGGACCGTCGTCGTACTAAGATTGCTTCGATAAACCGTACGATTTCCAACGCAGTTCCTAAAATTGTCATGTTGTCATAATTACATCGGACACTGAATAAGTGTTTATAAAACACGTGTAGGTTACAGTTTTTGCGGCTGAAATTTGAAACGCGTATGCGATGCGACCGCTAACAGATTAGCGTTAAATGCGCTCGGACGTGATTTACCTCTTGCCATCAAAACGTCAGTGAATACGAACCTGATTTATTTGTTAGTTCTTTCGAATTTCAAGGATTATTTTGTTCTGTTCCAGGTGCCAAGAACAAGTTAAGATGATGTGGCTCCAAGTGTCAGCCTGCTTCTTGACAGTCTCTGTACTGCTCGCGCCGACCCTAGCTGCCGTTTGTCCCGAATCTTGCGTCTGCGCTACCACTCGTGATGGCCTTCACCGTGCCACCTGCAGCAACCTCGCCGAGCTGTACAAGTTTACGCTGCGCCAGAAACACCACAACATAAATATCCTGGATCTCTCACACAACAACATAACAAAATTAAGTCACGAGCTCGACCGGCTTACTGAAATCGTCACATTGGATCTCTCTACCAATGGCATTCAAAGCCTCAACAAATTCCTACATAACGCCAAAAAACTAGTTCACTTGAATTTGGCAAATAACAGGCTACAACAGCTTTCCTTAACTTATTTGCCCACTAGTGTCAGTTCTCTGGATTTGACCAACAATCTGCTACACGACGTGCCATCTGATCTTGGACATTTAGTTAGTTTAGAACATTTGGAAATGGAAGGAAATCCTCTTGACTGTTCATGTGAAAATATTTTAGCGCGAGATCGGTTACTTCTTGCTAATGTATTTATTGATGGTGTTAAATGTGTTTCACCAGCTAAACAAAAAGGAAAGTCATGGCTTGAGCTTAAAACGAAAGAAATTTGCAAAGCTCCTAAAGCAGAAATAAACTATTTAGATATAATGATGGGTGATCAACCAGTTGATGCTGTACAGGTTGGTGAAGACACCACTGCGTTAAAGTCTATGCCATTGGTAGCAAGTAGTGATCTTGAAGACGGCAATGTGATTCATGGTAATAATGTTATGGAAGATGATGACAGTCAATTCCTTAAAGTCGGCAAACTTCCCACAACACCACGCACTAGCGATATTGAAGGATCTGGTGAATATGAAAGCACAACGATTTCGGAAATATACAGCGAACGGATACTACAACCCCGACTACACGCGACCTCAATAGCAGCTGATGAAATGATACCTGTTGAAACTACTCAGACCACCGATGATCCTTTAGAGGGGTCTGGAGAAGGATCTGGATACGCTATATTTTCAAATGATTATGATATTGGCGATGAAATAGAAGAAACAACAACTGAATCTTTTCAGTACCCAGGTCCCGTAGTCCCATTATTTGAAGACGACACTGGAAAATCTACGACGGAATTTCCTTTGCCTTTACCTCCAACTGTATATCAAGGTGGTGTTGACTGGAATAGAGAAAGTAGTTCTCCAGGATCTACTGAAAAGCCAGCGGTTATACCAACTCCCAGAGATACAACAGTGTCCGAGCAAATCAGAGTGACACAAGCTACTGATGTAGGTCAAGTACAGACTTCGAGTGAAAATGTTCAGCCTCATAAAACTGGCACATACGTGTGTATTGCAGTAATTGTCGTGTTGTTGGTAGGTTTAATTGGATTTGCAATTATTAAGGGCCAAATGAGAAAGAGGAGAGATCGAAGACTTCTTCGTCAACAAAAGCGAGACGTCGAAAAGGCTTCGAAAGAAATGGTAGACATGAATAAATCTTTACTAGGTAAGCCTGCTCCTCTAGAAGAACCGATCGAAAAGAAAGTAAATGGAAAATATGAACTGGTTCCCACACACGAAGTTCACCAAAAAAAGGGTGAAAACGGCGATGTCGCAAACGGAATCAACCATAACGAACCAAACGCGATAAGGACAGATAGTCCTAGAGATTCTAATCAGAACAAGAGCAGCTCCAAAGACAATAATTTGAACGAACATGATAAAACACCACAACAAGAGACTTCGTTTGAATCCGCTCCTACACCTGATTCGCGAAAAGACACAAATTCATTAGCCAGCGAAGACATATTTGTACCCATTAATGATGACGACCCCAAACTAAATGGCACTGCCGACTCTGACATCTCGCATCCTCTTATAAATGGAGATCGGAACAATGATTCCGATTACTTGTCACCGTCACGAGAATACGTCCCAGTTTACTCACCTGATATGGGAAGGGTCCGCATAAAGATGTCGGAGACTCCCAAGCCCAAAACGCCAGTACTAGTCACCAGAAGCAGATCAAACGCTGGAGACATCGTCATTGTCCCTTCAGGAGATGCAAATGCCCGTAAATCAACCACTTGAAATTCGGTCTCAAAATATATGGACACCTAACGTTCTGTAGGTTTTAAATAGTGTCAATGAACAAACACTTCACATTTGGCATATTCTGTGATTAATGTATTGTGTGTGCTAAGACTAAGAATGATTATGTGGGATATAAAATTGTTTGGAAAAGACTGTGTATCTTGAGAACTTTTGCTGCCAAAGTGTGTTTGTAGTCGACAGTGCCTTGTATTTAGTGGTATAATTATAATATTTATGAGAATATATTGCGCAATAAGTGAATAAATATTTTTATACGTGTAAAAAGTGTTGCCATGTTCACGATACATAGCTGTAAAACTTTTTTTTTTGTTATGGATGTATAATTTGATATGAGTTTGCGAACACATCAATGGCGTCAATATACGCTTGTTCTACAAATATTGCTTCTATTATGTTTCTGTTTTGCATTTTCTGTATTTATTTAATCGCGGATACAATATTTGAATATTGTTCAAGGGTTGTGTACTTATTTTCCGCGATGCTTTATATTGTTATGAACCGTGTAAGATTTTAGTTCAGAGTCCGGCTATGTTATTTAAGTTTTCTCATTATTTGCACATACCGAGATTCATTATCTTTTCATGGTCTGGCTAACTGTAAGTTCCTTTAAATATACCTATTTTATTGAGTTTAGAACATTAAGGATGTGATACCATTTATTTTAAGTAATCCATGCTGATTCTTGATTTGTATGTACAGATGTTGAATTTCCAATCCATAGTGTAAAATGTAGATCTTTTTGAAATTATTGTAGTTTATGTTAAGATTTTTTTTTTAATAAACATTCGGCATGATCATGCTTGCTTTGACATAACATAATGCTAAATTATTTTTTTCCATACGAAAAATTTATTTAGTATAATTATTATTATATTATAACATAAACATTTGAATTGTATAAAAGTGATCAAAACAGAACAATAAATAGTTAATAAGAAGATTTTATAAATTAATAATGTAATTTTATTTCAAGAAATACAAATATAAATGGTTGATTAGACTTTTGTGTATTCCTTTACGGGTATATCATATACCTACCCAATAGTATTTTATACGGCCCTCAATATATTATTATTTGAGCCAGCGTTTGACAACTGTCTGGTCTTAAAAAAGAAAATACTTGTTTTGAATGGAGCACACACAAAAATGAAAGAAAAAAAATTTAGAACATACTAATAAGAAAAACATTAACGACGAATATTTCTAACTATATACTTAATAGTAGTAGGTGTCAGAATAACCACATCCCGAATGATACTAGCTATTGATAGTTGCATACTTGCATACTTTTCGAGCATGAACTCGAAAATTGTGTCATGCTAGTTCAGCGTACCGTAAATAAAGTGTGATAGGATAGTGCTCTAGCTAGGGAGTAAAAAAATATATTTTTTAATTCTAACGCTTCATTAGCAACAAGCTACATTATACATTATTATTATTATTATACTTTGTGAAGACTCGACTTATTATGTTCTATTTTGGAAATAATATACTTAGTCAGGTCATAAGTATTGTCACACAGTAAAAACTTTTCTTTTAGAATGCTGGCCACAAAAAAGTTTATTGAATTCGAATTTCGAATTGTTCATGACAATAAAAATGTATACTTTTTAGAATTTTACTCATTTTTAGATATGGAGTGGACGCTTAAAGAAGACCGTGTTGCAGTTATTGCGATGCATCGTTGCGGTTACGCGCCAATTCAAATTTTTGACATACTGCAAAATTTGAATATAACCAAGAGATTCGTTTATCGTACCATCAAACGATACAATGAAGACTCTAGTGTAGATGACAGGTCAAGAAGTGGTCGCCCTCGGTCTGTTAGGACTCCAGCAATGATAAAAGCTGTGAAGGCGCGAATTCAAAGAAATCCCAAACGTAAGCAGAAACTGTTGGCCCTTCAGATGGGATTAAGCAGAACCACGGTGAAAAGGGTGTTAAATGAAGACTTAGGGCTTCGGGCATATCGAAGAAAAACAGGACATCATTTGAATGCTCGTCTAATGGACCTGAGACTGAAGAGATGCCGCGCTTTGTTGAAGCGGTACGCGGGAAAATAATATCGGGAAATTCTTTTTTCGGATGAAAAAATTTTTACCGTAGAAGAGAGCTACAACAAACAAAATGATAAGGTGTACGCACACAGTAGTGAAGAAGCGAGCAACCGTATTCCGCGTGTCCAACGAGGTCATTTTCCATCCTCGCTCATGGTATGGTTGGGAGTGTCTTATTGGGGCTTAACAGAGGTACATTTTTGTGAGAAAGGTGTAAAAACGAATGCAGTTGTTTATCAAAATACAGTCCTGACGAACCTTGTGGAACCTGTTTCTCATACCATGTTTAATAACAGGCACTGGGTATTCCAACAAGATTCGGCGCCAGCTCATAGAGCGAAGAGCACACAAGACTGGCTGGCGGCGCGTGAAATCGACTTCATCCGGCACGAAGACTGGCCCTCCTCCAGTCCAGATTTGAATCCGCTAGATTACAAGATATGGCAACACTTGGAGGAAAAGGCGTGCTCAAAGCCTCATCCCAATTTGGAGTCACTCAAGACATCCTTGATTAAGGCAGCCGCCGATATTGACATGGACCTCGTTCGTGCTGCGATAGACGACTGGCCGCGCAGATTGAAGGCCTGTATTCAAAATCACGGAGGTCATTTTGAATAAACTTTAGTGTCATAAGAATCTATGTTTTGTTAAGTTCATTTTGGTATATAAATGGTTACATAATGAATAAACTTGTTTCAATTATTTTATATAAAACATGTGACAGAATTTATGACCTGACTAGGTACTTACCTACCTATAAAAAAAAGAAGGCCATTAAACTGCACATCGATTTTAACACGCTCTAGACTTTTCTTTTGATATTAGGTAAGTATATTTACTTACTTAATTCATAACTGACATTATTCATTTTGAATAAAATATCCTCTATTGTTACTAAAAAATAGTAGGTGACCTTTTTAGTATGTAGCACCTATACCTATGTTAACTACTTACATATACCTACACGTACACATTAGGTAGGTACCTACACTACATTATGAGTGCTGCCGTAGCAATAAGCGGACTGCGAAGCGTGGGGTTGCGGGTTCTGCACAAGGCAATGATTTGTGTGAACAACGGGTAATTTATTCTAAGTCTGGATTCTGGACGTTAATGACACAAAAGAAAGTATCACGAACACATCATATCTCCAGATTAGCACAAAACATCCTACTAATATCATCGACTCATCATCATTATAACTCGATAACCAAAATGCACAGCTAACATTTGACTAAGATAGCTAATAGTGACATCTATCTTAAAAGTTAGAAAGCTTCCAAGATATCAAACTTCGAAAGAATCGATAGATGGCGTTGCTCGCTAAGTATTAGCACAGTGTAGTAGAGCCATCTGGTGTAGAGCTGTTGGTGTAAGAAGGTACAATATTTTGGCCGAGCAAGAGCCGTGTTGTCTCATTATGCAATAGTGCTAGCGTGATTCGTGAGATGGCATCGATGTAATAGCTCAAATAAATTTTGCAACTTTCAATGATGTGATTGTACGGGTACGGGAAGATAAGTTATGGAACGGTACAGGTAAAATAAGGCTCTACAATAAAATAGAAACAAAACATGAAACTAAAAATTTCAAATGGATAGGTCTACCTACTTGTATGGGCTGAAATAACATCAGTGCGAAGGTGCTATGTCTGTTTTTTGTAGTGTTACCAATATGTCTTACATGCCATTTATATAATTTATCATACACTAGCTGCGCCCCGCGGTTTCACCCGCGTTTGGAGAATATACGATGATATATCTTTATAAATTGTAGCCTATGTGTTATTCTGATATGTAAGCTATATTGTTGTGAAGTTTCATCAAAATCCATTTTGTAGTTTTTGCGTGAAAGAGTAACAAACATCCATCCATCCATACATACAAACTTTCGCGTTTATTATATTAGTAGTATTAGCCGAAAGTACAGTCGAGAACCAAACCAAGTGATTGAAAACTATGATTTTATGAACTATTTCTTTATTATAATTAAAATTTGATTATGATGAAACAAAGCAAGTCTTATTCATAAAAGCGCATTCTTAATATAAGCATAGTTAAATTATTATTAAATTAGCATTTATTATTTACAAACTTTTATAAAGTTTCTATAATCTGTTGCCTCATGTTAAAAAATCCGCTTCTACACATACACCTTTACAGTTGTTTAATTATTTGTAAAAATCAGTTGATATAGTATATAACTAGGCTACCTAGATAATAATTATATAACTTTATTATTACATCGACTATACGATAAACTTATAGTTTAAAAGTTGCCTATGCACGGAGGGATTCTAAAAATTGCTCTCTCTTGGAGCATTGTCATCTCTAGGGTTTAGAGGCTCTTCTAACTCAGCTTGGATCTCCACGGTGACGATATCACCAGTATCAATGCCGTACTCTGACATTCTTCTTCGTCGAACTCCAGGAGAGTTGTCTAGTTCTGGAATTTCATGACTTCCAAACCTGTTGACTTTCCGCCGTCTTCTGCGACGACCGTCGTCTTGTATTTCTTCCAATTCGTAATCTTCTAAAACGGCCGCTTCACCATTTCTCTCAGTCTCGTCTAGAAGATCTCCACTCGATTTGGTTTTCCTCCTTCCTCTTTTTCTTCTTGTTTTTCCTGATCCAGTTTCATTTAATGAGTGACATGAGGCGTTCAATTTAGGCATTGAAAGAGCTTCATCATATGATGGTGGAGCAATCAAATCTCTAGGATCAGGTGTGTTTACCATGTCCTCTTGTTCTGCACGTATTCGTAGCTGTCGGAGTCTGTCTCTCGCTTCTTCCACCTGTCTTTCTCTTTCCACCTGTATTGCTTGTAAACGATGTTTCATTGACTTCCTTATGCATTGAACTAATACAAAAGTCAAACATAACCCAAGCATCATGACTATAATAAACCAAATCAGACTGTCTGCGTTAGCTGTTTGCTGGTCAGGGAACCAAGTGAAGTAGCAGGCTTCGAACCATGTTTGGCCGATAACGGACATGGGGCTATTACAAATAAGATTGAAGGATTCTTCTTTCTTGTTCGGTTCTAATGTAACAAATTCATAAAAGTCGTATATATTGTTGTCAGCACAGTCGCAGCGCCACATATTGTCACTGAGGTCAAGTCTTTCTAAGTAAGGATTAGAGTCGAAATATGATTTCCTCCAAATAGTTGTAAATCTGTTACCAATAACACCCAGTCCAGCCAAACGAGGCAGCATAAAAAAAGTAAAGTTATTTATGAAACTGATTCTATTGTAATTCAAATTCAAGTATTTCAATGTGTTCGATGAGATGCTGTCAGGAATATGCGACAAAAGGTTTCTGGATAAATCTAAATCTACTAAGGACTGCAATCCTTCTAAAGAATCCTTTCCGATTTCGCTTATTTCGCACGAACTCATGTCGAGCACAGCCACTGATGTAGATCTTAAATGTCCAACGCGTGTAAGATAATTTCTGGCTAATTTTACTTGCGCTAATGAAGGCATCACCGTTAAAGTGTCCTCGGGTATGTTGGCAAGCTCATTCCAGGATAAGTCCAAATGTTTCAGCATACCGAGACCTCGGAAAGTATCACTCTTCAGCGATCCTATATTGTTATAAGACATATCAAGATATTCTAATTTTGTGTTGTTAAAGAATTCATTACTCCCCAAATATCTTACCATGTTGTGATTGAGTAATACTTTACGGAGGTTAGGAAAACCTTGTAGATTAGGTTGAAGCATATTACAGTAAGATACGTCCAAAAATTTCAGCGAGTCAGAAAACAAATTGTACGCAGAAGAAGAAAGCTCCAGACGATTATTGTGTGACATTTTCAGATAAGTCAGTGATGGTAAGTACATCAGCTCGTTGTGGTTTATGGTGCTCAACTGACAGTTACTGACGTACAGACTCCTCAATGTTGATGAGATGAGGTTCTGTATGCGTACTAAAGGATTAAAATTTAGTTTGAGCACTCTTAAGCTTATTAGTCCGCTTAATGGAGACCTTCCGTGTATGGAGTCTATCTCGCAGTTGTCTAAAATTAAAGTTTCGAGCGAAGGGCTTATGAGGAGTTCTTGGTTCGCTAAATTTCCCATGGTTTTGAATTTGTTGTGTGATAAATCTAGTATTTTAAGACTCGGTGCTGATTGTAGCGCCTCGTTCGGATTGATATTGAGCCACGAATCGAAATGATTTTTCGATAAATTGAGCACTTCTAATGCCGTCAGATTTTGAAGAGCACTTTCTGGTAGTTCACTGAGCCGATTTCCACTGACATCAAGATTGACTAGATTGTAAAATCTGTTCAAAGTCTTCGGGAACACAGAGATCTCGTTGCTTGAAATATTGAGGAGCTTAACCTGAAAATTGAAACAGTTGAACATTAAAGTCAAGTTTGATACTCAATATAATATAATTAATGATGTGATACCAAAGTGGCAAGTTATACAATCTTAGTCACCTGTTCACTTAACCCATCTGGAAGGTCAGTAAGACCTCTTCGGGAGCAATCTACGCTTGTTAAATCTGGACTACATGAACACAGGTAGCAAACGTCTAAGCCTTTGTCATCGAAATCTAGCATCTCTCCATTGGCAGTGAAACTCAAGAAGAGGAGCAACCGAAGGATGGATATCGTGTACAGCAGCATCACGTCTTGATTGCATTACTGTCTGAAAAAATACAACACAGTTTGAGCACATATTCCTAGCGCTATCAAGAATATAGGGTTATCTATAAGTACTAATATTATAAAGCGGAAAGATTTTGATTGTTTGTTTGCATTGCATAGGCTCTGAAACAACTGAACGGATTTTTAAAATTATTTCATTGTTGGGAAGCTACACTATCCCCGGGTGACATAGGCTACTTTTTATTCCGTCAAAATTAACGATTCCCGCGGGATAGTAGTTAACGCGGGTGAAACCGCGAGACGCTTCTAGTAATGGTATGAAAAGACAATTAGAAAAACAATCTATCATTGGAAAGTATTTTGCACGTTTTCTGCATCAGTCTGTTGACTCGTCACGTGACCAAGTAAAAATAGATCAAATTAAACACCTGCACAATTATCGATCATATTTTCCTGGTCACGTACGAGTTCACCGCTCAAAACCATAGTGGGATCCTTTTCATAAGGTTGGCATGACGCCATTGTACGAAACTAAGGCACAACAATTTTATCTTCGTTATCAGCTATTGATAAACCAGCGGGTGTAGGGCACTCGAATTTGGGTCGTCTAAGTTTACATACCTGTTGCTAAATCGTGATTTATCCACTGATTAATGGGTATCATGCTTTAATTGGCTTTGCCATATGATTGCTCCACGTATTTCCTGAAATATATCAAATAGAAATATTATTTATGTACGAAGTTGTTGCAAATTCTTTAGCATTCTTTATCCAATCGTCATTGGATCAAAAATTATGTAGTATGTATTCTCACTCAGAACTATGTATGTGTACCGTGCACATTATCGTTGTAAATCTCCTACATTGTTTTTGAGTGTACGTACGGTATACGAGTATAACGGAACGCTTCATTTTGTATGCTTGCTTAACAAAAACTATGATTAACAGTAAGGTAACTAGGTATGTCTCGTATGTAGTATAATTCCATTATTTCCACTAAATTGTTAGCCGGAAGAATGAAAGATCAGATAGGTATAAGATAAGTAGCATGCGTATTAGTAACACTATAATTAGAATTACTAACCACTTTCTAAATTATAGAAACGTAAAACAAATAGAAATAGCTAATGAGGCCTTGTCTAGTCTAGCCTTTTTTATTTGATAATAAAAACACATACTGTCAAATTCACACCAGCCTCCTTTTTGAAGTCGGCTGAAAACTAAATAAGAGCAACACCGGTACACACCTGTTAGACATATCCACATAAACTTATGTAAGTAATTAACATTATCTTAACGACACACACTGCACTTGAGATAGCTGTATCTACTATTTTTATTAATTTTGTATCACTTTTAATTTGAAAGCAATTTTTTCAACGTGTGGTCTTCAGTGGGTGATTACATTGTGTGAGTCAAATAACCGACGCGCTATCATTGATAAAAATGATAAGAACGGCCAGTTGTAAGGCGTAAGCATAGTCTATGGCGTTTCTGAGTATAGTGCTATAATTAGAGATATTGGTAATGATTTGTTTGAGAATAACTTAATTTTTGGAGTATACTATATAGTCAAATACTATATAGTATTTGACTATATAGTAGGTATACATAGTCAAATTGAAGGCTGCGGTTAGCTGTCACAATGGTGTGGTGACTGGACTTTACCGGATACAAGATAGCGTGCAGAATGTTGCGAAAATTTGTCACTAATTGTGCGTATAGGTAGGATAACGTATGACTTTAAAAAATATAATAATTATTTTTATGCAAAGTTTTGTGGTGCTAAAATTTAATTCCGCACCTAGACATTTTTAATGGGATTTCTACCCGCCACTTTCCTCGTAAACCAAGATCTATATTTTACTACAGATAAAGACGAACATTCAAATTAATATTAATATTTTATAAGAATATTAATATTTATTTACTCAATAAATGTGCATACATGAATAAAAAAAAATGTTTTACGCCACCTGTATCAGCTACATTGAACTAAACGGCATCCTCGTTCCCAGTCTAATGGCAGCCCATCAGGGTCCTAGAAACTTGCCTTTTTATTTCACAGCACATCAGTAGATGGCGCCAGTCGTATCTACTTATCTAGTCTATCTCATGTCGACAAAAATAATCATACATTATCTGGTAGGTCTCACTTTTATTAAATACTAGAAGCACCTCGCGGTTTCACCCGCGTTAACTACTATCCCGCGGGAACCATTAATTTTTACGGGATAAAAGGTAGCGTATGTGTGTGTACCGGGGGTAGCATAGCTTCCCAACAGTGAAATAAGTAGTTTCGGAGCCTATTCATTACAACCAAAGAAACAAAGTTTTCCTCTTCATAATATTAGTATAGATACATAAAAATTACCCCTTGCAAAAATAGCAATTATATTAACTAAAATTAACTAAATCATTAATAATTTAACTAATTATTTACATGGCTTTAAAAATAGGCAGACAATAAAATACTAATTAAGTATGACTAATTAAGAAATAAATAATCATCAATCTTACAATTCAAACTAAAATGATACCCTGACATCCTTTTCCATTTCCTTGGCATTTTTATTATGATATATCGTGACACGATTCATTCATGACACTTTGATACCTATCTGCACGTAGCTAAGCGATATGAATTTCAACCGTGCGTCTCACAGACCGCCTGTCCCCGGGTCTCGGTCGGTGTTCGGTGATATCTCCAATGGACCTAGATCTGCGATACCGTCGAGGGTTCTCATCCTCATCTATGAAATCAGGCAACGAATGGAAGGATGAGTTGAGGCGTGGCATCAGTAGTGCCTCATCATAAGTAGGCGGCAGGTCTTCTTCATGTAACGGCACCCTCAGCACAACTGCCTCTGCTCTAGGCTGAGCAGTGCCGTTCAAGTTGACGACTGTGGTATCCCTTGCTGGCGGTCTTGGAGGTTCGGGTTTACTTAGAGATACGAGTCCACGACAGACCATCGACGTTATCACAATGCCAATAATAACGCCAATCATCACAGCTATCGTTGTATAGGACTCGGTGCCTGCATCATTCGGATGCCATGTCAAAATGTACGCTTGCTGCCAACTCATCTGCGTCACATTGGAGGGCGAGTAGCATATCAGCGACGCTTGGTCGGCGATCTTTGGTGGATCTTTTGTCAAAAATTCGTATGTCAATAAAAGATTTACGCTGAAATCCTCGCAGCTCCAACGGTTTCCCTTCACATAGATTTCCCTCAAAAATGGGTTCGAGGAAAAATGTGAGGTCGACCATACCTCCTTGAACTCGTTCCCCCTCAAGTCTAATACCGCGAGATGCGGTAGAGATGAGAAAGTGTTGTCAGTGAGTTTGCTTATCTCGTTGTAACTCAAATCCAGATCTTGTAGAGTATTGGAGCCGAAATGGTCGGGAATTTCTTCGATTTGATTTATAGACAGGTCTATTTCCAGCAAAGAATTCATACCTCTTAGCGAGTCGACATTTATGCTCACGATTTGACAGTTGCTCAAGCGTACGCTTCTCAAAGAATGAGATTGGAAATTGGGGACATCGGAGAAGTAATTTCTGGATAGAAGGAGGCTGTCCAGGTTTTTCGCTTCGGCAAATATGCTCGGTGGCAAATCGTTGATTCTGTTTTCAGATAAATCTAGAAAGTGTAATTTAGGCATCTTATTGAAAGAGTCATGGTCTATACTGTTTATTTTGTTCTTGGACAAATCTAGGGTTCTGATATCGTACAGGCCGGTGCTGGTCCAAGTTTCGTAGTTATTGTCGGATAAATTAAGCGTATTCAACCCAGTCCAACGTTCGAAATACTCGGGCAGCGGACTGTTTATGTGATTCCCCGATAAATCCAGCATTTCCACTTGAGAGAAGTTCTCCAATTGCGTTGGGAATGTCACAAAGTTGTTGTTGGATAGCAGCAGTACTTGCGCCTGTAAAATATTGAGCTAAAATTGGTCTTACAATCGACTACGAGAATATCATCTAATGAATTAGTGTCACGAATATACCATTCATCAGTCATTTCCAAAATTTTCTGGATCAGGTGTATCAACCAAACGAAAACTGAATTTGTGATGCCAAGAATGTACATCGAAAATTCAAAATGATAAACTAGATTAGATAATCTTAAAATAGGCGTGACTTCATCCTCTCACATTGTAATCCAATCCTTGAGGGAGATCCGTGAGGCATCTATCACTGCAGTCTAAGTGGAGGAGGCCGCCCAAGATATAGGTGCGGCAAAGGGGATCGTCCAAGTCCTCATCCAGCTGTCGAAATACTCCAGCAGTCACCATCGTTGGCAGCAGCCATAACCACAGCGTTAGTTTTACTGCATCTGTGGTTTAGATAAATAGAGACATTTAGACATTTACATTCTTACCACTAAATATTTTAACAAGAGTGGAACAGATGTGTCTATTTATTTTCTCCACAAATCGACCTCTAACCCTCCCTTTTTAATCAATAAGAAATTCACAGGTAAAATAATAAGGAATGCCAGGTTTGAGTAAGAAAACGCGAGTAATAAACGTCGATTTTGTCGAACGAATTTTTTTTAATATTTGTTTAAATCTGGTCCATAACACAAGTACAACTGCAATGGAAGCTGGACCGATTTTTATGCAATTTCGTATAGAGGCCACCGATGAAGATCTTGAGCATTGGCTTGGATGCATGCTGAACAGCTATTTTAAGAACTTTTTCTTTAGAAGATAGAACATAGGAAACTTCTGTAATAAGTATTTTATAACAAACGGTAAGTACCAAACCTGACCATGACACATTATATTTAAATGAAAAAGTTTTTATAAGCCCATGTTGTCTTTGTATCATGTATGTATTTAGAAACTACATATTCGTTAAAAACCTAACCTAGCTTTCCGATAGATACCCACTAAATATTTATTTTTCCTAGTTCATTTTTGCGGAAACTTCAATATCAAGGGCTGAATAAAAATATCACGCGTATCACATTTTTTTTTTGGGATTTATTCAGCATTTAACATCCGACTTTAAGAAAACACTCGAGCATTCGAGCGTGAGTCATCCATAATTTGAGCCGCGAGCGCACTCACCCGATCCCATTAGAAATTCTTTATCACATGTTACCAATGCTTAGATTCACATATTCCACTTGTGTCATGTTCACGTTAATTTCAACTTTCACGTAAACCGTTCAACGCTGAATACCGAGTAAAGCATTTATAATGCTTGATGCTTTACTTGGCTCAAACTAATTTTAACTGACGTGTTTGGCAATGGAAGATAGTGTTAACAAATACTAGGTGGGTTCTTTGCTCAAAGTGGTGAAATATACAGGGCGTGCCATTTAAGAAGTACCTATGTCTTTCCTTGATAAGCATAATATTTATTTCATTGACGGCGTGAATAGTATGCTATCATTCTTAATACAAGATTTTTAAATCAGTGTGGTAGTATGATGGCTAAAAGTAAAGCTAGGGACAATATGGGGTAATATTGATGTTTTTCACTATTATTTTTGCTACCAGCCTCTACTCTGCTATCCCTTCGTCTTTCGAATAATTTATTTAGTACCTTTGTTTAGTCATTTTTAGTACATCCTATGTATCATTCTGTTATCGACGTTGTCTTATCTCTGATTAGGTATCGACTTATCGTTGGCCAAAGGAATAGTATCACCTCGAAAAATATGTGAATCAGACACAAAAATGCGTGGGTTTTTGAAATTCCATTTCACTTTATTGGGAGAGAGAAAGTTATTTTAGAACGATAATTTATTATACCGCTTATCATAGATATTATTGTTTATTCAATGTTTCAAAAAGTTATTATGTATTTCTATGATTTCATAAAAAACACGATTCTATTTAGTTTGGTTAATTATTGAAATTTATAAGTTCTTGATTTCAGTTCGGTAAAATAAAAGATATTATTTTTCATCTAGTGAGCTCCGTTCACTTATACAACCAGTAAATTTAAACAGTAAATAACACATAACAACAATTTCACTCCTTAGTATGTCCAAAATGGGTTACTTATAATTTTTATTATGAGAGCTAATCTGCATCGTAAGGTGTCATTGATTAGATAAGATAACCGAAACTCGTGTGTTTCCTATTGTATCTCGACAATTTACAGTTAAATGTAAAGTGTGACTAAAACTGTGATTATTCAAAACTACGATGAACCCAAACTCCATAGAAAATGATTTGTCTTCAACTGACCCCTACCAAGATAACTAAGTATTAAAAAACACGTCCTTATTCCTGCGATTTTTCAGGAACGATTTTAACATAACACATTGGTTCAATGTTCTCAATTATCGGTTCTAATTCATAATATTTGAGGTTGAAACATTATAATCCATGACCATAATGTACCTACTTATGTAAGTAACGTATCGGGATCACATCTTAATACCTGAATAATCTAAAAGTCCCTGTATTTAGAGAATCCAGAATTGTTCAACCATGGCCTTAGTTAAAGCACATAACGGTAGCTTACGCAAATATTTGCCCTGTTCAGGACTCATACCCGTAACATATAGGAAGAAAGTAATTACATTTAACCCGAAAACTACACGCAACAATATTATTAGTAGTTTGTTCAACAAGGGACGAAAACGACACATTGTTCCTACTCGGCGTTTTGCCTCCAGCTTATAAGACACACACAAATGACGGTTGCGGCTCACCTATACCTAAACTTTACACCACGAAGGCTCGCAACTCTTGTAGGTAGACAAGGTCAAATCTAATTTATCCATTACCTCAGCTTCTTAAACGCCTTCGTGTTTTGGAACATTTTATCCACTTCTGTGAGTCGATTCAGATCCTGCGGCACTCAGGATTACCAGGTGGTTCGTGTTTTGCGACACGCCCGTTACGCCTGTCTCGTCGCGTTTGTAATCAATGGAGGGGGTAAGTCATATTGATTCGAGCTATTTCGAGGTGGTATTAAGTCTTAAAATGTGATAAGTAGCTGAGGGATGTAGCGAAACTGCATCTCTTGGAAAACGCGTGCATTCTTCGTATTGGAAATAAATACTTTCATGAGGAAGGTCACGTTTTTGTTTTTTGAGGGAACCCGAATACCCGTAAATGATTTTGGAGGTATGCAACCACCTGTCTGGACCGGAATCCATGGTGGATTATGACCTGATCCTCCTCACGAAAGTGGGCGAAGTTGTGCTCAGCAGTGGATTGATGTGTGTTAGTTCTGAATTGTGATGATGATTATGACGAACTTTCACGAACATCAACTGTCAACAGCCCTAACTTCAAGAAAAGCAACGTTAGTATTATAAACTTACTAGCTGACCCAACAGACGTTGTCCTGTCTTGAAATTGTCATTTTTCCTGTCAAGAAGGTAAACTTAGAAAATCAATATGGCCGTACAGTTTTCTTAAATTTTCAGATAATTTTCATTTGCATAAAATAATATTTCGACTATAAATTGAGATGTAAGCTATCTTTCAAGTTAGATCAAACTGCTCATGGTGTGCAACTTTGATTAAAATCGGGTAAGTAGTTTAGGAGTACATCGCGGACAAACAACGTGACGCGTAATTTATATATATCAAGATGAAGAGTTTACTCCTGTTAATTTCGGTCCAACCGCAATTCGCGAAACTCAAGACGTATAAGATTAGGGTTCCTCTGAATATGTCACGTTCCTCACACCTGTCTGCTCTCGTTTGTGACCTGTTTGTTACCCCGCCGTGGAGTTAGTCAATCAAAGGGGAGGCCGGGGGGTGATAAGCCAGATCGATTCAATCGTGGAGTGTTGGCTGGGTAGGTACCTATTAAAATATTGTCTGAGGAAGAATTTAAATTATGTAGCTAGAAAATAATGTGCACAAAAATGACGAGAATTTGATTCTCTGGTCTGGCACTGTATGCCAATCCATAATATTTTCTAACCAGTTAGACGTTACCCTATATAATGCTCCCTAAAGTAAATGGTGTTCATTAATGCATTCGTTGAAACCAATACCACCGATACAACGAAACGATGTTGTATGCAACGAAAATATTTCAAAATTGCGTCAAAGCGCAAAAACGCCCTTAAATTCATTAACATAATTTCCTTTGTACATAGAAGGTTTTTTGAGGTAAGTTTTAGGTTAACAGTTTTTATCTTGTTCTGTAATGAATTAAACAAGAATTGAGTCATTGAACGTTGAAAATCCAATGTAGTCTAGCTAATTTTCTCATTTCCAAGCACAGCTTTTCCGCTGTAAGTACAAACCGGGAAAACTTTTAACACTACACCGTAACGAGTCAGGTCCGGGAGCTCAATAAATAAGGATAAGGACCATTAGAGACGGTCCAGCAAATCTTCCGGCGCCGAACGCCACTTACTTAGACTTAAAGTGTACCGGAGCGCTATTTTGTTAAAGATTTCAGATCCATTTTGATCTACAACGATGGAGATGCAGGTTGGCTGTTATGGTATAGATATACGCTGTGACATATTTAGGTGCAAGATAGCAGGCTTTTACTTGGCAGTGGTACGTTTATAACGGACCTCGTTATAAAATCTCGGTGTCTGATATACTTGTAAAGTGTCTGTCTGTCTTATCTTCACAGCCTGAAGTAGAAAATCCGTCACCAAACTCTTTTCGGGGTACCCTTTTCTACCATAAAAACAGATCTTCGAGACATAGATTTTTACTTTATAGTTATACTCGTGTCGGATAGTGATGATATGGGCGGTGATAAACATGCCCAATTTAGAATAAGGCTGGTTACTAGTGAAATTTTAAACGCTCTTTAGACCTTAGTTTACTTAGACTGTTGTCAGTCCACAGTATATGATTACGTTCCTTGTTTGGACAATAGTGGTTACAACGCGATGTAACAGTATCCATCAGCAATCAATAAAAAAGAGATCTTAATACCTTATTGCCAAAAACTATCTGCAGATCAAGAAGCCGCTGGTAGAAAATGCGGTCATCTTATTTCGTAAATAGGGTTGACACCTAAGTATGTATGACTTTATTTTTTTGATCTCGTAACTACGTGTCGATATAATATAGTGTGTGTGTATGTCGTTTCCTAAATAGTACATTACGATACAAGCTGTCTAAGTAGTATATTAATACACGGCGGCGTGAAGTTAGCGCCCGAGCGAAGCGAGGGTGCTAACCGCCGTGTATTTAATATACTTACTTGTGAAGCGAGTATCGTATACTATTTTATAGCACGTGCGACATAAACCCGCCATCCATTTAATTTATTTAAAAATAATATTCTAATTAATGCAATGAAAAGATGTTCATTTGACTCTTAGTAATAAACACACAAATTTTAATGCGGGTAGGTTGGCATTCCACCATTAGAGAACGGGAAAACACAATTTACACCTACCCGTATCACTTCTAGATTTGTTTTTTTAGGTTATTAGCATTTTTGGATGCATATTTATTGTTCGTGGCTTGGTTAATGTGATATTGTTTCAGATTTAATATTGTTCAGTTTAAATAATAGTCAAACAGGTTTCAACTAAAAAACAGTGAAAAAATATCAATAGTGTAGGGCTTCATTTTGTAACCGAATCTTTATCGTAACGTGAATACCTACTTAATATAGGAATCTGTGATTGATGTTTGTGCATAAATGTATTCACTATGAGACTATATTATATAATACTAGCTGTTGCCCGCGACTTCATCCGCGCAGACTATATACTTTACCATAATTCCAAATAACTAAAAATAGACCATGACCTCGAGTTCGACATCGACATCCGCGATATATCCGCATATGCGATATCCAACATTCTCGTACGACATCCACCATCTTCTATCAAAATTACCATTTTATACAAAAACCTGGCATTTTATACCAAAATCTAACATTTCATACAAAAATCTACCATTTCCTACCAAAATCTACCATTTTCTACGAAAATACCATGTTCTACCAAAAGCTACCATTTTCTACTAAAGTCTAAATTTTTCTACCACAATCTAATTTTTTTTTGTAAATCTATTATTTTCTTTCTAAATGTGCTATTTTCTACCAAAAGCTACCATTTCCTACCAGATTCTACCATTTCCTACAAAAAACTACCATTTCCTAAATTAAATCTACCATTTTAACCGTAATCTACCATTTTACCATAATCTACCATTTTAATTTCAAATTCACTAATATCTACCAAAAGCTACCATTCCTTCCAAAATCTACCATTATTACCAAAAATCTACCATTTCCTACCAAAAATCGACCATTTTATACCTTTAATTTATCATTTTCTACCAAAATCTACCACTTCCTACCTTTTAAAGAACATAGATACTACGTTTGAAATTGATCAAACCAATAAAACACGTTGTTCCATCCAAACTTTGCAACCCCTTTTCACCCACTTAGGGGTTAAATTAAAAAAATATATAGTCAGGTTCTTAGTGCACACCTACGTCTCCTAGTGTCATCTACGAATGTGTACAAAATTTCAGTTTTGAACTAAATCTGATGAAAAATATTCTGTAACCCCTTTTATTATTTTAGGGGTTGAATATTAAAAAATGATGAAACACGTGTTTAATTAAATCTTAATAATATAAATGCCAAGTTTGAAGCTGATCAGACAAAGAAAACACGTTGTTACACAAAAACTTTACAACTTGTTTGCACCCCTTTAGGGGTTGAATTTTCAAAAATCCTTTTTTAGTGCATACCTTCGTCACCTAAGGAATACTTGTGCAAAATTTCAATTATGAACTAAATCTGATGAAAATTTTTGCAACCCCTTTTTATTACTTTAGGGGTTGAATATTAGAAAACGATGAATAACATGTTTAATTAAATGTTTTAAAGAATATATATGTCAAGTTTGAAGTTGATCGGACCAAGAAAACACGTTGCTCCATACAACCTTTGTAACCCCTTTTCACCCCTTTAGGGGTTGAATTTTCAAAAATCCTTCCTTATTGCTCGCCTACGTCACATAAGGAATATTTGTGCAAAATTTCATGGTTCTAGACCTAGTGGTTTCGGCTGTGCGTTGATCGATCAGTCAGTCAGTCAGTCAGTCAGTTCTTGCTTTTATATATATAGATGGTGTATAATAATTGAAAGTGTGTGTATTCAGTGAAAACAGTTCATGACGTGTCGGTTACATTTTATGTAAACAACAAAAAACGCAAACTTCTAAATCAAGTAAGTATTCTTATATTTCAATAATTATATAATCGTATTAGAAATTGAATAAAATGTACAGTGTACGGTTAATATCGCTAGCTTAGGTATAGCGTTTTCACGTAATATTGTCCGACGAAGACCAAAATGAAAACATGCAGAAATATGGCGCCAAAGACATTGGCGTTTCGGTCCCACACGTTACAGGTTATACGTATCTTCTCTTGCTTACTATGAGTTTGTGAGTGGTGTAAAAATGTATGACTGATTAGCTTTGGTTCAGTACTACGCTCGCAACGATGTCTATATTCTTCAACGGTGTGAAGTTAGTGAACATCAGGCCGTTTAAAAATGTGCTACTTTGAACAGCGCAAAGCGTGACCTAAGTGCGAGTTTAGGTCGCACGGTGCTATAAACATATTTTGGACATTGAGAAATATATTATTATCGAATCGGCTAAGGGATAAGTGTAGAAAACTAATAATTTCCAGTCACATGGACATAATAGTGATCAAAAATATATACCACATTGCATATTTTGGGTTCTCGATTTTGTCTGCGCACTGCATTAAAATATTTATTTTTAGTTAGATGCAATAGTTTCTCTTGTTACTTGACAACCCTATTCGTGGGTCAAACGGCTTAACATACGAAGGGGTATCCTTAGTAGACACAAATAATGCGGAGCTCCTTACGCATCATATTTCGCTGATCCCTAATATGGGATGGTTAGGGTCAGATATCGGGCATTTGTAATTCATTGTTTTTATCCTTTAGTGGACGATTGAATTTTTTGGAAAGTTGTGTTTTTGTAGTGTTTCTGTTGTCAATATTTATGGTGGTTTTTAATGGACATTGAACATTCAAGTTCATATATCTAGGATTATTCTAACGTGGTGAGAGATGCGAGACGACAGGAGAAGACATAGTAAAATTTTGCTTCGAAGTACGATTAATGTATGAAAACTAATGTTATTCGTTGTTTTCTGAAAGTTATAAATAATATATAATTTAAAAAATTATATAAAACGACCATAGTAAAAATTAAAAACAACCTTCATTGTAGCTAAAAAGGCAAGTGTCTTACCTCCCCTTTGATTAGAAACTTCGACTAATAAGCTCTTAGACAATGCTCACAAAGCCGGGAGCTCGATATTTGAACAACTGCTGAATATTTGCCATTATCAAGAAGTACGTATTCCGCGACTTTGTCTCCGGATCCGCTACCCCGCTCGTCTTCGGTCTCAAATGTCAATCCTTTTATTTTAGAGAGTCGAATATCGATGATATAACATCGATAAAATTGCAGTTCTTCTAAGTTCAAGTGTATTGGACCACCACAATTTGGTTGGATTATACTTTTATGTTCCATCAAATGTTTTGTTGGATATAGCTATGAATAATTTATTTTGCGAAGTGACTTGAGAAGCGTACAAGATGTGACTTTATTTTTTTGTAAAAACAAAGCTTCATTGTGGTTCCCTAACAACATTTCCAAAAAATTTTATTTGTTTAGTGTTTCATTTACATTGAGTATATGCTACTGAGTGTTGAGTAGCTTGAATGGTATCTTTGTTGAAATTCTATGGAAATACGCGAAAAGATGACACGAAAAACTGAACTATCGACAACTAAGCACAACTCAACCGTTCACGAGCGTTTTAAGTATTGATGGCAGCAGAATAAAACAGCATTCAGTCGATGTCGCATCCCTAAACCTCGCCGTCGGGAAACAGGCTTATTCCTCCGATGAGTGCTATCGTTCGTGGCCGGGGATGTAACCAGGAGGTGGTTAGGGGAAAGGAGCCTAATAATTTAGTGCGAGCCGGGATTAGGGGGAAGTTCCATAAAGTTCAAAAAACTTACCCCTTTTGTGAATCAATATTCCAGGGGCAACCTTGAAATAGTTGTACCCCCAACACTCCCTGAATACGTTCATGTTCATGGCCTTTTAGAGCTGGAGCTCGTCTCCCGGGAGCTCAGCCTTTTACAGTGTGTACGCGGCTTTGTACGATCGACTTTCAATATGAATTTCAGATGGGTTATAAGATTGGTAAGCTCTGTGTTTCGAAAACGTATTTGATAAATGGCTTTCCGATTCGACGTTTTGATGTATCGGTGTATTCAGTTGTTTCGGGTAGGTTGCTCCAGATATATGAATGTGGCTTTCGCGAATTACTATGTGATATGTTTCGTGAAGGTCATTTGTGTATGTGGGACTGTGGGTATGTTGTAGTGTATAAATGAGTAGAAATATTTTTGTTACTTTCTATTTCAGCTTCTCAATTAATTACACGACTTTTGGTTTAGCCAAGTCTAACCTGTTTGTCTTTATGTTTCGTTGACCCGTCGTTTCGTAGGGCCGTTAGACCGCTCTACTTTATTAGTTAGTATTTAATGGTGATCAATTATGTCACACTTTCGTCTGGTATCATAAAATTAAGACATCCCATGTGGAAGATAGGAAATACATGTATTTTCTGATCTAATTGGAAGACATTCGTCTTTCATCGTGTCAATGTTTTAGCTGTTGGAACCTATGAAGGGTTGTTTTGGATGAAACATTAAAATTCATTATTTTGTAAAAGTACCATTCGGGAAATTTCAAAACTTTAGGAAGAAATAGGAGTATAAAAATCGATCTTGATTACATATTGTAACACTGCGCAAAAAATGTGCAAAACTGTAGTCAATCGTTAATTAAGTATATTCCTTTACAGAGTACCGAACCCGCCCAGCCAACAGAGAAGTCATAACGAAAATTAAATACGCTTTGATAAATTTTTGCTGGAAGCCACGTCTTACTTGTGAGCTTCTGTATAAGTTTTCATAAAGTTATAGTTTCTCAAAGACCGTCGCGACTGCGGAACATTCCGGAAAATGAAGAAGTAAAGCACCGGAGTGAAGCGCAGACGGCGGCTGAGGCGGACGGAATATAGTTGACATTTTTGCAAAGCTACGGAGGAATTTCAGCAAAATTAAATGTGGCAGTACACGGAACTGGTATAGTGTGAGGAGGGGGGGAGGGGGCGCCACCCCCTCGCGTTCTCGCGCCCTATTTTTGTTGAGTATTTTCGAGTTTCGCAAGTAACATAGATGGGATATAATACATAGTGGGGATGTATAAAGTAGATTTACGTTTTAGTTTTCAATGAGTTGTCTATGTTTTAAGGCTCATTTTATACTTATTAGATAATCATGCTAATTGTTATTGTACGCATATCTGTGACATAAAAACGCATAACTCTGCTGAGATTATATGGGTATATCACTTTCTGAACAAAAATTAGAAGGCCATTCTAAATGACTAGACAAAATTATGTAAAATATACTATCATAGGAAATGGAATTTTTTGAGTTCTTACTTGTGGTAATTATATGTATAATCAACAATTTCAACAAAAGCCTAACGGGAACGAATAACGTATGTGACGCATTGCGCTAATGACAAATCCCGTTTGAGACGACTTACGTTCGATTCAAAACGTATTGAGATAACACAACGCGTATATGACGTACAGTGTGTAACCTTGTGTTTCTGACATGGGCAATGCATTTCAATAAACTTTACCCACGCCTAAACATCCAGTAAGCGAACCCGTCCAAAATGCGAGATGCAAACGATGCAGTGCACATTAGCGGAACGAATAACCCTGCCGCGACTATCTCGCCAGACATAAACTACCCGGCACATTACCGTAACGACGCTCACAGCAACACAAATAGCAAAATATTATCATACAAAATTGTAATAAGCTGACAAAATAAGCTTGACATCAGCTATTTCAATAATAAGTATTCCACTATAAAACTTTTTATAAAACACTAGCTGCGGCCGCTTCCTTACTCGTGTTAACTATGATGATAACTGTGAATGCTAATGTTAAAAAAATATTCTAAACTGTTATTATGAATTTTTCCAAATTCATCTTATTTTGGGTGGTAATAACAATAGACATCTAATACGCACACAAACATATATAAATATAATATGATTTTTTCAGCGTTGCAATTACTATAGATATTATCCAAACACAAGTTAAATTTTGTTCAAGCTGAAAATGTCAGAAACGCTACGGTGGTGCTACGGCTACGACCGGTATTCTATGCTACGGTTCTACGAGTCAATGCTACGGCTCTACGACTACACAACTGAAAACATCACCCTTTCTAGCGTCAGATAATAAAACCCTAAAAACGATTATCTGTATCCTCTTTTAACACCACTACCAACCGTCCTATCGACTAACTTCTACAAAAATCTAATAAACTGCTGTCAAGTTTGGCTGACCGTGTGTTCATTTCTATATTCAGGACTGCACTATCATTTGGCTAATGTCTCTTGATCAAGCTTATGAATTTCACGACTGTTTCACTGCTATTCACTTACATTATAGCAGTTATACTGCTGAATATTTTCACATAATAATATCAATATATATCACATCCATAATAATATCAATATATATCACATCACACACTAATAGCCGACACTATTAGTGTGTGATGAACTATGTCTTAAGAAAGAATAATGTTAACGACAACGACGTTAATGTAATCGTTCTTTGTTAGAAGTCGTGGAATTATAATAAGCAACGTATCGACAACGCGTGCATGGCATAACTAAAGGGTTCCTACCCACGCTGCATATTTAAAAAAGCAAAAGCTAATCAGTACCACTTATCTAGATGCATTTCAGATCTCAAGCAGGTCTCAGAAAAAGACAAGATGACCAACAAAATCAACTTTCAGAAGTTAGTTTAACTTGAACGTAGCAGCGAACTTAATATTCATCATCTATTTAAATAAATACGAGCGCCATAAACGCGCAAAGTATCTCAAGGCTTATGACGGTCATAACTCACCCAAGCCGGACCATCTAGGGTATCGCCACCATTTATCGGCACAGTTGAACTCGAGCTGAATGTTGGCCAACGTGGCCAATGTGGCTCGTAATTGGCTCGAGTCCATCTGCAGGCAATTAGGAGGCGGGCTCGTTTTAAAAGATCCATATTTATTTGCCAAGCCTTGCCACTTCGCTCCTAAATGTCCTTGCAGTGCTCTGATTACTCTGATTACGCAATGAGTTCTGTATTACGATGTTTGGCTGCTTTAATATATTTTTCTTTATGGATGGTCTTCTAGAATACAGTATAGCATTCACTACTCGGAGTTCAGAGTGTCTACAAATATGCTTAGAAAGTAGTCTAAGTTCATCATTATGGTCACACGTTCAGGACATGCTTGTAGAAGAACTAGATAGAGGTCGAAGTATGCTACGTATAACGGTATGTATTTCCCATATCTATTTAAAAGTTGAATCTATATACTCTGTAGGAACTGGACTTTATTATCCGTTTCACTCAACTCAACACACGATCCAAATTCAACCACTAAAGACTTACGACGATCTAAAGTCGCATCGATCAAAAACCAAGATGCTCTAATGCACAAGACGATGCCCACATATTGAATTATTAAGCCCCAAACGTTCTATATTCAAAAGCTTCCGAGCCACTTTCTGGATGATAATGACCCTTTGCACGGCCAGTAACTCAGCCAAACTTGTCTATATCTTGGCCAACTTTTAGGTACTAACTGCAAACTGTCTCGTTTACCTTATCTCGGTTGGCTTAAGGTTGGTTTTTGCATTGCAGTGTGATCATTGAAGTGCACTAAATGTTGTAATTTTGTAGGATGTTACAGGCACAATGCACTAATTATATCAGTATTTCTGAGAAAGCCTCTAACTAGCCCCTTAACAGTTTTCCACGGCATCTGGGAGCATTAGTGCATTTCCCCGTAATGCTTCTAAAGACGGTCGGTTGCGATGACCAAAGAGGTTGGCCGGGTTTACAAAGGGTAAGTTGAAAGTAACTGTTGTTTACTTATAACGGCTGGTTAATATATCTGTGTTTTTGTTTTGAAATGTATTGGAGAATCGGCAAAAAATGATTATTATATATATCAATTGATCATATTGTTTATAGTATGTTAACAATTTGCATCGTAAAGCTTATGTAGACAATCGCTGCACATGTACCTGCTCAAATCAAGTGTAATTCTCAATTTTGATTGTCTTTGACCATAACTTTCACTCATTGCATTGGTATTTTAAAAGGCCGGGTTTGTTCCTCGATTAATCCTCAGTATAACCGGTCCGCGGCTAATTTAGAACTATCGGGCAGTAAAGTGCTTCTCGTTCGAGCGTCTTGCGGTAGCGGCCGAGCCATCGAACTTGCCAACTAGTTATTATGGGTCACCCACCACTTAGGCCACAACTCGATTCTCTATCGTCATCTCGCAGTATTTTGTATGGTGTTTTTTAATTTAGCTTTCTAGTTGGTGTTGTAGTTTGCTAAAATGATTGCAACTCACAATTCCCTTGCAAATTATCTTGTGTATATATGTTTGTTTGTTTATAGTGTGTTCTTTTTTTTGATGTGAAACATCTATAGCCGCACGTAAAACCGATTTCTGGCGTGGCGACGCATGTCGTGGCGACGCGTCGCCACGCTATACGATGGTATATATATACAGTCTATATGCAGTAGTGTGTACGGTGTGGCGACGCGTCGCCATGCGCAATCGACTGTGCGATTCTCTCCCATTAAAATAATACAAAATAATGTCGATGTTTCACATCTGCCAGGCGTCCCGTGACGGCTCACTTTTTTTTATATAGTTAGGTGCTAACAACATGTAATTTGTTTTACACACATGATAATTTTAGTTTTATTGATTGAACACAAAAAAAACATATGCAAGCTGCCACTGTTCACTGGTCAGAGCATCGAACAGTTTAAAAAACGAACTACAAATTGCAGTGTTCAATCAAACCTCTCAATCTCATTAAATCACATACGTATCTAACCCTACACTTGAGTAAGTGGTCCAATCAAGGATCCCCTCACGGACAGACGCCCGAAATCTCACAAAGGGCCAAATGGACGGCACGACTAAGTAACACCAAATTCGTCTTACCTTTAAGACGTAGTGCGACGAAAACTAAACTCGTAATTGGCAGAATCGAGTTACAAAACGGGGAATCGAACCCCGGATCCTGCACTTAGCAGTCACGGATCCATTTAACGGTTTAGTGGAGACGGAGCCCTTTTGCGAGACGATATTTAGCAATTAAGGGATGGCGGTGATTTGGTTAATTGCTGCTCTCTGGGGTAAGGTATCGGACGTTCTGTACAGTTGATATCAGATCATTGGGGAAGTGGAGTTATGTGGTAAATAGCATAATATTTGTTGTTTAGTAATTTTCAAGTAAAATGTAGGCAATTAATTAGTTTTTCATTTCTATGAAACTCCCCTTCACAATCTAAACTCACATAATATATTGTATCCGGACGTTGAAACGGTATATCCATTTGTTTAAATATATCGCGATGAAACTCGCCAGTTATTTAATTAAATTTATACAGTAGATGGGTTCACGACATCAAAAGAGTCGCAGGCAACCGGTGGATGCAAGTGGCAAATTGTCGTTCGGTGTGGCGGTCAAAGGGAGAGGCCTACGTTCAGCAGTGGACGTCTTCAGGCTGATGATGATGATGATTTAATTAAATCTGCAGACACGGCAGTGCTTGGTAAAATTGCGATCGAAGGGGTCTGCGGCGACAATTCTTTATTTTATTCCATAATACTATATTCTATACCCATTGTTACAGCACGTACTATTATTTATATCACTTTCATAGTACGAGTATTTGAACAGAAATAGTACCTACCGATACTGAATGCAACATTTATCTGGAACCATTTTTCTAATTCTTCGTGTGACAGCTGGGCGGGCGGCGCAAGGCGTGTCGCAATCCGGATATAGCGCATCCGGGCGGCTATATCCGCGTATATCCGCTGGGGGCGGATCAGCCGGATCACCAACAGGTGTGGGATGAGCTGCGCAAGATCCGCCCACCGACACGTGGACCGGTTTTTTTAGAAGTTGAATTTGTAGAGTTTGCTAATATTTATATATATGGTTAGGTTGTGCCATGTTGTCAGGAATTTACTTGGACTTACAACTACTACTTCTGTTTGTTCTGGTAGGTAGGCAGATGTTATGTGTTGGTTAAACTCTAGATTAGTTTTAGTTTGGTTTAAGTTTGTATGTGTATAGAGATGTAGGTGTAGATCGGTTGTTTCATTACTTCTTATGTCTGTGTATATCTGATCAAAATGTGGTGTTAGGGGATTCCAATTTTCCTTGTAAAGATCGCCTTCACCGGTTTGAGTGATGTTGTAACGATTTCACATAAATTGCAATATTACACATGTATTGTAGTGGACGTATTGTGGTCGAGATTAATACTTTTGCTTTTTTTTCTCATTCCTCCTAATTTTCAACTGTATGTTGCTGCGATCCTTTTTTGGAAAACGTCATTACTTTGCTATCATTCTCGTTTATATTTACGGCTAAAGTTACACCCATTAAACAAAAGGGGATTTTGCGTTCGCACTTGGAATACATAAAATAAATCTGGAACTGTTTTAATATTGTTCAATAGTGAGCCAAAATAATCACCAGACCGAAATTTATTAGGACATTTGGGTAGTTAATGCGTAAAATTGACGAAAGCAGCCGTTTTGTGTCCAAAAGTAAGGCTTTAGAATACAAAAGTTTGGTGTAGGTGTCATTATAGTCGAATCAATCAGCGTGGAATGGTTGTCCCAGTGCGCGGGGGATTCTGAATGGGTGTAAGTGTGATACTGACTTTATTTATGGTAATCACTAGTGGGGTTGTTTAGAAAAGCGTCGGTTTTTCTGAGGGCGTACTAAAGATAAATAATGGTATATTATGATGTAATAATGTTGTTTATGTTGTTGTATTTAATATTTTAAAGCTGTCAACGAACTATATTCCAACTTGGGAAGCAACTTGCAAGCAATTTTGATCAGTTTGACATTGTACAAATAAAATAATTAGTTACATGCGTGTCAAGTTCCGGTGGTTATATACATTATCGTAACAACGAGCTGATCTAAGTTACGCTGCAGCGACTTAGATTGCGTAACGTCACGTAACTGGCCTGGGAGTGTCCTAGTTTTTCATAAGAATCAAAATACATAAACGCCATCCAAAGCCTGCCCTGCATTTACGGTTGTAAACCGAGTTCTCTATCTCCACCTTGTACAAAGTTTACTTCCTAATAATGGGTATCAAAAGCACCACCAGCAAACGTGCCATTAACATTATATCCAACGACATAGAGAGCCAAATCTCCAGCGTCAATATTTTAACAAAATTAATAACAATCAAACACACGCCCACGTATCCTCGGTTATTTGTCGCCTCGTCCTTTAATACCTAAATTAATAGTCGGAACTTGGGATCCCGCACGCTCGTCTTACTCGCAGCTTCCACCAGCCTTACTTTAACTTAGTCGCCAATTAATTTATTGCGCCAACTTTCCATTCTTTACTTTACCACTTATACGCCTGTGATGGTGCTGCTAGTGTAAAAAGGAAATTACCCCTTTTATTTAAAGGTAGTGTAAAAAATGGTGCAATATAATAATTGTGGGATTTACAATCTATTTTTAATTTTATTTTTCTATGGATGTATGGTCCTAAGAACGATATCATTGTCATACATTTTATTGCCCCACATTTGGCATAAAGTTACTATTTTTGTATCAATTACAATTAGCTAGAGTATGAATAGTTATCTGTGCAATAAGTTACCTTCATCCGCTGTAAGTATACTGTATGTCTCAGTTTTACGACCTTTATTTTTCCCCCGAAATTTAATCACAATTCGCATAACTGGCAACTTCGCACACAACAAGCCACCTCGCGATAACCGCGCGAAAGAGATTTATCATTTTGCGAACTTGTTAAAACTTCATCATTCGCCCGCATTATCGGCAACGTATGCCGCTTGCACGCGTGAGTTTACCAAACTTGATTAATATGCTAAATTAAAAATAATCAAAATGAGTTTCGCCATAGAGCGTCGTCGGTCTGTAGGTAGAGTTGGTGGATAAGTAATAACCTGATTATTCACGTGCCTATTCCGAAACGACACGATTTTTACGAGTTGCAAAAATATTATCCTCTCTGTGCGATTCTTTCTATGAGGGAAGAAGGCGCAATCTTGAAGTAACTTTACTATAAAAATTTACTCCAGTCAAAAATGGTTAATTTTTTAGTCATTTTAGTTTTGAAATGACAAAGCCCAAATAAGTGCCCAAAATCAACTAGGTACTAATTCCATTCAATCTAAATGAACATAGCAATGCATAAACTCATCAGCGTGACACCACTCTATAAATGAACTCTATAGATTTCATAACGAGTCTCAAATAAATCTTCGAAGATAACGCTTGCTTGTACCTACCTCCATTTCCTTCCATCGTTGCGCCGTTAAGAAAACCTAAAGCGCCTATTCCGTAGTCGAAAGGCAATTCTAATTAGCCCTCCTTATTTATGATTCATAAGCCGAAGTACAATAAATTCTCGGAGAATCTTTCCGTCCCACATGTGTTAGTAAGCCATGGCATTAGCGAATGTTGAATGTAGGTTCTCGCCTAATAAGAGATGGGATGTAAGGAATCGCACTGATTACTATATTATTTATTACGCTACGTGCCGCCCGTGTAAACGCTTCCTAATACTCCTATCTACGCTCGCGTCTTGGAACTTTTTCACAGTGAAAATGTGCTTTTACTCTCGGAAATTGTTAGGGTGGTACGGGAATGCGTATTGTGCGAAGGTTCCATTAGCGGCGTAGGTGTTGCGCCATCTATCAAATGGGGTAACGATTAAGTGAGTTGCAGCGGCGCGCGGCACCTATGAGATTTTTAATTATTGCCAGTATTAAATCGTGATTAATGTGGACCATGCTTTATGGCTGCGGCTTTAAGGCTGTAGACAGATATGCGGGGAGGTATTATTATGTTTAATGTTTGGAAGGAAAATACAGAAGCAAAAATGAGTTAAGTATCTAAAATTCCAAAATAATTACACTTCTACCCAGAATGCCATCAAAACTATTACTAACGTAAGTAGATATCTCAAAGTGAAAACTCTTATTCCAAAAATGCGAACCTTTACTTCAGAAAACTTATTGCCCATCCATTTACTGCAGGTCTATTCCAAATGAATTTGAAAATATTTAAATGAACTTACACAACACACAAACGCCAATTTGAACTTTTCTGAATCAAACTCTACCACATAAACCAAGTTAAAGTTACTGCACAAACATTATAAATATTCATTTAAATTATCTCTATATCGCAAGGAGGCGAGACATTGTAAGCTAAAGATTGCGTATGAAGCAGAAATTCGCGTTATCCTCTCAGACCCCGTTCACACTTAGTCGTATGTGCTGAAAAACTGAATGAACTGGAGCTTTTTCCAATTAGGCTGGAACTCTAGTAGTACCTGAAGCTTGTTCTTGTTTATTAACTGTTATAGCATTGAACGAAACGAACTTTGACCATGCTGGCCTTTACTTAGATGAACCGGGAATCCCGAAATCAGACCGCGAATCGTAGGGTTGGTTCAACTCCCGCGGACGGCAAACTTTTTGTGAACCACAGCCCTCTCTGTGGGCTCTTATAGCACCAACCTCGTAGTTTCTGATTCACTAGCTACAGGGAACCCTTGTTAACATAATGTACCTTGTAGTAAAGAACTCAAAAATGTAGAAGGAACATCAGCAATTGACAATAGAGGAAAACTAAGCTATTCATAGTAGGAACAAGACGTTAGAAATAATCAGCGGCACGGAGATAGGAAGATATATACGGGTATCATTATTCACAAGACTTTGTCAACATGCAGCTGATAAATTTACTTTGGCGGGGTTATAGCGTATAATCATTTTTGTGAGTGTGATTCGGTTGGTGTTGTGTGGAAAATGAAATTATAAGTGACCCATTCACAGCTATGAAGCATACTAATCATAAGCTGGTCAACTCTGAGAGTTTTTTAAAGTACTTGTTTAACTTGTCTGGAATTAGATGTGTGAAGAAGACGCGAGCAAATCCAAGGCAAAGTCATTTAAGCACCTCTAATTGTAATTTCAGTTTGTCTAATCCACTGGACGCTTCCCAATCATTCGCAGATCTTATTCTACCTTACCTGATTAAAAACTTTGGAAAGCTGACTTTACACAAAGTTGCAAACCACTATATTTGACAAAATCTAATAATACCAAAAATCATAAAAATAATAATTCACTAATGTGTCAACGTCTCTACAAAATAGCAATATCTCTCTAATTATCGCAATAGTGCAGTAAAAATGAACTGTAAGTTAAATATAAGTTGGTAATAGTAAGATACCTACTCTGAAAGATCTCTCCACAGGTGCGAGGGTGGAGACTCTTCATCATCCTTACGGCCCGTAATCTACGTCTCGAAATTATTATTTATATGGTAATTACAATACACGCTATCTTACCCGGCTAATGTTATTTATGTGGGGATATAAGAAACGAGCAGTTTTTGCATAACGCCCCTGTAACGTGCCAGGATTGAATGATAAAAGTGTGGGAGTGATTTCCAGATAGCCCAGGGCTGAAGAGGGTGAAGATTAGACGTAACTAGAGTAAGAGCTTTGAAGAGAAGACTACGGCAGATTGATTTCTAACCTCTTGAAATTGTACTCTTTTTTTATGAGGACATTTTTCATGTTTTTTGCGCTCAGCGCGAATCGGTATACCAAGATTGTGATAGAACAGTATCGACTTGAATATAGTTTCTGACCGATTTATTGGTCTCGAGCTACGAAAAAACTTATATAAACTCTTATCTTCCTAGGTTCTGGAGCCAATATTCGACACCGCCGTTCCTAACTTTATTATCGGTTTCCGCTAACCAATATACTCGGTACCGACGTATCCCGAAATTATTTTGCATGTTAGCCGCGATATGGCGCGAGTGTTGCACTTCCGAAAGAAAGTTATAAGTTATGGGACACGTTGGCGTTTACCCCATTATATCTACTTCGAAGGCACAAAGATTATGTGAAACATTTTACTCGTGCCAATAGTGGAGCTTGGCTTCGAGGAAGAATTTAATTATACTGTACCTACCCCTTAAAATAACACAATAGTTGTTGTCATGAAAATTATATTATTATGTTTATCGTGACAAAAAGTGCTATATCGCTATAAAAAGTACCTACAAAAAGTCACCAAAACATTTTTATTTTTACTAATATCCATAATAATATATATATTTTGTATAGTCTATAAAAAATATAATTTGGCAATAATTATAAAACATTAATATCTTAATTTTAAAAACTTTATACAAAGATGTTGAGTTAAAAATTTACTACTTCTTTCTAACAGTTGTACCGACCCATAGTACCTACCTCTGTTAAGTTAAACAAATTATTAGCGCGTACGCAAGTTTTGGGAACAAGGGCTCGTTGTATGAGAGTCAAGTGGAATTACAGGGGTGAAGGGGGGCACCTGTCGTCAGAGAGACGTGATTTCAGTCGAGATAGTTGGTCGATAATTGGAGAGTAACGCACACGCATCCGCAACATAGTGGTAGAAAGGGTTGGGGGGTGTAATAATATTATGCATAGGGATAGCGGTGTGCTAATTCGGGTTAGTGGTGTTATAGTGAAGTGCTAGTGGTCTTCAAGCCGAGGTCGTGAGTCGATTATCTATTATTTAAAGATGTTTCGGTTGTAAATTTTCTAGTAAGCTGGGACGTTTTCCTAGTACATTGTTCTTTTGTGCCGGCATCTTTATTTGGCTTAGTAGAATGTTCATGTAAAGTTATATTTGCAAATTCCATTAAACATGCGCATTTTATTATGCTACTTTATTTGAATTATAATATGTGTGACGAGAACTGATGACTGATGGGCGCCGGAGGAGATCCTTATGGGTTGCCATGTCTCCGATTAGCTAGTCACTTTCTTTCAGTTATATTAATCGGTAAATTGATTATAACAAAACCTTCGATCGGTTTCTGTATTTATTGTGATCCATCTAGTTCAGTCTTCTAATAAGATGAAACCTTCGATTGGTTTCGGTGTTTAATGGTCTATTCAAATAAACTCATTCCAACTTAGATTTAATGAAATCTTCGAGCTATTTCAGTAATTAAATGAGTAATAGTGCTCATTCACTTCCAAAAGCTAGGCTATTTCAGGTGAACCTAACATGGCAATCCTAAGGTAAAAGAAGCCTTCGCGAGGTTGGTGGAACTTTTATTAACATACCTAATTGGATCGAATCATAATATTACTATTTTTATTATGATATTAATATATTTGTTTAAATTACCTTACTGAAATAATTATCTATTTTCATACTTTTGCTGTGTAAGGATCCAATTTGGTCATATCAGTCGTTATGGTGAGTGATAAGTTTCCACATTTTATGCAAAGTAATTTATAAATCACTCATTGTACTTCTGGTACCTATTTAAATGATTACATTGTTTTGATCTTTTGATTTTATGTTGTGTTCGTTATTTTATTTAAATATGTGTTACATTGGGAGGCTTTACCCTACCAATGTTTGCGGCAATTTACGTTTAACTACTGAATTTACTTTACGTTCGTTATTCTGCCGTTTTATTTCATCTTACGGTATATCGGAAGGCTTTACCCTTCTGGTGTTACTGTATTTACGTTACATACTTACGTTATTCTACCATTTTATTTACGGCCATAATGGAACATTATTTACTTCGACACTATTTCTACGATACGGATTTTATGTTTTACTCACGGCTTTTAATCATTTTACTTTGATTTCCACTATTTAACATGCTTATATTGTACGTGTTTATTTTCAGCTTTTGACTTATTTTGCGTTTATTATTTTATCTCTCATGTAATATTGGAAGGCTTTACCCTTCTGATGTTTGCGGCTATTTACTGAATTTACCATACGTCTTCTGAATACTACCATACTACCATACTATCTACTGAATTTACCATACGTTCGTATTCTATCATTTTATTTACGATCATAACTATACGTTATGTACTTCGACATCACTTTTACGGAACGGCTTATATAAATTACGATTACTCACGGCTTTGAAATTATTAATTACGTTTATCTCTACGATTCTACGTCTACGTGCGTTACGTGGACATTCTATATTTACGATTATCATGACATTTTATTTACAGCTCTAACTAAACCTTTATTTACTTCACTACCTACCATTTCTACGAAACCATTTATACAATTATTTTCAGCTTGAATTTATCTTACCATCGTTCTATTGACATATATTTACGATTCACGATCAAACTATTATTCACATCGGTAATCATTACTATTTAACAGCATATGGGGTTTATTTCTACTTTCGACAATTATCATACACACATCATTTTACCGTTTATTTACAGCCTTAACCAACTCCTTGACTATGTCAATATATTACACATCATTTACTACATTTCTTCAGCACTGAACCACGATCTATACCTATTTGACTTTATTCTTACACAAAACTATTGACTACTTCAGTTATATTATGAGTACAAGACTGCGGGATGGTTACACCTTGTTTTATTTAAAACCTACCAGAACCCGGCTCTATTGAAATAAGCTGATGTACTATAAAATTATCTGACACTATGTGTTGTGCAAGGTACAGGCAATCCCATTTCAGTCGGTAAATTGTGGACAATATGGTGGGATTGTCTATTATTCTTTTACTGGTAACTAAGGTTTTGAGGTAACGTTTTGTCCAGGTAACATCCCCTAGTTTAGATTAAAATCAACAAACTTTATATTAATTGCTGATGTGCAGTAATTTGCTCATATAACATACTGTAGGTGTTTTCATAACTAGTAAGTGATTGCTTGGAATCGTTGTTGCGTCCGAGGCCTCACAACCCTTATATGCTTGGAATTATTCCGATGAAGTTACTACTAGTGATTACGTCTTACTGCAAGCACTAACACTATACACGCAGGGCACAAATATTTCCCCACACTATACATCGAATCGGCGAGGAAATGTTCAGTTAGGCCAACTGTGCATCCCTTGCTTATTCAAATTACAACGCTATGACCAAACACATTTAGTAAATTATTGCTAGTCAGTAACTTTCGCAAATATTGATAGGGGAGTACCGACTCCTATTAGCTTTCCTCCTCTTAATCATTTCCTACCTATTCTTTCCGTTAATTTACGACAAAACTGATTATGTATTTACTGAAAACTATTTCAGCCTGGATGTGATTGATCCATGCCATTTACCGGAGCATTATTTACAAATGATAATTACAATTTATAAAACAGCTTTTATGCAATTATCGGATTTCCTTGGGGAAATATATGTGGGCTCAATCATTTCCGCAGCTGGGCACCCAGCACTCCTGGAACATCACGTATGTACAAGCGCTACATAGCAGTGGGACCCCTGGGTGTACCTTCTGGCTCTGCTTTACGCATTGTGGATTGGTTGTAGTCATGAGCATTGATCTCTTGATGAAGTCTAGTAATTGGGAAAATACCCAACATGAAAAGAACCGTGAATGGTCAACAAACATAAATAATGAATTCCGGGATTGAGTAAAGGAAAAAAAAGTACAATCACATTTGGACTGAATGGTTAAAACAAGACCTAATGTCCATACCTTTACCTCTTTCCCGGGGAGTGCACTCTGTGGTTGGCACTCACAAGGATGGGCGTTGGCTGGGGCCTATCCTCCCTCCCCAAATGGGGGGGGCTACATTCTTCACAAAAGGAAAGCAGCCTTTCGTTTTCCTTGGTATTCACAGGTTAATCTCTCTCTTATATCTATAAGACTCCTTTTTACTTCTCCTTTATTTAATTATATACTTCTTACTTATATACTTCTCCTTTATTTAATTATATAATTTTATTTGTATTTCATTATAAGCAGTCTCTAACTCTAAAAGAATCGAGGTTACTGTTATTTCACAACGAAGGGTTAAGACGATCATTTGGCCATATATTTTATCACGTGTATTTTCTTGTTTAGGTAGGGGGGATTAGTTACAATTTGGTGCCTTAGGACCAGGATATTTTAAAGTCATCTTTAAATTAAAAGTAGGCTTTATAGCCTACAATTTGGTGTTCGTGAAATGGAAAGAGTTTATGAGACTGTTTTGGGAAATTCACAAACGTTAGTTATGTTCAGTAAATGTTTAAAATACCTAAGATCTGAAGACTGTGGGGGTGTTGCGTTCTTAATTCAGTTAACTTCAAAATAATTAGGACATAAGGGCGTGGGGGTGTATTGAGTCCAAAATTTGTGGGGGTGTTGGTAAAAAGAAAGATAATGTTAGTTACTTAATTTTCATTTATGCGGATATGTAACATATACGGTATTAACTACTCTATATAACGGTTTCAATATTGTTATTTAAAACTTTATATAACGTACCTACAAGTTAGTTAAATTTTGTTGAAGTACTTGTTCTTTATAAGCCGGGCATTGATAGGTACACTCTTAGGAAAATAACCGTTCTCTGTCACGAAGTAGGTTGAATGTTTGTTTACAAGTCAGCAGATTTTATATCGGCGTTGCTAGTGCTGTTTGTGTTGGTAGGTTATGAAACGGGATCAGTATTAAGTATTGTTTATAATTAGCAGGTAACGAGAGCCCCGCGGCTTAATCTTTGTGGTCACTTATTGCACAGCATTTATTTGTTTAATGTTTTGTATTGTGAATAGGCCAACTGTGTGGGGTTCCATGAAGAGTTATTGTATTGTGCCTTAACTGCAAAGAGAAATGAGACCTGGCGTCATAAACAAGTCAGCCACTTTGCTTACGAGTATGTTAGTATTAGCATGGTGGGAACGGAAAGGAGTGACGACTGAGCAGGGGCTTTGATTGGGGTTCAGCTGCCTACTTGAGCCGTAGTGAGTACGAGTAGGAATTCCCCTATTTCTAAGTGTTATAGCTGCTTATCTATGTGTATGCGTTATGTAAATGTACACTAAATGGGTACTTGCGGATATGGTGTTTATGGTTATAGGCAATTATATTCTTATAAATAAAATTGAATATGGTAGGAAGCGGTAAAAAAAAAAAAAAAAAAATGTCTTATTTTAACTTAGGAATTTTGCACAAAATAATTATGATACGAGTATATTTAGACGAATATTAGGTGAGTCATTTGTATAACATAGTCGCATACGTATTACTAATAGGGTATCGGTCAACCACAATTAGGTTGTGAAATATTACATGGGTTTTGTCGGTACCTATTTTGGTGTTAGGATTATATTGTCATTAGGAATATTGTTCTGGGTAGGTAGGTACTTAAACAAAATAGGCTGCTCGTATACTATTAGTCGCAAACAAACTTAAGTATTTACATATTGTTGGTTGTAACAGATTTACAGTTATTAAAAAGGTACTGTGAGTGGTTATTTGGGGTTTTTATTTTGCTGTAAACAAATAATGAATTAGCGAAAAATATTGTTAGCACAAATAGTAAATTGTCACCAGGGCGACTACTTGTGAAAATTGTGAGCGCGTGAACATTGATATATATCGTGAATATGTATGAAAAATAATATCTTAATGAATATCGAAAAAAAAATTATGGATTGACATCATTATTGCGATCGAGTTAAAAGTGACTAGTGGGGTGTAGGGCCACCACTTTCGGAAAAAAAGGAGGATATAAATTAAATCTTAGGAATCTGTCAGTGTAATATGAGATGGAGATAAATAAATTTCGGTAACTATGGTTCGTTTTCATGAAAAAATTTTAACCGGATAGACCTTTTAAAATTTTTGGGGGTGAATGTACCGACCCATAGTACCTACCTCTGTTAAGTTAAACAAATTATTAGCGCGTACGCAAGTTTTGGGAACAAGGGCTCGTTGTATGAGAGTCAAGTGGAATTACAGGGGTGAAGGGGGGCACCTGTCGTCAGAGAGACGTGATTTCAGTCGAGATAGTTGGTCGATAATTGGAGAGTAACGCACACGCATCCGCAACATAGTGGTAGAAAGGGTTGGGGGGTGTAATAATATTATGCATAGGGATAGCGGTGTGCTAATTCGGGTTAGTGGTGTTATAGTGAAGTGCTAGTGGTCTTCAAGCCGAGGTCGTGAGTCGATTATCTATTATTTAAAGATGTTTCGGTTGTAAATTTTCTAGTAAGCTGGGACGTTTTCCTAGTACATTGTTCTTTTGTGCCGGCATCTTTATTTGGCTTAGTAGAATGTTCATGTAAAGTTATATTTGCAAATTCCATTAAACATGCGCATTTTATTATGCTACTTTATTTGAATTATAATATGTGTGACGAGAACTGATGACTGATGGGCGCCGGAGGAGATCCTTATGGGTTGCCATGTCTCCGATTAGCTAGTCACTTTCTTTCAGTTATATTAATCGGTAAATTGATTATAACAAAACCTTCGATCGGTTTCTGTATTTATTGTGATCCATCTAGTTCAGTCTTCTAATAAGATGAAACCTTCGATTGGTTTCGGTGTTTAATGGTCTATTCAAATAAACTCATTCCAACTTAGATTTAATGAAATCTTCGAGCTATTTCAGTAATTAAATGAGTAATAGTGCTCATTCACTTCCAAAAGCTAGGCTATTTCAGGTGAACCTAACATGGCAATCCTAAGGTAAAAGAAGCCTTCGCGAGGTTGGTGGAACTTTTATTAACATGCCTAATTGGATCGAATCATAATATTACTATTTTTATTATGATATTAATATATTTGTTTAAATTACCTTACTGAAATAATTATCTATTTTCATACTTTTGCTGTGTAAGGATCCAATTTGGTCATATCAGTCGTTATGGTGAGTGATAAGTTTCCACATTTTATGCAAAGTAATTTATAAATCACTCATTGTACTTCTGGTACCTATTTAAATGATTACATTGTTTTGATCTTTTGATTTTATGTTGTGTTCGTTATTTTATTTAAATATGTGTTACATTGGGAGGCTTTACCCTACCAATGTTTGCGGCAATTTACGTTTAACTACTGAATTTACTTTACGTTCGTTATTCTGCCGTTTTATTTCATCTTACGGTATATCGGAAGGCTTTACCCTTCTGGTGTTACTGTATTTACTTTACATACTTACGTTATTCTACCATTTTATTTACGGCCATAATGGAACATTATTTACTTCGACACTATTTCTACGATACGGATTTTATGTTTTACTCACGGCTTTTAATCATTTTACTTTGATTTCCACTATTTAACATGCTTATATTGTACGTGTTTATTTTCAGCTTTTGACTTATTTTGCGTTTATTATTTTATCTCTCATGTAATATTGGAAGGCTTTACCCTTCTGATGTTTGCGGCTATTTACTGAATTTACCATACGTCTTCTGAATACTACCATACTACCATACTATCTACTGAATTTACCATACGTTCGTATTCTATCATTTTATTTACGATCATAACTATACGTTATGTACTTCGACATCACTTTTACGGAACGGCTTATATAAATTACGATTACTCACGGCTTTGAAATTATTAATTACGTTTATCTCTACGATTCTACGTCTACGTGCGTTACGTGGACATTCTATATTTACGATTATCATGACATTTTATTTACAGCTCTAACTAAACCTTTATTTACTTCACTACCTACCATTTCTACGAAACCATTTATACAATTATTTTCAGCTTGAATTTATCTTACCATCGTTCTATTGACATATATTTACGATTCACGATCAAACTATTATTCACATCGGTAATCATTACTATTTAACAGCATATGGGGTTTATTTCTACTTTCGACAATTATCATACACACATCATTTTACCGTTTATTTACAGCCTTAACCAACTCCTTGACTATGTCAATATATTACACATCATTTACTACATTTCTTCAGCACTGAACCACGATCTATACCTATTTGACTTTATTCTTACACAAAACTATTGACTACTTCAGTTATATTATGAGTACAAGACTGCGGGATGGTTACACCTTGTTTTATTTAAAACCTACCAGAACCCGGCTCTATTGAAATAAGCTGATGTACTATAAAATTATCTGACACTATGTGTTGTGCAAGGTACAGGCAATCCCATTTCAGTCGGTAAATTGTGGACAATATGGTGGGATTGTCTATTATTCTTTTACTGGTAACTAAGGTTTTGAGGTAACGTTTTGTCCAGGTAACATCCCCTAGTTTAGATTAAAATCAACAAACTTTATATTAATTGCTGATGTGCAGTAATTTGCTCATATAACATACTGTAGGTGTTTTCATAACTAGTAAGTGATTGCTTGGAATCGTTGTTGCGTCCGAGGCCTCACAACCCTTATATGCTTGGAATTATTCCGATGAAGTTACTACTAGTGATTACGTCTTACTGCAAGCACTAACACTATACACGCAGGGCACAAATATTTCCCCACACTATACATCGAATCGGCGAGGAAATGTTCAGTTAGGCCAACTGTGCATCCCTTGCTTATTCAAATTACAACGCTATGACCAAACACATTTAGTAAATTATTGCTAGTCAGTAACTTTCGCAAATATTGATAGGGGAGTACCGACTCCTATTAGCTTTCCTCCTCTTAATCATTTCCTACCTATTCTTTCCGTTAATTTACGACAAAACTGATTATGTATTTACTGAAAACTATTTCAGCCTGGATGTGATTGATCCATGCCATTTACCGGAGCATTATTTACAAATGATAATTACAATTTATAAAACAGCTTTTATGCAATTATCGGATTTCCTTGGGGAAATATATGTGGGCTCAATCATTTCCGCAGCTGGGCACCCAGCACTCCTGGAACATCACGTATGTACAAGCGCTACATAGCAGTGGGACCCCTGGGTGTACCTTCTGGCTCTGCTTTACGCATTGTGGATTGGTTGTAGTCATGAGCATTGATCTCTTGATGAAGTCTAGTAATTGGGAAAATACCCAACATGAAAAGAACCGTGAATGGTCAACAAACATAAATAATGAATTCCGGGATTGAGTAAAGGAAAAAAAAGTACAATCACATTTGGACTGAATGGTTAAAACAAGACCTAATGTCCATACCTTTACCTCTTTCCCGGGGAGTGCACTCTGTGGTTGGCACTCACAAGGATGGGCGTTGGCTGGGGCCTATCCTCCCTCCCCAAATGGGGGGGGCTACATTCTTCACAAAAGGAAAGCAGCCTTTCGTTTTCCTTGGTATTCACAGGTTAATCTCTCTCTTATATCTATAAGACTCCTTTTTACTTCTCCTTTATTTAATTATATACTTCTTACTTATATACTTCTCCTTTATTTAATTATATAATTTTATTTGTATTTCATTATAAGCAGTCTCTAACTCTAAAAGAATCGAGGTTACTGTTATTTCACAACGAAGGGTTAAGACGATCATTTGGCCATATATTTTATCACGTGTATTTTCTTGTTTAGGTAGGGGGGATTAGTTACACAGTTCGTATCCTACAAAACAAAGTACAGGAAATTAATGTAGTTCCGTTGAAATTCACCATAATACGGCTCGCTAGCAGCTTTACTTGAAGATATTTCCACTAAAAGCAAAGCATATTACACTAAATATTTCTTGACCTGATTTTAACACACCCCCGGCGTATAAAGGTTGTGACACTAAACACCTCTCTTAAGGGAGCTATATCCACTACTTAAAGAAAATCATATTCATAGAGGCGATAAATTCTCCAACTCGCACACCTCTTTAACTGTATTATTTTAACGTAAACCGACTTCCCACCTCTCCTTCTAACGCGCACTTGTCGAGGTAGCCGTGTCTCGTTCTGTTTTTGGAGGATATCTTAATAGGATTCATGAAAGGACGCCATATTTTATATCCGACTCTGTCCTCTATCTCCTTATATTATCCGAGCAAGAAGAGGTTTTGAAATATGTGCTTGGTTGGGAATTTCCGATCTTTCAATTACAGCAGTGTTAGGAACTTTGCGTTGGAAAACTTGGGAAATTCACGTTGGGGGGAGGGAGGATGATGTAACGACGTTTGGTTTAATTTAGATATTGATATTGATAGATAACTTATAGAAATATGGAACATCAAGGAATACTATTTTTTATAATACAATTATTTGTGCTATGCACTCTGTAGTAGGTACATACCTGTTTATCTCAATATATCGGCTGGAGTTATGAATCAACGTGATTGAGCCGTATAAAGTTTTCATGACCCGAGATATAATTATTGTCCACCGTTGGCTGCAGACAACTGATAATTTAGTACTTCAGTGATCTTCTGATAAGTATTATAGCAACTTTTGCCAACAGTCTTCCGTTAGGCGAGTCGTGATAATGAACATTATCTAGAAAAGTGCTAAAACGTGCATAAGTTTCCATCTAAAAACTAGACTAAAGTTTAGTTTAGATTTTCAAATGGTATTTTATCACACTTCAATCTTATAAAAACAAAAGGCTGGCTATAACTTTAGAGCTGTCAAATTAAGATTTAGTTTAGTTTGTACCAACATAAACATAGTAGACGATTTTTATGTGTACCAAAATTATCTACTAGGGTTAACCAATATAAAACTTGACGTTGCAGCTTAAAAGTTTACCAAGGGGTGTGGATGAACACCGATATTAAATAAAGTTCCGCTATAAATATTCCTTCGCTAACTCTGAGACAGGTAAAAAAGCTCTAGATCTTCATTCGGCTTATGAGGTAAATAGATTTATGGTAAAACGGTTGATATGAGAAAGGTAATTAAAAAGAAGACAGACTTAGAAAACAAAATGCGGCTGGACTGAATTTTATAATCTTTGCTTTGTTGAATTTGGCTCCGTCACGAAAAGCAGAATAACTAAAAACATTGGATAAATGAACTAAAAACAAAGAAAAGATAACTCTTTAGGCATTACATACTTTTACATACATTTTGTATGGAAATGCTTGACAAGACGTCTGTCGCGCCAGCTAGTAAAATATGAAGAAAAGGTAATTGCACACCTAATAAGCCACAGGCCAAAAGTCATAAAACGTATAAATAAATTACCCCCCTGAACTGACCCACCGATGAATATCCTATTTAATAAAGTGGAAACCAACTGGATTCCAAAAAAAAACATTCGTTCTTTTTCCACCGAAAAAACCAAACCATGTAGTGGCACCTTTTTCCATTGACTCATGTGTCCCAGCTTATTTCGCGGGACGTAATATAATTCCTTGGTCGTAAATCTTAACTTTAAGCGAAACCAGGAGGGGGGATTAAAGATCAGTAATCTTAGGCGCGGATGAGTTATGGCCGCCGCCACGATCCTCTTTATTGTGACTTTAAGAAACTAAGAGGAGATTTTCTTAAAGGTTCGAAATTAATTTAGATAATGATTAATGGTATCTACTGTAAGCAGGAAGCCCGGGGAGGGTATTTGCATAATTGGAAGGTTTAGTTCTGCGGTGAATATTTGCGGTTGTATTGTTTTATTGGATTTGGTAGTTTCATAGTGTTCGCGTCGGGATGTGACCGCTGGGCGCTTTGATTGTGTAATTAAACTCTGATATAGTGTAAAAATAATAAGTCACTTTCAAATCTTTTTCATAGATTTGTTGGCGTCACGTCGTCACATACCGCATTTGGACTTATCAGCATTTTGCTCTACCAACATCCACACATTTATACATAACTATTTAATGTGAGTTAATAATTTTTAGCATCTCAAACAAATATCTAAACTATCGTATTTATTATATTAGTAGGATAAGAGGTTGTCAAATATAAATTAAGCCATTAGAGTACCTACATAATTAAATTGTCTCACAATATAAAGGTGCCTCCACACGGCAATTGCGCAAAGTTGCTCAAGGATATTTCCTTGTAAGAACTGGGGCACAAAAGCTCGAAATTCTGTCAAATTAGTCATAGGTACCTCTTTATCGGCGATCGCCCCACCACGGGCTTATTCATAAATCTGGGCGGGCATTATTCGCGGAAGGTGAAACAACAAACATTATACACATAAATCTGCAACCTATCTCAGGCGAGAGTTATTTGAGTGACACACGGGTAAGGAGGCTTGATAGCTCGATCCAACTGTAAAATCGTGGAAAGTTTAATTATACACAATCTAAAATTGCAAAATCGGGATTGGGAGTGTGATTTTGACAGATGTTTAAATCAAAATGGCAAAATAAATTCAATCAATGTAAATGTTTTTCTATCAGATATATAAATGCCTCTTTTTGTTAAAACTTTTGAAAGTATACTCAATAATAAAGATGACAACGCAATAATTAGTGTAAATTGACACATAACCGATATTTTAAGGCAATAAGCTCGCTGAACTCACTGCCCCGTGTGTCCCCTCCGTTATCTAACGGAGTCGCGCCATAAGACAATAGTAACGTAATAATAAAAATGTTGAATAGCCTCCGTAATGATACCGAGTAACGCATTGTACCACGATAACGGATAAACTGTACCCAGTAGACGAATAATGCTGTTTGTTTGACTTACGGCGTTTTATCTTTTGAATGGTTATCTTTTTAAGGATATTGCGTAGAAGTTTAAAGTTTGAATGACCACGTAATTAATTGAATACATTACAAAACACAGAAGCGGTTCGTCAATTTTGTTACTAATAATAAATCACCATCGACAAGAAATAATTTAAATACTGGCCTTTTTTGTTTTGTGCAATTTTACTCAAAAACGATCGTCATGTGTTTTGCATAGTATTCGCCAATTTAGTACGTTATTTTGTTATTGCCACCGTGGATAAATAAAAATAGTATAGCATAAATTACAATTTGTGTAAATATAAAAAATATTATTTCCCTTTACAAATCATTTGTTTACGCAGTTCCCGAAATTAACTCCCGAAAAAACTCCATATATTATCCGGCCTTCTTCCAAATATTTACTCATATTTACTTTTCAATTTACTTACTCCAATAACCTAACACAAGCAAAAACAATATTAGAACAAACTTCGCTGGCTTATTTACGGCAGCCATCAAGATTTTCTTTCAAATTTCCCCGAAGCGGGTGCGCATATTTCCACCGTTTATTATCCGCACGTCGACCTCCTTACTTATCTTCATATTGTTAAAAACATGATGACTTAGGAACTGAAAGTCCCATTAAGTAGACGTCTCTATTCATGTGGTAACACGGGCGCGGAAGGGGGACGGGGTGAAGCGGGGGACGGAATAAATACAAATAAAGAAGTGAGTTGTTTAAAAATGGAACAAGCGCGGGTATGGTGAGATAAGGCTGCGCTTCCGGCGGGCCCCTCGTCGGTGTGACACTGGGCGGAATTATTTCAGCGGTTCGACGAGAAAACCCGATGCCGAGCGCTGTCGCATTCAACACTCTATCTTTAAAAATGGTTAGTGATGAGAACGATGCTAATTAAATTGCGTATTTATCGATGTTCTTTTCTAATTCTATATTCTTTATTTGAAACAAGCAAAGATTTATTATTACACCCATAAACAGATATAAGATTAAGGTAAAGAGAATTTGGTCATTTGAATCACATTATTATTATGTTGGTTTATAGGGGCTTGTAACTGAGTAAATATTATAAAAGTTAGTGTGCAAAATTGATTGAATAACACCTTCATCATTATGAGACGCCATTGTCAACTTCCTTCCTATTGATGAATTACTCGTAGAAATTATTACTATTCAGTAATTTAGAGGCAAGTCGTTTGAGTCACTCTTTAAACTGCAACTGGAATTTATGTATTTCTTAAAAAAATCTACTAATAATCTAATTCTATCAAATTTCATTTCATCTTTAAATAATTGATAATTTAAAAACTATTTGACACTTTTTGTATGACATAACGTTACGTTTAATTATAACATTAATCAATAAATTTCAATCAATTGTTTTTTTGATTTCTTTACATCGATATTTTAATACCGTCAGAACCGTCCCATCACTATAGACAGATCTGTAAAGAGCCACAGTGTCAGATGCCCGCCGATGTTTCTTAATTTCCTCTTGCCGAGATAAGATTGGCTTTTAGCTTTTTATTGAATTTTCTCTGTTAGACGTCCCATTTTACAAGTTACGCCGTGAAAGCTTTACAGTTACAAGTAAACGAAGTAGATATCTGTTATTATATTACTTTAATACCTTTCAGAATCAAATGTCTATACAAGATTGTTTAATAAGCGATTTATGTGTTATTTTAAAGGTTCGTCAGTCACTCGTCTTGTTCGTTTAATTCGCAGTTTTAGAAATTAAAAGTAATAATACTTACGTCAATTTTCATCACCATCATCATCACAATTGATATTTCACCCGCTGCTGAGTACGGTGCTCATCATACATTCGTGTTGAGGATAGGACACAATATAATTCACTCGGCCTGCATTGTCGGATCAGATGCTTCCAAAATATTTCCTGTGCGTGGCTTTCCAACAATGTTTACTTCACGACGTACTATTAAAAATAATGTATACCTATCCTAACCAAATTACAAGTAAATTAATAAACCACCGTTTACAATCAACGCGAATGTCCAAATGAAACAAAACAAGTTAATTTTTAACGAGCGCTCGTCAAATCGTTTAATTGCGTCCTCGGGGATAGAAGGACTAATCAACCGTTTAAAGAAAACCGTAACTCGGGCGATAAAGCGTCCCTTAGGTGGAGAGGATTCAGGAAATTAGCTCTTTGAATGGGGAAGTTAGAGTAGCGACGAAGGCTGAAGGGTCCCGTATCAATGTTTTTTTTTTTTTTTATGTCAGATATTATCGATATTATTGTCCATGACACAAAACCTTGTTAGATTAGATTCCCAGAGATATAATTACAATGATAAGACACGTCGTTATTGGGAGAACACCTAATGGTGATGCTGCAATGCGAAAAAGCTGGCAGCACTATTAAAAAAACTTTTTTACAAAATTAAAAAGTTCCAGTAAATGGTAAGACAGTGATAGTTGGGGTGATCTTTGATTCAATCAACGATCACCGATCTTCAGTATTTTTTTTATTTACTTATCGTTTCAGTAAGGACATTTTTAATACGCATTACTATGGTATAGAACTGTGTTTACAAGGATTTCAGAACCCTTTTACTTCTGAATATATAAGTACGTTTAAATTATGACTATTGATTGTGCCTATTTAGTTTATGAATGTATGTAAATCCTTACTTATTTAAATTATATGTTTATGGTTTACGTTTTGTCATCCCCCTAAACGGATCTCTAATGAAAACCACCCCAATTTTTGACAGCATCCCTCCCCCATGATCATTGCAGTTCATTCAAGAATCTGCTACTTCGCCGACTCTTAAGACAATTGCACAGAGATAAATTCAACGTATTTTTTCATTTCACAGATAATTTCAACGCGTTTTTTGTTTCGCAGATAATTTTATCGCTTTTTTTTTAATAATTCGTTTTGTTCAACGTGCCGGGACGTTTCCGATGGAAGTACATTTATAAGCTTTTAGCTCCATTATTGTGTATTCGATAATGTTTTTCTTGAGTATTGTAATAACTGACATATTATTCCAAAATCAATCTATATTTTTACTAAACATATTGTAATCGAAGTGTATTTTATAATGTTTTATATTTCTTTTACAGCTCATTTATATAAAATATATTACATATAAATAATATACTCACAAATATTTGTACTTATATAAATAATGTATAACTACTTACCGACACGACTATGTTCGATTTTCAAATTTGAAAATCCGTGCAGGTAAGTAAATTGTTCGCACAAACCCACCCGAAAACAAAGTAACTCATCCTATCTCTCAGTTTACGTCGAATATAAAGATTGTGCATTGGAATACATTTGCGTGCGGCCTTATCTGGCGCATAAACCGGGCGTTAGCAACGCTGCACATTTCCGCCTTCGCGGGTATATTTTATTCATTCTGTTTCCGCTTAAATGCGCTATTAGACGGTTGATGGTGATGATGTGTCATTCGCCTTATAGGAGATATGAATCTTAAGTCTGCATTTGAATTATTTTACTTAGATTTGCTGATGTTAGGTGCTAAATGTCAAAGACACTATTATTTCAACTACATGTTTTATGTGTTATGAAATGGCACTGTGGTGAAATACGAGTAGCTATGTGGATTAAGAAAACGGAATAATGTTGTTTTTTTTGTATTTAAGTATGATTTCAAATAGGTAATTTTTTATATAAAAAAATAGTATAACGGAACACAGAACAGTGTCTACAGCCGACGATCTAAGTTGTTTCTTATTTTTTAATCGGGCTATAGAAGATAGGTCCCATAAATAATAATCTGAATCAAAATTTTAAAAAATCATAAAAATAATGTAACGAAAATCGTTATCGTATCATTAAATCGTATTGCGAATCATATTACGTTATTAGTTGAATTAAAAAAAATACACTTAATGAAAACTACGGGTGAAATAAAGAGCTTATCGTTGTAAGCACAAGAATGTAATATTCGTAGAGAATAATAAATTTAAAAAACATATGAATCGAATATAGAAGCTAGACCTAACAAAGGAGGTCTTGCTTAGCAAATATTGTTGTAAATACATTTAAAAAACAAATGAATCAAATTTAGAAGCTAGACCTAACAAAGGAGGTCTTGCTTAGCAAATATTGTTGTATCTGCTGTGAGGGCAGACAGGTAAGCCATGGCAGATGGTAAAGCGTGGGATCTTTTCACCTGAGGTCGCGGCAACAACGCGGTGTGGATGTATGGTGTATCTATATAGAGCTGATGAGCACCATTTTATAACCGTCTTTGACTGTTGGTTTAAGTGTTGTTACAGAGAACGAAGACGATGCGAATCGGCCTCACACATTTTCTGTCGCATACTTTACGTTGCTGGTCTATTTTAATGGTACAAATAATTTTTACTAAAAATATATATATTATATAGGATTGGCGTCTAGCAAATTCTAAGTGTTGTTGTTATTATTTTAAAATGTAAAATGTGTGTATGCTATGTACTACACGTATTGCTACAACAACCTATGATTAACTTATTATATCGATTTTACTATGCATAGTAAAATGTAGGTAGGCTAAAATGTGGTATTATCATCTCCATACAAGTATTCATAGCAGGTTGCATGCAAGTACTATTTAGCGAGATGTCAGAGTATGCGACGTTACTCATGCGTTAATTTTGTGAGACGCGACAAATTAATTCAGGCATAGATTTGGAGGAATTTAATACTACTACTTATGTGTACCTATTTTCAAAAGTGTTTTTTGTTTTTAAATTAACATTCAATTATAGTAACTACATTATTCACCGCGAACAATACTTTTTAATATCATTAATCAACTCCATAGCAAGTAATTTTACGCACATTATAGCAAGTAAGCTTGTGTATAATAAAAGTAAATCTTCATACACACTCCAATTTAAGGGTACCGTCGTACCGTCATCCTATTATCCACTTATATGAAAGAAAATGAGCCTAATCTTAAATATGAGTCAGATTATACCGATTAGTTGCGTGTCCATAGAGCGAGATAAAAATAATAGCCTTGCTTCCCGCCCTACGCTGGCCGCCCGTAATCACGCGTAGGCCGTGCGCTGCGTAGCGGTCCGTAGCGGTGGCGTAGCCCGTAGCCTCGCGTAGAATTTGTTTGCTACAAAACACAATATCGAATTACATGCCCAAATTACACAATAATGTTTTACTAGTAAAAATGAAATCTAGTTACAAAAAAAAATCTAGTCTTTGCTTAAGGCACAAATATTTAAAGTTACCATCAAGATGACAATGTTAGTAGCTGTAGGTACATATTATTTTGATAAATTTTGTTGTGGCGGTAAGATTGTATGATCATACCAAGATGATTTAATAAAAGTATAAATGAAACAGGCATTGTTACATGACAAAAAAAAAAAATTTTAGATGTATTAAATTAGTTTAATCATCAGTAGACTGACTTTAAAAGCGACTGTCAACTCGATTACACCTCAATCTGACTCAACAACGGACGAATTGAGATGAATATCCGTCGCAATGAATAAAAAATAAGCCACGGCTCAAAAAACGGGAGGGGGTAAAAAAATAATATTATCCCGTGGAAATGAATTAAGCAACTCGCAGATACTGTGGCTCGGGATAGGAGGTGAAGCGGATTGCGAGTAAGTGAGGAATGAGCTTCCAATAAACAGATAATATTTACCTACTAGATTATCACTTAGCAATATTTTTTAGACTTCTTCAATTAGATGTGATACATACATTATTTTTATGCACCAAAATACTTTTATTGTCTAAACTCATGTTGCACGTACAATGTACATACATCAGCTTACATTGAGCCCGCTAGAGGTGTTTAATTATTCTACAAAATAATGAAACAAAAGCTAAGCTGACTTATTGTAGCATTTATATTATAATAGAAGTTATATTGGTGCTTGATATCAGGAAGTCGTCTCCACACTTTTTACTCTCTGTCTCCCGATCCCGGGGTAAGTAGGGAATAAAATTAACCGCGGATGATCGCTAATGAAAATAAATTGGCGGCAGGAGATTTGAGATTACACCGACCGCGACGAGAAGAAAAAATACTCTGCATTCGAAGTAGGACACCTTGTTGACTGTGTCTGTTAGGTAGACACTAAGTAGAATGCGGGTTCTTTATGCGGGGTTATTTAGGTGTCTGCCTTCAGTAGTTATTGCATCACTCGTCAATGCTAGAAATACTCACACGACTAAAGATCAAGATGGAGAAATTGTGCTTTTATTGTAATTGCATATTATGATATCTTTTTTAGAAAGATTGTAAGTGAAGGTAGGTACAGCCCAGACAAATAGCACGTATTATTTTTGGAATGTTATTACTGAATTTACGAGTCACCATTCAAGCAGTTTAAGGCAAGCATGACTGTTTTTAAAAAACAAACTCTAGTTCTTTGTACTTACAGGTTATTATAAAATAATAATTTGGTATATAAATACCTAAAATATCTAATCATTATTAGCAGAATGACAATATTACTAATATAGCTTTTAGTGGGCGGAATATAGCTTTTGCATCCGCATTCTGCTACAGATGACATTAATGTAAATATCTAGTAACTTACGTGCAGCTATCAACAAGGGAGGCCGTTGCGAGAATGAAAGATATACGAGTATATACCCAAGGGTGGTACATCTTCTTAACTCAATGTAGGGATCAACCCTGAGTTATGGGTCAGACTGGGGTAGTTATTAAAGAAGATTTACGTTTTTGGAGGAATTAACTTGGATGTATTTTCCTTTTGTTACAGATGCAGCGAAGTGGAACTTCTTGGCGCTGCGTTTGTTAAGGCGGGCGGCGTAGCTACACGCATCAGGCGTATGATCTATTCGTATATCACTTTTGTAAAAAGTGTATACCTACACTAAGCACTTATGATTATATGTTATTATTTTTATTATAACCGATTCATATTATGCCATTGTTTATAAAAAGCGACACTGAAATATATCTCAGATCTCTAAGCAGGCATTTGTCTATTGTTAATCTGTGCGCGTAAATCGCCACCACCCCCACTCTGTGCTCACTGCCTATTTATATTGATTAAATTATAAGCATCATCGTCGCAACTCCAAAAACGCAATGAATCCTAAAACCACTTAAAAATAATCTACCATGTTTCGTTTAAGTTTATTTTCACTAAGCCACGGCGCAGGCGACATCTCGGCAATCTCTGTACGACAATAAAACTCGTAAGCCCCATCGCCGACGGAAGATTTACTCCACAACTTAATACAGTGATATTATCGTTGTCTGTACACCGCCTTAGTGGCCGGCAAATAAGCGAAATGGCCGGAAAATGGAAGCGGAAGGAGTAATGCGAAGAATAAACGGCGCTTAGCGTCTGCAAATTTAAGCACTACGCTTAAAATATATATTTTTTATAATTCATCTTTTGTCATTCTGATTGTAATTTACAGAAGTCGAAGTCTAATCATTTATTGTAAATAGGCAATAAAATCGCACTTATACAAGTCAACCAATTAAATATATCAAAGAGAACCATAAAACTAAATATAAATACATTAAATTAAATAGTAGGTACTTAATTGATTATGGTTTGAGTTTGAAGAAGGATTTCCCTTTCAAGCGTCTCTTAAAATGGTAGTAGGTAGTACGGCTACGTAACTCATTGTTTTCAGAGAACTAACGCACTTTGGATAGAAAGCGATAAGTACTAATGTTCCGTGTAGCCGTGTAGTTTATAACTATGCAACAGTTAGTTACCAAGCAAAACTTCAGAAGGTACCTTCTAGCTAGGTCTTAAAAAGAGGTATCCAGTTGAAAATTAAGTAATTTACTACAGTAATGTTATGTTATAACATTCAAATCGATTATAACTCTCAAATCAATTGATGTACCTAACTAATATACCTACGCCTTCGTGAAACTAACAAGCAACCAGTTCTACTGTGTAAAAATAACAATAGAAATATACCGTTATGTACGGTCGGCATCAAAAGTAGCTTAACATGTTTTAGTTTCCAATTCCATTGTAGATACGCAAAATGTACATTTTTAGGGTGTATATTAAATTTAAGATACGGAGATGTTCAACTACTTTAGAGGCCGTTCAATTGTAGATACGCAAAGTGTATTATTTAAGGATGTATATTAAATTTAAAAGATACGGAGATGTTAAGCTACTTTTGATGCCGACCGTACATCATTATATTTTTATAATGGGTGCACATTGCACAGTTCAATTAGAAGGCATGTGTTGCGTAATCCACAGAATGTATTCTTAACTCAAGACTTTACAGCCGTTAAGCCGTGAAAAGGTGACATATAAACATAGTTAGATTCGCATTCACAATATTAGTCTGAAAATAGCTAGCCCTATGTACACACAAAGAGACCACCAGACAGTGTAGACAGTTTTGTTCCGTTGACTGCTTAAAACAGTCTAGATCTAACTGAACTCTCAACGGTCAACTGCACAGACACGAAATGGGTCTTATGTGTGTGTCTGTAAACGGCACCCACGACACAGGAGAAATCCTAGTGTAGGGCTATTTTTTTTAAACGTAGCCCCATACTAGGATTGCTCCTGTATCGTGGGTATCGCTTACAGACATATAATTTCACATGCACATCCAGACCAGAAACAAATATTTGTGGATCGCACAAATATTTGTTCCAGGCGGGAATCGAACCCGCGACACCAAGTGCAGCAGTCCGATTGCTCAGCCACTACACAATCGTGCCGTCTGTGTATTTAAACAAAAAAAAAAAAAAGAGAAATTTTGTGTACGCATGACGTATCCCTTACATATGGCACTGACTCACTAGATACCTCTTTAATGCTTAGCAGCACACCCATGAGATACTGTACTATGATATTCCATTCTAAGTTTCACCATGACGCTGCTATACTGCATTTTTTATAAAAGATTATTCGACAAAACATTTATTTATAATTATAAAAACAATCCCGTGAAGCAGGCTGACTATATTATTATGTAGCATTTACATACGCAAATGTACAGATGTAGACGATGAAGTACGTTTTTTACATAATTATGTAGAGTTTAAGTACTGAATCAATAAACTACATTGCTCTACCAGGCTTTAGTTATGATATAACAAGGACGACAGCTAAGCCAAGCTTACGGTAGATTTAATTAATTGACATGACGTTTTTTGCCCGCCATGTTGTCGGGACATGAAAGATTGGGGTTTCGTTACGGATGGATAAGTGTTTTTGTCTACTTAAGTTTTCGTTACATGGCAGTCATTTATATTAAAAGGTATTAAGTAAATAGTCTCGATGTAAACATTCCTAATGACTACTTTGTGTATGTAACTTTTATTATATGTACAAATATTGCGTACTTTATTTCTTCAGGCACCTGTGTACCTACTTTATTACGAGTAGGTATAATAAATATCAGTTAGGTATCTGACTGCTTCAATGCTCAGATATCTGGTTGTAATTTGTATTATTTGGAAGCTATTTTCAATATATATGTATAGTGTTTGTATATGCATAGTCGACGCCAGACTCATTTACAATAACACCTAAAATATTTGCAGCGAATGCATGTACGAGTATATTATATATACTTATAAACACATGATAACATCTTGTATGTAGGTAACGGAGCGGGTAATAAATTGCTTTATTGCTTGCTCCGTCATAATCCTAAGTTAACTAACATTAATGCGCGGCTTCGCTTGCGGTGCGGCACTTTGTTTAGATTAAACCTGATGTTTCAACTGATATTAATATGCTGTTTTTTACCATATTAAATTATAGGCATTGCAATGAAACTATTAAAATCGTGATTAGTCACTGACGCTACCTCTAATGATACAGACTAATAATAGGCCTTATCTCGCCTGCTCTAAATCTCATAGCAAAAATTGTAGAAGAGTACTATATTTGATACGGAACGCGTTTCATGAGTGATAATTTTATTATACGATTTATTAAAATTGTCACGCTGTTCGTAAAGGTGCAGACAAAACACTTTTTAACGGATATAATACAATACCTACCGACACACAGCGAGTTTAACTTGAACAAAATTCGATCAGAATATGATTCCGAATCTAGTTCTTCAGTACAATACAATTTATTTTTATTGAACAACAAACATAAAGAAACAATACAAGGTTTTACGTACTCAGAATCAGTACGTAACGCCATTTACGATTCCGATAAAATTCAAATTTAGATCAAGAGATTCAAGAATAACCTCGTGAAGGTTTGAGAGGCATTTATAAATGTACAACGATATTTAATGAGATTACACATTACACAGTCTGCAAGATGGCAAAACTCTACCTAATGGATAAGAATTGCTGACTGCGTAAAGAGCGATCGAAGAATCATTCCGACCAGTTTAAAGCTCTCTAATTGGCATAATCCTTACCAGTTCATTCGTTTCTATCACTGGCGTACTTTGCAAGAGGTTTAATATTACGCCTACTTTGAGGGATAAGTGGGCATATTTTCTTTTAAGAAGCATGATAATTTTAATGAAGATGTTGGATGAGAGGGGGGGGGACTAAGACGCCTGACGATATATTATTGCAATATAGTGAAAAGATCTTGAATTATTTGCAATTTGTCGTAATCCTTTTCAGACCTATTGAACTGAAATTCCAGAACTTTTATATTTTTTTACGTTTTAAACAGCTCACGAATTTATCGAATAACTGACCACAGTTATTTGATAAATTCGTGATAATAATATAATGTTATAATAATATGTACCAACATATTATTATAACAGTGAGTAGATTCTTTTAACTTCAAAATAATTATCTACTCGTATTTTTACTGTCTAACTACTACAAATATCACCTGAAAGACTTAAATCGCCCTAGCCGTATTCCTACCCTTCATTCTTCTCCAGCGAAAGGTGGTCCGGTAGACATCGTTTGATTACCTAATTAAGCTACGCCATTTTTATTTTTTATAAATCTAGTGTCATCAAAGAGTTAACTTCTCTTAAATCATATTTTAAAACTATTAGTACCTACCAATGCAGGATTTCGTTGGATTCAGATTTCAGATTATGTCCTTCGGCCATCTTGAACACCTTACTAAATATGCCTGCAAGTATCTCAAACCAAACTCCCGAAACAGCCGACAGTCGGTCATTCACCATAAGATCGAAGACGCGACAAAGATGTCTGCAGATATCGTGGCCGATTACACCAAGACTTCAAGTTTAGTTTGACAGGTGATTTGGGTCTCCCAGCCGGTCGCTTCCGCCCCGTCTCTGCCGAAGGCCTCAGATATCTATTGACACATGCATTGTCCAGTCCACAAACAGTTATAGTAATATTTCCCGAGATAGTGATACGTGTTTGGATTGTTGATACTGTAGAATTATTGACACGCGAGGCGTGTTGTTTTGCGAGGGTAAGGTCTAAGAGTATAAAGTTTACTCTATCCAGTGTATTAGCACTCATAGGTATAATATACTACATATTATATAGTGATAGAAATACAACGGGTCCAATATAACGGAGTTTAGATAAAATGCAGAAGGACATGTGATTATTAATGTTAGTTAACTTTGTATTCTTGGCTGAGAAATAGTCATACATATTAATTTTGTATAATTAATTACTGAAATGTTACGGAATTTTACCATTTTGTGAGTTACGACTAGGTATACCTGTTTACCTACTTAAATGATTATTTTTTGCAGGAACTAATTGGAAACAGTAAAAATAAAAGAGAAGCATAATCTTTTCATATTATATTCAATTAAATTTTCGTTTATATCATTGAATCGAATAAACATTTAGCCAATATGTTCATTAACAAAGCAGTAAATGCTTAACTGTTCGTGTGAGCCTAGTGACGTAGTTTCACGTTAAAAACCTTATTTTAACATTAGATAAAAATATTTACAATTATTTGGAAATTTCATCACAGCTTCACAAAAACAAGCACAACATTGGAACAATAAAACAATCCGTTTAAATTTATAACTAGGGATGTGTCTAAAACTATAAAACAATATCAATCTATGGAAATGTAGTGAACAGCCTCAATCTATAAATGCGTAAATACTGAAACATACAATAATCTAAAAAACTTTTTATTACGCGATGCCGTCTTATTATCAAGCTATTATTTAAAATCTCTTAATTAATAATGTCTTTTATAGACAAATATACAACACAGTACGTGTAACAAATATCTAACTTTTCAATTAATTCCCACAACTCGCCCAGTCATATTGTTCTGTATCCCACATCCTGATATGTCCACTCTAAAACAATACCAATCTTTGGATCGAGGAAGCGTAATACTACAACGAAATGATTTTATATGGAATGTGCGTAAACTACTTATTAGCGAAGATCGATGCAGCTCAAAATATTATACTAGTGTGCAATACATTATCGCTCTTATTAACATACTATAATACAAACAATATACAATTAGAATAACATTGAATACCATTCTAAACGTGAAAGATATAACACTAGAATTTAATATAAGTGGAACGTTATCGAAAGTCCGACCTAAGCGTACGAGCAATTACATTTTTATACACCTACTGTAAAATTTAATAAATAAACCGAGAATTTGTGTCTATATACATTTATATCTTAAACTATAATTTTATAGTCCATGAGATTCATAAACAAACAGTTGTGACGTGTCCTTTGATAGCAATTTAATTGTACATCTATGTACACAATACGATGTGATCGCTGCTCTAAATTAAATACAAAGATATCCTACCTCTATGCTTACACAGATTTCATATCTTAAGTGGAACTACTGAATAATCTACAAGAGTAAAGTCGTCTGAATAATACGAGCAGTTAAAAATTGGGATGACGCAACCCATTTTAATACTAACATGGCACTGCACACCATAACGATTCCGTTCAGTCTTTCGTGTTAATATGCCGATGGGACACCACAAACACAAAATCCGCGACCTCAAACTTCTCAGAGTTTAACAGCTCACTACGTTCAGACTAACTTCCTCTCCGCGATGGCATGCGCGTGCCCCGGGTGAGAATAGTGACTGGGAGACGAGGGCTCGTACAAAGACATTTTCAGTCTCTTGCACTTCGCCCGTCTGTTCTTAAACCAGAACTGCACGTTCTTCGACTCTAGTCTCGGGAACTTCTGCCTGTAAGGCATCCTGTTCAGTTCTTCTGTGTATTTGAGTATTAGGTTGTGCGAAGGGTGCGTGTTCATTGAGAACCATTGCTCGAGGACAGGGACCTCAGATACGGGGTCTATGAAGGTCCGGTTTCGCTTGCGGCGTTCGTCTGATGCTCCTGCGAGGGCTAAGTTCAGTCCGCTAGCACTCTCACCAGGTACTGGCCCCACTCCTGGGAACCCGCTCATGTATTGACTCATATACATGATGCCGTGTCCAAACATGGGATGGTTAGGAACCATTGGAAAGGGCAGACGTTCTAGGTGCGGAGAGGTGGGCCTGTAATGCCTTTCCTGCATCACTTCGTCATCAGACACTTCGTGATCATCAGCGACTCCATTTTCATCTTCGTTGTTGTTGTTGTTGCTGTTGTTGTTGTGAGAACTGTCACTGTTCTTAGCTGGAGATCGTTGTGGTGAGTGAGTTGGATCAGGTTTGCTCAAGTCTCTTGGCTCTTGTTTGATGTCGTGAACCTGTGACAAAGAAAAAGTAAGGGTCAGTAAATTCTACTTAGCATTTTCACGAATCAAAAACATTTCACCTTCGTTTATTGATTCTAAAATGTTATTTTGGCAATCACCTTTATAATGTCTGGAGGTTTTGGAGATTCTTGAGGTGTATCTTCTGAGTCATTATTATTTTTCTTAGTAGTGATCAATGAAAGTGGTGCATCTGGACTATCAGGCCTGTCGTCAGGGTTTAAGTCGCCTCCATCATCTTCCAAATCAGACCCGCCATTGGACAAGTTATCTTCAGACATGACTGACATCGGATACCGGCCAGGGCTGCCGGAAAGTTGCATGGGGCTCTTCATCGAGTTGTGATCTTGGGAAACGTAGCTGTCATTGCCCATCATTGAACCGTTACTTGGGCTGTGGCTACGGCTATTAAACCCATTAACACCAAGGTGACAACCCAGGCCTCCAATATTACGTAGCTCAGCACGCTTCTGCGCAGCGCGCGCGTTTTTGAACCAGTACACTACATTGTTCACGTCGAGCGGTTTCCGTCCCCGCCGCGACTCAAGATTGTTCAGTTCTCGCACATACTGCTGTATTTGCTGCCGACTCGGGTGCTGATTCTCAGAAAACCAACGTTGCAGCTTCGGCAACTCCAATTCTGGATCAAAACTTGTCCGCATTCGAGTTTTCTGCGTCGGATATTGACTTTGAACCGTTTGTAGCGCAGGATGTAAATGTTCTGGCATGGCGTTGAGAGTGGGAGAGCGGTTCTTTGGCCCGGGTGACGGGTACCGCCGAGGACTGCTAAACGGAGGGGGTCTTGGAGATACTTGCGCGCTCCACCAAGATTCGAACTTCCTTCGCATCTCCTCCGAGGGCTCGTGGAAGTTGTGCGGCCCCGGCGTCCGATCCTGTCCGCGGCAAATTTGAGCCAGCGTTATCTGCAACAAGAGAAACGTTCACGTCAAAGTCGTCACAAGTAGCTCAAAGAGTAAATAGAGAAAAAGATACCGCACACAATTTTAGATGGTTTTAACGAGGTCAGTCTAACCAGCAACAGATACAGAGATAATTGTTTGAATAAACATGGAGCATTGTTTCACAGAACATCGCCATTAGATTATGAAAATATTAGGTCGGTTGTTAATGCATGTGTCATGCGCGAGCGGTCGGTCTGGGTGCTGACGCGGGAGTGTTTGCTCGATGGTTAGTGCGCATCACTCGCACTCCGCGCGCCGCCAAACTTCAATCATGGTCTGCTCTAAAACAATGAGCGGGAAGGGCGTCTTTCCAATTAGCATCCACCCACTTCGCCCTCAACTAGGCGCCGTCCTCGCCGCTGTTCACTAAGTGCTTAAAACGCTTCCGCAGTAAATATACCCAAAAACTCATCTCTAAACATCCAGACGATCCCGCCGCCGTTTAACCGACAAACAGACCGTGTGACTAGAAAATAATTCCAATGTCTTGTTTATATTTCACAACTATTTATTCAGCACGATAGCGCAAACGCATATTTAGATAGGTATTAATCGCGGAGCAAGTAGTCAATCATAAAGAACTTGTCAGATTATAGCCCCGTCGCACAGTTTACTCAGCTTGACAGTAATTATGCAAGTGAGATCTGTTTATATCGTAGATTACATAGAACAATGCCAGCGATTACGTCGTCAAGCGACTTGTCAGCCGAGCCGTTCGCTCTACAACTATTGCTAAATCATACGAGTTATAATGAATAGAACGCTAAGATTGCGCCTATAAATCATGTCAGAGGCATTAGCGAGCTAGAGTGATACGTTAATCCACTTCTTTGTTTTATATTTTTAAATAGTCAGGCCATATTTGCTTTCAGATATTGTCTGTTTCAGCTACGTGGAAGATTTACAAGAGCTGGCGCCTGCGCGTGATAACTCGCGTCACATGTAATCCGCCTAAGTACGTAATTCGGTGTGTGATTGCGAACATTGCTTGATATACTCGTACTTATAGAGGACAACTTTGAACACAATAGGCTTAGTCTTATCTCATATTATTTCGTCGTGTGTACATACGCCACTTACGCGCTTCAAGATGTGATTAAATTGTAACGGGTTACCTTGAAATATAAAAGGGATTTGGAACAGTACGAATATGGTAAAGTATATGGTACAACAAAATGAATGGGGTTCAATTAATCTTTCAATGTACCTCGAAAGCTTCGGTAGAAATACTTCACAATCGTTCGAAACTTTGTTCCGAGTTGAAATCGAAGCGGCACGAATTGCCGTGAGATAAATTACCATAACATCATAGAGCTCAGTTCATCTGGCGTTTAGCTGCCAACTTTGCTGGAAGTGTTTGATTATCTCACCCGGAGTTCCTTTGCTTCATTTGTTCGAACTTCGACTTCGCGTCTTGAAAACTTCAACATTGGAATCGAAAGCAAAATTAGCCCGCCACTTAACCGAAAATGCCAAATTGAAATCGGGTTGCCGCGAATCGGGTTAAGCCTCGAGAAGGGAACGCATCGAGCGCTAACCTCGCGTTTAATAAGATTATAAAGCATTATTTTATGGTATTAATAAGATCAAAAGCGTTCGTACATCTAAAACTCCTTTTAACCCTCTTTCGCGGGCCGGAGTTGGTAAGACGAGGGGGGTTGCTTCGCTCGCTATAACCCGTTCGCAACAAGGCGGCTGGCTGATATTTTGAAAATATAATAAGGCCTCGCGAGAAAGGATGAGACTGAGATTCAATTAAATTTATTATGTATGGAGATCTGGCGTGTGAGGCAGGTGCTCATCGCGTCGACAAATTGCTGTATCTACTCGCATCTTTGGAGATTTAAACCTCCCTCCGCCAAGGTATTTTAGAAGATTGCCTTATAACGATTGGTGTTAGTAAATATATCGCCAGTGTTGAATAATTTATTTACCAGCTTTTGTTATTGTGAGAAGTGATTTATTTTCGGTGATAAAATTTTGTTTTTATTTGTTAGCCATAATGTGGAACACAAAACCGAAGCGGATAACACGGTAAAGAATAAATCCACAGAAGAACGAGAAAAGCTTATATTGTACCTAGAAGAATGTTTATGAGAAAATCTATCGTGACTTTACGCAGGTAGTAGGTAAGTGGGTGAACCATCTCAAAACATAACTCCTATAAACACGACAACAACGGAATTTACATTATCTTCCGTAAAGACGCTGAGCGCCCGCGAACATCAAAACAAATGTTGCTTTAATTCTTCTCCCGAGTGATGATCCCTATTAGCAGGGACTTAGGAGTAACCTCGCAAATTATAACGAACCCCGTGTATTGTACGCAGTTGAATGCAAAAGTATGTTATCGTCATGGAATGGAACCTTGTCGGAATATAACAATTTTATGCCTATTTTGCTACTGGAGGAAGCTTTTGATTTTTGTTATTAGAGATATTATACTGCGTCACACTTTATTATTTTTAAGTAAAGTCGATTTCTTGTAGTTCCATTAATAATTATAATTATGTATCTTTTTCCTACATTGGTACTAATGATAAAACTGAGGAGCTATGTGGTGTAGTTAGATGATGCTAAATCTAATTATTTTACGAATTCTTCGATTTTGTAAGTGTAATCATGGATTTAACGGAAAATATTTATCTTAAATTACCTATTATAACAAAGTTATTGAGAGTTAATAAAACTAATGAAAGACATTAAAATGTGCTGTCTTGACCAAGCATAATGGAAGGAAATGGGCTTACACATAGTTACATTTTTCATGAATTACAGGAATATCATACACTTTACATAACAATATACACACAATATACTGATACAATAATGATACTGTTATTTCAAAATGTTTATTCCAATTAAACCGAATTAACGACGAAACCACTTGATATAAATTGTCGATCCGTATTCAATAGGCGACTTAAAATGTGGAAAACAATAAGTTCCCAGGTAAATGAGGGGGGTAGAGGTTTAGTCGCGAGCATTGTTGAACAACGCCAGTAACGTTGGCATATTTGAACAATGTTTGGCATTGTCAAACAGTCCGGGGTAACAACAATCGGCATTAAAGATCAGAAGCATTGGTTCAGTTTAGTGTACCGTGGAAGCTTTGTGAATCTCACGATTATGATGCCTGAACTCTGATACGGTTCGGCAGATGTTTTTGGACGGCTTAAGAGTTTGTTTGCAGAGGTGTGAATTAATTGTGTAGGTGGTTTAATATTTTATGTATTTTAAGGGTAAACCACCCTTACGCAAGATCTTTTAGGCTGCTAATAAAAATTAAGATGTGATTAATGTTTCATGTATATTTTATACAACCCATAAAAATATAATTCGCTATAGTACCTACCTAACGATTTCATATAGATTTTAAATCGACTTTAAAAAAAAGTTGTACGAGTATATCTTTTGTAGACTCATTCTGTAAGAAATGTCCGAGTTCAAACTATACTCAGAAAAAAAATGCATTTTATTCAGTAGTAGACTGATACGATACAAGGAAACGACGGTGATGATGGAATTTACCTCATCCAAAGGACATCCAGTTGACATCAGTAACGGCCTGCTCTGGACCAGCAGCAACCTCAGCAGCTTGTCCTTTATATCCTGGAGCGGCGTAGGCCTGGGTCTGAGGAGCTGGATCCGAAGAGTGGCCACCGTCGTCAGCTCGCCGAGGACCTCGCCAACTGTGGCCAGGGGACCGTCCGATATGCGCTCGAAGGGAAGTGGTTTCCAGTTGTTGATGACTACGGAACCTAGTGACAATACAATTGGATAAATACTTATTAGCAGCTGCGGGCAGTTTACACGTGAATTAGTACAGGACCTAAAGTTGTATACCGAAATTCATCACAATCGGAACACCAATTCCACCAACCTATAACGATACTTATACGACTGATATGATTTAATATAGCATTACAAATAATTCAATGGAAGGTTCCAAGAAAAGCTCGAAACGAAAATCTAGCATTGGGTTATACTCGTAACGGCCTATCTCGTGTATCCACGGATAGCAAGACTAGCAGAGAGTACCTATATCAAATAAGTTAGTCAATGCTACGCCACGCGCTACGCGCTACGCTACGTCAGAGGCCCTTGGGCGACCTGGTAAACTCTGACTCTAGAGGCTAGTCCAATCTCAAGCAAGCAAGCAATCAATGCTACGAAACTGTACCGGCAGTACCACAAAAGATTTAAACTAGAGTTAAACAGATGAGTCTAAATATATTCGCCACAAATAGACGTCTAGCCCTCCCTTTTAAAACTCAATAACAAATCATCAAGTAAAATAATCAGGAATACCAGGATTTAGTAAGAAAACGCGAGTTTTACACGTCAATTTTGTGGAACAAAATTGTAGAAACTTCTGTTTAACTCTGGTCTATTCTTTTGTGGTAAGAGCGTATGTGATTATTAAGTCTTCTCACCTTTAGCAGAAGCAGCTAGCTCGTGAGGGTACCCGAGCCTCATCATAGCTGCTGGGACTAGCTCGTGGAAGGCGGTGGCTGCCGGGATGATGACGTAGCTGTCAGTTTCTACAATCGCTCGCCGTCGCCACGCGCCTTCTTCCAACGAGGACACGGCTTCCACCACACAATGCACCGGTAGGGTTTTACCTGTGAAAGAAAAATAAAGTCAGTAAATCAGATTTATCATTAGCTATTGTTATTACCTACTGATTCGTTTCTGGTTATACTGCCTACATATTTATATGGTCTATAATTTTTAGACCCATTCTTAAATCTTATAAGTTATTTAGGTAATCTGACTTATTATACAGTTACACACTGAAAAAAATATTTGTACTCATATCTTTTGATTCGCATGTGCAAGCTGTGATTAATAAGTTTTTTTTTAACATTATATTTACTTTCTTTCTAGAGTAATATAAGTTCAAGTAAGACTAAGAAAAAATTCAGTGAAGAAACGCAACATAAAAAATGACGCCTGTAAAATGTATCTGAAGCTTCCTCTTAGAAGTCTACTTTGACGTCGAAACACTGTCGTTAAAGAGAATCTTAATTATTTAACAACTTTCCAAGTGGAAACGCAATTCTTTTGACTTGCTCACGGCAAAAAAGCAAGCGCAATGTTAAAATAATAATTAATCCTTGCATCTCGCGGCCGACGGACAGCGCTGCAGCGCTTTGTGCTACGATATTAAATAGGTTTTGCTGCTTCAATGCGTTTTTTACAGCGGAACGTTTTAAGTGCGCCACAAGCTTTATTGAAGTATCCCTAAAAGCTGGAGTGAAAAGTGAACTCTTTGACGGTTACTTTTATCTAAAAGTAACCGTGTTTATTTAAAGACAGTTTAATGGTTATCTAACCATTAAACTGTCTGAAAATAAACACTTATTAAAATACAACGTAAATACAGACGGTTAGGTTCAAACCTTTTTCAAGGGATCAGACGAAAAGGTATCTAGAGAAATTGTTTAATTCATTGTTTCTATGAGAATCTATCTTCTTCGTTGTATCAATGGTTCATAATATTATCTTAGCGCGGCAAAACCTTTATATACAAATGTTGCACCTATATAGTAGTTGCCATCCCGTAAGAAGCCTCATTCAGATCATAATTTAACGTAAAGTCAATGCAAGCAAGATAATAAGATCTGCTGTAGGAAACAAACATACTTCAATGATCCAATTCATAAAAATCAGCTATGTCATGTATATAATAGATGCTACCGAAAACAATACACGCACGAAAAAGAGATGTAACTCTTGAATTCGCATAACGCTATTCAACAACAACATATTACCAAAGGTAAGCTATATAACTGTGAATTTCAGAAATCTCTTAATTCTCCCAGAGGTAAGTTGCGTTTCCGTTCTAACTAAATCACCTGTACTTCCAAAGCGGTGATCAAGTTAAATAACTTTCAATAGTTTTCGTTACAGTGTTAAATCGCGTAAAGTATATTTTAATTGTTTTCGTTATGGCAGTTAATCGCGTAAGCGCTGTTCAATAGTTTTCGTTATAAATGTTATTTAGTTTGAGAAATGTGGGATCCCGAAGGTAGTTTTCGGTTAGCACCTATGGTTTAATGTAAAGCTTGGATTATTTGAGGTTTAGTCATGGAACCGCCGGACGGGCCGGTCTTTTGGTCAACTAATCCCTTAGTTATGAAACTAGTGGCCTTCGATGTTAATTTAACAGTATAATAGTGGAGCAATATATTCTATTAAAGTTATGAAGATAATCTTGTCCTTTTTGTTTACCTGTATATTGTGATAATTTACTCACATGATAAAAGACTTCAACACTCGACTATGATAATATGGTTCCAAAAAATAACTTATTTACTCGTGATTTGAAGTATAGCTATCGATAAACAGACTGTGGGAATGAGTTCTACTGCTTAGAGGCAGCAAATTGCATGGTTCTACGCTCGTGATCACGTAAGTCACATAATTGTAAAGCCCTTTTCATAAAGCAGCATTTTAAGTTTATTACTACCAGGACTATTATTAGTTACAGGCAGAATTCAGAAGTAGCTGCAACTTTTAGTGTGCAAAACTAAGAAAGCTGTGCGGCCTTTACAGCATTTTTAGCATACTACACGAAGTTCGTACGAGTTGGAAGAATATATTTTTATCTCTAAATTGCTGAATTGCGTTGGATATTTTCAATAATTAGACAGATCCGTGGTATTTTATTTACCTACAAAATTAACAACTCTTAAAAATTTGTGCGAAAATACACAAAAAGTGATGCAAATGGCAACCCAATAAAATGATAGGTACAATTCCTTTTTGAGAGATTATAAATTAATAAAAAATATATTATTTTCAACGGATAAAAATAATAGCCTACTATCGATAGCATCTAATACAAATAAAACTTGATCTATCTAACAGCCATTAGCGCAAAACAAAAGCGATCGGACGCTAAGCGCATCCAAGAACATTCTTAGTGGAGCTTTGTGCAGCCTCGAGTTCCTCCTACACCGAACGCTCTTAAAAAGATTTCACCGAAAGAACGCGGTGATGCGAAGTGATGCTAGTACGGTGAATTAAAAGTACTTACTACTTTGTTCTAACTGGGGTTCCGAGCTAAGAAGTTGAGGTGCACTCGCGAGCCCTTGATGGGAAGCAACATGATGTACTCGTACTATCGAAAATTGGACGCGAGTGCGAATAGCTCGAGCAGTGGACTCTACTAAAGGCGGTGGTCTCCTATAAACTCCATGGGCCGCTTATAGCGTAACCATACAAATGTACGCCGAGATCAGTGTGTGAAAGAGATCCCAACAGTGCATTTCTTATAAACAGTATGCACCGTGACGTGGCGTATGCGACCGGTGCCGTTTCTAGGAAACCACAGCCTTAGTGCGATCAATGGATTCTCCATGGGTAACAATAATATGAGCATCGCTATCTGGTACTTAACTGCAAGCCCCTTAATTCATGACCTACTTATAATATTAGCTAGATACATATTTTTAATACTTATTTATTTTATCGATAACTTTCCATAGACGTAAAAGTAAAATAAGATTATTTAACAAAATTTTAAGAACGTATTAACTTTTGCAACGTGATGTTAAAATCTCATAAAGGAATTTGAACTTGGCAAAGCTTGTGTCAGATTGGATGTGGAGGCTTAAACAGATATGTCCGGAATCAAATTAACTTTTCGTCTAGCTCTCTACCGACCCCTTCTATGTTAACATTGATAGGAATAATGGAAGTGTTGCAATCACTTAGTTTTTGTACTTGATTACAAATATTTTAGTTACCTACTTGATCATTCAGTAAAAAAAAACAATCTGTCATCCTGAAACCGTTCGAACCTTAAACAGTATAAGGTAACAGCTGAACCCATTTTTATCAATTCCTAGGACGATTTCATATAAGGCATGATATACTCGTAGTAGGTACATGTTATGTAGCACTAGTATAACGATATCGAATGGGATTTAAACTCACGCACATAAACAAAAGACGTTGAAAAGTTTTACAAATAAAAAACAAACACAATCTGACCAGAATATGATGATGATAGTTTGGCTCTACGTCAACTGAGCCCGCTCCAAAATGAGATCGCGGTATGAGTTCACCTATGCGTTAATTTTGTTATATATCTTTTGTCGACTGATTCATGTCAATTAAACATACTGCAATGAAATTAATTTGAGCCACAGTCTCTTCCAGCAGATACGAGAACAACCCCCTTAGAATTAACAAAGAGCTGTGAGCGACGTGTGTACTTAACGGAGAGTTAACATAAGTATTCCGCTAAAAGTCTCATCCTAAGCTCCCTCTCTAGGAAATGGAAGACGCTTGATTAAGTTCGTTTGCATTAATACACGTAACTTTATTTGATTAAAAGTAAATCTATCAATTTGACATTTCCAAGTTAGTAAAAAGTATGCAGGAAGAAAAGGATTCATGCCACATTCGTCCGACATGAATAATCTGCTTTCGTCCCATATTGTATGCCATATTTCGGCCCAAGTTTATTTTATAGAAATATATATTTTTTAATGTGTGATTGGCATTGTTATAGTTTAATTGAAATTTCATCGTATAATTAAGTAATGTTCTAAAGTCTAATTATTATTAATAAATTAAGTAATGTTCGCATTACCACAAGTAATGCGCAATCCAAAGTAAGATAGGAACCATCACTATCGGATACAGGCCTTGCTTGAAATTTAAAAAAAGGCCTCGCTGACTCTCTACTAACTTCGGTCCCAAACTGGAAACTCAATCAGCAGTAGAGACTGCATCACAACTGATAAAAATATCGGTTTGCTCAATTAAAGTTTTTACCTATAAAGTTTTTATCTATCCATGTGTATCTACGCGTAAAACACAGTATCTGTTCGTGTCGCGATGAATTCTATTGGATTTGCGTGTATAGCTCTATTCGTGAGCGATGATCTATTTAGATTGGCTAAGTCGTGGCGTGACGGATGCTGAAACCTAGCAAATACAACATGCAACTTGCATCCGGTTTGAAAACACATTTGTTGAATGGATTTTGTATGGTGTTACATGGGAAAGTGAGAAAATTGTAGGTCATTAAATTGTTTATACCCGTATACGTAATTGCTTGCATGGTTAGTTTATTTCAAAAGGGAGGTATGTTTGAGGATTGTTCCAATAGAAATAAGTACTTTTTTAACAGTAGGTATGTTTCGGTTATCTGGGTGAAAATACAATTTGTTGACTTTTTGATATTATTTTGACATTTGGAAGCAAAAAGCCCACACCTTCTGCTTTGAATACCAAATACCAAAAAAAAAGACAAAAAACAAAAAATAAAAAAAAGAAGAAAGCTTTTTTGAAGATATCCCTTGGGGTATATTACCACGTACGTGTATAGGTTATCTATGAAAATATCCATCAAAACTTCTTATTCATATCAAATACATATTTTAAATGAATTAGTTCGACTTACAAATGTGCGATGAACGTTAGCACGAAAATTCACATTATTATTATGGTTCTAAGCGAGTATCCAAAGCTTTATTGTCTTACAAAAGCTAAGGCAAAGTTACACCTCCCCAATATCTAACTAGGGATGTAGCCAAAGCCTACGTAGGAGGTAATCCCTTTACACCGGACTCTGAAACTTTCACCTGACCAACGCAGACTGTCTAATTCTATACCATTGTTCACACAATCCGACCCTGTTAATGTGTAAAAACTGACTAGCTTAGGAGAATCCTAGAGTTTGACACCCATTAATATAAACATGGTTTATTACTCGATGAAATTAAAAAGGGCTTTCAAGGCTTCTTTCTTCTTTCAATTCTGTTGTATTTTTCACAGCCAAAAATTCTCTACAAAAATTGATCAATGAAGTTTTCCGATACCATTTAAGTCAATAAGATGGTCTGAGTAACTTTTATAGTTAAGCAAATGTTTCTAAGATTTCGTTCCACAAAATCGACATCCATCACTCGCATTTTCTTACTTAATCCTGGCATTCCTAATTATTTTACATGTGAATTTGTTACTGATTTAGAAAAAGCGTGGGTTAAACGTCGATTTGCGGAGAAAATATCTCACTCACTCAGCTGTTCAACTCTGATTGAATTTTTTGATGATGATGAAAACGGTTTGAACTCGCAATGTTTATGAAAGCAACGCATCAAATAGTCAGTAAAAATAAATAAGTAGCTTTTCAACTAAACCATAATGTTATCTAGTTTAAAATGAATTAACGCCCGACATCAACTGACCGTCCTGTCTAGGAAGGTAACATGACTCCTAGGTCTTTGAAACGCGCACTAAGGCTTACCTGCCTTAAGCCTCACCACCTTTATTATACTCTACTTTAATACTCGGCTTTAACTTTACAATAACTTCCCGGTTGAATGAACTTTAAGTTTTTAAGGTACGTGCTCTTGCACGGAAAGTTTTTTTACCGCTACGATGAGTTTTTTTTTTAATAGGTACCTATTCTTCAAAAATTACGTCGTCAAAATAAGGTAGTGAGGTGTTCCGTGTGATCTGAAAATAAAAAAGCTTATAACAACAAAGCCTCAAACAGGCAAAGTAGCAATGTGGTTTACCAATTACCAGGGATTATTTTTTTTTTTCGAATGATAAAGCTCACTCCAATTTTACTCAATAACAACTTTGATGATAATTTAAAATTCAAATCGTTTATGCTGGGTTTCTGGGAAACTGTACTTATATTGTAATGATTATGTTAATCACAGATTGGAGGTATTGTTATACTCTTGGTAACTTTTCTATTTAACAACAGATTAAAGATATAGCAGTCTTTATCTGGCACTAAGCTAATGACAAGGTTATGGACTAAGAGCCAATTGCTTCAAACTTTGAACAAACGTTCCGCAACCAACTTATAGTGCGTTATTTCGAAGTAAATTATTCTCCTTACAATTTGAACTTAACAATTGCCAATCTACAAGTTTATGTACAGCAGGCTACGGAAATCTACTATACATCCGCAAAGATCTAATCAAGTTCTTAGCACATTGTAATAAAGTTTAATTTCCTTAACCATTGTGTTCTATACATTCACATCATAAAGTGAAGTACACAATGAGATACAAGATAATGCGAACAATTATTGTGAAGGCGTTACATCTGTCAAAGGGCGTGTTCAGGTTTTAATTAAGAAACTCGGTTCATCCCTTCTGAAGAGCTTGGCCCAGTTGAAATGGCCTTGTTATGAATTTGCTAAGGTTTATCAAGTATTTGTACTAAATAATTATTGTTAGGTGTAATTCTTTTGGTTCAGAAAATGTTGACAAAGGTAAGATTTGCTTTGATTTGTAACAGTCAACTTTTCACAAACGTACTCAAAATTATAAAGTAGTGATTCGTGATGAGTAGGGAGTAGGTGATGAGCTAACTGCAAAGCGTTTGTCGCGGATTTTACTCCCGCACGTGGCAAAGATTTGTATGCACCACGGTTACTTTCTCTAAGTCAGTGTTTATCATTGTCGCAAGCAGTACGGGTTGGGTTTTAAGCGTGTGGTGATGACATAATACCATCTTCTACGAGCAAAACACATCATCATTACCCAAGGAACGGATCGTTGCAGTATCAACACAATACCCGCGTATCTTTTGTTTGTCCCCGTCAATCGGTAACACATTTACCCACTTACAACTCCATGAAAACTTGCAAAACGCCATTGTTAAGCGCCCTATACACGGTACAACGGCTGTCGCAGCGGCACGCTTATCGACACGCGTCAAAGAAGTTCAAAAGCACGGTTTAGACTTTAGACGTCGCTATCTCCTCTCGTTTGTCAGTTTACGCCGGGAGGTGCGATTGTGTCGAACAAATGGCCTTTTTGAGGGCACAGTTTAATTGACATCGCGAATGAATAATGTTTCTTCTGGTATTGAACACGGTGCCTTACGCGGTGTGACGTCATTGTGCTTTGCTCGTGACATTTTCATTAAGGATATCTTTGAAGTCGTCACGCTTTTGAGTGCGATGATAATGTAGGTCGGCTCAGATCTTACACGTGCTATTTCTAATGGTTCCACGAAAGTCGACATTGATGTTTACAGCTACAATTTGATTTTCCGGAAAACGATTTATAGAAAAATTGATTTGGGACAACTTGTTGAAATTAAATGTGTCGTGGAATCATTTTATGTCCACGATAAATACTGTTACATACATTCTATTATTTCGTCGCTGTTATTAAGTGCGCTGGAATTACCCACTTTGTACGCACTTATCGAGGAACCCTATGCCTCTTTTCGAATATATAGGATGAAAAGACTTTTCTCATAGTTTAGGATGTAAAGCAAGCGGGAACAAAATTATTTACCCTCAAGGGAAGTACTTTGAATCCCTCGCTACGCTTAGGATTCAACCCTAGAATGCTTAGCTTCGCTCTGGATTAAAAAATCGCTCTCGATCTAAATACATTACTTTGTTCCCTTGTAGTAAAATCTACTATTACCGACATTTTTTGGTTATTTCCTACGGTCTTCGTCATACGTGTGGCGGCGGGTTAATCTCATTTGTGTAGTAAAATCTGTATTAGCCGAGCCGGCGGCAAGCCGTGATCCGGCCGTGAAATGCCTGCTCCTTACGATAATCCTGTTAGGTTAAGAAGGTTTCTACATATTACGTGCTTTGCTTCGCCTTAAGGATTAAAACGACGTACGCATTAAGGGAACACGTTCCTTTGTCATATTGATTTTGTTTTAAGTACAGCAGTCGGATGTGATTATGGCTGCCGTTGTTTGTCGATGTTTAGTCTAATAATACTTCCGAATACAAATGTAGCTTCTTTTAGCTTGGAATAAAATGTTACAAAGAAGGCGAACAGTATCTTATTGTTTTTTATATTGTACAACTTTATAAAGCGACCGTGATTTTCTATTATGTCAGACTACCAAAAACATGTAAGTATATTATATAGAATCACAATTTATAGGTATTAATTCGGGAGACCCTAAGCCAGGCTTAAGCGATTACGGCACGGCAAAGATGCAACGTAGATTTAGAGCAAAGCTCGCCATGACAAGGTGGTCATCGCAAACCCCCAGATCTTTACGCCGGACAATGAAGACAAAGGAGGTATAAATTATTCAGCCAAGGCAAATTCTACTTTATCGTCGGTGCCTTAAGAGTTGTTTGTTAATATTAAAGCGTGCGCGTCAATTTTGCGTTAAGACGAGTAGTTTGCATGAAAGAGGAATCGGAGAGCGTCTGGGAGCTAAACCTGCCTCGGGGCAGTGGCCGTCCATAAATAATTAATCTGCGTTGTGCGTCCGAAGATTTACTAAATCCTGTCGTGGTTTAGGTAACCGTCCGCCTGGGATAGGTCACATTGTTTCTTGGTGCGTTTTGTTTTGATGATTTTAGAGGACATGTGTTAAGAATATTTGGCATAGGTGTGAATAAATAGTTAATAGTTTTGATCGGATTTTACACCTACGCAAAACAAAGATGATATTGCTACAGCCATACCTAAATGTGGCTGTAGCACCACCCGAAAACGACTTTCCAAAAATAGACGCAAAATTCGTAGCGTAGAGCGCTACGGATTGTCTACGAGATGCGTAGATGTGCATAAAGAATCACAAAAAGACAATTGCATTTATAAACAATATGAATAATTGTTCGTTACTTAAAAATGTATCCATTAAGCAATTAACATTTACTTGCACTCACTGAACCAAAATGTCGCATGTTCTTCGCTAGTAGAGTTTGCATATCTAAATACTCATATGCGTGTTCTGGTCAACGGTACACAGGGTTGACAACAAGCATGACTATACTACAGTGCAAGCTGTTGATATAGCTACTGGGCTGTCTCGCGCGGGTAAAGCTATCTAATCCGCGCCGATCCACCGCCGCAAGACGCCGCTTGTTGCTCGCTAGTGGGGCTTCCGAGGCTATAAACTATTTAAATATGCTTGCATTAGACAATGATTATTAAATACATTGTAGAAACATAGTAAGGTTTCCAATATTCTTGTAGTGTGGTGAGGTATGCGGCGCAACTCATTATAATCTGTTAATTAATTCATATATTTCATAATTATTGCAATTTTAAATAATAAATGTCTAAAGTAATGCTATAAAAGATTGACAATCTAAAATTATATTAAATTATAGACTTTTTTAATTGTTTTTTTCCTCCGACGTGGGTTAGCGACAATGTTCTTTTGATATTGTCCTACCAAGTCACTAATTAGAATACGTTGCGCACGCTATATTTTGGCTTACGTACCTAATAAAAGTAATACCATTACAGAGATCAGACATCCGCCCCGCACAATTGATTTACCTTCACTCGAAAAGCTTCGGGTCGAATAGAGTGTGTCTAAACTGAATTCTGCTGAAACCTACGCTTGGATATTGGATTAGGAACAATTTTGTGTCAAACTTTCTCCATTTAGGGTTGCCATCTTGTGTCCGAAGTCCGAACGCAGGACGTATAATGTGTTACTCATTGCACAGGACTATTGAAGAATAAAAAAAGACAAAAGGAAACGCCAAAGAGGATTCTTAAAAAATACGATTTAACAAGTCAATCGTTTCACCCAACAAGCAGGTTCAACAAGCTTGTTCAAAAACAAACAAAAGCCCGTATTCCTTATTTTACATTTATAATAACTCTTGCAGAGTTTATCTCATCCCTATAGTTTTAGTTTACTTTTAAGTATACGTTATACAATAAAAATAAAATGAGAGTCAGCCCTATCATGACAGCAAATTGAATTCAGAGACCTATGTTGCTTGTTTTAATTGCTTTACGCTACTTTCACGTGATTCATTCGTGTCACTTGATAATCCTTTAAAAGTTTAGAGGCCATGACATTCGCTATTTGATAAGTATACTCATAGAAGCAGTCCTAATCAAAATAAACGTGGATCGCGTGTCTATTAAGTTAGGTAATGTGTTTATAAGTAATTTTGAGTTTTATGAGATTGAATACAAAACTTTTGCCAACTATCGCAAAAATAAAGGTACACCCAAAGGATCCTGGCTTCAAATCAATCTTCTCAGATTCAAAATACCAAAAATTTAACAGCTCTTTAGGGGGAAAAAAACAAACAAAACAACTTCCTGTAAAACTAAACAAACTCATTTGACTCAAAATCGTTTAAAAAAATATGAATAATTGGAGTTCATTGCAGAGCTGTTAGACAAAAATAATCGCAAATTGCAATAAGCTGCTATATTTCAGCGCGGATTATCGCCTGATACAGACAGAACCGTACAATTTAATTAATTAAACGGCTAAAACGGCATTAACGGCAACGCAGTCACCAACGCCGCACTATTCTCAATCAATGTTGGTCAAAATGGCGTTCAAATAATCGGTGGGCAGTTAATGAACGCATTTGAAAAGTTAAAAGCCCGCTGTTAGGCCGCGTACACGCCCGCGACTAATTAACGCTGGGCGGTAATGCCGCTAGTGTGAACGGGGACTTAGAAGCATTATCGTCTAAATTGTCCTAATGTTTAGTTGTGGGTGTGTGCCATTACTGATTTTGGATACAAATTGGAGCCAGCGCATTGGATTTTGTGTAATTTTAAAAGTAGGCACGTGTTTTTAAACTTTGAATTTTTGAAAGTACCTCCATGTATTTACAAATATGAATCAAACGAATATAGAAATATCTTTTCTATTGCGAAATACGCAAATACGCATCGCCTTGTGAAGTTATATTGTAATCTTTAATAACAACGAAATATTTTAATATGAAATAAGTACAATAATTGCCCTGTTCGTACTAAAAAAATACTTTGCGGCTTGCAGGAAGTTACGGTAGTAAACCCCGACTGCTATGTACTGAAAACAAAGGAGATAGGTTAAATCCGCCCGCCCCAAAATTGTGTAGGCTTTGAAACGAATCGTATTTAGAGAGAACACAGACAGCCTCGATTTAGTAATTAATTTTCCCGCGCGAAGTGCTCTAAATGCACCAGAAACTATAATCCCCATTAAAATGGGAAATAGGCGACTATTCACTTTACCATGAAATATAATTTGGCTTCTAAACGCGTAATTGAAACATGATAACGAATTTCGGCAAATCCATTCCACGCTTTTCAACGCACTATGTTTATTTGACAATGTCATCTTTTCAACCAGTCTACTGCATGCGTGTAATGTTTTATGCAAATGTCTAGTCGGAATAACCATTAGGTATTAGTGGCAAACTGAACGCTTCCCGACAACAAAACATTTCAACAATAAACATTTCGGCATTTATTGCCGATACCTAGTAAGTAGTTCATTTGCGGAACGACAAACCTACGAGAATAAAATTATACGAGGCGATCATTTTCATTTGCTTCCCGGCCGCCCAATTTTTCGCATAACGCACCATCCAATGAAAACACAAATTAATCTCCTCATTTTTTGCATACAATTTTATATCATTGAGCTCAAATATCCGAACGCGATGCATTTCACGATACGTAATCCCGCTTCACACTGATATTTATGGATTACTTTTGTCTCGCATTAATTCGTAGGTCAAAATAATATTAATTTACTATAATGCCAGTCGGTGCGAGGATATAATCCGCAAAAGAACCGATTTCGCTTTGTTTACGTGCGCTTTTATGTAGGTGTGGCGTAAAATCCGAAATCAATATAGGCGAGTGTAGAAACCAGAGTGCCGGCGAGGGCTGTGTCGACGCGATATCCAACACGGGTACGGATTAAGCGACGTCAAATCCCGGATTAAGCGGGACGGGGATAAAACGAAGGATCGGCTCGAGCGCGGGTCAGCGGGATTTGAGCGCGTCGCTGGGGCAATAAAAGTGTCTGCAGCCGATTTAGCTTGAGCCCACAGGCAATTCGGCGCGGCTACCAATTGCTAGGTAATTTCGGTGTGCGAGCGCGATCTGTCTGCACAAAGCCGCTCTAATGCCTGCCGATGGGATTAGCCTAGTGTCGTACGTCCTTAGAGATTTATTAGATAGAATCAGTTGTCTGAATTGATTTCGACCTGCTTAGTTTTTCTTGGTACACGATGTTAATGTGTCTTATTACAAACTAGATTATAGACCATTTTTTATTGCAGATTTAATGGCATGTAGATTGTACGTACACAATCCAATCTCGCGACAAAAAAAAATTAGAAGCACAGGCAACAAAATACCTCATTAGTCAGTTCACATTAGCAATATGCGGTTTCAAATGAATCCGTTGCACTCAACCAATCAAAGTTTTTCTAAACTAATCCCGCTCGTTTGCAATGGCCGTCGTTGAGCCATTATAGGGGCCCCTCGGTAATCCGGATCGGAGATTCATTAGGGCGAGATTATACTCTATTGAAATCCGGCATGAGCGGCCGCGGGCGGAGTGGGTAACGGGATGTGAATTGCGAAATGGATGTAGGTAGGGCGGCACGTGAACACTGAACAGACCACAACTTGTAAATATTTGTGATTACTACCTATAATAATATGCGAAAAATCACTTTAGTTCAATGATTTTAAGGTAGAAGATTGAAAAGTAGTTTATCATCATTATCAGCAGTTCGTCACATGCATGCTTGGGTCACCTTTACAATTAAAACGTTTGAGACTTAGAGAGGCTATGGTTGGTTTGCAAATCAATGCTAGACAGTAATTTAGTATAATTTAATTATGGAACATTTCCTTGGCACGCCTATATTATATGTGACAAAATTTGCTCCTACAAAATAGCAAAACGGTTGTCTATTATGTAGTAACGTGCATTTAATATTGGGTAATTAATTTATTAATCTGACGACCTCATCTTACTTTACCTTTGAATGAACATAATTTTACTTTTCCCAAAAACATTTCCCCGAAAAGCCATCAATCAGCAAATGGTTAATCAACTGAACCCTCCAACCGTCTCAGACCCGACGCGTAGACATACCCAATACCTGTATATACTTTCCCGATACGTAGGCATAATGTGAGGTGTTTTCCCAAGCATTAATAATATTGGATAAGTCGAAACGTACATCAAACGGTTCGACACTGTAGTAAACAAAACCCAAACAGTCGGATGAAAAGGTATACGCAATTACGACTATATTTTATTATATCTCCCTTTGAGGGATGGGAATGTCAATACGTAATATGAGTAATAGATACATATGTATCAAACTTGTTTAGGTAGATGCAATCAGGCTAATAAGAAAGTAGGTAAAGAAACCAGAAAAGAACTAGCACTTTTAGCGGGTAATGGGAACCTCCACAAGCTACATACGACATGTGCAATATTATACACATGGGCTACTAATTTTATACCATTACCTAACTCTTGTATATGATATACGAGTACATACAACTTGAACATAACAATTCTATGCGTACCATATGAAAACTATATTATCTAGCAGAAAGTATCCTTGGTAGAGATAAATAAAGAACTGTAATGCCATTAAAAAAATGTACTGTGCCAACATGTAATACGATCACGCAACCATACTAATGGAATAAATTAGTACAATGACCAGAAAATCGTACAAAAACTCAACACTTAATCGTACTAGGAGCTTATCTCTTTTTGTAGTCGTCCACGCGGGATTATTCACCGAGCTGCTTTATCCCGGAATAAAATATTTATATCGCACGTAACGAGCGGCCGGAGTGCGGACCAACGGCCGACTTTCGATAATGTTGAAATGGGTTAACGCGTCGCACAGTGTGAGTGCGTTTGTTTTCTCTTGTTTAAACGGACCGCGCGACAGTCGAAGGCTTAAAAAAGCATGTCGGCGTTGCATGAAAATTGGTTGTGCTTCGTCGTGCAGATGTAATAGTGCTCTGATGCTCAAAATACTCATAGTCTATACACTAAACCATATTCCTAAGGTATTCGCTAACTGGAAAGTCAAAGGAACTGATTGGAACAACAATTGAAAGGAACAAATCAACTGATTGACCCTGTGATCGTTGCCATGCTACAGCCAATGTTATAACTGCTCGTTTTTGAGACCTACAGATAGTAAAAATATTTTGGTCACAACCGTTTCGTCAACTCTCTAGCCCCTATGGTAGGTCGCGGTTTTATCCGTAAGGTTCATTGACTAACCCTGTAAACCCCCTTGTTCACATCTACAAAGTAATACCAACCTTACATGTCGACAAATAAGCTTTGTTTTTCCATGTACATGTTGCTACTTTAGCTTTCTACTGCAAGCTCAAGATAAGCCGACGGATTAGTTCAGCGGAACGACAAAAAAAGAATAAAAAGTATGAACTACAGCTTTGATTGCGTTTTACGCTTTTTTGAATAAGGGAGCGTAACAACCCTAATCAAAATAAGCGCACACAACAATGCTTGAACGATTTTTTTGTAACAGTTATGAATAATTACCCCAGAACTATATTATGTGCAAATAATTTCTAACTTTCTAGTTGAAACATTGTTTGAAATTCAAAACTAATATCGACAGAAGCTGTCGGAGATTTCATAAGGACAAGATTCCCAATTACGTGGTCCGATAGAAAGCTAAAGAAACAGACTTATATCACGCGTGGGTCTATCATATCTCTAGAAGCATTATAATGTAGGTACTGCCATTGGGGTAGACGAGTTCTAGCTAGAGTGGAGACCGCGTTTAGCCAAACGTGATGTACCGGCAGGTGGAGTGACAATTGCGAAAATGGCTGGTAAGTAGCGAGTAAAAAGAGCCGAAAATACTAGATCTATAAGATCGATTTTTTTTTTACTCAGAATACTTATGCAAATGCAAATGCAATATATATATAATAATATAACATAAAGAATCACCGTCAATAAAAACTTTTGTTTCAGATAAACTTAATTTGCTAATGTCAGCCCCTCTAGTTAGCGCACGTTATAGGATAAAGGTCTAAGCTCGAGTATAGTGACAAAACGACCCGTGAGTTCTAAGCCTTTTATTGATTTAAATAAAATGGCTACAAAATATAATTTGGCAAATGTTAGGCGCGTTTGTTAAAATTTTCTTTTTCATATAATTTAACAAGTATACTTTTTGGAAACGTTGGTTTAATTATTAGTTGACATTCATAGACTCAGGTTAAAAAACAAATTAACCTCGCTCACCTAAGGTAGTTTTTTCATAGAAATGTCTGAAATCTTGACGAACGCGAAGAAAATAGTGCGAATAAAAATAAAAAATGTCTGAAGGACTAAGGCTTGGAAATCCTTTACGAGGACGGCACGTGCAAATCCCGGATACAAGGATAGTACCCTATCCCGGCTTACCTTAATCCTACTACTGAAATATACGCAAATACACACGGTATGGAAGCGCTTTGTAGGACCACGAGACGGATGAACCAGAAATATAGATAGATGGATGGATAGTTAAACTCATTATCGAAAACTGTTTTCTACAATCCCATATATACTTATTATTATAAATGTGAAAGTTTGTCTGTTTCTGGGATATGTTGCACGTATGAACGGCTAAACAATTTTTAATGAAATTTTGTTATTGAGTAACATTACAGGCTTAATATTAAGGTGTAGTCAATATAATGTGGAGCCTCCAACTCTTACCCTGATAAAATGTACGTGTAATTATTTTTTATAAAGTTAATTAAATAGCTACGATCATAAAAAATATACAATGATTATACCAACGAAAATTATAATTAATCTTATCTTCACAAAATAAGTAGAAAAGGTTAATATGCCTAACCCCATCCTAATATGTAAATAACATAATCATAATTATTCGGCAATTAAAAATTAAAAATAAACACTTATCAAATCCAATAGATTTTGCTGATAGGAATAACCCTACCTATTACTTATTTTAAATATTTACTGAGAGCTAAATGCTAATGAACATAATTTATGATGATCACTTACTACCACCATAATAATATTATGATACAACGTGTTTTAAATGAAAATTATTGTGAAATATTAGTAAAAGATTAAAAGATAGATTAAGAAATATCTGATAAAGATGACGAGAAACAAATTATCCGCTTTCGTCTTTTTGATATAACATAAGATTGTGCACTATGATGAGTTAGGGCTGCCATGATAGAGTCTACTTGACCAGATGGAGTTGCGACCATTTTATAAAACGTGGGAAATTACAGGATCGTTCCTACTTTGCATCTCAGCTAGTTTTTTTTTTATACCAAGATGAAGTTTCCAAAATATTTAACGCAAATCGTAATTCCTAAATCCAACTTTACAACTACTTTAACTACACATATATAACGTATAGCAGCATTTGCGTCGGTCCGTCGGGAGATAATCCCATTGTGTGTCCCTCTCGCACGCAAAGGTCGTGTGCGCAAATCCTGGTTGCGTCCTCCTCTAATCCCTTATTTGAATCTTATCAGATCTCAGGAGACACACCGGTAGTGGTCTGAGTCCGCGTGTGGTTGTAGCTTTATCCCCTAGGGTTGTCGGTAAAAAATGAGGGATATAGTTCCCTTGTGTATGCTTAGTTTGTCTTAGATAGTTAAGTAGGGATGTTGTTTTCTATTTTGGTAGACAAATGGCAGTGCAATAATTATTACCTAATAAAAAATATTTCAACTACTTATAAAAAAAATATCATTTGATACGACTTCATCGATTAAGTGTCACGTGCAGTTTAAACAATGGAAATTAAACATGGATTTCACATATTATATATCGTTCGACACGCAAACATTTTAGATACACAATATCTACACTACACTATAAAATTACACAGTGCACTTTAGAATTAAATGAGAGCGTAAAACTTTTGCTTCGAGCTAAAATAATGAGACGCCTTTTCAAAATATCCGAATTAAAATCAGATTTAAGTAAAGATGATAAGTAAAATTCAATAAATTACCCATCTTTACCTAATCTACACTTGAGCCAACGCAAAGGGCGTCCCTATAACACAAGCATACATTAAGGTCCGTCCACACCGAACGCGATTAATGGCTCTCAAAGCGCGATAGAAGCTAAATTTATGTTTCTGCAACGCGTCACACGATTACGGCGACAGCGCACTGAGCAGTGAGCATGCAGCTGCTTGGATCCGTCTCGCAGATCCGAGGATCACGGCAAGGGTTTGCCGAAATAGATATTAGGAGCTTTGTACATGATTAGTTAAGAATAACTATTTATTTCAAGCAATTGGAGCTTGTTACTTATTATTTTATTCCCGAAAATTACTAGTAAGTATACTGATTTCTGTGATAGATATTATGTTGTTGATTTTTTTAAGTATTTGAAAAATATAATAAATAATTCAGCCTGTAACTGTCCCACTGCTGGGCAAAGGCCTCCCCTCACTATCGTGAGGAGGGTTAGGCCATAATCCACCACGGGGGCCTAATCCGGATTGGTGGATAACATGCCTCCGAATTAATTCTCGGGCATGTTGGTTTCCTCACGATGTTTTCCTTCACCGAAAAGCGAGTGATAATTACCGCACGATTCAGCCACACCCCTTGAATTATCCATGGATAGATAACAGCTTTATGAACCGATCAGAAACAGTCACAGCTTTGAGACTTCGGTTCGGACACATTCCATGCAACAGATTCTTAATGAAAATCAGCACAACACCAAATTGTCTTTACTGTAACGTTATTGATGACGTTTATCATATATTGATGGAATGTGTCCGGAACGAGGGACTAAGAAATACATGCAATTTAGATATCCATCAGGTGGGTGCTTGTAACAGCATTCTGGCTGACCCGCTATCGGACTCAGCCAGAATGTTGTACAAGCTGGTTAATAGAGATTAAGGTTAAGTAATAGTAAGATTAAGGTTAAGTAATACTGTTAAACCTACCAGGGCGGCATATTCGAGTAAATCGAAAAAGCCCTTTATTGTTGATTAAAAAAAAAAAAAAATTACGTACATATGTTTTAACAAGAAACACATTGGTACGTGCCCGCACTGGGATTTGAACTCGCCACCTCCGTTTTCGAAGGCGGACGTTCACCCACTAGGCTACCACCGCTTAACCGCTTAATTTGAAAAAAAAATAGAAAATATTTAAACTACGCATAATGAAATTTAAGGTGACTTGACCTCAGAAAACCATAAGATTTTTTTTGTGAAGTAAATTGGACTACATTTACTCACAATTCTTTTTCGATATAGTCAATGAAAGTGGGCCATCATTATTAACCATGCTGAGCCTGAACAAAAATACTTCACTATGTACATAATAAAATCAATACCCAAGCCATAAAACGTCTTCGAGCCATAATTTAAAGGAAGCGCCTGGAATTAAGGGTTTATTTCTTGCCAGTGTAATAAGATAATATTACTAACCCTTTGTAGGGATTAAGATTTTGTTAAGGGCAGGGTCCCTAAGCCCAGCCAGACGGGGTCCCGATTAGAGGGAACCAGCCCTTTGCCGCTCACTTCTATGGTTTTTACGATGCTCTAAACAATGTAAACCATTATCTTCGTGAAATATTTAAGTTGAAATCATAAATAGGCGTTTATAATTGTAAAATAGCAAAAAAATCCTTGTTATTTCGATTTCTGAGGGATGTCGACCTCATTTTTTTTTTTACAAAATGGTCGCGGGAACCAGCCAGTCGAATTTGCAGCAGAGAGTGTGTTTAGTTAAACACACCTAAAAAGCTACAGTGTTAATTAGTATTTAAACGGGTCTAATTCGCGCACAAACGAATATCAAAATATATAATTTTGACATACCTCGACGTTTCGACCAAGTTACATCGGCCGTGGTCACGAGAAGACTGGTGAATGCGGGTATCACCGTCCGGAGCGGCAGGTGTAGTAGGCGGGTAGTTGGAAACAACACCTGCCGCTCCGGACGGTGATACCCGCATTCACCAGTCTTCTCGTGACCACGGCCGATGTAACTTGGTCGAAACGTCGAGGTATGTCAAAATTATATATTTTGATATTCGTTTGTGCGCGAATTAGACCCGTTTAAATACTAATTAACATGTATTCAGTTCGCGAAAGTTTAAGAACTTCTAAAGCTACAGTGAGTGGCGTTTAATGTAATTATGACTATACATAAATTATATTTGATACGCACTTACTTTACAGCAAAGCATTTGAAGTAAGTATAGATAAATCTTAATCGATTAAAACCAGTTCTATTTCGACCGTACCTACAAGACACGGGCGCGGAAGCGGAACGGTCTGAGGCTAGGCCGATCCACCTCCGCCTCCGTAAGCCTAATCTTGACAAATGGTCCGGATCATCCGCCACCACGCTGCCGTCCACGTTTGTTCACACAACCACGACCGCTACGATTTTTTATCGATTGATCACCGGCTCAGCTGATTGCGGCGCTCTGTTGTTGCCGACGACGGATTGACGCACACAGACGCCCGTGTAGACACGGCATTAACGAAATTATAAAGTAACACACAAAAGAATAATCGTGAAGGATTTGCGTTATGATACGCGTTACGCACACACGTGCGATAATTCGTTTTGATTTTTGAGCAAGCCTCGTTCTTGTTTGTGTATGTGTGAGTTGTCGGTGTGCGTTAAGCTGAATGCATGCCTCAAATTGGGCTGAAGTGCAGGAGATTATCTCGAGATGATTGATGGAGGGGCCCCCACTTCGACGCGGAACCGACAGTTAAGCCCCCGGCGGCGGCGCGCTGGTGCTTCTTCATGATTGGACGAAGATTGTTTCTTTAAGAATCGATGTCTAATCCGGAAAACTTATGACATTCGTGACGGAAAATCTTACGTACGACATCGCCATCTTCTTTTTATAATTTGGATTGAATCAGGGATCTTATGGGTCTAGAAAATTACCTTAGAGCCAGGCATAGTGGCAAAATCCCTCATTTTCATTTTGCATTATCGGAAATAACCAAATCCGTCCAAACAAGACTTCGATGTTCGTATCCGAACAAAGAGTTGAGCAACATACACAACCTAGAGACAGTAAGGGAACTGTAAAAAATATACTGGCTGTAAACTTCTTGTAGTCAAGTAAAAAGGACTTTATTTTACTATCATTTTTTAACTACTATTTACACTACTATTTTTTAACTATCATTACATAACGTATCCTACCAACTAGCTTTGAGATTCAGGAAGCTTATCTAGGATTTACGCTTTTCTCAATTTCTCGTGAAAAGATTTACTCTACATTGTAATAATAAAATGTTGAACTATAATAGTTCCGACCAGTAGTAGTGGCTAGTAAATTCAGCTTTTTTTTATTACACCTAAAAATATCTAATCGTATATTTTTGTTCATTCTACTCGATGACTGGATGCTAAAACTTGTTCCACAATTTTGTAAAAGCAAAATCAGCTGCCTACCTCCTTAAACAGTCTCCAAATCAATAATTTAGTATGTACGCCATGACGTAGTAACTTGGTCGAATTAAATTAGCGATTAATGTTTTCGGCCGGTTATGACAACCCGTGAGGAAACATGAAGAGAGTTCCTACTGCTTGTTCAAGTACGTTAAACTAAGGCAGAGCACACACGTAGTACTAAGAAGAGCTTCATCCGGATGAGCTCAGATTAGATGGAAGCGGCTGCCCACCGTCCGGGTATCTCAGACCGGATTACTGGGATCCGGATTTCGCTGAATATCTTGCTATGGATTTATAGGAGAAAGTATCTCCGTGAATTTTAGGGTGTTATTGGTGAAATGAGGTCGTAATTTTAAGTTCAAGTTAATGCTGTAAAAGACACGAATATACATTTTGTACTTGCAAGTTTTACGCTATTTATTATCGTCGAATTATTATTAAGTAACCAGACAACTAGGTGAGTATTTCATATCTAGCTAAAAACGGGTCTAATTCAACTAGCTGGGTAATTCATCTGATTATGATGTTTACTAAACGACTGGTTTTATGTATGTCACAAAATAGCAATTTGTTGTTGTTGAAATCGAGATATAGGAAATTCCAATACGGACAAATCGGGTAAACCTATTTACCAGTATAATCGTAAAATCCCCGCACCTCAGTAGGTTTATTTAAAGTGATTGTAGTTATCTATCTAACAAAATAACACTCCATACCAGTCACACTTATTATTTTAAGTGCGGTGAGAGAAGAGGCCTTAGGTCAAATTGTAAAAAACAAAGAGATCCAAAGTTTGAACTTTAATGAATTTTAGTTATCTACATAATATCTAGTTGGCTTTTAAAAGTTTTCGTTCACTATCGTAAGTTATCAATCCGTCCAAAAATTACATAAAAATATAACTTTCATTATCTTACTACTCTTACTCTGAACACTAATCGATATTATTTACAATTATATCACCATACTAAAGTGTTACCATAATTAGTCCTACCTTTACTTCAAAACGTCGAAATATTCCCCAGTCTCCACACCCACACGCAAGGTCGAGACAATACAAATTTAGGGTGTGCACACACACGTGGATCAGGGCTAAGCCGGATTACGCGACCGGTGGATCTGGATTGGAGGCAGGCCCCGGAGAGGTCGGCATATTATGGATTTACGTATGAAAAATGTTCAAAAGCTGTTGAAAAAGGTAAATGTATGCGTTGCTGTTACGACGATTTCTCACATTTTATATTTATTTTGTGGGATGATTTTTAAGTACCTGCAAACCACGGTTTCAGTTTATTTTCATAACTTTTATTCAATATTCACATCTAAAAATACAAATATTCAACTGAATAATTCAAATAAAGTTGCTTGAAAGCCCGTTCGGTAAGTAAAAGTAAAAAACCCGGATAAACGTAGTGGTTGTAGAGTAAGGTAACGTGTCATTACTGGATATTATTCATATACATACCTACTAATCGGACACGATTCAATATCAACATACATACATACCTACCCTCACACGCCCTCAAAACACAGACCAGAGCGGCGGGATCGCACGATCATCCGGATTAGCCGCGCCCGGATCAGCTCGTGTTGGCCGGAGATAAAACGCGTGTGCAACCCTCCTACACAGTAAATGCGAACTGACAGTAGGGAAACTAGAAAACCCTACATTAATATTGTTTCACTTTTGTGCATTCATACCGTGTGTAGTTTTGCAATTATGTCACTACCATCCTACTCCAAGATCAGAGTATTGCAACATGTTTTTATTTACACCAGACTTGATAAACTTGGACTTAATAAGTTAACAAAAACATATCAAAACTTTTCATAGGATTACTGTTTTGTTTGCAAAATTTTGTGATGGTAGTTCTACATATTGCTTAGTTATTGTTTATTTTAGAACGGGACCACTGTTCACTGTTCAGTTCACTTTACTGTGTATCTACTGTAGAGTGGACGGCGAGTGATGATTGAAAGAACAAGTTACAAACTGAACTCGTGCTATTTTTACCCGACTACCGCAGGATGGTAATGTTTTTCTACTGTTCGGTTTCTTGGTCACCTATGTGCCAGTGAAAATAATATATTAGAGCCATCCGGTTTTTCGTAAGAGTCTACACGCTAGATATTCCTATTCAAAATCCATAAAACACTATCGCGCCAGTCAATCGCTCTCATACAAATATCTAATAAAAAGTAATAAAATTTTAAAGCTGTTACTTGTTGAATTTTCGAACAAGATGTATCTTTAGATTAGTCAAATATTGTTATTTAATAGTCCATAGTCTGCTATAAAGCTAAATTATAGATTAATTTACATTCAATCTTTGTAGGATCCCGTTGATTTTAGCAATAAAATCATACTTAACTATACACGTTATGTCTTACATACAAAATAAAAGATATAATACGGCACTATAAAAAATATAAATCGGCTTATCTTTATAAAACCAGCTTATTCGTAAAAAGTACAATCAGCAAAAAAGGTTCAAGTAAATTTACATGAATGTATTCCTCACTTCACATGCAATCCTTTTAGTAAAAAAATATTTATCGGAAAATTCAGTTTGTTTCAATGCACCGTTTTTATCATATCACAATATTATTATAACATACAAAATATTATAATAATATTAAAAATAAGATAAAAACGGTGCAGAAATTGTAGGTACTTACTTACTTATCGAATCGTGGTTGAGCATTAAACTGTTGAGTGTTTTATTTGTGTTTTATTATTCTTAAAACGAAGACTGGAAACTGCATGTCGATTATTAAATTATTAATAGGTAGTACCTACTACCGGTATACTTATATTTTTGAAACATAAGGCAGTATGTCACCTATGATTTACAGCTAGGGAATAATCTATACTATACCTTTATCCTAAAATTTGTTATAACTTATCTACCTGACTTTATAACAAAATACTGCTTAGCTCCAAGTCTAGAATGAAACCGATTCAAACTCCGCTTAAGCTTGATCGTAGCTTAACATCTTGCACGATGTCATTCGATAAGTGTAAATCTCGATTAAACCAACTTCAAACTTGACTGGTAACTTAAGAGTTAAGCTGAGTTTAGCACTGAATTTAGAGTAAACAATATTTAAATTTAAGGAATGTTGGTACAAGCTATCTTGTAAATGCAAATACAAATCCCTAGTATTTATTATATAAATCTTAATATATATAAATTACGCGTCACGTTGTTTCCCGCGATGGAGTCCTGAACTACAGAACCGATTTTACTGTGATAGCACACGGTGTGCAGTTTGATCTACCTCGAAAGATAGGATAGCTTACATCTCTATTTATAGCCGCAATAACAAAAACCTAATCCACAGCAACGCGTGGCCGTGTCTGCTAGTAATATATAATTTGAAGTCCAAGCTTTTGCTCTGACGCTACACAGGTACGGCTTGACAAAAAGATATATCTACGAACGTCGGTTATAATCCGACTGGCATTGTGCAATCGCTAATCGGCGCGGATCGACGCCGCGAGACGATTCGAAATTAATAATGATTTATACAGGCGATTAGAGCCCGTGTGTAGGCATCAGTGCCACTGGGCCTTGCAAGATTAGCTAACATGAAGTTATATTTTGACATTTGCTTTATGTTAATCTAAGTTAAAATTAAAAAAAAACATAAGAAAAATTGTCTTAAAAGAAATCAATATAGGTACTTAAATGTACGATATAAATTAGGTAAATTTTTTATTTAATCAAGTAATTTAATTTTACTTTAAAATTACATGTTTGTAAAGTTCGAGTGTAAAAATATTATACTGAGTTAGTTACGTTTTATAAGGAATCACAAGTCGTATTAGGCATGCCTAAATCGTAAATAAATTCGGCTTCTGGGATAAGATAGACTTGATACTTTAGATCATTCAAGGATAATAGATCAGAGATAATCCTAGACTTATAGGTAGGATCTTGGTAGTAACGTTCCACACTTACCACAGATTTACTCTAACGTGTACGTTATACATTGCGTCGGATTGCGTATGCATGCCGGCTTACAAAGCGTACGCGCCTACAGACGGGATGTCTCGGATTAGTTTTAAGGGGTAAAAGAACTAAAAAGAGACAGCACCAGCAAGTTACGCTCATCGGAGAAGGACAGGGGACCGGCGGAGATTTAAAGATTATGAATCATAAAGAGTGGTGAATGAATGGAAAATTATTACGTAGGGGATAAATGGGTATTATGCGCCGCTGCTGTATGGGAAGCCGAACGCCGATATATTCGCGTTTTGAATTCCACCGCCGTGGTGGTAACGGCATTTATAATAATTTACTAGATCCATAGCTAATCGAAGACTGATTCGATGTTTATCTCTTCAGTTTGACGGTCTGATTAGTTAGTTGTTATATCTTAAGAGTATAAAAAAACCGGTCAGCGTAGCCTTAGTAATAGGGTCCCGTTTCACCCATTGAGTACGGAACCCTAAAAAAGCGATAGGTCCATTTTAGAACGGTTCATGTTATATCCTGTAATTCAAAAAACTTTATGAACTAGTAATTCTTTTTCCCAGCTGTGTCATTACAGAGATAACAAACATAAAGTGCATCGTTTAAAATTCAATGTATTTTACCCATACAATATTATTTAGTACTTGTCATGAAAGAAACCTAAAATTGATATGACGGGTTTACAGCCTGTCGTTTCTATACTTTTATGACGTCGCAATTTTACAGCGTCATCAAATTGAAATTAAACGATGGAATCAATCAGAGTTCTCGGATACGAGACGTAAAGGTCATATTGGAGATAAATCAATTATGGCATCAGATTAACGGGTAGATGAGCTTCGTTGGCCAGACAAAGCGAAGGAAGGGACGGCGCGTGCCATGGAATAATGTGGGGATTCCTTGTTTATAAAAGATTGTGCACGAATCGTTTCAAAGGAGGTAACTGATAGCGAGGCAAAAAGTTACCGACAAAAGCTTTTGAAAATGGCTAAGCTTTCCTGCTTATGTAAATTAACGGCAATTATAAAGCCTAATTAGTCCGCATTAAAACTCTTATTTAGATTAATTAGTTTCTATTATATTTCATAATTAAAAACTACGATAGCATGACAATCTAACCTTCTAGTCGTTTTACGTCGTATCATTCGAATCCTCAACATTTTTTAACTTTTTATGCAGAAGATTTAAAATAATCCAAGAACTATCCCTCTTGGGGCCCATTTGAGTACATAAAAACGTAGACACAGTAAAAAAATATTTTGAATACTGTCCTAGAACTTTTCTGCTCTGTTGTAGGTACGCAAATGCAAACCAAATAAAGAAATGTAAAGACGAGTACCCAATTACGTACTACCCGTTAATATACGATTCTAGACCTTGTTAGACTTACCAGCGATACCTTTGTTCAGCAGGTTGTTGAAGGCCTCTTTCTTCGGAGACAGGTGAGGTGTGTGCTGGGCGCGCTCATGATGTACTGGCGCCGAGGGTGGACGCGGTACAGCGCGGTCCTCCGGCGACCGCCGGGGCGGAGTCTTGCTGCGTCGCAGCTCTGATGCTAGATTCTGAAACATAACAAGAATAGATGAGGTATGAATAGGTGTTTTTGGAACAAAAGGTAGTCTATATGTTAATTCAGCTACCCCCATACCAAATTTTTATCAAAAATGGTCCATCCGTTTGAGCGTGAAGTAGTAACAAACATAAAAACACACTCACAAACTTTCGCCATTATAATTAGTGGGATGAATAATAACAAAATTTGGATCCTATTTTGTTTTCCGTATCATTCCAAAATGTTAATCTTAGTCATAGAAAACATATTAGTCAACAAACAGCATAATATATTATGCCAATGTTAGATGATTAAACTGCGAATATTAACTGCCTACTTTAATCCTCTGAATTGTACATTACTCCGATAGAAATGAAAATCATTTACAATGATGATAAAAACTCGCACCAGCTCATTCAATCTAGAATTTACCCAATTTGAACTTAGTGACCTAAGTTCAAACTGGGTAAATATCTCACACGATTTTCAATATAAACCTCGATGAAAATAAACGTCAAACTTAGACGACTTTGAGTTGATTCTCTGAATCTCGAACTCGCTAAATAGAGATATAAAGAAGTGAGGTGGTATAAAGGCTAATCCACCATTTCTGCTCTCACGCAACCCCCACCATTAAGCCCGACGATGATGAATAATTCCACGATTTGCTCTGTTACAGTTGCATACGTTTCAATGTGTATATGTATGCAGTGCAGAAACGGAAACGTGCAGGACATGCGAATAAGTGCATATAAGGGGCGGCACCGTTGCACTGCTTTAAATTGTATTATGTAACTGTAAGTTTTCATTTAGGCTGTAAACAGTTTGAAAATGATAATGTTGATGATTATGGAGACGTCATTGATCATTCTGGTCATGATTTCGATGGAAGCACTTTTGGTGAAGCTATGCCTATTGTGAATTCGTCTGACGATGATAAAGGTCGTGAACAAATAATAATTGGAAACCATTGTGTTAAAAACTCACACTAATATGAAAATCCAAATTCTAACGCAAATGTCAAATATTTATCAGAGTACAGTTGATCAAGGTAGAAAAATAGAGAAATATTCCAATCTCACTCCGTCAATAGAGCCAAATATGATAATTTGGTGCGTCACGAGCTTCGTCGACAATGGGATTACAATTTTGGTCATTCTCGTTTGTTTAGAGTCAATTTGTACGGTTTACTTGAAAATCTTGAAATAGGCATGAAGCGGTTACTTTTACCGTCGCTAACTCCCATCTAATGAGATAAAAGTATCGTCACGGTGGAGGTGACAATTTTTACGACCACTATTGTGACCATCGATGGGCATGTGACAAACGTGTATTTATGTGATTGTGAAAGAAAAATAATCGGAAATAAAGGTTAGCTTCTTATTACTGTTTTTTTTTTTTCAATTTGTGTACATACAGTTTAAAAAAAAACTAAATCATTACATCACAAGCCCGTTTAGATCACATATTTTAAGACGATTAGTTATAGAGAGGAAGTAGTTATAATTATGAAATATCTTAGTTATGAACTACTAACAATTGTGTATATATAAGTAGATGAATTTAACAAAACTACCAAATATACTACATAGTTTGTTAAATACATACGTTCATAGGTATGTATGTATTATAGTTTGAGAATAAGCGCCTCGCGGTTTCACCCGCGTTAACTACTATCCCGCGGGAACTGTTAATTTTTACGGGATAAAAAGTAGCCTATGTCACCTGGGGATAGTGTAACTTTCCAACAGTGAAATATTTTTTCAAATCGGTTCAGTATTTTCAGAACCTGTTCAATGCAAACAAAGAATCAAATCTTTCCTCTTTATAATAAGAGTATAGATAAATACAACGAAAGAACCAGAACAAAGGAATACCCCTGAGACATTCAAACAAGCAACTGACCAAAGTATCCGCATGAATTCTAATCTAAGAAAAGTCGAACCACTTAAAGCAAATCGAGATTCAAATTGGACACTTGGGGCATTGCGTCAGTCGATATCATACACTCATAGCGTTCATGAATATCACTGATGTCCACTGATTACATTCATTGAGCTTTGTTACTGAACACGCTGACCACATAATAGCGAATCTGGACGAAATTATGGTGTTTTAATAAGGTTAATGATGCAAACAAGACATGCCTTATTGTTGTAGAGTGTCAAGATGACGGTGTACATGTAGAAAAAATGTCTGGTGACACCATGCTCAAATGAATGCTGGTATTCATTACATTATCGTTTGATAGAATTAGGTATTATTTCATCAACAACGAAACTGAAATGATAAATCAGATTTATTGTTTCATTCGAACATGAGTACTCCATGAAAAGTATAAAATTTTTAATTTTAGATGTAGACAAATATAAACTGTGACAGACATAGCGCAAACTAAATACGTTTAAGTCTAAGGTAGTTTGTCTTCGTTTATAGAGACAACGTCTTAGACGCAAATTAATTCTTGGAAGCAATCGCAGCTAGTCGAGCCCCCGTAGAATATATAATACGCTTCAGTACGCGACTGGTCATCGCACCAAAGCATCTTTCGAATCGATTCTAGAAACAAATGCATCAATAAGATCTGCCCCCTTTCTAACGATAGATTGATTTGCATCTGGTGTCGTATTGCACTCGTTAGCAACTCATACTATACCTACCTGCCTATCTATCGCATTGAAATGTTGGTCTACTACTCAACTTGTCAAATAGGAATTGGTCTAAAATAAGAAATCAATAGCTCCAATTTTATTTCAGTAAGCATTAGAGAATCAATAGAATTTTCGTTTCTTCCTGCCCAAGATCATGGACAATTAGAACACTTGGCAACAACTGCATCAATGAGCCGTGCCTCCTTTGCGTCGCCAGTACTAATTTGCAGCGCTACGTCATGTATCAATCTGGAATAGTCTCTACAACCTTAGCAAGGCTAGAGGCCATGTATCAGCATTAACTTTTGGTTCGAATTTCTCACGCATTACACCAACGCACCTTGAACTTTAGTTCTAGCATACTCATTGAAAAGAAAAACGAAATGAAAATTAGTCGTCTTTTTTATGCCATAATGTGTTTTGCAAATTACTGTCCGTGTGTCAACTAATCTACAACAGTCTAAGCATTGATCTAAATATCACCAAATGTATGGTCATTCGACGTTCTGTAAGGCCCCTTTCTTCTAACTCTATCTTCCCGTTTTGAACTATTGTGGTCCATGTTTCTCCAGGACATATCTTTGAATCTGTTTTCGTCGGCTACATCACATCTTCTATAATATCAAGCGTCGACAAAATATTTGTCTCAAAAAGCGTGTTAGGAAGAATCAATCCGTGCCCGCATCGTGGTTTCAGGTGACATCAATCAATCATAGCTTTATAATTGGTCTGAGGCGCCAGTGGTCAGTAAACCTTTCCACGCAACCTTCGGACCAATTCCCTCAACAAATGCATCAACGAGCCGTGCCTCCCGGCAGGTCTATTCGCGCCACAGATACGTCTAATATCGTATTGGAATTTGTGATGCCGTTTGACCCCTGTTAACCCAGATTACGCTCCTCGGCGCCTGATTCGTCCTCCCCAGCCTGATTGTGTTGTGACACAAACTGTAATGTATTATGTGTTAACTCTGCCTGCAATCACGGCACGCACAATTACAATGGATATGTTCGGCGAACTTGGTTTGGATGGTTCGAGACTGTTGTACGTATTTATTCTACTATACATTTTGTAGCCTATAATATGTAGTCAAAATACTATATAATAAACCAGTTCAAATTAATTGTTAAATCAGATTGGCCCTGATTAATGTAGTTTATCGCTTCGTCACTCATTTCTGCACACGATGTCATCAAAATGCGTATCAGTGTCCAAAAAAATATTAACCAAATAGTGTTTCACGAGTGACGATATTGTTTACGCTGTTTGCAAAAGCCAGATATCATCATGATTTCGAGCGAAATCTGCCTAAAGTGTAGACCTCTGTATAGGCTAATCTACAGAAGTGAGAGAACTGCTATGGCAACAAAAAGGGGGTCAGGGGTCGCGACCGGAGCACACCAGAATGTGACGAAATTGGCTTAAAACTTTAAGCGAGATAACTCACACGTGTAAACTGTAACATCGGAAAATACAAATCCCGCGGTGAGTAGTCAAGTGGAATTACGCGACACACGATAAAAAAAAGCTTATCGAACTTGCAAACAAAATGTAATAAAATTAATATAATATATTAATATTCGATAAGGCTACACCCCAGGCACTAGTCAGTTGATAGTATTTTATAAAATGTGATGCATATTATGTAACATAAAATTGATTTGGTCATTGCCGACTATAGAAAGATCAAAGGAAATTTGCTATTGAGAAAACTAAACGGCATAATTTAAACAACAATTAGCTTTACAATCGTTTTTTATCAAATATTATGTATTTTAAAAATTCATAATTATTTTTAGCACCCGTGTGTCGTCACTCGTCAGTGAACGACGGATGCGTGGTCATTGTTTACGTTGGATACACTCAAACATGACTATATGCTTATCATTATGCTCACAAATTATTATTACTCAATTAATACTAATACAATAAAACAATTTAGTATAGATACACGTGTAACTCCCAAAATTAATCATTTGAGGAACTACACCGAATAATGGTATTCATTTTAAATCTTATAGCTTTTAAGCCTGTCTAGATCAGAGCTTTTTATACAATATTGAAACTTATAAAGATTCATTAAAGAAATGGTCTTGGAATTTTACAATAGCTGAAGTTACGCGTATTTGACATTATCCATTAGCCGTACCACTTGCGATTGGCATATTTGCACGGTCGCCCGGTAGCTATCATTCTACCTAGGTAGCCACTGTCATAATTATTATGTTATTTATCTATAACCTTTATTACCAATTGAGTATACTTTTTATTGTTATTTTCATCAGCAGCGTTCGGAAAAACCAACGACATTGTGCCACGTTGACAGCTCAAGAATTAAAAGATAAGCTCACTTTGATATACAAATATAAGACGTTTCTAAACGTTATCTAGCGCAAATACGTGGGGCATAAATTAATCAGGGTTGAGCGTGATAGACAACAAGAGTAATGCCACAGCAAATATTACTATCTCGTGGTTTTGGTTCATGTTTGTGTCTCGGTTACGTACTGCCTCCGTATTAGACGAATGAGATAAAGAGATCTGTTACACAGCCGTTTGGTAGGTGAAGTTTCGTGATTAAAGATACGCTAACATGTGACATCCCTAGAACAAGAGGTGAGACCTTCTTATGTCCTATGCTACCCTGGTACTTTTGGTTCAATTAATGTATTATATTTGCTCCAAAATACAGTCATACTAGATGGCACTATAAGTGAGGCTTCCTTCTGTTCTGTTGTTACCTTAGTACTTCGGATTTGAAATTGTCACTTTTTATTCCATTGGTATAATGAGTACTGAGTCGTTTCGCACCGCAAGAGGAAGGCGAAATACCAAATTCAAAAAGAGACTGGGTTGATTCGCACCACGGTGCGGACCAGGCGTGGTGCGAAAGGCCCCATCTAATGTTTATTTTGCTTGAGTGGTAGATTATAAGTGATGGCACATACGACATGCCAAAGTAGTAACGATACGAAATAGTACTCATGATACAATATTTATATACCAGCAAATATTTCCTAGACAATATCAATTTAATTGATAAGCTCTGTTTACGAATGCCATTTATTCATTCACTATTAGATATCGGTTTGAGCTAATTCCCACACTTATTGTTTGCCCCAAATATTTGTCTGTTAATGTTTGTTTAATTATTATCAAAGTTTAGTAAAATAACGTTAGTACCAATTAGCTTGAGTGTGTCATAAGCAATTTTCCAGTGGAATAACAAGAGATTAGATGGACGTAACTTAATGATATGTTTTTCCAGCCGCCGCGCGCGGCGCCACGTGTCGCATACTACATAATATTATGTAAGCAAAACAATTTGTACATTTTTAATTCACACAACAATTTGTACATTTAAAAGACATGTAATATTGTTATTACCAATAAATATTATCATTATCATTATCATCATTATCACTACTAAAGACATTGAATGCGGCAAGCACAGTCAAAATAACTAAAGTTGAATTTATTCTCAAACAACCCGGGTCCACATACGAGGCTGCTAAGGTTGTGTTTACACTGACTACCGCGCCGGGAGCCGGGTTTAAGCGCCGCCTAATCCAGGCAGGGGCTCTAGAGCCAGTTTGCTTATAGATGCCGATTAGGGTCTTTGTCGGTTTCCACACCTGTGTTGGGAAGTTGGATTTCATTAAATTACGATTCGTTGATAAGTTTCGTATGAGCTTTATTTTCGTTTCGTAAAAGTACATACTTATCTTAATGTAAATGGAAGTACAATAATTTACCCATCGACATAATTAATGGAGTTATTGTGTAGTTTAGCGAAAATTATGTAGACATACTCAGTAAGCCAAGGATAAAATTCCATGTAAAAATTCACTTTTAATTATTTAATATTCTTTATTGATTTTCAGCGAGTATCGCCTAGTGAATAAAAAACATAAAATAATATGCACTCTAGTACCACTTAATTAACAGTACTGTTATGAAATAAAAAAAACCCCTACCACTGTAACTATGGACTTGTTTTTATCAGTCTGTAACGGTGTCAGAGGTTTAATTCAACCTTTTAATAAATAGATCCATCACGAATAACTCCACCAATGAGAAATGAGTCGTGATAGTCAACGGCTGCCGTGTGTCGTGTGGCTCAGATTTTGGGTTTAGCTTGTATGAACATGTGTTAATTAAAATTATTTGTGCTGGAAATTGGACGCAAAGTCACGCCAACCTCCTAGACTAGTCCACACGGCGGTGTATTGGCTCCAACACTACATTATGGTGCAAATATGCTGCTTACAACTGTTCTAGGCGACGCCGCCGTCACTCAAAACTGCTTCTACCAATACGGTGTAATAAATGAATATGAGGTAAATAAATCCGGCGAATGGGCGTTAAGTTTAAATACCTAGCGCTCCCAATCGATGGAAGCCTCGAAATAAATAATAGTAATAAGAACAAATGCCACCAATGTTTACCGTCTTTGACCACTTAAGATAGAGGTCTAAACATTAACCGTCTTACCACAAAAGATTAGACCAGAGTTAAACGGTAGTTTCTAAAATTGCGTTCCATAAAATCGACGTCTATCACTCGCATTTTCTTACTAAATCTTGGCATTCCTAATTTTACTTGTGAATTTGTTATTGAATTAGAAAAAACGAGAGTTAGACATCGATTAGTGGAGAAAATTTTTAGAATCATCTGTTCAACTCGGGTTTATCTTTTGTGGTAAGATGAAATCTAGAACTAATCAAATACACATCCCAATGAAACAATAAGTAAGTAACATAATATAGGCATTATGTTAGTAGGTTTGCAAAATAAATACTGATAGACGTGACTTCCCTATTCCCACATTCCATATTGTATTAAAACCAACAACGGAAGCGGTTATCATATTATTATGGTTCGATTATTTTTAATTACCTATTGATATCAAATCAATTGGTTGTGTAACCCATTTCTTGTGCATACCTAACCATTATTATATAGTTAACAACAGTGCTTATATGACTATAGTTATTATAAACGTAGATGGAATAAGTTTGGTTCTTATTACATACTTTGGTTGCACTAGTTGCGTCGAGTTGGTTGTTATCTCGAACGCAATAAATTCGCCCATGCGGTTGAGTCGCCACCTATAATTTTAGTAGTAGTGAACTCGGCTGCACGTGTAAAGTACAGTCACTCGAAAAAGTGATATGATTAAAAAAACAATCACGGTTTTCATCACTCTGAACCCCTATCTCCATGAAAAGACCACGACGAATTAATAATACAGCTTTGTTATGTAGGTTTTAATCCATCTTAATTAGCGATACCACAGGATATCTGCAAGTTCTTGTAGCCTCATTATTCTAATCTACGAGATTTACCTCATACTTATTTACGCAGCATTTTAATCTTGGCTAAACAAAATTATAAAGCAGGCAATCGTCATAGTAATCTAATAAACTGTAATTATGGATAAAGATTATCATAATATAAATTATTAGATTATACAAATATGGTCTTATATAATGTGACGATCGTTACGTAGAATATTTCATAAGAGGTATTTAAATACGTATTTAGTTATGATTAACGGTTATGATACGTATTAAGTAATTGCCTTATGATTCAAGGGCGAATGATAATCCAGTTCATATTTTTGGATAGTCATAAGTACCTAGTTTATGAATATATGTGAATATACATGCATGCCTGTTCTTCTTTTTAGTTATAAAACTTTGCTTCGCAGTGTTACCTACAGTGTCCATGCTTTACCCGTCTAAGGATAGATTTTCAGAATAATAAAACACCTTATTATGTTACAACCCTTTATATCGTTTATTATTTATCCAAGTTAATTAATATCTGTTACAAACAAATAGGGTAATTCCAGGATAGATGCCCGGCTCGGATAGATGCCTCAAATTCAAAAACTATGATTTCCCGGCTTGTTTTTGTTGTCGTTGATATTGCCAAACGAGAGACATCCCCGCACCTACCCGGTACCCCCCGCGAGGTAACCCCTGACCCGTCGTGCATTCCATCTATACTCAATGAAAGATTTGGTGGGACGAAAAAATTGCTAATTCTTTTTCTACAACCTTTTTGAGGTGCTGGAACTTTTTACATGGTGATTAAATAATTTATATTTTGTATCTAAATGTTACAATGGACTGTATATTAACACTAAAATGAGTTTTTTTAGAATATTTATTGAATACACATTCCTGAATATAAAAGGCATCTATCCTCTACGAAAAGGATAGACGCCTCGATTTATTTTCGCCTATGTTTAACCATACAAAACAAATAATTCCCATTATTTTCAAACGATGTAACTATATTAGGGTATAGCTGCCTCAGGAAGGAAACTTATTTTGTGAGGCTTCTATACCCTAATATGATTATAAAGAAAATACACTTTTTACGAACATTTTTAATTAATGTCTGTGTTTAGATTTTACTTCCCATAACGAATACCTAATTTCAAACTGAAAAAGTGTCTTTTTATCAATGAGGCATGTATCCCATAACTGGTTTTGACGCATAGAGCAACTATCCGCCATAGGGCATCTATACTTCCAAAAATAGAGGTCTGGGAAAATCGATATAGATTAGTAAATATCAACAGTGATGTTTTCTTTTTCCTTCAAAGTGGTAGTCGAAAGACCAATCTATTAACATGTGTGACAAACGTTCAGATCCATTAATTAAAGTGGGAAATATAAGGCGTTTTCAAAAAGTATGGCAACTATCCTGGACTTACCTTACATGATACGTATATGTACAAACAAACACATAATATTATAGCTAACCGTTTCGCACTATTAGGTACATTAGTAGGAAGTAGAAATAGGATGAATTAATTAACTGTCTATCCCACTAACAATTTCTTTTTAACGGGAATATGTTTTTTAATAATAATTATGGTGCCATGTACTCGTACATCTTGGATGGAATTCTAAAAAGTGACAGTGTATCGATACGCAGTAGGCGAAATTAGTTCGATACAAACCGTTTTAGTCTCTTCGATAGTTTGGTTCAAGATCTCAAATAGACCTATACTTTGTTATAGCTGCGCTAGGAGGCAGGAGAGGAGATGCCACAAAGGATGCTTTTGGTATCGCCGCTGTCTGATAATCACATCAGAAGGATGTATCTGTGACTACTATCTAATCACGTAGGTATCTAAAACTATTTTTTTACATAATATTATCCCATAAAAACTATTTTGGATTCGCTTATTTGCCACATTAGTAAAAGTAACGGTTCAAGTTAAAAGCATTTTCTTTATATATTTCACTAAAAACTTACCAAGCCCTAACCTACTTTTTAGCCTCAATTATCCAAATACTTAGAAACGTTCCACGCACGGTTTAGTGAAATGAGAGCGGTATGAGCAATCTATTAGCACGGTCCCGCTACAATAGCGTAATTAGTGTCATTTGCACTATTTTTGGACGGGATAAACACAGGAGTGCACATTGACGAGCCGCACAGTGGCCACAAATTGGAAACAAATAGTTTTAGGTGCTAAGTTAATTTGTTCGGCTTTCGCTAACGTGTGAGCAATCAGCTCTGGATCGCTCTTTGTTTTTTAACTTGTGATTTGGTTCATTGTGCGGTTACCGTTAGGTTAGCGTTTTGGACGCGAGCTTCAAGCTCGTATGTATGGTTATTATGATTGAACTAGCTGCACCCCGCGGTTTCACCCGCGTTTGGATAATATACAAAAATATATTATCTTTATGAATTGTAGCCTATGTGTTAATCTGATATGTAAGCTATATTATTGTGAAGTTTCATCAAAATCCATTCAGTAGTTTTTGCGTGAAAGAGTAACAAACATCCATCCATCCATCCATCCATCCATACTCACAAACTTTCGCGTTTATAATATTAGTAGGATTTGTTATTGACCACGTGCCAGATAAAAGTCACACCCTTGACTCCACAGCGGATAAAACACCAATAAAACGAATTGCACAACAACAAAAATACAATTATCTCTAGTCATACAATTATCATTATTATTAAAAATAAAACCGACGACGTCACTCGTCAACTTCAACGAAAAACAGGTCGTAATCGTCGCAATGACACGTTTATCGCACACAAAGCATTCCGACTAATCGCGATAAAACAATAAATCTGTGCTGTAATCTGCATTATCTACATAATCCGATAATGCACGTTCTCGCGGCACTATCGTTATCCGTAACTGGCTATCCGTAGATATCAGCGCGCGGATTATCCGTAAACGTGCGCTATCTGTTCGCGCATTGAGGGAAACGACACGAGCTGGTAGAGTGTTCGCAGAAATGTATTCAACGATTATGCGTTTTATTAAAAATACGTGATTTAGGCACAGCCATCATTTTTATGTTGATTAAATTGAATAATCAGATTTTATCTATCCGATTCCATCTTTCTTATGGAGCATAACCATATTTTACATGTCAGTTGAATTATGATTTGTAAGTGTATTTTTATTAAAGTTTTTGCACCTGTTTGCCGTAATTTAATTCAGAGAGATTGAATTAATTGACGAGACCATACTGTAATCCAAATTTAATCTAAAGATAACTTCATGAATCGCAAAGACTTTCACTATTTAAAATCTGAGTCTCATCACTACAATTATATTTTTAAAGAACGTTAATTACTTGGAAAATTGTTATCAATTTACAATACTCACTCGTTTATTAGTTAAACCTACTTCACATCACACTTTTTACACTATTTATCAAGGAAACGATACACCACTCCAGATAACGCCACTCGAAGAATAAACCTGTCGGTAATCGAGGCGAAGATTATTTGCCGCCATGATTATCGCTAATTAATACTCAAGTAGCGAACGATTTAAATGGAATAACCCAGTTAAACCACTCGCCGGCGAATAGAGATATCGAGCGCCGATACTCGTGGACAATCAATGCGATTGTTTTCGTACTATTTAGAGTTGTGTCATGCATAATGCATCGATGCAGCGTCGAATATGGCGCCGGCCGCCTAGTTCCTATAGAACTTTGGATGAGAAACAAACAAAAAAGCTATCAATGAAGCCGCGTTCGATTCGCACAGCACATTAGATATTGTTAACAAAACTTCCTCCTCGATTAATATGCATCGACAGGTAATGCTGAGTACGTGCCCCTGCGCCGCCGACAGCGTCCATAACTCATTTTCGCATGCGCGACGCATCCATGCAAAATTTTAGGCGGGATGCGTTTGCGTAACCATCGTCCAGTAAAAGTAGCTACTTCCCAACATCGTTTCTTTGTCGTCGGCGGTCATGTCTCTCGAGTTAGACAAGGAGAGACACGTGAGCCCCGATGCGTTTGGACAACGCATATCGCATTCGGTAAAAGCTGGTTTGGACGGCCGCCGCCGGCGCGCATTCCCATGCAAGGTATGCCTGCAGGAGCTATGTCGGCAATTTAAATATTACGGCTACTCAAAAACGTGAGATGTAGGTAGCAAGAAGCCCCGTGTGGGCCTGGGACTTGGCGGTACGGGGATACACTGAATCCGTCCAAAAAATTATAATGATGCGACGACATTGTTCCGTAATGAAATTGTAGCTTTTTACTGTACTTCAGTAAGGCGAAAATAATTCATAATAAGCAGTTTAATTTTCATCTGAATTTAACATGGGAGGTTAATGTCGAAGAAAAATCTCAAGTCCTCTCATAAAGCTTCAACAAGCGGAGATTATGCGCTATAAAAATGGTGCCGGTTTTTCGGTGAAATTGTTGATTTCGCGTGTGTGGTGGCGAGTGCTGTTGTGATTGTGTGCAGCGATGCCCATGGCGGGCGGTAGCCATTCCCATGTCGGCGACGAAAAAATATTCAAATGGATTCACGCGCGCGCGCCTCCGCCCGAATTTTGCAGAGCGTTTGATGCGCCCGCGCCGATTCCGGCAAATCCGTCGCGTCGGAAGTGCGTGGCGCGCGCCACCCCGCCGCCGGCCGTTGTGTCGATAGGCTCGCTCGGAGTCGTCGACCTCGATCAGGACCTCCGATAATGGACATCAGATAGACCGTTAATTGCTATGATTAAGATTCCGAAGAACACCCGGTTCTTCCTTTTGCCGTCGAATTTACGTCCAACCTCGATTTAATTTAAACGACTATCATTCCCGTGCAACATTTAACGCCAGACGCGCCAAAAAATTAATGGCCCCGATTTTGGTGCATGTGCAAATTATCGACATTTTGTATTCCCCTCACTAATCCGAGACCTACGTATACGGTCACACAATGCACTTATTATTCGACAGTTCAGTTTCTAAGTAAAGTGCATACGGATTGAATGCCATGTGATATGACGTGTCCGTCTGCCCTTCCAATGACTTGAATAATATCGAAATAATTAGGAAATAGAACGGCACTGTAAGATCTGAATATGGGCATCTATCGAAAAATGGGCACATAAACTTATGCTAATAATTGTTAATTTTAGAATAAAAATTTATAATTTTACATAAATTGTGTTTATATTTTTAATTTTATTATTTGTTCGTCCCGCCCGGCCCAGACGGTATTTGGATCCAGAACCAAACTTACCCATTTAAGGATGTTTAGGTTTATTGCAACATTGTCGTCAAAAATTAAAGGTTTCGGATGGACCCCTCGACGGATCGTGAGTTGGACTTAAGATAATTAAGCGGATCTTTCTTGCAAGTGAGGTAGCGTTTACCTGTGTTTATGACGTCTAAGAAATCCGGCTCCGACCACCATTGTTTATCCCATTACGTCAGTTAAGGCGTCGTAAAGAGCGCCTTATATAATGGCTACAAACAGGATCATCAGTTTAACGGTAATATTCCAAGGGCGCGATTTCTAAAGAATCTATCTACCTGTCGTGGATGACAATATAAAAACACCTAACACCAGGATCTTGGAGAGAAAACATGACAATACACAATACAAAAGTTGTTGGGTGTATCAACGACTCAGCGTACCTACAAATTTATTTGAATAGACGTTTACGATATGCGATTATATTTATGGGTTTACAATTCTATTTTTCTAATTTTTCAAACTTCATCCATGAGAACCTCATGGCCAGCCGTACTGGTACTCTATACAAAGATGGTTCAAGTTATAGTCTTCATTTATGTGACTACGTTTGATACGACAGTGACTTTCAAGTCAAGTAGGTTGTGAGCTGACTCTGCGAAGTAAGAGGTTGTGTGTTCGATTCCCACACAGGCCAAATATTTGAGCGAACCACACATATTTGCGTCTGGGTATTTGTGGTACGGTTTTCGTAGTTCCTGTTTCCTTAACACAGGGAATCCCAGGGGTATTCAAAAATATATTTTTCATAGCTATCCGAAACCCTACTGCTGGAAAGTTACAAACTCCCCGGAACGGTGCCCTCTTGACCATGTCAACACGCACGTTATCAATTATTAACGCACACACGCGCACGCGCATCTATGACTTTAATAGCAGTCACAATCTGTCAGTGCGTGAGCTAGTCTGGAAGCTGCCACAGAACAGAGATTAGAGTTCGTTCACACAGGATTTTATTCCTCGTTGTATCGATGCACATATCGGTGCAGCTCTTACTCATTTGTTGTTGTGATTGTAGAAGGGATGGCGGATGAGATAAGTGGGTCGATGACATTTGGCTCCGGACGGCGATTACTGTGATTATGCACGTTGTGCGTTGAACTTTACTACGAGCTTTGATATGCACCAGCTTTGATACCAGGACACTGCCTGCTCAGTGCGTGTGCGTCGTGATTTCGACGTAATTTATAATCGTCTTTCATCATTACTGCGGTTATTGACAGAGTTAATTTGAATCTATGTTTTATTTATTGTAGCGAGACGATATACTGTTCCACAGTTAGCCTGCCAGCCGTCAGGATTTGTCCTGACTTGGTAGGATGTAGAATAATGTAGATGTGCTTCAATTTCGTCTTGCAAAACAATTTGAAGTCTATCATTCTGTGTCAAAACGAAACTCTTCAGAGGTGTTATGATGCCACAAAAATTACTGACGTTTGCACTTCTATCATAAACGATGGGAGTTTTATCCGCCTTATCTCCACGCTAATTACAATTACGCAAAACCATTTTATCTATTGCGACAACCGTCAAGTAAAAAGCAACACTGTTCCAACTTCTATCCTTATCAAGCAGGCACGGATATGCTGAAACCCATCTAGTGTTTTCGTTGGCCGTAGGTATATATGCGAGTGTAAATTCCCATGTAGGGCCGATAGCGGGCGAATCCATCTGGCCGATAGTGACCACTATTACCACTATCGCATCCGCCACACAGATAACTGGCGATTGTCGACTGTCGCCTAGTAATCTATTGTTGACCGCAGGATTGGAGAAACGGCCTCGGGGACGCTCGTGCTGAAGGTACGGCCGTAGCGATCACTAGGCTTCCTACAATGCTTCTGTTCTGCTTTTATACGTCGCGCGTCGTCAGTCATCTAGAATTTAAATTTAATACTCAGGAATGTGGATGTTCCATTGCTTTGTAAGTGGTATGATTTTGTGGTTAGGTGTTACATGTTTACATTAGTTCATAAAGTACGCGCGAATTTATGAAACGTTCATGAAAGTTATCGCGCGTGCTTATCTAAATTTATTTAAGTGCTATCATTTTTTTATTTAAAATTATAAAAAAGGAGTAAAAGACAGGTATATTAGAAATAAATGGTCTAAATTACTCAGGAAAAGTACAAAATGGTGAAAATGCTGTCTGTCTGTTTTCCTATCACGTAAAAATTACTAAACCTATTGAAAGTTAGACAGACATTGACTATAACATCTAAATCCAATAGGTAGATGAACCATTATATAAAAAAACTGTATCGCAATAACAAGTCTGCTTTGGTGGGAAAATTGTCTTCTACAAAATCTTAGATAAGTACATGTACTGTCCTAGTTTTTCAATTTCAACGGAAAGGTAACGTTACGCAACTCAAGCAGCTTAATCGAAACACTTGTATTGTAATCAGTACTTTTGATTAACCTAATACCTGTGTCAATGCGTCAAATGGGAACATTAGTAATCGGGTGACGAGCCGCACGGCGAGACTTTTCCCAGACGCATACAAACAGTAACGCTTAACGATTTATAAACCTTCGTCCTTATGTTCAAGTGGTAAGGTTTAAAATGGGTAAGAAAGGCCTTTTTGGTGGGTGCACACTGCACGCTCTTACTGGTGGGTGCACGCTCTCAATGCAATTCCTATGTCTGTCATGCAGGATAATCGGCACGCAACTGTTATTTGACATGTCTTCGAGTAGTACGTCAAAAAGTGATTCGTAGTATTTCGTAGAAGATGAGATCTAATGTTTGCATGCTACCGTATCTATTGGTTACGCGCTGATGGGCACTGTCTTCTTTCATCTATCCAATAAAACACGCTCATATGTTTTATAAAAGTAATGGTAGGTATGTATTTTAAATGACTAAAAATATCGTGAAAAGTTTGTGAAGAAAGCTCAAGTGTGTATTGTGTGACAGTTTTACAACAATTTAATCCAATGCATCTCTACATTTACAATAAGAAACCTATTTTAATTACTATACTATACACAGTTCTAAACAAAAAATACAAGTATCAACTATTATTGCCGCATGACTAAAACGCTGCATGGCCTTCATTTCCTTCAAATATGCATTGCCATACTACGTGGCAATATAATGCTGCCAGCATTTTCTGAACGTTGCCTATGATTGCAGTTTTTGTTATCATAAGATAGTATTAAAAATTTTAGGTTATCGTTTCAATTGTTTTTTTTTAAAGGTTGGATTGTTCCTGATCGCCTTTGTTCAGTATACCTAGCTAGATTTTAAATTGCCTAGAGCATTTTTAATGTACGTTATAAGTAGGTGCCTACATTTTGTAACCATAACTGCTTTATTCTATGTAGATATAGATTACGATCGTTTGTTTGTTCTAGACTAGGCTAATGTATTTATTTAACTAGTAAATGTGACAGAATTGTCTTATAAACTGAACCCGTGTGTCTAAAGACGCTGTGAGATGCATGCTAATGCGAGTAATGCCGGTTAAACGTGGTTGGTACATTTCATAAGTGAAAAGCGATAGCAACTTACAAGACGTAAGTGTTTTTATGTTTGTTTAAATCGAAATAAAAATTTTACCCTACGAAAAATATAATTTTTTGGCATGTTTACTTAACATTGGTTGTCCCTAATGATACATTTGCGGAGGTGCAAGATAGTACAAATGGCACTATTCCTATGATTCTAAATGAGTTACTCGCAGCTCCATCATCGCAGTTTATCCATACCATGTCTCAGCCAAAATAACCCATTTCAAGGTTCAACATAGATTCCCAGAAAAAAGGATTAATGTGATGAGCAGAGCTGCCTGATGCTGAGCAATCACCATGTTTCGCGCCAACAATTCCTGTCCATAGTAGAACAAGAAGAACCTAACTGGTTGGTTTTACTTACATTTTACTTATTACTTTTTTTACATATAAGCATGACGCTGGTATATATAACATATCAACATTTATAAATTACAATTCTCCACCCCACTTGAAGTAGAAAGGCAACCACAGAAATCGCTAACACTTATGACTAGTAGAATGGTAAATAATTTGCATGAAGTGAGCATAAAAATATATTATTATCATTTTGTTTGGTCATCAATGATCATAGAAAATGTTTCACAGGAGCTTTTATATTATTTTTGTAATTATTACAAAATATTGATTTAGCTACATATATTAAGATACCTTAACTTGGTTTATGATCATTTACATTGTTGTTATATAAAATAACTAGTTCAGCTAAAGGGGTTAGTATAGCTTCCTGTCTGACTCATATGGGGTTTTATATAGGACAAAGAAAAGAGGATTTAGTTGTTGAGATCATGCTCAGTGCTTTTTTATAGCGACAAGTAGGTAATCAGTTACCTGATGGCAAGTGACGACGCGGTCAACGGTAGAGCCTTCTCACTGTCGACTTAAAAACTCCCAAATTGTTGTACCAAACCATATTGATAATAGAGCGTACCTAACATACACTGTATAAAATGTTGATGAAGCTGAATTAAAGCTGTAGGTATATAAAACAGCAAGTCAACCTTTAACTACAACAAATGGCTTCAATGCTAAACGTCATCAGAACATTGATGAAAGATAGTTCCAAAGCCCAGGGTTACGGTGTCAATTGTAGACGTGACACGACTTAGCTGAGCCATAAAGGGCACAACACACGAACGATGCAGGACGTAATGATCAATAAATGCGTATCTACTAAAAAAAGTTTTTTTTAAAACGTATAATTTTAGAGACTACACCGGAATGGAAAAAGTGTCGATGATACACCGGTCGATATCAGTGGAGAGAAATGTGTCTGTGTTTCCACCTTGTGGAGCGGTGGAATCAAGTGCAAGGAGGGATATTGTCATCAAAACATGACAGGCGTATAAATGCATAATAGGAACATGCATAATGCCAAGCATTATGATGGAATTAAAGAAATTGATAATGTAAAAACATTTTTATAGCCTAAGTTATATTATGCGCATGAACCTAGGTACCATTACAATTTTGTAACACAAAAATGTTGTTCCGTTATAGTTCAAAGCTTAGTTTGCAAAAAAATACTTGTACGTCGAAATGGAAATAAGAAGCGCCGTGCTCGTAAAATGAAGCAGTTGCTTTTGCGTTTACAACAAACCAAGCAATCATTGGTATAACTGATTCTAACGGCTGTCAATTTCGCATACTATTTCCAAGAAAAAATATATACCAACAGATACACGATAACAATTTCCTGAACACATACACAAGACAGGACTTCAAGACCAAAATAGACGTAGATACGCCGCAAGGGGCGTGTCCCCGACAATAAGCATCGTGTGGCAATACCTTTAGATTGTCCCACTAAACGTTCATTAATCAGTGGCACTGATTCTAAATATAGAGACTTATGCTATAGCGTGCTGATGTCAGCACAGTCACTGACTACACAGTAATAGTAGTGAGTAGTTAGTGAGCTAGATTAACTCGGGTTGACGGCCTACGATTGGTTTAATTGTTAACATCTAATTGTTTATATCTTCGAGGTTTCAGTAGCCTACAGACAACGGCGTCAGGTATATCAGCCTCATTGTTGTATCGATCGATCGATCTCATTATGAGGTAGCCGAGACCGATGCCTTCCGAAGTCAAAACGCTCGGATGTTCTACCACTAACAGCCGAAATTAATATTGTATCTCCTATGCAAGATTGTAATCGATCTTGGATTGCTGCCGATCGTTCGATCGATTTCCAATCTGCGTGCCTTTATAAATCAATCCACGGATCTGTTATTGGCACGTTTGACCCTAAAATAGATTGTGATATCAATCCCAGATTGCAAAATTGGGATTGGATGGATTATTAATTTCGGCCGTAAGTCACCTGTACACGTGTGTGGCGCTAAGAAAGCGCTTGACTAAAAACAGTGTTATTAAATAATATACAGAATATTGTATAACCCCTCATAAAATTAACATCCAGTTATAACATTAAAATCTATCTTGGTATCCCAAAACGTGTACCGGATTTTTTTTATTTTCAACGTCTCCTAGATCGTAGACGTAACTAGTACGTAAAAATACATACTAATTAGTCACACGTATAATAATATTATATTTTAATTAAGTATCTTCTTACTTACTTATACTCGCAATGTAAAAGTAACACATTTGATAATATCCCTACAATGTCCAGGTGATTCGACTCAAGCTCGTTTAAACGATTACGACTTTTAAAACAGGTGTAAAAAAGCGATAAAATTATTTTATTGTACCTCTTTATGTATTTAGCATATTATTATGAATAAATTATTCGATTGAATAATATGAATATTCAACAACACGAAAGAAAAGCTATAATGCTCAATGACGATGTTAATAAAATAAGCTATATTTTAAAGTTTAGTAGGTACAGATTTTGGTATATTTTGGGTCATAAAAGCGGAATCTTTGGAATAAAATAACATATCTAAGGCGCCGATTAGTAGCTGTTAGTTTTATTATATCCAAATTTATCGTTATGGTTTGTTTTTATATTTTGTGTCGCCTCCAATTGTTTCCTTTTTATGTGCATGTTTATTTTCTAACATAATAGATTGCTAGTTGGCCTGTTAAAAGATGAACATGGCCTTTAACAAATACCGTCCGTAATAATGAGTTATATTCGTGTGTAAGATAGTTTAAAACATAAAATGAAATGAACCTAACCTGAAATTAATCCTAAAGTAATTCTCGTACGTTATGTTCAGATTTCCATCGCTTCATGGTTCGGACGTCACGATACCGATTGATACCAGATCTACGTCTGACAAATTCTGACAGTACTAACCGGTAGTATCTCAATAGAGTCCGTACTTTCAGATAAGCACGAGTTTCATGGCAGCTTCAAACCCCGTGCTTACAAGACTCTTGATTTTACAAAACTCCCATATCAGGCGCTATTCATCCACGTCAGTGACAGGTAACTTAATATGTATTACTAATTAAGCTAACAACATCCAAGTTGTAACCAACAAGGAAACAAAGGCTTGATTGACTTACAAATTCCCAACAAAAACAATAAAAAAACCATCGTAACGTCTCAGCACTGATAACAAGCTGCGTAATTCGCGTGGAAGTGAAAATTAGACTGTTATTAAAGTAGGCAATTACACCGATATTGCAATGCGATATCAATGGGTAATTACGAACACCTTGTAGGTGTAACGATGCGGGACGCTCGACTATTTATGCAAGTAAGGTAGCTACGTAGCCAGTAGTTACTTCAAACATCCCTCGAGAGTGAGGTAGTTGCGTTTCTCTGGTGTCAAAGTTTATCGGACCACCCAAGGGCCTTCGACCAATACTATCAATCAATAACAAACGGGACTGTACCTTCCAAGGCGCGGAAGTTCTCTGAGATTTAACTGTGATCGATTGAAATCCCTCACATACAATATTACGTTAGAAAAAAGTGTCATACATCCTAGCATGCGCATAAATATAGATAAGCAGCATGATGCTCCCAACCACGGCTCTATCAACTGAAATAGTTTCAATCCTTATCCGGCAATTACTTTATGGATAACAAATTAATCAACTTATAGATTAGTCAGCTGTATGTTAATGTAATTATGTTTAACCATGCATGCAGATGGAGGTTTTGTAATGATATCCTATTTTAGAAGTAATTATGCATAGCTTGAAATAGGGGCGGAAGACATACCGATGCAGGACGAGTGTCTACAGCAGTACACAATACAACTGATATAAAAACATCATCGCATGTCATTACAATGTTTTTAAACGGTTGGAAATATTATGCCTTATTTTATTTTATATAATACATATTTCGCGTTTATTGTCCACCGGGTGAAACCGCGTGTGTCGCCGGGTCACAGGGAGGGATCGAAACATGTTTTGTTAAAAAAAAACAATGATATTGAACTCTTTCCATTTAAACTTTTGGCTTGTGACAACTTCATTGTGCTGGTCATATAATAAGAGGTTATAACCACATTCAAATATAACCTAAATAATTAAAAATATTATAAATTTGCGATTGACGATTATGCGTCTTTTATTTAATCCATTGCTTGTAATCTTCTATTAGTTATCGCTAAAAAAAGACAACTGCATCATTAAACTAGAATCAATAAACTTCTAAAACAATCCACAGACGCTATCAAATCTAACTAAAAAAAGCTTATAAAATGACAATCGCTTAACTAAACCGTGGAAACAACAACAAACCGTCACCACACACCATCACAGGCGCAATAAAAAAAGCTCTACTCCTAATCCGTCCCCTCCTACGTAAACAAGCGTGTGTGTAGGTGCGTACACCCACACTAGCGCACCACCCCTACGTACTCATGGGTATACGCACACATGCGTAATTGCGTACGCGTAAACGTGCATGTGGGTAGGCTAATGATAGTGAGCTTCCGTCGCGTCACACCTGAGAGCCCGTAACCGACGTCGGGTTATAGATACCTAGCCTAACCCTCACCCCTTAATTCAGCTAAACACACTCTTGCTCTGTGGAGCTGTATAGAGTTGTTAATACCAGATATTTTTATTCGGATTAAACTGCAGGGCCTTTGGTTACCTTCTCTCGCACCTATGACTATTAATCCAATTTAATTAATCTTTTATTTGAAGATAACATTAATAACTTGTAAGTAGTCGTTATACGAATAAAACATTGTGTAATGTTTATTGTATGAAACCTGGCAATGTACACTAATTTCAACTAGATTACCAAAGTTTTTAGCAGATAGTGTGAAGTTCCGTGTGACACTTAAGTATCTTAGGAATAAGTAAGTTCTAATTTGAATTTACTAATTGCGCTTTGAGGCAAACAGTAGCAAAACATCCTTTAAGTAACAAGTTTACTATCTAATCGGAAGAGTTTTGAAGTGGATCTTCTTCATTAGATACAGAGATACAATTAATCAATTGCAAAATAATACAAGTACTTAAACCTTGACCACACATTTACGTTGAAGTCAGACTTTTATGTTCTATCAGTGTGTTACGACTGTGTGATGTTACATAAAACCAAATTATGTAAAGAAATATTTGATATGTATAACATCTAGGCATAACATCTAGATGTTGCCCAACCAGTACAATGAAGCTTTGTAAAATTTCAATTTGGTTTAAATAAGCGTAACAAACAATGCATAATAATTTAAGCAATGCGGTGTCAGCCACTCTTTATACTTCCTCGTGCGACACGGTGAACGAATTACGCAAGAATATAAAGCTCTCAGAATTAAAAGGAAAAAGTTCAATTAATCCTAATTTGCCCGCTAAGATCAAAATCGCGATAACCGGCATTCTATAAGAACCCTTTACTTCACTTTCCGGTCCCCATTCACGTTTTAAGCCGCTTTAAAAACCAGTAGAGTTCGACAAACAAGGGACTTATAATGCGTAGCCGACTAAGAACTGTTCCCAAGAAATGCATCAATTTAGATTAGGGGTCGAAAGGCTCGCGACTCGATATAAATCGATAAACATCTACCTATTATAACCTCGACCGAGATTTATATCGATATTTCATAATCATAGCAATAATCTTTGCATTCCTGTCAATAGATCGATCAACTTTACAGCTAATTACATACTATGCCATTGTCCAATGATCGGGTGCGCGATGTAAATAACCCTCAGGTAATCACGTAAGTAGTTTTTTCTACATCTCGACCGCATGCAAACCACATTGAAAATATTTTCCCTCTTAATTAGTAAATTCATTTGCATGAACAAGTGCTGGTCGTCCCATACTAGGACGATCATTATTATAATTGTAGTTTTTTTTTGTCTCGCGAAAAACTTATTATATGCTGCGTAACGGTCAGGCCGGTCGATGGTAATCGTGGACGCATCCGCCGATAAATCGATAAACAAGTCGCGCGACTGTTACGTGTTTCCTAACTACCCGCAAATTATAATAATCGCGGCGTTACTGTTTTCACAGTAGATGCAGCCAAGCTTTGATTGTTGTACATTTGACGTTCGCAGATCGTCGGTCGATAATATACCAGCGAATTAATTACTTAATTCCGATGCGTGAGTAAAGGTATGCAATTTCTAACGCAATGCCCGTAATTGCATTTTTTCCGTTTAGGCACAGCCAAGATAATATTTTTGAAAGCTTATCGCTCGTGCTCATGAGTCGTAACGTTATTTACACTTTCGCATGAAGCAACTGTGGCGACTGAAGCGAACAGTTGAATATTTCGACCTAATAATAAGTTATTTAAATATACAAAAAGTTGCGTTGCGTGCGGTCGGAGACTTCGTCATTACATTCCGTTTGAATCCGCAACTTCCTTCACTAAAACAATTATATTTTTACATTCGAAAAAAAATATTTCGTGCGTGTGCGTGAGAAGCGAGCCGTGAGTGCCCTACGCACACACGTCGTTTTTGGCTGCCACGTTGCATTCACACATGTTTTCTTTGTTTCGTTCACAGATGTTATCGAGAGCGTTACATTTTTTTGTAATTCATTAACCGGACTTATCTTTACTAATAAACCATTAACGGCTTTATGCAATTCTATGAAATAAAAATGCAGATTATTGAGCTTATAATTGTAGCCCCTCCAGCACAATACAGCAAAAACGTCGGAAAAATACAGTTGCATACATAACACATCTATTTTTATTAATATTTATTTGCATAGACAATGGATTACTGATGAACATTAGGGCTGTCAATTACTGAGACTCTTATTAATTATTATTATCAAATTTTCAGCTAAATATTATATATAATCTCTAAATAGTCTCCTGCTTCAATTCAAGCTTATGTAAAAGTCATCAAAACGATATTTTACAGTTTACAAAGATTTTTAAACAGTGGCCACGTTCTAAAAAAAATGGCCAGATTAGAACAATATGTACCTATTACAAAATGATAAACGTTTTAAATAAATATATTTCATATTACTGCATGACCAATGCTAGATTGCTGTGCTTACAAATATAGAAGCTCATAAAAAAAAATGCCACATCAAAACAATTCAAACGGAGTCAAACTGGAGGTTTACTTAGTTTTTGAAGGCATAGATCGCGATCTTTTAATTCGTATACTATATTTGGCAGACTTTGAAGGAACATACAATCATTCTCCTTGTGACAAACGCTTCAACATCCTATGCACCGACAGGTGGTGACAGCCCTATACTATCGCCCACATAGGATTAGACCACGCTTTACATGTGTGCACGTCTGTCCGCATGTGTGTTTCCGTCATTTCCCTGCGCAGGAGTCGTCGATCGCGATGATTGCTCACGCGTTTCGCATCACTCGCCCCCACCCTACATCTGCCAGTTCACATACAATTTACATACGATTTGTTATGCAGTAACCTTTTTTGTGACATTCTATCGTTAATCTAATAGTTTACGGGCAGTTGTTTCCGAATAAGTAGCCTTTTTCCGTTGATTCAGTACATTGTTATGACGTTCTGCCTTGGAACCAATAAATATGTGCAATATAAGCAGTTTTAATTCCATGTTACAGTGATACACAATCACGTAGTTTTGTGTACTTTTGGTCTGTGTATGTAAGGAATTCCAGTTAGGAGTTTAGAACGTTTCGTTGGAGTTTAAAGCTGCTTAAGATAATGGTGAAACAATCCATGTAAAATAACCCCAATATATCCTCAGTAAGCCTGAAGCCTAAGTATTGTGCATCTTTACACTCGTGTGTGATTGAATATTGACTAATTCCCTCTAGAACTCTCCTTCCTAGAATCACCTCCCAGAGTTTTGGTTGCAGCAGGAATAATTAACGTACGTTAAAGATTTTGCTTTCTTCTAACTTACCATAAGGTGAGATGGTGAACGAATGTTGATTTGTATCTGTAGATAAAAAAAAAACAAGTGTGAGAAAATATAGGATCTGAAAACCTCCACTCATTCGTTTTATACTTAGTCAACCCTAGCCGCAACTTAGTAACTTATGAATAAGCCACGAATTTGTTGCAGTTTTACAAACCACTTAATTAGTAGTTAGTAGCCGATAAACTTATCTACTAATGATTAGTTACTAAGTAATGATTAATGCCGTTTGAGACAAACCTGCCTTTGTTACCACATTTATACGCGTATTGGCGATAGCTAGCGAATTAAACTAACATTAATAATTAATTAACAATACGCAATTCTAATCACATAATAACCACTTAAATTACAATTATTATATCGTCGATTTGTTAACAATTCAAGTACAAAAACTGCGGACTCAACCACCCATGGCCACCAAAATAAAGAGGAACGCACACATGCGAGGGGCGTGTCGCGCCGCGCGAATGCACCCTTATTGTTTATCCCACGATTAAAACCAATTCAAAAACTAAATCGCACTCGAAAATTAAGCTCGAGTGGTGCTACGGAACCCTTTGTTTTAAGCACAATACGTGCTTGAAAGACAACTAAAGCTGCGAACATGAGCGTGAATGTGAAATCGAAGGCACTTCTCGGACATAGAATTCTCGTAGCATGACTGTAGCTCTACGAAATATTATTGTTTGATAAATTGTTTAAATATGATAAAGCTTAAGATGTACCAAAGCTTGACTGAGTTCGAGTCTTTGAATAGTCAAGTAAACCAAACAAGAGTTGTGTTTATTATTTCAAGATTTAGGGTCAAGCGTGTCATTTATTTTTGTATCAAAAGTATTGGTGAAATAGCCGCTATAACATTTATGTTTTACTTACAGCTACCGCAAATTAGTAAATAAGAGGTATGCTAATTGCAAAATAATGATCGGCTATTTGAGTAGTTTGAAGGAATTTCCCCATTTGCTAATACTGCGTTAAATGCATTTGAGGCAAGGTTTTTAGTTAGCCTCATAAACCTTGTTGTTACCTTTGACTTGTTGGAATGTTTGTGGTTTTGATATCTGTCAGTTTTTCAGCAGTACTAACAACTAGACCAAGGTAAATTGACTTGAGCTACATTATAAGTCAAGTAAGTTATTATCAAGTTATAAGCATGTTATTATCAAGTACGTATAATCCGCCAACAGAAGAAGCTAGTATGATGTGGTGGTCCCAGATGCAAGATTAACAGATTATTTTTTTGTCTTTTATTTGTGTATATTTTCCAAATGTACTACGGAACGATGATAAGGTAAGCAAAAAAAAAGTATTAATTTTTTTTATATTCAACAAAACATTTTTATTAAGTGATTTGTGAGTTACTAAACACGCTATGAAACAAATCCGTTTCGTTGCTTTATCAACGATTACAACCGTCAAACGGATCCCGATCATATAACAATGAGTAGTAATCAATCCACATTATGTCCGACATGGAATGACGTCACAAGATCTACTTACATTCAAGTCAATTAGGTCCACGATAGTTGTGGGCCGTCCGCCGTCCACGCAGAGGTAAGCGAGGATTATAATACAAACTGGGGTGCGTCAGCCACCAGGTTGCGCCGGCGCAGACGACAGCTGACGTCGCCGACGAGTGGAGAACTTGTAATTACCACGGTCTATTGTCCTCTCTCTCTACTATTAAAATATTGTATGGTGATTGGTATCAACAATGTTTTGTTTTAGTTGTTGGCAAAAAAATATGATTTGAACTGAGATGCATTTTATTATACTTGACATTGCAACAATTGAAAACGGAACATTGAATTATTTCACAATGAGTTTAACTGTGAAAGAAAACTATAATAACCTGACGTAGACGGCGACTAACATGCGATAGTTTTTTTTTTTTTTTGATGCCCATACAGATACATACTTATGTAGGCATATCTTCTAGTCTTCTTTCTAGTATTCTAGTATATAAAACAAAGTGTTAGTTACACCACTTACAACTCACATAAAATTAAAAATTAAATTAATTTTCTTATCAAGTTTGGTAATTGCTTAACAGTTAACAAGACAACGTCGGGCCAATAGTGTATTCACGATCTTGCATGACACTGTAGTTCCCTGTGTAGAGAAATAAATTATCATGTATATTTATAATGGACAAATTTAGGCCTAATCTGTATTATGTATATATTAACATCCTACATCCTTTATCATCCTCTTGACATCCTAATAGTCATAACTTGAATTTCCTTCAATATTTCTTATCCAAAAAATTCCAACGAACACCAATTAATTGATATCAATATCATAACTTACTAAGCAAAGTAACGAATGAAATCCAGATGTAACATGTAACATTCAAGTTGAGTATCGAGAAATATTCGAGTCAAGAAAATGCTCAGAAGCATCATATTGAAAGTATTCACGCATGCTTTATCGTCAATCAATAATTAATATCGGAGGCTCGATGGCTGAGACGCTCCCGAATTTCGCCGCTCGATGAGGATCGCGTTCGAGTAATCGAACTGGTAAAAAATAAAAAATAAAGCAAATAAGAAATACTCCATTACGGGCGGGAGTACGGGAGGTGTGGAGCAGACATTCAGTTGTTGCCAGTTGCGAGGTTAGGGTGTAGGTACATACTTGACATGTATATAATATATATATATGTGCTAAAAATAACTACAAAAATTTGCCACCTACCTACTTATTGATGAGTTTATAAAGGTTGTCTTTAAAGGTCTGTGAAATTATTCTACGAGAACCGGTGAAGATGGGAGAGATAATCACAAAGGATGTAGCTAAATATTTATCTGATAATGTTACATCTATACTCAAGCTAAGTAAATACATTTTGAAAAAAAAAATTATTATGAACCTGAACAAAATGTCTAATTACAAACCACTGTTTAGAGCTTGCCGAATTCTCACAACTTTTCAGGGTGGTCTTTGATTATACTCGTACAATCCAGGAAAAAGTGGCTTACACCACTCCACCGCACCTGTGTCCGTGCAAACCCATTGCGTATGCAAGCCGCGGTGCGCCGCTGGCCACGTCAGCTATTTGCTTGAGTCCCGAGGCTCAACCATTCAAGGCTAAACCGGGGCCAGTTTTTGGCTGTTTCCGACTTGATCCACCACTCTCGTCTCAGAATTCTCCGACCCTAATTCCTGTGGCGATAACGAGATGTTTGAAGCAGTATTTGAGATGGAGCTCACGTGTTTTGAAACATAATAACAGTTTACGGGTATGTGCTACCATTGTTCGTACTCTTCAGTAGTAGTTGTTTAGAATGTTTTAAATCTTTGAAAATAAAATTAATTTGCCTTATGTTTTTTTTTCAACTGTTTAGTACCTAATTTATAATTTGTTATAGGTACATAAATATTTTACACGTTGATGTTTTTCGTAAGTATGTAAACCGTTTTCGTATATAATAGAATGGTCACTTTTTATCAAGTATTCAAACTTCTTAGGGATTGTTTGTAGAAGAGTTTTCGATTAAAGTTCATCAGATTTTGGTGCATGCTGAAAAGTTTTAAGCCCTTTTACTGCTATAATGCTACAATAGAGAATCATCTGTCGGGACCAATCGAGTATAATGTCTCCCAAATTGCACACAATTTTCGTACATAGGTACCTACTCTTAACCCCTTCGCCATTTGAGTGATCACCGAATTCCCCACACTATAATCTTAAGTAGTGTTTGCACAGATCCCCGGAGCTTCTATCTATTATTAATTGCACTACTCAGGTGCGGAGATTATCCTTATTAGGCAACCGCAAGCACAGCTAAGTATGCGTTTCCGGGCTTACTTCGAATCGTCTCAACGGAGGATGCCTTATACGAGTAGGTACGTCTTAGAATATTTTTTGTTTCAGTGGACCGTTCGACGCTGTGTGAACACACCTTTAGCAACTTTTGATCTGTGAGCGGCAAACTGATTGAATGTAACTGGTTTCTGAATTGAGACTTCTAGCAATAAACAAACCGAACTTATCTCAAATTATTCCCGTTATTTGCAAATTTACGTTCAGCTGACTGATAACGTAAACATTAGTGGGGTCAACGGAAATAAAACACGTTCAAGATAGTCTCCTATCGGAACTCAGCGGTAAGAATTAAGCTTTTTTTAACAGAACACAATAAAAACGTGCTTAGAAGTCAACTATCAAGACAAGATCATTTCAATCAGTGGTGTGTCATGCACCTTCCGAATCGATACGATCTCGACTTCCGGACAGCTACACAACGAACTACCTTTGCGTAACCAATCGCCGTCGCGTCGATGTTGGCTAAAAGTAAATTAATAGCTTATAACATTATAACCTCATTTCTTCGGTTAATCACGCAACAAGCTAAATAGAATCCGTCTATAGCCATTGTTGTCGGAACGAGCATGTCATTTCAATTGGGCAGCAAGTAAATAAACGACCGTACACCTTTCGTTTTCGACGGATTAGGTAACCTTTTTTAATAGATTTTGCTTCGATTGTTGCAAAATATCAAATTGAAAATTAAGAATGGCGGCGATGCAATGTCGTGCCCGTGCGCAGTTCGCAGGCATATAATTGCGCGAAGCGGCGCTGGAGCAGATTATCAGAAGCAAGTGCGTTCGATAACGCATGCGCACGAACGCGTGTTATTAAATTTATTCCTTTTTCGCCAGAATCTGCATAATGAGGGGGGCAAAAAAATAACGTAATCGCTAGAATGAGCGTCGCCTTCCCTTGGAGAAAGGCGGGCAGTTTTTGTCTGATGTATGTAGTACGCACGGATATGATGAATATTTAAAGAAGGCTGGAGCTTCAGCGGCCTTTATTTTTGTGTTATTATGAAAATTCCAGACGATTAGTGCCGATTATTCCTTGTCAAAGCGTGGCATCATTTCTGGAGACCAGACGTGCATTAGCTACTTGAGTATTATTATTTAAGTAAGTCGGGGCCACGATCGCCTACGGCGTTGCGGATCCTCTCACGTTAATATACTATGACGTTTCAGCGGTTCACACTGCAACCCTTTGTGCCCAAGTTTAAATTATTTAGCCCTTCATTAATAATTTAATTTAGTGATACTGCGCGTTGCTCAAATATAGGAAAAAAGTTAAAGCGGAAAGACGACCTAAATGTTTCGATTTTATTTTTGAGAAATAGTTTATCGCTGTAGTTGGTATGGCGGTTGGTAATTCATTTGGGAAATTACGTAATTGCTTAATTAGAGTCATTCCCTACTATAATGACGGGCAGAGAACAAAAACATAAAATAATGCCGGCGCGCCAGTCCAGCCCTGTAAAGCCGTGGGCTACCGAAATTCCGCATCCGCGCGCATGCATTTGAACCTTTATTCGTTTTCATTATCTCTCCGAAGGCGGTCGTTACGATGCTTTAATAAAATTTAAAAATTTGCACGTTCCCCTTATTTGCGTAGAAAGTCGATCAGGACGCGACCGTGTTGATCAACGCGATTAAGATGACAATGTCTTAATGCGAATTTTCCCATGAAATCTCAAGAAACAGTGGCTCGTAATTCTTCAACGTCATTACTCGAAGCAATTTCTCAAAGATATGCTTTATAACGATCTGGTGTCCGTGAGAAGTTTACGTTGTAACAGGATCGGAGGCAAGGAAAAAGGTCCGCGCGTGTCGTCACTGGTCCGACAAGTAGCCGGTAATTTATGGTTAGTTTTTGGCTGCGCCTGCGCAATGCAGCCTCGCGGCTTTTCGCGGCTCGCGAGCTCGTCCGCCGGTCACAGACCCCGCGCCATTCCGTCAATCTCGACTACTTATCCGTCCGCGCCGATCCCTTATATTAATCATTTTTTCTCCAAAAAAACGTACGCAATAAAGATCCCTATCGACCGGCCCCGGGAGCGGCCGTGGAACGCGCTCGCTTTCGAAACTTTAGAATTGACAAACAAATATCGCAACTGATACTTATTAAGACGTGTAATATTGACTTTAAACTGGTTCATTGTGCGGGCAAAATTAATCTCGGAGCTAAGCTGCGTCACAAAGGCGGCGTGCCGGCGCGTACGGGGGCTATTACGGACACCGCGTTATAATTACCTTTTTAAATAGTTTTTTCAGACGATGTCGATATTAAAACGTCAATGTAAATAACTTGTTAGCCGCAATCTCATTTCTGAGCAATTGGATATTACAATAGTGTACGTGATTTGAGAAAGGTAACGGTGTCGCCGCTTTATCCGCGAGATGGAGCCTATTATCGACGTAAGGCGCAAGAGTGGCGCGTGCTGGCTCCCAGGCGGCAGTTTATACCATTACCTATCTACTGGATAAAAAACCTAATAATTTCCGATGCTAGACGCAGAACGCAACACGTACGGACGCATGCCCATTGTGAACTCGTTTCATGCAATTTAATGTAGAGCTGACGTTAGCCCGTTCCAAATATTAAAAAAAACATGTTAACAAAACGATCGCATTATAAAATGTCATACCATGACTCTTAAACCTCGTAAAAAGGTGTATTTAATCGCAGATCCGATAGACGCGAGCCAAAAAAAAGGGAGCGGGCGCGCGTGGGCCACTGCCGTGCCAATAATTAGGTTCTATAACTAATCATTGTGTCGGGCAGCAGTGTAAATTGAACCACGGAATATTTCACCTGTACGTGTCTAATTGCACGGATTATTTGTGTACTAAAGCCGGCGGTTTTTGTCGTAAGAGCCGGCTGTGGCACGCGCCCACTTTCTATGCTGCTATCGAGAGACGTAATTGTGCTTATACCCTTTTTTATCGATTTCGAAACACCTAAGTCATCGTCGGGAATCGGTAACGGTGAATGCATCGTCTCGACTTCTGTGTCTTAAATGAGTTGATATGCCCATTATTACTATTACGGTGATCTTTGTTCATAACAATATCAATTTTAGAATTTGATAGAGCTAGCGAATTCGTCATTGGATATTTACACCTAAGTAATTTTGAGGTTTGACTTGAATTTATAACAATCATGATTTGTTTTAGAATCGTGTCTTATCAAAAACAAGAATTCGATATTATAATAAACGAATCGCAGAGAATAAAAATAATTGTACACCGCATTCGACAATATAAGAAGTTACTTTGAGTTAGATGATAAAAAATGTCATAGGTGCCTAATAATAGTTTTTATTTTATTCAAACGATAATCTCCTTACCCTATCGACTTTGCTAATCAGGAAAATCTGATACGCATATTCTTTAGTAATTTATTAACTTAGAGGTTATCGCATTAATACGTTGTCCTTCTAAAATACCAATTAATCCATAATTAGCGGCGAATCACAACAGTATTATTGTACGTATCGTCAAAAATTCTACTTCAAATAGAGGATTAGGGGAATCAATCACAGTATGCTTATCATGAGCCACAGAGCTAAGCCACAATACCCCGATAACAGCAATCAGTTGTTATAATTAGGGATGGGACATTCTGAACGTCGATATGTTAATATTACGTTACCTACACAGCCAGACTACACGAATGCCAGCAAATCGATAAATGCATTGCAGGTGTCGATAGTCTGTAATAGTAGCCGTACATTATATATTTCAAGGCGAAAAAGTCGTTAATCTATTAAGTTTGTTGAGGATTCACCTATAATAATTAGAGGCTAGTAACAAATGTGCAGGAGACGAGCAACGGTTTGTTGGTTGTTTTTTTTTTGTTTAGTTAACACGTAAGTTAAGCAGTAAAGCAATTACGTACGTTTAGTAGTGAGTAAGTTAAACTGCTTAACTCATTATTAATCTTCGTACATTAAGTTTATTACAGTTTTTTATTGTAATGTATATCGTTTAGAAATTTGTCAATAAGTTGACAATGGAAAAAAAACCATCATAAAACATCGACACTGTCATTGACACACATCCCTAGTCCAGACTAGGTATGTTAAAAGTAATATTTGTGTTATCGCGCCCCGCAATAATCCGCGATAACGGATTAGCTCACTCTGTGAATATGTATAAACACTGCTAGCGATTATAATCGACTCGATTACTAGTGACGTTCGATTAGACATGCTTTAATTTGTTAGCCACGGTGGGCGAATTGATAAACTGTGTTTAATGTATTTCTTTACTTAGGCTTTTTTGCTTCAATATTGTAATACGAATGTGTTCACTTTTAGTAGTAATTACTAATCACAGTGTCTAATTACCTATAGCTATGTAGCAATATTCAACATTATGTATTTTTTTTTAAATAGGTTTTGCGAGTCTTATATCTTTAAAATGTGTGTCCCTTAACTGATTGATATGAGCCGCACCAACAATTTAGTTTGTAATAAAATATTACCTTACACCTCTACTTCTCAGTTCTGACACGAAAACCCCACAAAAGTCAATTAAAATAACAATAAAATTCAAGTAAATGCTAATCGCCTAAAATCACACTCAAAAGATTTCCTCATTTAACGAACGTAAAATATGACATTTAAAGCACAGATTCATAAAGCCAAATTAATTTTATGTCACTAATAAAAACCACAGAGAAACCAGTCCCGTAGTTAAAGCTGATTTTTCTAAAGTATCTGATTAGTACAAATTTCTTGAGATGGTCAGATAATGAATTAATTGACATTTTGGTCAAACGAATAATAAAATGTAGCTTGGAAATATTTATTCAAAAGGTGGCAATAATTAAGTGTCATCAAAAATAAATTAAATTTACACAAAAATACCCTAAAGTTTTAATACGGCAATGTTTCACACTACTGGTCGACGGATGATTCAGTCAAACCCATAGATAGAACTTCCTCTGAACTGATAGATTCTTGCATAGTACTACCACCACTAATTAATAATATTACTTATAAATTGGCAAAGATAATTATGTGTGAACCATAGGCACTTGTTCTAAGCCCGGACATATTTTGTGGGACCATGGTCCTCCTAGTTCTTGATACCTTAGAATCTGAGAAACCTTTCTTTTCTTTTTCTTTTTTTTGGTTTAATCGTATCCCGACTCTAGGATTGCTCCTGTATCGTGGGTACCGCTTACAGACATAATAATATAATCTCACATACACATCACACCCAGACCAGAAACAAACACTCGTGGAGTTCAAAAATATTTGTTCCGGGCGGGAATCGAACCTGCGACACCAAGCACAGCAGTCCAATTGCTCAGCCACTACGCCAGACGTGCCGTAATTAGGAGTCAAGATTAATATTATTATGACCACGACTCGTTACAATTAGGTAGGTGAAGTTTATTTGCATTACTATTTATTTCGGAATAAACATCATAATGAGGCTGTCGCAATAAGCTCGATGGAATGCAAATAATGGATTGCAATGATCACAAAAAGTTTAAGTATAAAGATCATTGTTAACCTCTAATCACGTTTTATTAATTTCCTAAACAATTAAGATCAATTAGCGGACCTTCGTACTCGAATCGCCTACAAGTAAGTATATTAAATAAAAATAGGTATAAAGTGTTTGATGAGTACTATCAATCAATCGATTTTATTTATGGTAAATAGAGTCGTTATTCTTTGATTTACATAATTGTCGTAAACAATACCAACTATTATAGGAAACTCAAGGATAAGTCACAAAGAAAGCACCCAATAGTAAGTCTGTTGTAGTAAATAGATAATTAAAATTAGTTATAATGATCCTGGATAAGGATCATTATTTAACAATAAGATAACTAACATTATGATCTTGTGGTCAATAAGGATCATTGTTTAAATTAATGAGATCAGCCAATAATGATCTTGAGGTGGATAAATCATTACCTAAAAATGAGATTAGCCAGTATGGTATTTAGATAGATAAGGATCAGTGAAGTTATAGTTAATAATGATCCTTATCTAACATCTATCATATTAATTATATAACTATCCTTATGTAACATCTATCAAGAGGTTACTCGATTAACTTATATTTCTCAAAATGTCCGACGCACCTGGGGCAGTAAATGTTTCAGCAATATTATCCAGGGCCCTTACAACTACTTACATCATCTCCGACAATAGTTAAAACATCGACACAGAAAAAGATTGAAATAACTATACAGATTGAAAAAATTTAATAGATATCTGTATACGTCATGTTTACGTTACAATAGATTGTAACATAGAAGCGGATTCGCAACTTGTATCTCGTTTTTCGTTTCAGGCTCTTTGGCGTAAAAGACGTGGCTCTTTAACATTATAAAGTAAGGATAAGAAATAGGTTGTGGGTGGAATATACCGTTATTAGGTGTAGCGAAGATTATGGTCTGATTTCTGATACTAATCACAAAATATCTTATCAATGAGGTAGATTAATGATCGCTTAATTACGGATTTTTTTAAACCAATTAAAAACTAATAAACAGCGTTTGTATTGTAGACACCAGATATAGAAAAACCTAAATAATGACTAGCTGTGTCTGCGACTTTGAAGCGTGAAATAGTGACTTTGGGCAGGATTTTTTGAATATAACTTTTGGTTTATTTGGGATTATAATCATTGCGTTTGTTTATTATTTACCTTTAAATTAAATTGGCATAACTTTTTTTATTTATGCCAACAACAAACACTAAAGTGAAGCTTACCACAATATATTAGTGAAAACCACATCTAAATCGGATAAGTCGTTTCTGAGATTATCGTGCACAAATGCACAGAAAAACTGATAAACAGACAAAAATTCTAACAATCATTGTTTTGGGTGCTATTTGCGTTGATAAAGGTCCCAATAATATTTTTCTCATATAATAATATGATCCATGTATAGACAGCGATCCTTTACATTTTTTATATGTATAAACAGATAAAATATAGAAGAAGTTGTTTGTGTTATTCTGCGTATGTAGGTACATTGGGCTTAGTTATAGTTAATACATTATACTAATCATTTTATTTTCCAACTCGGGTAATACCCAGTCGCCTACTTACTTAATCACCTACGACCGCCCCTTACCGCCGTTCATCTTTAATCTCACAAATTGAAACAAAACATCTTACGGTTTTGGTTTCTCTGAGGGACTACTAGCTTTGACGCAAATTGTAAAGAAAGAAAAGAAGAAATCAAATTGTTATAAAATTGTTTTGCATAAAATAATTTTGTTAGTAGAAAAAATAATACTTTATTTTTTATTAGTATGATAGTTGTGCAATAATATCATAGTAACTGTCTCATAATTACTTAAAAATAATATAGTTAATTATTATTAAAATAGGTACATTTAAATTAACGTATTATAAGTAGGTACATAGGTACATACCGTAGCAGCCCTACGTGACCTTGCTGAAATATCGTCTTGTTAGATATCCTTTGTCAAGTTATTGTTAAACGAAACGTGTTCATGCGATGTTATTATTTCAATGCAAATCGTACCGTTATCAGATGAACTTGAACCGAATAAAATTCCAGTGACGAATACTTATACGAGAAGAAGTAACGTCAATTCAAGATAAAAATATCGATTAGACCCTCAACTATTTCTAGAAACATTTATATCAATGCCCGAAAACAGAAAAACATGTACTTGTACGTGAGAGGCAAAGTGATGATTCACTACGTAGGTACAAACTGAGAACTAGCGCAATAACCGACATGTTACTTTATGAACAAACAACTAATTAAAACAGAATACAACTAAGTTATACATAAACTCAAAATTAAAATTAGTTATGAACCTCTTTACTGTATAATCAAAAGTCTAGAACTCTATTACTTAACTTGATTCTTGTTTATTTATTAAGGTTAGTATTATGGGTTAGCACATAGAAGTTACATGGAATGACTTAATGCTAATTAGCATTAACTACCAGTCTTCCAGATGAGTGGCAATAAAAGGTTGAAAATAAATACTTCAGCATGTAATGGATATAACGAAAATGAAACTGCACTGGATCGTCTAACCTTAAATAATAATAGCCCAACATAATAAGTACCCATATACCTACTTACTATTGGCATTTGTTAAAGATGGAAATTGTGCAACTCATATTAACATTTAGAGATGAGACAATGGCTTTATAATACGAACCTACAAAGGACCGTTTAACCGAAATCGATTGAGAAAATGTGTTTCATAAAAAGATGTGACAATAATAAATGATAAATAATTAGTAAAATTTAACTCTTCTTCTGAAACCTTGGCAAATTGATTGATCAATGTATTGGCTGAACTTAAAACACATTTTTATGACAGACATTTTTAAGTAGCATTAAATATCTATAACAATTATATCTTATTCTGTTATTTCTCACATAAATAATACAAATATTGTAATAATTTTATCAATTTGTAACAAACCAATAGTTTACTATTAAATGTCTCTCCAATATCTGCCGACACAGAAAATAACTTTGATGGAATATAATATTTAATTATTTATGATAAGTATATACACAAACATACACGAGATCACTAAATTTCAGCATGAACTACAAAGTTACAGATCTTATTAATTTCTATCACTTCTATCTACTCTTATAACAAATTGTATTTCTATAGCTGAAATTATATACATTTCAAAACTCAAAACCAAACTTGCAAAACTTATTTTTTTTTAAATATAATATTATCAGCAAAACAATTCATAACTGACCTGGGAGAGATCGCTCGGTGCTTCCGACTTGACGGTGTTGGCCGCGGCCCACGCCTCTGCAAACGTCTCCATAGCACTCTGAAAGTCCATTTTGTTACCAATCACGACGACATCAACATGCCGAAAATTCACTCAACATGTGCACAGTGTGGTCGCGCCTGCATGGAGTGGCACACGTCCGCTTCGGCCGACCGGCGGCGCGGTACTGATGGGGCCCCGCCCAGCGCACCGCCCGCGAGAAGAAAAACCGATACCACCCGAGCCTTCCCGTTTCAGCGCTTTTCTTTTTTAAGCCGCTATTTTAACGAGTTTCTTTTTTTTTTTGCACTCAAGCCCGGCCCACGTCGGCTGGGCGTCCTCTGGATTATTTACACTTGTAATTCTGTGTAACGCTTAATTTGTAGGGGGTGTCCGATTAATAGAGTAGAGTCGATCGGTGTAGAGCGCTCTGCCGGTATCTTTATATCGCTGCGGTACTGATACTGAGCGCTGATAGTGTGGTCGCGTAAAGGGCTGAAACTTCAGACTTTTGCGTCAGAGTGATAAAGACTGGCGCTTTGTTACTTATATAGGTACTGCTTGTATCTGAATAAGATGAAAGAAGTTTATCAATTGCTTCATCTCAATTTTAATATTGTTTGAATTAACGTAAATACCTACATTGCCATTATTAAAAAATCTGGTAATATCAATACTGAAAAAATAATAGCAAGATTTGAACGTTAAATAACCTTTGTCCAGAACCTCTATATTTATTTTAATTACCTCACCTCTAAAAATTACTTCTTACTAGAACCATAATGTCCTTTCAAAAGCTATCACTTTAACTAATTGCAATATCCATGCAAAATGGCCACTGAAGCTCTTGGGAAAGCATTTTTATTCATTAAATAAATCATCCCCGCTTCCCGTTTCCCCGGGATGTGGGTAAAAAAATTGTCACGGCTTGCCATAATTTTGTACGTGCCGTTTAGAGACCGTTTAACCGTTATTACCTACAGGAAGGTTAATTTTTCTTAATTTCTGGGGCTTTTCAAACGGGAGTAACTCACCGGCTTTTAAATTGTAAGGAGGAGTGAAAAATTGGCCGGTGGATGGTTTGAGGCTGGCTATTCACATTATTTCTAATAATTATCTTAAATGCAAATTAGTTTATGTAATTGGCTCTACGCTGTACTAATTTGAGGTTTTGATTTAGTGATCCTTCAATAAACGAAGTAAGTGCACGTAAGTGCACGTATCTACGTAACGAAATTTTGAAGCAATATAGTTACTAATCTACACTAATATTATAAAGAGGAAAACTTTGTTTGTTTGGTTGTAATGAATAGACTCAAAAACTACTGGACCGTTTTTTAAAATTCCTTCATCATTCAAAAGCTACGTTATCCACGAGTAACATAGGCTACATTTTATTTTGGAAAAAAATAGGGTTCCTTACGATATTTGGGTTTTTTCGGACACAAGGTGTAATCTACACTAATATTATAAAGAGGAAAACTTTGTTTGTTTGGTTATTTTATATAAAAATGTGAACGAAGTTGCGGGGTATCAGCTAGTTATTATATATTGTGTTAGCTTGTTAGTTTACTTGATTGTTAGTGTTTAAAACATACTTTTTTACAAAAATTCGACCATATTAGATATCAGTGACTCCCAGAATAAAAAATCTACTTAGCTACTGACGATACGCCAAATTAACATTCGTAACCCTTAACAATTTCTCTAATCCAGACTAAGAACTTACGCACAAATATTTGTTAGTAACGTTACGTAATTTGTTATACGTAAGTAGGTAGAGTCAGAAAAAATATTCCTTTTTACGAGTATGTGTCAAGTTCAGCTTCAATCAGCTGAAGAAACAAAAATTTCCGTTTCAAACTCAAAGTTTACTGTCATTAAAATGTGTAAGTTATTTATTCATACTTTTTTTATCTTGGTCTTTTTATCTTTAGGTCATCACTTACGTTAGAAGTGCCATGGAGTACTTCAGTACTAAAGAAGTACTGAAGAATTTCGATGTCATACCATAACCATGATTCAATTTTACTACATAGTAACTGACTTCAAAATGAGGAGGAGGTTCTCAATCCGGTAGCATGAGTAGGTACCTACTTTTGTGTGAAACCCCAACTTTTGGCTTACTCCATGACAGCCTGTTCAGAACAATAACTACACAACAACATAAGACTATATAACTTGCTGGCTGAGTCGTACAATCTTCTCTACCTAACTAAACAAAACCTACTCTACCATTTCAAAATTGCCAAAGATATTTATTCAAACTAAACGATCAACATAAATACACCTTTATCACAAGCGAAATAGAGAAGGTAAAGAGAACCAGAAAGTGAGGAGTGACTCTAGCCGTTCGAGAGGCTTTGTACTGGTCGATACTCATTGTCTTCCACTAGATGAACAACTGTACAAGATTCAATAAAACAATAGACTCGCATTAATCGAAGTTTATAGAAAATTTGTTTATGCTGGAAATTTAATCACTTTCTTCATACAAAGTTATAGGTACTCTATATTCTTCGTATCAAAAGATTATGACGAAGCAAGATCTCACTTCTGTGATAAGTCTGACATTTAGTTGTCGACCTCTTCTGCGAGAGTCCGCATAAGGAAAGTGTTTTCGCTAGATATTCAACCCCCAACCAGTTATAGTGAGACAGTTATGCAACCGGTCAGACTTTCAAGTCCGATGATTTCATGTAAAATCCCACGTATATTCCAACCAAAACCACTTGTCCGTAATAAGTGCATATGGCATTGCCTCACGAAACAAGAGGCGTGAATTACGTGTGCCCACAGAAAACGTAGCTAAAGCAAATAATGACAATAACCTCTATACAATCGTCACTTTACTAGAATTCTCTTATCTATTTAGCGAGTTCTGTAGGCTGAGGTATATGTTGATATGTTAAATCATAGAATTTCGAACTCTAAAAATGAGGAAATAGATTCTAAAAACGCAAAAAATTAGATCACGTTGGACCACGGGAACTGAACTTGAACTTTGGATAAAGAAAAACATCGTTAAAACCCTTAGTGATAGGGTATTAAATCGCCCGGTTGGCTAGCTACCTCAAGTAGAAAATCTGTCGCCAAATATCGAGGTGGTCCAGCAGCGGTCTGTGAGAGCTAGCCCCGTTCTAAGCTGAGCATGTTCGCCACCTTTGACCACATCGTCACTTAAGACCAAGTGAGATAGTGGTCAAATGCCAGCCTGTAAATAATGAAAAAGGTGACGCTTTGTAAAGCTTGGCTCATTGTTATAATATTCAAAATCTTAATTATACATCACCACTGTCTAACTTAAATTTCACTTACGAGTGAAGGAGAGGTGTATCATAAACGCGTCTTATAATATCTTGGTATTGTTGACACTGTGACGTCACACACCAATTTGGATGAGTTTTCAAAATGACACAATGTGTTCGTCATTTTGTTTGTTAGTACACCATAATTATGTAATTTTTGCACACAATATAATGTATATTTTGAACATACCTAGACAACATGAATAGGTATTGTTGAAAGTTTAGTCTTCTTAGCTCGCTGTTACTCGAAACATTGCGCAATGATGACTCCACTATTTTGATGATGCGGTTGGTTAAATAATGTGATTTTAAAACATAAGACACACAGCATTAAATAAACGATAAAAATACACAGAAACGTCGAGTAGAGTCGGCAGTAATATTAAAATTAGGAGTACAAAACTTATTGGTATGACAATATTTTAGGCTGTGGTAGGGCATTATGTTTTATCATGTTAACAATCTTCGAGGAAAATGAAAACAAGTAGTCAATATTATATAGGTACATACAATACTTTTCAAACGCGTTAAGCGAAAGTTTACGGTATTGCTTTGCATCATAGCTTATCATTACACTTATTGGATATAACTTCCATATATATGCCTAAATATTTCTGAAAAGTATACAATGCTTTGAGTCTAACCTCTCGCTTAGCTGCTAAACACGTATTTGCATCGTCTATTTACTTAAGCCGAATAGATAGATATCCCTATTACATATAATGAGAGGGCAAAGCTACTGAATTCAATTCACCTACATCACAGAGTGAGCTTACACCCAAGTGGCGCAAAATAACAGATGCCACAACTTACAGCGCTGCCTTAACCCATCCCCCGCTTGCGTAACGCCGGACTGAAAGCCACTGAAAGCTGCTGAAACCAGCCGAAGGCTCTATATACCGAACATATCCTAATCTGCCTGTATCCGAGGCCCAATAGCGTTCGAGGCGTCGACGCTCGCTTAGCCTCCTCCAATGCTGGGGTTAGGCTGATCCTTTATCCGAGATTAGACGGTCTCACTCTGCCGCGGGGCGGGGTCAGGCCACGCCCACCGGTCGATGCGAACGCCACGCTCATTGTTCCGTTATCTATCCGAGACGGAGCACGCTCATCCGGCGCTCGCCAGTTGCTCGGTGACGTCATCGAGAAGTCGCCAGTCTAGATACAACCGGCTGCGTGCTCGCATTTCATACCGCTACTTGTAAATGAGTTGCCACCGACGTGCTCGAGGATGAGACGCGGTCGTATTCTGATGACGTATCGCCGTTTCAAGAATAGGTCCGCGTCGTGTAGCTGTGATAGTCCAAATTGTTTGGCGTCGTGTTAGAGATCGCGCTTGCCATTTGGCTTTTGTGGCGTCACGACGCTTGCCCTTACCACCTATTTATGTCCTGGCGCATTTCTCAACCTACAGATTTTTAAACTTACAATTATTACCATCTTGAAAAGAGGTTTAGCCTGTACTTGGACTTTTTAAGATATTACCTTGAAATGGCAAAACCTCTCAAATAAAAATAATAAGGGTATACATGACGAGACTATATAACAGGCACTTCTCTAAGAAAAGCAAACGTTTCCGTTGTTCAGGGCTTAAAATAAATATAGCTTTTGAAAAACAGCATTTTGCCGGTAACAAAATAGTAACTACAGAACTACCGTAACAAACTGTTTTAGTATCGCAGCAGCAACATGATAATGTATGCCAAAATTCTAACAAGGAAGCTGTGCGCAGCAGGCATCCCTAATCACGCACCACAAGGAAAACAATAGTGGGACAGCCTGCTATATACATGTATATTGGCTGGCTGTAGGAACAGGAAACTAAGCCGTCTCTAGGTCACCTACTTGAATATTGATATTATAAGATTATTTGACATTCAGCAGAAAACATGCTATAACTAAATTTAAATGGGTCTAATTCGCGCGCAAATATGTTTTCTGTTCACGAAAGTTTCAGAACTTCTATTCGGGGGCTATGAATATTCTGCATTTTAATTGGTAAATATCTATTAGCTAAGTACATCAAAGGTAAAATGGCTTTAATTATAGCTAGAAGCGATCTCTTCTAGTCAACCTTTGGATGAAGAGAAATAATGGAGTTTCAGAAGTAGGCAGTGATAAGAAGACCGAATTATGTCCATCGATATAATACATTTAGATAATTACTATTGTGTTAATAGATAGTTAGGATTATCTATAATCGATTGATCGTGGATCTCTCATCTATTGGTTGTTTTATCGGTAGGCGACTATCCGTAAACCAGCTGAAGCTACCACATCATTCGGACCAAGTCGATCGTAACATATTATTAGTATTTTGCGTACTTATTTGCCTAAAGCAAAGTTGTAAGTTAGGACATGATCAGTAACTTTTGTCGCTGTCTGTACCACTGGTTTATAAGATGTAGCGTTAACCTTCCTAAATGGAGAAGGTACGTACAGTCGTACGATTAAGTGTACCATTTAAGTGTTTAACTTTACTTTCTTGGGCAAAGACAAAAATTAGACACTGTTAAACATTGGGTAAATAATGGAAATATATGATGTTATAAGCTGTGAGAGCATATAACCGAAAACTTTAAAAACTGAAACTTAACTACTGATACATATAAATGTGACTATTTACTACTTATAAATATAACTTAAAACGAACAAAATTATGAAATCCAAATATGCCTAGAAATTACCTCAACCGCGGTTAGGTAAGTAGGTACTTTTTTTCTTTGATGCCTAATGATAATATCTTACGTTGTAAACTCGAGCTAGCGTTCTAAATTAAATCTAGGTAGTTTCCTAGTGAGCTAGTCTATTACGTCTTACCCGTGAGACAATGTGGGGTAACGGGAAGTGGGAGGTGGGAGATGTTCTCCCTTCGTGGAACTGCAAATTTGTTATCTCGGCACAGTAAGGTTATGTAAGATTAACTGAACAGAAAATCACGTTCACAACTTTGCCTGTAATGTTTTAGATGTAAAATGTTGCGATTGTTGCTAACCGACCTTACCTTCGTCTGGCAGAACTTTATTTTTCTATTATTCCGATTTCTAAGAATATATAAGTATGATCTTACTACTAAAAAAAATAAAAAAAAAATTTGTTATTATCTTTCTATTTTGATTGACCGTAACTTAAATACCATAAAATCACAACATTACTGGGGGCATAAGAGAAACAATTCTGTTTAGGTCCTCAATTGGATCGCAATAACCAACCAATAACGTCATGGTAAGCCCCCCTGATCTAGACGAGAATAATGTATTTCTACACACATCCAGTATCTATCAGCACCAAATAAACGTATTGACGCCTGAATCGCCAAACATTTAAAAGCTCTGACTAGATATCATGCCCATCGCACATTTATCGTCAAGTAATCGCATAATCATCAATAATCCTTAAGTCACACAAAAAGCAACAAAGAGATGGATTTCAATCACGACAACGCCAAGGTGTATTCATCAACATCGCATTTCTCAAACGAATCAGAACTTTAACCGGGAGAGATCAGAGTTTCAAATGGGAGTTTTAAATAATTGCACCCGCTGCGAATAAGACATCGGGCTATGATAAAAAAAATATACAGATTTTGGGATTATAATTAATGAAATGTCACGCGATTTCTGACTTTCTTTCTACCTGAGGCTACATTCGAATTATCCTTTTGATATTTGAAGTTAATACAGGAATGCTCTACGAAGGGATATGTTATAGTTTGTTTGTTTATACAGATCTATATTTACGCTCTAAGTATTTGCCTTTCAGTTGAAGAAATTATCCGTTTTTAACAATTAAGTAATTTTAGTTTGGGCACTGTTAGAGGTTTCTAAAGGCGGTATCAGACGGTTCACTTTTCGTTCATTTTTGTCTTTCATTCGGCATCTTTCACTCGAAATGATTCGTCTGAACCCCAAATGAAACAAGAGTGCCGAAGAAAAATGAAGCATTCATTCGAGTGAATGTTCACTCGAGTGAACCGTCTGATATCACCTTAAGCATTTACTCTTAACTTGTTCATGTTTATGTTTGCTTATAGTCTACAATTTCCTTCATAGTTATTTCAGAAGTGCGTATTTTGCTTATGTTGATTTGCGAACATTTGTATGTTTGGATGTTTGTTCACTCCGCACGCCACGACAGATTTTTATAATTTTGAGTTCTGTAATGACACATACAACATTTTCATCCAAAAAATATATAATAATACATTATGTCCTAGAATGACACATAAATTTGATACATTTTACTGCGTAAAAATAACAGGACATGCGTGAAACCGCGAGGCGCACCTAGTATAACATAAGATCTCCATAACTTCGACAGATATCGCTTTTTAGATTACAAAATCGATCCTAACTTCAACAACCGTGACCAACGCCGACCGAACGATCCTCCGAATAAAAATGCGACGAATTTGACAAGTCACCGGTTTTTTATCCGATCCCAGATTATCTGGTCTCCTTACCCCACTCGATCAATCTTATCGAGGTAACTATGGCATCGTTTAATTAGAAAACGCCTTAAACGATATGAACATTGTAAAAGTGAATCTGTGACGTGTCGCATAGGAAATAAGGTGGAGTTTGATGCGTGAGGGTTTAATGGAGATGCTGGGATGATTTGGAACGCGCCGGATCATCGCCGGATTCCGGGAAATTCGCCCCGCGTGAATACCTGCTTTACAGGTAAGATTACGGGAGTTACAAAGTTTAGACACGGCTATAACAATTATTGTAGCAAAATAAACTTTAATCCTATAGGGATTTGATACAGAAATTATATTTCATTGACGTTGCAATTACAAATACTTAGATTCTATAATTTACGTATTTACTTAACTCCTATAAAATTCAAAAAATAACTTTTTAAGGTATCTACACAAAACAGTTTTAGCTCTGTTTTAGAGTAACCTAACATCTCATTATGTTTTTTTTTCAGCCTGATAATAGTTCACTAAGCGGTTCTATATGTCAAATTCTTTATATACTCGTATAATGTCAAATTCTCGAGTACACTTACACTCTTGTAAGGCTGTAACAAAATCAGATTTAACATTTATGGCTAAATGCTTCATCCAAAGAACTGAGGCGATAGCGTGAAAAAACACACACCTACGTATCTGTATCCTTATAAGAAAACTAGCAACATTCACTCTAAAAAATATGCAATATGCATACCCTCACTTCACTTTATTGACTTTTTGGCTTCGCAATGTAAAAATAACGCCTGCCGTATCTACACAAGCACAGATCTGTACAGATATGACTTGCTATTTGTCCACTGCGGCCGCTGCGTTAGTATTGACTCTGCCTACTCTTATACAAACACGGTTCAAAATGCGAATATTGAAAAATTATCGACTGCTACGAATAAAGAATAGATCTGGATTTGGAATCAGTTTAACCTACAAGAAGTGAGTGTTACTTTGCTTGCGGAAATCTATATAATTCACAATAATGAAGTTGATTATTTAGGTTGCTTCACTTACATTTTTTAAGTTTCTATAGTTTTGGGGTTAGTAGTCTTCTTTAATTTTTCCTGTCCTTCACTCGCCTAACTTGTAAAATTTCGGTTTTCACAGGAAACCTGCATTTTTCTGGATTGAAAACATAATAATATTAAATTTAAAGATAATAAGAAACCAACTTACATCGATGGGTACCTAAATGGTCGAAAATATTTAACGTTATATTTTAAGTCTGTTATGGCAACGAATTAATAGTAAATGACCTATCATACTAAATAATGCTAATTGAGCGACAAAAAACGGGCTCGTCCGGGATTTGAACCCGGGACCTCTCGCACCCAAAGCGAGAATCATACCCCTAGACCAACGAGCCGCTTGACACAGCTTTCGTTATTGTTACACTAATATTTAACCACCTACAATTTTATTTACGTATTCCAACTTCATAGCTTACAATAAAATTGATTCACTACGAACGTTAAGAAACAACACTCTTACCGTCTTACCACAAAGGATTAGAGCAATTTGTTCCACAAAATCGACGTCTCTCACTCGCGTTTTCTTACTCAATCCTGGCATTCCTTATTATTTTACTTGTGAATTTGTTATTGAGTTAGAGAAAGCGAGGGCTAGACGTCGATTTGTGGAGAAAATATTTAGACTCATCTGTTCAACTGTAGTTTAAATCTTTTGTGGTAAGGCGGTACATATTCTTTGTTTTCGTGTGTCTAGTCAAGTGGTGAGAAACCGTTTGAGTAGAGGTTTTCAGTTGGAAACAGTCTGATGGCAGCACCCATATTGAAGATCAGAACAGAGGTACTTGAACTCCTGACACTGGTGGCCTGATAACCTCTGACACGTCTTAGAGATAACTTATTCGACTAACAACAAAACTGGCCAGCACTGCTTCTGCCATGTAATTTCTACTAGATCTGAATTATCTCTAAGCAAATTATTGACTTGGCAAATATTATAAGTTTTTGAAGTTTGTATTGTGATGTATTTATGATTGTACTTTATGAAACTAACGTACCTAATAATTACAAAATTTCTTGGTGCTCAATTTGATGAAGCCAAATTTTTATACTTCATATATAAGTTCACGTAAAGCTTGAATAAGCTCTACTTACAAAAGCTTTCCAATTGTTAAGATTTGTTTCTAGGGTAAGTACCTACCTATTATAGTTCACAGGACACTGCGTCAGCCATATTTTACTTTCCTCTCGCATAATTCCAACTTGTTCATATTTCAAACGTTTTCTATTTGCAATACGTTCCTAATACACTTTATTACGCTTCATTCGTCGTATCTCACATACGAATTGCGTTTAAAGGAAACTTTATTATTGGGAAAGCGGAACGGGCGCAGATGCTCCGCGCGAATAATTTGAAGATACAAATAATATGAACCGATACAAGCAATAAGAGCGCCGTGTTTTACTTACGCGGAGAGAGATGGCGCAGAAACGGTGCGGGGAACATGCATTTACAATTTACGATATTAATAAAAAAATATGTAATAAAAACATAATATTCGGTTCGTAGTGCCCACAAAAAATCCATGTTATAAGATCCCAAATTGTATTTTTTAGACTTAAAAATGTACAGTGGAAACTGAAAAATAAGTGAAAAAAAGAAAGAGTGAATGAAATAACTATGAATTATGAATGCTTGATTCGCGTTGTATAGTTCGTATTTCGACATGGTAATGTTTACTCTTATTAAAGTAGTAAATGATGAAAAGTCTGCATATTGGAGAAATGTTTCAAAAAATTGGGCTCAGATTATATAGACTAATATAGGTAATATTATTGTTTTTTGCAATTCATGGTTGTCAGTTTTCTTTCCATGACTAAGGTGACTTCCATTTCTCCTGATTTCTAATGATTATATTTTTACTTATAAAGAAGTGGAATATTCCCATAGGAACTATTGTGGTAATATATATGTGGTAAGTATTAACTTACCACATTAATTTATGGCTCATTTGCGTAGTGGCTGAGCAATCGGATTGCTGCGCTTGGTATCGCAGGTTCGATTCCTACCCGGAACAAATATTTGCGCGATCCAAAAATATTTGTTTCTGGTCTGGGTGTTATGTGTATGTGAAATATTGTGAAAATATATGTTTTAAAGCGGTACCCAGGATACAAGAGCAATCCTAGTGTGGCGCTAAAAACAAAACCAAAAAAATAAAAGAAAAACGAATAATTTGTGTTATGAATGTAAACATCGTTCAACACAAATAGTTTCGACTTTGTGAAGGCAATATAGAAAGTGCGATCATTCGATAGGTAACGCGTTTGGAGTAGAATCGGAATCGTATTATATAAAGAGGTCCACGATGTTTTTAAACGCGAATGAATCTAATAGGTTCTTTTCTTCCACACAGGTGCATACGTTGTAAATATCGGTACGTGTACTCGTTTACTTAGCACTGATGGGATTTTAAGTCTGTATACTTGTTTTACTTTTAAAGTACCTATGTATCAGTCTACCACATATAAATAACTACTTTATAGACAATAATAGTTTTGATGAAATCTACGTACCATTATAAACGCCTATTTTATATTGCTATTTTTATATTATTATTTTTATTTTTACTACATTTTTATTTCTGATAGTTGACAATGTACATGAAAAATTTCAAATTTTCACGAAATACTGTGCTTTTGTATGAAACTCCGGATTACAGGATTATTATTACGATATCCTCTTTGGGAACTTTCATTGGTGGCTTATACGGAACACTGGAACGGCAAACTCGATCACACTTTATAGCATTATGATGTTAGGCTTTGATAATAGTAAACGTTACTTACTCAAGTATCTAACAAAGTATCTAACCATTGAAGTAATTATGACTACTTTTTATTATAGTTCTAAGCAATAAAATTAAAGGGAGCCCGTAGCACGATAACGCCTGCTCACGATTACATATTATAATATGACTTATCTTTTTGTATTGATTGTCACGAGTTCAATTCCCGTCCGTCACCGAAATTCATAATGAAATTTAAACAGGTCTGCTTCGCGCACTAACTATAATATCAAAATATATAATTTTGACATACCTCGCCGTTTCGGTCGAGTTACATCGACCGTGGTCATGAAGACTTGCAGAATGCGGGTATCACCGTCCGAAGCGGCAAGTGTTGTTTCCAACTACCCGAATAAATATTATAGCCATTAAACCAAAATCAAAGATACACCCAACAAGAGTATCTATCAATACTTATCTGAAAGCCTCGTAAGAATCACGTTAGGACCCTCAAAGGAAATAATCTGGGATGCATTAAAATATAAACATGTACAGTCGTTAGCAAATCATTAGCCGTTTCTCTCTGAAGATCGGCCCGCTTCGTTTCCTATCAATCGGACGCAAACATAGGGGGCGATAAAATGGCGCATTTCAGCGACTATAATGTGAATTTGAACAGTAGTGGCCGACGGTATTCTGTGCAGTTTGCAACCCTAAACAGGGTTCGATACCTTGGCATCGCATCGAAGACTTAAATTTTTTAAGTATCCAGACTGCGTGCATGCCGACTTCATTATAATGCGATTAAAAGTATCCTATGCCTATCTTCAAGGTCCAATAATCTCTGTACCAAACTTCATCGAGATCGGTTGAGCCGATTAGCCGTGAAAAGGGTAACAAACACACAAACAGATAAACATTATAGCCATTGTTACTTTCACATTTCTAATATAAGTGTGGAAGTATGGATTATATGAGTAAACGTTTATTTAAAAACAAAGGCCTTTATTTAATGTTGGCAGCAGCATTTTAAAGCCCTTTTAAATGCGACGTAACGAGCAAATCAGAGCGTTTCTATGAAAGACTGCATAGATTGCGGTTTCATATTCTCGTTCAATACTACTTGGTATTCAAATTGATGAAGTGATTTATTCTATTAATACAATGAACCTGCAATAAAGCATATTCGTGTAGTCTTGAGCTCACCTAAGCCTAAGTAACATGTAAATTTAAATACGGAAAAATAAAACTAACGACGCTCATTAAAAAGGAGTGTAATTTTTACTAGTAACTACTTTGAGCTATAACTAGTGTTTCAGGTTACAATACGACACAAACGCCGCAGAATTAAGTGTAATTTGTTGCCACATATTTGTTAGCTCTACGCCACAGTTGCGTACCCCCTGTTAGGTTAGTGTAATTTGGTCATAATGTAATTTGGACATACATTTTCAGCGTCATACATTGAGTGTAATTTGGTCACATACGAAGTCTAATCGAAATAAATACTTTTTTTCACTGTAAATTGGTCATACTAAATTTAAAATAACGATATCTTTTGTTGTTTTAGTTTCATTTGGTCACTCTTAGCCTTACGGTAACTAATCAATGATAGCTGTAGGTACCTACCTAGGGTATTCTTAGGATTTAGGTATTCTATGGCAGTATAGTATAGTAGTATAGGTAGTATAGTAGGCGGTATAGTAGGCTCGTTGGCCTAGGAATATTGTCACTTTAGATGCGAGAGTTCCCGGGTTCAAATCCCGGGCAAGCCTTGTTTTAGCTTTTCAGAGCCACAATCTATTTACTTTCCACAATTGTAATCTCCTTCGAGAATTTATAACCGCAACTTCAGAAGTCCCGCGGACATTTGAATGTTTTAGCATTACTTTGGGGCACTTCGTTCGTTCTTCGTTTCGTTGGAGGGACGGAATCATCTTAATGCCGGTAATTATACGGATTTTACGAATTACTCGGTCATAAGTAAACAAACGGAATGCCCTATTTACAATCGTAAATTTCGGGCGCTGAGCCTCTGCCAAGTTGGAGGGGGCAGTCTTAAAGCACAACATTTTATTTCCTTTTTCAGTATTTTGCTTTTCATTAGCTTTAAAATAAACTGTTGAATTTAAACAGCTTCAAACAGTAGATTAGGTACTTATTTCCGATGTACTTTGATGTTCACTTCCTTATGAGCCACTCGCAATCAAAGTTAAAAAACATAACGAAGACATTTGGTAGTCCCCAACAAAACCGTAAGCTCCTCATTGTGGTAAAAAAATCTTATAATGAATTTCATTACATTTCTAAGCTGAAAGATTTATGAATTGTTGACAATAAAAATTGTAATTAAAAATAACATCAATCAGTGGCCTGGCAGCTGGAATACAGTCACAATGGATTCTAAGTCCCATTATTTTTGCGACTTAAATGGACCTTAAATAGATTGAAATCATTTCCAATGACGTAAGTGGAAAAGCATTTAAGTGTTTTTATATAACACGTTTTTATATATCTAACACAAAACTTTTGTGACGAAACGTTTGTTTTATTAAAATGCTATTTCTCGTCTGTTCCATTTATAAGAAACGAAACAGAAATGAAATTAAACATAATATAAACATAATCAAGTCGATATTCTATCACCATAGGCTGTACAATTTAGTTTGTATTATAGAAGGTACCAATAACATTAGTGTTGCGACTGAGATTGCCAAGATAAAGTAAAATAGCTCTTGTTTTAGGATCCGTTCAAAAGTTTTTTGTTTAATAATTCTGACATAAAAATACGAAACTGCGTTTCAAACCTGAATAATACAAAATAATTCGGTATTTTCTTAACTCTGGTTATTTAAAAATACGTACAGCGATGCAGTTTCTAAATACAGGGAGTCCTATTTCGCGGTTCTAAACTATGTATGTGCTCGCGCTTATTACTATTATTTTGATGCAATAAACTTGGCAGGATGAAAAGATTTTAGCTTCATCATCATCATCAGCCTGAAGACGTCCACTGCTGAACATAAGCCTCCCTCAGAACGGTCCACACCGAACGACTATTTGCCACTTGCATCCACCGGTTGCCTGCGACTCTTTGCCTCCTCAGTGCCTGAAGACAAGGGTATTTAACGAGTGTGTGTTACCACCAGTGATGACGTATGTAACTGAGACGTGGTCCTTAACTGCTGGCCTTTTGGAGCAGCTCAGAGTCACACAGCGGGCAATGGAGAGAGCTGTGCTCGGAGTTTCTTCGCACGATAAAATCTGGAACGAGGATATTCGCCAAAGAACTAAAGTTTCCGACATAGCTCTCAGGGTTTGCAAGCTGACTTTAGCTTATTTAAAAAGAATTATACTACAGTTATTTTAGGAGTCCTCCATCCGTGCCGTCTTCTCACTAAGCTCGCGCCATAAGGCTCTGTAGCTTGCGAGCTAAATGGTTGGCGCTCGCTGCTCGCGGCCGGCTAATGAAATAAGATCCCGGCTCCGAGCTAAGGAATGGCGGAATTAAAACTACATAAATGAGACGCCATTACTGAAGGAATTCTCAACTGACTCCACCGAACGACATCTATTTCCAGACATAATTCCCGTTTAAAAACGCTCCAATTATTTCTGCGACAAAACAAGGCTTGTGCGGGATTTGACTCTCGCATTCAAAGAGAGAATCATAACTCTAGAGTGTAGCTGCGAGTAGTGTAGAGAATCATACCTGTAGAGTCTAGCTAGAGTAGATAATCATAACCCTATAGTCTAGTGGTATATCTCACACAACGTATATGCGGCTTCTGAACTTTAGCCTAGCCTGTATGTGTTGTATGCAGACAACTGGTTAAATAAATACCTTCATAATGAGGTCGGTAACGAGTTAACGACACTAACGACTTGTGCCGTCATAGTATTTGTTTTAATGAAGCCTTAACAGGCATTTTGTACAAGGTAAAGGTAATAGTAGTGTTCGCGTCTGCATAGCAAGCGGCTCGTTGGTCTAGGGGTATGATTCTCGCTTTGGGTGCGAGAGGTCCCGGGTTCAAATCCCGGACGAGCCCTCCTTTTTTATCCTGCATATACCGTGTAATTTAATAACTGATGTATGCACAAATATTTTATTTTTATTTTTTACAGTAGAATCAATGGTAATAACGTACTCGTGGACTTGACACTGCTGATAACATCAAGTAATGTTATTATGCGTGATATGGAAAAGGTATCCTTACATACGAGTATTATATACTTAAAGCCTTTATGTCTGTTTATCGATAAAGACATATTAAAAAAAGCCGTGAACTGAGTATAGACTAAATATAATTAGAACTTATCGAATTTGAAGCTGGAGAGCTATAGAGCTCTATTGCTGTATGATTATAGTAGGTATATATATTATGTATATTTGTAGACACACATAGATTTACAGCATAATTGCTTCTCCCTGCTCATATAATAACTGAAGATATCTGTATAATTACCATTGTCCTGTGCAAAGGGCCAGATGAAAGTGAGGGCTTAAGAAGCCCTTTGAAAGAAGTCATCAGCGTGTTGATTGATGGAACCGCGCAGATTTATTATGTTAATTCTGCTCTTTGCGTGGAAAAATTGGTAATGAAGGTGGAATGATACTCTAGATTCAAATTGATCGTTAAATCTAACTAACGGCTGACATTGGTTGTGTCTTTATATCTGTTTTTTAGTAAATTAGTGGTTTTTTTTGTAAGTATTTGTTTATGTCACATTTTCTCCCATAAGAGGTTTCCTTATATCTTGATGAGTTGTAGTAAAGCTAATTGTTAATATTACAAAAGATTGATACATCTTCTAAACCTATAATGAATTTTAGTAAGTATTTTATACGTAAATGCCAGCTAACTTATGTCATTCATATGCAAACAACATCTGTGTAAATAAGCTAATGGTATAGTAGCAGGCGAACTGCCAAGTATAATATATAACATATTGTTTTATGCAATATAATTTTATTTATACCAAGCTGCTCCCTGCGATTTCAGCAGTATTCTATGCTATTACTGTAAAAATATATTTACTCAAAATCCGTTCAGCTGTTTTCCCATGATGGAGTAACAAACAAAACTCTTTTTGTACCAATAAAATATGATGTCAAACGTCGAGTCTCAGTCAGTCAGATTGGCTATTACAGGCAGAGATATAACATTTTTCCACTACTTTAGGTTTCGTCCCACATATCGACACAAAATAGAGAGGTCGCCTTCCACTGCTGTCCAACTCGACACAATGTCGATAAACGGCTGGCGACAATAGTGACGTCTATATCTAGCGACAAGCTTTGTGCTAGCCTAGAGTTGCTACACACAATATTGCAGGCATTAAGTGACAGAGTTGGCTGTAGTGGTAGGCTAAGTTAGAACGCCAATTTTGACCCAACAGCTTAGAAGTGGACCTTTGAAAACGTATTGAAATACCGACCTAATGCTACAGTTTTAGATTTAGTTTTAGTTATAATGATCTATAAGAACGACGTTTTTAGCTCTACGCAGCTGTTAGCTAGGTGAAATGCGTAATACTATGTATGCATACCTCCTACTGGATCCGGTGATTTTTATTATGGTTTCTATGTCGTTAAAATATATTTGGTCTATCTCTAGTGAAAATCTAAAAGGAGCACGGAACCGATTTTCCATGCAACTTTGGAATACAAAGCCAAACATCCGGCGACGCTCAAAAACTCAATAAACCGCCCCGTAGAAGCGGTACAAGCGTTATTGAATCAACCGCCAACCCCAAGCACCCACCTGCCAATTATTATTACTATACCTCCCGAATCATTTTAACCCTTGCCCGTCGGAGATAAGTTTATTTTAAACCGGTCGAGTGCCTTTTATTCGTCTAAGTGCTTCTTTTGTGACGACATTTCCCTGCGCCTACTCAATTAGCCCGACTGGAAGCACAAAAATTAAGTTAAATACTCAGACGTTGCGTTCCGTGTTTACTTATTGGCTATCGGAGCGTTGACGTTCCGTTAACTTCGTAAATTAAAACTCTGTGGGGACTAATATGGACTTCAAGTTTGATGCGGCTGCGCATCGTTGTTTTGTTGTTTTGTTTGTTTTTTTTTAGCTTTTTAACCCTATTCTGAGTAAATTATGTTTTAACTCCTAAAGAAGAGACTATGTTTCGACTGATAGAGAATTAAGCTCTGGGTGACAGATAAGCCCTTTACAGTGCCACATTATAAGTTTACAGAAATGCTTACAGAAACTTGTAGGTAATAATATAAATAATTGTATGTATAAAAAAGTAGCCTTAAAATACGCAAGCGTCACACTTAACTACTATCAGGTCATCAATCAGCTTACCTTGAAAATATTGTAATTACCCAACATAGTAGTTCGTCTCAACTTGAGATAGATATGTTGCTAATAGAAAATAGGAGTCGCTAACTTCAAAACCAAAGTTTAACCCTTTCCGACCGCGAGTAGCACGTGTTACACATCTCAAGTTGTAAAACTAAAGCCGCCGACGAGTAAACTTAGCTTACCAACAGTAAAGTAGCCACATATTTCACGGGGGCTCTACACTACCTGCGCCTAAAACAATCAAACAACCACTTTAGCGTGTGCAAACAACTACAACTTAGCGCCGCGCCGCTTAGCTTTAACTAAATACTAACTTCGGCTTAAGTAAGATAAGTTGCATACAAGGATACATTCGTACGCAAACAGGAGCGACGCCCTTAAAGTTGTCACTTTTTAAAGTTGTCTATTTTAATATTGCAATGAATAGAGAATATTAAGGTCGCCGAATACGAAACGTTTTTTTAAGACAAAACATTCATTACTATATTTTTAATTACATAACAAAAGGACTTTTGCCAAATTCAAACAGAATATCTAGGTTCTACCTAAACTATTATTTTTATGTGATATAATTATAAAAGCATTATTTACAAGTGAGATTGAATTATTCATAAAGCATACCTACTTGTAACGAGCAAAGTAAAGATGATAAGTATACAAAAAATAAATACGAAACGTAACAGAAACAGAATTTACTAATTAGAGACTCTCCTAATTATCTAGGCATTTGTAAGTACAAAGCGATTCATAGTCTGCTCTGCGTCTTAATACTTTAAAACATTTTAATGAAGATATCGCCAGAACGAGGCTATTTCTATCAGCAATTAGTTGTTTATTCATTTTATATTTTTTATATTGCATCAAACGAAAGTGCGTATGCTTTTATACGTAAGACCATACTACATATATTAGTTCATTCTTGTACACACATACATATATTTTAGTTATGCTAATTTGTTTGATATGCCTAGTTTTGAGTTGTTCTAATCCGAGTTAATTGCAGTACATAAAACCGAACGTGTATTTCAATGCAAGCTTACCGTATTTCTGTGAAATAGAAGCGGAATTGAGTATCACTACTCAAATTAATGTTACAAGCAAACCTACACACCGAGGCATATTGCCGCGTTAATTATGCGATGGCACTTCACTAATCCACCGAATAAATTAATATTACATTAAGCATCAATCCGGGAATACGCATTAATAAGTTTACACAGCATATCGGGCGATGCGAGCCCGATTGCCCACCCTCGCCACCCCGCAATTTTTTAAAGAATGTTATGTAAATTTGAACACAAGTCTTTGATCGTCCGCATCAAAGTCCAAGCAAAAAAGTTCCACTAGAGCGGAGAAAAAACGAGAGGAGCTTAAGAAAAATAATGATTTAATCTTACTTTTCGCTGCCTCGCATATAAAAGCGACGGGACGAGAGAGGGCGCGAGAATCGTTTTTAATCTTTGCTTTGTAAAGGTGATTATGAGGGATTATAGGTTTGGAAGTATGGCTGAAATTTCGTGGCTGGCTAGGGGGGGCTTCGACTCATTTATGCCATATTTTTTGGGCCACCAGGTGGGGTTGCGGTCGCCTCCCCCCTTCGGATACTTCTCAACTTTTCCTTATTCTAGAGCTCTTCAAAGGAAAGGCTTTATTGTATTTTGTTTCGTTTCGACCGATAGGCGGTTGTAGTGCATCTTTTAATGGATAAGCTGCGGTCAACGAACCGGCAAAATAAAGTAACTTTTCCCATAGTACGAGTATACCCACTGTGTTGTGGTTAGGAGGATTTTTGAGAAGAAAAATAATCGAAACAAAAATATTCTTGCATCATGTATTATTTACTTAACATATAAAACACTACCCATTACCAACGAACCCATTTACCAGTTCAAAAATATTATATTCGAAGTACTTGTACTTGTGTGTAGAGATCAACAACCTGAAATCTTAAATCTAGAAAGTTATTCATATAAACCAGTTTTATTTTCCACCTTATGTAGGTACCAATGAATGATAAGTAGGTACTCTAAGAAGGCTCCTATTCGCCAATTCGACCGCCCAGCTACGGCGGCCCGAAGTGCAGTTTTGTCATTTTTCATTACGTGACCAGATCAACTTTGTCATCTGAAGCGACGGCGATCTCTCGCTGCCGTACGTATAGCCTTTAGCCAGAACGCATCACAGTTTCTCACAAGTACCCTCGTCTTGCAACAAAATATGGCTCATATATCCACGAGGTAAGATACATTTTCTAATGCGGTAAAATGGAGATCGTTTTTGTATAATGGAGGAACGTTTAAGTAAAGCTTCTCTCTAGATGAAGAGCGGTGCCTGCAAGACTTGGACGGTTACTATGAATACTTAAGCGTGGGATAAATCCACGTCTAGGTTCAAAGTCTTTTTCATGCCATTTTAGACACTTTTGCGCATTTGTTAACTCCCGGTCTACGAGCGGTGTTTGCTACGAAGCGAAGCTACGAATTAGCTGCTTTATGGTTCACTTTGAAAGCATTTCGTAGCAGTCAGCTTTTGAATGTCTTTAAGTTGTATTTTCTATAGTGTAACCTTCTTAATGAGAATGTCTGAAATTCGGCGGATTTTGAATATTATTAGTGACTCAGATTTTTATCTTTGACAGATTCATAATAAAAAGAACATACAAAATTTATTTCAAGATTTTTCCGTTCATTCGAATGTCTCGTCAATTAGATTTCACAAGTACAAGAGATAAGTAGATCACAGAAAACGTTACCTATAAATTGGTGGGAGCTTATCATTGGTACATGGATAGGTAGGTACTTATATAACAAACGACTTAATTATATTGCTTGATCTTTGCGGGTGGGCTGGAGGGAGGGGGGGGCAGGGGGGTTTGTCTCATCTCAATCGCAAATCGGCCATCTTGCACCCCCGCGATAGCCACCCGCGCGTCTCCACCGCCCTCGTCCATTATACTTTTTAAGCTCCAATCTCGTTCATTTAAACGGTTGGCTTTAGATGGCAATCGCATTTTTCCACTGCAGGTCACGTCTCGACCCGTCTCCCGACTCGAGGGCTTAAATCAACAAAAGAAAATAATAAGATTCGTCCAAATTAAAAGTGTAATGTCGCGAAAGCGCGGGCGTCTAATCCCGCCGCCTCTCTTCATTAGACGGGCCCCGCTAAGGCCCCGAAACGCTTAAAAATGTCGGCGGAAATTTTTCTTTATTCATAACAGAGATTAAGAGAAATGCAAATGAAGCGAGGCGTCGCGGGCGGCTACTTAGCTGTGTCAACAACGCTCCCAGTATTTGAGGGGAGGTTTTTTTCCATTTCAATAAGATTGAAGATTCTGTATCGGAGTATAAAAATAAGCAGTAACTATTAAGAGCAGCTGTGTTAGTGAAATATTTAAGTAATTTTAGCACTAGCACTCCATTCAAGTTCAAATTGATATTAAAGTTCAATTCAAATAGATTAGTGTGATTTGGTCATATAATTATACTTTTTATATGGACCCGACAGACCTATTGAAATAAAATAACTGACCTGATATTAAACGATTAAAAAAATGCGCTACAACAATTCCTTTGTTGCAATATCAAGCGAGCAATTTAATGCAACCAAGGTAGACTATACGGTTCTCAAACAAATATTTAGCAATAGCACAGCATACTTATATTAATACCCTAGCTAGCCAATAGCAAAATATTCAATACGTACTTTCAACTCACTAAGATTTAGTTTACATCCAACACAAAAGGAGTACAAAATATCAAAATGAACTTATGTAAGAAAAACAAAAGAAATACGAGTATAAAGACTTCAATAGTATCATTGGAGCAGCGCATTTATTATAAAGAGGGAATTACAGCGGAGGTAGCGGCCATCGATCGAACCATTCATTTATTTGTTCATCCGGCTTTTACGTTTATACTGCTCGCAACTCTTTCGTTAGGCCGGTAGGGATGTACACTTATGGACACATTCTATCGATAATTCGAATAAACAGAATAAACAAGAGCGTTAACTGTTCGACCCAGTACCTTACCTAAGCCTTGAGTTAGGACCCATAATAAGGTACTTTCTCATAATGACAAACGTATCAGTTTAGTACAAAATGGTATTCTCACTCTAGAGATGATAAAGACAATAGGTAGAGTAAAGTTATCCTGATAAGAGGGCCCTGACACAGTCGAAACAAAAGCCAAGGAGTAAGAGATAAATCACGCACGTGGCATCTGTCTAAAGATGTTAAGTGTTGATGTAGGTTTCCGCTTAGTCAACACTGGATCGTGCCTTAACAATACCTCTGCGATAATATCATCAAATCATCACATTAGCCTTCACCAAGCCCTTATAATATTTCACAACGTAAATGATCGATACTTACACTGGAGTGTGAGTATCGCCTGCCGCTACCTCTAGATAAACTTTCGTTTAAAACTGGGAAAAAATATCGATAGAATAAAACCACGCCCCTACCACTAAAACAGTGCCGAGTTTATTTTTATACCGAATTTATATCTAAGAACGAATCCCACATTATTGTCTCCGACCATTTATTTTGTGATGGCATTAAAACAAACCCCTTTTTCTCGGAGAGGCGATTTCATTTTAGCTGGGTTTAGAAAATTTAAGGCCGGTCTTAAAGGCGCCGATATTGCTGCTCTCGATGCTAGTGGGTGGAATAATTAATTTTCTCTATTATTATACGCCTATTCTTATTCAGATAACGCATTGTTGGAGTAATATCTTTACAGTTATAAGGTTAAGTGCTTATATTATGGAATTAACGAGTGATTTATTTTGTGGTAATTAGGTACCTGCTATTTTTAGAACAAGTTTTGTGTTAAGTAAGTGATATTAAATTATCTTGTACATTCTCTATTATAGTAACGATGTACTCAGAATGTATACTTTCATGTTTGATAGAACTAGATATACACTACAGGAACGAACGGTGCACGGAGTGTTGAAAAAAGTTTGAGGAACTATGAAAATTCTAAAGTTTTCGATAATGCGCAAAGTTATTATGAAAAAGTGCAAAATTTCAGAGTTAAAAATCATAATATACATTTCCGAATGGGAAAGTTTAACTCATTCCATTAAACTCATATTTTTATAGGTGTGTCGAGCTCTTGTGACGAATCAAAGCGGGGTTGGTTTGTGTTTGCACACTCGTTGATATCCCGGCCGAATATCCCGTGCCATTGATACCGTGGAGAAGGCTTCTATTAATAAAAACATAATTTTATTTCTTTTGCAAAATAACAGTAGGTAAAGAAAATATATCCAGATGATTTCTTAATTGTTAACTTGGATGTCACAGGTGACCCATGAGGTATATTTTTTTTTGTGTTGTAGTCTACATAGTTTGCTTTGTGGATTTGTTTAACATAATATCTTAAATTGCGTAATTATTCATAATAATTATGAGTTTATTTAGTTAGATTTTACGCAATTACAAACATTAGTATTAATTAGAAAGACAAACAGTACTACGTTAAACCTTTGTCGTTAGACGCAAGCAGGAATTCTAGGGAAATGTTTCTTTTTTCATACAAAAGACATCAACGGTGACCCAAGCGTGAAAATTATAGTGTTTTCGTCTTTGTGGTATGGCATTTTTAAATATAATTTAAATTGCGTAGGTAATTCATTCTAAGGCGGTTATTTCACTGTTAAAAATATATATATATTAAAAAGTCTTCTCTTCACTAAGTTAGCGGTAGTATCCCAGCTTAATTTGATTAGCAGCCGCAAGCCACAGAGTGCCCTCATCACTGGACAGCAAACATTGGTGGCGGACGAAATGTTTATTATAATTATGTCTTCTGTATTTACTCAAGAAATTTAAGCTGCATTTTGCTGTATTGAAAAGGTTAAAAACTTCGATTTTCTATAGGTAGGTACCATGACCTATAGTTTGATTCACTAGGCGTATTATTAGGCTACTTAAACATTATCTTCCAGTTACCATAACATTAGGTTTTAGCTAGGTTATTAATTAAAGGTAGGTACCAACCTAAGATGTGTTTTATTCTACCATGAATTGATGTCTCTGAAATTGGCTGAAAAATAAAATATATACGAACTAATCATTACAGCTTCCTAAATCATATCGACTTTTTTAACGACTTTAAAGAAAAGGCAAAGGTTTTCAGTTCATCGGAATATATTTTTTACGGCATAATTTTCGTTGGTTATGTTTTTTCTACCCTGATACCCACCTTAAAGCACCCAGCGCCTTCTACCGGCTACCACACTGCAATTGAAATAAATGCAATTGCTACAATGATAATTATACAACCACTTGCAGCTAGTCGCGACATCTACCGACCCGAGCAACAAATTTATTATAGCGGTTCTCTTACCAAGTGATTATTTAGTTATCTGTGGACGGGGTTCGCTTGGATGTTGCATTGCTTATAGTGCCATCTATCAGATTTCCTTAATATTACGTCTAGCACTAGCTAGCTTTTTAGGGGTTTCCGTATTTCTACCTTGCTTTCAAGGCAGGTTCGCACTGTACAAAAAGTTTATATATAAGTTGTTAAGTATGTTTCGATAGATGACGCTAGTAATATATTCCTATAAATATTTTTGTTATTAAGCTTTATCCCAGATTATCTTGTAGTAAATACAATTTATCAGGCAATACTTATCGTAATAATATAATAATATATTTATTGGTAGTGTTACAATACAATGTAAAGTATCCAATAAGTTGCAATTGTGGAAGGGTATGTAAATTGCATTAGGTTATATTTGTTATTATTATTCCAAGTGTTATGTCTGTGTAGGCTGCTACAAACAAATATCATTCAAAATGATAAATATTTATGCAATAATATTAACAGCCTACTCAAGTGTTTTTCCGTAATTTTTCAAAGTAAATATTAACTGGGCTTAATTTTTTAATTATTTAATCAGCTATTCAATTAAAGCTATTTTTATGTTCATAAGGACACGTTAGATTCACGTTCACATTCACCTGGATTTAGGTTAGTAATCTTCATACGAATCTGTTTAAAATTAGTATAATTATCAGTTTTTCCATAATATGATATATATATTATTTGCAAGAAAGATAGGTACTTATAAAGAATCGTGATTATATATCATCACGATGCAATGCAGGGAATCATATTAAAATTCTAGAATCTATGTAGGTAGGTCTCTACCTACCTAGTCTCTACGTACCTCTGTACGTAGTAGGTAGGTACCTACATATTAGAAGTCCAACTTCTCAACCTAGTTCTCAACCCTAACTTTGATTCCCTGCGTAAGTCTAGAGAAACAGGGCCTACGAGCACCATCATTATGGTCCACAAACACCTAAACTCGGAGCAAATCGAGCAAATACTAAATTGTGGGTAACACTTTTAAACTTCTCTGTGCGGGAAAGAGCCTGCCACCTCACGCTTCACAGTCGGTTTACCAACAATCTCGGAGGTCATCATCACAACATTCTGTACTTACATTTACCACATTTTGAACCAATTCTACATAAGGCATGTTTACTATTGTCGTCCACATATAAGAAGTCATAAAAAACCTAATCATCAGCATATTGACGCGGGCGTCACGTAAATTATATTTCTACAAAAAGTTTATTTCTAATAATAGATATGAATTAAATTCGGATCGTAGACTATAATCGGATCAACCCACAAAAAAATAGGAAAAACACCAAGAATAACAGACTGACGCGATATATTATTATATATATATATGTATTTGCCAATCGCTTGTCACAAAAATGTTATGAAAAGATAAAGAAAGCTGTTGCTAGAAAATACTGGTTTATTTTTATTATCACAGGTTTACTGGGCTCACCTCATTTGTAATAACCCAGAGTTCACACATCTCTAGTTAAATCCGGTTTTATATAAGTATTACTATATCCCATTTGACCATTGCGCGCGATAAAGGCACGACATCAACGAATGCTTCGCATCGTAAATAAGAACTTAATTTTATTGTTAGTGTAAGTACCTAACGTCTTAGAATTTTACCTTGTCTCTGGTGTACGTTACACTTCACCATCGTATCACATTCCACATTGTAATTATTATTATAAATGCTAAAGTAACTATGTTTGTTTGTTCTACCTTACACGACTACACGGCTGTACCGATTTTAATAAATTTTGGTATGTATAGGAATATATTGGTTCTTGGAGAAGGGCATGAGATACTTTTTATCTCGACAACGCGTACAAAGTCGCAGGCACCAGTTAGTAATCACTAATCCATAATGTGTATAATGTACTCAAGTAATGTTATCGTAGTTACTATGGTAGTTACACATCTAGAACATAAGTAACATAAGTATGTATAGCGTGACCCAAGAAATGATGAAAAAACAAGTATAATGAGCTAACTAGGCTCATAGTTTTGCCACAGATTACATTAATAGTAAACTTGTTTTGCATAATATAGAAAACAGCTGTAATAACTACCAGGAGGTGCCTTCCTAGACTTCTAAGCCTAGAATGATGAAACAAACTGGTCTATTTCCTAGTGGTAAGAGCTCACTCAATCGCACATACAAGGTAGTGTTACTGCACTACGACCCATGGACAAAAAATATTAGCAAATGAAAATGCTTCTAAAAATCATTTTCTAGATCAAAGTAAAAATAAATACTATCCGTCTTACCTTATGCCTACAGGGGATTTTATAGGGGAGGCCTATGTCCAGCAGTGGACTTCTTCAAGCTGATGATGATGATGATGATGATTTGAACCGATGTATCTAAATTCGACGTGTAGCCTTCGCTTTTTATAACTCAATAACATATTCACAGGCAGCCGGTGAATGCAAGTGGCAAATTGTCGTTCGGTGTGGCGGTCTAAGCGGGGTAGGCAGCAGTGGACGTCTTCAGGCTGATGATGATGATGATGATGATGATAAACACTATTCGATGACGATGCCGACATTATAGAACTTACTAGACATACACAATGTCTATCTATATAATAATCATGACGTCCAAGTACATCATTTCATGACGTTCTCTTTACTTTTTACGTATAAAGGGTGTGTCAGTTCACGTGTAACTCGCATGATTTATTTATTATGAAAGAGATAGCGAGAGGTGCAAATGATAACCTTACCCCCAGCGGAAAATATTATACTCATGTTATCGTTTTGCATTGGCAACAAGAATAATAACATAATTAATTACTATGATCTATCTCAAGCAAGGCTGAAAGATTGAACTGTTTGATGCAACTTTTGGTAGACTTGCATTTCATCACAACCCTCGTACTATCAGGAAGGCAATTCTGACATCGTTAGCTAAAATATCGCGATAATAATTTGAGCTATTGAAAAATTTTACATGAAATATATCCACTTACTGAAACTTAAATTGGTGAAATGCGTTATCGTTCGAAAAGTATGACGTCAGGAGAAGTTATAGCTTAGTAGAGCTTTTATTGCAATTGCCAGAATCGGTGGCCAGGTATTAAATTGTTGAGTTCATACGACAGGGGAAGGGTCTCGATTGCCCAAATTGTACCGCTAATCATCCACTCTGTAAGGGAGCAGAGTTCATGCTCGTATAGTGGTCACACGCATGCATAAAAGACGCCATGGGAGAACCCATAGAAAACGTGTGTGAACTTTTTTGAGGCAGTATTCATAGTAAATTGTATGTATGGTGGTACAGTGTTAACAAATTAAATCATGTTTTGAAGGTGCTTGTATTAGTAGGTGTTCTAGTATCTGTGGTGTATTCATAGAACAATAATGCTTCTGTTACCTAATATAAAATAAGATCTTTTATAAATTTATCAATTACTTTTTATTACAATCAATAGAAATATGATTAAGTATACGTATTACGTAATATAAAGTACGAGTAGTTGTAATTTAAATAAAACTTCAGTTCGCGCAAGTTTAAGCATGTTTTACGTTCTTATTAATTTAAATATTAAATAAATAGTAGGTAGTTTGTTGAGTAATATTTTATATTCAAGATTAAATGTGCTAGGGTGAACCTACTATTAGCTGACACAAATGAAATTAAATATAAGCTCTAACTACTTAATACCTATCTACCTATCTTTTTAAAAACGGTAGCTAGGTAGTACTTACTTACATAGCTTTAAATTTAACCTAGCGTATTGACCTGATTCATAATATCTAAACTATTCACACTTAATTATGCAAAGTACGTATATTATAATTAAATTTAAATATGTTACAAAGTAAGTAAGAAAGACGTACAAGGCATATATTTATATACATTTATTATTGCATACGAATAATTACTCATATTGTACATAGGAATGTTGTGAGAACTTTTATTATGGAACTTACTTTTAGATACCAAAAAACCCCCACTTTTTAGCCGCTTTTTTGGTATCTTTGCTATATCAAATTCAGGGTTAATCGTGATATTAGGTTTTAATATGGTCATTGACATACGATCACTAACATTAGTAATTATCTATAATATTATTAGGGTTAGTAAGAAGTGTAAGTGCTAGAGTTTTTTAACTAGGGTTAGTTTACATATAACCTTCACCAAATTTCTTTACAGCCTCAACTTCACAATTTATGTGACCAAGCTATGTTCCAATTATGTATAAACAATAAGTACGTAGGTAGTTCATTTAAATTCACAAATTAATTATTAAACAGACGCAAGTAAAAGTCGATTAACTTACTTTGCACACAATGGGTAAAGTAAATAAGTGGACTTATTCAGGTGATCTTTCACCTCCTCTTGCTGAAAGAAATTTATAAGTGTGCACCATGTTTAAAACATAAATTTCTATGTAGATTTGTTCGCAATAAAATTCACATACCTATCCCATGAGCTTCGTACACTTACCTACAAAAGTGTTTTTCTTGTTTTATGGTACTGAGTAATGTGTAAGGAAATTCACACGGCACGGAACCCCTCATTTGAAACCGTAATTGAAGGAACACTACACTGCATAATATTTTAACTTCATTTAGCTGATTTATTTAACTCTTTCTCTTACAAATGGGCCCATAACAATCCCATGACCAAAATAAAGGTTCCAGCAGCAGATCGTAATCAGCTAACATCGTAAAAAAATAAAAATATCTGTGTAAGTGCCTGTGTCTATGTGTAACTTAAATAAGAATCTGGGGTATGGTTATTGTTTAGCTATTTCTGAGAACGAATATAAGTAAGTACCCAAGTATGTATCTATTTAAAATATTAGTTTTATGTAGGTACTTATGATTACAAGTAATGATTATACTTATGATTACAACTAAGTAGGTAAACGGCTAAAAGAAACGCCATTTATTTAGCCATGGATGTAAATCTTTTATAAAATTTACAATGAACCATGTCACTTATCGCAGGAAGCATTATTACCTACATAACCTAACCCATTATTAATTATTGTACATAATATCTACGCTTAATAGCTTCTTATCTCACATACTGCATTACCAACCTATTGCAGATATATTATTTTGTTATGCACGCGTGCTCTATAAGTAGTATGAATGAAGTCTCAATCGAACCCCTCGATATTATACTCGATAAAAGTATAAGCCATGGTTCAAAAATGCCGCGCACAGCATTCTTTTCCTCATCCAATCAATGATGCCTTGTGTTAAAAGCAGCCAATAGGAGAGTCCGAATATGGTGTGACTTTGGTGGGACGCGCCCGTCCGTCATCAGTTAATTATCGAGAAAAACAGTTTTCTGACATAAACACACCAGATAAAACCAACTAAAAATAAGCTAGGGTTACATTTTGTTCATAATAACAGCTGAATGTTTTTATCAACGCATCAAACGACAACACAACGATTATATACAGAGTTTGCTTCCCCCGCATCGTACGATCGAGTCATATAAATACGAGGGCTCTCCCCACCTCTTCGCAAAAAGTCAAACCACTTCGAGTCGTGCGCTCGCTGTCCGAAGTCGTGTCATCCGCGCCGTTTCGCAAGCCGCACTTGCATCTAAACGTCACCTCACAATTTTAGTGTCATCTAACAGAATTAGGGCGTGTGTGACCGTTCAGTGATATTTATACCGTTAAATAACACAAGAAAATGTCTTTCAACACCGACATATCGACTAAATTGGAGAACAGCAGGTACGGAATGCGTCGGCTTGCAGGCCGCCCTACCCGTTTATAATATTATGGTCCCTGAGCGTCTTTTGCGGGCTGGTGTGGCGTGATGCATTCGAATGTGGTGATTTGGTTGTGGCATGCGTGTAAGAGTCTACAGTGGAGGTTTTCGAAGTGGCCATTGAGGCGATCGAAGCGTTCGCGCGGCCGTTTCCTTTCACATTTGAATCGAGTCTTTCAATGAGAGTGTCTGCAGTGTGACGAAAGAGAAACGGTCAATAATATCATTGTAGTGCTTCTGGGAATAGTGGCGTGATGTCGGCTTTATCGATGAGGTTATCCCGGTTTCTGGGCGTGCGCAATGCGTGCGTGCCTACCACCATGATGACTCACAAAAAATACCGTATTACCTACTACTGCAATTTAGTTAATCTGTTTTATGCCTATCACGCCACTATTTTCTAGTCTTTAAGCATGCCTACAAAACCAAACGCGTGACTATTAGTTTTACCAAGCAATACTACAACAGATCCTATGCCTGCAAAAGAAATACAGAGCATGATAGCCTTTATTATAACCTAGTTAATGTCGACTTTCATTTGATAAAAACAAAAATACATGACGTATCACTTAAATGGCAGGATGATAAGATAACTTCAGTGTATAATTTTGAGTGTTAATGACCTAAAAAGAACGGTTGCGATTTAACCGAATGACTAAAATTGCGTAATAGACTTCATAACGATCAATAGTAAGACACCATTTCGCAAACCATTCGTAAAACCTACCCACTATTGGATAACACTAGTCTCAGTAGCACTAAGAACCAATGAAACTTACCTTCCCTATAGAAGCAAGAACAATCATAGAAAAAGTAAACATTGTTTTAACTTTGACGATAGGAATCTGAAGAATCGTTGGTGTTTGAAAATTCTAACAATCAGGCCACGAGTTCTAAATCTTTGAACCGAGTGATTCAAGGGAATGTCACACACATTATACAAAGCATTGAACAATAATATAAAGGCCATCAATACCTTGAAAACCTAAAAGACACACAATCTTGGTATTCTATTGAATCTTCTATTGAAATCTCCTCAATCCCTCAATAGTAGTCCTCAATTTCTAGACTACCTTCAGAAATTACCTGGCATACCTACTTAGACATAAAACAGATAAAAACGTTATCGTCAAGTGATGTAACAACTTGCCAGAGCAATGAAGTTCTTTATATGTATATACAGTGATATGATTCCCCATTCGTGTATATAAATATTATAAACGTTGAAGTACCTAATGAGCGAGGAAAATTTAACTGTTTAAATGTTTGTACCCTCATAATATTATAGTAATCACTATATTGATTGACAGGATAAATAATACAATGTTGACACGATAAAATCCTCATCTGTACATTATGTTTCGTCAATAAATGATGCCCTATAGAAAATACTGTATAATATCACAATATTATTTGTTACCCAGGTTGTTATTGTACATTATATACCACACAAGTGCCTAATTATTATTATGTAGGAAACACCTGAATGAATCAGTGCAATATACTTTGATTTAACAAATCCTGGACTTGATAGATTAGAATGAGTCGTTGTCATCAAGATAAAATATTGATAAATATATTATTTTTTTACAATATGACATTCTTTTTTCGTGGTATAGATTGTTGTTGTTTGCTTGATTGAACAGATAACGCATTAGGTTAAGCTTTATCTTCCCTTTCGAGGACAAAAAATCTGCAAATCAAAGAACAACCTAATCAGTAAAATATTTAAGCTGATTTTGTTAATGCCAAGATCGCAAACTAATAATAATTCCGGGTATTGTTAACATGGATTGAATGCACAACGAAAGAGATTTTCTAAATGTAGCCCCCATTTTTTGGCTCCATTGTTACAATTTACATAGAATTTAGACATTAACCATTTAGTCTTATGTATTGTTTCTATTGTTACAGGAACACTCTGCGCAAAATCGCCAGAAATGACGGTCAAGAGTTCTCTAAGCAGAGCATCCTAAACGACATGGAGCGGTTCGTCAAAACGGTCAACACCATGGATCAGACCGTGCTCATTCCCAGCCGCCTGATGAACATCGAACAGGACGGCGACGACGATCCTTTCAGCATGTTCGCCATGCTCAACGATCTGAAGAACGAGCTGCTCTGGTCCGGGGACTCGGAGGAACACGTTGAACGAGGCCGAAGAATCTCTGACTTGAGTGATACTGAGAGCGACGCGTCGAGCGCCGCGGGAGACTCTGGTATCGAGGGGGAGGACGAGAGGGACTCGGCAGCGCGCGCCGCCGCCGCCTGCAGGCGCCACCTCCGCGGGCTCCGGCGCTCCCTCCGGCAGCTCACGGCCGCTGCCACGCACCTCACGAGTTCTTACCAGGAAGAAGTTGGAGCACCAGTTTAGAACAAATCCATTAAATCTGTGATCGAAGCCTGACCCCGTCGCGGTGTATATATAGGCATAGCGGCCCGAAATGTAAATATAGGTTAAGGGCTGGACGTGTATGGGATTCTCAGTAAGTTATGCGGTTATTTAATAAATTAATTTTTCTTTCGTATTCTCTTACTTTATTTTACAGAACTCCTCCATTATATTGTTGAAAAACAATTATAAAAACTAATTAGCAGCAATGGCAATAATTAATGACATTGTAACATGTTACAATGTCATTTTCATTGCCATTTTTAGTGCTCATGAGCACAAATACTCAAAATCTAATAACGTAACACAAACCAATTGTGACATATTTATAGCAACATTTAACGAAGTTGCATATGGCGATGAGCATCGAGACGGCTCATTATGAATTCAATCTCAAGCACCAAGGTTGACGGTCTTGAAAGTTAATTATGACAGCATTTGGGTCTTCTAAAGGCAAAATTGCGGAGGTGAAGGCAAATGTGGAAATCCCTTGAGTAAACTGAGCTTCCGCGAATAAAATATTACATGATGTAGGTGTGTCAGAAATGTGGACCGACAAGGTCGATTAGGTCACAAAAGAGACGACACATTATGTACACTAAACCTGACCCAGAAAAAATCCGACGCGTCTACCTGCGAACTTTAGGACCCACCCGAGCAAGAATATCTAGGTAGATACTTGAACAGTGCTCGCATAATATTGATTTTCATTCGTGCTTTGAAGAAAAGCACAGGTGCTCGTACGATATCTAGCCATATTATATGAAACTGCACGCGACATTGCGGTAAGCCCGTAGCCGCGTACCCTTTAAAGGTATAGTACTTATGGATTTAATTTATCGACTGTCGGAACTGAATGTCAATCATAAAGAGCAAAAAGAAATAATCATGTCAAAGTGATGACCTTTGCTGCAGTATGAAGAATCAGTTCCAGAAGACATTCCATACCCACATGGCAACAGGCCACATCACATCAATTAAAGTAACCTTGGTCCAGCTATTGTCTCGTCCGCGTCTTTATCGCCATTTGAAGCCCACGTGCTACCAATATAATGTACAAGTGTCTGAAATAAAGCTGATTTCTTTAAATGGGTTTAATAGCTCCAGGATGTTGCTCCATTGCCGCTGCCGCAATTGCATTGACTGCTATTCTCGACTTCTAAAAACTCATATAAACTTGGCATCGGTTAGAGCCAGAATCACCAGCTTTTTCTTATTATAATCTTTGATTTAAAAAAGATTTCAACACACAGTGGACGAGTAGGTACCTATTCTTGCTGCAATAAATAAATACGACGTTCTTAAATGTCGTTGTCACGTTGATAATAAATAAATTACCACATATTACATATTAAGTAAGAGGTACAATTATCTTGACGAGATAAAGGAACAAGATAAGTTACCTATGTGCCGTATCTAATCGCTGGAGTCGTGCTAAATTTAGCTAACTAAAATTAGAAAGTTAACCTAAATGCTATTGGAAAACACAACTTATGTACACACGCCGCCCGTACTGGACATCTATAGGACTAATGGAATTCACTACTAACGAAGTCGAAATACGATGACGTAAATTCAAGAATAGACTAGGAAAACGTACGTGAATGAGATTTTCAACAAATATCGATGGACAAAACTGTGAATGACGAATGGCACTTCAAGGAATACGAAGTAATGTTTATAAATAAAAACTTCACATTGCAGCGTATTCTACTAAAACATAATGGATCTTTTCATAGCATATCAACTGCTCTTGACAACAAGAAGGCACTACAATGATAAACACTGACAAAGATATGTGTGAGTTAATATCGACAAGAAACAATGCAAGGGTACAGCGATGACAATTTGATAAGGCGCAATTACGATACTTGTGATAACCATAATTTTGCTAAACACGAATATGTAATGCTATATTATTGATCTTTTAATGACACGATATCGGTCATACACCGGGATTAAGTAAAGATAGGTGTAACAGTGACGCAAAACTGTAATATATACTTACTCGTTATATTATGTTCAATGTATATGCAAATAATATCAGTTGAAGATATTAGTAGTAAAGGTCAGTATAAATCGATAGTAATACACAACATGTAGAAGAAGGAGGCTTGTCACTGTATTCTATGTTGACATACTGATGATGCAAATCCGCTGATGTGAATGTAACAGGTTCTGCAGAATTGACATTTGCGTCAGTCTTAGGTACAGCTCAGAAAGTAAACTTAACATTTCTCAGATACACAGCGACACAAATGTTGCATATTATGAAGTTATGGCAAGGTTAACTTATCGAATGTGTAAATAGGTTCCAGATTTAAGAAACCTCTTTATAAAATAGTGAATGGAAAACATGGTTTCATGTTCGTAAAATACTCAGGCATTAGGGACTATGGTTCATGCACCTGAATAACCCTATAATTCTGAATAACGTTACAAATTCTAGTGGCGGTGTGGTTAAAAAAATGATGGCTATTACTAACACGTGAACTCTGGTATCTGTTATGAAACGACCAAAGCAGAAAGACAAAATAATGAGCTATTCGTAGAGTTACTATTTACTAGGTACCACCTATCTTCTACGTAGTGTAAGAAAAGCTAAGTGATGACCTCATATTCACTGACGTCGGATCTTGTAACGGTTACACAGGTGAATGATGTCAAAGTACATAGTATATACAATGCATCCAAACAGATCAATATTTAAAGTCCTCTTAAAAATGAAACGCTAAATGAAAATAAGCAAAGCCAACAAAAAAAGGTAAATATCGATGACGTTGTAAAGTAGCAACGTTAGCATTTTAAACCGAGTGATGTCAAAGTACACAACATATCAAAACACGAGTCAATATTTGGGAACCTCTTATAAATAAAACGCTTTCTGTCTACCATAAAAGATTTAAACAAGAGTTGAACAAATGAGTCTAAATGTTTTCCCAATAAATCGACATCTAACTCTCGCCTTTTCTAACATAATAACAAATAATAAATAAAATAATTTGGTAAGCCAGGATTGAGTATGAAACAGCGAGTGATAGTCGTCGATTTGGAGGAACGAAATGTTAAGAAACATGTTTAACTCTGGTTTAAACTTTTGTGGTAAGACGGTTTAAGATTAATAACCAAATAGGTAAAGTCCATCTTCTCGGGAAGAAATTCTCAAAAGCCACTGTTTTGAAGTTATTTCATGCAGCGCAATCTATTGACGTAATCTGCACAGGTGAGTTTGAAAGAATTTGTTGACGCAATAGTACTGCTACCTTTCCGAGGTTATTTCAATAGAAAACGTTCCATATGCAGTAATATTAATTGAGCATATAATTACACTACGGGTCGTAAGCAGATTATGTAGGTATAATGATAAATAATCAATAAAAATGTTATCCAGCCTCAACGCAGTTACTGCCAACACTATCACTGAATTACATCATAATGCATTTGCGACAGTTACGGACAGAATGCAGGCCTTACACATAAATGACGTTATAGTACAGAACGTAATATTTTTCTTTCTCTTGCAAACCAGGGATCCTGGCTATGCTAGTAAATCGACACATTTTTATAAGATTAAACTGGGAGGCCAAATTGTTACAAGCAGAAAGAACATTCTTTACGAACGAAGGTTAACAGCAAATTCAATTTGTAATATTAATTCTGAATAATCCTACTTTGTCCTCTGGATATCTCTTCACAAAATAATGAAGCATTGTTTGATTTTAAGCAAAATGCGCCATTCTTTATTCTTCTCTGCGATATTACGAAACGTTCTTAGTCCTTGCGAGCCGCAGGCCACCGGTTCAATGTCAAGTGTACGAGGAAAACCGTCCAATGCTACTATTATTGTTTTGTTTGGAAAAAGACCACACGCACTCGTAATTTAGATGGTTCGGCCAATAGTTGTAATGGGCGAGGAATGTGGTATATGAAATTAGAGGCAATTTGCAATTCGCTCAAGTTTCCGTGTATCTATGCCGGCCTTCGCTCGACTTGTTTGCGCAATGATTGCCGTGTACGTTGCATGCCAGTAAGTCCTCGTCCTGGTATCGTTTGTCAGCACACTTCACCTAATTGCATTACAGTCAAATTTACTCGCAACCATCGATATAGGTACATTAATTATCATGCTTACAACTGGAAAGACATAAGGCGTGGACCGTTCAAACATAGCAAAAAAAAATCTAGCCTTCGCCTTAAAACATGCACCGTGTCTGCTCAAAAGCCGGTCAAACTCGTTTGACGATTAGTCAAAAGTCGTATGTTTCCAGAATCACGGCCGCAACACTGCTCCGTAATTAAGAGCAGTACTTTTTGTAGGAAATGCAGTGAAATCAAATCAAAAAATTGTTTAAAATGAGTTTACGTTAGATCTGACGCGTTAGTCTTGGTTGGAGATCTGACGCGTTAGTCTTGGTTGGAGCAAGTGTATAGGCAGTAGGCTGATATGACGTAAATCTGACGTCAGTGCTTCGCGAACCTTCCACATCTAGATCGGTAGCGCTGTCAGTGGCATCCATTGGAGTCTGCCTCGTGGACATGCGCAACGGCGTCAAATATACGCAACGCGACAGCGCGTGTAGAGGAGGCAAGAAGTCACCGCATGAAACTCTCGGCACCCTGGACTATACTTACGTAACTTGTCTATCGCATAACTCGCCATACATGTGATATACAAATGGAAGTATTGTAGAATTCTACTACGGTAGAAGTGTCTCTCAGCCGCTCGTGTGCTCGGAAGGCTAGGTTTGATGGTTCCGTCAAACCCCGTAAAATGAAAAATTTATCATGTTGTACATATTCTTCCTCCCAAAAGGAGAGACAGAATCCACAGCAACATCATATTGAATTTTACGATAGGTAGTTGAGTTTCTAGCAACGATATACTTACCTACTATACTTGTACCTACCTAATTTGGCATTTCCTCAACAAAGTTATAATAATATGTTGTTTTGAAGCTGTTTCATTTAACACAAATCATTTATAATTTATTTCAGTACATTCGATTGCGTTTCCCATTAACGGTGGCTTCATTAGATAATTCCAAAAATTGATCGATCATTTTTTTATTTTATTTTTTGCGGTTCATTTCTATCTCTTATGATAGTGGAGACAAGCTGTAATTAAGATACTAAATATGAGCACATCAAAAAGCCATTTAAGTTGGCTAATAGTTATACTGTTAAATTGAAAAACATAAACAATGTAAGGGTATGAAAATTTTCTTTTAAAGCAAGATTTGGTTACACTACTATTACGTAGATATAACCCGAAACTCTGAACATTCCAAGCTCAGTTTTATTATTTATTACAATTTTATTATTGAGAGTATAATTTTCTCAAAATGTAATTTACCTATGTATTAATTTTATAATACCTTTGCATTGTTCATTTGCATACAATAATAACTGTACAATTCCATATTAAAAATCAGCAGCCGATAAAAATATATATCTAACATACAAGTATAGCATTATGTAACAAAACAAACATGAATGTGATAAAAAAATGATCGGGGATCACTTCCTTTTTATTACATCCTATTTTGAGTTCAAAGAACTTCGCACTTACATTTTTGGGATATCACCATCAATAGATGTTTTTTATCATCGACCTTGCATTGCGTTAAAATAACAACATAATTGTGTATAGACTTTATTATTATAAAACAAGTTAAACTGGTTGTTTGGAGCGTTAGCTGTAAACCTTGTTAAATCTACGCATTTGTTATAATTTTAGCATCAGTAGTTTTTTAACGTGTTTATTATGTTCCGAGTTAAAATAGGTAATGCCGGTTTTGAAATGTTAAAATTTTAATAATACAAAGCAATGAAAAGCCAAGTAAAAATCTATTTATCGATGCTTACCAACCCAAAAAAAGGCAAACGATTGTAACAAACTTTACAGGGATAATAAAATAAGATTAACAAAAGAAATCAAAAGTGAAAATACAAAATCAAATCAAAGAAAAGAAACGCAAAGCGCAGGGCAAAAATTTGTAACGTCATTGTGTTCTGCAAACGTCGTCACATCAGCATCAGGGACGCAGCATCATCACGTCTCATACAAAAAAAAAGAAAAACACGTTAGCATCCCGTGGTATTGTGGCGCAATCTGAGTTTACAAACGAAACGAACTCGATTAGAAATACCACAGATTAACTAACAGTAGGAATACTATGAGATAGTACTGTACCGATCCGAATGCCACCACATCACGCGTGTTTATAAAGACAAAGAGTCTCTTTTACATTCAATTAAACGGACCAACTTATGTAGTATAAATTACAGTGGAATGGAAACAAAGCAAATTGTCCGCGTTCGCATAATATAGGCCCGTCACAATAACCATTGTAATGAGATGCAATGAAAATCTCCTTTGTGTGAGTTTCCACGACGCGTTTCCACTGTCGTCGTGTGGCTCCACGCTCTATATAATCTATAGTCTGTGGATTTAGTTGATTTCTCATTTAAAAATCCACATAAAACCCTGCTGGTCGATCGGTAGTTTAACTAATAGTGTGAATCTGTTTGACTATTAGTTATTATTAACTACGCGCCAGACAATGCATTGAGGCTTGTAATAGTTTTCTATAATTATTAGCTATTATCTGTTCTACATTAGATATTTATTAAAAAGTTCCGATTAAAGAAGAAGCGTTTGTATCAACTCAATGTTTTATTTTTGCTGGTACTGTGTTGTCCCCGTCTGACCGAAATATCTACTCCGGTGGTTGACCGAGCTGATGCCTTACTAAGCTGACACACTCCGAAAACATTGACTTCCTAAGCACTGAAACAATTATTCGGAACTATTCCGAAGCATGTTCTAATTTTAGACTAGCACTATCAGACACGGCCACGCGTTGCTGTGGCTAAGGTTTTTGTTATTGCGACTATAAATTGAGATGTAAGTCTAAATCCTAAACCCTATCTTTTAAGTTAGATCAAACTGCACACTGTGTGCAAATTTGATTAAAATCGATTCAGTAGTTTAGAAGTCCATCGCGGACAAACACCGTGACGCGTAATTTATATATATTAAGATTATTCTATATAATACGTCGTCTGAACCGCTACTGAAGATTGTGCTTTAATTGTCAGTTCTCGATGACCTTTACCGGCGCGCCTATATCGTTTTCCGCTTGTCACATTCAGATGTACTTACCTATTGGATATCATTGCATTAGTTAGATTCTTAGCCATCAAACGGTGTAAACCGCACTGCAATCGGTTCAGTAGTTATTACGTGATGCAATTTCCTGCTCAGTAGACTTATTATAATGTAAATATGTTCTTAATTTCACATAATTATTCTTTATCACATTCAATATACACAAAATCAATGAGTTATTAATTTTCAGTTGAAAGAGTAAAATCTGACGTATTTTATAACCGACTCGTGCTATCATGTGACTATTTATTTATCTACCAACATAATCACTTTTAATAAAGGATAATCATCATGTATAAGCTAGCAACTGATAAATATTTTTTTTATCAAGTGCATTAAGCATTACTTAAGTGATAAATGCTCATAAAAAGTCAAAGGTGACAATTTTTTTTATTATTATATATTATATATTTGGAGTTAATTAATTAATTAAATACTTATTTTCAAGTGCTTCATTATAAAAATAAATTAATATTAATATCATAATTAAATACAAACAAAGGCGTATAAGTACAGGTACACACTTACTAAAATGTTTTTGTATAGAAATAAATTCGACATGGCAATTAATTTAAGGCCGGGCTGACGAAGTTGCGGACAAAACTATGAATTTATAACAGCTAACCTTAACATCCGTATTTTAATAAATATACCCTTTTACATTATTTTATATTGTACTCGTTTATTGTCTGACTTGAAGATAGATATAATTATAAGCTGCGTGCCGACGAGTTCGGACAAAACCTTACAGCCTATAATAACCTTGTATATACAAATCAGGACATATTATATTTTATAGCCTGTTTTTAACAGCAAACCGTTATAATATAATTATATTGCGTCCTTCCTGTGTCGCCATATTGGAGGAAAACTATATAACTTGCAAATTTTATTTTTAAACATCTGATTCTACTCGCGGTTTTTACTATAAAAATTAAAAAAAACATAGGTACAATAAAATAAATTGTTACTATATACGTACCTAATATTTATTTATGAACTCAGAATATGGGATACTATACCTATTATAATAGTATACATCATGTATATATATACTAGTTTACATAGTTTTAGGAAGCATACCATGAAGTAAGGTATTCTGTAGCATAATGAAATGTAGAAGAAGCCAATATGATTAGTTAACACCATCGAACTTCTAAAACAAGTGTATGTAAAGGCAATTATATGATGTAAAAAGATCCTATATTCCTATAAACGGCTGGTTGTCCTTGCAACAGCTGGCGCACTGTTACGTAATTCTATTACGCTAATTGGCGTTCCAGTACTGGCACGCGAATTATTAGCCTCCCAGGGTTACCAGTTAACGTTTTCGTTGTAGCAACAGAAGCAAATTTTAAGCCTCCCAAGGAGACATCACCGAGCATATGGGAAAACCGTATAGTCATTCCTATACGTATTGCCAACTTCCTTGTAAGAATACAATTAATATAACGCTATGTATACTTGATCATAGGGTTCCCTATATCTAGGGAATATAATTATATATGAGGACTATGGTGTTAGAATATCTTGACGTGAAACCTCATATTATCACAAGGGGCATTCGGATCTAATTATTCGGTTTAGATACTCGTAGTACCCTAAGAGGATGAAATTAAGGTAAATTTAGAATACACGGCTGCTCAAGCACGTTTGGTGACCCTAACCACTAACCATTTTATAGCTGATGTTTCGGCTAAATAGTGAATCATCCAGTATAAGTAACGGATGATACTGATTACCTCGAGTCGGAGCTATTACATTGCTCATAGATTTTGTGTTTGCCGCAATCATAAGGTATCATGACATAATACAATAAAAGGTACCTGTTATTTTAATAATTAAAATAACATGTACCTAGTAAAATAAAAATAAAAAAAAAAAAAAAAAAAAAATATATATATTTGTCAAGTATTAGTAATCATTTGTTATGATTATAAAACGGCCATCATGATTGATTGGACATGGTAATTATATAATATGCGCACAGGATATGTATTTTTCATTTATTACCACCATTAGTGTATGACGATGAAGGAAATCCCCGATAACCGGATTTTTTTTTTCCGGAAATCTTAAAAAGCATAGTTAAATAGAGCGTGGTTACTGGGATTATATACTTTAAACACTTACAGTCTGGTGTTTATATCGTCATCATCATCATCATCAGTATCATCAACAGCCTATAATCGTCCACTGATTGACGGTGACCTCTCGTGAACGCCCCTGCGTTGGTTTTATACTCGTATTACTATCTGTCGCAGAGCTACAACCTAAAGGCTAAAGCCCCGGATACTCACCTAAAGCCAACTCTACTTGGATTCAGAACGTGTCAAGGGGGTAAAGCAACTTTCGTGACCTCAACCCACGTCATTGCACCAGTTATGCAAATTGCAATACTACTTGACAATCCCGAATATATGTCGCAGAAGATAACTATAGGTAGGTATAGTAAAGCGTAAAACTAATATTTTTCAAAATAAATAATGAGGGTTTCCCAAAGGTCAATTGGAAATGAGTGAGTCGAAACGTGTCAAGGGATTGAAATAACTTCCTTGACCTCAATTCTCATCTCTGCAGCACTCCACCACACGATGCACATTATTAGCATAATATGATAGCATCTACTCAAAACACATGAAACTCCAAACTGACATAAGCGGTGACGGACACAATGACAATCCAATATTAAAAGGTGACACCTTTTTTTTATTTTTTATTTATTTAAATGGGCGTTGCCACTTGTCTACCATACCACCCAATAGGGCGCATCAACGATAACAGCACAATACAATTGCTATATCCGCCAACCTATACAATTTTATTGCTTAATCTGACATCGGGTATGCAATAATACCATTACCATTACAGTATCCAACATCAAGTATACCGTCTCATAGAACCACAATCTTCTATAATTATAGTCTTTTCGCACACGCTCCATCAAGATATGTTGATTATCTTCGACCAGGTGACAACTTAAAACATCATTAAGTAGGTATGGCCATATTATAAAGCGGTAAAAAATATACCAACACAGTTTCCTAATGACTACTAAGCTAGTATAATAAGTTCACAACACCTTCCAAAGCATTAAATCACAAAAGACGTAGGAGACTATTAGCATTATGCTAATCAGCAAAAATAATTTTAGAAAATGGTGTCTGTCTGATTGTTTTCGCATCATGTAAAATTAAACTATTGACCGATAAAATTTTGCCTACACTGCGTATTATGCCGTAGATCATATTAGACTGAAGCAATGATAATAAATAAATAAGTTCATATAATCTAAATAGAATGAGTAAGTACGAGAGAAACCAAAGCTTCTGTTAAAACATTTACTGAGACCCTTGTATAATGTATGTAGAACGAAGGGCATTCTTGGGAAACGTGTCTTCTGGATATGAAAAATATACCACCGTGAACGGAGTCGCGGGTTTAGCTAGTTCTACAAAAATGACACGTCCTTCACCTTGGCCTGATGCCTTCCGCGGTTGAGCTCATGTGTTAAACTTCGCAGTTCACAATCCATTACGTTTGTTGCAATAAAAACTCCCTTTTGACGATTCTTAGACACATCCTCAGAAGCATCAGGTGGGTATGAGAGACAAAAATAAATAAAATTACGTTGTAATTTCAAAATTTTATTTATTATGGTGATCTATACAAGAATGTATACGAGTGAATTGTAATACGTATTCAGTTTATACTTATCTAAATGATCTCCATTCGAATGTTTTATTTGTAACTGCCTTTAGCTTTTTTAGGGTTTAGAGAGGATGATGATCGGACGAGTCTCATGTATGGGAAACTTCTGAAACTGAAACGAGACCTACCATACAACTGAAATAAAATAACAATAATTTCAATTCTCAACTCGTCATCTCCGCGGATCTACATGTGGAGCCGAGCTGTGGTCCAAGTAGACGAAGGAATCCAAACCATTGCATCCATTCCAAATGACAGCATCATTTATAATTATATTTATCACTAGCTGATTCCCGCGACTTCGTCTGCGCAGGATTAGTATTTTGAGCAGCTTATAATAATTCTACGCCACGCTAATAATTATTATTAGCGTGGCGTAGAAAATAACTAACATTAGGACATAAAAACTATCACACATTTTTATGGTTCACTATTTTGGCTATAATGGCTTACACATAAGATATAGATATATACTGTGGCGGGCTTTTTTGTAGAACTATTTAAGTTAAACATTTCCATCATATACATTACATATGTGTAACTCTAGTGGTTTTGGCAGCGCACGTCAGAATAGCTCGCAGACGGTAAATTTTTCCTACTTACTTGGCACTTATCGTAATTTTTTGGACAATTCACACAATATCTGTATAAATTGTAGCCTATGTGTTATTCTGATGTACTCGTATAAGCTATATTATTGTAAAGTTTCATTAAAATCCATTCAGTAGTTTTTACGTGAAAGAGTAACAAACATCCATCCATCCATCCATCCATCCATCCATCCATCTATCCATCCATCCATACTTACAAACTTTCGCGTTTATAATATTAGTAAGATTTAGATATCCAATATAGGAATCGCTGTTATTTCGCGGAAACCTAATTAATTTTGGATAATCCATTGCAATATCTGGTTGCCATCTGTTAAACCGGATAAGTTCTGGTTATGGTAATTATGTGGGTATTCCATTATGTGGGACCAAACCGGAATATCGTGTCTGTATATCATCCTTATTCACCCCACTTTGGGTTTACTGACTTTGATATTTTTTTTGGTAGGTACAGTTTTAAAATAGTAAGTAAACTGTAATGGGATGGATTTACCAAAAAATACATGATTGGAACACACACAGGTTTAGTTTTAAAAAACGTAGAGTGCATGCTATAGATAATAACTTTCCTTTAACTGAGTATAATTATCACGTACTTTACTTATAAATTACTATTCATATTTATGCATGCATTATTTAAGTATCTATTGTATGCACTCCATATTTATTGTTCTAGGGGAGATTATTAAGTTTTGTAATTCCGTTCAACATCGATCATTTTGTAACCATGGTTAGCATATTAATTACAAAATTAGTTTCTCTTTTTGTTAGGTATCCGAAGTTTTAACCTCATTAGGAAGTAGGTAAAATGATTGCGAAAATATAGACAAAATAAGTAGACGTAGAAAAAAAATAATTATGGTGATAAACAATGCTAGCATATTTTGCTCCTGTAACTAATACGTCTTCAGATATCTTGTGTTACTACAAGTATCAATGCGGTAAACGGTTCGTAATTGTGTGAAAATACAAGCCTAAAGTAAATTGCACAGATCGACTTCTAGATTTGACTCACAATGGCAGACAATATTAAATTATGTGTCTTACCTACTCTCATATAGATCAGTGTTTCTGAAAGAAAGTTTTATTATCATTATTATACTTGGTTACTGAATATTTGTTTTGTCGCTGACATCATGCTTGGGTAGGTATAACAGTTTGCTTATAAGTACTATCATCCTACTTTTAATAGCTTCTGTAAGTTATTGTACAGAAAAGTGATTATCGTGTAATCAGGGTTCTGTTCCCTGTTTCCTGTTCCCGTTTCTCCCTTTACCTACGAAGAAGCACAACTATTATATAGTTTATTATTATCGTCATTACCGATAATTCGTCTCAATAGTAAAACGTTTGTATCTCTATTAATGGTGACGCATTGTAATCTTTTTGACAATAAAAACTCATTCATTAATTCATTCATTCAATCGTAGTTCAGGTGGAATCTCTGAGAAAACTGTAAGCAAACTTTTCATATATCGCTACTATAGAGAAGCATAACGTTGTATGGATTGCCGACGTGGTTATTCCATTGCCATTAACTACCGTATTGCCATTAACTTATACATTATTGTGTAATAGTAAACAACATGGAAGAGTTTTGTGAAAGTACAAAAAAGGTACCTACTTACCTATACCTACCTAAGAATTAATTTACAATGACGTCATTGTATCATATTAATTTATGGTCCAAAGCAATCCGAATGTTTTACCGGTTTATTGTTTTAATGGACACCTAAACAGACTTTAAATATTGACACAGCCTTAATTTCAATAATTTACTACTCGTGAAGAATTATCGAGCATATCTAGTATTTCCAGTCGATTAAACATGCCGTTTTTATGGTAATGTAGTCTACACTCCCAGAAAACGTGAGTTCCTACGTCATTGTAGCTATAGATTACGAGTTATCAACATCACGCCATGTCTATAAAAATATCATAGAGACCATCAATATCAACTTACACAGAGTTATTACCATTTGAAGTATACCTACGAGCACCTACGTCTTCAGACTCTATGGTGATACCTTTTCATATTTTATAAAGTTATTACCATTAATAATATGTAAGATAGGATAAGCCAGTATATGTATATAAGTATATGTACGTATAAAAAGTATAGAGCAAGCAGAGACTACATATTTCCACATGTTACGATCCTGACACACCTCTTTCGCTTCAGCTAAGGAATTCTATGGCTTCATGAAAGGAAATAAGGTATGACGGTATGTATGCATGTGTGTAAGAAATAAAATAATAATTAAAAGAGTAGGCCTTCTCTAAATGCAAAATCAAGGATTTCAGAGAGTATTCTTACTATACTATCGATATTATTTTTAACTAACTGAGCCACGCGGTTTATTTTTTTCCTGTAATGCAACTACTAGTGCATACAGTAGATATTCTACCTTTCGTTTTTAGAATATTGTGTTGTACGCCCAAATATAATATGAAGTAACGATTACAAAACTTTATCGCCTTTATTACAACAAGGAAAATAACAACTTAGCCTGGCAAGCATAACATCAGGTAAAAATAAATTAAAGTAAAAAAAACTCAAGATAAAATTTTACAAGTCAAGATATAATCAATAAATTACATTTGCATTTAAAATTAGTGCGAGGTATATACTCGTAATACGGATTTAACGGCAACAGTTTCACAACATTCAGCTCATCTACAATCGAAAATTCCGGATAATCCCGGAAAATTTCGGATTGCCTTCAGTGTAAACTGTTCGTTGATTTTTGCCTCACCCTGAAACACACGCTAACTACGCCCATTCCTGATACCAAAATAGTTTAATTGATAAGTGATAAGGTATTTGGTAGAAACCTTAAGTATTAAATTCTGAGCAGGATGATGTAAAAAAATATTTTAATTGTGGAGGAAGACACGGGCAAAAAGGGGGGATACCTATCACCATGACATTGGTTCAGCTCTGATCGCGAGGTATACTGTTCACAGAACCACAAGTATAACATGAGTTGAGCTAACTGTCATATTAACCAGAAAATGTTCATAACTAAATTTTGATATAAATGCTACGAGTACGTAGCATTTTAGTTACCTTTGTAAGATTTTAGTGCCAGCATTAGCTCAGCTTACGAATTAATTATCAAGTCACATACAAGTGACTAATGAAGCTGGCATTTATGTGTACCTACCTAAAGAGTGACTCTATCTTGTCCATTGATGAATATAGTGAGTCAAATTGTCCGATAACACATTTTGTGATTAAGCTGAATCATTCGTTCAGACTTTGTAATAAGATTTATTTCAGGTCGAAGGTTGACGGCAGGCATTTTTAGATAACTAAGCGCTTTTTCAGAATTAACTAATTTCAGAGGGAGTTTTAAAAGGATAAATAGGTGTTTTAAGATGACGTATTTTTTTTTAATGTATGAAAGATAAAATTGTTCATGAAACGCACTTTTTTATATTGTATGACTTACTAAACGGGATGTGGCATAGAGGCAGACATAAGCACTCACTAATATTACCTAATGGAGAATGGTATTTAGGTTCATGAATATAGACAGGTATAAATATTTAATTAAACTCTACATTCTTCATTACAATACAAGCTAATAAAATGTTTATACCTATTAAATTCAATATTATTAACAAATTGCCACAATATTAAAGTTTATCAGTAAGTACGCATACTTTCAGCTATGGTTTTATCTTTTGTTTAGTGATTGTAATTACTGTGGCTCGTGGCTATGCGTAATATGCATAATACAGTTTTATATTTTTTATCGTTGTTACATTGGATAGGTACCTATTTATTGACATGGATGAGAGTTCATATCGTATTTATTATACAATTATTTAAAAGTGCCTATAAGTACCTATACATAGTATATTTTCATATAGTTTATCATAGTAAATGTCGAAATATAACGAACCTACGAATAAATGTATTTAATTGTAAGTACTTAATGGATTGGAAAATGATTGGAGTAAGAATGATCAATTGATCACTGACTTTAATGACCTCAACTTTAAAACCTTGGAAAACCCACACTACACTATATTATAATATTTTATATTCTCTACTAATTCTATAGAAACACTAACAGGACATATAAGAGACACCGAGACACCAAAATAAGATATTGTGGCAAGGTCAGAACATTAAAATATTTTTGCAATTTGGTTTTATTCCTTGGGTTTGCGGTTAGTGGACCTTGTAGGTTGAGAGTTGGTATGGTCTTATCTCGTATCTAAAGATTTTGCAGTAAACAACTATATTACTCCCGTCTGGTGTCCAATTTGAAATGAAATCTTAGTAGGTAGGTATAAGATAGTTGCTATCAAAAATACAATTATCATTATTGTTTTCTTATTGATCATGCGAAAAGTTAAGAAAGAAAGAAAAAGCAAACCCAAATTCGCAGACCCAAATTCGTCTTAAACAAGAGTCTATGATGATGAAACTATGTAAGATTTTACAGCACAAATTGCTGTAAAATCTTACATAGTTTCATCATCATCAACGCGCTCTTCGTGTGTACATAAGATGTATTTAACGTGATATCAATTAGGGGGTTAAATAAATATCACAGTGATATAATTTGACTAACTTTGACCTGCTGAATGAGTCCAGTTCGGAGATTAGTGCGCGTTAGAATCAGTTGTCGATAGCGTGATCGCGCGCCGAGTAGGTTAATTTATAGCCAGATAATTTTATAGGCAACACAATCATTACACATCTGAATGACAGATTAGAATTGTTTAAATGGTCATTGAGTAAGCTAGTAAACTAACTACCTACTAAGTACAAAGTATTAACTATCTACTCCGTACAATACAACGGGGACATGTAGTAGATGGCCTGGCTTGGTGCAGATGATACCTATATCTACGCACCATAACAGTCGAAAAATAAATAACAAATACTTCTATCAAAACCCTCATCTCTAAAAATTAGGTAACGATTGAAAAATTATGAAGTACTTATCTATAAATTAGGAAATTACTTTAAGTAACACTCTCTCGTTTTTCGTCGGGGAGTAAAAACGTGAATTATACCGCCGAGAAATCCTTTGTATAGAAAACTAGAAGCGGCTTGGTTTCACCCGTGTTAACTACTATCCCGCGGGAACCGTTAATTTCTACGGGAATAAAAGTAGCATAATATGTCACCCGGGGATAGTGTAGCTTCCCAACAGTGAAAGAATTTTTCAAATTGGTTCAGTAGTTTCGAAGCCTATTCAATGCAAATAAACAAACAAATCTTTATTTTTTCTTAATATATATAAATTACGCGTCAAGTTGTTTGTCCGCGATGGACTCCTAAACTACCTACTTAACCGATTTTAATCAAATTTGCACACCATGTGCAGTTTGATCTAACTTGAAAGATAGCTTATATCTATAGTCGCAATAACAAAAACCTTAGCCACCGCGTCTGCTAGCATTAGTATAGATTAAGGTTTCCAAGTACCAAAGTAATTCATCACGATAAAGCACAAAGATGGTTAGGGTCAAACTCTTGAACAAGTTAATAAAGGCTGCGAGCCGGTTCAGATACGAGCACGGAAGAAAACGAGCCATCTCACTTGGAGCAGCCAATGAGCTCGCTTGACGGATGGATTGCACATCGCGCGATGTCACGTGGTCCAAATGGTAACCGGCTAACTGGTAATAGTACTTACTATCCGTTATTCTGTGGTAGACGCAAACAGTCAGTGGTGGCGAAAAGTAGGTCTGCAGTCGCAAAAAATCTCGCAGCCGTTTGGTTTTTGGAAGAGAAATACTATCTACCACTCAGCACTTGTAGCTGCCGAACGATGCTTCTCTATATCCACGGTAAATTAATAATTGCATGGAGAAATAAGAACAACGAAAGGAATAGATAATAATCATTAAGTATCGATGGTATTTTTATCACGGAGGTAGCCTCTCACATTACGTTGGGTGAGCCTCCCTACGCTAGTCAACAAATTATTATTGCAATTTTGGTAAATTATTCAATTTCATCTATCTTCATCATTGACAAAGTCTTCGTGAATCAGCCAATGATAGACATCGTGCGATCATCACGTGTTCTGTAGTGTACAGTCTACGGTAATGTAACTGTATTAAATTGTATTATTGTGGTCATTGAAACATTTACACCACTTTTGCATCAAAAATTTAGAAACAGTCTAAGTACCATACATCAGAAGTTTTGTGAAAATTATTAATCTGTTTGAATTTAAGTTTCCGGCAATCCAACTTGGTAAATATAATGAAAAAGTTTGTTCGTTACTCAGCGCTGAATTGGGTGAACTGATTTTGATAGTATTTGGTGTATAGACATTTTTCATCGTCATCGTTATCCATAGCTTCGTCTCATCAGTCGCGGAGCGCTTGGATTCTATAATAATTATCTATCTATACTAATATTATAAAGAGGAATGATTTGATTGTATGTTTGTTTGCATTGAATAGGCTCCGAAACTACTGAACCGATTTGAAAAACTCTTTCACTGTTGGGAAGCTACACTATTCCCGGGTACTTTTATCAGTAAAAATTAACGATTCCCACGGGATAGCAGTTAACGCGGGTGAAACCACGAGGCGCTTCCAGTATTTTAATAAACGTGCTAGCAATAAATTGACTTTCATTTAATACTCCACACATTTCTCGTTTAGTTACTCACCTGACATTAAGTTTGAACTTACTGAATTAATAATAGGTAGTCTGAGCGTCAGACCTTTCGACACTGTCTGTACCACCATTCAATACACCGCCATGATCTACTATTGCGAATTTACAAACGGTTTGACCTCGATTGTCTCGTTCTTGTTAAACTGCGGCGAACTTTAGCGGTACAATTTTTTGCACTCCTTTTTTATTAACTAGAGATGTTCATCAGCGCTGAATGAGACTGGGCAGACGTAGGACTTATTGAGGTCTTCTAAATGAATGTACCGTTGTTGTTATTATTGCTCCTCACTTTTGTAGTAAGCTATATTATGAAAATAGAGATATCAGAGACACTTCGTGAACGTGAATTTGCTGGTGGTTGTATTCGAGTTTTATTTTTAGATTTCACGCCGTAATTTTACTTGACAGTAATAAAAATTGTCACTGCTACAGATATCCGTTTTGAGATTTTAGTACCTACGCACTTATATCTACTGCAACAATACGTTCCTGCAATTGGCAGTGAAAACGAAAACTAGCGTCTTTTCAAAGCAACTTTGGTAATTGATACAATAAAAACAAAAGTGATACGATAATTTACACAAAGTACCGTTTCTAATCTATAGCCTATTTGTAGCCTTTATAGTCTTACTATTGTAAGGGGTCTACATGATGATAGACCCGTTTATCTGCCATACTATCAAGAAATCGCGAAAACCTAATATTGTCTCGAAGCAAGATAAAGATGCGGAAATCGATTTTCCGGATATTAAGATACTATACTATAGTTAGATATTCACGCTATAGCGAGCAAACCAGTAGCGAATCGGAAGTAAATTATAGTCAAGGACTCTTTGACTTTGCACTAAAGACAAAAAGTAAATAATAAATGGTCTCTTACATAATACGAGTCATACTAGAATAATAAAAGTAAATAAAAAATGTTTACAAGATTATAATGAAGAACTGATTTGGTGTTATTTCAAAAAGGCAAAAGAGACGAGCGCATTATAAAAGATATGAATTAAAAATACAAATACAAATATTATGTATTCACATAAAACACACAGTTACACAGATACAGTTACTGGCAGTTACACTAGGTGCTACCGTTCCAAGAAATTCTCACCCACTGTAAATTATCATAAATCTTATCCTACTAATATTATAAACGCGAAAGTTTTTTAGTATGGATGGATGGTGTTTGTTACTCTTTCAAAAACTACTGAATGGATTTTAATGAAACTTTACAATAATATAGCTTACATATTATAATAACACATAGGTTACAATTCATAAAGATATATCGTATATTATCAAAATGCGGGTGAAACCGCGGGGCGCAGCTAGTTATTAATAAAGAATGCATCCAATCGGTTATTTGCAAAGTACTTTATACCAATTACCAAACTACTACCACGAAAAAAATATAACCAATGTGCATACAGTGCCATTAAAAGAATTAAAATGTATTTTTCTTCTTTCCTAGACACACTACTCTCAAGACCCTTCCACAGCCATCCTATTACAAATCGACGGCAATATCCCACTTTTGCTCCAGCAAACTAGCCTTTGCACAATCTGTGTTTAAAGTTGAATGGAAACGTTACCAACAAAGACAGCTGCAGTTCACGTGACGGTCACTCTGCTGCCACCCTAATTCCGGGCGATAAAACTCAATGAACTTTGGATCCCATTGCTGTGATAAAAAAAAACATAAACACTGTCTTGCCGTCCGTCTGGTCGGTGCGCGGTGTGACGTGCCGAGGCCAGACAAGCTCAAATGCCCGGCAGTTTTTTTACTACGATTTTTTAAGTCTGAGGTAAATGTACTTTATCTCTAAAACATTTTGTACCAAATGGAATAGGTTTCAGATATCTGGTTACCATTACGTTTATCTTGTGTTGAGCCGTATCTCATTTAGGTTTATTATTATCTACGAGTACACTAATAATATAAAGAGGAAAACTTTGTTTGTTTGGTTGTAATTAATAGGCTCCGAAACTACAGAACCGATTTGAAAAATTATTTCACTGTTGGGAAGCTACGCTATCCCCGGTACACATAGGCTACCTTTTATCGCGTAAAAATTAATGGTTCCCGCGGGATAGTAGCTAACGCGGGGGAAACCGCGAGGTGCTTCTAGTTATAAATAAAGCCAAAATAACAGCGAAAGACAAAACTATTTAGAAACTACTTTTGTGGTAAGACGGTACAAATTTATGCGTGGTAATAATCTGTTCATATAATTAACTCTCGAAGTAAATGAGTAATGACATATATTCTGCGTATTTTGCCGATTCTGTTATTACCATTTATAAAATATCTTTCAAATAAATTTCAAATTTCAACCAATCAATGACCTTCTTCCTGGAGCAGTTGACTCTCAGGTTATATTAGGTACGTTATGGCAAATGGGAGGAAAATGTTCAAAATTGATTGTAGAAGTGTGTGTGGTGAACGGATTTGTGTGTAGGTTTTAAAAGGAACATGACGAACAGAAAATAATAAAAAAAAAAGAAAAATGAAGGGAAGGAAATAATAGGAAACAATCGCTCAATTTCAATAATATTTACTAATATAATGACTATTTTTGTAGTGACTGTACTTGAAGGTAAGTGACCAAAGGCTATCGATAACAGACTCATAGTAGAGGAAATTTACATTCCATTAGTAGGTCACAAACTGTCTTTACGCAACTCTTGGATCGACGCATGGAGTAATTTTCCTACTATTAAACAGGTATCGACGGATAGATTAATAAACAAAGAATACTTGTAATACATTTCCTAGGTAAACGTAGGCAAGTACTTAGCAAGCTATAATTACACCTGGCGGTTTTGCATAATGATAAACGCTTAGAACGTAATTTAGCAGCGAACAAGTTTTAATATTTGTTTTTAAATTCTAATTCAAAAATGTTTGTATTCCTATGGGAACAAAATGTATTCATGAATACGAATTCTACCGAATTCGGTTTTGGTTTTCGGCTAGGTTGTGGTTATATTATTTTACGGTGCCATCATTTTGTATCTGCTCTTACAACATCCACGAATACATCATAATATCATATTCGACTACAGATGAAATCAGTATTCGATCAAGAAATACAAAAAAATATCGACTTTATAAAATTAATTATTATACAACATAAGAAAACAACCTGAGTTGGGGGTCATCTCGGCCAAAAGAATGTCGGCTGAATGGCCAGTCTTCTCATGACCACGGCCGATGTAACTCGGTCGAAACGTCGAGGTATGTCAAAATTATATATTTTGAATGGCCAAGTTGTCTCTATGAAATTTTATCTATTTTAGTCTAGGGCAACTCGGCCGATTATGTACAGTCAAATACAAAAACTGTTTGACAAAACAAATACCGTTTAAAGACTTCATTTCAACATATTATGTGACATTATTTATTTTATATATTAAACCAAAAGTTAACTCATATTATCACCCTCGTGGGTGTTGCTAGATATTTATTCAAGTTATATAATTAAAATTGACGGCGGCTCGGATGCATTGAGCAATGGAAGCGGTTTGAGCAATCGGCCTCGGAAAATTCGCTTCGAACTGCGTCTCTAGCACGAATGTTTATTCAACGTTTACGTTCGATTCAATACTGTGGCATTTGTGTTTATTCACAAATAATGTGATAATGGTTACTTACAAATGAGATTATCATCACCATTGTCACAATGTTGGGGTGCAAGTCTGACAGAACCATCCACGACTGACATTTTAAAACATATCATGTACTTGACTTTACATTATGGGTACATAAAACCGCGCGTAGCCTAGTCAGACACTGGTGTTGTTTTATATCAAACGTTTAACGATCTTACCACAAAATATTTAAACAAGAGTTAAACGGATGTGTCTAAACATTTTCTCCACAAATCGACGTCTAACCCTCGCTTTTTCTCAATAACTCTCGCTTTTAACTCAATAACAAATTCACAAGTACAATAATTAGGAATGCCAGGATTGAGTAAGACAACGCGAGTGATATCGTCGATTTTAGAAATATCTGTTTAGTTATCTGGTCTATACTCTTGTGGAAAGATGGTAAAAGTTTTACGTTTGGTTTGAAGTTTTTTTTATTTGACATGAAACAATTTTGATTTCAGGGATACTATTCTAAAATAAAAAATACCTTACGTTACCACAATTAATAATCTATTGGTGCGTTACCCGTTTAAGTGTGATGTATGACACATTTAAATAAATAGTGAAGTTTCGCATTTAATTCCACATGATACTTTATAATTAATTTTATTCTATAGTATTATTACCTCTTCAAACAAGTTGTAATAACATGATATAACTTAATAGATATTTATGTCGTTCTTAGTATAAGGTGCTTGCTCTATTATAGTTATCTCATATTAAATCTCGGAATGTATCTATGGCCTTCCTCATTTTCCGCATTTATGTAAATGTGTACACGCACCGTATTTTACTAATATTGCGAGTATAACATGAACTTTGTGCTTCTATAAATGGCAGGTAATATACGTAATTAGGTTAAATTCAGACGTCATTGTTTCGTAAATGTTTTATATCCATACTTACTCGTATATCCGTCAATCAATGTACTACGGGGAGCTATTAAATAGTACGTTGATGACGTAGAAAGAAGTAACCTACGTCATCTTGTCTGTATTACCATACCTTGTTTTCTGGTACCATGGTCGTAAGCCAGTATGCTCATAACAATAGGTACAACCTCTCATAATAATGAAAAATTACAAAATTAATCTATTTTTGCCGATTTTATACCACCACCACAAATTGTATTTTATTACCATCTGTTATAATATCATGGGTTATTCAGAGCCTTTGCTGGATTTAATATTAGTCCAATATATACATTAATTTGATACATGGCTGTTTTTGTTTCGTCTTTGTACACAATATTTGTAGGTAGGTACCTACTTATATTCAGTTGACTTTAGTGGATCTTTGAATTTTATTATGACCAGCTGATTTTATGTTCATTCTTAGAAGTAATTATATAGCACTTCTTTATTTAATTGTATGCGCCGCGTGGTTTTAAAAGTTGGGTTTTTGTTTTCTATATAAACTTTGACACTCCATTTATGTCTTTTAGAGAAATATAATCTCATGAAATACAATATAATAATAATGTTTAGAATAAAAACTACCCTATAATATGTTACCTCTCCAATAATAATCAATTTTTAACCGCATTTCATCGATATCCGTTGACTCCATCGACAAACAAACAAATATCCAAAAGATTCCACATAATAATTGCGGGCCAAAGATCTAAAGTGGTGTAGTTGGTTGCAAAGGGTGCAAGCCCGTCCCCCTCCACTCCAAATCTACACTAATATTATAAAGAGGAAAACTTTGTTTGTTTGGTTGTAATGAATAGGCTTCGAAACTACTGAACCGATTATCCCCGGGTGACATAGGCTACCTTTTATTCCGTAAAAATTAATGGTTCCCACGGGATAGTAGTTAACGCGGGTGAAACCGCGAGGTGCTTCTAGTACTTTATATGTTATGACATAGCTGAAAATACCATAATACATACTATGTATATTACGGTTCTAAATACAGTCTTTTATATTTTTCATAAATATTTGCTTTGACATAAATACCTTTTACAGAGTGCACAGTCCGTAAGGCTGTGATCAGGGTGTCAATTCTCGTAATTACACAATAAGTTGAACGAAAGTTGACCGAAATGTGATTGGATTATGACTAGACTGAGAATTGGTATTCTGCTCCCATAAATTTACAACTTCATCTCGGTATAATCAACTTACGATCTAGTTACAGTTAAGTCAACCCATTGTCTATGACATATAACTTCAACTCATTTTTGTTACTAGAATACCATTTTAGCGTTCGGTTACATTACGATATCATTTCGATCAAGCGAACTGTTATACCTTACCCTTGTTAGCATTAGTGCACCATAAGTGCCTAATCAGCCCTTTTGTTTCTGTCTCTATATTTCATTCTAATTAAATGCTTCAGTCTCTCTCCACCCTTCGTCGCGTACAGGCTGCCAAAGGACAGCCTTTATTTTATTCCACTTATTAATAATTCAATTACCAATTTAATTTCATAAATAAATAAATTCATTTTTAATTCATTTTTTCTTTTTTAAAAACGCGATCTTCCAAACCCGCGTAACATAAATGGTGGCAGCGTAAAAGGGATCAACAGGTTCCCTGGTCCGTCTCTGTGTTCCAAAAGCTTTGGAACTCAATATAAGTGAAAATCCGTGAAGTTATAAGTGGAAATAAGTGGTTTAATAAACATTACCAACCGCGTCCTGAAACATCGACGTATCCTGAAGGGAAAATCGCTGAATCCTGAAAGAAAAGTCGCCGTATCCTGAAATATACTTTTCTTTCTCCGCTGTATCCTGAAAGAAAAGTCGCCGTATCCTGAAATATACTTTTCTTTCTCCGCTGTATCCTGAGACATTCATTCTCCAAGGGGAGAGACTCATCTATCATCGCGACATCGCCGCATCGTCTGGCTCTACATGTGCAGTAAGAGGCCCCAATCACCCCCGATAGTTGTGATTGTAGCCCGTCCAGCACCGAGCTCCGTGTTCCAGACTCCGAATCATAGCCTTGATAATCAAGATTACGCCGTGGCATCCTGTCGTCGCGTCGCCCGAGAATGCAGCTTATCGCGCCCGCCTACGCATTCTGTCTACTGTGAGTCTTTGGTCATTGTTTTAATTCAATAGGGCTATCACGTTCAAATTCTATCGATTTAATTTAATTTAAATTGTTATTTTCTCTATGTCCAAAATGCCGAAAGATTCGACCACTGAAATGGCGACCTTGCCCGCCATAAATCTCGAATCAACCTCAAAGAAAAATCCTTCGAGATCCGTTAGCCAAGAACCGCCAATAACTGTGGAATTAAATATCCTTACACAGTTTATTAGCAAATTCGATGGTAACCGGGAACAATTAAACCCGTTTATCACTAATTGCAGAAATGCAATTGATTTAGCCGCCCCATGGCAGAAAGATATCCTGTTCAAACTAATTTTGTGTAAATTAGAAGGCAAAGCGCAAGTTGCATGTGCTATTAAAGATTTCGAGAACTTTAACCAATTAGAAGATTTTCTCAAGACTCAATTTGGTGAGAAAAAACATTATGCGCATTTGCTTTCCGAATTACAAGAGTGTAAACAATTGCATAACGAAACGGTCAATCAGTTCTCACTGAGAGTGGAGACGTGTTTAGCCAGATTAATCACTGAGATTAATATTTCAATTCCGACTAAGCGTAAACAAGAACTGACTGGTCGAGTCGCAGCCATGGAGGACCTTGCCCTTCATACTTTTGTCACAGGGCTTAATCCTAAGATTGCAACTATTGTGAGATGTCGTAATCCTGAAAACCTTAATATTGCTGTAAACTTTGCCGTTGCGGAAGAGAAAATCTCAGACAGTATGTCAAAGAAAATGACGCCGTCTTCATCTAACGGTTTTAATCGTAATCGAGATCCTCGACCACGTCCTGACGCCAATTCGCATGGCAATAATTTTAATAGCGGAAACAAACTATTTTGCCGCTACTGCAAAACCGTTGGTCACGTGATCGAAAACTGTCGCAAACGCGAGTATAATAATAACCGCTTCCGTAACACTGACCAGCAACGACCATCTGGTTCAGGTTTTAAACCACAACAAAATCAATTCTCACGTGTGCATTTCATTTCCGACCCGTCAGTCGATGAGCCCCAAGATGACGAAGGTCATGACGAATTAGATACTGATTCAAAAAACGAATAAACGTCTCGTCCCGGTGTCGTGCGGGACTTCACCTTTCTAAATCCGACACCTTTGCGTCAAAAACATATTTTTCTAAATCCAAGGCGACTCCGCTACATGGCAGTCATAACCTTGCCTCAGAGAACTTTAAATCGCTAGCTTCGTTACATGATTGCAAGCCTAAAGTTACTAAATCTGTCTCTGAACCAATCCTTAAACGCAAGCAGCAACGTTATGTTGACCTGCCACAATCGCAAAGCTCTAAATCCGTGCAGCAACGCCACAATGGTGACCTGCCACAATCAAAATCTACTAAATCCGTGCAGCAACGCCACAACGGTGACCTGCCACAATCAAAATCTACTAAATCCGTGCAGCAACGCCACAACGGTGACCTGCCACAATCAAAATCTACTAAATCCGTGCAGCAACGCCACAACGGTGACCTGCCACAATCAAAATCTACTAAATCCGTGCAGCAACGCCACAACGGTGACCTGCCACAATCAAAATCTTCTATATCCGTGCAGCAACGCCACAATGGTGACCTGCCACAACCAAGCTCTACTAAATCCGTGCAGCAACGCCACAGCGGTGACCTGCCACAGTCAAAAACTACTAAACCGATTCCTGAATCCGAGCAGCAACGCCGTAACGGTGACCTGCCACAATCGAAATCTAATTCAATTTCTAAATCCGAGCAGCAACGCCGTCATGGTGACCTGCCACACACAGAAAATTCTGAATCCATTTCTAAATCCAAGAAGCCACGTAATAATGTGGATATGCTAAGGCCCAACGAAACTACTCGTTCTAGATTAGAAAAATCTAACTCTAATGTCTTTGAAATCACGAATGATCCCGCGAAGATGCTATTACCACACGTTCTAGTTGACTCCTCTGTATCAGACATTCCATTATCCTTGCTAGTAGATTCAGGTTCATCTGTCAGCCTCATAAAACAATCATGTTTACAAAATCGTCCCAAACTAATTAAAGAAGTTATCCACCTAAAAGGTATCGACTCTTCGGAAGAATCCGTCCAAACTTCAGGTCATTTCCAATTAAATATGTGTCTTCCAAAATCCAACGTGTCTCACAAATTTCACGTGATCGATAAAATACACCTCCCCTATGACGGAATCATAGGCACGGACCTGCTAAATGCTCATAGTTGTAACATTGATTACAACGACAATGTCCTTCGTCTCGGCAAGACATGCCTCAAACTCTATTTCTGTGATCCGACATATATCATACCCGCTAGAACCGAAGCTATCATCGAATGTTCAGTTCAAAATCCAGGCATAAAAGAAGGCCTAGTACTCGATCAAAGTCCGTCCACTGACCTACTGATTGCAAATTGTTTTGTTCGGGTCAAAGAAAATAATAGGATTAATATATCCGTAATCAACACTTCCGATGAACCTGTAACTCTAAAGTCAGCGCTAAATCTAAAACTTACCTCCGTTGACCCCTCTGTATTCAAGGAAACTCCTCAGACTCTGTATCCTGTAAATAGTGTGAATGCTACGATCCCAAGAGATACTTTCAAACGTACAGAAGAAGTTCTAAATCACTTGCGTGTTTCCCACCTTAATAAAGAAGAGAAAGAAGCTCTTTATCAGGTGTGCTCTGATTTCTCCGATGTTTTTCATCTACCCGGGGAATATCTTACTTGTACCAATGCCCTGAAACACGAGATAAAAACTACTACTGATATCCCCATTCACACAAAATCATATCGATTTCCTGAAATTCATAAAAGAGAGGTCAAAAATCAAATCGAACAAATGCTAGACCAAAATATCATTGAACCTTCCGACTCCCCCTGGTCCTCCCCTATATGGGTAGTACCTAAAAAGCTTGATGCCTCAAATGTTCAAAAGTGGAGAGTCGTAATAGATTACCGGAAGCTAAACGACGTCACAATCGGTGATACTTACCCTCTTCCTCAAATCACAGAGATCTTAGATCAGCTAGGGAACAGTAAATACTTCTCGACCTTGGACCTAGCTTCCGGGTTCCATCAAATTCCTTTAAATGAAGCCGACAAATCCAAAACGGCCTTCAATGTCCCCGAGGGACACTTCCAATTCACGCGGATGCCATTTGGGCTGAAAAATGCCCCTGCGACCTTTCAAAGGCTGATGAATACAGCTCTATCCGGCCTCCAAGGCATCCGTTGCTACGTTTATTTAGATGACGTAGTGTGCTATGGGCACGATCTCAATTCCCAAGTAAATAACCTTGTGGCCATCTTCCAAAAACTACGACAATTCAACTTGAAACTACAGCCTGACAAGTGTGAGTTCCTCCGACGTGAAGTTGGATACCTTGGCCACGTTATTACAGAAGAAGGCGTGAAACCTAATCCTGATAAAGTAAAAGCGGTAACTCAATTTCCAATTCCAAAGACACCGAAAGATATTAAATCCTTCCTTGGACTCGTGTCTTATTATCGACGCTTTATTCCCGATTTCTCCAAAACCGCGAAACCTCTTACTAACCTTCTGAAGAAAGACGTCCCTTTCAATTGGGAAAATCAGCAGCAAGTAGCGTTTGATAACCTTAAAAACAAGTTGACTACTGCTCCTCTTCTTATTTATCCTGATTTTACCCAACCATTCGTGCTCACCTGTGATGCTTCTAATTACGCCATAGGCGCCGTCCTTTCTCAAGGCCCTGTCGGCAAAGACAAACCAATTGCTTACGCATCACGTACACTTAATAAAAGCGAAACCAATTACAGCACAACCGAAAAGGAATTGTTAGCGGTCTTATTCGGATGTCAAACTTTCCGTCCTTACCTTTACGGTAACAAATTTCAGATCATTAGTGATCACCGACCACTCAAATGGCTTTTCAATCACAGGGATCCAAGTAGCAAACTCCAAAGATGGAGATTAAAACTAGAGGAATATGACTATGAGATTCTATACCGAAAAGGAAAGCTCAATAATGCAGCTGATGCCCTTTCTCGATTCCCAGTCAATCCCGTTGTACCAGGCACTTCAGAAGAGCCTTTAATCGACCTCGGTCCTTTGGACATTAGTCCCTATGATGACAACTTGGGTATTGATTTCAGTCCACTTAATCCTCCTACTCCTGAAAATCAAATAATCTTACCTGAACCTGCACCACTCGTGGAAAATTATCCTGAAAATCAAATAAACTTACCTGAACCTGCCCCTTTAGTGGAAAACATTCCTGAAAATAGTGATATCTTACCTGAAGTCACTGCTATTCCTTCTCTAATCCCTGAAACTCTAAATGACCATGATTATTCCTCCTTTTTAAAAGAGATGGCTAAACCTAATAATTATAACACCAATCTGTTAGAACATAATGAAGCTCTAATGAAGACATCCTGCAAAACAATAATTATTCCAACGTCGATAGACTTAGATGAAGCCAATCCGTACATTCCTGAGATATTGTCAAACTCAGAAAATTCAGAAGAATTTCTAGAACTTGAGAGAGAACTCTATTCATTCCAAAAGCAGAACTTAAACAACAAAATCGTATTCTTAGCCTTCACCAAAGTTCATCATTTTGACGAAAGCTCTTATCAAGACATCTTCAAAACGTTAAAACTAATAAGGAATGAACTCGTAGTAACGCAAGACTGCAATGAAATTGCAATTTCTGATTTCAAAAGTCCTTTCGAAAAACTTTCATTCATTAAAATCTATAACATGCTTAACTACCTTTTCCACAACACTGGAATAACTGTTAACATTTATCACAATAAAATAATCTATCCAACTCTTAGCGAAATTAAAAAGATACTGCGCGAAAACCACGACATACCTATCGCAGGACACCTAGGTTCGACTAGGATGTTAAAACGAATTCAAGAACGATTTTATTGGAAAGGTATGAGAACCGAAATAGAAAATTACGTTAAAAAGTGCACTCTTTGCCAGCAAAATAAAGCTCTTAGGCAAACTAATAAAGCACCAATGCAAATCACCACTACGTCTACAAGTCCTTTCCAACGTGTAGCCATAGATATTGTTGGACCTCTACCGGAATCCGGTACAGCCAAAATAAAGTACATATTAACCCTTCAAGATGATTTGACCAAGTATTCTGTAGCTTACCCGATCCGATCAGTCACAGCTGAAGAAACCATGGAATGCCTTGTACATTTCATATCGCTATATGGTATTCCGAAAACAATATTAACCGATCAAGGAACTAATTTCACAGCTGACCTTTTTAAAAGAACATGCGAATTTTTGAAAATTAAGCAACTTTGGTGTTCTCCTTATCACCCTCAGACACAAGGTGCACTCGAGCGCAGTCACTCCACCTTAAAAGAATACCTTAAATCCTTCGTAGATTCTAATCAAGAAAACTGGCCTAGATACGTATATACCGCAATGCTTACTTACAATACAAGCGTGCATTCCACGACCAACTTCAGCCCTTACGAGCTTCTGTTTGGTCACAAACCATTTCTCCCTGATTCTATTTTCGAAGATACTCTAGATCCTACTTATCCTGATTACCTGAAAATGTTAAACCATCGTCTCAAACTTTCCCGTGAGAAAGCAATCGAAAATATAGGAAACTCAAAAGAAAAATCTAAGACGCGGTATGATACTCATACTCGTCGCATCCGGTATAAAGTTGGCGATTTCGTCTATTTAAAAAATCACCTTCGGCTCAGAAAAGCCTTATCTCCCATTTGGAAAGGCCCGTATAAAATTGTGAAGGTCAATAATAATAATACAGTATCCCTACTTATAAACAGACGGCACATAAATCACCACTTTGATGAGATCAAACCTGCTGATTATAATCCTCCTTGAAAATATAATTACCTTGCCTATTAATTAAAATAATACAAAATAAAAATAATTAACAATATACTTAAAACAAAATAAAATAAATATCTGAAATTTTGTTTGTTTATTTCAGTACTATCGCTGGAGCAAGCCCAGACTTTGTTCAGCCAATTCAGAATGGATCCGGATTATATTCCGAGTATGTGGGAAAAATGAAAGTTAGAGATGGGAACCTAAACATCATAATTCCCATTGATATTTCTCATATCCAACCACATATAAATAATATTAATTTAGTTTTAGGTACCTATAAGTTTTTATGTAGGCAAATAGATATTTTAGAGCATTCCGAATGCTACGACATGATCGAACCTTTATCGGTCCGATATCAGGACCTTGTCAGGGAATTCGATTCGATTTCTCATCTGATTGACGATAGAACAAAACGATCTGCTTGGATCGGCGCAGGCGGCTCTATCTTGAAAACCGTTTTCGGAACCTTAGATGAAGATGACGCCATTAAATACGACAAAGTCATGAACTCTTTGCAAAATAATGAGAAAAAACTAGCTTCACTCATTAAACAAAATATTTTAATTACGTCATCAACCCTATCTGATTTTAACCAAACCATTCATAAAATAAATATGAATGAAGCTAATTTAAATTTGGCTATCGACGAACTCTCTGCAAACTTGAAAAATGTTACCTTTATTTCAAATAGATTAATAATTAATAATAAAATGGGCAACATCCTTAATCGTCTTGAAACTGCAATTCTCGAAATTTCATTCCAATTAGAAGACATAACAAACGCCGTGCTTCTCAGTAGCAAGAACATTATACATCCTTCGGTGATAACGCCTATGCAGCTATACAGAGAGCTCGCCGACAACCACCTGCATCTGTCCACTAGTGTCAGATTACCGGTAGGTTTAGAATTAAGGAACATGTTTGTTATTTTAAGTATTTCGCGAGTAATTAGTTATTATTATAACGGTAAGATAGTATTTGTTTTGAAGGTACCACTTGTAAATCCGGAAGAATATTCCGTATACCGGAACTTACCATTACCCATTCCGCATGATATTGTAAAACCGAATACTTATAGCCTCATTATACCTAGCAGTACATTTATAGCAATGACCAAAGACAAAACGCGTTATTGTATGTTAAATAAATTAGACGAGTGTGAAAGTGCCAACCCTGAAAGTTACATCTGTGACATTCCCAGTGTGTTATCGACTACCGAGAATCCCACCTGCGAGAGTGAACTGATAACGCGTGTGGTTAGGTCCCTACCAGTGCAGTGTGAAACTAAAACAATATTTGGACACGTAAATATTTGGAATGCTTTGCGCCAAAATAAATGAATCTTGTTGTAGTCCTTCCAAAATGAGGAAGATAACGTCTAATGTGTCTCCTATTAAAGTAGAAAATATTAATTTGGAAAATTTAAGTCTCAATAAAAAGTTATTACAAAATCTAATAGATAGTACAGACGAAATTCTAAACGAAGAATCGTTTTTAGATAAATATGGGACACATTATGCGATAAACACTGTAACGTTTATTATAATTTTAATTGTTGTATTCCTAGCCTATAAGTTTTATAAACATGTCAAGTCCGGCAGCAGTCTCAATATTATACAAACCGCGCAACCCAGACAAAACTCCCGTCGACCTTCGGAGTCACAATCTGAAATTGAACTCAGCGTCCCTGTCTCTTTGCCTCGCCTTAGAGAGATTTCCTAGTTACATTTCAACTTTTCTATTCGTTTCTAACTCATATAGAGTTTATTATTCTATTCAATTCTTAAGAACTATAGCCATATATACAAAATTAAATAACTTATAATTTGATTAATAAGTAATTCAAAAGCTTAATAAATAAATTAATAAATACAAAAACTTAATTAAATAAATGTACTAAATAAATAAATAATAAAATAAAAATATTGCACTTTTATGTTTTAACATAAACTTCAGTTGTTCATTCAACCCTGAAGTTTAGTCTTCTGCGGGGGGTTGTTATACCTTACCCTTGTTAGCATTAGTGCACCATAAGTGCCTAATCAGCCCTTTTGTTTCTGTCTCTATATTTCATTCTAATTAAATGCTTCAGTCTCTCTCCACCCTTCGTCGCGTACAGGCTGCCAAAGGACAGCCTTTATTTTATTCCACTTATTAATAATTCAATTACCAATTTAATTTCATAAATAAATAAATTCATTTTTAATTCATTTTTTCTTTTTTAAAAACGCGATCTTCCAAACCCGCGTAACAGAACGTTAAATGTCACTTTTCAAGTTACGAGAATACCATTTTTAGACTTTAATGAGATTATAAGTTGATCGGAACTAGATTTTGAACATATTAAATTACCAGAATTGCCCTACTGACATACAGTTTTGTCAGGATCTTAGATTAGGCGATTGACACACGGCACCGTCTGCCTACTTTTGCTTGCTTTAAAGAAAGTGAATACTTCAGGTAATTTGTAATTCAGTCTGACCGCAGTTCATATGCCAGGAAACTAAAGTCAAATAAACATAAACACCACCACGTCTTGGTATGTGCTAGCAATGCTGGAATATGTTAATTAGCTTGCCAATTACGAAATAATTAACGTTAATTCCCCCCTCCGTGCGCTGTAAGGTCATTGTGTACTAGAAATGAGTTATGTATAATTACCACTGCCTGTATACCTACTGTTGGAAAACTTCAGTTAAAAAATTAAGATAAACTGTAAAAAGGGGTTTGAACTTTTTTTTATATGGAATCTGACAGATACAAACACCGCCCTCATGATTTTTTTCAAAGTTTCCACGCACGAGGTAAATTAGTGTGTATGGAATATGTCACAAACGTTATTTGCCCTTTGCATTGCATAAGTATTGCATTTATTATCATGTCAGGCACCTAACTAAACAACTCAAGGAGTAACATCGTAATCAAATCATTCGTCGCTTTTTCAGGCTTCCAACTAATTATCTTTTGTTAGGATTCAGCGCATCCACAAATTGTTTCGTACCCACATAACACGCTATAATATATAATATATACCCACGCCACCACGCTACATAATATACTTACTTGAATATCATTAGTAATGATTATATCTAATTGGATATAATTTGTGGGAAAATCCGCGAGGTCCAGTAGAAAAGTTAAAAAAGTGGTGTATCCAATTTTACAAACCAATTATGATATGCGTCGGTCAGACGATCTGTTATAACCACGTAACAAAAACATAATAGGTATATAAATGTATTTATACTTTAGTTGAATTTTACGTTTAAGGTGTTTAACCTTATAGATGAAAACAACAATAACGTCCTACGTAAGCGTGTGCGGTGCGTTGGAAAATATTTTACGGATACAGATCCATCATCATTACGTTTCTAGATTTTTTTTGTGGCATTTCTTGGTCAATTGAATTTAAGTAATCATTCTACATTGCTTCTCCTCGAAAACGGCAGAAAATTAGCTTTACTTCTCATGGTGACTTGTATTATTACACCTATGACGATGATAAACTTTGATATAGCATAGAAATAAAACGTCTAGGGTATTAATATGTATTATGTAGTATCGTGTAAATACAAGCCATTATCATTGTGCTTTGAATATTCGATTTTCGAATATTAAAATATGTCGATCGCTTAATTATCTTTGTGACGTTTACTCTGACGACAAGAGTCCAAACATTGATCTAAGTCCAAAGTAGCAAAGCAGGTAGGTACGCGTACAAACTTCAATGTTCAATACTGCAGAATTTAGGCGACTCTTTGAACTTTGACCGTCTATTCGTCATACATGATCCGAAAGTTTGTTATGAGATGAAGATTCAAGTTTTTACGAGTCGATCGTAGAATTATTAGTTCTTACAAAATAGGAACCTTGGATATTGACTCATTTTATGAATAATCGGTGTGAAGACAAGACGAAAGTAGCTCTAGGTGCATTATAACTGCGTATTGTATCTATATTATTATTTGCAATGTCTAAGATAAGTACTGAGTGTACGACCTGTGGTTTTGTCCTTAATTTTATTTTGTACTATACCTATAAATTAAGACACTCCATTTCAGCATTTTAAACGATGATGGACGTAAACAAACGTCCGAACTTCGTCATTAATTCAGTTACCCAATCAAAACATAACTTTAATTAAAGTATCATAAATCTGTTGTCTATGTAGGTACCTACAACAAAATCTGTTAAAAGATTAAAATATACTGTATCTAGTTGTAAGATGTATAGTAATCTAAAACGTAGGTAACTTGTAAGCAGTTTCCTTTAATTATTATAAAAAGATAAAATATGCCATTAAAATAAAGATTACCTGTGGGTAAAAACCAGACGACTTACTGACTGTGTTATTTATAGTATTCAGCTATTCTCCATGCTATGACAAACGACTGCTTCTTTGGTTGGAGCAGAGCTGTGATGAATATATATTTTTTATGCAACAAACATTATTTAATAGTAATACTCCGTAATTAACACCTACAATAATTATCGTAATCATTAGCTGAACTTAAAATTAGAAGGTGACAATAAACACCAAATTTACTACGCATACGATGTTCTAAAAATACATAGATTTGTATGTTTAATAATAGACAATGTTTACAAATGGGTTGTATCGTCGTCTTCTGTGAAATATTACGGCTTGTTTTATTATAACGACGTATTGTGTGTTTAATTATTCAATCAGTGTTATTTAAAAAGGCTCTAATTATTTAAATATACCATGCAAAGAATTAAACAAAGCTAATAATTTGTTCTTTTCACAAAACTTTGACCGAATACGATTATTTTGATAACTTATTTACGAAAACTAAAGACCCACAGTATGTATATATAATATACTCAATTGCGAATCAATTATTTGCAATATAAATAAAGAATTCCAAGTCATCTCTGTATACAACTGATTCACGTCACAAAAATCCTGAGATACCTGTTCATGTTCGAACAATATAGTATTATGTTCCTATTCCTATAATACCGACTTACAGTTATACCTATATTATATCTTTATAATTATCTAGATATAGTATCGATAAAGATAAACTCGGCGAATATAATCATCACAAAAGAAATGAGGTTGACCGCCAGCACAAAATTGTAATATAGTGTACATAATCAGTTTGATGTTTAACGTATAGAGTCAAAATTTTTGCCTAATATTTTTAGAAGTGGAATGAGCTGTTAATAAGGCGGCCGATTTCATGACTTCGATTCACTAGATATCTGTAATGTCTGGGCTGCTTCCCCTTATATGTCTGTGATTACAATACGCATCGACGGTCTAGGAGCTGGCGCGGAAGTCGTGTACCTGACCTGCCGGTGCAATCATCATAGCACGCATCTGGCCACGGCAAGCTAACTGCGTTCTGGTTTCAAACCACAAAAATGTAGTCTGCAAATGGCTAGACATCAACCGCAGAGAAGAGGCTACAGAAAATGTTGATAAAGATCAATCAAGGTACGGTATACATCAGCAATCAATTTGGCAAGTGGGCTTTATAGAATAACTAAGTGCCCCCCGCAGCGTAGCCTGCTGTTTTCGGATTAAAAAGTAAATGTTAAGTGCTAATAAGCTTAAGTGTTAATACAGATTGTTAACTACCTCCATACCAAATTTCATCAAAATTGGTCCAGCCGTTTGAGAGTGAAGAAGTAACAAACTTACAAACGCACAAACTTTCGCCTTTATAATATTAGTAGGATAGGATTGATTGGCTGGAATAGCAATGTGGCCTCAACGGAACTAGCTAAATTAAACTAGCACGCTTTTCCTGACGTAACAATATGTTTCCACTTCAGACGTATAGAAACGTCTTAATTGTGCTTCTACAAACAGCTGTCTTCAAAGCGTCCCGTCTGCAATTTTCCTTGATCGACGGCCTCAATGCACTTCTCAGAATGCACTTTCTCAGTTGCCTCCATTTTCATAGTACGCGCAAGACGGAGCCTCGTTAAGGCCAGAAGGCTGCCCTATACAAATTAATGTTTTCTGACCTCACCACCTTTAACTGCGCAGATGTTAAGTACTTATCTACCTTATTACCTGCTTCCTCGTCAAAAACCACCTTCCTATATCATGTGTATATGCGATCGTCAGGCATATACAATATACATGTCAGCCGTTGTTTGACTTGTCAGCTCCAGACGTAAATCTAAATGACAATCGTACATTAGCTAAATTCCAATGAATTCATTAAGAGACATATAAATGGATTTCTCGTTTGAAGTACCTATTCATTGTGATGTTAAAGCCATTTAGTAAACAAAAAACATTTGCTAAAATAATACCTGCCTAATTATTATTGTAGATGTGTTTTGGAGCATACGGACTGAAATTTAGCTACAGTGATGTTTGATCTTCATGTTCTAAAATTGCTCATTAATTGCACTTGGTTTCCAATGAACCAGCAAATAGAATAGATTTCCTCATAACTCTTCAATACGCATTACCTTTTCTTGCTCACACGGTTTATTCTGTTGACTTACATGACCGGAACCAACTTCGCACACAGACTTCGTGTTTGTCCAACATCATATTTATCTAGTTTTACGACAACGACATTATGTTTTGAAGACAAACACCAATACAGTTGATATTTAATAAGCTGATTTTGAACTGCCGTGACCGTACTCTAGAACTTTCGAGGTGTCTCGGCGTCACTCGAGGAAATGCTCGGTTATAATAATAACTGTTGCAAAATTGCGATGACTGTGCTGTTATTATTTTATTGAGCACTAGTTGTACAAATTGACAGACAAGGATGTAGTCTCACACAAATCATAATGGTACCAGTTGCCGCTCGAACTTTTACTAATGATCTGGGGAGTAGGGACTAGAGATCCAGCGTAATCATCACCTACTGTTCAGTACAGAGTTCAAAATCCTACCTTAATTAAATGATATAATGCTATCTCAGAGAGCCACCCAGCCAATTCCGAACGTCATCAATTTAAAAACGTGGACTACTATGATCTACAATGGACCATTTATGGACCTTTCTGGAGAGGTAATGAGTTCCCTCAAACGTTTCCCCCTAAGATCAATAACTAAAACTATAAATTGTAGTTCCCCTATTTATTTATATTATATTTGTCAAATGTTGTTTTTTTTAGTTATTGCGATTAGAAAACACCTTGAGTGATGGAAAACGCGTACGGACGTTGTTCAAAGACGTATTCCGTCTACGAATATCGAAGTACATATACTAAGGTATACTATGCCTACTGATATTGCAATAGGACCTCTAGAAGCGAGGGCCGCGTGGCGCAACTCTACGTGCGCAGGCGCATCGTCCTAGCGGAGAGGTCGTGCCGTGCGCCCGCTATTGGCCGCCGTTGAAGCGCGATGTGGGAAATCTAGGACTACTGATGTAATTATTATACTTATATATCAGTTACATAATACTAATGTTTTGTACAAATTGCACCTAGTATGGGAACATCGATTTAAAAAATATGCGACGACTTCAGGCATTTTAATGGCAGTCAAGGGCGACATTGTTAATGGTTTATGCCTTGTACTATTAATCAAGATATTAAAATACAATTAAATTTAGATTATTGCATGCTCATATTATCAAAACAGAACGTAATACAATCTAAATAGTTTTTGATACCGAACAAAACTGAAGACTTAGATTTTGCTACGCAGATTCAATTGAAAATCACACCACTTCGGTGAGGTCATGTCCAATTGGGAACTTTCTAGAGCTCCGCTCTTGAAGCCGCATCGTATGATGCAGATAAGTGTGATCTACATCCCTATTGCGATCAATCAGCTCAAGGTGTGTCCACACGAACGAACAAACACGACTATGCAATATGGATGTCAGGGAAGTATCCTCCGATTTTAGCCTGGTGTCACATAATATTTGACCAAACCATTCAGCGTGGTTAAAGTCAAAGTCAAATCATATTTTATTGTAAATAGGCAATAATTGCACTTTCACTAGTCAAACACTTAGATCGCGTTAACAAATAGAACCATTAATTGATTAATTGTGGTTTGTTTTTTTTATTGGCCTAGTATTAACTCTCCTCAAACCAGATATTATATAAAAACAATAGCAACGATGACGAAGGTACTTTTATAACAACCTATAACTCTGCAGTTAACCTTGATTTCGCCTTTTATCACAGTATCATATCAATCAGGTGATCTGGTATCACTCAGTAGTCTGTATCACAGATATCAAATTTGATGTTATGTAATCTAAGTTTTCTGTACACGCCAGACTCTCAGGCGGCATCGTGCCTCATACAAACTGTCTTTATGATAATTCCTCACGACTGTCACAGACAAGTAGAGATACTTAAACGGCCGACTCCCAATAAAATTATACAATGTTCGTGCCTGGCGCTCTATCACTCCAGGTTTTATGTTCGCCCGTATGTATAAGCCTGTAAAGAATACAATGTGAATTGCGTAACAAGCAAGTCTTTGTTACATACGAGTTTGTATTGAGCGACAGTTCTCTAGGGTCGAACGATGTCTTCTATTCGGAGTTCTGTAGTATCTACCTATCGAATACCTACTCGTAACTCTGTGATTCATGTCGACACGAAAGATAATATTAACAGATCTATTAGCACAGATTACTATCAAAAGAGCATTTGGATATAAGTACCTATCTCTCTTTGGGTGTAGGTGATAGAATCAAGCGTTACTTTGCGGAAATCCATATTTAAAACGATGAAATTTATCCGAACAATGTTATGTCCGGCAGAGGTAAAGCTACATAAATATTTACTTCATCGTTTTTCTTTTGGGTATCTCTATACTTACGCTAGAAATCGGAACAGACGCTAGCTAACTATATAACGATACTAGATATCTTCCGCGATACTAAACGTACTTGTACTTCGAACGATCATCATATAATGGTACGAAGACAACGCTACTTTTGGCACTAAGTAATTGTTATGTTCCAGTAAGAAAAAAACATCAGTACTTGCTCCTGAGTTCGCTTCCAAACACATGACGAAAAATATCTTTATTACTAGCTACGCGTTTGTACACGATATGAATACTTGATACAGGGTACCTATAACGAACTATAGTCTCTACGCTCTAGACTGAATAGGATCATACGATGTCTACACTTTGCGGTTGAAGGTATGATGTAGGTTACATAATACGTGTAACCGTTCACTGATCTGCGAAACGCGGCTTCCATTTACATCGCAATGCGCTTTACATTATTACGAAGAAGTAACTAACTGTGCAGAAGGTCGTGAACTCGATGTTTAAAGTTCTGAAAGGAGTGATTTAACAATTCACTTATATTTGGAACAAAAATATGTTATGACCTATTTGGACTAAAACCAGAAAAATGGAATGCATGTTCATTGCCTAACGGTCTGAAAGAGATTTCGTATAATTATGTATTTTACATGTATCCAGCCGACATCACGTATAAGTAAAGGGTCGACACCCGGCACTAGTTGTGCAAAGCAGCCCGCCCGCACACAATATATCATGCCGTAAGTAAGTAGGGTAGTGGAACCAATAAATGAACGTTTAAGCGTTTTGGTCAACCTTGAACCACTTTTACTCAGTTATCTCGTGACATTGACGTTTCCTGGTATTTTTATAAGAGTCAGTATATCCTCAAGTATTAACGAATGAATCAAAATACTTTCTATATCTACCAGGAGTTTTATAAAAAATCATTATGTGAAAAAAATAGCGTTTTATCCCAATAGTTGAACGCTGTGCCTTAATTATGAACATTTTGTACCCAATAGCTGAACTAATATTTTGAGAGGAATTATGGGATGAATTGTATTGAAATTGAAGTATAAAATAGTAGCAGTGTTAATAAATTATTTTTACTGTCCATTTAGAAGAATGTATATAATAACTTAAACATTTTTAGGCTTCTTCGAGAGTACTTCGTAATTATTATTTTTTATTTTTCGCAATCTAGGTGGCTTCTCAAAAGAAAGACTTAGAAATCTCGAAGAAACTTGAACCTATCCCTTCATTGCGAAAAACAAGACCTAAAATCTTAACTACAATACCTAATTCAAATGGTTCATGTTTTGGATACTAATTTTCCATAAAATGAACGAACAAAATTTTAGTGTATTTCTTAGTTCAAATTTTGGGCATGGAACCTAAAGCTGAATATTGAAGGATTTCATACTAAAATAAAGCTCTTAAAATAGCATTTAACACTGAAAACATGTGTTCAACTTTTGGTAAATAAGTTTATACATTAAACAAAATTAATTTGAGTGATTTTGTTTTTGTCTATAGAGTCAAATTTAGGATTTACGATGCTTGTAAAAAAATGCCTTTTCTCCAGAAGATGACCACCGGTCACTTAATGGATCAAGCAAACTAAATTTGAACCATTACTTGAACGGTAAATATCTCGAAAAATACGGCTAATAATGTTAATAAGTATCAACAATATCAAAGCTGAGTAGATGAAGATTTCATTAGAACCAACAAAACTCAGATCCATCGTTAATGTATTTATTTAATCTGACAAAATGCTTAAATTGGAGGTCACCTTTCTTAAGTAGGTTTTCATAGAAACGTAACTTTTGGTGGACACCACTCACGTAACGAATTACCGTGGGCTCATCTGAGCCGTCACTGTCGATCTCTTTAAGGCACTAGGTAGAAAAAATGTTGCGAGATACGGAAAAAAATATCCCACATGCGTATCTAGCGTAGTATTTTATATTTTCCTAATTTTCGGTCGATCGTTCATCTAATGGGGGTCAGTCATCTTTTGGTGCCACTACCCTACACGATATGTTCCGATACAATTTTTCCGAGTCATATCAATGAACTCAGTGACTTAATTAACCTTATAGATACATGATATTAGCAATGAACAGATAGATGTGATATGTGAGATAAAAAAATGACATCTCAGATTTTTTTCAGAGTAAGCGTGCTTAAATGTCGTCTGAAAGGCAATTTTATAGATGATTCTAATTTTGATTAATTCTGCAAGGTACGTCAAGTTTATTTATTAGAGCTCTACCAAAACAAAAGATCCATGACGCATGTTACCTTTTTAAGTCTTATAAGTATTATTCCATAATATCAATGCTGATTGCGTCAGCAAGCTCACGATAGCAAACAAAACTTGCAAATTTTCCATAAAGGGGAATATCCGGTTGATCCATGCTTAGATAATTAGACTCTTTTAGTCAATAATTCCTTTATCTGATAACAAAATATTGACGGGTAAAATGTCTGTTCATTGATATCAAGTCACGGTGCGTTTTTGCCAGTAATTGCCGACACTTGAGTTCATTTCTTTGAAAGGATGCAAATATCAATCAAAACTTGTAATCTTTAAATGTAACAATAAGCAATAGGTGCATTTATTGGTATAATGTTTTATTGACAGAAATGTATAGAGCTAAAGTAGATAGGTGCTTAGTTGCAAAATGAAATGTGATTTATTGCCTCTAAATTAAAACTTAATTATTATAATACAAAATTGTGAAGACTACAATACAGTGATCCAATTAATAAATAGCCGAATTTGAATAACCATAAAAAGTTGAAATGGGTATAGGCATAACCACGCCATGGAATTTTAATTGTTTAATTTCTTTATCAGGAAGTAGTAATCATTTACTTTCCTGATTTCAGTTATCAGATAAATAATCTGTATTAAGTAGTGACGGTAAGCAAATTCATTTTGAATTGAAAAAAATGTTTGTTATTCACGTAGGTACAGATCGCGATGTTGATTTATTGTATAATTATACTAAAAGACTAGGCGCCTCTAATTATACCTTAGAAGTAACATCAACTACAAATCACGCAGGTGGAACTGGGAATTGTATCTAGTTTAAAATGAGACAAAGAAACATCATGCTAGTGAATAGCTGGTGTTTGGACAATAATTAGCAGTTGGTTTAGTTAGCAGTGTTAACCGGTGACTATTCTGTAGAGGTGATTGGAAATTCCTATTGTTGTTTTTTTAACGTAGCCCCACACTAGGTTTGCTCCTGTATCGTGGGTACCGCTTACAGACACATTATTTCACATACACATCATCCAAGTTGAACTCAAGTGTTTTACAATACTTGCAGTATCTACCTACTTCTGTATTCATTCGGCAGTATTCAGATTCCTACGGTTAATACATCAACTACTTATTTGTGAAATTAACAAGTCCCAGCTAATGTTTAATGAAATAAATTAAACAACCAGTTTGCACTGGCTCCATAGACAGTGCTAAATTAACATCGGACGTGACGTCAAAGTCAATGGTAATTATTACCGGATACTTTAATTACAATTAATGTTGTTTTTTTTGGCGTTTAAAGCTAGTTAATGTCTAACGCCATCTAATTTTTTGTTTTCTTTTTGGAATTAATTAGTATCGGCGCCTGGTCTAGGGTAGGTATATAATATCTTATCTTATATCTTTAAATGAGCAATTCTTGTATATATTTAATTGGAATCTCGGAATCGGTTCAATTTAGTATGTACGGGGTTTCGGGGGCGATAAATCGATCTAGCTAGGAATCATTTTTAGAAAATGTCATTTTATTCGTGTTTTTTATGATTTTTTTCTTTAAATAACCAGTTCATACTTTTTTATTATTCTATCGGTAAGATCGAAAAATATTATTCAGATTTCATCATTTTATTAGTAATTCGTACTTAAATATAATTTCCAAAAAACACAATTTATAAAAAATAAAAAAATACTGAGCAAAGCTCGGTCATCCAGATATTGTATTATATTATATGCCCTGGTTATTATTATATTAATGGCTATTATATTAATCAAGCCGCTCAACGGTCTCCGAAGTGGCTTACCAACTGCTATCAATTTATGCAATGGGGACGGCGTGCCCTCTAAAATACAGAGTGATGGAAATCCACAGCGAAATTATGAAAGTCATGTGTGTGTCTACACAAATGCGTGGCCGACTATCGAACCCGGTGCGGTTGGGTGGCAAACCGTTCAATATTATACCACTTGACCACCATCGCTCATCGTCAAAAGCTTTATTGAAAGTGCCCTTGAAAAGCCCCCAACGTTAAGAAGAATAAATATTAGTATTCTATGCCAATGTCCTGACGCGAACGAAGCTGAATTGCGTTGCAGAGCGGCTGATTCAGAATATATATTTAGAGGATGACGACGTCAGGATACTGACTGATGTCACTAAAAGTTATTAAACACGTTATTTACAAATACTGTCATGACATTTGTTTTCAGTTAGTAAAAGGTGTATATTTGAATCATTTTTAACATACTAAAGTCATACGTCAAGCTGCGTAGACCGCTACGAAAGCTAACGCGTGGAATATCACGATAATATAATGATTTGATGACGCAAGTAGCCATAGGAAAATTAGAGCTTCAGTATACTTTTAAATGAGGCCCCCAACCTATCATAATTTTCATATAAAACTAACTAGGTACGTCCAGTGTTGTCGTTTAAGCTGGGTGTATTTATTTTTCAAATATTATTTTTTTCCTTACCAGTTGTTTTTTTCGCAAATATGAGTGATCATTGGTGATCAATTATATAATACTTTAAAACTATAGGTAAGTATAGTTAGTTCAAAGATAAAATCATAGATCATGCTCTTTATTAAGGTATATTTTACGTAAAGTTGTACCTATAAGGAAAAGTTTACAGGATAATATACTATTATAAATTATTTATGATACAGAATGCCAAAGGAAATATTCAATCTACAAACCCGGGGTTTTTGCAGAATAAGAAAAGTAGAAAACATATATCTTTACCAAATTTGCTAATACCTAAGCAATATTTATAGTACCTACCTAACCTATGAAAAGTAACTTTTTTTTTGGTTGTTTTTTTTTCTTGTTGTTATCACGAGCAGTGGGGTCGCGAAGCTACAAATTTAAGTCTACGAAGTGAATAAATAATTAGAAATAAAACCTGCATTGTAGATAATATTTTTATTTTTTGAGTCTGGCGCACAATATAAAAAAAGAACAAAACAAAACATTCCACAAAATTATGTGAGATAGATTAGAGACCGGTTCCGTTGGTTTTATTTAAAGTGAATCATGTCATACATAACTGGTTTGTGTATCTACACTAATATTATAACGCAACAGAATAAAATGATCCACTGCTTCAGCGTTAGTTTCTAACGCAAAACTGTATCTAGGGCAAGCCCTACGCCTAGCCTAGCCTAGGGCTGCGGCAAGCCGCACGCACATGGAAGCTATAGTTAATCGCGTGTGTCTAGAATTCTTGATTCAGTTTGAACTAGGGAGGTTCAAAGGTTCAAAGGGAGGTAATATTTTGGCTTAGGCTTGTGATACAGGGCCCCGAGCTTCAGTAGGACTCTGTCTTAAAAATAAAATAATCCACTGTGAACGAAATTGCAGAGATCCAGCTATAAAGAAGAAACTGAGAGGGGTCTTGTAACGGAAAGCAAAGGGAACATACGTCAACCGTAGTGTACATTCTGTATAGCCCCTACGTAAAAAATAATATATTTTGTTGTTTCTTGTAAGGACACAGGTTAAAGTCCATTAGTACTCAAATGCTTTGTTAAACTCTATTAGAACTTTGTTGGATTTAAATTTTGTACCCGAGTACCTACTTACTAGGGATGTGTGTACCTAATGGATGCCCATATCCAAATGTATATCCGAAATACATATTTCGCAATATGTACACTCGATTAGATTGCGATTATTTGAGTTTAATTAGTAATTTTAATATAAATTGGGATATATTATTCTGACTACTGATAGAAGTAGCGCAAACTGGCTGTGAACTTGCTATTTCATCGTGGCATAACATAATATACTATTATGTAGGTGCCACGGCTAGTCAACCACTCAGTAGGTATAATCATATTTAAAAAGTTCACCAAATTACATGTCCGAATAATGGAAAAATTCCATGCCATATACGATTTTTTTTTCAAGTCTATGCCTACTCCTCTATTTACTTAGCTGTCCGAAGTCCAAAGGCGGACGCTCGATTAGTTTCAAAACAAGTGTGTATTAACATAATCCAACAAAGAAGGGGCAATAAAGGCCAGAATTAGCGTTGAATGGTGGATCTAAATAAACGCCCTTATAGCCTCACTCTATTCGATCATTTCCTGATTACATAAAAGTAAAACATTATCATTAGTATTTTAGAGTGCACAATTTGCGCATGGCAACATTAAGTTACCAAAAAAAAACATTTCCTACTTGAATATTTTACCTCACGGCTGGGCAAACATCTACATTACTAGTTTACCATCATTTCTTGCTTAGTATCACGATCGCTTCGTATATTCAGCCAAAGTTCCTGAAATACTTACATTCAGTTAAATAATGTAACATTACCTAGATTCAGTGAAAAAAACAAAACAGGGAATATCTGATTGTTGCGTTAACTTGCGTTATTACGCCCCTGAGTGGTAGCAAATTAAAATACATTGTCTAGTTCGTTTTTTCATGTTCATTGTTTGTGCCTCTGCTGTCCCACTACGTTCAGCAGGCCCATGTTCAGCAGTGGACGTCTTCAGGCTGATGATGTCCCACAACTGGGCAATGGCCTCGCGTAATTCTTCCAAAAGTCTCGGTATTGCGCCACTTCTGGCCAACCTTCCTGGTGCGAGTATAGATCGTCTCCAACGAACCTGAATATGCTACTGAGAGATATAAACCCTAATCGTCTTACTCGCCGGCGGTGACACGTGCCGACTGCCGACATAAAAAGGCAAGTTTAGTAAAAAAAAAAAATATGAAGTTGTCCAAAAATGCCGGTCTCAACGACATTTACCGTCTTCAGGTAGCCACAGTGCTGTGACTTGTGTCCTACTGAATTAATAAAAGATATTTTATTAGCGCATGTCTTAGCCAATAACATTTTCGTTTGACAATCGTTCCACCGCCTTGCTAGAAATAATTGCTATAATTTTACATACTACTTACCTAAATTTGAACATAAATCGATTAGTGTTTGTTCAGATGTTTTCGGTTACAAATGTTATATACTTAGGTAAATAGGTAGGACACGCATCGAGATATGATGTTAAACTGAATAAATACGGCCACTGCTTTTCTATTATAATACCTACCAATTAATTATACCAACTGAAAGGAGAACAAAGGATAGCACCCGTAGTCGAGCTGAATCAAGTTCGGTGACCACGCCATAATAAAGTTACAATAGCTAACCCTAGAAAAGGCCATTCACATGAAAGAAACCTCAGCCCTCCGGAAAGTACTATCCACTGCCTAGGGCATTCCTAAGTACGTAAATTAATCAGCACCTATCTAAAAGTTTATCCATTTTTGACTTGTAACCTACAACATAAACTGAAATATTCAAAAATTATATATTATATACCTATAGGCTATAAATAAATACGATATCAAATCAATGGTAAGGTCAATAACATCGATCTCATGTATTCAATGCGCGGAACACTGTACGAAACCACCTAGTAGTTTCACGTAAGTTAGTGATGACGTCAGATCGTTACGAACAGATTTGTCATATGACTTGCAATTTCGAGCAAGGATTTCACAGGGGATGTAACTCAGTGGTAGAGTGTCTGCTTCGCATGCTGAAAGTCCTGGGTTCAAATCCCAGCATCTCCATAACCGTGTAATTTTTGTTGTATAATTTTTGTTCAATACAAGTCAAATACAGAGTTATGTTAGGTATCTAAGTATTTTATAATAACATTTTGTACTTCCTAGAATAAACATTGCCGCTTATTAAAAAAAAATTGGGATGTTGATCACATTTTTTTTTATCGTAATGACATGAACACCCTTGTAAGTATAATAATAAAGCAATATTGCTTTATATTAAAATCATTCTGGTGTTTGTGATAACTGTATCGTTCTTTCAAGAGAAACACCATGATGCTACCGTTCGCACTATTAAATTACATTACTTACTGTCTCCAGTATATTACCCGAAGATTGTCTCCAATAATTGTATACTTTGTACGTATATGGAAAATCGTTCTCAGTATACATATTAGAGAACCAATAAAAAGTACTTACAAAGATACACGCCATCTATATTATTGGTATGAAGATGTTAATAGGCAGCTACAGCGCCCTCTCTAAAAAGGTTTCAAAAAGTTTAGTTCAAGCTTGCTCTAAATACAAAAGGATCACAATGTAGCTCTACTATCTCACTTGTTGATTACTATTCAATTAAATACTCTTTTTAATTCGGTTAAATTTTCTAGTTTATAATAATATTACCAGCCCCTATAGGTAGTAGGTACCAATAGGACTAATAGGAACATAATTATATTGCTAGACTACATTTTTGTTGTCCTTTAAAACGTTTTTTGTCACTTTATTATACTGTAATACTTACTGTATGATTTCAGGATTAAAAGTTACATAATACTTCATTATAGATCTTCATGTAATGCTGCCAAAAGAAAAACACGTTACCATATCAATATTTTAATGAAAATTCAACTAAACGTACGTATAAATCTTATTTATACTTACAATTAGATAAACAAGGTAAAAGTGTTAAATATTTACATTTAGCTGGAGTGCAAAATGCATACTGGATATACACTCCAAAATTGCACTAACAAAATACATTATTATGGTACCATACATGTATCCTTAACACTCGACTGATTTGTCCTCTTTTAAACTAAGAATAATGTGATATCGTAAGTACAGTCAACAACAAAAGTGCTAAGTCTCTCTTTAGACAGGACCTACCTACTTAGTATATTCCTTGGGCTAAGTGAACAGTTTCAACTACAATTTACTACACGCACACCAATTGCTGAAATGCATAAGTAATTCAAAGGTTGGGCATGTTTACTTGTGTCGCTGATTGTACCTACACCGTACAAATATTTTCCGAGTTCCATCACGAATTATTTCGATGAGCAAATTGTAGTACCTAAATAAGTGATATATTATTTTATTTAGATGAGTAGCATGGATGCTGATAAATGCTGAGATGCTGTGTCACACAAAGTTGAAAGTCACTTTAAAATAAATTATTTAAATGCTTAAGTACATAATTAAGTATTAAATTTTAACAATGTTTTGCATTGCTTGCATTTGACTTCCATTTTTTCATCTTGCGGTCAATAATGTATGTACATTCATAAAATCAAAACAAATTAAGTGATAGTACTTAGTACTAACCAGATTCGCTAATAGAGGACTGCATAGTAGGTAACTATTTACGACTAGGGTGTAGTGTGGAGTATTGTGAAACATTTTAATATCAAAAGTTTGGGCAGATGTAAGAACATTTTTTAACCGAAACAGAGGAACCATCCCGTTAAAGTTATCTGAAAATATACGCTGAAATAAGTCACTGTTATTTATCTATGAAAGACTAAAAAAATATTCAAAGTGAACACTCTGTCTGTATGTAAATATTTTTCTTTTTCAAAAAATTTAGGTAACCGAACTACTGCAGTGCTGTGCATATAAAGGTTTTCCAAAAGTATCTGAGTACAACATGCTACAAGTATAGTTATTATGCTATAAGTATATAACATGCTATAAGTATAGATTAAAGAATAGCGCTTAAAGAATACGATGAAGTTCATTAACATAAGAAATCATTATTTGATCTGTTCTTCATCAGCCGAGTGTTTTAGTGATAAAATCTCGAAATCTGTAGTGTCATTCCATTTACCTTTTACATTTATTTACATGTTCCCCGCGGTGGATTATGGCCTAGACCTCCTTACGGAAGTGAGGGGAGACCTTTGCCCAGCAGTGGGACAGTACAGGCTGAATTATGTATTCATTTTTATATGATTATATTATGTAACAGTAACGTAACTGTGTTACTACACACCTACCTTGCAAACAAACACTTCGAACGTCTTCAAGAAAATCAGTTATTAATTTGCCATAGGAAGAATAATTTCACGAAACAACGTGTGCCGGAAACTCGGAATGGACAAATCCCAAACTGAACCACTGCTTGGTTTTGTGTGAAACCATAACCAACCGCGCGACACTATTGAAGTCTATTACAATAATGGTGGAATGAGATCGCTACAGATTCCGAGCATCAATTACAATTAACATGAATATTCATTACAACGAGTAAACATCATTATAAATTATGATAAAATGCAGTCTTACAACGCCGTACACCTTTACCCTATTGAGACCGCTTCATTGACTAGTGCTACACTACGGCGCTACTCGAGTACATTGTCCTAACTGACACCTCTAACCTGTACGAGTATTTACTGGGCCGGGTACCTGTGAAGACTGGGATTAAGACTTGACCTAAGAACTATTCAATCGCCATCATGCGATGATATCGCGTATATTGCAAAAATCCTCGGTAATTCTGCTAAAGCAAATAGTGGCATAACGTAACACCTATAGTCTTTGATATGGATGTAATGAAAGTGGATTTGAGTTTGTTTGTTTGTACCTATAACATTTCGACATTATTCTGGAACTGGAATTTCAGCCCGTGTGATACTTACTGCTCTAAATGAGGTGCTGACGAAACTCAACTCTAGAATTTCTTGGCTGATACAAAATATCACATTGAGTTAAGAAGCGTTTAAAAGAGTAGCGATAGGCAAAGCTGTTTTATTAATTTTTCCTGAAATTGTATCAAGCTCTAAAATTATTGTCACCCCTTTTCATTCTTATAGGGTTTGAAAGTGATAGTAAGAGTTTAGGAGATTACAATTTTCGTTCATTTACGGCCATCTCCCTATAAATACCACTGTTAAAAGTGTTTGTCAAGGTGATTCCTCGATATCTACTCTATCAAGGATCCCAGGTTCTCCACTGACCACGGCCTACTGACTACAACTACATAATACACTATAAACTTCGCTACAAGAATTACTGGAAGATAATAAACTGGCCTCGCCTAAACGATAACATAGGACGCTACTTACTACACTAATATGACCACACATACAACGCAACGAATGGAATTGCAACACTAGTTTTAAAAACTCCGAAAAAAACGCAAATACTGCAATGATATTTAGGAAAGCAGGCTTTTGCTACCTACCACAATACGTTTAACATTTTGAATCCATGAATGGATTTTTGGATGGTGGAAATACTTTCAAAGAGAAAAGTATTTCTAAGAACTTCATTTTCAAATCATCGTCATAGAATTAGCGTTGCTTTTTCGTAACGAATTTCATATTGATTCAGATTAGACTACGAAAGGTCACTCACGATACTGAATAGGCATACATTCAAAGTCTAGTATTGCAATTGTATCGCAGAAGCGCTACGCGTGGTCTAAGATAAGTACTAACCTAGAAATGGTGACTAGACTAAAATCTAAATCTTTGGAGGGACTAGAAAATATAATGGAAGAACTTCTACCGGCCGTTTCTTTTCTAAGATCTGAATGGGATTATTTAGGACAAATAGGGAAACAATCTAAAAAATCACCCACGTCTTGGAAACTAAGTAGGTACTATTAGTACCTACCAGTAGCACTGATTATGTGCCCATCCATAATGTAAACACAGACACAAATTTTAACCTACAAACCTACAAGTAGATTAGGGTAGGTAGGTAGGTTACGCTGGGTAATAAATATACCTTTGTGCGTAACCTACTTGTCCGTTGATTGTGATCTTAATTACCATACAGTGGAATCTGATAAAGTTTTAATCAGTAGACGATTCGCACCATCTCAAGTCCGAACGATAACAAAATTTACAGGAGTACACGTGACATGGACGTGACCAAAGTGATTGTAATTTTTCATACAGCTATCTTTGCCTTTTGTTTAGGTGGTCAATGTACCTGAGAGAAACGGCCTTACTTACTAATAATAATTATAATAAAAACAGAATAGGACTAGACTAGCTAACAGAACAGGTAGGTACAGTGTTTGGCAGGGACGGGGAAGGATAAGATTACTTAGCTCAAATAAGGACCCTTCGCACTGGTTTTAACACATACAACTGAGTGACATATCGAGCAGATAGTTCGCTCTATGGCTAACGCCACACCTGCCGATCAGTTAACGGATTACCCAGAACATTACTGGTATTAAAAAATTTACGAATCATCTGATGAATCACTATTGCCGTCACTATGAATGTACAGGATATTCTCTACGCGGTGATTGGCCGTAATCGGCTATCATCAGAATCTTCGGAATGACCAGTGCGAAGTGCTCCACACATTTCCATGGTGTTTGTGCCTAAAGGGAGTCGAGCCTGGTGCGCTGCACGGCCAGCAGGGCCGATTGCTGCTGCAGACTCTTGCGCAGCCCCTCCAGAGTTTGCAATACCTGAAACGGGAATACCCTCAGTACCTACTTACTTCGCAACACCGTGAGCTGTTTGACACTAGCTCGTACAAATCGTGCGAAGCCAAAGCATAAATATATAAAACAAAAAGGCAACAATTCTTAATTGCCAGCACAAAATAGCAATAATCTTAACAGCACGTAGCTCCGAACATAATGAAAGGAAAGTTTTAAAGAGTTGACATACATTACTGCAAGAAACATCAAAAAGGAATCGATACAAATAAGATAAATTATGAGGATCTAATCGTGATGATGCATAGATACAGCCTTCGTTTTATTGGATACATGAACTCTTTCGTCTGAGATGGGATGGGGCTAGCATTCCCTTGTGACTAAAACTTAGCAACAGGAATGACTTCGGGGGGCAATCGTCAAGCCGTTCAGCTAGTCGTAAGATCGTTGAATGACCTCACCTCATCGCGAGCATACGCCTTCCGCTTGGGGGGCTCCGAGTGCGGTCTGTCGGTCGGCGACGTGGGGTGGGCCCTGGCGACGGGAGGGGGTGGCGGGGCAGCAAGCGGGGACCTCTTAGCGACGGGAGACAGCCTCCGAGGCGGTTCGGGGGAGTTGGCGCGCATGAAGTTAGTGATGTGAGTGCGCTCGGGACTCCTCCGGGGAGCTTCCACCTTGAACGTTAAATGATTCAGGTTTATTTCATGCGTGGCGGTAGATAAATAGGGTGAATCAATCATGCACAGAGTACGAGTGTAGGAAGGATCATAAAACTAGCGCGATAAAGTTTCCAGTTGACAAAGAGGAGAGGAGATTTCTGATCATTGCCCTTTGTTTTTTCAGGTAAGTAGTATACAAAACATTTTAAGTTAGGTACAGCCATAAATTTATTTTAATAGTGCCTTACCTCGGTAGCCCGCAGCTCTCTAACCCTCGGATTGTGAGGGGGTTCCAAAGGCGCCCTAGAGACCGTCACCAACAGTTTCTCCGCCTCTCTGATAAGCTCTCGGTACTTCCTCTCGGCCTCTCTATCAGCCTCGAGGAGGGGATCCCGTTCTCGCACGGGAGGCGCAGATGGGGCGTGGTTGCGACGACGCATTCTAGGCGGTGTTGCCCCTGGAAGATATAATTAGATGTCTTTAGATTATTTTATTTAAATTCCTCATGAAATAATGTCAATACATAAAATACGTATTTGGTACTACCGGTATCAAAATAAACTTAAATACATGAGTTGCAGCATAAACGTCCGTATTCTACCTTTCGTCAAATTCCCTACGTAATGATCAGGATTACTATTAGCATAGTCGTTAGATGCTCCAAAACGTTAGTAGGTAGGTACGATCGCTAGCGCCGTTTCAAGCGACCACAGCACAACCAAAAACTAACTGTAGCCTAGGTCACTAAGTGGTTACTAGGGTAGGTACTAGCTAACAGCCGAAATTAATATTGTATCTCCTGTCCAAGATTGTAATTAATCTTGGATTGCTGCCTATCGTTCGATCGATTTCCAATCTGCGTGCCTTCATAAACCAATCCACGGATCGGTTATTGGCACGTTTGACCCTAAAAATGGATTGTGAAATCGATCCCAGATAGCAAAATTTGAATTGGATTGATTATTAATTTCGGCCGTAAGTGGTGGATCCATAATCCATATGGAAGGAGGGCAATTACCTGCAGATCTCGGAGGACGTCGCGGCGGTCTCCGCCTCCTAGCTCTCCTCCGGCCGGGTGAAGCGCATTCGTCGGGCTCGTCCTCGTCCCCGCCGTCCAGTCCCGTGTCCCCGTCCGAGTCTATGTCAGCATCGGACAGGATGGCTGTCTCTCGGCCGCGCGGTCGGAGGCCGCGGCACTCCTCGTCGCTGGAGGCCCCGCCGCGGTAGTACGGGGAGCGGCGCGGTTCCGGGGACGGGTGGGGGGACAGGTGAGGTGATCTGAAGTTACGGGAACAACGACATTACGAAAGGTTTGCTACACGATCAGAATACTAGGCAGACGTCGGTTGACAACTAGTAAGAATTTGGTTGCCAACGGGCTTGGTTGTCATACTGCCAGAGGAATTCTGGAATAAGCCACCTGACCAGTGACCGCATCACAATATAAATTATTATAAATTCAGTTGTGGATTCTTCGTAGGTATTCTATGCCCTAATTCAAATTGTTTGAGTTACCGTACCTATATGCTGTGCCTGGTCTAAATGTGGCGCACAACACAATTAGTGTCTGTTGCCAACCACTTTTGCAGGTGTATTTAAAGCTGCATTAGCTTAATTGGATAACACTCGGTGTTTCGCGCCCCTCTGACCCAGATGGTACAGGAGCCAATCTACGTACAACCATGTAGGTATTAACATAATATTATATTGGCTCAATAATATACAAAAAAATCTGTTTATAATGCAGTATAAATTAATTGTATTCGTTAAATATTCTTACTATCGATAAACGCACTAAATAGTTTTTTTTTTTTTTAAACGTTGTACCACACTAGGATTGCTCCTGTATCGTGGGTACCGCTTACAGACATATAATTTCACATACACATCACACCCAGACCAGAAACAAATATTTGTGGACCGCACAAATATTTGTCCCAGGCGGGAATCGAACCCGCAACCCCTAGCGCAGCAGTCCGATTGCTCAGCCACTACGCCAAACGAGCCGTCATTTTGATTCAGTTTGATTACGCGGAACTAGAAGCGAGAGGAAGCTTGGCTCTGAGGAGTTAAGACACTGCAGCGCTGGTGCCACAGCTCCAAGATCCTTCGAGATAAGTATACAGTTTTAACAATAGCTAACAACGATTAAGCCGTTAATAATAACTAACCTGTTAAATTTGCCAGGATGCGAGTCGAGCGAGAACGGCGCGTGGTGCAACTGAGGCGCGCTCGGCTGAGGACACTGCAGCGATTGCTGGTGAAGCAGGTGTGGGGGTCTTCGCTTAGTAGGAGACCCTCCGAGCCACGGGTTGGTCCGGATACGGCATCGCGGGCGTGGCGATGGAGTTGCGCATACAACGATCACTGGCTCAGGGGCGCAGCGGCGGACTGCGTTACTCGAGCGTCGCTTGAAATTAAAAAAATATTTCTATGGATCCTGCTTGGTACAATGACTTTTGTAAGTGCATGTACATAAAATAAGTATTTTTAGGGTTCCGTATACGGGACCCTATTACTAAGGCTCCGCTGTCCGTCCGTCTGTCTGTATGTCTGTCTGTCACCAGGCTGTATCTCATGAACCATGATAGACAGTTGAAATTTTCACAAATGATGCATTTCGGTTGCCGCTATAACAACAACTACTAAAACAGAATAAAATAAATATTTGAGGGGGCTCCCATTCAACAAATATGTATTTTTTTGCTCGTTTTTGCTCCATATTGATAATGGCAACAGCAGGTAGACGCTATTATTCAACAACACGCTCAATAATCACAGAATATTGAGTTCCATATCCAATTTAAAAAAATAAATAATTAAATTAAAGTATAATCTTATATTTAATACAACCAACGTGTGTTTTGACGTTTTTATAGATAATGGTCATAATGGTACGGAACCCTTTGTGCGAGAATCCAACTCGCACTTGGCTGGCTTTTTTAACTTTGTGTTTGGGTTTTAAAGCCTTCTGTGAGGTAAGAAGGCCGTTTAAAAATTGCGCTCGGACTCCCTCACGGCAGCCGGGCGCGGGTTTTCAAGTAAATACTTGTGGGTGTCAGCATAAGTACCCTCACTTAACGATCATTGTGTACTATGCTCCCCGAGACAAGGAAGTCAGTGGTTTGAAATGCGCGCCAACGTCTCTTGGGGGCGCGAACAAAACGCTTGCGTGTTTCAGGATTGTTAGAATCGACACTAGCGACATCTATGGGCAGTCCTTGTAAGTAGAATGCCCAGAAATATTTAGAGTTTAACTAGGTGGCGCCACTAGTACACTCATCGTAGCACTAGGGATCGTAGGCGTTATGCGTGCGTAGCCCCCATATTATTAGGTATAGGTAGCCGCGTAGGGATGCGTAATGTAATGTAAATGTAACGAAGGCATATTATAATAAGTAGTGGGTTGTAACATAACGTCTTTTGCTATAATCGGTTGTACGTAGTTTCTTTTGTGCGCGTAACTACGTAATTTCAAAACTGGTTAAGTTATCTTATGTATGGCGCATTGGTTACTTTGAGATATTATTACGCATAAGACGTTTTTCTATATTATATTATTGATTTGAACTTTATTTCATACTTTACCCAGGCTGAGGGCTTGCTTTAAAATATATTTCGGTAATTTTTACAATAATATAAGGGTTCAGATCCAGATTCATTTTTAAAATAATAATTAGTGAGTAAACGTATCTGGTTCCGCTATATGAGATAAAGTACCTTTTTAGTTGCTTACAGCAGGGACAAATTCAAACTTGTGGGCTCAACTTAGTTATTATTCAATTATAATTTTTAAGTACAAACATTATCATGCTTACAAACGATCAGCATTTTATAAGCAGACATAAAAAGTCGGTCCCGAAGTCGCCGTACTAATTCCCTCATTAAATACAAACGGAAGAGCACTTGTATCAAATGAGGGATTAGAGTCTCGAACAAATTGCTGAAAGCCTTCATTAATTGAGAGCTTTGCTTTGAAACACGATATTTATTGGGAGATTGTGAAGAGAGATTAAAATTTTATTAAATATATTTGGCACACTGGCAACGAGCTCCCATCGATATTGCAAGGAATTTTATCTTTTTTTTTTGTTTTGTTTTGTCTAATAGGTATATCAAGGATATAATAATACCTACTAACCCGCTTGTTTTATTTTTTATGCATCGTTTCATTGACAAATTTTAATGACAACGCAATTTACATTATCATCATTATTCAGTAAAAAAATAACATTTTATTTTTCCTTTCCCAAAATTCAAAATGACCTTGCAACGTGCATCTGCTATTTAACTACTTTATATTATATTAATTAACGTCAGATTATTATACTTAGCACATTAGTGTTTATTAAATTAAAATTTGAACCTTTGTAACTATGTGAGTGAGAGGTAAACAAGCTAAAGACCCATCTGATGCAATGGCCCCTTGCAAAGATACCTACATGGTAAAACATTTTTTTCCTTTCTTTTGAAAAGTCCCGTACCGTAGTTCGGCGAAGAAATATACTATCCTATAATATTATAAGAGTTGATCCTATTTTTTACAGGTACGGCTGTGACTACGGGTAATGATGCTGATTAGACATTAATTAATGAGGTTTTAATTCAGATATCGAGGACCATGCGGGATCGTGATAACCATAGAATACCTAAATGTACCCTGAAGGTTAGGTTATAATCCATAATACATGTTAAAGAGCACAGGAAACCTTCCAATTTGTTAGTCCCATAACACAGTAACACTCAATTCTTTCCAATGTTTAGCAATGAGCGCTACCCTGTTTCCAATATCACTGGCAAGCGCCGTTGGTATTTTGCATCGTTATTCCACCATACGATGCTAAAGCAAACACAATTCTCGTGCAATCATGTGTGATAATGGACCTACAATGAACGTCTGGCGATAATAGAAAGGTTCTGTATAGGATAAAAGGTCGTCCCTCGCCAATTTATCCGGTCTAGTTAATTAATAAAGTAAAGCCTGGTCGGTGCGTATAAGCGCGGGTCGATGCCTCTATTTACCAAGCTAAATAAGGGCAAATACATACGCAAATAGCTTTTATATACCTACATCTAGAACGGTTATAGTCACAAGGTAATTTGCGTGCTGTTTGATTTTTGATAAATTCGCGTAGTATTTCTCGTTTTGGATGATGTAATCGAATTTCTTGCGGCGGCTGGTGGCGATGACAGAGCACTTCTTATAATTGAGTTTCTTTTTTATTCGAATTGAAAACGCTCTTTGACTGCCTTCTGAGCATTAATTTTACTCGCTGATGCGAGAAGGCTGAAGAAATTCAGTAAAGGAATGAAGTACTCGTATAACTAGGTCAACAATTTCGTCGCTCTCTCGCTCTATACTTACAAGGAATTTGCCTTATACTTAAGACTTATTCTTGAAGTAGAGCTGTCGTGTAAATGGACTTTAAATGAATAATTGCTACTTACTTTGTGGAAATAATGTAAATCGTAACAAAGACTGGAACAGATGACTAGAAACGACACGAGACAACTGAAGTGCTCTCGTAAGATGAGAGAGTAATTTTCAATACAAAACATACTTTGAGATATGGTCAACATTTCCAGCCGATATAAAAGTTTTACTGTCATAATCCCACCACGCTGTTCCCACTATTAGGGAGGGATTATGACAATATCTAAAATGGGATCTTTGTTTATGACAAACCATAATCGTAGTCCATCATTTACCCCACTCGAACTGGCCTCACGTCTTGCGCCGTACAGTATGACTGTGTTTTCGAGCTTACATATTTACACTACGTACTAGGATAGCATAGGACACAAGAAGGCCTCACTTCTTCACCGCTCAACTCACCTCTCATCTTTTGTGCAGATGTAAGTTAAGTACTACCTAAGGAAGTGAACATCGCAGGTGCTATGTCTAGTAATGTCCCATGACTCGAATACCACATATACAAGATGTTTATCCTGGCAAGTATGCCGTCCTAAGTAGAATTTGCAACATACCTTAGCAGGTTCGTGGTAAAGATGCGTAGTAGGTGGCGCAGGTGGCGGTGGGGGCGCGACTAATGGAGCCGCGAGGGTCGCAGGCGCAGCACCGGGCGATGTCCCATCAGTGGAGTACCCTGTACTGTATGCGCTCTCTGGAGAGGAGAGATGTGGTGGCGCCACCGGGCCGGGTGTGGCGGTGGCGGTGGGCGGCCGCGGCTGCTTCTGCTTCCGTTTCTTGGCTCGCCCCAGCTGCGCTTCCATCCATGACTTCAGCCGCGCGCCCAGCATGCCTACGGCGGCACCTACAAACGAATTCACAAATTAGTAGTATGCTGCGTTAAGGATTTGCTATCGCAATATGTATGGCAATAAAACTCATTTTTATACAACCCAATTTCTATAGGTACAAACTCTGATTCTTTCTATATTAGATGCCTCTAAAATACCGGAGGAAGGTCGCGTAACTGGGCTAAAGCCATGACGCTTCTCAAAGTACGCCTAGTAAACATTATTCCGAAAGCAAAGTATGTCAAGAGCTTCATCATAGCATTTTTAAATAGGTAAACAACACCGTCGACCGTGCTCTGAGAGCTTGCTCCGTAAATAGGCTGTGGAATCTCAGCATTCTCGTAAACTCTCTGAAAACATGAATGTAAATCGCACGAAAGGTTCCGGTCATGAAAAATTCAAAGGTGTATCGAGCACCTTCGCATAAAAGGCTTCATGAAATTCACACCTTGTGGGAAAATCTACTGATACGGTCGTGAATATTAAAACACTCCAACCTGTTTGAGTGCGATAGTGTTTATGCAACGAACGAAAATGCTTAGAGGGGAGTAAAGTAATTGTGTTCCTGACGATCTACATTTCACTGTCGTGAAACCCACGCTTTGAAGTAAACAAAAGATAGTGGCATAAAATGTTTTTATCGTGTCATTTCATTGTGGAGAATAGAGGGCCGGCACTGTCGAACCACAATGCAATGTCTGAGCCCCCCAGTGTCATATTTCAGCTTTGTAGCGCGTACCTACCTACCAACTGGTCGTAAAAGGACGCACCCTCTCACTTCCCATCAGTAGCGTGTCGTATAAAAAAAGGAAACAACAGTGGAGTACGTCTCTTACCCGAGAGGAGTGATGTTTGTGAAATGAACATGCAATGATTATGCGCATAATGAACATGATGTCAATGGGCTAGTTTAATAATTATTACTTATGTGGCAAATGTATCGAACTACTGAGTACACGTTCCAAAACTCCCCATAAAATTTCAGCGGATATTTACAGTTTTTTTGATGCTGTTAATTTCTTTTTTTAATGAATTGCAAGAAAAGCGCTTATAGAAAACCTATTAAAGCACCCTTCGGCGCCTTTCAATCAAACCGTTTCTCTACTAAAACCTAACTTGACAAATGCATAGACACCCCTTGCCACTTAATCCAGCCTGTGGGAAACGAATAGCTGCAGAAAAGACGGATGATATCGACTTATCCGGGCCGGGTGTGGGGTGTAAAACTTACGGGATTTAGCTAATATTAGCAATCCATTACTGGGTGTAGTTCGCGAGCTATAACTACGAGTAAATAGAGGCAGCTCTGGAATCTCTAATGGTGAACTGCGGTAAGTACCTAACTTCTAGTGAAATCGATAGATTTTGTGAGATATTGGACTGAGCTTAGGACCTCGTTCAAGATTTCATAATAACCGTTGATGTTACACACTTTATTCATGGTAATTACGTTTGGTTTTGATCTAAGCTGTACGAATATACAGGTATTTTACACTTTACAAAGATTATGTCATAAAGCCTCAGTTTAGAATACGAGTATAATAATTGAACACTTTTCGACACAATGCTTCAAATCACAATTTGTTAGAAGCGGTAAGAAGGATCGTATCGACATTGCTGGAAATAGGGGTCCAAAACTTACAAGCTTCAGCTAATATTAGCAATCCATTACCGCACGGCGTAGTTTCGTAACTAGCATCCGTATCCGCTCTTGAATCTGTAATGTTGAACTGTGGCCCGTACTGACTGTACTGTAAGACTACGAATTGAGTATCGATTAGAGGATATTGACTGGAATTATAATATAGTAAGTTTGAACATTAAGTACCTAAATCTAAACCGGGTAGAAAATATTGTAATGAAGAGCTTTTCAGATTCAACTAAGAATACATAGGGTCCGTTTCAGCGTCCGTAGCTTTTTCTTTTCTGTCGAAGTTTCAATTGTTGTGCTGATAGAGATAGGTAATTTAGGAATTAACATCGTGATACAGGTACTCAGCTATAATTACTAGATATTTCTTAAACGCGTGCGTCATAAGAATCATCCATGGCATTTCTTTCTAATCAAGGCCTAAATCAAAATTGCTTAACAAACACCCACCCGCAACGCTATCTGCTCAGCCTCAATAAAAGCGACAATAAAATCACAGTGATCCTTCACAATAAGACCTTTACGGGACCTCCGGCTGAGTAATGAATCGAAAACAAACTAATAAATTGTGGTCGCCGCCGAAGTGTCGATTTCGGTCGTTTTGGTAAGGGTTGGCATCGGGACATCGGCATATACAAATGTTAGTGCGGCGTAAAAGAAAAGTGTTTCCAATAAAACTGTCGCACCGCGCTCCGCTTTGTTTGATTCGGTTTGCTTTGGAGACACAATTTATCGATTGCACCTTCCTCGAACGTTATGAATAACATCACAGAAACTTTGAAGCAGCTTCTGTTTTATTTCTAAGACAGGAGGCAGTGGCGGATCCAGGGGGGGGGCCATGGGGGCCATGGCCCCCCCCAGAAGACCCAGGAATTACATCACATTTTCAACTCATCTTCAGGTGTAGGTACTTTTTTACACAGCATACATACCTACTCACTCATGAAGTGAAGTCGAAAATGCCGAATGTCTTTATTATAAACTAAAATAAAGAATGAAGTTAGTAGGTAATAATAATAATGACGCGACGGTGTCCAAGCAGGTAGTAGCGGCGCGCGCGGGCCGCGGCGATAGGCCTGCCGCCCTGCAATTAGAACGCTAATACATAGAACAAGGCTATACATCATAGGCACAAGAATTAAATGGGCAGACTAGGCAGGACTTTTATTTTTTCGGTTTGCTCCTGATAAGTTCCCGCTGCGCCCCTAGTGCAGTACTAGGGGCACAACTTATCACACTGATAAATACCCCAAAAAAAATTCAGCGCTCGCTGCGCTCGCGCATTTATATTTGGATTTGTATTTCATTTAGCACACTGATAAAAACCCTAAAAAAATTTCAGCGCTAGCTACGCTCGCGCATTTCTATTTGGATTTATGTTTCATTCAGCACACTGATAAATATCCCAAAAAAATTTCAGCGCTCGCTGCGCTCGCGCATTTATATTTTAATTGTATTTCGTTCAGCACACTGATAAATACCCCAAAAAAATTTCAGCGCTCGCTACGCTTGCGCATTTATACTTGGAATTGTTTTTCATTCAGCACACTGATAAATACCCAAAAAAAATTAGGCGAGTAAACATTATTTTGTAAACATACAAGGTAATTAGCTTCTTTTTTTGTTCCCTTGTGATTTTAACCTTCGAACCTTGTCAAAATAGCCCCCCCCAAAATGAAATCCTGGATCCGCCCCTGACAGGAGGTTAGGTTAGTGAGATGTAAAATAATACCTACCGTCTTTTATGCAAAGCACACTGCTTCTCTAACTAAAAATAGCGACCGTCTTCTGTTTACGCTGAAAGTAAATGCGAATAAATTAATATTATTTTGCCTACGGTTTATGGCCAACGATGTAAAAAAAATTCTTTGTAAAAAAATCTAGTAGCTCGTAAGATTCGTCTTTTATTTATGTACCTTGTGTGGCATTTTTGGGATTGCCAACGAACAAACAACAACACAAAAACTTTACCAATAAATACCATCCATTCCAGCGAAAACAGTGTAACGATGGGAATGGCTTCTGAAATATTTAAGAGTTGTCCGAATGGGAAATCGAAAACGTATCAGTTTCCATTGTTGACCAAATACAATAGTAATGGAACCGAATATAGGAGAAGAATTGATATCTGCTGAAAAGAAAAAAGCAACAGTAACTATACTTATACCTACTTCATTTATGTGTACATTACGAAAAGCTGTCCTTATGCAATGAATAGAACTAAAACTGTCATTTAGTAAATAATAATGACAGTAAAATGGTGTTTTAGCTATAGTCGTAAAATCAGGACTTCAAAATACGTAATATACGTCTTACCTTTCTATATAGGCCAAAACATGGATATTAGTGACTTCTTAAACAAATCGATTTTCTTCGATTTTCTTCGATTCATTTCATCACTATGCCGTGCCGTGTCAATCCATATAGAGCCCTTCTTTTCCAGCTGCTTCCAGTCACATCATCGCTCTACCTGGATGAAAGTGAGTCTGACTGTCTATGCCAGCGGTCACTGGTTCTACGGCAAATAAGACCACCGTACCTATTCTCTCAACGGCTGGCTAATATAAAATCAATATATAAACATACATATTATCCTAACCTCATAATAAGAAGCTACACTTACACATGATGTAATAGGCTCATAGGTATACGATAGATATTCTTACATTATCTATCTACGTTGAATTTACTCGCGTTCAAATGTAATCAGCGAAGGATACAAAGTTCTACCATTAAACATCGTTAAAGCTCAGCATGTCTCCAATCAAATCGCGCTTGCCTACATCTGACTCCGTAATGAGCTAGCTCCCTTTCAATATTCAATTCACAAACAGAGCCAACTACTAAAGGCTAATGAGAAAATTGAGAAAACCGGGGAAGACTATAAAACAACGGTGCAAAAGCACATCTGACAAAGCTTAATTAATAAATCAAATATTCATGTATTCGGGACGTCCCGGTAATGTGAGGGGAGTGAACAAACGCGTTGCAGGATATTCCTGAACACATTCCGGAATTTTTAATCGGGAATAACGTTTTGCATTCACTTATTGATCCCAAAATTCTTTGACGTGGTTCAGACAATTTTGTAGGGTCTTGTTGATTTTTAATAAGTTTACAATTTTCTGTCGAAAGTGCACCGTCCAGTGTCCACCGCTAGCTATACTGAACTGGTACCGCTGGTGTTAGTGTTGCTTCACTACCTACTGAAGCAATTATATTAGATCCATCAACCAATGGTCGACACGAAGGCAGAAAAGGATCTTCCAAACTGCTTCAAAGTTATCTGTGGACCACCTCACAGCTTGCTTCTCACTAGTTTCTGACAATAGTTTTTAAACATACAAAAACTTTCAACCTCGCTCCGATCACCGTAGAGTACTTACAATGATTGAAGTACAGAACGCTCTGATCGAAAGGTCTGATCGCAGGCTTTATGGATTTACAAAGTTGTTGGCACGTAGTAAAGATGTACGAGACCTCAACGCGTTTGACAAACTTTGACAGGTACTGGGAACCTTGATAGATGGAACTTGGGAGCTCGCAAAAAACTAGGACGTGACTGCAATCATTAAAGATTGCTAAATTGTCTCGGGGAATAAGGGAAGAAAGATAGGGGCGATAATCTTTTTCTTCGCGAAGAAGTGTGAATTCTTTAGTTGGAAGGTAAGCGCTCGTCTTTTCACAAGTTGTTCGAATAGACCATTCTGATATACGAATTCTTGTACCAAGTATCAAAAAAGCTTAGTGAGCTTTCTTCCCAATCGGGATCGTGTAAATTACCCATCATTAGGTACGCGCATTACAGTGAATTTCCAGAAAGGACCAACCGGTTGGCCATAGGTAAACCCATTCTAGGAGTCACTGTATACAAAAACAAGGTTGTTTGGTCATAGAATCAGCAACATAATGTTTTTCTAGACAAATAACATAGGTACGAGATCTAGGATGATTGAAATAGAAATTACTGCTGCAGTGATGGCTTTAAAGCCCGCCGAAGCAATTGCAGCACAAACTAATTCATCTCAGATATTCCACGGGCTTAATATTTTAGTCTTATTTCTTTTTTATCCAAATTAAAATGGAAGATAGGTACCTAGACTTGTAGAGGGACTTTAGCATAAAGCAAACGGGCGCAAGCTCGGGCTAATTGCGGACGCTTTCAAGCCACGTCTCGGAACAGTCTCTGCTGAAAAGAAATGCCTAGACTCGCTGCCAGACGACTGTCGATTGTTCGAGTCTAGCCCCGCCGCTGTTTATTTGGACGGGCTTGGCGAAGATATTGTTACTCTACTTTATCTCACGAGAATTTTTGTCACGAGAATTTTTGTAAAAAATAACTAAATATGCAGTACAACTAAAAGTTGAACCTTTTAGTTGTACTGCATATTTAGTTATTTTTTTTATTTATAGAATATTGTACAACCGCACAACACTAAATATTACGGAAATATTTTGTTTAACCATTTATTAGTATATACACGTTGCAAAATTCGACATTATGCCTATTGCACTAGAGCAGCGGTACTCTAAGTGTGTTCCGCGGATCCCTAGGGTTCCACGCTACCCCTGTAGGGGTTCCGCAAGAATTTAGAAAAAAAATCAAACCTGATATCAACCAATTAAGTTAGTAACCATTAGTTAAAATTTTTTCATTTTTAATATCTTCTATTATTGTACTAAGTACTTGCCATGTGGTAAAGTAAGTAATAATTAGTAACTGTTACATTGTACTTTTATAATGCTTATACTTATAATAAAGAATACACTTTTCAAAACTATTGTTTTATTGTAGGGTTCTGTCAAGTATTTTGCTTGTCGAAAGGGTTCCGTGACCAAAAAAGTTTGAGAACCGCTGCACTAGAGCAATGTACGCAATGAAAAGAGAGTCAGGCAAAACTAGGCTTTTATAAATTTTTCTGTGGATAGGCTTGAGACGGCGCGGCGCGGCGGGCGGCCAGACGAAGGCGATTGTGTGATAAGCTGTTCTTTTAATACCCTGCGTTAGGAGAGCAGCCGTCTTACTCCTCGACAACACTTAAGTTTAATGAAGTCCTGGCAAATATTTCATAACGTAATCCTAACACGTACTGCGATTAAGTTTAACTCTACTGACGCGGGTCTAAATTGAAAGGACGTGTTTCATTATGGTTCCGGTTATCACAAGGCGAGTGTAAAAAATACATTTCACAGACATGGTACATTGGGCAACTTTGACGTACACAGAATTTCTGAAATACCTTCGTTCTTGACTCAGAGAAAACTTGTACCACAAATATTTTGCATTGACCGCACGTCCAACTCGTGCCTAACAAAACATGGGGAATTACCGTAAACAGGACAGAGAAATATTTCAAATGCCAACATGTCAAATTAGTATAAATAACTTATTTATATTCACACGTGCACGTTATACAGTAGAGAATTACCATAAAATAAATAAACAATAATAATTAATTCTAAGTATATATTGTGACATTATTTAAAAAGCCGACCTATAAAAGCAACTCGATTCGCGTTAAATAATCTGCAAACATTTACCCTATTAATGTTCAGTGTAACCCTTCAAGAATCGCACTAGGAGCCTCACAGGGGCACTGGGCTATCGAGCGTTCATTTGTTGGTGCGTCGCGATCCGTCCCACGTGCGGAAATCAAACTTCCGGCACATTTGTTTTCTATTTTATAACACGTAAAAATAACAATTGAAAGACGGATATTTTTATGGATGTTAGGAGAGGTGAATGTACTTACAGGGGCGCGCGGTGGTTTATGTAGTCCGGATGTGCCGGGCGGCAAGGGCACGCATCACGTGGGGCGGCGTGGCGGGGCGGGCGCCGACTGCCGCACGCACGCGCGCCCGCCCTGCACGCGGCTACGCGCTACGTTGCTACGCCGGGCGGATTTGCACCGTAGCAAGCATCGTAGCAACTCATCATACTATTTGTAATAGTTGTGACTGTAATACAAAGATTCTGGTTGATTGAATGATCAATTTATCAACATCATCTATTAGAGACAATCATTCGTCAATTCAGATAAATAGATCGGCCACATCCCGCTTTTTAGATTTGATCAGCGCCTTGCAATATTGACAAGTTGCGTACGCGAACGGTTACCTTGATCGACATGTTAACGATACAAGCCGTAAACATTTTCGTGCTTGCCCTATTGTAGGAGTACTGGTACCTGCTGATCAAATATAAAACAAATTTGACAGATAACGTACCTATCGTATACTTTCTCGATAGAGGTTCCTGCTCGCCCTAATGCTTCGGTGTAACGATCTCCACATAGGCCGTAGCTCAAATTCTCGCAGCGGCTATTACGTTAATGTCCGGGGTACGTTTGAACAATAAACATAAACATTTACCTACCACCACCGCGGGATGACAAAACTCCTAAGCGTTTTAACTTTGTTATTCGTGAAACGTTATGAAACATACTTATTCTTGCTGTCCCGACCTTTTTATTAACTTAAGCAAAGTCTAGAAAACACTAGCTCAAGAAGTCTTATTGCTACTACAATCACGCGGCGACTCTGAACATCATTCATGGTAATTTAGGCGATGAAGGTAGTACTTAGTGATAAGTAGGTACAATAATATATAGTTTGATTTCTTAAAAACTTACAGTGATTTTAGAAAAATAATTGGGTTTTATTTTGTTACGCTTTTTACACTCTTGACTAAATCGATTTGCCAACTCATAGAGCGAATTGCTGAGCCGGGAGCGAGACCCGCCGTGCTCAACAGTAGGTGGATATGAGTTGTGATGATGATGTGATGATGATGTCATCAGGCTCTTATATCCCGTCCAATTCATTGACGGTAGGCCTACGCTCATCGTACTTCGAAGTGGAGAAAATGTACCTACGTACTAAGTGGTAGCTGATGGAGAAATTATTTTGTTAATCATAACTTATTTTGTATTTCTCGAACAAACGTCATTCACAAAATAGAAGGCTTATCGTATACTTACTTAAGTACTTACCTTTCTTAATAATGCTGTGCTGTGATGATGTAGTTTATCACTGCGTGGAAATAGAGAAAGCTACCAGCAGTTGGCCCTAAAAAGGAATTAACTTGTACCTAGCCCTCAGTACGGTCGATTTCAACACCAGCTCTGTCCAAACGTTATAATATTTTCGTTGCAAGTACGAAAAAATATATACCTACTTATAACTATAATTAGGTAGGTTACCTAACTACTTATTAGGTATATCTATGAAATTAAGTACCTACCCACCTACCTAATTAAAGAAGTTACGATATATGTTCCATTCCAGGAGTTACCTACGTTAATTAGGTATACCTAATTATTATAAATTTACCTACGATATGTTCCGCCACCGCAGGCTACCTCTACTATATCATAGATAGGTAATATAATAATATCTTACGTAGGGTAAGTCCAGGATAGTTGCCATACTTTTTGAAAACGCTTTATATTTCCCATTTTAATTAATGGATCTGAATGTTTGTCACACATGTTAATAGATTGGTCTTTCGACTACCACTTTGAAGGAAAAAGAAAACATCACTGTTGATATTTACTAATCTATATCGATTTTCCCAGACCTCTATTTTTGAAAGTATAGATGCCCTATGGCGGATAGTTGCTCTATGCGTCAAAACCAGTTATGGGATACATGCCTCATTGATAAAAAACCACTTTTTCAGTTTGAAATTAGGTATTCGTGATGGGAAGTAAAATCTATACACAGACATTAATTAAAAATGTTCGTAAAAAGTGTATTTTCTTTATAATCATATTAGGGTATAGATGCCTCACGAAAGAAGTTTCCTTTCTGAGGCATCTATACCCTAATGTAGTTACATCGTTTGAAAATAATGGGAATAATTTGTTTTATATGGTTAAACATAGGCGAAAATAAATCGAGGCGTCTATCCTTTTCGTAGAGGATAGACGCCTTTTATATTCGGAATGTGTATTCAATAAATATTCTAAATAAACTGATTTTAGAGTTAGTATACAGTCCACTGTAACATTTGGATACAAAATATAAATTATTTGCTCACCATTTAAAAAGTTCCAGCTCCTCAAAAATGCTGTATAAAAAGAATTAGCAATTTTTTCGTCACACCAAATCTTTCATTGAGTATAGATGGAATGCACGACGGGTCAGGGGTTACCTCGCGGGGGGTACCGGGTAGGTGCGGGGATGTCTCTCGTTTGGCAATATCAACGACAGCAAAAACAAGCCAGGAAATCATAGTTTTTGAATTTGAGGCATCTATCCGAGCCGGGCATCTATCCTGGAATTACCCTAATAAAGTATGTGGTAGAGATAGATGTAAGCCATACCTACCTAATTTACCCAAAGTTTTTTTGAGGAATAATAATTTATAATTGAATCTTTGCAGATTGCAGAATGCAGATTGCTTGCGCGGTGCAAGTTGCACCGCAGAGATATGGGGATGATGAGATCATGAGACACTAGTCAGCCAACCAAGCGATGTCATCTTTTGCCCATATAATTAATAAAAATAGCAATAGATGTCGCTGTTCAAAAAGTCGCGTGAGCCGCGTTCATAGTGGGTATTTTACCTATGATAAATTATTACTCTCGGTCACTCATTCGTTGAGATCTCGTTCGTTCAACGTTCTATCAAACTGTCATATAGCCAGAGCCAGAGCTGAAAGTGGTTGCGTCCTATTTAAATGTTGAACGGTCCGACCTCTATCACGTTTCCAAAATAAAAAACCCTTTCCTTTTGGTTCCATTTCAAAACAAGACTAACGTTAATCAAACTTAATTGTATATAAAAATAAAATTACAAAGGTCGTGCGTTGGAGAGTGCGAAACATATTATTGTAATTATTATAATATTATATTTATTGTAAACGTATCTATACTGCCACCTATATCGAGTGTGATAGCTCGGGCAGCACTGCAGTTCGAAATTATTGCTCTTTTTTCCTCTATATTATCTATGGTTTCATTCATTCATTCAGTCAAGTCAAGAAGCTGTCGACTTGAATTATTATTTATATTTAGCGTTTTTGGAAAAGAAATTGGCCTATTGTTGTCTTCTACTTTATTCCCACATTTTTGCTTGTACTCTCGAAGCATTTCATTGAATTGTCTTGGGTTTTGTATTTGAAGTTCGTTTCTAGCCCGAGGAAAGCAACATTCCTCCGACCCAAGTTCCGATAAACGACGTCCGCGAGTCAATCGTTTGAATCATAATGAAAGCGCATTTAAAATAACTGGAAGTAGGTGAAGTGTGAAGAAGAGCGTGCAATAGTGCATCTGGTTGATTCGCGGTGGTCTGTGTCGTTTTGCGATGGCAGAGGGTGGCTCGTTCGTGTCGAAGCCAGCGAGGGGCTGGCTGCATCCAGACTCTGTTCTGGCGAGCGATGGAGTCACTTACGCCGTCAGGGTGAGCATTTAATAATCATACTTTATATTCGCGACGACAGGAAGTTCATAGTTACGCAAATATAATAATATATTCACTGATAGACAGTGAATAAATACTACCTATTCTATGGACGAGCATTGCTACTAATTTAACTAACTTTTAGACCTTGGATATAACAAAACCAAGATCAGATTAGTCCTAGCCGAATAGGCCTCATAATTACTGCGAGTAGGTACTAAACCATTAAAAAACTCTGCTGGGCGAGAGGGTAAATATTGTTTGGTATTGACCCATTATAAAATACAATGTATTTTTGCAATAGACATTTAAAAAATGCTCGCCAGGCATGAGTAGTCTATAATATAAGCCTGTATTATTCATATAGGCATGTAATACTATTATCTTCAAAAACTAACAACACATACCAGTTAGCATAGAATAATAGGATGCTGTTATAAAATTTATCCATAATAATTTTCAACATCAAATAGGTAGGTAGGGCTACAGACTAGTTTATTCATTTTATTCTATGAATAGAAGTGATGAATAAATCTTATCTGGATATTTTAACATTTACAGTACATCGGCTGTATGGAAGTCTTAACATCGATGAAGAAACTAGATTTTGAAACAAGATCTCAAGTGGCAAAGTATGTCCTTCAATAATTCAGATACAAGTTATATTATTTATCATATGGCAATACAAACTAAGAATACTGTTACTGTTTTCAGGGAATGTATTGCCAGAGTTTGTGCCGCAGCTGGTTTACGTACGGCTGATAAAAAACGAAGAGTATGCCAAGCAGCTGCTCGCGCCTTGGCTGCTCGCCCACGAATGGCTCACTCGGGCTCAAATGTAGCCCTCACTATATCTTCCAAGGCAATAACACTGGCTGCTTTAGAAGGTGGAGAGACCGTTGCCAAACATGACATGCCTAGAGTGTCATTTGCTTCAGGAGGAGATGCAGACTCCCTAGATTTTGTAGCATATGTGGCTAAGTCGATGCCGCCTGCCGAATGGAGGGCTTGCTATGTGCTAGAGTGTGGCGGAAGGCTAGCGCAGGATGTTATTGCAACGATAGGACAGGCTTTTGAGCTACGTTTTAAGGAGTTCTTGACGAAACCTTCATCGTAAGTATAACTCATATGTACACAAATTTGGCCAAGACAAACAGCGAGCGCGGCGGGATGGTGGCGTCGTGCTGTGGCGCCCAGCATGCCGCTAGCGGTTGCGGCATGTCGCCGCTGCTCGCGGCGCGAATGCAATAGGAGCGCGACGGCACGGGACGCGATGACGGCGCTACGCGTTGCGTTCTATGAGTATTGTAGCAGTCGCACAGATTGCGGGACATTTTCACCTCGCACTCGGCGCGACGCGTCTTGAGCGCGACGCATTACGCCCCCTCTGTGACGGATACGTCCCGCGCTGCAGCGCCGCTCCGTCACGCTCTAAGTGTGACTTGGCAATTTGTATCAGTTTTAAAGTCTATCAGAAGTGTCCGGAATAAAATCCCATGTTCAGGAAAAATTTAGGTTCAATCATTTTGGAGGAAAAATTACACTTGTATACATACAAGTGATAAAAGGGAATGTAAAATTAAAAATCGCTTGCTTTTTCCTTGAATGTGTCATCAATTAACACATTGCTGCCACAATATGAACAGTCATAAGTTCCACAAATGGGATGTGTGTGTCGTAGGGATGATTATTCACAAATGCATATCAGTAATTAAAAAAAATATATAGGTGAGAATGAATCATACTATGTAATGATGATTTATATTTTCTAACATTCCTATGTAAAGCTAGAACTAAAATTTTGAGGATGTTGATCTCAGGATAGAATTTCTTACAATATTGTAATTAAAATGGGAAAGTGACGTGAAACAAAATGGGTTCATGTGATTTTTGCGCTCAAACCAGACCTACAGAGGCAATAAATTAACATTTTCAGGTTGAACATAAACGGCTCTCGTGCACTGTGCGATTCGGCCAGTGCAGCCTTGCTCGAGGACAGAGAATACTACAATGACATGCCGGACAAGATGCCGCCGGAGCCGACGCCGCCGGCGCACCGCCACCCGCCGCCGCCGCCGCTTGCCTCTCTCGCACCTATATCTTCGTAAGCATAACATACCTACCGTTAATACAACTTTATCTATGGTATAGTGAAATGTCATAAATACATTATTTACTAAATCATTTTTACAAGGCTAAAATGTAAGGGTCGAGTGAACATTGAGAAACATAAATCTAGAAACTTAACCAATTAACACTGAGTTTGGAAAAGTAAGAAAGTGATTAATTCTTTTGTAATGTTTGGTTTCATACAAATATTGGTCCTATGTGGGAATTATATGGCAACCTCACACTTCACAGTCGACTCTTCACCAATTTGTGCCACAGGGGCCATCACATTCCTTTTTTATTGTAATGTGTCATCTTCTAGGAAAGATTAATTTTGAATAATCCTGAACATTTTTCAGAAATCTGTCATTTAACATCAAGACAGATAGACATCACACACGCCTGTCTAAAAAATCAGTAGAATACCACTAGGCACTACTGGAGAGTATTAGAAGAATCTCCCTCCACAATTAGTACTTCATTTTCAGATGTGAGGAAAGCATACGCCACTACGTGAACCAAACTCCGCCGCCGCGCACGCCCCCCACTGCGCTGCTCCCAAACCACACCACTGACATATTCGACATGCGTGAGCATAAACTTGAATATTTCTAAATACAAGACCTAGCTTGATACATCTCCGTCCAAAATACAATCTTTAGCAAATAGCTTTGAAATAACGTTCATACTCATATTACTTCATGATCTAACTTGTCTGTCATGACAAGCATTCTGTGCTCAAACACACTGAAAAGGGCATTTCTGTATGTTTGATGGCCTTAGTTTTATTACGCAACCATGAGGAATTCACTATACGGAAACAAGCCCGATCAAATACAAAAACAATAATTTTTGTTTATAATGACATAAATCACTTAAAAATTTACACCTTATACTAAGTTATCATAGGAAAATAAATCCTTTGATTCAACCTTTGATTGAATCCTGTGGTTTGATTCAATTCGGCCATTGGATTCGAAACAAAGGCGTCCTATAATTGCAGAGCCGTTCACCGCCGCCCCTGTGACGTCATCATCAGCGGCTTCCACGTCGTCCACCACGTCGGCATCGTCACCAGGAGTGGAGGCCGAGCCGCTGTCGGCGAAGGCCCAAGCGGCGCTCCTAGCTCGCGAGCCGTGGTTCCATGGACCTATAAGCAGGACTACGGCTGAAAAGGTAACACTTATCAGAATCAATAAAGGTTCGAGTCACAGTTGTAAAAAATATACGTTATGAATATTGTTTGTTCCACGTTCTCAGCTGGTAGTAGAGGATGGTGAATTCCTGGTGCGGGAGTCGGCCGCTTGTCCGGGACAGTTCGTGCTGACGGGCGCCCGGCGCGGGGCACACAAGCACTTGCTACTCGTCGACCCTAACGGAGTGGTGTGTTCATTATCCTACTAATATTATAAAGGCGAAAGTTAGTGAGCTTGTTTGTATGTTTGTTACTTCTTCACGCTCAAACGGCTGGACTAATTTTTACGGAATTTGGTATGGCCGTAGCTAACACCGCGGTCGCGTGTGGGGTGGACCACGGTGGGCCTGCATTGAATACAAAACCGGTCTATTTCGTGCGGCCTACAATCAACATGGAATGGGTTAACACAGGCTACTTTTTATTTCGCATACAGTAGGTAACGCCGCTTAGCGCACTTAGGAAGTGTACATAGGTACTGGAAATAAAAAATAATAATAAAATAAAAATTTTCACAGGTCCGAACAAAAGACCGAGTATTCGAAAGCGTGCCGCACCTGATCAAGTACCACTGCAGCAACGAACTGCCCATCGTGTCCGCCGACTCGGCGCTGCTGCTGCGGAAGCCGGTGCTGCGGTCGGCTGCCTCCTGAGATTCGCTGCCTAGGAAGTCGCGACTTCCTAAGACGTAGGAATTGAGCGTCGCCACACAATGATGAACAATAAAAATTTATGAAATGTGAAATTTACGCTGCGGTGGCTCGCATAGTCAAAGTAGATACTGTATCTTTAGTCGTGGATGGTTGCTACAGCTTTGTTTAGCTTGAAACTTAGCAACCTTTGGCCTTTGACAACGGCTGAATGTGTGAACATTTTACATCACGTTAGAGTGCTGCACTTTACTTATGAGTAGTACACCTATATCCTAAAATATTGTATAGAATATAGAATTATATACCTAATTAGCACTTAGGCACTTAGGCCGGTTGTACAAAAACAGCTTGAACAACACACATGGAATCGGCAAGCAACAACAACATTTGGAGGAAAAAAAAACAGTGCGTCTTGCAACTGCTCGAACGCGTCGTATATAAAAAGCCTATGATATAAAATATGAACCTGTCTGTGTTTGAGCAGATAATATGTCCAATAGAGAGTACTAATGCAAGGAGCTTGAAACGTTATCAGTAGTATTGCTACATTGTCATAAGGCCGCATTCGTTGCAATTTATATTACATTGTGTGGGACGCAATTTGTGATTATCCCAATCCTTTTGTGATTTCTGTGACTTACACTTCCATAATAAGTTAAATATAAAATATATCGACAAATACTTCTAGGCATGTCTACCATATAAAATTATGTATTTACTAGCACATTTAGATAACTAAGGTGACATAAAATGGCTTGAATTAGTGAATTAGCATAATTGATTCCAATAAAATTATTTGATGCATTTAAATGAATTTCCAAAGTAATATAAGTTTTTTGACTGTAATTATAAATTATGTACCAAAGGCAAATCCATTACACAGTGAAAGTGAAAATTAAGATATTGATAAACTGTGGGATGCAAGTCGATACTAGGTTTAAAATTAAATTTAAAGACTTTTTAATTACTTTTATATGAGTTATTAATGTTAAGATTTATGGATTGCTGTGCAATTGTCAATGCCAAACTTATAAGGGCGGGATTCATATATTTTTTCTTCAAAGACATATTTTGCTATGTGATGTTGTTATATACATTTCACAATATGGTACTTATTGCAATTGTTATATTCGAAGCTCTCTCCATTGTATGTTTTATGTATTGTTACCGCACCACTGTAGCATGGTAAGTAACACATAGGTGCTATTAACGGCTTACTTAATGTTAGACGATAAGTAAACAATCGGTTTAAAACTACTAGCTAGCATGCATTTGCATTAGTGGATAATCTCTTTCGCACATGAAGAATATTGAAATATGTCCATGGTTGGCACAGTTCGCAAGCAGTGTGAATGTGCGATCATGCAAACTTTTTTTATTTTCCATCGCGTGATCTAATCTGGTCTATCACTATGAAACCGGTCTTACTCGCAACCTTACCCCGCCTCCAGTAAGCCCTCTCATTATCAAAATAACGTTGCGATTATATTGCGCCTGTATGCTGTATACGCCTCTCGTCCCCACTTTTATAGTGCTTGGGCGGAGATAATATGTAGCTACTGATGCAAATGCATAATATTAAACAGTGAAGTTTTAAGCCTTATAAATATTGTTAGATAAATGATAAACCTAATAAATAATTTATATAGCCCATCAAATTATATGTGAATCTGAATGAATTGTATGACTGTATTTGAATGTTGAAATTGAAAATTATATTCAAAGTTATATCGTGGTTGGATCATGTTACGCTTATAGATTCGAAAATTAAAAAACGAATCGACTGTTGACTTTTCATTGCGACAAATGTTCTTGTAAGTTAATTTGATCAGAGCAATTAATGTTGAGTATTAATACTGTTATTAATTGATTGTATGTAAACCGTAATTTGTAAAATAGTTTGATATAATAAAACATGAAAATATTTATATGTATATTCTTTCAATGGAGACCATTGTTACATTATTGAGTCCCATAAGATGTTTTTCCAGCTAACGTGTTACGAGCTAAAGGTGTCAACATTCAGGGCATTAGACGAAATCAAACGAAGGTATATACAATTGTAATTTTCTTTATTAAAAATGTAATATTATTATAGATAGTACAAACTTGTAAGGTCATAAATGGCAGTGATGATGTCACAATTACTTATAAAATATCGGCGTTCTCTGTACAAAATCCAACCCTCGCCAGCTCGACTCCTGACATTACAAATTAATACATTCAACATTGAAATCTCACAACACATCAATAAAACTTCAAATATAAACAACAAACGATTGTGTCAAGAGCGAGTGGCACTTTACTGCCAGCCCCTGAGCTTACTGCCTACCCCTTGCTAACTTTACATCAATCCATGAAACAATTTATTCAATGTCCTAATTTTATTACAGTCCAAATGAAGCGTCTAACAGTCGATTTACATATAAATTAATTTAACTTTATTTATGTCAGATCCCAAACGGAAAATATATTACAATGGGGCTTGCCGCCGACTTTGAACATAGGACCCAGAAAACAAACATCAACACTTTTGTTATAATGAGACAATTTTGTCCAATACTTCCGAATTGTATAAATGGTAAGCAAGTTAGAGTTGAATGTTGGTTCCCGGAGAGCCATTGGTCGGCGGTAGAGGCACCAGGCACAGAAACATGATCTCGTCAGAATCATAGGACAGTCCAAACATCACCCAGCAGTAACTTGTCTACACGAGTATAACATTCTTTGGGACATCGCAGCACTATTCACCGAGCCCTACTAAAACGCAAGGCCCCAATCCGTGCAGTACATACTTAAACACTATTATTTGCTAGAGAAGTAGTCTAAAAAATCAAACTAAAGTCCTGTACGATAAAAATAAATAATATGCCTCTATACAAAAATAACCACATTTTTATATAAATGGTGAACACGTGAGCACTTGAGACCTCCAGCGGCGACCCTCCGTGCTGCGACTTCGCTTGCAATCTACTCCTAGTATATTTATCTACCTTCTCCTAAACTACGCGTTCCGCGGCCGCCGCCGCACCTAACACTATACCGCATTACACCTACGTACGTACACATCACCGAATTGACTTACAAGGTATATCGATATCTCTCACAATTACAAAAGTGATCGAGGAGCTTGTAAAACTGTAAAAGTTTTCTTCGTACAAAATTACAATTTTATCACCAAAATACTCGCACAACAATTTTTATATTCACACGCAGTGTGATAAAAATAGATGTCGATTTGACTTTTCTCGTGACAATCGGTCAAAAACTTTACAAATCATGCTCCAGAATCGGCTAGCGAATAATACTGTGTAAAAACGGGCGAACCGAACTCGCGCGACCGACCGGGCCGAGCGCGCCGCTCCGTCCCTCGGCCGAATGAAATAACATCTTCACCACTCGCAGGCACACTCTCACACAAATAAATACAGGCACCGGCTTCGGGCCGACGGAGCGGGGCCGAGCCGGGCGCGGCGCTCAGTCGGGCGTGGGCGCGTGGGGCGCGTGGGTTGCGTGGGGTGCGTGGGGCGCGTGCGGCGCGTGGTGCGGCGCCGGCGCCGGCCGGTGCAGCGTGAAGGCGTCGTACACCTGCGCCAGCTCGTCCATGTGGTGCTCCTCCAGGCACAGGAAGCCGGCCAGGCCGGGCTCGGCGCGGCGCGCGCACGCCAGGCAGTGCACCACGTGCCGCCGCTCGTGCTCCCGCACCAGCAGCGCGTGCCACACCTCGCGCTCGCACACGCCGCAGTAGTGCGAGGCCTCGCCGCGCGCGCGCCCGTGGAACCGCACGGGCACGTCCCGCGCGCGCACGGCGGCCAGCGTGCCGGCGGCGGCGCGCAGCGTCTGCGCCAGGCAGGCGCGCATGGCGCGGTGCAGGCGCGGGTCCGACACGCGGATGTTGCGCGCCAGGTTCCACGTCAGGTGCACCATGGGCACGATCGACTTGAAGTTCTGCACCTTGTTCCACTCGTACCGCTCCAGCGCCAGCGAGTACTGGCGCGCGGTGAGCGGGCCCACGTTCCACGCGATGTTGTTACACCAGCCGGTGGCCTGCACCCAGTGCACGCAGCCGGCGTTCACCCACACGAGGTCGCCGGGCCGCTGCGTGAAGCGGTACACGGGCACGCCGTGCGCGCGCAGCTCCTCCGGGTCGGGCCACCACGAGCCGTGCAGGTAGGACAGGCCGTGCCGCTCGCACAGCTCGCGCACGCCGCCCCAGTACGCGTCCGGCACGCCGAACCACTCGCAGTCTCCGGGGCCGATGTTGAGGTTGATCGAGCAGAAGTTGTTGTTCTCCTGGTGGCCGGGCGTGCGGCTGCCGGGCACCTTCATGTACAGCTGCACCGTGTTCATGCCGAGGATGACGTGGCCGACGTGCGACAGCATGTTGGCGGCGGAGGCGACGCGCGCGAACGCCGGCAGCTTCTGCAGCTCGGCGAGCTGCGGCCGCCACTTGCGCTCGTCGGAGAGGTCCACGTTGGTGCCGAAGCGCAGCATGCGCGCCTGGCGGCGGCGCTTGGCGGGCCCCGAGCCGTCCGAGTCGGACACCTGGCCGGGCGGCGGCGGCGCGCCGGGCGCCCCGCGCTCGCGCTCCTCGCGCAGCGACTCCTGGAAGGAGCCGGCCTGGTACTGCGCGTACTTGCGCACCGTGGTGTGCGAGCGGTGCGAGGCGCAGGCCCACACGCGGCGGCGGCCCGTGGGGTCCCAGTTCTCGTCCGCCGACTGCATGAGCTGCGTGCGCACCTCCACGGCGTGGTCGGGCCACGCCTCCACCAGCGTCTTGGTGGAGAACAGGCCGAGGTCCAGCTTGAGCGCGGCGGTGAGGCCGCGCACGACGGCGATGGGGTGCTTGAGGCAGAAGTCCTGCAGCTGCGGGGAGAAGGCGTCGCGCTTGGCCTCCACGTACACGAAGGGCGCGGGCGGGGCCAGCTGCTCCGGCGTGAGGCGCGGCGGGGGCACGGACGGAGGCTCGGGGGGCCCCACACAGTCGCCCAGCACCGACCACGCGCTCGGGGGGCCCGCGCTCTCTCTGGGGAACCAAACGCTATCATGAGTAATCACCTCACGATGTACAACTAGCCACTGAGGCTTTCAAAAATATTAAAACTGATACGTGAAGTTCTGACGGGAAGCCGAAAATATATATGACGATTAGGTATTTCTTTTTCTTAACTCTTAACTTCTCAATGTGTGTATTTTATAACTCGACCGACTCCAACACAGACTATATCGAACAAAATCTCGAAATAATACTTGAAACTGGGTGCACAAATCGTGCGAACCACAAACTAAAAAAAGCTGATACTCACTTGCAGGCGTCGAGTATCTGCTTGGCGCTCATGCCGACGTTGAAGGCGACCGGCTTGAGCGGCTCCGTCTTCAGCGGCTCCAGCTTGACGACGGGCTGGCGGCCGCCCAGCACCGCCTCGCTCACGCCGCCGGGCGGGCTCCCTGCGGGGCGCGGGGCGGTTACACTATGTCCGGTATACTCAGCCTACTTATATGACTCGGTAAGGTTCTTAAAAATCCTTCCTAATCCTAGCGATACTACAAAATATGTAAGCTTTCATGGCTAAACGGGTTATGATGAAATTTGGTATGTGAAAAAGAGAAAATGGAGATTTAATTTTAGGACGGCAGTCGCGGCTGAAATCGTGTGGCACAGCTAGTATTAGATTATATATTGTGTGAAATACAGGTATTTGCCATTTCAAGTTGTCTCACAGTTTCTCAGATGCTCAAGTTACAAGAAATATTATGCCTTATTAGGGTTCAGAATCTATGTAAGCGATTTTTATTTGTGTTGTTATTGATGAAACACCGTAAATACATTAATTGAAGACGATCGATACTAACTTTTACTTACACGCTTTACTTTCATTGTAATATTATTTACAATTTTACTTGAACTGTAATTAGAGTTGAAGTGTCACAGTGACAATGTCTTGTCTTCAATTTAATATCTAAAGAGGTCAATCTTTCAATAATTAAACTGAATGATAATTTATATATTATGAGGTTTAATGAATTAATATGATTTGAGTTCACAATTCTTGACCTAAATTCTAAAAATATTATCTATGCCGTATCGCAGTAAATGATTATTGACCCGACAGACCTACCACAACGCGCCGTAGTCCTTGCTGGTGATAAACAATCGCGATACGGTGTCCTTAATTATGTACAACTTGCAATGGCCATGAGGCGTTATGAGCTATTTTTTAGGGTTCCGTACGCAAAAGGTAAAACGGGACCGTATTATTAATTAAGACTTCGCTGTCCGTCCGTCTGTCCGTCTGCCTGTCTGTCTGTATCTCGTGAACCGCGATAGCCAGACAGTTGACATTTTCACTGATGATGTATTTCTTTTGCCGGTATAACAACAAATTCTAAAAACATTAAATTAAACATTGGGTTCCCATACAAAGTCATTGTTTTGCCGTTTTTATAGATAATGGTACGGAACCAAAGGGTTTGTTGCTGATAAGCCAACATTAAAAAGACTAATCCGAGCACACAGGGTACAGATAAAGTCTTTGATAGTCCTAGGCCTGCCACGCCCGCACTTCGCTATCAATTCTTATATTCATTGTTTATTTCATTCAGAATCTGACTACAGTATTTATCAGTCATCATTGCATATAAAAATAAACCCCCTAACCTCACAGATACACAACCGAATATGAATTCGTGTCTCCATATCTAAAGCGCCACAAAAGGCATGGCACAGTCATCGCCTAGAATCGACACCTCTCGGAGAAAGCATGGGAATTCCCTGATACATATATATGTAGGTACTTACTACAAACAGGCTCTTTCTTGATTTCCGGCTTGGTGTCCGTGAAACGTTTCAGTAAGTCATCGGCCAGCGACTCTCCATTGTCGCCGCCGGTCGCGTTGCTACCTTCGCTTTTCGTTACCTGTAAATTGTACAAGAACCATTATTATACAGTAACATAGACGAGTGACGAGTGCCGTTTGGGAAACCTAAGACCTGCCGCCGTAGTGTTATAACTAGAGGAAGGATTACAAACCGAGCGCGCCCGCGCAGCTTGCGATAGGCGATACTGTGTCAGGAGCTGTTGCATTATTCCCTGCAAAGAAATAATAATCGGTTTGATTACGAGAAAAGGTGTAAAAGGATAATTTACCGGTTTTAATTGTTGGACAATATCACATGATTATATTGAAGCCTAATGTTAAGAGAAACGATTTCAGTACCCAATTCAGTTCAATTCGGACGTGAGAAGCCAAAACGGATTATTCATTAGTCACATTCGGAATTTCCAACTTTTCGATTCACTAGGAAAACTTCAGACGTCACGTTCCGCCCGGCACATAACGACGTAATTTCCGCATTTAAAAAAATTAAACTCAATCAAAAATTTTTCCCATGCAAACAAAGCAACCATGTTCCATACTGTTTCCCAAATGAAATCGGAAAGTACGCGGTGATGTACCGGCCAGTAATATTATCCGACAGTACTTGTTGCTGGGGCGAGAGGTTGTGCGAGTTCTTCTGGAGGTACTGCAGGGTCTGCAGCTGGTGCGGGGACAGCGGCGGGGGCTCCTCCGCGCGCGAGCCGGGGTACGGGGGCGGCGCCGCCTTGGGCGCGCGGGACGACATCTCCGCGGATATCGGCAGGTTCCATGCCTCCTCGATGGACGGCAGCTGGCGCCGTCTGCGGGGTGGGGCCTCGTCAGACGTCTCCGGGGAATTACAACATGGGGCTCGTCAAAAGGCGGATAAAAAGTGATTGTGAGGTAGGCAGATGTCCAGGTGATGGTGACCGTTTACCATCAGACAATTAAAATGTGATCTCATTTATAATGTTTCCCTATATCTGGGAGTATTCAAGTCATAGGTATAAGATGAAAGTCATCGACAGAAACATTTACAAAAAAAAAAAGAATAATTTTGCGGTCTCAAATGCACGCTTTGAAGTCTAGAGTAATGTACAAACTGCTCTTTAATAATCTTTTCACGTAGCGATTAAGAGAACTTACGAAAAACAAGTACCTACCTACCCAAATAAATTGTTAGCGGTCACGCATTAAAACTCAAGTGGACAAGACATTAAGCTAGTGAATTTATCAGTGAACACATCTCCTTGAAGCAATGGTTGGCTGTTAAATGGCATCGACCGATATCGATGATCAAACGCGCCACTTATATTTAGTACGTCACTCGAGTCGACTTTATTAGGCAGGGAACATACCTTAAGTATATTTAATGTATTTGGCCTCACGACGTGCCCCCGAATCCGCAAACATTTAATTTGATTATTCATCGCTCGCCATTACAGATTATAATTATGCAAAAGGTGGAGTAGCGAGAAATAGTCGCGTTCACATTATGTGTCCAAGGACTTTTGGTGTGACGTTCAAGGTGATTTTATTTTTATTTTATTGAATCATCAAAGATAATCATCTTATGTTTGTTAATTGCAATTTAGCTTTTGACCGCGGTTTTTTTTTGGTAAATCATCATATTTTTCACCCAACTAAAAGTCTCCATTTCAATTTACTTAGAGAAGCAAACAAACTTCGCTTTACGAATGCTTTTTACATAATTTATTTTTGTTATTGCTGTAATCCAGCACACACTTGAAACGATATTCCAGAGTCAAACACCAAGCAAGAGCGAGAGAGTTAACATCAGTCGCGATCATCAAACCGTGAGCTAATCCACAAAGACTTACTTCCCAGTGACGGAAGGCATAGGCGCGTGCGCCAAATGTGACTTCAAAAACGCCAACCGCTGGCGCAAGGCGTTGTTGGCCGCCGTCGCCGCCGCGCCGCCGTTGCTGTAGCAGGCGAAGGCGTCGCGCGGCATCTGGCAGCTCTCGTACAGGCTGCCCAGGTTGGTCCACGCGGCCGAGTGCCCCTTGTCCAGCTGCACGGCGCAGATGTAAGCTTGTAGCGCGTCCATTGGCTGGTTTTGCTGTTGGTACAGCACTCTGGAAGGGAGTTGGGAATCCGTGACGAATAAACTGACACCAGTGTTCCGCACGAGGCCTCGGCGCTTGTAGGTAGGCGTGAGGCGCTGTCCATGCAAGGGCTTAAAAGTATTCTCGACATGAGTAATACGGTAAAAACTCGAGCTGACATTTTCAATACCGAAGCGCGTATTAGATATCTGAAAAATTTTCGATTAGCAAGGTTTATGAAAATCGCTAAATCGTTTCGTCAACAGAAGTATTTAATGCGAAGTAGTCTTTACCGACTGCAGACCGAGTTTCACTGTCATAATTTACAGAATACGCTTTGAACGAAAGCGGCACGCGAAAACTGCGGATGTGCAACACGTCGCGTTCGCTTTCCCTCGAATACCCACCCAATAGAGCACCAAGTGTCGGCGTTCCCTTCCGATTTCTCAACGGAGTTTCTGTACGCGATGAAGGCGTCGTGGACCTTCCCCTGCGCGGCGAAGCACCGGCCGAGCAGGTACAGCCCCGCGCCGGACTCGGGCTCCGCCGCCACGGCGCGGCGCAGGCACCACACGGCGGCGCGCGCGCGCCCGCCGCTCTCGCCCAGCGACGCGCAGCGGTGGTACAGCCAGCCTGCAGGTACCCGCTTGTAACACTACTTACTTACGAGACGCGAGCTACTGTGCGGACCGTGTGTTGTGCAGACTGAATGTGCGATCATCACCCCTCTCGTTATGGACTGATATTCCGCTAGTTACGATGTCTACGAGCAAACTTTAGTAGCTAGTTATCGTTTGGTGGTCCTATAGCTTGCAAAGAAAAAGGTTTTATTTTGAGATCTGGCAAAGTGGAGCCCACTCAGGACTGTGGCGGATAAAGCCTTAGCATCTCATCGCTTTATGTGGTGATCGGCGTGATCTCAGATACTTGTCGCTAATTCAGAAATACGACGGCGAGCAAGACAATTTTGCAAAACAATTTCGAAATCTATACACCTTGACCTTAAAAGTTTCCTGAAACACTTGGTGGACTACTTGCCAATTTCACTCTCATTTTCAACTGTTACCCAACAAACAAACGATTACTGGGCACTTCAATTACGACAATGACCGACGAAAGTAAAAACTCCTGGACGGAAATACACAAGTTACGTTATTACAGTCGTTCTTTACGATGCCTGTTCACTAATTCAGTGTAAAGGTCGAGCGAGGCAAAGTTCGCGAAATATAAACAAGAGCAAAACAATGGACCGGCTTATGTAACGATTGTGACGTTAATTTTAATATTTAAAAATTACGCGTCACGTTGTTGGTCCGCGATGGACTCCTAAACTACTTAACTGATTTTTATCAAATATGCACACAGTGTGCAGTTTGGTCTAACTTGAATCATAGGATAGCTTACATCTCAATTTATAGTCGCAAACACAAAAACCTTAGCCACAACAACGCGTGGCCGTGTCTGCTAGTGTTGTATAGAAATGATGAAGTACTCACCTAATTGTCGGCACACGTCTGCCTTGAGCGAGGAGGAGAGTTGGGGTTCCTTGAGGAGTCTCTCGTAGGCGTCTCGCGCCGCCTTCCGCAGGCCTCGCGCCTCGAGCAGGTGTGCGGCGTGGAAGCTGAGCTCGAGGCGCGTGAAGGTGGCGTCCTGGTGCGGCGCGAGGCGCGCGCGGCGGAAGTGCGCGGCGGCCGCGGCCCAGTGCCGGCGCGCCTTGAACATCAGCGCCAGCCGCAGGTGCGCGTCCGCCGCGCGGGAGAACCCCGGCGACACGTACAGGGACATCTGCAACGCCTTCGTCGCCCTGCGTCCCACCCGAGCGACGCCCTCGTTAACGCACCGTTTTATTGCCGTCTATTGTTCGCCGGAACACAGTCAATAGCGAAACAAAAGATCGCATGCCATAAACCGAACGCTACGTCTGAACGACTGAAATGTCGCGTAAAATGTATGCTATTTTCTGTCAACAAACTAGAAAACAATGACGCGGTGTGGCCTGAACTTGACGGTCGGACGGATTGTAAATAGTGATTTATGGAGGAGCGCTTTCAATAAAACACTGAATGCTCGCAGTCGTACATAAAACGAAGCTTTGGAATAGTAGACGATAATAAAACTTCAAATATCTGTAATTTTTTTTGCGGCGGATCATAAGATAGCTTTAGAAATGTTCGAACAGACGGGCGAACCTTATAACAATGGTGTATTGAAGTGAAGCGAGCATTTTTTAAGAATTTAAACTCCAAATTAAAACCGGTCCTCGATTGTGAAGATGTAAACGCAGATTGCATTACCCGTGGGCTCAACGTGAAGCAGGTCCATAGAATTTCGTACAATAATTGTCAAACCGCTTCATTGCATTGATCCAAACAAAATTTCAGATAGATAAACTCTACTTTAAATTAAAAGGTTCCATTGTACTATGAAGATGGATATCTTTCCCAAAAAAGATTTGGAACTAATCAGCAATGCAATGAAAAAGCATCTCAATGCAATGATGCCTTCAAGGTGCGCGCCTCGAAAGACGGAATCGAGGCACAATGTCCGTAAAGTTATTGAAGAGCGCATCATCGGAGCGTAACGTCACCGATGCGCCCGAGGGGTCGACGACCGTCTGAGGCTCGGTCGTGCAATCGATATGACGATGCAAGGCGTCTAGACAACGATCCGCTCCCAAACCGTCGCCTGTACACCTTATTAAGATGACCTCTACTGACATTTGCAAGCCGAAACAAAGGAGACAGGTGCCGTCCGATGTTCACCCTAACACGGCGACCACGACAAAAATAAATGAGGATTACACACACATACGAGCATGCGACGAGCCGTAGAGAGCTTTCACCGGTCGTGTCGCCCGAAGCAATGCTCGACATAATATTATTAGTACCCACAATATTTCTTAATCACATTGTTCCGCAGAATGAGCCATGATTGCCGGGCGTCACGCAACGCTCGACATACCGATCATCATACGGCTTCACAGCATTACTTCCGAAGGTGAAAACTGGAGCCCTCATAACGGATACTAGCATCAGTTTCAGTTACGTACCTACTTAGCGCGCGCAGTTTTTCCAACTTGGAAAACATTACAGGATGCAGGATAATGCATCATTGTGTGGATTGTATGTAATGGATGAACCAAGATTCAAATCAAATTTCAGCGCATTACTAGAATTGCTAACGTTTGATATCAAAAGAAATTAGTTTCAACTTCAAATAAATAATACTGGAATAGGTGAGTACGAGAAACGCGCCCCATTTGTAGATAACAACAGGCCCATGCTTTTAGTGAGATAATAATATGGACAACTTGGTCGATGGCTCACACATCGCACCCACGCGCACCGATAACAGATGTCCGTAAATACTTTTATCGTGATAACAAATATAGTACCCACTGCATTGATTCCAATAATAGTATTCTTCCACCAATGTTGGCAACGAAATAATCTAACATTTTGCTTGGTAATGTTTCTGTGAGAATGTGTGATACGAGTCCTGTGTGATGTAGGTAGAGATAATCTTATCCCTCCGCTACAACAAACCCCTTATTTGAATACTAAAATGAATACACGAATGTTTGAATAAATAATACATCCCGCACATACATAGGGATCGATTATAATCCGGTTCGCTACCTGCCCGAACCCAACCTCGGGCATTATCAGTAATTCTCAGGTAAGGGAATTATAAGAACAGACGAACTGAATTGTACAAAGAAAATTCTCGTTGCGCTATTCAAATGCTTTTTGTACAGGTACGGCCAGATTGAATGAACCGACAACAGCTGGTGCTGGATCACTTTTGTAGGATGCATGACTTTCCACATTTAAGCAAGTACCTAGTTAGATGATGGTCGGAGTCCGTGAAACCGTTGGAAATATATAGGAAAATGTTATGGAATGTGGGCAGTAATTGGACGTTCACCAGTGCCGAACACAAAGCGGTGCATGTTGGAGAGCCATGGTGGGTAGAGGGGCGGCGGCATGAAGCAGCTCGATGTGACCTAGTTCTTCAGAGTCGCGCCGGCTCAAGGACGGATCGACCGCTATTTATAGAGTTCATTCGTCGATCGTCATCGCACTCACTTTACATAACTAAAGCAAGCGGTCGCTAGGTACGCCTCGGTACGTGATCGCGTCAATGGTTTACATTAAACTTTCTCACGGCTATCGACCGAGGGGAGCGGATAAGCCGAACGAAATAAATACCCATTTCTCTATTACACAATATGATCCTTGTAAATATGCAGAACATGTCGCTGCGAACGAGGTCAAGTTCGTGTCACAGCTACTTCAATACTGCCTGATTTATGAACATCGTAAGTACTTTAAAGGTAAGTACCTGCATGGATATTACGGCCCTGTGAAGTTATGCTCGTGACCAGGTGATGCAATCATGCGATGCATTCAGTCTAGGTACCTATATTGCTTCACGGCCTTGATGCCGAGGCGACTGAATGCAATGCTAACTGCAACACTATGCACTATATAATGCATTCATGTGAATATTATGCGTGAATGATAAAAAAAAACAGTTGCTTTCGTAGAAATACTAACTAAGAATATAAATCTACTAAATACACCGAACGAAGTTTCAATATAGGTATTAATTTTTGGCACTAAATTTCTACACATTATTGTGAATTAGACAATGTTTTCAAATACCAAAATTGCTTGGGATTTAGAGGTAACAATCGCGCAGTGGTACGAAATTGATAATGAACAAGCAAGGGCTTCTTTATCGCTGGCGTCATGCTAGTTGACCCACTTTTGCCCCGTTCGATACCACTTATAGTAACCTACCTACATGATATGATCTCATGTAAACGGTATTTTAGTTCAGTCTACAATTTTCAAAAGTAGGTAACTATTCAGAATTAGAATAAAGTGTTCATAAACTAGGAATTCCTTTCCAGTTCTATTTTGCTCCAAGGCCGTTATTCAGGATTTAGGTCATCCTATGTTTATCCTAAAGCGAAATCGGCGAAGCGGCATTATTTTCTATTCCAGTCTACTGTCTCAATGCCAAAGCTCAGCTCACAAACTCTATAACGTGATAGATTGAAAATATTCAAAGCATCACGCCAGAAGTATTCAGAATGATGGTAAGCCAAGGTCAGTTCCAGTACTGTCCACGTGTATTTTGCTCGCTCATGATTATTTCATGATTCTTTGTATTTTTCTGGACAAATTATATTCTTTTGTAGCGCAGTTTAAGCGTACAAAGATATCCTTTAGCATCCATGTAATTTCTTGTTGATATACCTACTCGTACATTGGTTTCAATAATAATGGACGAGTAACAATGTAAGTAAACACGTACGAGAGAACTGCATTATCTGTAAACATGCTAGATGTGGATGCATTGAAGGTAAATATAGTGGCGGTGTAAAGGCCATCGCTGCATACTAGAAACCTTAGGCAGCAATATGTTTATTACATTATGAACGTCATTTGTATTCATGGATAAACTCGTGACTACAACATGGAACGACTTCGCTTCTTGTGCCAAGTATTCAAATACACTAAAGGCAATGGACATTCGAGTACCGACGACAGTACAAAGTAATTTGTTATAAATGTTTCGTATCTGCTTCACATAGTGTGGGTATGTGGAAGTTGTTACAAATATACGCTCAACTAGAATCGACATCAAAGAAGATGAAAACTAAAAAAAAAAACCATTGGAAACCTTTTTGCACGATCCAGCAGTACCAATCATTAGAGATAAAAGCGTCCCTTGTCAACCCGGAAGCAAGAGTCGACGGCGACGGCGCGGCAGATGGACGGAGCAATGCCGGCGGCATACCGCACCGCATTACATACGCGTCACGTCGACATAACCTGATGCTACTGCAATATTCCGCGAATTCATTACTGAACAGGTTTGCGGGCACATATTATTATTTGTGGACATTGTAACTTGTGCAATAAATGATAAGTACTGATATTGAATACACGTCAGAAAATGTTTATAGACAATTGCATTCAGGGACGCATTATGAAAATGATCTCTGTAATGATGTGTTTACAATTACGCAACTATATTACATTGCGATATGTTTAACTTAAACCCACAATTTGTCTATAAGATTCGAAACTAATAGTATACTAATAATCTAACTAATAAAACTAATAAAACAGGAATAAAATTTATGTTTAATGCGCACATAAAAATACGACAAGCTCCCCCATGAATGATTGAAAGGACAGACTTTCTGCACTATTATTACATTACAAACGGTGGAGTGCCCTTGATACTCCCCATACGATTTATGCACACAAGTGTACGAACGAGTCCTATTTAAATGCAGAATTAAAAAACAGCCCCATCCCTCGATACGATTTAGAAGGGTTGAACCCTTTGAGAACTAAATTTTTGAGGCTTATCGTCGACGTCATAGACAAAGCGAGGGCAGTGGCGCATACGTGCAAGTTAGAATGCCTGCGACACGCATATCGTGCGTTTTGTACCCCGGGTCAGGGGCCTTCGAAGGGACGGCGCGGCGGGGCAGGGGAGCGGTTATCGCTCAATAGTGACGCAACATCATTTCGCAAGCACGGAGCCCTTTCCACTGCTCCCTTTTTGCGGTCGCCGGACGCTTTCTAATGCTCATTGTGCGTACAAAGCTACAAAGCGACGACGCGACGTGACGGCAAGATTGTACGTACGGATCGACATCCGTGAGAACCGCTCGGCTGCCCGCTAATTACGTATGCTCGTATGTGTGCGTCCACACAAAACCATACGAACAGCATTTTAGAGCGGGTTATAAAAATATCATGAAGCATTTATTAACACCTGGTTTGTATGCCAAAAACAACAATCCCGATGTAATCAGTCTTGCAGATAATAATCCAAAGAACTGCGATTCTTGAATCACTCTTCTAACATAACGTAATAGGGACTATGATAGGACACATTACTACTACGAGGTTCAATCAATTCACGACAGATGGTACCTACGTCCCTTAACACTGATCGTTCCGCGTGTAGATACGAATAAATGTACACATACTTAGTCGCCGCTGACGTTATTCATATCAATTCACACTCTTATCACCGCGCACACATGCGATGTGTGAATTACTGGACGTACTAAATTAAATGTAATTTGCGCACCACTCCACGTACATACGTGATCCCCATGCGTACCTAGTGATGACAACGCCTTATATTATTACTAGGAAAACCAGTACACTAGCCAACTGGCAATCAATTTGTGATTTCCAGGAATTGTTTAAAATTTCGACCACATAGGAATATAGGTACAATAGTGTACAGACACAGAGTATTACAGCAGTGCCCTTGATTAATCAATGCGTTTATTAGTCACCCCAAACGATTATATCACACTTGTCCATAGTAGGCATTGGTGTAATAACTGTAAACAAAAAGGTTTTGCTAGTTGCTTACTCACCAATGGCCTTGTAAGCGTGACGAATGACGATACAGTGCGCCCGCGCCCGCCCCGCGTCCTCTTGTGACGTCTCGTGACGTATACCTTTTTTCGCGCAAATTCCATTGCGGACGTCGATCGCGGATTGCCAACACCGTCTGCAGTGCTCGAAACTTTTGCACTTGGATTTAGATGTTTTGTATATCGCAGCTTGATTTCTAGCAAAGACTGACTGACTAGAAATAAATGATGTGAAATATTTCGGTGAGAAAGTTTTACATGCACGATTATAATCATGAGATGGTTAGGTTACGGCATTACATTTAAACAGTTCGAATTATTAATACTGTGCGAGAACATCTGGTCTTTTCAGTAATCTTCAGTAAACTAATTGCATACGTTTTATTCTTATTAATCACATATTATAAAAACATGAAAAGAAATCAACTGAGCGCTTCTATTTGCAAGCCTATCAGGTAGAACTGTGTCTCATAGATAAAAGAGATAGTTTTTCCTTTGCACGTGAAAACTCGCCTAGTTACTCTAAAAACTAGGGCAGCCTGCTTGACACAGTTCATGCCCTACGTGGGTAGCTGACTGGCTGCCCTACAGATGTGGGTGGGCTCACTTACGTAACTTAAACAAAGCCGAAGGGCGACCGCTTGCTACAGCATTTCGCAACGCTCGCCCTTTGACTATTGTAAGAGCTAGAATGTATCGTATTGACTCTCTAAATAAATAATTCTAGAAGCTGTTTGTTTTGTTCTGTAGTATAAGGAAATGAACCGTCGAGAGGGGTCATTGACAGGGCGGAGGCGGGTGGCGCGGATGCAGCGAATGCACCGAGTGAGTTCCGGTGCACTACACGGCAGGTATAAATAGCGATCCGTTAGTGTCGACGACCGATCGTCGTCGCCATCGCACTCACCCTGCTCTCGACTCTCAGAACCGTGACCTAGATTAATGATAAAACATATTATATAAGTCACGGGATGCGAACGAGTCAAAAATCGAAATGCCGCACCCTCGCCACGTGGAGGTGCGGGAGCAGTGGGTCGACAGCGCTAAGCCCCTCTAAAGCTGGAATACCGAGAGGGAGGTCAGAGACGGGGAAGGGCGCAGGGGGATGCTAATAATGCATACGCCCTTCACAGACTCGATAGAGACGAGTCGAGTTTCGGGTGCGCGCGCGAGGCCTCGCTGTCCCGTCTGTGTGCGTGAAAGAAAGGGCCCGTGCGTACGTGACGTAGCTGACGGTGCGGGACGAAGGGCGAGGAGGTCGCGCCCCGCCCGCACATCTTCACCTCTGCTTAGATGCGCTCTTCGGCTAAGGTCGGAGACCGCAAACCGCGCTTCTACGCTATTTCGTCTCTAGCTAATTTACATAGAAGCAAGCAACTACTAGTGCCACTTCCAAAACTATAGCTTCATGTATGTAATAAGACTAGACAAGCGAAGCATTTACGAATACCGGTTTCTCCGCTATTCTGTTACCATGCGGTGGTTCGCACAACTATTCTCGCATGTTATAAATAACACAGTCATTGTGACGTAATAAGGTTCAATGCATACGTGAATGGCAATAAATACGTAAAAGTGGTACTTGAAGTACCTATCCTACATCAGGAAACTCCATCGACACCTTATCAACACTATTCCAAATTCCATCGAAAAATATCGGAATTAGTAATGTCATTGTAACCAATCAAAACATTGTGAAGGTATAATATACCTACTTAAATATTTCATAATAATCAAATGTTCCGTTATTTTCTTTCTACGAATTCTTTCTTCAGTGGTAATAACCGCATCGTCGTGGCAATAATTATTCTATGAACGATTTTAAGTACTATTATGCTTGGAAGCAGACATTGAAACGAATAACTTATTTCAGAACAACTAACAAGGTGCAAGGCTAGCATTGCCGAAGCAGGAATACATTATCATGCATGCAACTTAAATACTCCAGCTCCACCCATGTATAATGTTTATGAATGAGGCACGTGCTGCACGCTTGTTATAAAATTGATCCTATAAACGTTTATCATCAAAAAATAATGCAAGAATCGCAGTTATGCTCTTTACACGAGACATTTTCCACATAATAACATTTGAAAAGAGAAATCAGCAGTGGTAGAGCGAAGAGTTTAGAGCGATTAGACCACCGGAAAAGTTTGTCGGAGATAGAGAAATTAACTACTAAATGCAATTACACTGTGAAGTAGCGAGTAAGCAAACGCGCCGGGAAATTTTATCACTTTCTACGCGGTACGTTTGTTTATTTATTACGGTACGGTACCTAACGTAGTAAGGCTACCAACAATCGTTCTATGAATTATTTAAATCCAATTAACTTTCCACGTGTGTTTGGCACCCAAAGAAAGAAAATTGATGGTTGACGTCAAATAAATAGTCAGTATCATATTATAAAGTTGTCATTGCACCGGGGCTGTTTTTTTTTATTCCAAAATCGTATCTGGTATACATGGATCTAGGTGTACGCTATTGGCATGTTGAAATAGTAGAAGACAGCAATCCAAATATCTGAATTTCAACCGCTTCACTATTGCGACTGCTCATTACGAGACCAACAAGTCTCAAATGAGATAAATGTACAGTGAGATAATATTAATTGCAAATATTATGTGCATATGGACACTGATGCGCTTATTATGACGACTTGTTTATGCATAGTCTTAGCATAGGTAACTCAAGGAGCAGCTGATGTCATGCCTTGACAGGTGTGGTGGCAGCCGGCATACACCTGCCTTCGGCACGCGCCACCGCAAGCTGCTCTAGCAATTATACCATTCATTACTTACATCCATAAAAGAATCGATATCCAACGACATTACCCTACACACATACCCAGCAGCTGACTAGCAAATGTCGGCAGCAATCATTACAATATAATGCAAAAACACCGCACACAAAGGCACACCATAAAAGAAGAAAATTATAAACGAGAAAATATAAGAAAATTCCACAGTGAATAATAAATGAATACCCTGCATTATTCGTTGGAAAACGATACATATTTATATGCGATGAAAAATCTCCGAGATTCGATTATAGCTTATTCTTTATAACAACTTGGATATATGAATGTTGATATATGGCACTCTATCTATACCGAAACATTAAGGAATAAAGTTTTTTATGGACCCATACTTCGGAATCTATTGCGTCCGGTATAGACAATATTAACGTGGTGCTTATATTTTTGTTGGCCCTAAGCAACACGATAACCAATGGAAGTACCATTTCCGGCTTAGTTCTGCGAGAAAGGACTCGGCTAGCATACTGATGAACAAGTTTGCGAAACGGGCCGAGCGGGTCTAGCTAGTAACCGGAGGGCTCCAGACTCAGAGTGGTACCGTTACTCGGAGCGGTTAGCGGTGTTGCGTAGATAAAGCTCAGACCGGCCCTCGACTGATAGCTAATATTATGATGTATGATAACAGTTGTGTGCGACTAGATACGAACCTTAGCAACTCGATACCATATCGAATCTAATAATTACGGTACGCGTGAAATCATACATACGCGTAAGGATTTCGAAATATGTGATAAAATTTACCGGATTCCTGGTAAATTAAATAGACTTCGTACATTAGGAATGCCATTGTATATTAGTAAAAAAACTATGTTTTAAATAAGTAGGTACGTGACTGTATGTAGGAATTCGTTAAACTCATCAAGCTTCTCAGTATAGTATTTCCCACTGCTGGTTGGTGACGAATGACGTAAGACAAAAGTGCGCGAATTCCACCTGATATGGCTATCGAATCCATGAGTCACTGTTGAATTTCCTTTCTTATTCCATTAAATGTAAGGTAATAAAGAAGGCAATCACACGTCATCCTCTCGTCAATACTGGTTCATTAGATGACTCAAATGGCGTAGCCGGAACCAGTATCAAAGGCAGTTTTACAGTTTAGAAAATCCTAGCATGAGCAACAGGAAGTACCAAGAATGTCCTTCTCTGATGCTAGTTTACCGTTGGCCAGTAACTGTTAATATGTACGTGCCTGGATAGAACAATGCAAGAATGCAATAGCGGTGCATAAAGTGCATTAGAGGCTTGGTACGGCTGCCAGGCAAGGCAGCTTAGCATCGCGTGCGGCGATCGTGGTTATAGCCACACTCCACCGACCTACATTTTATGCGACGGCCAACTCATTATTTAATAGCCTAACCGCTCACGGACTGCCCACCCCTGTATTTTCATATCCCTCAATAATTCTGGCATTATTTCGCTAACGAATCTTTACGTGGGTCGATCGGATGAATGGGAGAAGACTGCCTCGGCGGGCTACCTGCGAAAATACCAAAAAAAAACACGCACAAAATAATGCAAGGGAACAAAAACGCGACCTCTCGACGGGACCAGCTTCACAGCCGTCGACGTAGGTGTCTGCATTTTGGAAACAAAACACAATAGAAAGAGTCGCGTGCGAACGCGATGCAGGGATACGGGCAGCAGGTCGAGAGAGAGAGCCGGCACGAGGGCCGACGTAAACAAACTGCGATCGGGAGCTTCGACCGCACTCACCATTTTGGGGATATTTAGATCCGGGGCTGACAGGTGCGGCCACAGCGGCCCACGTAGTGAAGAGCGGAGACGTCGTCAGGGGATCAGCACAAGCACTCGTTCACACAAAATGGTTCAGGTCATGCACTCGACACATTTAAACACGACACGTCCCGTCCTACACTACGTTCGCGGCTCACGCCGATGCAGTTTACGTCACCGCATCCCGCTCCCGACTGGCAGTACGCGGCGCGAGCGAGCGACGACCTCGCGCTGCAGCGTGCACCGTCCCGCGCCCCCCGCCGCCTCCGTGTGCGCCCTTCCCGCCCCGCGCCTCCGCGCAGGCCCTATCGCTGCCGCTCCGCCCCCCGCGCTCGTCCTACGTCCGGTGAATCACGATGTCGACACGAACTCGAACAGAGCGACACTACTTACTCGGTTACGGATGCGGAGCTTTCAAACCAAAATATTATAATACATAGATGTTATTTTACTGAATTAGACGCGAGACGTTCGTTGCAAAGAGAAACATGAAAGCTTTCGTTAACAATTCTATTTACAACAGAACAGAGTATTATTTTTGACTGAGTACAATTTTTACTGAATCACTCAAACTATTTGTTCTACTGTACCTATAAAACTATTGGTCACATAATGAAGGAGGTAATTAGTATTATTTTGCGGTAGTTACTACATTTATATTTATTTATAACTAACTGATGCCCGCGACTTCCTAATCATTTGTATACTTAGGTAACAGCTAGTGATAATATAGCATGTGAGCTTTGTATGCTATTTATTATAAATCAATCGGATACCTATTTAATTGATATCTCTTCCCTCATCCTCATCATGACATCCCTCATTCTGTCTCTATCCCTCTCCCTCTCCAATATCTGTATCCATATCTCATTCTCTAATGTCTCTATCCCTATCTCGCTCTTCAACATCTCTGTCCCTATTTCTCTCCAATAGCTCTATCCCTATCTATCTGTCCCTCCAATATCTCTATCCTTATCTCTATCTCCAATATCTTTATCTCTAGTTTTCTCCAACATCTCTATCTCTCTCTAATATCTCTATCCCTATCTCTCTAACCAACATCTCTATCTCTATCTCTCTCTCTCTCTAGTATCTCTATCCCTATCTCTCTAACCAACATCTCTATCTCTATCTCTCTCTGTAGTATCTCTATGTCTCTCTGTAGTATCTCTACCTCTCTCTAGTATCTCTAACCCTATCTCTCTCTCCAATATCTCTATCCCTACCTCTCTCTCTCTCTCCGACAACTATACATCGTATTATATTTTTTTACTTCGTACCAAAAGCCTAAGTATACATTTTCAGATTCGTAACTTGTGGAATTACGAATTTCCCATACAAACTTTCAACCCCTACTTCACCCCCTTAGAGATTATTTTTGGGGCAAAAGATAGTCCATGTCCGTCGCATAGGCCTAATCTATCTCTGTACCAAATTATCAACAAACAGATTAAGGGAGTTACTTTCGCATTTATAGTATAAGTATGGATAGTATGGATATATTATTATGTTATACTTAGGTACTAAGCCCATGTAATATTTAAAACGTCAACTTTTCTAGAAATCACCATACCTACATAACATAATTTTTATCCTTTTTGGTAATAGGTATGGCGTTATTAGTAATTTTCAATATCTTTTCCCATGAACTCGATGCCAATTAATTTCACAAGTATGGTCAATTTCCTTTTAGATACTTGACAAAGTGTTATTTTTGAATTATGAACGTTTGATGGTACTAAATGTGCATGTGAACCCTTGATTATATGGTTCCCTTAGGTGACATAAGAACGATTAATTGCGCTAAATTCAACACACATGGGAAAGTTCATGGAATAAAGTTTTATTCTTTCGAAGCAAATGCTGCAGGCTTATTTGGCCTTGTTCTAATTAAGTAATTCAGCAAGTTAACCCATTCAGCAGTGTACCGGAAATAATGAATCATGATTAAAAGTAGGTCGTTTGGTTCCTTGTCTCACTAGGGTTGCCAGTCCTCATTCCTCATCTGTAATACTTTTTCCCCCTTACAAAGTAGTAAAGTATTTAGACGAACGGAGTTCACTTATGGTAGCGAGCAACACGCCTGCCCTTACGACTTGCAATGCCACTCAGACCTTAGCATTGCAAAATTGGGCACGGTGGAATGCGCTCGTTCTGAGACATTTAGCTGGAAGCATTGCCCTTCAAAGAGGCTAAAGTTCGGCATTCAGCGAGCAATCTTTAGAGCATGTGTTGGTCTTATCTAATGGTAGCAGATTTGTGAACCATCCTAGCGATATTGGATTCGCATCTTACTTATTCGTAGTTCGTATCCCAACTCGGCACAGCTGCCTGGAGAGTATTCGGAACTTGGCATCGTGCAATACGACGTGCGACGCGACAATAGTACAATATTAACCACTGTGATGAAAGAGGCAAATTAACGAACCTCGAGGTTCAAGGGCATGTAAATATTATGTCTTTAGATACCAGCCCCAATGTTTTTTTGGCGCATTGCTCGGAAAGCGGGTTATGTTTTTATTCGAGAAAGTCATTCCCCAGCACACAGCCAGTGTGGTGGGGTTTAGCCATCCTAGAATGGACAATAGGGGCTTGAAGACAGATTTTCTACATGAAGGTGGTAGCTAGCCGAACACGAAAGTGCCTCCATCAGTACCAACTAGGGTTTTAAAAGATGTTTTCAGTCACCGGAAGCTTATGCTCATGTTGTGCGGTCTTCTGGTTTCCAACGTATGCCTTGCGGCGTCTACACGTGGAAAAGACCAACTTAGCAAGAGTCTCTTCGCCGATTCCTGAAGACCCAGATACGGAAACGCAACTAGTTGATAGTCAGAATCGAATCTGTTTGGCGAAATTGAAGCTAAATAATGAATTTGTAAATTTAGGGGCATAATTGTCTGAAGATGACGCTAACTAGCATCATGGATACTAGCAAAACATCTTGTTTGTTCCTTCTGTTCCCTTATTTGAACTCGTTTTCCCTGTCTTGTTATGATGGTTCAATTCTAAATAACCTCTGGCCTCTTGAATGTGGTTTTGGTGACATACAAAAATATAAGGCCAATGAGTAATTTGTTTTTATGATTAAATTGTGTATTATTATTTAGTCACCCATCCTTAAACTGGTATAAAAAAAAATATATACCTACCTAATTAACATTACAAATAATTTTCAGATGAATCACTTTTAGCTATCATAGCCAGTCAAGTGGATAGATACTCCAAAGTTCAGTAGTGGAAAGAAAAGGGGCACAAGTTTAGGATCCATCTTACATAGAACTCAATTTTTTACGAAAGCACACTGCCTTTTCAAAATGTAAACACTTAAATCCATAGAGCGTTTTCCAGTAATTATAATATGCATGAAGGATTGATTTGAACATGTAACTTTCATTGAAACCATGAAATCATTAAAGTAATGTTCGAGGAGCTGATTGCAAATAAATTATATGTGAGAATTGCTCGTAAATAGGATATCATTCATAAATATAAATGATAAGCACTGAATTAACCTACCTACCCGAACCACATCCTATAGGTATTAGCCAGAATATTACTGTTTGCAACTATTGAAATAAATCAACACTATTTTGTTTCGTTTTCAGAGGGGACAGCTGAATTTGACAATTCTTAAAGAAATTGGTGGTAAACTGAAAGCTTACCATTCAAATGCATTGTAGTGGTAATAGCAGAGTCCCAGTCCGTACAGGAAAAGAGGATCCTTCCAGTTTTCTTGCTCCAAAGCATAGAACTTCTGATAGGCGGACATAGCTGAAACAGAATCAGAGATTTAGTAAAAGCAGAATCAACCTTGGTAGAAGCATGTATTCTGCTTTGTGTAAACATAGTAAAGGAAGGAATTGATAAGGGAGGACATTCCCATTTCTCAGTTATAGATTGGAAAAAATGCCGTTTATCAAGCTTAACTTGAAGTGGTAGTATAGTTAAGTACCATCCAGGAGGACATGATAGTGTCCTTGCACCAAGATTTAAAAAATAAACCTTATCTGAACCTCATACACATTTTTGTAGTCAGCTAGTTTCGAATATACACCCTGTGTAGACAGAACAGACTGAGCAATCATGGCTACACTCGCCTCAGGTCTTATTTACCTAGTCAGGTCATAAATTCTGTCACATGTTTTATATAAAATAATTGAAACAAGTTTATTCATTATGTAACCATTTATATACCAAAATGAACTTAACAAAACATAGATTCTTATGACACTAAAGTTTATTCAAAATGACCTCCGTGATTTTGAATACAGGCCTTCAATCTGCGCGGCCAGTCGTCTATCGCAGCACGAACGAGGTCCATGTCAATATCGGCGGCTGCCTTAATCAAGGATGTCTTGAGTGACTCCAAATTGGGATGAGGCTTTGAGCACGCCTTTTCCTCCAAGTGTTGCCATATCTTTTAATCTAGCGGATTCAAATCTGGACTGGAGGAGGGCCAGTCTTCGTGCCGGATGAAGTCGATTTCACGCGCCGCCAGCCAGTCTTGTGTGCTCTTCGCTCTATGAGCTGGCGCCGAATCTTGTTGGAATACCCAGTGCCTGTTATTAAACATGGTATGAGAAACAGGTTCCACAAGGTTCGTCAGGACTGTATTTTGATACACAACTGCATTCGTTTTTACACCTTTCTCACAAAAATGTACCTCTGTTAAGCCCCAATAAGACACTCCCAACCATACCATGAGCGAGGATGGAAAATGACCTCGTTGGACACGCGGAATACGGTTGCTCGCTTCTTCACTACTGTGTGCGTACACCTTATCATTTTGTTTGTTGTAGCTCTCTTCTACGGTAAAAATTTTTTCATCCGAAAAAAGAATTTCCCGATATTTTTTTCCCGCGTACCGCTTCAACAAAGCGCGGCATCTCTTCAGTCTCAGGTCAATTAGACGAGCATTCAAATGATGTCCTGTTTTTCTTCGATATGCCCGAAGCCCTAAGTCTTCATTTAACACCCTTTTCACCGTGGTTCTGCTTAATCCCATCTGAAGGGCCAACAGTTTCTGCTTACGTTTGGGATTTCTTTGAATTCGCGCCTTCACAGCTTTTATCACTGCTGGAGTCCTAACAGACCGAGGGCGACCACTTCTTGACCTGTCATCTACACTAGAGTCTTCATTGTATCATTTGATGGTACGATAAACGAATCTCTTGGTTATATTCAAATTTTTCCGTATGTCAAAAATTTGAATTGGCGCGTAACCGCAACGATGCAACGCAATAACTGCAACACGGTCTTCTTTAAGCGTCCACTCCATATTTAAAAATGAGTAAAATTCTAAAAAGTATACATTTTTATTTTCATGAACAATTCGAAATTCGAATTCAATAAACTTTTTTGTGGCCAGCATTCTAAAAGAAAAGTTTTTACTGTGTGACAATACTTATGACCTGACTAAGTAGATTACTTAATAACAACTCAAATTTAATTCATTCATTCATTTCCCCATTTAAGCTTACCCAATGCATGCTCAAACATTGCCTTAAATAAGAAACAGCTTATTTATGTAAACACCAGTATGCACTCACTGCATTACGCACACAAGGACAATATTATTATGACTGTGCCTATGGGACTCCACCATAACCAAAACCACACAGGTATATTGCCGCAAGTAAGTTGTAATTGTTTTTCGAATGTGCTGGCTGTATAATTTTGTCGCAAGTAAGTTGTAATTGTTTTTCGAATGTGCTGGCGATTGGTGTATGTCAGGGCATCCATGGCATAACCATTAACAACTGCTATCAGTAATATAAGTATGGCTGTTTCACCTTTTGCATAGTCTTCAAGCAATAAGTGAAAGTGGCCAAGCTTGCAGTAAGTTTTGGGATCGATACAGATGTCTCTCCTGACAACTGGCGAGCAGGATCGCTCTTCTTCCTGGGAATTAAACAACAATTTGTTTTACAGAAATTGTTTAAACAACAATGTTTGATTGATGAATTGTTGATTATTTTAATTTCAATGTTCAACTTTGTGGATCTTCAACTCAGTATATTTATTACTGAACTTACTAATGAGCTCGCAATATTGAATGTTATTATCTTGTTTATGTGTATAATATCATCAGGCAACATTAATAATCACCATTGGATAATAATAAAATAAATCATACTTTTTTTATTACTTGTTTAACATTTGAAAACATATTCTTTAAATTTTAACTGGTTTGCCAGTACAAAACATAACAAAACAACAGTACAAAATGTACAGGCACTGAAACAGTCTTCAATATAAAGTGATTTATTTAAATAAGGGTTAAAGAAGGGCCATGCAGCCCCATCTCACCATCAATCGATAATTAATGAAGGCCCACACAACCCACACTGCCATGTCTTGATTAAACTACATTATTCATATAACAGAGTTCCACTCAATGTTTTAAAATCACAAACAAAATGTTACCTTCACTTGTACCAGCATTCCCTCCAAATACTTGACTGCTTTGAGGACAAGTGCTCTAGTCCTGCCATGTTCGGTGCCCCGCAGCTTGAGAAAACCAAACTGTCGACTGGAAAGTATAAAATAGTCACTATTAGGTCACTTTTTAACATAAATAACTTTCCATATAGGTACCTACTACCTAGTCTTGCTAATTTAGAATCCAATGAAAAAGAAGAGTATTCAAACATAATAATGGACTGTCAGTTTGGAGTAAGTTTTTGGGATAGTACTAATGCATAGGTTGATTTCTTGGAGTAGGTTGAATATACATTTTATGCAAAACACCTTTGCTAACTCGTGTAAAGCTGGGTTATTGGGATATAAGCTTGTTTTGCGAAGAAAAGAAAAATGTACCTTACCTGTCAAGTTCCGACAAAACTTGTAACTCTTGAGAGGTTAGATGCAGCTCCTCTTTATCGTCCATTTTGCCTAAATTTGAAACAGTGAGTTAATAAACACTTACAGATGTAGTTTCGGTAACATTATTATCAATTTTACCAAAAACTCTATCGAATTTCACAAAAACAAGACTATTCCCGACATAAGTACGCTTCTGACGTAAACTGACCGAACCGACCATAGATTTTTTTTGTTTGATTGTGGCTTTGCACGGTTTGTGCATTTAGCCAGTGTCAAGTAGGTATTATAATGTTAAAGTATTTTTATTTTCACATTAGGAAAGTATTAGCATTAAAGCAATCCTTGTGGTCAAGTAGTAAAGACTATTATTTACATAGTCAAAGTCACGATTTAGTAAAGTGGTGGATGATTTACTGAAACTTTCTGGGAATTTGGGAAAAAATGCTAAGTGACACGCTTTTTGGGTTTATATAATTTGCCCACACTCGTGCACGTTAACAAACACTCAATGATTATATTTCACCAATATTATACACTAACACTCGAAGGAACACAAATTTGAGAAAAATATACAAAACCAACAACGTCTCACTATCGGATTCCCGCCAAAACTCCTAGGTAGGTCCGACCATAGTTACTGTTGTAATAAAAACTGACCACAGACTACAATATGCACAATTATTATATTTTTTGAAATAATTTGTCTTGTGAATGAACAAGCTAATTTTAGTATTTTTAGTCGAGTCGAAACATGGCCATTGATCGTCCATCACTAGCCCGTTTAATGTAACTGTCATGGTGTTTCTCCAATTAGTATTGCCAGATTTCAACTATAGTTAGTAGTTACAATTATTTTAATATTATGGACTCCATGTATGTGTACATTATAATTATTGCTTGATTCTGAATAAGACTGGCCGGCGGCCGCAAACGTTCGTATTTCTGATTCGATCATAGAATTTGTTTTCCTTATTCGTTCGGATGCCCTTTTATAGAAAATAATAACAAACACGAATCGAACGGAACGCATGCCACATAAGTATACATACATTCGATTCGTTTGTGTTGCGCTTGTAATAGGTACCTACATACTTTTTACAAGTAGTCAAGGCGATTATTTACTTAAATAGTTAAAGTCATGATTTACTATTTAGTGAAGTAGTGGATGCTTTACTGAAACATCTTGGGAGTTTTGGAAAAAATAAGTGACACACTTTTGGAGTTTATAATATCATTTGCCCACACTCGTGTACGATACCGAAAACTCAAGGATTACTGTTGCACCAAAATGTCAAATTCACACTAGAAGAAACACAACACAAATTTGAGAAAAAAATGCATAAATAGTGAGATAGGCAGATCTTACTGAGATCGGAGTCTCATCAGTATCGGATCGGTCGGATTCCCGCCAAAACTTTCAGTACCTAGGTAGGTAATTTATTTTTAATTTATTTTGGTTAATTTATTTTTCTGATCATTCAATTATTCATTCATTTCGGTCTTCTCTTCCATAGTAGCTTCTAACTTTTCTCTATGGTCAACTTCAGTCAGTCGCAAAATTGCCAGACCGTCCCTTATCGGACGGTTTTTCGTCCCTTTAAGTTTCGGACCATCCCTATTCTATCCCTTAGCCAAAAGTTCAAAACCGTCTTATTAACGACGGTCGTCGGTAGGTCCACCAAAAACGAATTAAAAATGCCATAACTGTCTATGCAAGCATTATAACAGGGTGAGACAATATCATACAAGTTCGTCATAGGGCAACAAAGACAGCATGCTACATTGGCATTTCGTTTCACGTGGTCCTCGCTTGAATATTACCTATATAGAAAATTATTAAGATTACCAGTAATGACACGTTAGCCGACAGTCGCAAACATATAACAGAATGTTTGCGACTGTCGGCTAACGTGTCTAACAACGCCGACGTGACGTAAAACGGATAGGTATTCGTTTCATAAAACGTTCACATTACTTCAGACATTAAATTATTTCACACATTGACCGAAAATAGTAACGTTCAATGATCACTTGACTGTGCTCGCGCTTTTATATTGATATTCACGTTCCGTTTACCACAATGACAGAAAACCTAAAAATTACAGCGCTCGCTGGCCTTGCGCTTTCATAATTATGTCGGCATCAACGCTATATTTATCACACTGATAAAAACCTAAACATTTAATATGGCGCTCGCTGCGCTCACGCATTTTGATGTATAAATCTGGGGAGCAGCCCCAAGCTTCTTATTCAAAAGTGTGACGTCAGCGACTATCAACTGGCCAACTGGCAACACTGGTCAGTCGGTGTCACTCCTCGGTGTTTCGACTGTTTCGTTTTTGGTTCGTTTCGAATTTATTATTTTCGTCGGAGTGCGCAGCAGTATTTAGAAAAGCTCAAGTGCTTTGTTTGTAATATAATAATACTAATTTTCAGGTACTGCAGTCCTTGTTAAAGAACAAATCTAAAATGAGTTACAGAGATTCAGTAAGTTTCAACGTAATTACTATGCGACAGAAAACTAATTATTTATTATACCCTATTACTTACATTATGTACTTAATTTAATAATTGCTATTATTCGGTAATTTGCTTGCTGAAATGCTCAAATTTATGTAATTTTAATTAAAAATAGATATGAATTTCACCTGTTCTATTTTGAGAACATTCATGCTCACGGATTCAAGGCCGAAATGGGATCCGAGAGATATCATTTTGCTTATTGTTACGCTATTTTTAGCAACTAGGTACCTACATAGGTATATTCTTTCTTGATTTATAACGAGCAGGAGCATAATTTTTTAAACCCCTATGTACCTACCTGTACTAAACCTACCTACAGCAAGATTTTTTTTAGCTAGACAAGCATCCAACTAATTTATTTATTTTTAATTTAAAGCCGAGCTGCTTTAATTCCATACATCTCACAATGTTGAAGAGGTATATTGACCATGTTAAGTCCAAATTAAGACCTTTTTCCACAGTATTTGTACCCTCGGTGTTCCCGTCGCCATGTATCCTATTACGATGTATGTACTATTTACTAACCACCACTTTTCTTTTGAGTTGTTTTCATACTAAATTCGATCTATACTTTGTAATTACACATTTAGCTATTCTAAATCATAAAGTTGTTTCGCCTGAACTGATATTGATCTAAGATTTCCCAAAATTGGAAGTTAATAACTAGTATATTAGATTAATGAGACAACAGTTAGAAGTTATGATGAAGCCACTAAATTATGTAGTAAAAGTGAACTTAAAACAATTATCAAAAGTACCTAGGTACCTATTATATATAGAGAGGTTTTTTTCTATAGAATTCACAATTACAAAATTATGAAAATGAGGTAGTATTTAAATAATAAATTCTAAGCATTAGTTTACTCAACATTAGTTGTAGAAATAAGATTGCCAATAACTAGATATCTTATAGATCACAAATAATTTATCAATAAATATTATAAATCTAGTACTTGTTTAATAGTAATTATACTTAATCATCAGCTTAGTTTCGCATTTTTTCAATGCTGAGAGTGAAAAATATATCAGTTTTAGATAAAGTGTATAGTTATTGTGAATTGCCACTTACTCTTATCTTAAATAACATCCCTCACGCTTATAATATGAATAATGTTTATTGCATGTCAGTTGCAAATAACCTCATTACAATTCTCTGTTATCAACAGTACTCACTATTTCCGAGAACTCATTCATACTGCGCAGCTAACGAGCAGCGCGTAGGATCCTACTTGAGGACTCTAATGGTATTTATTCAACGAAAATATGTTTTTGTGCCCCTATTTAACAGTTTGACGCTTTTCACCGTATTAACCAATACTGCACCACAAAATGAATAGGTTAATAAATTAAGTTGACAAATACACTCCCTGATAGATTCTGTTTTTTGTGTAATGTACGCTTTAAGTTTATTAGGCAGTAGCTTTATTTGAGGCACTTTGACAATAGGTAACTTTGACAATTCAGCCTGTAACTGTCCCACTGCTGGACAAAGGCCTCCCCTCACTTTCTTGAGGAGCATTAGGCCATAATGCACCACGGGGGCCCGGTCCGGATTGGTGGATAACATGCCTCCGAAATAATTCTCGGGCATGTTGGTTTCCTCACGATGTTTTCCTTCACCGAAAAGCGAGTGATAATTACACGTTGGTAACGTGCCCGCACTGGGATTTGAACTAGCCAGCTCTGCATTGGCAGGCGAACATTCTTCAACTAGGCTACCACCACATAGTCACCACATTAAATAGTAGTAAATTACTACAAGTTATTGACTATTATTTTATGGCCCCCATTTAAAAGCAGCCTGTCTCTCTTCTTACAATGCAACTTACGGGTTGTCATATAAGACTAGAATACACCCATTGCTATATCAAGTTCCTATTGCAACTCTATCCACCGAACCATACTTGGGGCAGTCTTCGTTTTAGCCTCATACATATTACACATTATTTACTTACCTCCTTATCTCTTGCAACGTCATATGTTATCTTGTTATATTATGTATCCGTCCAACTGTTCCATTTCAGAAATGCATTTTAGTTATTCTCACTAACAGTTTGTGCACGGATGTGAGTGAATATTACTGCAAAAATGCAATGTAGTTACTAGAGGTACCTACCATGGGAGCAGTGTTGGCCAGTTGTTTTTCAAGTGTATTTGTGCAGAGTTTTGGATCGACGCCGTCATCTGTGCTGAGCTCGTTGTCGTCATACCGGACTCGGCCGTTCCCTGAGGTGTCATATAGCCCTGCCCCGGATATGAATGAAGTCTACCCTGGATTATATGTTGGAGATGCGTATGTATCATTTTGAGATATAAAAAAAAATTGATAGTTACCATAATTTAGGTAGATACTTCTGTTGCATGGAAATATTCTACAAACCTTGAAATTTATTTTAAAATTGTGTCTATTTCTGGTTACCAATAAATGTAGACAACTAAAATGTAATTTAATAGCTGCTCTAACACTACTGCTTTCTCTTAGAGGTTTCAAAGTGACAACAATGACATGGAGCTAGTCCCCCCATTAAATGTCTTCAGCTTACAAGTTAATTACATCATAGGGTTGCTGCAAAAGACAAGACATTCCTCCGTCGCATGGGCATCACCCACGTCCTGAACACGGCTGAAGGCAAACGCTACACTCAAGTGGACACTGACCATCTGTACTATCGCGACATGCCTGGCATGCGGTACAAAGGATTCCAGATGATGGATCTGCCGACCACCGATATATCCAAGTACTTCCACATTGCGGCCAACTTTATTGATGATGGGGTTTCCAGTGGAGGTATGTAGTTGATTCGTCTTCATCTTTTCACTGATGATGAGATGTGTTTCGCAACAGCTAATACTTTCAACTTAACTAAGACTTATGATCATCAAATTCATCAACATATTGCACACAGCCAAGGAAAGATACGTCCCACGCCGGCATTTATTTAAAACACAGCGCTTTTAGCATACGTATTACGCAACTGAGACAAGATCCTAATCAATTGCATACTGTGTCGGATTAACATCACCTTCATCCCATTGGCGTCGCTCAAAGGCCTAATCTCGCAGGTCGCGTGCTCGTCCACTGTCTGATGGGCGTGTCTCGCTCCGCGACGTGCGCTCTCGCCTTCCTGATGATCAAGCGCGGGATGTCGCTGACCGAAGCGCTGACCACGGTCCGCTGCCGCCGCGACATCCACCCCAACGAGGGCTTCATCCGTCAGCTGCAGACCCTGGATAGAGAGCTGCGCGTGTCTCGCGTCCGCTGACCCTTCACCCCCTACTCGCTCTTCGGCTTGTCGCGCCTCGATGCCGAGCCCCGTCGCGTCCGCAGTCTAGATAGGACTCTGCGGCATCGGTATTAATTAATCACTTGGTCAGAGCGATAATATAGCACAACTGGAAAGCGCAATGTTCTAAACTTTAAATCGAGTACCTACCTAATGCAAAAATAAGACAAGCTGGTTGAAAATGAAAGAGAACTTTAAACAAATCTGGGTTCAATTTTATTATCCAGATTGTGCTATGTTAGCGACCAACACCGCGACGTTCGAAGGCAAGCCGAAGAAGCTGAGTAAAGCATACCACAAGGAGTGTGCGATCATTTCAAGAAAATATGATGTAGTTATAACTATATTATGCCATTGATTGTGCATTTTGAAGTCTATTCATTGTTTAACGTAATAATCATTTGATTGATGTCACATTTTCGACTGACTTTACACGTGCGGCCGAGTTCACTACTACTAATTAAAAGTGGTGACTAACCGCATGGGCGAGTTTATTGCAGTCGAGATAACAAGCAACTCTAAATTATTGTAATTGTTAATAGTTCGTGATAGAGATAGGTATTTAGTAAAACCTAAATAGAAATAAAAATAATAATTATTTAAAATATGAGTACTAAGTGCTATGAAGAATACACAATATTAATGTTTACTAAATAGTTTTCCATTCAAAATGTTGTTATGATATACAAGAATTTAATTCAAAGTTTATTCTTACCAAAGTCCTCTTGCACTCATGGATGTGTATTTGGGCATATAATATGATAATATTTTTATATAATTTACTACCATGATATTTTAAAGTCGATGTACCTGTACATTATGTTACGAAATTAAAATATTTTTGTAAGAGGGTAATCTGATTGACATCCACTGACAGGAGCAAAGAGCACAAAATATCAACCTTGAAATGTATAATCGGTTACTTGAGCTATCCTTAGGCCCGGCGCACATGATCGGCATCGGCAAGGAAAAGGATTTTTAGGTGGCAAATAGCAATATACATTAACGTAATGGCAACAAAGTAGAAATTGCCTAGTATATGGTCGTAATAACAAAAAATATTCATCCTACCTTTCCTTGGAAAAAGGATCCTTTTCCTTGCCGATGCCGATAATGTGCGCCGGGCCTTACTGCATAAGGGCTAAGCCAATAACAGAGCTTGCCAAGCTAGATTTCTGAGATATGCTATAGCATATTTTTGCTATATATACTTGCCATGACATTGGCATTCTTGGAAATGCTGCGTTTAGAAGTGGTTTTATATGCATGCATTATATATTGCTCTTCAACTAGTGGCTGGTATGTCAATCACAAATATAAATGGAATAAAACTTCTATCTATGTTCTCATGTGCCATTTTGTTCATGTACTGATAAATAGATTCATTTACATATTATTTTTTATAAAACAATTTAATAAACTAGATATAGCTAATTAGTGTAAGAAAATTTGTAAGTCCAGTTATTAGGAAATGTTAAAGCTTCTAGTGAGATTATCTTCGACTATAGTACAAGTGTCTAGCCTTACAGTACAGTCATGTAATGACATCAAAATTCTGGGTGGTATAATTTGATACCTAGCTGTTAAGTTTTATTCTTCAAGACTGGCACAATGTTTATGCTTGAGTGATGGCTTATTCATAGTAGATGTATTTGGCTTAGCATGTGTGTCAATGCCTTGCGAGTGTCACACGCGGTGAGCACTCATTGTAGATGACCTGCGCCAGTTGCCAACACACGCAACATTTGGCTGCACATTTGTGTCACTATTTAATATCATGTTACATAGGACTCAGTAGGGCGAGTACGAACCTCTATTGAGATAGTGTCCGATATGTTAACTGTCAAATTTGTTTGAGATTCGATCAGCGCCTTGCAATATAGACAAGATGCATATGCGAATGGTTACCTTGATCGATATGTTAACGATACAAACTGTAAAAATTGTCATGCTTGCTCTATTGTACATATCACAAACAAATTTGACAGTTAATGTATCAAATACTTCCTTGATAGAGGTTCCTGTTCGCCCTACAGAACAACTATTGTTATAAATATTTAAAAAGGTTTTATGTGCAGTCTATTTGAATTGTGTTATGAGGAGGATATTTTGATATGCAATGGCTTGTGACTGATATAGTAGTCTGTTCAGAGGTGGAATATTGAACGTAAACGGCACCAAAAGAGGCAAACATTGTGATATTTGTATGTGGAGAGGAAATTATATTTTTTTGTTGTGGTTATTGCTTGTTAATAAAGTAGATTCAATTTCTAATTCTATATTCAGTTTTAGTAATGGAAATAAATAGAGTATTATAATAAAATAAAGAATAACTATTACATTTTGAACTATGCTGTTGGTAGACAATCTTCTCAGATTCAGCTCATTCAGGGTGGATAGTATGCTGTAGTGTATTTATCAACAACATAGGTATTTTAATAAATGTAGGTAGGCTTGCTAGAAGTTTTTTAGTGGATCATTTATCTCTGTGATGAAAATCTTGTAATTTTTAAACAAATTATTTTAACCATCTAATAACTTCAATTATTGATGTATATTTAAAAGATTGAAAACTAAGCCCCCTTATTCATAGAAGATGTGTAAGGCTTAAAACTGTGCACTGAAAATGTTTACTGCGCAATACTGAGTGGTATTTAATAAATGTTTATGAATAAGGAATAAGGGGGTCTTTAAAATCTTATTCAGGTTGATAGAAAATGTAATGTGATTGTTAAAGAATGAATTTACATAATGATTGATAAATGTTAAACATTTTGAAAAAAATAATTGTAGCCATTTTAAAATGTTTCATTTTTATGTAGTTGGCCACCTATAATTATTTTTTTACGCTCATGTTATGTAACACCCACATAATTATATTTACTTATTAAAATAAAACTATGTATTTTTCATCAGCGATGTTTAATTTACAATAAAACTATCTATAGGTAGGTATGTTCTTAAATTAAATGATATTCATTAGTTAGGTACCTGCCTGTCTACACTTCCACAAAGCCCAAATGGAACCCTTCAGAGGTGATAATAGCATTTACAAATAAGGCCTGTTCGGTGCTGTCTTCTTGGCTTTCTTGTCACGAGCGCGTGGAAACCAGCGGTGTTCTGTTGTCAAAGTTATGGCCGCTAGTTGTTTCCTGGCGATTTCAGGTTTGGTATCTTTGAACACTCTATGTAACTCTGCAGCGTTTTCCATTCGCAGAATGCTACTGCTTTCTTTTGGTTCCTCAGGTAGAGGCCTAGAATGCTCATACGGAAAATCTTTGTCTTGGTGGAGAGCAACTATTGTAGAGCCGTCGTTGGTCATAACAATTTTATTGTAACATCTGGCAATTATTTCTTTAGGCTTAAAGCCAATTAAACGCACTAAGCCGGCCATGACTTCTTTCAATAATTCTTGTCAACAAAAAGGATATAGGAATAGTATATTTATATTAGCACGGCTATTTATTTATATTGTTAAAATTATAACCTCCAATAATTTACTTTATCAGTTTTAGCAATGCATTGCTGCGTATATATAATTCAGAAATGTAAACAAAAGTATAAAAAACGCAATGTAGACTGTTAGTACGTCAAATTTATAGTGTCATTTTTCCAGCAGCTGACCGACAGCCATGTTACATAAACAGACAGATAATTAAATATAAAGTAAATGTTCATTCTCGTCATTTTAGTCGATTTTAAGAGATGTCCCTACCAAATAGGACATACCAAACTAGTTTGCAGAATTAAGTAGTGCTGCCATAGGTCAGATTTCAGGCGGTACGTTGCCTGGAAAGCGATAGTTTTAGACAAATAGGACGGGTTTGGAAAAAACATAATGTTTCGCTACATATTATACATTACCTACCTACCTACCTACTAATGTTCTTAACTCAGATTATGCATCCAACAGATATGACATTTAACTCAAGATCCGGGGAAGAAACGAGACAAAAGTATACAAATAGACAAAAGTGTAAGTAGGATAGCACAATGATGTTTTGTCGGTGTATGTACTAAGTTATTATAAGTGCTGCAGAAGCTAACCATATATTGACATTTAAGAATGTCGTACGAATGAGTGGAGCACTACATAAATAACGTGTAGGTATTAAATTTAGGGGTAACCAGCGATCTTGACATATTTGAATATCGCACGAATGATTGGAGACCTAATAACTTTGTATTAAATTTATCCTATTATCGGCAGGTGACGATGCACAGCATCGTAATGAGAGTGCGCAGTACTTCCCTTTAGTCTCCGCCAATCACAGCCCCGGATTCCGATGACGTACCGGATGTCAGTGGCGCCATTTTGTTAGTTGTCACCGAGGGCCGTAGGCGGCATTTTACTTGTCATAGCGTCGTAACTTCTCAGATGATCAACATCTATTTTATCAAAGTCGAAATATTTTCAGTGTTACTGTAAATTATTTCAAATTATAAATATATTTAAAATTTAAAATTACAAATGGTTATTGTGTCGCATGTTCTATAAATCCATATCGTTTATGAGCGACAATACGCGCGTTCCAACCATGTGGAACGTGCCCTAGGTGGTATTATCGGAGCACCGCCTTCGTGGCTGCTCAATTACGGCGCCTGGGCCGCCAGGCCGGCGCCGCACCACCGCACTATGGAAAATAGAGTGCATCTACCGGCACGACTCTGCGCTGTACAGCGCATGTCGCTGTAGTTGCATGGATAATGGATACGATTCTTCGGATGGCGAGGCAAAGCGGAAATGTCGGGGTGAGTCCAATATATTTATTTTCGAGACCCAGTGAAAGGAAAGAAAAATATTATCCTACCCCCATCACAAATTTTTTTCAACATACATCGGTTTCTTTACCGATTGCCAAGTCCGGTAACAGTATAAGCACTATGCTGCGTGTATTGTAGTCCCGTGCCGACGCCGTCGCCGGGACTACATAGATTTACAACATTAACCTCCTTTTTCCACCACGCTTCGGTTGGACCGGTATACCTACCTGCCTTCAAGCTTTTAGGTCGAAGACACCTTAGAAGTACTCGAAGATACCTACTCAGATCTTGACCAATTATACCACGGCTCTTGAGTACTAGGCTCAGGCACTCCCCTAGCCGTACTCGAAGATACCTACCCAGATCTTGCCCGGTTGTACCGCGGCTCTTGAGTACCCGGCTCAGGCACTCCCCTAGCCGTACTCGAAGATACCTACCCAGATCTTGCCCGGTTGTACCGCGGCTCTTGAGTACCCGGCTCAGGCACTTCCCTAGCCTTACTTGAAGATACCTACCCAGATCTTACCCGGTTGTACCGCGGCTCTTGAGTACTAGGCTCAGGCACTTCCCGAGCCGTACTTGAAGATACCTGCCCGCATTCTGCCCGATTGTACGCGGTTTTTGGGTCTTAGCCTGGTAGGAACGTTATCTAGAAGACATTACCTAATTTGGTGGGTGCTGGTCCTGAACACATTTCATGGATAGTCGATTCAAAATGCTGACCACGTCGACCTTGCGGTGAAAGGGGATGATGCGGTGCATCAATTACTATCGAAACGATAAACGTTTTTCATGCCGTGATTAAATGACTTGTGAATTGAACACATGATGCCTCAGGCATTGACCTAGGCGTGAAGAGCGGTGAGTTGTGGGAACCGTGACAATATGGCCCGGCAAGAACTAATGCGAGGATCTCCTCCAGGCTCAAAGATTCGACGTAATAACCAGTTTACGGAGGCTGACTTCGAGCGTATCGTTGGCAGTGGCAAAGCGCCGTGGGCTCCGGGAGTCCCTTCTCGGAATTATTACGAAAGGGCGACTGTCATATACCCTCGCACCAGTTTTAATGAGAACCCGGTATGAGCCTGCGTCTAAAATACTAGAACAGCGGTTATGAAAAACTGGTTCGCCTATCTCATTATATGAAGGGCCGAATCCCATAAGAATAACAACTCTTTACTGCACTCCCAGACGTACAAAGAAAAGTATAAGAATAAACACAGTCATGATAAGCAAAGGACAACGGGTGGCTTCAAGAAGCAATTCAAGGAAAATAGAGGCTGCATTTAATCGTATCACGGGCAGTGGTAGGTGCGGTGGGGTCCGTAGGGCCTTCTTGGAATAGTGCGAGAACGCAACTGCCGTTTACTGCCAGAACTGCTGATCATCTAACTACGTATCAACCGGAACACCTACTTAATCATTCCTGAGCTGTTCAATTTCAAATAACAATATTTGTGTTACCTATAAAAACGCTCGACGTGCTTTGGGAACCTTGATCTAGCGACTAAAATCCAGGTTCTTCGGAAACAAGTTCCCGACAGGGAAGATCGACAGGTCAACAAGCCTATGATCATCCCAAGCGGCTGAATCAGTACATAATACGGAATTTTTAAGCAAATCATAAGAACATAATTAATTGTTCAAATTTCTTCAAATTTCTAATAATTCTCCAGTAAAACAGTTCTCCAGTATACTTAACATTTCACCAAACGTACTGGCTGGTTTTGAAGCATCGCGCCCGGTAAGCGATCAGCAAGCGTCTAGCTTCCAGTTGGGGTCGTCTTGTGGCCCCTACATGCTTACCAGGTGAATACAACAGGTTGGGTCCCTAAACCATCCCAAGCGTCGATAGTAAAGATTATAATACTGTGAGTATTTTCAAAATGTCTTAACTCATATAAAATGTTATACCTACTCGTACATAATTATGTACCTATTTGTATTAAATAGGATAAACGAGTTGTTTTTTGCGCGACCTTGGGATGCGTGTGTGACGAACAGCCTACTCTGAGCAGATAGCTTGTATAATCGTAATCGCTATTGCATGACACCAGTGCCTCAGGCACATTTAAATGTTGCCAGCTTCAACGGTAGTCGTACCGCACTCAATGTTCCGGTACAGACGGTTATATTAACATTATCCTACCACGGCTGCTGTCAATAAGAGCAGAGGGGGGAGGGCAAGTTAACCATCACATGGATGCCCAACGCGACCAGATGGCAGTGTAACCACAGAGACCCTAGGATCATCACAGCAGTGGTAACGCCTGCCAACATTCAACACAGATTGAATAACCCAGCAACAAAAGCTCAGCAGACATGGCATTGCAGACAGTAGCACGGGTGAGCAGCTGTGCACTGCCAGCATTGCCAATAAAATGTTGCACGTTTGGTCTACAATCTCATCGATTAATCTGTTTACTATCATAATAATTATTACTCACAAAAGTATGAAAAAGTAAGTCTGCAGGTCATAAATAAATATTGTCGAGACAGATCACGGAAACTATTCAGCATCTTCATTTCTTAATGGTAGCTCCAGTGGTATGTGTCCCAACAATGGGGCCGTGGGTCGGCCTGCGTATATAACCCCACTTGAACCAGGCATAACAGATGTATACCTAGTATAGTAGTAACAAATAGTATACATCTACAAAAACGCGTATGGGTTGCTACAACTCAGCGCATCCAAGCTAAACAACTAAGCCCGCAGGTATTGATTGATCACAACTCATAGCGTCGGCTTACCACCACCTCGAGTCCAAGGCATCCTCCTGGGCATCCTCCAGGGCGTCCACCTCCACCTACGTCTGAAGATATGGGTGAGTCACGAGAACTGCAGCGGCAGAAATTGGATCGATGTATAAACAACGTTGCTACTTATGTAACGCTCTTGCAATATTACTAACTAATATTGTACATTTGAACTATAATGTATAGTTTGCGACTATTATAACGATTCCGAATCGCAGGCAGCATATCCTCCGCGAATTTTTCCAACGTAAAATAATTAATCTATTGTCAAATCTGCAGGCTCCTTACATTTCTTGTAAATACAAAATTATGATCAGTATATAATGCCGTTTGTTTGGAGACAAAGCAAAATCAAAGTACACATCCTCATTCTAAAGTAAATACTAAATGCATGGCAGTCCTAAGCAAGGATTTATGCGCGTGCTGGACAGAATTATAATCCCAAATAAGCTAGGGGATACAGGTAAACATGCCCAGATCCTCGGCGAAACAAGACTTGTGCCTTGAAGAGAGGTTAGTTTTAAAATCAATGTGTTAAATAAATCAGTACTACTCGAGTAGGTACAGCGAACAACGAACATCTCGAATTCAGGGATGAAACCTCAAAGAACCACAGAGGAACTCGCTAATTATTATGTTGGATCCATACAGCTTAGAAGCCTCACTGCACCGTCATTTGCCGGCCTATGAAATATTTTCGAGGCTTTTTATGCTGTATTTGCCGTCGTATCTCGACCCGAACGATGACGAATGCTGCCACGTCGAGCAGCACTAAGTATGCCGATGCGTCACTACAAAATAAGGCCATGTTGTGCAGACATCTCGACTTGAAATGGTAATGTAATTTGTTCTATACCTTGGCTGAAATAGGTTCGAGTTGGTAGAAGTCACTATTGAAAGTGCCTATAGCGCCTTTTTAGTATCATCGGGGCGGCCACACAAGCAGCTACGCTAACTGCTGTGGCAGCCGAGTCGAATAGCATCGAGGAATACAGGGGATTCCATCTCGTTACTTGCCTTAAACTCGATGCGCTGTTATTCTTTTGAAAACATTCCATTCAATACAGGTATAATCTTGGTTGGTAACATTGGTGTACAGAAAGGTTCACCGGTTAATTGCCTATTATGAGAACTACTCATTTAAGCTTGCAATAACAGTTTCGGATATTTATGTCAATAAAGAATCTGATTTTGGTTGTTACAGCTAGAGCCATATAATTTCAAATTTGAATACAGTTTGATTATAGGTATCTAATAAAATATCTTGTCTAATATTTAATGAAGCTCTCAAATATGTTTTACCTTTTTCGTGTGCGTTTAATGAATGGATACCATAATATAATTGCAGTTGCATTTCATGCCTTCATCCATCTCACATAGCGTCGTTTCAAGTCACCAGGAGATATAAACACGTCTCTCATTACGATGCTGTGCATCGTCACCTGCCGATAATATTGCAAGTTTTACATAAAAATAAAACTTGTATTATTGAGCAGTGACGATGCACAGCATCCCCTCAAGGGCTCCTGGTAAGAGACTTCTATGACAAGTAAAATGCCGCCTACGGCCCTCGGTGACAACTAACAAAATGGCGCCACTGACATCCGGTACGTCATCGGAATCCGGGGCTGTGATTGGCGGAGACTAAAGGGAAGTACTGCGCACTCTCATTACGATGCTGTGCATCGTCACTGCTCAATAATACAAGTTTTATTTTTATGTAAAACTTGCAATATTTATACATTGCAGGAAAGGTGACCCTTTAGTGACCCTAAAAGTGACCCTTTCGTTTACCTATACATACGCTTTTGTTATTTAATTTTGTAAGTCTGTTGATAAAAGGTTTCTCTAGTCTTATGGAAATAAATATATTACGAGGAGTTTTGGCGGGAATCCGATACTGAGACGTCGTTGGTTTTGTATTATTTTCTCAAACTTGTGTTTCTTCGAGTGTTAATGTGTAATATTGGTGGAATATTAATCATTAAGTGTTCGTTAACGTGCACGAGTGTAGGCGAATGATATAAACTCAAAAAACGTGTCATTTCGCATTTTTTCCAAAACTCCCAGGAAGTTTCAGTAAAGCATCCACTACTTTACTGAATCGTGACTAGATGTAAATAGTTGACTTGACTACATACTTGACCACGATTGCTGTATTGCTGTGAAATTAAGAAATAAAATACTTGACACTGGCTATATGCACAAACCGTGCGAAACCATAACTAAAACAATAAAAAAAATATATTTTCTACGTCTGGGCCGTCAAGGTCTCGTTGCCAATTTGACATTGACACCTTGACAAGTTGGCATATTGACAGATAATTCGGTGATTGATTGACTGACAGCTTGTGAATGTGACTGCTTGTTAGTTTAGTTGTTGAAAATTAAAAATTGACCCGCACGATCGATTACATATTTCTCGAAAGAAAATATATTTTTAAAAGACTATGAAGTGTATCCTATGCATATACAAAATTTAGTGAATGGTGATAAGCACTTAAGTTCAATAATTTCAGTATGGATTATCCCGCATCATCATCAAATGCCTCCGATAACAATGAGTATAACGGAGCCATGCCTTCGCCGTTCCTAAGCTCAACAGACGACAATAAACGGCGCAGGTATTTTGATTTGTATACCTACCTAATGTTTTACTACCTTGCTTATTTCATTTATTTGTTATACTCCTGTAAAACTTGTGACATTACAGTTCATCAAGATCAATAAAGCGGAGGCGCTTCGACGATGAGTTGGTCGAATACAGTTTACAACCGGGGGCTTCTCTTGGGAAAGGAGACAAGCGAATGCGTACACAATCTTACTCAAGTCATATGTCAGAGTTCCCTGTCGCCACTAGTGCCCCTCCGACGCCTTCTAACCCACCTCCTGAACGCAGGAAGGTGGCTAGTAAGGTTCCTTCCACAGGAGGTAGCATGGGACGTAAAGCCCGGCGCAAGGGTCAGCTAAGTCAGCTGTCTACAAAGGATTTGGGACGTTGGAAACCTACTGATGATCTTGCGCTGATATTAGGGGTACAGCAGGTGAGAATATTATTTTATCCATTGCTGTTCAGTCTGCACATAATCCTTGTTAGAATTATTACTGCATACCCTTATAATTAATATGCATACCTTAGAATTATTACGACATAGCCCACATTTCTGTCATTTTATCAACATTTTGTTTGTTAATTTTATTACCTGACAGCATGGTGTCCAATGCTTAAATCATATAAACTTAACACTTGACTGAATGCTCTCTTTCCTGCTGGTTGACAATTATTTATAAGGTTAAGCTACATTTATATCATAATATGTAAGTCTCTGTTTATAAAATTGATTGTGTACAATAAAGAATATAAGAATAAAAATAATCCTCTGAGTCATATTTCATATAGACATTGTATGGAATCTATCCACATAGAAAACTTTAGTGCTATTAGAGAGTTTAAATTAAATGAAAAAACATGCACATCAATGTGCTTACCTAGTAACTTGAATGGTTCCAGACAAATGACTTGCGCATGGTCCATCGAGGCATCAAATTCTCCTGCCGCTTCACAATAAGCGAACTCCAGTCCCGCTGGTACGCATTGCTTTACAACGCAGAGGTGTCGCGAGTGGCCGTCGCTGCCATGGGCAACTTGCACCCTGATCTGGTGGCCGCTGTCCAGCAACAAGCATTATACTCTAACACTGAGGAAGAGCTGCTTGGAACATTGGCAAGTGTGAGTATTTGACTGCATTTCTGTTGGTCTGTAATGCCTTATTTTTTTCCTTGACACAAGTCATAAATTTTCTGAGCGGATAGCAAACTTCCAGAAGGGGAAAGGCATTAGGTGTATAAGAAGCAATATAGGAGTGTAGCTTTCCATTTTTGCTAGTCATAATAATTTATTAATTATGATCAAGAAAGAAAATTAGTTATAGATAATTTTCAGAATTCGCATCCAACTGAAGTTAAGTTCCAAGAACTTCTTGATGCGAATCCGCATGTGTTCTACCAGTCTCGGACAGCGAAGTCTCTGCAGAGCCATTGGCAACACCTCAAAATGTATCAGCTGCTGCCTGATCAAGTGGTGCAACCTTTGAACAAAAGTAAGAATACAATGTAAATGATGTGACAACATTGTTAAAAAAACCGGCCAAGAGCGAGTCGGACTCGCGCACGAAGGCTTCTGTACAATAATCTATAAAAACGGCAAAAAAATATCACGTTTGTTGTATGGGAGCCCCCTTTAATATTTATTGTATTCTGTTTTTTAGTATTTGTTGTTATAGTGCCAACAGAAATGTAACGACAGCGAAGTCTTATTATTGAATAATAAACATCTAAAATTAATACTCACATTAATTGTTTTCAGGCCAAACTGACAAGATTGTAACATTCTCCGAAGCAGAAGACACAATTAATGACTCAGAGCTACCTGATTACAAAGAAGATGGCATTGATATTGAGATGCAATTAGCTGACAGGTGATATATATGATCACAGTAATAGGAAACTTTCTATTCTATTCTTCATATCATCCCACTGTTGGGTAACAATGGCCCTTAAATGTTTCCCAGCTTTATCCTTTTGTCTAGGCGTCAAAGTCTTCTTTCTACCTCCAGTGACATTAGGCACAGTATAGTAGGTACTAAGAATAGCTACTGTTGTATAAGAATAGGTTAATAACAGTGTAACAATCAACCATCTGCCACTGCCAACGAAAACGTCATAAAACACAGGTCACCTAACGTGCTGAACTGACCTCTTCTCATCTTCAGAATCGAGAAGAAAGACATCCGCATCTTAGAGAACTCTTTGACCCGCTGGCAAGTGTTGGTGCAATCTGTGGCCGGTGGCAACGTGGAACTCGACAAGAACACTCTGGCGGTACTGCGGGGGCGCCTCGTGCGATACCTCATGAGGTCTCGGGAGGTAAGGATATCTACATGATTGTGTTCATATGACATCGAATATAGTAGCTTTCTGACGTGTGCAGTGTTATTGCAATCTGTGAACGGCGGTGACAATGTGGAAGTCGTAAACTCTGGCAGTACTGAGGGGGTGCCTCGTGCGTTACCTAATATGGTCTCGCGAGGTAAGTATATTGACGTTTCACGTGACAGCGTATGTAGGAACTATCTGATGGGGCTGAAGTGTTGATGCAATCTGTAGCCGCTGAAATCTTAAAGCTCGGAACACTGGTGGTGGCACTGAGGGGACGACTCGTGAGATACCTCATGAGGTCTCTCGAGGTAAGGATATCTTGGTGTCAATGATTGGTGTATCTTTAGGATCTAGTCGGTGCGGTAAGTTTCGGAATTGGTGGCCGGTGGCAAAGTAGAGGTCTACAAAGACATTGGCAGTATTGAGGGATTGTCTACTGCATTACCACATGGTAAGTTTTGATGTAAGATGTAGGGGAGAGCCACGACAGAATTAGTGTTGGGGGACAGTTCGTGAGTTCTTGCGAGGTAAGAACACACACATTGAGATATTATACTAAATTCTTGTGAAGTAATGCGTTTATTGTAGATTGTATCATTACAATCTTTGAAGTTCTTTAAAGTTTGCCAACTCACTCGCGATCAATGACGTCATTGTATTAATTTATCAAAAATCAATTGACACAATTTAAATGTCAAATTACGTTCCGTTTCACTTGAAACTAAAATCTAGAGTGTTGCGCTTTTCATTTGAAATTATCAGCCGACTATCGAACTGAACTTTTTTACTAGGTCGTTATTGCTATATCTAATCGGCATTGCCAGCGTCATGCCCGCGGCAATGCCGCACATGGGGCAGTCCTGCTAGCCGCGATCCATTTCCAGGACGGTGTTGGTGCTGGCCCGCCTGCGCACCAGGAGCGCGGCCCCGGCGCGTGCCTCGACGAACATTCCCGAGGCGGCCTCGGTGATAATGCCCGAGGCGGCCTCGACAATCTTGCCCGAGGCGCGGCGGATGCGGGGCAGCCCCACCACCGCCTTGAACGCGTCATAGAATGTGCCGTTGAGGGCATTGTAGGTTTTCTTCGAGCTTTGCGGGGTGACGTTTTGAAATGGGCGATTCATTTTGTTTCAAGTCATTCTTTTCTACAAACACTTTGTCAACCGCCTTGAAGACCAGCTATTTCAATTTGCTTTTATATTGTCATCTATATTCGAACAGAACAAAACAATATTTACAATCGAAATGAGACCTACCTCTTACTAAAGTTACTCGAGGTAAAAATTCATCTGGTAAATCAACTATTTCCTTCGATTTTCAACTCTCCAGTTTCGATCTTATTGAAATGTATTGATGCAGCGCTGGATGTGGTATTTTTGCAAATTTTAATAGTTCCATTTATACCAACAAACACAAATAAATATTTGAATATTGGAATATTAGGTTGGATTTTTTTCTTATATAATAGAATGATGCACATGATGCATAATATACTCTTTAAAATCAGAGTCATGACTAACTTGAGCATATAATACCGCTATGCATCATTTCTGATTTAGCCCTCTAAACTAAATCCACGCTAGTATCAAAAGTTCACCCCGTGTAAGTTTATCTGTTATATATAGTTCTGGATGTGGTGTCGTGGTTTTTTCTTTTCAAATGATAACCCCTTTGTGTGTTGTTCTCGACCGTAGGTAGTTTAGTACCCAATATCCAGGGTTTTAGATGAGGGTTTTAAGTATGTCTAGATGCATGAATCGCATGTTTTGCTGTGCTTGAAGACTTACTTATTGGCGTTTACGTTGTTATTGTTTTTACTAGTAACTAGTACTCGTCCTAAATAGTAGTTTGTTTTACAAGGGTTGACAAAGACTCATTCTTTACTCGATGTTTGGCCTCACGAGCGTAGCGAGTGTGGCACATAGAATCGAGTATGAGTGAGACGTTTGGGACCCGCGTAAAACACACAATTTTTCACACCGAGATTGCGAGAAATATAATAAGTAGGTATAGAATTAAAAATCACTTTCAAATAAATAAATATTCAAATTCAATCTTTTAAAACCAATTTGCATTGTTGTCAACATTCTACACACACCTGAGCGTTTTCTAAAATAAGTGTACCATGCCAAAATGTATGGTAGTTTTTGAATTATCACATTTTTGATGTTTTTTTGATGTAAGTATTATAAAGATACATTCTAGTTTATTAAAAAATATAATATTACTGGCAGTTAAGTCTATTTTACGAGGAATCATCAAATTAAACTGACACTGTAGAAAAAAGTGTCAGTTTTGCGACCATCTAAGTTATTTTATTTACAAGCTATGAAGAATGATCCAAATGATTTATTTGATTACGAAGATATTATTGTCAATTTGATTTGTAATATTTGACAATATAGTCACCTACTCTTTAAAATGCGAATTATACGGCACTTTTAAGTTCGGTTTTGTCACAGCTGATGCCAAAGCCACCGTTACTTTTACAATTTAATGATGAATATAGGTTTTCATCGGAAAATAAATTCTTGCGTTCCCAAACATTTAATCCATTCTAAATAATGCATTTTAAATACGTGTGCCCTTTAATATAAAAAAATGCTAAAAACTAAGAATTTCATCGTTGCAAAAAAGGGGACAGTCGCAAAACCGAAAGGCCAATTTCACTAAAGCTGGGGACACATTATATGAGGAAACCAAACCCAGAAGTTATGTATACTTGTTTAATGTCGAACGAAGAATGTAATTAAAGATATTGAAACTCTTATTGTTAAGAAAAATAATTACCAATCATTAATGAAAACTGCCTTTTAGTCGTAGGTACTATAAACTCAAAACTATTATGAATTCGTTAAATTATAAAGGTTATCCTATTAATTGCAGGCTTGTTTTTTCTTTGCGCCAAGCTCTTCTCATTCTCTAGGCTTTTTCTTGTATCGTTTGCGATATTTTCTCTTTTTATTTGAATTTTTTTGCCGTCTTTGAGTCTGTAACTGTTCAGGGTTCTCTCATTTCATTTTTTATCTATTATAATGCCTCCGTAATATTTCTGCGCTAGTAAGTGGCTTTGTGAAATCTTAAAATGTAAAACCCTTGCATTATATTGTGTAGTCTCAGCTTTATGGTGTCGGTTTTGCGATTTTGCTAGTCAGCCTGTAGGTCACGGGGCAAAATGTCGCAAAACCGACGTGTCGTTTTCTTCCCATTTTATATTCAAAATTTTATTCAGACGTAATTGTTAAACTACGTTCGTAATCAAGTACAAATAACGTTACATTAATATATTGTTCATCTTTTGAATACAGTCATATGCCGGAAAGTGACCTGGATCAGTAGATAATGTGTCTCAAACCCGACAGACGAAATGTTGACGGTCGCGCTACTCACACAAATTAAGTCTATTTCTCAAAATCTATTAGACAGCTGGTTTTTTAAATATAGCTGTTGGTATGATATGAGTGATGTCGCAATATAGAAATTGTAATATTGTCAAATAAATATCTTCATAAGGTAGTTTTAGCCGTGACAAACCCGACATGTCCGGTCGGTTCCACTTTTTATCATATTTTTGAAAACCAAATTGTATTTTAATGGGCATAGGATTTAAATTAAAAACTACCGGTGACGATAGGGGACTCAACAGTCGTTCTAAATATATCAAAAACTCATGCTACCCTAGTACAAAAAGTATTCAGAATCTCTTCTAACACCGAGAATTTTGAGGGTGGGACACGCCAAAAATTGACCTTTTAGTGTTTTAAAATGGTCATTACTTAAATATTACGCAGTAATAGTTGAATCAACGTTTGCATTTAACTAGTTTAGGATATGCTTAATAATCTCCAATCATTCAAATAATTAGCCACATATAATTATTTTTTGTTATTAGACTTCAAACACAGAGGACAGCCCAAAAGTGGGGGGTACACTTTATTTGGAAAACGCTCACCTACAGATTATAGGTGGCAATTACAAACTTTTTAAATTTATTCTAATGTTCGCAAACGCACACGTACACAAAACATACATCCTACGAGTATGATCGCCAAAAATGTAGACGAGAATTACACTTTCATTTAAAAAAGTGAACTGTATAGGCTTCGCACGGTTTGTACATTTAGATAGGTACCGTAAAAATTTTAAACTCTTCGTACGGCAAGCTGGGCGATCCCAACTAAAAAGCCGAAACTGTAACAATTTGGTAGTATTGTGTTTCTTCGTCTGGCAACGTTTTTTATGCTGCAACATCGAAAAAACCCACCGAAATTTAACATCAAAGTTGACACCAGAATCAGTTATTTTTTCTAGCGTGAAAGGGGTGATTAGTCAAAAGAGAGGGATGAGAGAGGCGTGTTTATTGTCCCCGATGAGAGGTAAATAGAAATCACGCATATTTTGTGGATTATCTTACAATTTATAAACATATTCGAATTGAAATGATTATGTTTCAGTAGTTTGACCTAAGACTCAATAAATAGAAGCATAAAAAGACCGGTAGCAATGCGGCAACATTGCGAAAAACGTCACAAAAGATCGAAAACACATCTATTCACCCCGTTTTACGGTACTCTTCTTTTTTTCTAAGTAATTATGTCAAAATGGAAATTTGAAAAGTCGAATCTTCAGCCTGTTGATAATAGGGTGAATCAACTAAAATACCCACACTTTGCTGTCCCCGCAAGTGTTTGCTAAAAATACGCAAATTTACAATAAATCCATAGTTAAATACTATTCCAAACGTATTTCAAATCATAAGGCATTGTTAAAACACTGTTTATGTGTCGGAAAAGTTTATATTTATATATTTTTTTATAGTAACTCCGCATACAAAAAAAACACTCCATACAAAAAGTTCGTGTCCTGAGAGCTGTATGATCGGTGAATATTTCATTGCAAAGATTTTTTATCAATGAAACCATAGGTCAATATTAATTGTAGAAAATGATGAATTTATTATATTTATCTTGATCAATAAAGCATAAAAATAAATCAACAGCTTTTTCCAAAAAAAATTGTTAAGTTTCTGTCCCCCGTTAAGCTACTTTCTTCCGCGTATGCTGAGTTACGTTCAAGTAATGCGTTAAGTAACACATAGATGGCTCTGCTTGCCATAGCAGCTTTACATTACGATTGGTTTTCACATCGCGCGGGCGGCGAATCTTTTGATCGTGTTCGACGAGCGGCCAGGCTGCGACCAACGTTCGAAGGGAGTGTGTACCTTTTTGTGCAGTCTACTAAGTGACCGCTTTTTCTCGAAGTAAGTAATTTATTGATTAATAATAATAGGCTTAATTTATAGTAAATAGCTAAGGTTATTGACCGAACCATCTGTTAGTTACTTTATCTAACATTCTGTGTGTGGTTTTGATAAAAGTAAATCAATTGTCTGCTGAGATACCAGTATACTGTGTTACTATGTGGGTAACTCCATAGACATTATTGGCAACTCCAGAGACATTTAGTACTTTACTTTAAATATACATCGTTAATCGTATAATAAAACTAATTAATATTATTATTATTATGAGCCTGGAATGTCCCACTGCAGGGCAAAGGCCTCCCTACCCTCATTCCATTTCTCCCTATCCTGAGCTATAACTGTCCAGTCATTCATGTAGGCGTCAAGGTCATCCCTCCATCTCCTTCTGGGCCTGCCGCGTCGTCGCTTCCTGTCTCGTGGAGTCCAGTCAGTTGTTATTTTGGCCCATAGGTCTTCCGGTATGCGACTAATGTGTCCGGCCCAGTCCCATTTAAGCTTTGCAGCTTTTCGGGTCACGTCCACGATTTTTGTCTGAGAGCGCAGTATGGTGTTACGGATGCGATCTGTCAGTTTCACGCCAAGTATACTGCGCTCCATAGCACGTTGACAAACCTCGAGAGCGGCCCTCTGCTGAACTGTCAAAGACCACGTCTGTGCGCCATACGTGAGGATGGGGAGGATGCACATGTCCAGGAGTTTTCTTTTTAAGGATAGTGGAAGGGTTCCCTTCATTAGATCCTTCATGGACCAAAAACTCTTCCAGGCGTTATCGGTGCGTCTAGCAACTTCTTGGCTCTGCCTTGCCTGGAAAGAGACAATTTGGCCCAAATATATGTACTCCTGAACATATTCCACCTCCACCCCCTCGACGTAGGTTTTGCGTTTCACGCTGTTGGTCATTAGTTTAGTCTTTGACATGTTCATCCGAAGACCGACCTCGAGGCTCGTTTTGCTCAGATCTTCGAGCATAATACGCAACCCGGAAGCCGACGAAGAGAACAGGGCTATATCGTCGGCGAATCGGAGGTTGGTTAACCTCTTTTCTCCGACGACAATGCCCTCATCCGTCCAGCCTGCTGCCAGCCTTCGGAAGATCTCCTCGAGTGTGGCGGTAAAAAGCTTAGGAGATAAAGGATCACCTTGCTTAACTCCTTTTTTAATACGGAAAGATGGGCCAGTGGTGTTAAATTTTATTGCTGCAGTGCTATTTCCGTAAATGTTTTGTAAGAGCTGGATATATGTGTGGTCTATGTCGTGATTTTTAAGAGCATTAAATATTGATTGATGTGTTATGCTGTCAAACGCTTTGGAGTAGTCTACGAATGCTAAATATAAAGGAAGGTTTTAATTAGACTTAAACTAATTAGAAATACTTAAAATTATATTTGATGTGACTATTATTTTTTCAGATAAATTATTTTACACAATGGAGCGGCTAACAGTGGCTGAAAAACAAAAAAGGTACAGAGAGAGACTAAAAAAAAACACTGAAAAATATGAAGAAGCTAAAATAAAACACCGCGACCACTACCATAAAGTTAAAAGACATTCCGATAAAAAAGAGATATTCCGCCTTGATAAGAAAGATTTAGCTACGTCAATCACGAAGATATCATTAAAATCTTGCCAATACCTGGCATTTCGGAAAATGACCAATACGTAGGCTATTCAAAGCTTCGATTGACATTTTTGAAAAATAAACTGGAAGGTTCTGCTATAGTTGATTAAAATATTGAGATCTCATAACTCCTAACTTGATTGTTATATTATTATTTTTATTTTACACGATAACTTTAAGTGTTTTTCAGATCTATGTCATCTTATTGTTTAGATTATTATTTAATGTCTTAGGCGTTACCCAAATTTGTCTCTGGAGTTACTGCTTGTCCCCAAATTTTGAATCAGTTTTTCAGTAGTAGCATGCTCAATTCTTAATTATTTGCCATAATTTCAGCAGTATTAAATACTATTACTTGTTAAGCATAGTGCACTATGTATATTTTGTTTTTATTAGTTTGTGACTATGTTTCATTTAAAAGTAGCCCTTCTTTCAATGTACGTCGGTAACGCTAAAGACAAAATGTTGCTTATTTCTATATTTAAAAATGTTTAATCGCAAAGACTGATTGTACCAAAAGAGTAAACAGTGTTTGAAAAATAAATATATAAAATACAATACTTTTAACTTGTTTAATTATCGATATAATAAACATTGAATGTAGGTAACGCAAAATACAGTTTATCGGGTGTGTGTACAGTTATTTTAAAATATTGACTTATACAATCCATTATCTTCGTGGCCCTTCGAAACCATGATAGTAGATGATATTCCTAATAGATTGGCTCATTCAGAATATCGAAAATGTATAGTGATTTATTTTTCATTTTATGTTCCGAAAGTGATCCAAAGTGTGGGTAAAAAAGTTGATTCACCCAATAACGAGTGCGAATTAAAAAAAAACTATTTTCATTCCCTTGTGCCCAACAAGCTCGTTTGTTCCCGCTAAGCTGAGCTAATTTGACACACTTTTTGAGCATGAGGTGTGAAAAAGTAATGAGAGTATACTTACTTGCTAAATGCCCGATTTTATTACTTAGGTAGGTACCAATGTTTCATTACTTTCAAACATCTGTATGTACAGGTGATATAATTAGGAACTAATTATTTAGGAGGCACTTTTGGGTGTCACTTGTACATAAGAACCTCCTGCGTAGTTCCGAATTGTATGACAACAACCTGTAGGTAAGTATATAAATAATGAGCCCAGATTTATGAAATTGTTAACTTTTTCCAATGTCAAAGTCAAAACATGATCGTAAATATTCACTCAGTATTATGGTAAAAAATATGGTGATGTAGGTAAATAAGTGGAGATTTCTCATGTCTAAATAGTATCAAAGATACACCAGTAAAAAGAGCTTTATATTATAGTCCTTACCTACAACGTCAGAAAGAATATAGGAACCTTTTTAGTTTTCGGTTCAGCTACAATTTTTTTAGTGTGAAATTATTATAACCCGTAAAAATTCCATTCCAAAATGTATAGTAATTACAAACATATTACTAAATCAAGGTGTGCAAGATGAGCGCGACAGTAAAATGATGTAGGAAAAAAACGAGTCCACATAAATCTTATTTGTACTTAATGTTTTTTATCAATTTAATAACAACTTTTGCTTTGCACTATCACATGGTTTGTTTTTGTTCTTAGGCTTATCTTGCGGGATATAAGCCAATAAAAATGAGACACGTATTCTTCTCGTATTTTATTAAATGTCTGCACGCAATAATGTAAATGTATTCCTTTATTGTAGTTTAGGTATAGACGCAGAAAATGTGGATTATGTCTAGACTTGCTTGACGAAAGTTGGTAAACTAAAGATATTAAAATAGTGGTTTAAATTAAAACAGCTATTTTAAATAAGTGTTTTCAGATATAATAGCGAAATAAATAAAACCTATAGTAGGTATATACCTGTTATTTATAACCTGTTTAATGTTACGAATACTTACTATGTCTGAGCTGAAAACACTAATTATACTTACGCAATTCGTTTGTTACAAAAATTTAGAATAAAGATTAATAATAGGAACAAATCATATATTATTTTTATTTAGTAGAAAAAATACAGTGATTAAATTTCGGCGTACTAAGCTTAGAGCATTTACATTCAAAATTTGTCACAGAGCGACATTGCTATTTGAGTAGATTGGAAGTAACTTCCTGTTGCATAGCTTATTTAACTATTATATAAAATAAATAACTAGACAGGTAGGAGTAAACATCTATCGGTCTACTCGGTAACATCTATAAACATCTACATTATATTAACGACTGTTAACGAAACCTCGCGCTATTTAACAAAAAAATCAAGCATATAGTAGACTATAACTGAGTTTTATAAGCATAGTATGCAAGAGTAGGTCAAGGCTAAGCCATATTCAATGTCTCATCAATATTCTTGACGATTTCCGATTAATTAACTTGCTTCGTCGATGATCGTGTTTGTCCTAAAATCAGGTCATAATAGGTATCTCCTCAAATTCAGAATGTTGGCGTCAGGTGTGGACATTAGCCAAGTCACAGTGGTAGTGAAAATGTTGACGTTCATTAAAAAACTGCAGTATTCAAACAGCGATCTAATCGCTTTAAGCAACCTTGACACATAAAATAACAATCAATAACCACTTATTGTGTGTGTACGTTTGTTATGAAATCCGAAATTAGAAATATATTGCAACAGTCTCTGCAGCATATAGGTACTTTCGTTTGTTCATGACGGTACATAGTTAGAACTTAGAATTCCGCGCATGTATCTACATTTTACAAATGAAGAAGTGTAACGCGACTAAAATAAAATTGACTATCAATAACAAGATTGCAGTTAATGTCTGTGATTTAAAATAAATGGCACAATTTAAATTGAATTGTTTTATACGATGCCTAAACATTAAATTAACGTCTTTAGATTTTTGTCTATACTTACCTAATATCTGAAAGTTTCTGTAGAATAGGCTCTGAGACGGAATTCAATTAACATTTTTGGGATTCAAACTGAAATTTTGACGCAGTGTTAGTTCCATTTTGATTACGTGCAGGGTTTCACTGATATGAATATAAATATTTGGTGCTATTTTTTCAAGACCCGCGCGAACGGAGTCGCGGGCGCGACTAGTTCTCGCCCCGTGCCCGCGCTTGAGAAACATAATACGTAATTATCTGTTATCATTTACTGTTGTTACGTTTGTTGGCTGTAACATCGCTATGGCGACAACGAACTCAATAAAGACCACACCAGTGAGTCAACTAGTGAACAAATAATATTATGACATATACATGTGAAACAATAAATAGCTGTTTCTTGACTACATAATATGTACCTACTTATATTAATGTTAGAAGTAGGAGTAGTATTATAGTGCAGTGTATAGGGAAGTAAATGCGCATATTCAGTTTTTAAACTTTGTTACATATATTATGTATACTTTGTGAATATACCTACTTACTTATTTTTTTAAATACCTACTAAGATAATTTCGTGATAAGTAGGTTTTATTTTATTTAAAAAGGATTAAACCCTTCTTGTGCGCTACAGTAAGCTATACTAGCCGTATTCTGACTAGATGTTCAGCATAACGAGTTAGATTTAAAAAAACCAGCAGGATTATTTCATAACTAAACCCGTATTCAGTCGGACTGGACGGTCAGTCAGTATCAGTAGAATTTGGACCGACCGTATAGCTATCATACTGAACATTATTATCCGTAGGTAGGTACCTATACTTAATGCAATGCACAGATCGCGTCCACACGTTTTTATAGCGAAAGCTACGAACTAGGTTTTCCTCGCCCACGTTCGATTGGTTTACCTTTAGAAATAACACCTCATTATTTACCTGAGCTATACAACTTCTTTCAGTTTTATTGTGTACCTTTTCAGTTACAATCGAATCTATTACTATAGCTATCCGAGCGAGCATATAAATAAAACATTGGTCGGTACAAAGTATCAAGATAACACGTTCCTAATGAAATAGAAGACGTGTCAGCACGTGTCTTTCAAAACCAATCCATAAACACGCTTTTGTTTTGACTAGTCAATCGAGTGACCGATGAAAATGAAAGCATGGAAATGTGTCCGTGTCCCCGTGCCTCAAGGGCGGCATGCCCCCACGCCATGCCACCCCTAATGACCGTCGATGCCCGCCACAACAAAATTATAATAATATTTCATTTCACTACCCATCACGTGGGTGATATATTGATTGCCCTCTTTCCGATGCCCGGTATGCGCGATACTTACAAATACGCTATTTTAAATCTTTATACTCGTATCTTATCGGTTTAAATCCGTATATCGCTGACGTGTTATCAAATTATCACATCCCGCTTCCTTTTTAGGAATTTACGTTTGTACTGAAGGTATATTACGTCCCCTTAGTTGATATCTACCTTATTACCTTAATTAATTAACTGACCCCAGCAATTGTAGCCGACCCGGTTTTTAATGCGCATAATATTAATATTAACATATTTAAGGGGCGCGTTGTTTACCTACACTACACCTGAGGCATTAATATAGGTATTCTGTGACTACACGGTGCGTAAACAACGTTTCATATCATAATACATAATTAAAATTCGCAATTAATTTTGGTGAAATCAGTAACCCTGAATAAATTTACCATATTAACATACAATAATGTAATCTTACCGTGATTTTTTATTAATATTTTAATAATTTTATTTTAGTTTATTGCGACGTTGACTGATAATATAAGTAAGTATGTTATTTAAATCGCGAATAACCCGAAGAACTCAATATGCATTTATGAAGTTCGTAAGGGCCACGTTAGTAAAAATACCAATTAGGTACTTACTTACTTTATTTTCACTAACGTAGTTTTTTTTTATCTGTAGTTGATCACTATCACACATGGGACGTGACAATTGGCCTAAAGGGCTTAAGTGTTTATCAGTCAGTTTATATCGCTAACCTAGTATTTACCTAGGCACTCTACTAAATCTTTAGAGAGGCCCATGTATGTAATTCGATCGAAACGTCAATGCGTGTCGCAACGATATTTTGATAGCGAATTAGACATGTCTAGTAGTTTTATTTTCTCCGTCGACTAAACTGATTCGCGCATGTAGAATCTCATTGTGCTATTGTTCCATGAAGTGGCGAATCAGGCGTATTTGTTTACAAAACACTCGCTTGTAGCAAGCATTGTTTGGCGCGGCCAGGCAGCCATGTTCAAACATTTAGCTGCTGCTGCTATGCATCAATAAAAATGTCGGAACGAATGTTGCGAATATTTGTCAATGTCCGGTGGCTCCGTGTAGTTTGTTTCACTTTTGAAGCAGAACATTTATTTGGTGTAGTATCGTTTTCATTTAAATCTTTTTTTGTATAATAGTTTTGGTATTCAAATCTGTTGCACTTTTCATAACAATGTCTTACAAAATCTTGAAGCAAGTCAAATTTACTCTACTACATAATACTAGTTATTGTCGGGTGTTAGTAGGGTTACCAATCGTCCCGCTTCACGTGTCTGCGGGACTATAAATCAAATAAATCCCGTTCAAATGAAAGTACAAGTTTATCTACCGAGTGGAGTTCGGTTCCTTCTAAAAACCACATTGATAGAAATGTCTAAAATGTGTGCTCGCTTCGCTCGCGCTTTTAATGTTTATGATTAATTTTGTTTTACACACTGATAGCAAAAACTAACGATTTCGGCGCTCGCTTCGCTCGAACTTTTTGTTTGGGGTCACGTTCACATAGGTAATATAATTATTATTATCTTTTCTTTTATGACGTGAATATGGTGTATTATGTACTATTCCTTTTTATTAATTCTTGCACGGTCGTAGCCAGGTTTTAGTACTGGAGGGGCCGAAATTAAAATCTGGCTACGCCCGGCTCGTGCATTTATGCCTCTTTTTTTTCTTTGGCAGATAAGAAATACTTAGTGTGGGCCACAGTTTAAAATCATGTTGGTAGTTTTTTGGGATCGACGCTTTTGAGGGCCCGCTTTTTTGGTCTAGTTCCGCATATCCATGAATAAGAGTTGGCAACCCTAGCGATAATATTAGAGTCCAGTGTTTTTTTTAGGAAACTTTGTTGTAGTTTAGTAATTTTACTGTATATTATGTAAAAAGATACATAATAAGTAGGTACTCACCTACTATGATAGGTATTGTAAAAGCGCATACTACATTTAAGGTCATTAGCGTCATGTCATTACTGAATCACATATACCCTGCATGTCAATGTTATGTTATCTGATGAAAAATGTGGACAGGCATAGATACCATCGGATAATTTGTAACTTCAGTAGGTATATTCATTGTGTGGGGTCAGCGATAGAATCGTGACGTAATAAGTAAACCATCGCGGCCTTGGGGGAATTTCTGTACATAGGTACTTATAGTTATTTCTATTTAGGCTAGATGTTTACTTGATATCTGAAGTTTCTGTTGATTTCACGTCTTGTTGCACCATTATTTATTAAATAATGATAATACTCACGCTAGCTGGTCCAGTTCTAGACGGAAGTAGGTATATATGTATGTTCTATTTCTATGAGCCTATACCATAAGGTGGACACTCCATTCAAACGGTTGAATTGGACCAAAGACTAGCGAAACTGTATGAGAAGCAATAACGTCGTTCGCGTTGATACTACGTTGGTACTCAATAGGTCACCCGAGTAGGGTTCCCAGATCAAAATATCAAAAATCCGGAGAAAATTCCTGACATTCCATGAAATTTCCGGACAATCTTGTAAATTTTTTATTAAAATCGTTACGCATCGTGCAAGTAAATAAACTAACCAAATCGATTGCCAAATCGTTCGAATTTTGACACGCGCGCGGTGAAATGGTAAGGGGTGAGGGCTTATTTCTAGAAATTCCGGACGGTTTAAGATTCCCCCGCATTCCGGACAAAGACCTATATTTCCGGACTTGTCCGGAAAATTCCGGACGTATGGCAACCCTACACCCGAGTCACCCACGCTCAAAATGTCATACAAACTCCCTATCCGCCTTATACTTTTAATTTAATAATGGAGTGTGTTTCTTCTAGGGTGTTAATAAGTATTTTTCTGCAAAGTAAGATATTATATTACCTTAACCTCCCCATCAAGGAGGCAGTAGGGAATTTAAAGTTCCATCTGCTCCCTTGGCGTGATGAATCAGTTCGTACGTTTACCTGGTAGAAGTAAGTAAAGCTACGACTGTACATAGGTAATTGCAGTGCTATTTGGCTTTATATAATTTTCATAATGTATTTTCCAGTATTGTGGCATTTGTGGCCTTTCGAGATTGTGGTCGAGTGAATACCTCGCCAAATCCATTCAGTGACATTTATTTACATTATTCTGACAGGAAATAGTCGATTCCGCTTTTTTCCGAAATAATAATACATAATAAGTACCTACAGCCGAAAGTGATCCCGTATTACAATATGAATGTATTTAGTATTTTTAATAATTGAACTCTTTTGCCGCATTCACCTAGTATATTTCTAGTTAAAACTATACATTTTTCGCGCTACTTCATATTCATGTTTAATATTAGACTAGACTTCAAAGCCTTCAACAGTGTCGCAAAGTGTTCAGTTTTCTACAGGTTTTTGCTTATTAGCAAATAATTAAAAAAAACACTCAAAATTTATGTTAACATACAATAATGATATAAAACAACTATACTTATTACACAGATATAAATTCTTAAAAAACATAGAATATAATAGAAAATACTCCATCAACATAATCATCGATTGTGTATCCATTGGTATATCCATATCATCTCGCTTAAAATAAAATTTTATAGATTAAAAACAGAAACAAGAAAATATAATAAAAAGACTGGTAGGTTGTAAGTAGTAAAATATATTTGATTACAAAAAACTAATCGATAACTTTAACAATCGTTGATATAATATCTAAATGACATTCGCTAATTACGCGTTATTTTACAAACACACGATAAGAAAGCCGGCACAACCAAGATATTATAATAATTTGTTACAACAACGCAGAACATTTGGTACATTACATAAAACAACCGGAACACATTTCGAGCGTACATATTATTTGAGTTTTGTTCAAGGATAATTCATTTTACATGTAAAGATTCTACTGCACAACACTGTACCGTTAGCCATCGTTTTCAGACCAACAATTCCATTAAAATCAGTGCATAAATGATTAAGGAATAAGGATACAATAACAGGAAAATTCCTTCTCGCTTACAAATGCCAGCATGGTAATCTGTTTCAACTCGATATATTATGTAAATTGATGGCACAGACTTCTTAGTTACTGTTCCATGGTATCGATTTAACAGTTCCAACGCCGTAATGGGCCAGTGAGTTGTTAACCCCTAGCCTGCGAGTCGTATACAATAGCTAGATAGGCACTGAATAAATAATGGTACGCCACAAACCAGTGTTACGGTAACGGCTTCTCCACTTACTCCACTTAGGGCATTTAGTACAATTTGTGAACTGTGCGACGGTTCCGTCAGTGTGGTGACTGAATAAACCCTGTGCTATTACAATTCGACCGCATTAGCTAGGTGCCGGTTATTGGAACTAAGAATTACTTCGTGTCCTATTTCATATACGTATTATGAGCAGAGACTCAACTCATTCGGGTCATTTAGTAAGATGCCAGAAGTGGCTGGAAGGCTGATGTGATAAGGGGTGTCACGATAACCGCATTTATGTGACTTGGTGGGCAGCTCAGTAGGTGATTGAACATGGACGAAGCCAGTTTATAAAATTACCTGGTCAGAGACAGCTGGTGCGAAAAAACACGACGAAGCACCCATTGAGAGGCTAATTAAGAAAACATAGGCTGACTTAGATGAGATTTCACATTGATTGCGAATAAATTTCCTAAGGAGAAACTGCAATGTTGGCAAGGATAGCGTGAGGTCTCGGAATCGTCGCTCGACGAGTAGAAACGGTTACTGCTAAACGGGAGTACCGCAGTCGCTATGAAGTGCTAATCGAGTTAGTTTTGAAATTTCACTGAACTCGACAAATCAAGCGGCTTTTTGTGTGAACCTCTCCATAATTATTATATTAAATATTATCGTGTTCTGTAATTTCCCGAGTAAAGTTGTGTTGCTTCTCAGTATAACTAACTACCAACTACAAAGGTTAATAAGAGTATAAGTTTATCTGTCAGACACAATTATTCGTTACGTAATTGCGTAATCGAAAACGAGTGAAACCCAATGTTTCCCAATGTACTCGTATACAATCATTAGGTTCATTCAGCGATGATTATTAAAATGCTAGTCGTTTCGCAAAGTAAGATTTGTATTTGCATAATCCCACCGCATAATATCCCACATATTAAAGTATTAAGAAAAAAATCTCTATTCAAGTAGATACGCAATAACAAGAAAAATTTTAATGTTTTACGACTACCGTCAAATCGTCGCATAACCGCCGAGAAATGGCGTTACGCCATTTTGTTGGCGCGAAAAAGTTACTGCTCCTAACTACAAAATTATAGCCTTGCTTGTTATTTGGGTAAAATTGACTCAACATAATATGCGTTTCACTGTTTTGCGCAGAGCCTGTAGCTACCTAGCTTTCGTACAATGAAATACCTAAAGCCTTATCGATTTTATTGCAATGCCATAAGGTATGTACTTAAATGGAAAATGGCGGAATCGATTTCAGTTCCGTATTTATGATACTACTTTTGTTTGTTAATATTCCAGAATATTATGTTTATAAAAAGTAGAAATATGCGAGAAAGAGCTATAATAGCTTGGTTGCTCAAGAACTGGGTTCAGCTCCACCATTCTCTCTTATTATCAGTACCCACAGTTATTAAAAGCCACAGACTGGTATACCACTGATAGGCACTATTTTCTTTACAAATATTTACGTAGTTGGTTGGCTCAACCTTACAAAGCACTGACATCATCGGCAACTTTTTACTGGTACGATCCTGCTGCCCCGAAAGTTACTTCCAGCCAATGCTGCCAACGAATCACTTTCACATGCACACAATAAAACTATAATATTCAATAAAAAAAAATATATTGAGAAAATTAAAATTTGTTACATGTTGAACCTTTATTTGCCAACACAACTCGAAGAGTTGCATCTCTACAATAAAAGAGTAGATACCTATGTAATGTATCTAGGCGCTATCGCAATGTGACTTATGTTTACACTTTATTATAGAGAGTAAGCACATACATTTGATAAAATTGTTTAATTGGCTCAACAAATTGATAACGCAAGTACTGATGTTAGCAATACCCGTCCTATGCTAATGCGATAATGAAACAGTGAATTGGCGAACATAATACATGTATATAAGTAAAGGTTAGTAGAGCCAGTATAAATATAGGTCTAACGTGAGAGCTAAAGCATTTGCTAGACCCATGTCGTCGTGGATAACATAGCGGAATAGCATCCACTAGCCCGCAACTACTAGACTCTAAATAATAAATCTCGACATGGTTCCTGTTATTTAACAAATACATTTCAACAGTATATTATCTGGTGTGTGTGCAATGATGGCCAAACATCTATATAATAATGAAAGGAATGTCACAGAAAAAAATAAGAGTTAATTAATCGATTCGGTTGTTGTGAGTTATAAAATCACTTCTAAACGATTTTCTTTGCATGTTCCAGTCATTATAACAATTATATTTCCCGCTGTCAATCAGTCGGTACATAAGCATTAAATGTGATTTTAATTGATAAATAGTACGTGTGTCGATATACGTAGCACTATAATAGGCACTGGTACCAACTAAATCTACCTATACAAAGTTTGCGTCTAAATCAAACCTGAAATAATTTGCAATTATTGCCACTGATTGCAAATTATTTCAGGTGCATGGTGTCGAAAACTGAAAATAAGGATATTTGCATTTTTTTTGTTTCCTCTTCTGAGTAAAACACTGTTAGTCCGTTTTCTTTTAAATGTTGTGAATGTAGTTGACTTTGTGTTTTATTGTACCTACCTACTGATAAATCCATAAAAGAATCTATCTCTTGACGAAGATTCTTTGGTATCGCTGCAAGGCGCGGCGACCAGATTTTGTCACTTTATAATATGAGAACTGCCGTTCCATATGTTGCCGACGCGACACCGCCCATAAAAATAAATGCATAAAAATACCTACTAAAGAATAGTTAATTGGTTAGTTCAATATTTTCAACGACATCTTGATAGCCAGCAAAAAACATAATATACATACTAGATACGACTCATTTTTAATTCAATACAATTGTTGAATTCAACTGTTTCCCGATATTATAGAAGCACAGTGATGTCGAGTCACCTGTAACATTTGCTATCGAGGGTGTTTATTTTTACACTTTCCTTTTAATACAACATTTAATTTTATCCGCTGTAACCGCAAATGGTTTTTGCCACAACGCCTTGCGGGCCTGAAACGGGTCACAGTCCCCGCGTAAAAGTCCCGGAGAGGCTGCGGGACGGTTCATTTCACAACTAAGTACCAGTGATTCGCCACGGGCTTATGTGATGGGAAGTGATACGATGAAATGCGCTTGCTTGCCTCTAAATTTGCATTTACATTGACGCAGCGCTATCCAGCGCAAGAGGTCTCTAGTTTCATGCGCATTGAATGAACGGCAAATGAACAGCGTAATGTTTATTTTTACATTATGCAAATATGTTCAAACCTAATAAATACCTAGCTGGAAAGCGTTGTTTTATATCACTATTTGTAATACAACGGTTGACAGGCAAATAAAAGGCGAAACCTGTGGCAATAAAATTGTCATGACTTGGTTATCTTTATCATTATTATTATGTTAATCTGTCAAGGCGATAAGTAATATTTCTAATATTATTGCTGAACTATCGTTTACCCGCGACCTCGTTCACGGTTCTATTCTATAAATTTACCATCAAAGCTCGGCGCCGCTTACAGTTATCCATGGAAACCAGGGAATCTGGTCATTTGATATAGATATCATGCAGCAAGTCGGATTATAAGCTACCAAATAAAGAAAACCATATCGCAATCAGTTCTGTATGGTTTTACGTGATTCGATAAAAATAAACAATTAGATAAAGGTAGGGCTTGAAAAGATTGATGCATCCTTGCGGTAATAGAAGTGTAGGTCATCATCATCATCATCAGCCTGAAGACGTCCACTGCTGAACATAGGCCTCCCCCTTAGACCGCCAATATTTAACAAATACATTTCAGCAGTCTATTATCAGGTGTGTGCAAAGATGGGCAAACATCAATCTAATAATTAAAGGAATACCACAGAAAAAAAATAAGAATTGTAGGTATGATGTGTAGGTATTTATACAAAATTAAATTGCTGTTGGTATGTAGGTATATAAATATAACCTGATGCCTTTCGCCCGAGACACGCGGCACCTATTAAGTACAATTTCTCACGCTTATTTCTGCTTTAATAAATGTATGCTTTAGTTTCAGGTTTATAAAGACCGAAACAGAACAGCATTATTCCTGTCTTCCAAACCTTGAAGTGCAAGGTGGTTTTCTTAGAAATATCAGCTGTCTGTAAACTGATTATTATAGTTACCGGTAATGTTACGAACTGCGGTATAGTGAATTCTTTTATAGAGTCACTCACCAAACTGCTCGAACTAATGTGGCTGAAGAAGCTACTTATGCCACTCTACCACTCTGAAATATATATACTTAATAGAATATCAAATATTTTAGTACACCTGTAATACAACAAACGACAAAAAAGTAAAGTCTTAATAGAAATGCTTAGAAGTTATTTTGCGAACAGAAATCATACTAATATCAAAATATATAATTTTGGCATAGGTAAACATAGTTCTGCTTTATATCGATCCGATATTCCAAGTTTAACTATATAGGTAGGTATTGGAAGTTACCGAACGTTGCGTGTTTATCTGAATTTAGATCTGAAATCCGATCCTTGAGCATGTCGGTCGGCATTGACCGCGACACCGTTTTCCACAGGTGGTTGTAAGTACAACTACGAGCAAAATAGGCACTACGAGCACTTATAATTCCCATCTGCCCCCTTGGCCTGGAGCAAGGGGACCGATGAGAATATTTTACCCGGGTTTTCAGTCGTAGCTAAAGACGGGAAAATATATACGGAATTAGGTCGAGCCTGTAGAGGGCCTACGTCGACATTCGTTTCGGTGCTCTGTGACACCAAGGAATAGTAGACCGGCATCGAAGCAGAACTCTGCGATTAATTTTATCGCGTCATGTGGCTGTAACCATACCTTACGGCGTTGTTTACGGCAGTCTTTCTTATTATATAGATATTAGTAAGTATACAATTTTCCATCAAAGCCGGGTGGCCCTGCCCACGGAACGGAAGAGAGGAAGTGACATAACTAGACATCTGTAGCGGAACCTCTGTCGCCAAAAAATATTGAAAGTTGCTGTGTCTATAAAGGTTTATAAGGCAACTGCAGTTTCTTTGAAAATGTCCGTATGTGTTAACTGATAAATGCTTCATTTGCAAAGCAACTAAAACTAAAACTGCATATAAGGCACTTTTCATTGAGTGGCAGACGTAGAACATTATGCCTACATACCTACATAGTATGTTGGCAAAACTGGTGTTACTTTTGGGGTTTGAGTCGGTATGTTACGCGCGCCCCGCCCGATTTTCACTTCCACTTCTCTCTCTTTCGTGCATATTATGCCCCATACCGTCGCGTAGCCCTCAATCAGTTTTTTCATCAATAACTCGATTTCTACTTGTATTTACCAAGAATATCGGACCGAGATGTCATGTAGGTACTACTTATTAAGTACACCATAACATAATTCATATTCTACGAAAATGTAAGATAATCGTTTGGTCGTTGCGATCGACCATTTTACTTATATGAAACGGAACGATAAAGACGTAGGTACCTACCGCAGTCAGAAGTGAAGTGTCAGAACCCCACATAATTCAGTACGTGCCAAATACTTAGTCAAAGTGACACAAAAATCATAATCGTAGACCGCCAAGAGCCATTCACAGTCGATTTATGTTACAATATTCAAGATTGCATGGGGATTCGTTACGATCTCGGATATAGGTAGTATTAGGATACCTAAGTGAATTGTTAATGATAATGACAAATTATACTATCGATTCATCGTTTCGATCACTCGGAAACGACGGATCGCAATGGAAAATCGTACACGTATCACGCCATCATACAAAAAAAAAGAAAATAATTATATCTGGCGTTAGGTACTTCATAGAAATCGTCGTAGCCGGTGCTAAGATTACCTACGTTAAAAACTGAAATAAAAGTAACCAGTACCATAAGCTTAAATGATGAACAGATGAACTAAAAATGAAATAACCAATAATAAAAGTTGATCAGACAAGGTTAAACAAACAGAACGTTTCGATACGAGCAGCTAGCAATACACTGGAAATGTGTTCGTTGTATAGCCCTAGGTAGGTACCTATCTATGTTGTATGCACAGCTGATAAACCTTATCTGTTCAATTAATGTGTCAACAACACTATCTGGCATTGTTGTTAGTAATGTTAATATACCTACCTATGCTGGTACAGACAGTCTGATAATGTACTTTCTGTCAATTAACTTAAGCACAATTACTTTTGATTGGTAATTAAAAAATACTAGTTAGATTGCAGATAGCTGTTCGATTTGAATTAAATTCATATGAAACTTCAGAGACATAAGTTTACTTTTTTATAGACAAAAGTTCACGAAAAGTCTTAAATAAAATGTGTTTGGTATTTGTTCAATGTGGATGAAAGTGGCAAATTGTCATTTGTTGTAGCGGGCTAAGGGAAAGGCCTATGTTCAGCAGTGGACGTCTTCAGGCTGATGATGATGATGATGATTATTTGTTCAATTAAGGGAGTAGGACACCAGAGGTTATCAGGAGCGTGTTTTATAATAAATATTAAATTATTCTGTGGTTGCTGTCTCTACTTACATCAATTGCCTTTTGGCAGCACCTATTTATATTATTATCTACTATCCCCGCAGTTGTTGTATTGATGTAGCCATTAGAATAACGCCACTTGTACCTGGTATAATTATATCGGATTTACAGTTTTATTGTGGCAATCGTGCTTGTAGTAAGGCTAAAAGTTACACGTAGGTAGGTAGGTACACACTTACTTACCCGACTCGCTTAGTTAAGTATCAGAGTTCTGACGTGGACTGCGCTGTAACAAACACAATTAACGTTGGTTTATACAGTATACTATTGCAGTATTGCTGTCGATTTATGCGAAAAACGTGTTATTTTTTTCCTTTGATTAACTATGATTTCCTGCGATTGCGTTCGCTTATCTGTGTGAAAGCGTGGCTTTTCTCATCGACCACAATATAGGTAGTCGAGGTGTTGTTCAGGGCTGGCGGGATCGCTTGAAGTGTTCGATCATTCTGTTTAACCAATTAGCAGCTGTATATACATATACGATACGACAGTAATTAGTAATGAAATGTGAACGATGACTAATTAACATGTGCTTTTTTTCTGAAAATATTTATTTTTACTGGGTACCTATACCTACCTACCTTGTGTAACAATATCTACTAAACGAGTTCGATTAGTTATAAAAGTACGTAATTACAACACAGCACTATCGAAGTATATTTTTTGGTACATTTTGGTTGGTTTACTATTTTGGTTACATTTGAAAAAATTGCGTTTAAAAAACTCTATTCTAATCACGATTGCTACCAATGAAATTAAAATGTAGGAACCAAAATAACAATCGTTTTGTTTTGTCACAGTCAGCATTGCGATTAAACCACACAACATAATTATACCTACAGCCGAGTGTTTAATATTAGTTATTGTAAATCCATAGTGGTTATTGGTTTTCGAAAGAAATTACAAAATAAAACTTCTTAAACTTTCGCGAACTGAATACATGTTAATAGGCGTGGCGAAAGATTTTGAAATCTTCTTCCATAATGGTGGTACATATTTACTATTTACGGAAAAACCTTTATTTCGGTAATAAACTTGAGTTTACCAAGTTTAAAATCATTTATCTAATATTTTTTCAAATAGTGCGCCTAAACAGCTCGCCGGTGTCATGGCGTCGGCTCTGACGTCACGCTTAGGTAAACATGTCATTATTTCTATACGTTACGTACAATTTTTACAAAATATTTAAATAATTAGTGTGATAAAAATGAATTCCGAAGTTTATAAGTGGTGTGCAGTACCGCAGTGTAAAAACACATCAATAAGAACACCCAACAATGTGTTTGTACATGTTCTAAACAAGAAAATAATAAGAGTTAAGTGGTTAAAGCTCGCACGGCGAAAGTTCTGTGAAGACCACTTTGATGTGAGTATGTTATCATGTAATGATAGGTCTTAAAATGTTTGTTGGACTTGAAATAGTTGAATTAATGAGGCTATGGAATAACTAATTTATTGAGGTTATGTTTGTTTTGGTCTTGGCTATCATCTTTATCAAATTTATTAGTTTTCTTTTTTGAGTTGCCAAATGACATGGAAACTTATATTATCATGGAGTATCATGTGATGGGATCAGTATCACCAGTACGTATGAAACCAGAATGTATGCCCCATAAATGTATACTTATGCCAATCATACAGAAAAACACGAACATCCGACACAACTAAGCGACCCTATATAGCTAAGAAACGAAGAATGATGATTCTAGAAGTGACTTACACAGAGGTCTTCACGTTTCGGAACTCAGACGAGCAAAATTCTTTATTTGTTGTGAGGAAATCGCCAAACATTAATATATCAATCCTAGGCAAATTAGAGCTATTTGCCTTACAACGCTTGGTTCTATTGTTATATTGTAGATTAAAGTCGATAAATCACACGTATTTGACGTGTGTATTGATAAAAAAGAACACTCCATAAGCACAAAACAGTATTCTCAACAACAAAATACAGTGGTATCAGCGGAGTTTACCTAAGCGTGACGTCATGCGCTGTGATTGGTGTTTCAATCAAAATGGCCGATTGCAATATTTTAGTGTTTTATTTTATTGAAAATCTTAATAATCTGATTATTTTTAATAAAACTTAACCAGTGTTTTAAATTATTTTTGTATGTAGATTGCCCGAAAATGATTAAATCGACCATTCTTTGATACTGTCGTCACGCCTATTAGTATTTAAACGGGTCTAGTTCGCGCACAAACTAATATCAAAATACGTTTAAATAATAACTAACAAAAATAAAACTTATAAAAATCGTAGGTACGTTAAATTTACTTACCTAGTCGTAAGTATATATTATTGTATTTGGTACACTCGTTTTTAAATACCTTTACTTTGATATCTCATTCGACGTTTTGGTAAATTTTCGTGCCGTTGGAAATCCAATATGGCCGCATACAGCCGCCATATTTGTTTTATCATAATTATATGCCTCCTAATGTCAGTCAACAGATTTAATACAAGTCCAATTACCTATACCCGACCGAAAAACATGGGTACTTAACTAATCCTTCTTCTACTATGCAGTCGTTTTATGCGCAATTTCTTTCTGCGTAAGAAGTAGGTCCCTATCAAGTTGAAGTATCATGCCACGCAAGCAATAATTAATAAGACGCGTTTCACGTATTAATAAAATTTTGTAAATTACATTGTTGTAAAAAATAATGTCCGTTAACCACATTCGATTATTGCTCCGATTTGCTCAAAATCTACCTACTTAGGGCCGAGGCTTTACTTCGGATAAGCTATTCGATTTCTCTGACGAACAATAACTTAACTCCATTTCCGTCCTCTATAGATTGCCGTGGGAAGAAGCTCTCGCGATCAGACCATCGACGTAGACTTGAGCCTCGAAGGACCAGCGGCTAGGGTGTCTCGGAAGCAGGCGACCATCCGTCTCCGAAACACTGGCGACTTCTTCATGTCCTCTGAGGGCAAGCGGCCCATATTCGTCGACGGCCGTCCTATCCTGCAGGGCAACAAAGTCAAACTCAACCACAACAGCGTGATCGAGGTAAAACTCTACGCCTTAATACCTAGATATTATGCTCATTACCCATTCTCCAATTGTTCGCAGCGTGTAATCGAAACCTTGATTTTGAACTAAATTCAAATTCACCTCGGTTATGTTAATGATGTTTTCGCGCGCTGGACGTTAGGTTAGACTCTGAATAGTTTGTTTTATTTCGATTTGCTTCCATGAACACCTTGTGATTATTTTTGTAGGTATTTAACTAGTGTGTTGGTGAAAAACGTGTGACAATCGTTTGAGTTTAACTTTCAGTCGTAGTGCTCACATCTTTATAAATATAAGGAAGGCATACCTACCTACTAAAAACTGAATAACTTCTTTACATAAGTACTTTACTGAATCTTCTTTACATACTTATCTTCTAATTTGGGATTGCTTTTCTTTGTTATAGATTGCGGGTCTCCGTTTTGTGTTCCTGGTCAACCAAGAGCTGGTCAGTGCCATCCGACAAGAAGCTGTTAAAGTGAACTTACCCGCCTGAAATAAACGTATATAATTAAATAAAATAGCCGAGTGTTTTATTGAGAACACATTTATTTGGTCAATTTTAAAACAGGGTTTTTTTAATTAAGTTCCACTCCAAAACATTACCGCAGCGTCCCATCAACAATGAGGACACTGCGCAGTGCATACTTCAACAGTCAGTTCACAATTTGTAACATTCGCTTAGAACTCTATCACCGAACACGATCACGTTGGTTACTCGCACGAGATATGCTATAACTTTTAAATTTACCACAAATATAATTAGTATTAAGTATTACACTATTACAAATAAAGTTCCATAACCCTTAAAAAATATCTCAACCGCAGTAAATATACCGATTCACTTAAAACTACAACAATGGCCAACATGTGCAAGAAAAATATAATAACAAACAACCCACTCATTAGTGCGTAACAAACATACAAAGTATGTAAAACTATAAAGGAAAAACAAATTACAAATAATTATCATTATCATAAATAGATATCAGTCATCAGGCTTTATTTGTATCGCGATAAAATCCCCGGGGCAGAAATAACTCACTCATTCACTAACTTTAGGTGTAGAGATTTTATCATGGAATGGACTGCACCACCTACACAGGTACACACTTACATACGTTTGTGTAGGTATTCAAAAATATAACTCTTGCCTTACACAATACGGCCGGTTACATACAATCGACCTTGACTGATGCGATTTTTCAAAATCGATTTCATAACCCCGAGCGTATGTGACCAGCCTATGGAAAACTTTTCTTTTATACTATACAATTATTATGGTCCAATTCACTGGACTATGATTTTATTTCATTTTTGTACATTCAATACATATCCGCTATAAAATTATTACAATATACACAAACATTACATAATGTTTACATACACCTCTAAAATTATACATCTAGCTTACTAAATAAATTACTGGCCTGTCAACGAGGACATCCAACTTAAATGATAAGATGGATAAATTAAACATATGTTTATAAACTAGCTATATACTCTATTTTACTAACTACAAAGGCAAATATTATGTAATACCTGCATGCATGCAGGACATAAAAGCATATATTTGGTATATTTTATGAACACCCTGTACATGATATAAAAATAGAATAGTGTACACATTTAAAACATCAATAGGCACGAACAGGCAAATACGAAACGGTGAGTGCCTTGGTAATGAGATCAATAAATATATATTCTCAAAATGGCCAAAAATTCATAAAAATAACGAGTAAAATCTACAATATTACCAATATATTATTTGGTTTAGTGTAATATCAGCATTATGATATTAAAGGCACAATAGGCGAAAACATTGCGCAGTTATGTAATAATGCCAGGATGCGTATTTTTCGGATGAAATTACAGTCTACGAACATTGGTAACGCGTGCTTCGTGATTCAAAGAGGTCGAGGTTAGGAAAACTGCACCTTCTGTACCTTTAGTGTCGGTACAAAATGCATTGTAACATGGAAACAATCGCAGTAAATCACTGAAGGATCAAGATACCGTTTATCGACGGCATTTGAAATACTGTCCATTAAAACAATATAAACGCGCCTAGCGTGCTCGTACCCCTTGATAATGCATAGTTACTGTTAGGCGTAACTTGGGGTAACCCATGTTTTGTTTCATACGGAAAAAATATCTCGACCCCTATCCTGAAATTCTTGTCCTATAAACATGGCTATTACTAATTTCTTGATTAAAGGGTTGTTGATGGTAAGATTGAAATAGGCATCATATAAAAAAAAGCTTGTGAAGTTTTGAAAATTTCAATAAGTATTTGTAATTTTGCAAATCAGGTTATTCGGTCTAGATAAGTAAATTACAAATTTGCCCGGGAAAATGGCAAGTTCGGGAAAAACGGAATTCCCTTTTTTTATTGATTTTTTGTCAAGAACAGCGGGATTCATTTTTCGTTACACTCAGTTTTTGGGACTCTGTATTTTTAAAACGGAGTAGTATTACCTACTTTTCTTTCCGCAATCTGTTATTTATGAGTATTGGCTTTGCTTATTTCACGGTTTTATTTTATTACCTATGTTGATTCTACATACAATATCGCAAAAAAAGTACCAAATAATAGATATAGAATGCTTTTTTCGGAAATAATTAACCCCTATAATAATATGATACAGTTTTCATTTTTGTACTTCATACTCATTCATCATCATCAGTCAATTGATAAATACACGATATAAGTGCATCAGGACATAATATGAGCAAACAGTACATAATGTTTTATTATATTGGTAGATACATGATAGGTACCTATTAAATTTAGATTTTACAAACCACATACAAAATACAATCATCAAGCACAATCGGTTATACCTACAAGAAACATCCATAACAAACGTTACCGTGTTTTTAAAAGTACACCCCACCTACAATATAATTATAAATATTAACTCACAAAGTACCTGTATTATGGTAACAGGCATATCTAATGTACAAATTCAAATGTATCTCTTGAAATTTGAAGAAAACTCATACAATTTCATGTATGTCTTCTTCCTGATAGTACGAGTACTTATGCCATAATCAGTGAGCACCAAAATTAATAAAACATTTGTGTTGTACAAACTGAAAACGTCTGTCACACATAGAAACATCTCATACTTAGTTAATTAAAACAAACGTAAATATAACTTTAGCTTAGCTACAGTATACACATTAAATAATTATATGACGTGCTATGCAGTTAATAATAAAATAACATCTAATTTAATATACTAAATGGAATGAATGGTAAAACAATACGAATAAACTTTGAAACACTGTAACAAAATCAGATCAAATCGTAAGTTTTACAATGCATAAATTAAGCTCTTTGTCTTTTTTTCATATCACACTAAGGTATATCTTGAATTTGGCTTCTTTCTTTAAAACTATATCGCGAACTAACACGGGTAACTAAATATAACTTATCAAGGACGTAGGAATGATAAACAGACTACACATTATTTTTGGGGTGGGATCCATCAAAATATTGATTGTGTTCGTAATGAACCGAAGGAAATGAGATATGAGCAATGAGCATCAATACGTATGTTTGAGTCTTATTGTGTATTTAAGTTGCCCCTTGGATGAGGCGCCAGTTTTGGGCTGCGTAATCACAAACTTCGCGCTACAGTTACTCACAGATTTATACTTTTTGAATTTCTCGGCTAAAACATACGTTTTTTTTCTATGACTAAAAACAGCTTTTGTTTTATTCCTGATAGCCATTTTGTCAATGAAATGGTTCTTCTCAAGAAACACCCAAGGTTGCCATTTCCTTCCTGTCAAGTCAGGGTTGAATGTATCTTTATCTGATGAGCTAGTGTAGTGGGAACCATTTACATTTTTCTTAATAACTACTTTGGGAACAATATTGCTTATTTTTTTACTCTTTTCTTTATGCTTCTTAATTTGAACTTCATCTATACTTTTAAGGACATCTTCAAAATTAGGCTTCGGTTTCTTAGGTATCACTAAAATTGCATTACTATGTTTATTTACCTTTGGTTCGTTCTTTGTCAATTTTAACTGTTTCAATTTCAGTAGTTTTTGTTGTGGCAGAGGCAGTTTTACTTTAAGATCGCCTATTGATTCTTTTAAAGGCGGAATGTATTTTTGGGCGGCTTTGGTTATTAACGGTCGTTTTGGAAAACTGCCATATGAATTTGTGTACTCTTTTTTTTCAGTGAACTTGCAACGTGGCCGATTATGGCTAACTTCGTTAACTTCAGAAACCCTAGACCCATTATAATTTGTAATCTTTAGTAATATACTGGAACCCTTTTCTTCGGACGTTGTTGAAGACACTTCTGGGGAACTAGATGTCGTATAATTAATACCTCCATCATGTTCCTTTAACTTAAATACGTGATCTATACTGGACTCTTGTGAATCTACTCCATTGGCATGTGCTATATTGCAAGAGGTTTTAGTTTTGTTTAACTCTTTACTGAAATAATTTTCATCGCTCCTTCTAGTCGGGCCAAGACAGTTATCATAATTCTGCTTTTGAAAAAATTGGTTTTCTTTTCCTTCTGGTATTTTAGAGTCTGTAGTATCGTCTGGTAGCAACACTGATTCTATACGATTTGGTGATGGCGAACTGTCTCTACTATAATATTCTGAACGATTTTTTCCTGAACTTTCTCCCATATACAAGGCGTTGCAAAGCTCAGTATCTTGAAAGTTCTTATCATATAGCATTATATTTACGTCTATATGATGGGTCTCTACAATTTTAGAGACATTATCGGGCAAAGATTCATCTTTCATTAACTTTACTTCATCTGTAAGCTCGCTTATATCGCTGTTGTATATACCAGATTCATCGTAGTCTGGTAATTCTACATCTCTCGGGGAGCCTTGTGTATTAATAACGATATCTTCTACAATGTCGTCACTGACCACGGTTTCCATACAGGCGACATCATCAAGCCAAGACTCTTGAATTGATTTTTCACTTTCGTAATCCAAAATAACAGATTCTGAAAAATCTAACTCATTCTCTTGAGGGCAACAAATAACTTCGCTTACATCATCTTCTTCATTTGTAGTATTTATTTCAGTTATACAATCTTCTGATATTTCTGCAAAGCACATTTTTTCTGGTTCATTTTCTTCGGTTATAATACAATCATTATCTATCAAAATACAAAAAGATACATTTTCTTCGTTGTAGAACGACGATACAGAATTTCGGCGATTGTTATGTAGTAAGTTGCATATATTTTCATCTAATAGGTGTTGGTCAGGCTCGGCTTGTTCAAATTCATATAATCTTTGACGCTTGGAAGGCCAAATCACAGGTGTGTGATCCATAAATTGTCTACCAGTAGCATCTTTAATTTGATATTTATCTAAAGCAGATTCCGAAAAAGACCTTTTTAGTGGCAATCTATTTTTTACCGGCGTATCGTGAATATAAATGCCTGGCTCATTTGAGTCTGACGCATTGTTTGCATTGTCTAACTGAGCCTGCTGGGTTACAGCATCTTCATAGCGAGTATTTGTTTTTAAATTGTCACATTCTTCGAGTTGTACTTTAATCTCATCATCTCCTTTGATAGAGATTTCGGTCGACGTACTATTTTCTTCTTCGTGGTTTTCGGGCCACTGGTCGGAAAAACAGTCGGTTACGTTTTTCAAGACAGGGTTTACAGAGTTAGAATTAATCAGAATGCCACAATTTTTGCTGGCACCACGTACTTTTGACACAATTGGGTTAATATTGGTATCAAATGTAATTATTTTATTTTCTGAAGCGTTTTCTTCACTTTTTTTTACTTTCTTTTGATTTTCGGTATGATTATCGACAGCGACATCGGATAACTTTTCTACATTGAAGTCATCTAAATCTAAACGTGTTAAATTATCAATTTCTCGATCAGTATATGAATCGATATTCTGATTACTACAGTTTTCGATTAAATTAACTCCATTTTGTATTTCTTCAGTTTTGTGATCGGTCGAACTATCAGAAATAGTGTTGGCTGATATTTCGGGATTCGGACTATTAAAATCGTTTTGAGCTTTATTATCAACGTTACGAACTAAACTGCCGCTATCAAACGATACTAATATCACATTAGTTTGGTTACCGGTAGAATTATCAGAATCACTTTTTGTACATTTTTCGTGATAGATGTTAGGCAATACTTCTTCAGATAGTATAGTAGCGTTATCGTTTTCACATATACTATTATCGCTAAATATTTTTGTTTTCACTTTAGTGCTGTCATCATTTTTAACCGCGTCGTCCAGATATTCCTCACCTTTCTTTTCTTCTGTTTGGTGTCTAGTACAAATATTGGAAACATTGCCGGACAAGCTTTCAGGACCATAAGATTTTTCTTGAGCTAGATTAACATTTTTATAAACGACATTGTTAGTGTCCAATGTACCTGAACTTTCATGTTCCTGGCTGTCACCAGTTACTGACAAACATTTTCCACTTTTAATTTCTTTTGTTTTTAGTTCGGTACTAATATCATTAGCATTAATGGGCAAGCTTTTTAAATGGGTATTATTTAACCCTTTTTGAGCTACATTATCTTTTTTCCAAGAAACATTGTTGCTATGACAAGTTTCTAAAACCTCACAAGTACCACTGTCAGTATTTTTATTCACGTCTGCAATAAAACTTTCTTCAATTTGGTTTCTTTCAGTTTGGTGGCCACTGCTATCGGCAGCATTTGTAATATTATAGAAAATATTGTTGGGCAAGCGTTCGAGGCTAGGCTCAATCAAGTCTTTATGAACTGTATTATCAATTTCAGAAACTATTTTTTTTCTGCTATCAAATATCTCTGTGGCTACATCCATGCCGATATTAGTATCTATAGTTTGAATTAAACTTTTTCCGCTTTTTTCTTCTGGCATGTCTTCAGTTAAATTGGCGGAAATAAAACTGGATAACGTTTCCAAATTATTTATCTTTTCGTCATCTTGAACCACAGTTTCAGGTTCGCAATCACCTTTTCTACCATCATTTATTGAAAGTGCTTTTTCTTGTGCGTTATTAGTTTCGTTCCAAGTTGATTTTATTTCAGTTTTTAATTTTTCAAGAGATAAATGAGCAATAGTATCATTATTTATCTGATCTTCCACAAATTTTGAATCTTCCAACGTGTCTTGTTTACTGTCTTCTAAATGGCTTATCTTTGAAAATTGTACGGGGCCACCATCGCTGTTAATATTTGTTTGGTAGTTAGCATTCTTGATAGATTCGTTTGACTTTACTAAGCATGATTGCGGTGCGTTTGATATTTCAGTTATTTCTGGTAATAAACTCAACTCTTCTGGCTTATATTCATTATCACTAATACAGACATGAACTTCTTTAATAGTGTCAGTTACGATACCAGACTGATGTTTTGCGATTGATTCAGGTTCAGGTTTGAATTCAGCATCCGTAATAAAATCGCCTGAAGTTTTCTCATCAAACATTTCATTTTCTATAAAATGTAATGGACCTATTATCTGAACAGCCTGATCAATTTCTATACTGCGCGATTGTTCTACTTCCAATATGACACCTGTAGGTTTTTCATGCCTGCTTAAAATTTCTTCATCTTTTGATAATGATTTTATGCGATCTTGGATACTTTCACTATAAATACTGGAACATAGTCCTTCGCTATGCGTTAAAAGTTTTTGAATCCAAGGTGAATACAGCTCTTTGCTTTGATGAAAACACAAAGTGTGTATAGCAGTAGAGACTGAAATATCCGAGGGGCCATTATTACGATCAGAGGGTACTGTACCGTCATTACTATCTTGAAACAGTTTTTCTAAACTTGCAGAAATTTCATCATTTTCGAAATCATGTTCGGTTTGAGTACCACCATTTTGATTTATTTCATTGCCAATAATCAAGTTATTAATGTTACTTTCTGAATTGAACAAGTTCATAATTTCTCCACTTTCCTCATATTTGGACACAATATCTTTATGTGGTGATATAAGATTACTAGAGAAATCATCTGTTGGATTTTCTTTTTTAGGAATATTACTCGATGTAATAGTATCTAGTTTTTCAGATTTTTTTGTCCATGTCTGTTCTTTAGTATTGACATATTCAGTGTCTTTGCATTTTTGAATACTTTCAGATATTATTTCTGTAGTGTTAGTGGTATTTACATGATCAGTGTCACATTTTACACATTTGTTTGCAGGTGATGCACTTTCATTTAATAAATGTAAACTGTCAACACATGCATTGCCTAAATCTGACGAATATGTATCATTTTTCGCATCAACTAAATTTATCGTATCTTCCGGATTAGCTACAACGTCCATAGTTGCGTCTTGATTAATGTCTGTACAATCTTCACTTAGTTCAGTTTTATTACAATTTAGACTGGCATTTTTGGAATTCGACATTATATTTTCATTTAAGTTTGTGAGTACCATATTACTAGGCTCAATAGAATTTGTACAAGAGTCAGATGATAGACGCGGAAGATTTATTGCCAATGATTTACTTAATTCATCTTTTTCACTGTCAATGATCGAAAGGTCATTGCCAGATTTATTCAAACTGAAATCCAGAGCAATATCCACGTCATGGCTTTTGTTTACACTTAGTTTGTCTGGCAAGTTATGACCCACTGATGATTGCGAAGATAAATTTATTGGTACATTAAGGCTATTTTCCAGCAACTTGTCTTCGATATTCTTTATATTTTCAGGATTTTTTATAATAACACTGTCTGTTCTTACAGCCATTGTTACTTGATTCTTTGCTGAATGGTCTACTGGATTGATTTTCAATTTTCTATATTTACTTAATTTTGTAAATATTTTTTCGGACTCTTCTGCTACTACAGAATTTTCAACTTTTTCCAAATCTGTCTTGACCAATTTGTTGTCCGATAAACTGGAATCACCTTTCAAGTCGATCCGAGGACAGTTCTTTGTAGAAATGTCATCTTTTTTATTCGCATTTATAAATTGTTGGTTTACCTCGGGGAAATTCAACTCGATTTCATTATCTAAACGAGGCAAAGAGGCTAAACATACACCAGAATTTATTTCTAAGTCTTGCATACTGTAATTGGGTTTAACTGATTCCATATTATTTGTAGTGTATGGACTTCTTATCATTTTACAGCTTGGATTCTCATTAATAGCAAACACATTTTCTTGTCTGTTTATTGTGTGACAGTTTGGGTTTTCATCAGGTTTGATGGGCATTGGAGATTTTACTATTTTGGAAAGTGGGTTTGTTACCTTCTCTATTGCTCTTTCGCCTAAAAGATTTTTAGCTGGTGCAGCTACTTCAACATTTAACATTTGTGGACTACATGGCCTTATTTCAAAATTGCACCCGACTTCTTTATGAATTACAGATTGACTAATTTTTGCTTCTACATCAAGAGGAGACACTGGCCTTGGCAAATTTTCAACCAACTGTTTTGGTAAATTGTTTTTTATTGACTTTTGGTATTCTTTGGGAATCGATTTAAATCCATTTGTATTAGAAGATTCAATTGCTTCTTCAAACTGACTCAACAATTCTAAGTTGTTGTAGCCTTTTATGTTTTCAGGCAATTTTGAAATCTTTTGAATATGTTCATATTTACCAAGTTCTTCACTTGGAACATTGACTAATCCGAGTACATACAGTTGATCCTGATTGCTGACATGTTTTGAGTAACTACTTGTTTCACTAGAGCCAGTTTCAACAATAATCTCTTTAGAATTATTATTTTCAGCATTCTCTTCTTCACCGTCTTTCCACATTTGAAAAAACTGCCTAACATCGATTTTACTCTGTTTGTCTTTAGAATTTCCACTATTAGAATTTAAAGTAGGCTTTGTAAGTGAGTGTAGAGGCGAGCTACCAACAATAGGACCATATCTAAAGTCACATCTTTTGTAATATTCATGAGGCAGTCTGTACATACCAGAGTCAACACTTCTCACACTGGTTGTAGAGGATTGACTCGCATAGCCAAAATCTTCTTGAGAAACTCCATGTGTTTGAGAAGTGTCGATGTTGGTTGAGTCAGTTGGCGATATAGCCAAAGTGTTTGGTGAAAATAAAGGTGCATGTCGCATCATAGCACTGTTATTCATAGAAGGTTCAAAGTTTCTATATTGTGGCATATATTCAAAAGGTTTCATTTGTGAATTATCTTTTCTGTAATATGGTTGGGAGGGGATTGAATGCACGCCAATGGGCGAGTAATTTGGCATAGCCACTTGATTTTTAACCGAGTGAACCCTACCCATTTCATTGACAAAGTAACTATCAGCCATTGGATAAGTTTTACTTCTTGAGTTTTCATAATCAATGTACATTTTACTACTGCTGTCATAAGGCAACTTATTTGAAGCCATAGGTTTAACAGGTGCATCTGGTAGATAAGAATGCACCTTGTTTTGTGAGCTACTTCCTGGAACCGGTGCATAGGTAGATTGTATGACTTGGTTGCGGAATTGCATGTTATAATGTGGCTGCTGGTTTGCAGGTCTTTGGTACGCTTCCATGGTATGGTCAGGAACTCTATTATCTAAATATTTCAAATGTGTGTACACAGAATATGGAAGAGGCTGGCCTGGTTTAGAAACTTCATATTTATGAGGTTGTAATGCAGGAGGAGGGTGGTATTGGGTCGGATAGTTACCAATATACTCATACCTTGGTTGTTGATGTCTCTCTTTCACAGGTGGGTATGGTTTATAACGAGCACTTACATCTTGAAAATAGTGATCAGGATATGCATATGCTTCTTCTTGAATCGTCCTATGAGGCCTCGTCATCGGGATGACTGGAGGCCTTTGCCCAGCACAGCTTGGGTATTGTGGATATTGGTAGAGCTCAGGAGCACCAAATGCCCTTGAAGGATGCACATTCCCTGGAGGCCAACCATGTGGTGCAGTTCGTGTTAATGGTGAGGATACACTGGGCACATACAGTTCTGTCTCCCTAACATTCTTATGTTCATTGGTTATAGCGTTTACAGCATAAGGCACATCACAGTATTTAGCCTCTGGGGCCATGTTTGGTTTAACACTCTTTGCTATCACAACATTTCTGTCTTGATTATGGCTAAAATTCGCATCATCACTATGTCTAACTGCATTGTAAGTGGGTGGCACCATAATGCGCTGCATATTTTCTTGGAATGTTTGTCTCGGAGATATGTTTCTTGATGGGTTCTGGTTATTGAGTATTTTGTGAGGATACTCGGATGGACGGCGATAGACGCTGTCAGGGGTGGACCACGGATCGTTTGGGCCTTTTCTTAGAAACGCATCTGCCGAAGAAGGCGGAGGCACGACCCGGTCGGGCCCGATGACGGCGCACGGCCGCACCGGCGCCGATTCCGTTTTAGCCAATGGATTAGATCCGATATCTTGATACGACTTATTTCTACTGCACTGGGGTGCGTTCCCACCCTGAGTGTACTTACTGCCATCGTTGTTGCGTTCGCTCAGAACAGTCTCCGTCCTCAAATCTTTAACATCCATTGCCACTGAATGATTGACGCATATTCTCCTTTAATGCTATCATTTTTTGTGAATTCGTCTAGGAATGCAGCCCCGAAGCCCAAACAAGTTCCATGCTGAAATATAAACAAAATATTAGAGGTACAATGTCAAGCTACTGTCAAAACAGTGCCACATAGGCTCTTTAAAATTTCTATAGGATAACGCGAAACTGTAAAACCTCAAGTTAATAGGGCCAATTACCTTTTGGAATCTTAGAATTTAACAAAACATCGATATTATTTCCAAGGAAACACCGATTTATTACGTTCCCGTGCTGTCGTCCATGAATGGTGATAATGTTGCCATAACAATATCTATGAAATGTACCTACTACAATGTTTTACAATGGTAGGTTTATTTGTGGTAGGTAGTAGTGCAAGAAATTCAAATAAGCATCGTGTCTGGCTATTCTGGCAGCACTAAAGTAGAGTTGGAAAAATAATGTTATAAAATGCTTTGATCGTTTGATAAAATACATTTATACCCCCTATAAAATTAAATAGCATGGATTTAATGCTGTTATAATTTTGTCGTATACGGTTGTGTGCCAGCCTGAGGCCTCTAGTTAAAAGTCGCCCGGGCCTCTGTCGTAGTTTTTCTGAATTTGATGTGAAGCAGGCAGAAAAAACTATTACACTAAAACAAATAATTGTACTCGTAGGTACATACCTACATAATAATAATATACACTTTTTTCTAAATAAAGTAACACCTGTGTATCATAGGAAAATAAATAGGTACCTAGGTAGAGGTACCTACTACTTCTTTGTACTTTTCTCAGAACAATACGTCTAGGTCTATCGTCTAAATAGATCTATGGTAGGTACTTTTGGACAGTGATATTGCGCGACCACAGATCGTATGAGAAAATAATTAAAAAATTGGCGTTCTAGCGTAGCGTTTGTATTCTCTTTGATTGGCGTCTTCCAGTTTGCCAATAAATACTGACACTAAATATTGTCTCAAACTTATGTTTCTTCGAGTGTTAATGTGTAATATTGGTTGAATATTAATCATTAAGTGTTTGTTAACTTACACGAGTGTGGGCGAATGATATAAACTCAATAAACGTGTCATTTCGCATTTTTTCCAAAACTCCCAGGAAGTTTCAGTAAAGCATCCACTACTTTACTGAATCGTGACTTTGACGATGTAAATAATTGACTTGACTACTTGACCACGATTGCTATAGTGCTGTGACTTTCTTAATGTGAAATTAAGAAATACTTATTATAATAAAATACTTGACACTGGCTATATGCACAAACCGTGCGAAGCCATTATTAAAACAAAAAAAAAATATACACAAATGACAATACAAATTGTTTGAAGTTGATTGATGATTTTGTTTCTTTCTTCATTCGTCTTGGTGCTTTTGGCACTTTGTGTCTGTTTTTTTTTGTTTTGGTAATGCCTTCGCACGGTTTGTGCATATAACCAGTGTCAAGTATTTTGTTATTTTATTTATTTATTTTTTTTTAGTTATGGCTTCGCACGGTTTGTGCATATAGCCAGTGTCAAGTATTTTATTTTAAATATTTCTTAATTCCACATTAAGAAAGTCACAGCAATATTATAGCAATCGTGGTCAAGTAGTCAAGTCAATTATTTACATCGTCAAAGTCACAATTCAGTAAAGTAGTGGATGCTTTACTGAAACTTCCTGGGAGTTTTGGAAAAAATACGAAATGACACGTTTTTTGAGTTTATATAATTTGCCTACACTCGTGCACGTTAACGAACACTTAATGATTAATATTCCACCAATATTACACATTAACACTCGAAGAAACACAAGTTTGAGAAAATAATATAAAACCAACAACGTCTCACTATCGGATTCCCGCCAAAACTCCAAGTATTTTGTTATAATAAGTATTTCATACTTAACATTGGAACATACATTAATTATATTACATTACATTACTAAGTATAGGTAGATATATTGTGCAATAATAAAAATCAATACAATAATAATTATACAATATTAACAAATTATATAACTATTATTAATGAAAATAATAAAAGATTTCTTGGCGCTAAACAATACAAAACTATAGGTAACTCAGATTCTAATATTGTAGTTCAGTCAGATTCTAATATTCAGAATGTAGATATCTAACAGATATAACATTTAATTCAAGATCCGGGGAAGAAAAGAGACTTAAGTGTATACAAATGGACAAAGGAGTAAGTTGGATAGTATAACTATACGATGATGTTTATCTTTGTCGGCGTATGCACTAATTTATTGTTGTGCTGCAGAAGCAAACCAATCTTGACATTTTAGAATGTCGCACGAATGATTGGAGCACAACCTAATTATCGTGTATTAAATTAATCCGAGTTTTAGGGGTAACCAGCGATTTTGACATTTTAGAATGTCGCACGAATGATTGGATCTATACCTAAATAACGTGTATTACATTTATCTGACTTATAAATTGCAGCCAAGGTGTATCGCTTTCGGGTATACGCTTTTGTCAAGTCTATTTCTGATACGTATATATATACTATAAATTATAGTGCATACGCTACGCCGACAAAGACAAAACTTCATCGTACTATCCTACTTATACTCCTTTGGCTATTTATATTCACTTGTCTCTTTTCTTCCCCGGATCTTGAGTTAAATGTCATATCTATTAGATGATTAATCTGAGGGTAGCTTAGATTATACTAGGTTCATGGTATGTAGGTAGGTAACCTACCTACCTACGTCAACGTGTCAACGAACTTTCGTAGTAGGAGTTATTGGCGGGAATCCGATAGTGAGACGTGGTTGGATTTGTATTTTTTTCTCAAACTTGTGTTTCTTCGAGTGTTAATGTGTAGGTAATATTGGGGGAATAGGTTTCAGTCATTGAGAGTTCATTAACGAGCACTAGTGTTGGCAAATTTCAGTAAAACATCAACCACTTTACTGAATCGTGACTTTAGACTATGTAAATAATTGATTTGACTACTTGACCACGAGAATCGCTTTAATGCTATGACTTTCCTATTGTGAATATTGAAATAATAATATAGTTCTATAAAATATTTGTCAAAATGCATAAACCGTGCGAAGTCATAACTAAAACAAAAAAAAACTTACGTAGTATTTTATTTATTTCCTCTATTCTATTTTGTATTCTCTTTGTATTCTATGGAACGAACAGAAAAAGCAACCTATTCGAATCGAAAATAAAACCGTTCTAAATAAAAATCTAAACTAGCAATAATTTATCCGAAATGAAATATATATCAGTTAGTTTGATCCTATCTTTAGTTTTTGTTGTGTACGTCGTAAATACAATATGGACTTTAGCTGAAATATTTATACCGCCGGACTGCAGTCGTGGCGAGAGATGTTATGCCTCGTATTTATCCTCGAATCCAGTACAGCATCTTGTGATCTTCACTTCTATTAGACAGCAACCTTACTTCGACGGTTCCTCATCAGAAGCCGTTACAAAAGTGCATACTTCTATGAAATTTGACTATCGGAATCCTGCTACGTTGTGAGTAAAGGCATCAACATTTCAGCCTCTCAAATTTGCTAGTTGAATCAGTAAATCATCAGCCGTGAGTTCCACGAATGATTTGGTTTTCTTGTGGTCACTATGTGAAATGTGTAGTACTTTGTTGGCCTCGAAACTGAAGTGAAATTAATTTCTCTTTCAACAGTGACATTACATTGAGAATTCCTCGAAAAACGCGAAATAATGGTACATTATACATGCACGTAGCGTTATTAGACGATGGCCGTCTGTACATGGACTTTGAAGATATTTATCGCACAGAATCAGTTCATACGCTGCCTTTAGTGAAATATGCTGAGCCACAAGCTGAAACATTCAATTTGCTGCAACAAAATGTGAGTTATGTGAGAAAAAAAATTAGGAGGAATCTGTTATTTAGCCTCCTATATTGTTATGATTTACTTTACATATTTTTCAGACTGGTGAGGTGCACAAACCGCTGAAGAAACACATTCATCCGTATGCTCACATAACTACTGTCGCCCCATTGTCTATTCTCACAGATAATTTAAATCTCCCTTCTAACAAAATACCTGGCGAGTTGTATCCTTACATGAGGTAAGAGAGTAATATTTATCCATAATAATAATATATTTTTATAGTATTGTTTTGTGTATGTGATAAAAATAGCTTAGAATTAAACACAAATGTCGAGAAACAATGGGGTTGAGTCTAAATGCACAAAAGTGAACTGAAACTAAATATTAAAAAAAAAATTGCAATTAAATCTCATGTGATCAATAGGGATTTTGTTGGTGCAGTCGGAAACAATACCGTTGTCTCTGTACTCTGTCACATAAGAATGCAAATATGATTTTATGATGATATTTATAATTTTTCTACCAAAAACTGTTCAAAACATATAAGAATGACTATGTTCCAATAAGATTAACCATTGTGAACCTCTGTAAATACTTTCCCTTTGTTAAGATTTAGTTGTTTGACTTGTACAAGTGCAATTTAATTGGCTATTTACAATAAATGCTTTGAATTTGAACTTTAAACTATTATTTCAGGTTCAGAGGTGGTAAATTCTTGCCAATGTTACAGCACAATGTACTGAAATCGCGCATGTCACAGCTGCAACTACTAAATAGTAGTAGCACATCTATGAACATCACTGTAAATGTTGCCCCCGCAACTTATGGTTCAATGCGTTTGGCGTTGCATGTGAGACTGGCGTTGGAGCAACTGCAGAGCCTCGGCTTCAGTGAGAAAGACGTAGATGATGTTAAAGGAATATTTGCAGATACTAACCTGTATTTGCTATCGGCCACCGTTTTGATTGCCAGTTGTCATGTAAGTTTTACATCTTTCAATATAATTTTTACATCACTACTTTGATTATTACAGAGTTTATAAATTTTACCATCTTTCAGATTACAAGCAAAGTATCTACTCCAAACTATATTAATAGGTGTTCTGTGCTATTATTATATTCATTAACAAACTCAATACTATTCAATTACTTATATATTTTTTACTAATATTTATTCACCTACTAGTTTAGCTTCAAAAATCACTCTTTCATCAATTTTTTTTATCAGTGTCTAAAAGCAAAATCAAAATCAAGAAAATTGACAAGCTAGACAAGGATATTAAAATTTGTAATCAAGAAACAACAAAAACTAAAGTTGTGATTCACAACACAACACATGACACTCGATTGACAAGTGAATATTGGTTCACCAGCTGACTTCTCGTACCTCTTGTCATTTTCAGCTGCTGTTTGACTTCCTCGCATTCAAGAATGACGTGTCGTTCTGGCGTCGCAAGCGCTCTCTGGCGGGGCTGTCGGCGCGCACGGTCTACTGGCGCGCCTTCTCGCAGTTCGTGGTCTTCTTCTACTTGATGGACGAGCAGACCTCGATGATAGTGCTCGTGCCGGCCGGGATCAGCGCCCTCATCGAGGTGAATATAGAAAACTCGTCAATTGAAAATTTAATGGAAAAAGTAGAATAAGAGTACAAAATCCTTTATAGTACGCCAAAAAGGAAACATACAAACAATAAGAACAACCAGAACACACAAGTCAGTAATGCAATGGACAGATTTATGATTTAAAGTACTGTTGTCTGGCAGGCCTGCAGATACAGATGGAGTTGAAACAATTGGAGATACAAATAGATTATAATTATATTCATAGAATTCCCACTTACAAGGCTCTGAAGAAGGCCACCACTGTCAAACAAAATTGCTTTTAGAACGAATGGGTTTCACCGTAACATTCCCAAATACCACCTCGCAGCAATACACTTTCTATTGCAGCTATGGAAAGTGACGAAGGTCCTGCACGTGCGCGTGGCGGTGGCGGGCTGGCGCGTGCGCGTGTGGCGCGGCGGCGCGGACGCCGCGGAGCGCAGCACGGCCCGCGCCGACGCCGAGGCCATGCGCTACCTGGCGCGGCTGCTGTACCCGCTGTGCCTCGCCGGCGCCGTCTACTCGCTCGTCTATGAGCCGCATAAGAGGTAGTGTAACGATGTTATATTCAACTAGTAAGCTAGTAGGCGGCTAGAAATTTGCGCATGCGCCCTTGGTTCGACCGCGTACCGGGTTTCCACGGGAATCAGGTCCGATGAAGACCATCGCCCTACGATCGTGCACACATGGCCTATGGTTCACACAAATCTGTGCCCCATGTGCAAATCGAATCGGGAACTTTGAGCTGAGTTTGGGTGTTTGTGAGGATTATCCTCGAAGTTCTTGATTCCCTAGATAACCTTATAATATAATGGCGATAGTATGTGAGCGTTCCTAAATTTTCTTCTTCACTGGTTTAACACAGGCTCGTTTTTATTCCGAACACAGCGGGTAACTGCGGGGCGCAGCTAGTATGATCACACGATACGAAACGCGGGCGTATCGCGGCATCGTCTATCCTAGCCCTTGCAGCTACGTTTTATTTCCGCAGTTGGTACTCTTGGGCGCTGCGCAGCATCGTGAACGGCGTGTACGCGTTCGGCTTCCTGTTCATGCTCCCGCAGCTGTTCGTGAACTACCGGCTGCGGTCGGTGGCGGCGCTGCCGTGGCGCGCCTTCATGTACAAGGCGTTCAACACCTTCATCGACGACGTGTTCGCGTTCGTCATCACGATGCCGACGGCGCACCGCGTCGCCTGCTTCAGGGACGATCTGGTCTTCCTAGTGTACTTGTACCAGAGGTGGTGAGTGAAAACTTGAAGGATACTAGGGCCCTCCCTACATTTTATACACTTTTTAGTACCTAGTAGGACCCGGGACTAATATAAGTTGAACTGCTCCAATTACAATAACATCTGATCGATTTCAGATGTAGTGCTGTCTTGAGGTGTCAGAGTTATTCTGGTCGCCTAAGGGCCTCTGACATGCTGACTGCTGTCAGTCTATAAAAACGGACCAACAGTTTAGCTTGCCCACCGTTCCTTTAATTTATAATATGTATGTACTATGTAGTGCTTAACAAATGATTCGTTTTCAGGTTATACCCGGTGGATAAAACACGTACCGACACAGCCGCCAGCATGGACGAAAATCCAGAGGAACTAGAACCGACAAAGCTGAAGGAAGAGTAGACTATTAAATAATATTAAACCCCCCAAAAACACAGACTGACATTAGCGTTTACAACTTCATAGCAATTGGCTTTTTATATTCAATAACGAGGCTAACATTGGAGGCATTTATATGGAGGTCACTACGTGGTAGGAAATTTTATACATCGATTATTATAATTTAAATTTATTTTGTATACTGCATCATAGGGTAGTATTGGACCACTATCACATCTGGCAATGACGGTGAGGAAATGAAGATGAGTGACGAGGTGGTCGAAGGTACTAAAGGTGTCCTACTACTAGTATTTAACGATGGTTTGCTTCTTTGGAAGCTGACGCTCATATTTGAACTCAATTGGTTACGAACCTACGTTTTGCGGCGTGTGTCCAGAAGACTAAACCAATTGAGCAATCATCGCCTTGACATCTTTTTAGGGTAAACGACCCCTCGACTCCAATTGAAACGTGTTCAATTCATTGTCTACAGGGTGTCATTTAAATTTACGTGCATACTAGAAAAAAATATTACAATACAATGTACCTAGTTAAATTATTATTGATACTGAGCTAGAATTAATGTCGTGTATGTCGTAAATCTAAATATTGTAATGGTATGACAAAGGAAATTCATCACACCTAGGCTTAGGATTATGGGGATTTTTATTTAGATATAATCTTAGATCTTGCCTTAATAAAAGTTTATGAATTGTATTTATTCTGGAGATGTTAAAGTATTTAATGATCATGATCTTGTTTGACGGAGTTGTCTATTTTGTGACTACAACGTACATGTACTCAGCATATTGAAATCCTCCGGTAGCTTTACCGTAGTCGGTTAAAAATAGACCACCCTAATAATGGCTGTGTCAGACAAAATGGGTGCTGAAAAAATAGTTGTTGATTATTTTTTATCTAATAATAATGTATAAAAATGTATGGGTCTTTTTTCGTTTGTGCATCTTTTGATTGGTTGACTGTTTTTTGTACAGTGTAGTTGCAATCAACGTATGGTGGCGCCTGAGTCGTTGCGGATAATTTGGTCGTCTTCCTGCATCGTTCATCTGATGAGATGAAACAAAACCTGGGGTATATAGATATTCTATGACAAAACGAGACGCGAAGTCGCGGGTACAGCTAGTATATCGTGAGATTATTTTTAATTTTATTTACTAGTATAATATACTTTATGTAATAAAATATTTTTATTGAAATTATTAGGTAAATAGATTAAAATAAGCCTTCAAGGCTACGACTTGCAAACATTGATTTACTCCCATGTTCACTGAGATTGTGCAAAATTGATCGTTTTCTATATTATAGTGAGCTTGCGGTTTCTATAATTATTTTTGGTTATATACGCCCCAATTTTATTTAGATTGTGCTCAAATTTTATATACTTATTTTGGTGTTGTTATTTTACTATTTGCTGTATAATGTATATATATAGAGTAATGTATAAATTACATTCTATATCTTACTAATATTATAAAGCCGAACGTTTGTGAGTGTGTGTGTATGTGTGTATGTTTGTTACCTCTTCACGCTCAAACGGCTGGACCGATTTCGATGAAATTTGGTATAGGGGTAGATTGGACCTATGAGACGGACATAGGCTATTTTTTGTCTCAAAAAATAATCTCGAAGAGGATGAAATAGGGGTTGAAAGTTTGTATGGGGAATCCATAATTCTTCAATTTAGGGATCTGAAAATTCTTATTTAGGCTTTTGGTAATAAATAAATAAATACGGGTTTCAGCTTTTTTGCAAAATCATCCCTAAAGGGGGAAAAGCAAGGGGGTTGAAATTATTAGGTATTTTTTAGATGCACCCCCAACGGACCACAATAAACGGCTGAACGGATGGTTATTTAAAGAGGGAGAGTGCGACGGGAGGTAGGGGGGAGAGTGCGGGGAGGGGAGAAGGAGAAAGGAGGAGAGTGGGGGGAAAGGGGAGAGTGGGGGGGGGAGGGGGCGTAGATGGTAAAGTGGGGGGAGAAGAGGGTAGAGTGGGGAGAAAGACGGGAAGAGCGGGAAGAAAGAGAGGAAAGTGGGGGATAAAGAGGGGAGAGTGGGAGGAGAAAGAGGGGAGAGTGGGGAGAAAGAGAGTGGATAGCGGGGAGGAAGAGGGGAGAGTGGGGAGAAAGAGGGGAGAGTGGGGAGAAAGAGATGGGAGAGCGGGGGACAAAGAGGGGAGAGTGGAGGGAGAAACAAAGGAGAGTGGGGGGAGAAAGAGGGTAGAGTGGGGAGAAGGAGATGGGAGAGCGGGGGACAAAGAGGGGAGAGTGGAGGGAGAAACAAAGGACATTGGGGGGAGAAAGAGTGGGGAGAAAGAGATGGGAGAGCGGGGACAAAGAGGGGAGAGTGGAGGGAGAAACAAAGGAGAGTGGGGGAGAAAGAGGGTAGAGTGGGGGGAGAAACAGGGGATAATGGGATGAGCAAGAAGGTAGAGTGGGGAGAAAGAGAGGGAGAGCGGGGAGAAAGAGAGGGGAGAGCGGGGGGAGACAGGAGACAGTGGGGTGAGAAAGAGGGGAGAGTGTGGGGGTAGAGGGAGGGGAGAGTGGGGGGAAAAAGGGGACTAGGGGAATGGGGAGAGTGGGAGGAAATAGGGGAGAGGGGAAAGGGGAGTAGGGGAATGGGGAGAGTGGGGGGAAATAGGGGAGAGGGGGAGAGATAATTTGGTTCGCAGATAGGTTATCTTCTAACTTAGGACATAGGCTACGAACATATTATTATTTAAGTCATCATCATAATCATCGCCGTTTTCTATCAATGCGATAAAAACTGTGAAAAACTACCCAATGTGCGTAAAATTTCGTACGTAGATAGGTTATCCCGCAACTTACGACTTAGGCTTTATAATTCATCATCATCACTACCGTTTTGCATCAGTGCAATAAAAACTGTGACAAACTACCCCATTGGCATGAAATTTGGTATTTTTATAGCTTATATATATTATTACCTTATACCCCAACTTACACATACACAGTGGCCTAAAAACTGTGAAATAGTACCTTAATTTGCATAAAATGTATTATGCAGATAGTTTAGACACACAATATAGGCTACAAATCATCATCATCACCATCATCATCACTGTTTATTTGTCCATCAGTGCGATAATAACTGTGAAAAACTACCTAACCTCTATATTTTCTCTGACACAATGTTACAAGTCGTATCTACCAGCCACCGCCCTATAGGTTTTATAATGTGAAACGCGGGTGAAACCGCGGGGCGCAGCTAGTTTATGATAAGTCATTGAATACAAGTGTTTTGTTATACTATTTGGTCGAAAAATAATAAGACTTACATACTTATATAAGAAAATCTACAAGTAATCCGTTCGTCCTAGTTATTTGTCCTAATTTGTCCTAGAGAATTTCCTGTGAAAATAATAGACTACCTAAGTGGGAATCACAGAGAAAATGCATATTATGTAGGTAGGTAGGTAGGTACGGATGATAAATAAATGAAATGTTCGGTATTTTACTAAAGTAGCATTATGTAAAAGTGTTAGTTGTGGTTTACGGATGTATGTTGCTAAATCAATTAAATTGCAATAAATATATTATTAAACAAATACATATTCCCGATGTTTATAATATATATTTTTATTTTAAAAACTACCATGTTTTCTATCTTGTACACTAGTAATTGAGGTCCTACTTACTCATACCTTTTTCTTTTTAGATTACTGATCGCTGGCATCTTCATAGCTTGATCTTCTATGTGTTCACGAGACAAGAAAGCGATGCAATATTATACAAAAGCAAAGCAAAAATAAATAAATATATATATATATATATATATATATATATATATCTAGTTGATAGGAAGTTCACAATCACATCTTGTAAAGTTGCGGCACAGACTGCGTACTAGTTAGGTTAGTATACTTCGTTAGCCGCGCAAGTAGTTTCTAACCTTGTCCTCAGACGATGCGTGACCTAAGTGCCTTTTATATTGTCGTAGATGCCAAATGGTAATCATTTCATAATGTAGGTAGATAGGTGCCTCTGCTCTTAGATGATATTGAACAAATTAATATACTTAAATCATTACACTCTTGTATCAGGCTAGTTTTCTTCGCGACTCGGTTAGATAAAATACGAGATACGTTGCTAAGCAGCAATATACAATAATATCCTAGGTACTTGTTTATGCAAGTATTGCACAAGGTATGTATACGTTAGTTCTTAGGTAGGTAGGTATACAATCTTATATAACGCTTAAACTTAACTGCACTGGCACAGGTGTATATAGGTACCTCAATCCTTACGGACACATATTAGGTATTACAGGGTTAACGCCACCCACATCAAATCAAGTTGACCCAATATATTGAGAAATATTGAAACATCAATAAAAAAATATCTCTGTAGTTATATCTAAGGATAAATATCAGACTGCTTAATATCTGCCCGCAGTCGTTTACATAGACGATAAATAATCCATACTTACTCGATTGTTACCAACTAAACGTAATTATATTTACTGATTAGTAGATTGATAGTCACAGATAGGCGTCGAGTAATCATTGTGCTGCGAGCAATATCGCTGCACACTCGTCTGTTCATTTTTACTAGTGATCTATTAGTGAGTATTTTTTGCTCGTCTGCATCAATACTTTCGGAAGAAGTCACCGTAGGTGTGCGGACGTTTCCCAATAAGTAGTTCAACATGGACATTCTCGACTTCCTTCTGCAAGTCGGTTTGATAACATCCGGCATCGTTGCGTATTTGTTGCTGTTTAGGAGAAGTGTGCCAAAACATGGGAACTACAAGCAAGCGGGTGAGTTCAAAACTAATCGGTGAACTTTTTTTGGTAAGGCTTTATATCTCATACTGTCCTCAGGTCTTATTAAAGTGATGATGTGGTCGAGAATGGGGCTGGCTGGCTATTAGGTATTCACCGCTGCCCGAACACCCCCATACTTCAGGGTAGTAGCTATCCAGGCGGGCATTCTAGTACCCTACCATCAAGGTTCTTCATGTTTTCCTTCATCCTAAGCGCAATATTTGTTATGTGGCTCAAGCTCAGTTTTGCGGTCATCGTTTCAAACTCACGCCGAGCGGCATGCGATATCATCGCTTCAAACTTGAACTTTATCAAATTGGAGAGTTGACCTTGTGTAACTATGTAGGTATATGGATTGTAGGTAGGTATACCTACCTACAATCCATATACCTACTAGGCAGATGCTGGATGCGTCAAGCTAAAGACAGGGCGCTATGGCGCTCATTAGGGGAGGCCTATGTCCAGCAGTGGACTAGTACAGGCTGATGATGATGATGATGATGATGATACCTACCTAAGTATAGTATAAGTGCCTAGGTTAGGTACATCCTTTGTTTTTTATTGTATCATGTAAATATGCTTATTGTGTAGGTATATATCGATTTCGTGTATACATATATCCGGAATTTTAATTGATTATATACCTACACTTAGGCCTATATATATATACCTACGTATTAATATAAACTCATAATAAATATATGCTTACGCGATAGCATAAATATAAATACCTTACATAGGTACCTTACGTGCGTGAGACAGGAAAATTAAATTTAACACCTATCCGCAATTTATCACTGGACACTATTATAGCTCACCGTTCCCCCTTACTTATATACCTACTACTTTATGCTCACCGTCCATTTGAACGAAATATTATACTTATGCGAATGAGTTCCATAAAAAATGACAATAATAATAATACATTTCCCAGGCTGGAACTATCCCCTTAAGTTGCTTTTCGCCCGCTACGCCGTCCGCAGCTGGAAGGCCCAGTTGCGGCCGAGCCCCGTCGCGGAGGAGGCCCGCGCCGACCAGCGCGAGGGCTGGGACGCGGCCACCATCCGAGCCACCTCGCCCGACGGCGCCGCTGTGCTGCTCGTGATACGGAAGCTGTGCGCGAGGCAGCCGCTCGTGGAAACTGTTGTGCACGTCAAACTGCCTGATGGAACTACTTATGTGCAGCCTCGTGAGTGACTTCTCGTCGTGACGTCCTCGATAGCTTACGTCTTCCTTCGTGACCCGTACCAATAGCCTGTCAAATCTGTGATCAGTAGCGAGTTGATTTCCACGATGCCCCACATCACTTCCTCTTGCGCCGTTCGACGCTGTCTATATACCCCAGCTGCAAAACATAATTAGTTCCTATAGGTAAGAAAGTCAGAACCTGGCTTTGTAAGTCATCATTTACAGAGGTTTCTTGCTATAAAGGTTTCTTCACACCTACTTAGCGCCTCTTATTTCAGAAAGTCCAGAAGCAGCAGTTGGCACGTGGGAGGATTACCCAGGTGGTTGGAGTGCCAACGGCCTGAAGATACAAGTCCTGGAGCCGGAGCTGCGGCTGAGGATAATTTACAACGGCTTACTGACCAGGGAACGGGACAATACCACCCAGCATGTCACTCTCAACCTTATGTAAGTAAAAAAATAAAAATATTACATATTTCATAATTTATAATTTAAAAAAACTTGTGGAGGCATGTGAGCAATGTTTCGATTGCGCGCAAACCATCTTGAAACCCCGGATTTTTTAAAATACAAAGTGTAATTTCAGTTGGGTGTCAGCAACGGGAGCAGTGCGCCACCCTGAAGACTGGAGCAACCAGTTGGCAGCGCAGGCGCTAGCAATGGAACCGTGGCGCGACAGCCAATGGTCACATATGCTGTGAGTAATATCAGCGGGATTCTTACCTACTCGGTGCGATTGTTGATAATTTTTAGTGAGATGTTGCTTTACAGAAGCTTTTCATCTATCGATACAATACACCACTTACCATTGATCTATAATTCCTATTTCATGTCCTTGCTAACTTACACTTCGTCCTCTGCTTGGTTCCAACTAAAAACTTGTCGATGATGGTCCAATTAAAATACCTTACACCTGTAGGATACAAAACGATTGCAGACATGAGATTGTCCAATGATATCAATGACTTAAGTGCCTGCAGGTGGTGTGGAAAGTAATCAACGAAGGGACAGAAAATTATAAAAATCCAAAGAGGTCTCATTCAATTCCAGAGGCAAATGGCAGGATGGCAGTTGGATGCAATTCGGCTCCGTTCAAGGTCGCTTTATCTCATATGATGAGGAGGGTTCTGTCGAGGAAAGCGTGTACCTGCAGACGCGAGGAGTCAGGGAGCGCGGCTGGGCGCCGCACGGGTACCGGGGCCTCAGGAGATCGGTGGCCGTGTCGGCGGCGGCGACAGACGGCACCGTGGTGTACCTGAGATGCCTCTCCTATAAGGATGAGCTTACTCAGTAAGTTTTCATTCGTTTCTTCGTTTGCGTGATCGTGAAATTGGGTGATCGGTTGTAACATTGCGATGCAAATCTATTACTATGGCGCAATGGTCAGGTTGGGTAAGTACAAGCTCTGTGTATGGATGGAAATATGGTGATAGGATTAGGCAGCTAGAGTTTGTGTCGATTTGTTACGACGTCGCTGGGGGAGGCTCTTCTGCATTTATAGTATAGGATTTTTAATGTCATGGAGTAAAATTGACAATCTGAATGAGATGTGATAGAGATTTTTACTTCATGAGATTAATAATCCGACTACAGTAAGTTGAGCATTGCTTTGTTAAACCTTATTTGCAGGGTTATAACAGGATCTGTCAGATTCCCTAACTTCCGAGTCGAGAGCATCACCTCCGCCGACCTGGTGATGTCTGATTTCTGCGAGAAGGCCGCAGAGATACCGAAAGTATACACGATAAATGTGAGCAGTAAGTTCTTCAAGGTATTATCTAATTATGTGTAAATGATGTAAATAAAATCGATCCCTATATACCAAAATATATGTTTTGTATTATTCTAGCTGGCACATGGCATTTCACTTAAGAGAAGTCAAGTTAAAAGATATACCTCATTATAAAACTTATATCGTAGTTATACATTTTATTTTTATGAATACACGCTTATGGTCCTGCGAGCTGGCCACATGCGGTTCACCATTCTTTTACGAGAGACTATCGACAGTTATTATTTTCGAGATATACTTCAGATATCCTTAGTTATTTGTTTCAGGTGTCGATATTATATCAATCTTTAGCGATAAGACCCGATAAGTTCAGAGGCAGATTTTTCAGTATCTAATCTTTTAAATTACATGTTATGACATTAATTAGTATTAGTGCTAGTATGCCGGTGCCCACCTGAATGACGTGGAATGTAAATCACACTGTTGTAATCTGAATGTGATAGATTAATTTGCAATGAAAGTTGACACGGTAAAGTTACAGAATGACTAACATATTATCTAAAGAATGGGGAAAAATATGTGATAAACATCACTGCGGGCCAGTGATTCGATTCTACAGACATAACGCCGCATCCACGGTTCCTTACTTAGTTGCGACTTATCCAAAGCATGGTACAAGAATATGATCAAAAGCATGTTTTGAAACGAAGCACTGTCATTTCAGCGTCGACGCGAGACTTGAACATCGTAATAAGGTTCAACGCAGACGGCGGACGGTACTTCAGCGGCGTTCCGTTCCAACAAGAGACTGTGTTCAGGACTATAGCGGTTAATATAGACGGGTTCAGTGGCTCGGGCGTGTTAGAGCTGGGATATGAGGTTTCAGGTGAGGAAAAATCGAACTATGCAAAGGCTCATGCGCTTCTACTTAAACGCCATGTTTACTGTGTAAATAGATTCGGTCCCGTATCACTTCACTACCTCCAAAATAATTCTCAGGCTGCGCCTCACGATGTTTTCCATCACCGAAAAAATAGATTTTCAATAAATTCTCATCCAATGTATCGCATTGACATGGTTTGTGCAGTTGTGTCGTTGTTTCGAAAGTATGTTATCCACTAATCCGGTACGAGCCTTGATCTCTTAATCCTCATCCGACCAGTGCTCAACAGTGGGCGGTGTAAGCTGTGACGTGTGTCATTGTAGGGACTCGGGAGCCCGCTGCGATCACCCCGGCGCCGCTGCTGCAGTGGCGGCGCGTGGAGGAGGCGGGGGCGGGGGCGGGGTACTGCGCCACGTTCGAGGAGCGCGCCGCCGCCTGCCCCGCGCTGGTCGGCGGGAAGGGAGCCTCGCTGGCCTTGCTCGCCTCTGTGCAGAAGGAGGAGGTGTTTAGAATTACTTACTATTTTTATGTTTGCCAGGTTAATAGTTAGTTAGTTAGTTAATCAGTTAGTTAATTAATAGATAACCATTACCCATATATTCATAGATAGGTATCTTACTTGATGATGGTGTCTTACTTGGTTATCAACACCAGAGGTATTTATAAGAAACAATTTTGAGTTATCCTTTTCTTCTTTTTGCTCCCTATTCCTGAATCGCCACTCAGGGAGGATAATATCTTGTATTAATTCCAAGTTTGGTCAGGGTTTTTGTGATGCGACATAGTCCAGTCAGCGACAAAACTGAACCGAATTGAGTTTGTCCTAGTTTGTAAGGAGTTTAAATTCAAACTCACGATTCCGATTTCCAGGGTTACAGAGTACCCCCAGGATTTTGCGTAACGGTAAATGCTTTGGAGAAGCATCTGGAACAAAACCCGCAACTGAGAGCCGCCATCGACGAAATAGAAGCTGCTAATGAAAACTATGAAGAAAGCCACTTTAAATCGAAATGCGAAAAGTAAGAGGCCTACAAAACAACCGGGAAATGGTAAATAAAAACTAAATAACTAACTTTTTCACTGTGAATTTGCATTATTTCAGGGCATCGTCCCTTTTCGCCGACACAGAAATCACCGGAGATGTAAAAACAGAAATATTGGCTTACATGGCAGATCTGCGGAAGAGAGCTGAAGACGAGAATTTCGGACCTGATCTTCGCTTCGCAGTTCGATCTTCAGGTAATCTGTTATCGGGTAAAAAGTTATTTGATCAGACAGGCCACAGGTCGATGCCTCCGTGGTCGTGATGCAAGTACCATAGGGTACCCTACAAAAATAATTCGATTCGATACAATTCATAATAGAAAAGTAGTTAAAGTTTGATAGTGGCACAGGGTGGATGCTCCATACGAACGGCTGAATCAGCCAAAAGACACTGACAGTGGGCAAAACTGTACGCGCAATAGCGTCGTCCGCATTGCTACCTACTCAATAGGTCATCCAAAATGTCATACAAACTCCCGATCTGGCTGTAATAAAAAAATAGAGAGAGTGTCACTTCTTCTAGGGTACGTCTTCTAGGTATAGGTTCTATGGTAGTGGTGAAATGCTAAAGTTGGTGATGGTGATTGTTGCACAGCCGTGGGAGAAGACGGCGAGGCGCTGTCGGCGGCCGGACAGAACGAGACGGTGCTGGGCTGCCGCGCCGACGCCGCCGTGCTGCGGGCGCTGGCCCGCTGCTGGGGGTCCATGTTCGCCTTCACCAGCGCTTACTATCGCAGGTTGCTTTCTTTACTATTGTTTTTTAGGATAATCTACTAATGGGCCCACAAAGACGGCCGACGCCCTGGCGGAGCGTACCGGAAATTTTGTCTTCGAATCCTCGCGTCATGTACTTACTATCCCACTGCTGGACAAAGGCCTCCCCTCACTTTCGTGAGGAGGATTATGCCATAATCCACCACGAGGGCCCGGTCCGGATTGGTACATAACATGCCTTTGAAATAATTCTCGGGCATGTTGGTTTCCTCACGTTGTTTTCCTTCACCGAAAAGCGCATGATAATTACATAGTACAATATTATGTTTAAACAAGAAACACATTGGTACGTGCCCGCTATGAGATTTGGACTCTCCACCTCCTGCTTTGGCCGGCGGATGTTCGCCAACTAAGCTACCACTGCTCCCGCTAGCCTGTACTTAAAGTACTTAAAGAAAATAGCATGAAAGAGATGATAAGAGTTCCGTCGCTCGGCGCCCGCAGGCAGAACGGGCAGGCGTGCCGTGTGGGCGGCGGCGCGGCGGTGCAGGCGCTGGTGGCGCCGCGAGCCGCCGGCGTGCTGTTCACGCGCCACCCGGCCGCCGGGGACCCGCGCCGCCTGCTGCTCACCGCCAGCCTAGGCCTGGGAGAGGTACCGACGGATAACGACTCTAATTACCTAACTTTGTCTCTCCTCAGCCTTTTTTATAAGTCGAGAAATGTATAACGCATCACAATTATACATACCTAGGACCCGACCCGACATTTAGAATTCCGTGTATGTAGAAAATCTACTATGTAGTATGTGTTGTGTATGTAGGAAATGTACTACGAGGACCGTAGTGCCACAGACGAATAGATTCAAACCGAATATAGTTCCTAATCGTGTTTCGAATGTACCTATGTTTAGATCACAGCGCACACTTTGGACATAAACTGAACGATAGATAGATAGATAACTCGATATTGACACCAAAATGTAAAGAGCCCTGAAAGGTCAATCTTAAAATAGTACAATCGGGCGGTCTTATCGGTTAAAGCGATCTCTGCGAGACAACCTTTGGCTGGACAAGATAGGAATAGGGTTGGGTCGATTTGATACTATTTTTTATTGTACGATCCTCAAGTGAAGACCACCTATCAGTTCATCGCTTGCTAACTTGCCTCATTGCAGAGCGTAGTGTCCGGCGCAGTAGAACCGGACACGTTCATAATCCGCCGCACCGGGCGCGGGGGCTCCGCCGACGGCCTCGCCGTATCCAGCACCGTGCTGGGCTCCAAGCTCCAGCGCGTCGCCGTGCGGGGGGAGGGGGTGGGCGTGGAGGACGTGCCCGAGGGGGAGCAGGGGCGGGCGTGCCTGGGGGAGGGGGAGGTGCTGCGCCTGGCGCGGCTCGGGGTGCTGCAGGACCAGCTGTGGGGCGCCGCCAGGGACATCGAGTGGGCCATCGCCGGCGTGAGTGTCTAGACCACGGACATACCTATGAATATTGATACTGTAGCTTGAAGAATGGACTTTCTCAATTAAATCGAAATAGGATGATCGAAATTATGTATGACATTAAAATTTGAGCTTGGTGTCTTTCTCTTCGTGAGGTTGAATACTTTTTGAGTACGGAGTGTCTACGCTAGGTCCAGAGGCAGGGAGGTAGGGCGGGGTCCATACCTGAGGGACTGTCCTCGACTTGGGGTGACGGTGAAGTCTCGGATGGCTAATGTTGGGAATGTAAAATAAAATAAAAATCAAAAAATTCATAATAAGCATTTGTGTCATAAAGATATACTTTTCAGTCGTCATTGCCGCTAATAACGCGCGTCACTGACGCGCGCCTGACTTTCCAATGAAACAGCCATCTAAATACTTAAAGTTAAATCGATATGACACGGAAACTGGCAACATTAATCCGATAGTAAAAGACAGATACATATGTATGCTCCAGAGCGACGTGTTCTTGCTGCAAGCCCGCCCCGTCACGTCCCTGGAGCGCTGGACGGAGGAGGAACTGCTGCACGAGCTGGACTGCCCCACCATGTCCGACGACGATCTTATCACCTTCGCCAACACCGGAGAGGCGAGTGCTAAATCTATTTCAACTCTATCGCATAACGGAATTGAGTCGCTATTTACTTGCAAGATTTATATATATACTTGACGTTCTGAGTATTGAAGTTTAGTATCCCACCCAAACTAAAGATACTGCGTCGATCCATTGTAATATTGTATGCTTATAAAATATATATGTGTAGTCGTAATAAAGATAATGTGTGCCCATATTAGTTATTCAATTAACTACTTACCTACTATTATGTAGCGTACATACTCGTAAATTTTATGACTACATAGTGGGTCACGAATTCACGACGTGAAAGCAAAGCGTGCGGGCGTGTTATTTTTCAACACGTTTTATAAGATAAGATAACCCCAGACAAACCCAACAGCCATGAACAAACAGCTAGAGGGCTAATGGGACTATGGGGGCTAACAATGTTTCACCATCAATAAACTGTCAGGTACTCATAAAGAAGTGACGTTGGCTAACTTCGGTCATTAGATCAGCTCGCTGTCACTATAATACTTTGAGAACTTAACCTAAGTAATCCTTAATCTATGAACTTGACGAGTAGACGTTTGAACTGAATTGAACCCCGGAACGGAATGTCAAATTTCTCATTCATTTTGGTTTAAATTGCCATATGAAGACTTAAAACATTCGTACGCAGAGTTGAATAAAAGCTTGTAATTAACACGCAAAGGTCCTTCTCAGGTGCTCCCCCGCCCCATGTCCCCGATGACCAATGACCTTGTAAAAACCCCGTTGACGCTCGGCATCGACGGCCTCGTCGGCAAACCGAAGGGCTCGTACGACCACAGCGTGGTCACCACGCACCACAGGTGCGCCCTAGACCTGTACAATGTAAGTATAATAATATATCTATCTCATCATCTGTACCGCTGTATCTGTATCTGAGCCATAATCCAAATTCGCCAACTATTGAGCGCGGATGTCACCTCAGTTTCGTGAGGAAGATAAAGCTATGATCCACCACGGCGACTATCGGAATGGTGGATTACAAGTTTTCTTCGATGTTTTCCTTCACCGACGAGCGCGTGAGGATCACTTTTTTACATGAACTAGGTACATTTGACACATGCGCGGACTGGGATTTCTACTCGAACACCTCTACTTGGCAGGCGGAAGTTCTGCCACAAATCTTTAGCCAATGCCCGCATACGTGTTGAACATTACACTACATGCTGACACGGTTACATGAAACCAACTCCCCGTTTAGACTCAGCCCCTGTTCCTTCCGCTGCCGGTCATATTTCCCTAAATTCCTCAATTGGAATGCGCTAGATGGCGCTGCTAAGGAAACATCGTCTCTATGTGGTTTTATTAAAAATATATATATAATGTTGTAAATAGTACCAATAAATGTGCAAAAAATGTGTAAAATAACCTAAATATTACATGTGAGTGTTATCTAGACCATCCGTCCACTGAAACCGGCAATATCTAATAGTGAATGTAAACTCTTAAAAACACAAAAATACGATACATATTAAGTGAACAATAATAACAAAACCTATTAAACCTACATGTAAGGGACCATATAAACCGTGAGTAGTAAAAGACGCTTTGATACAGTGATAATCTGCAAAACATTATCTCCAATAAGGAATTATTGGCCGTTGTGTGAATAGACTTTGAATTTTTACTTTTGCACTTGTGACTAACTTCAAACCGAACTTCACAACGACAAACATTCGATAGAAATAGATCCTAACTTTCGGCGCAACTGTTATCGTTGCCGTGGCTTAGGTATAAAGCCGCACGGTCACAGTTCGTAGGTTGCGAGTTCAATCCCAGACAGCAGTGTAAGATTTTTGTACAAAATTATAAATGTGCAGAGCTGTCGCCGATTGAGGGCGTTCCTGGTACCTGCTACGTCTTGACTTATTGACAGAAAAATGGACACTTCGATAAATGTAACATTTAGAAAACGACCGGCCATGCAAAGAGCTAATTCTTTGGACTCAATACACAACACAAGTTCTCTGAGCTCAACTTTATCTGAAGACCTATTGGCTAAAAGTTTGGACTTATCTACTAACATTCGTAGTTACCAAGTAGATGATATGAAGGCAGAAATACACCAGCTTAAGGAGAGCCTTGCGAGTACACAAAATGAATTAGAAAACAAGATATTACAGAATATAGAATTAGAGAGGACAATGGCTCGGCTTAACCAGGAAGTGGAGGTTCTGAAGCATCTCTGTCGTAGTCCCGTAACATCGTTAAGAAAACTGATTACAACCAGTTGCAAAAAAAGCGCTAGGCGTCGACTGACAGATAATTTTGGAGATAGTCAGCTTTGCTCGATGGAATCTAGAAATGCCATCGAATGTTTGGAGCCAGCACAAAAAATACTCGGCGGTCAAATTACAAATGACCAACAACATGGACATACACGCACGAGTACTGTATCTGATATATCGCAGGACCGGAGTTATTCTTCACAATTAAATTTTCATCAAAGTCAAAAGCCTCATGTTCCCCTACCAGGAAATACATGTGCTGATACAAATTCTCCTCAGCGTGCATGTAGTACTTCTTGTAAACATAGGTCACAGCTGCTACACCAATCAATTGATGAACCTACTCGCTCAATATCGGATCAGTTAAATCCACAATTAGGTACACAGACCCGGACAGAAACTGAAGCTCGTAATGTAGATGATACACGTACAACCATGGAAAAAAACGGACATGGAGTGAAAAATAATATTCCATTTAAATCAGTCCGCGCAAACAAAACGGGAAACCATATAAAAAGAGCATTCATATTTGGTGGACAACAAAGCTCTGGACTAACGAAACACCTAATAAAGTCACGGATCCATAGTCCATATCAAAGGTACGAGTTCATGTCATTCATCAAAGCGCACGCCACGACGGAGGAAATATTGAAGAGTGCCAAACTTTTCGACATCTCAGAACAAGATCGAGTTATTCTATTCATAGGGCAGAATGACGCAAATCCATTTCAAATTGAAGCTGAACTTTGTGCTTTTCTGAAGTCTATCGCATGTCATGTGTTTGTAATAAAGGTACTTAGTAATAGATACCTCAATGAAACAAAATTAAATAGTATATTGAAAATAATTTGTAATCAATATAGAAAATGTAACTATATTGATATTGACTATGAAAATTCATATAATATTTTGTACGACATATGTAAAAAAATCAATTCCTTCCTAGATCAAACAGATTACGATGAAACCTTTCTATCGTTTGCAAAAAAAACTGTATACAGAGTCCATTCAGGACGCAAAAGTTACCAAAATAGACATTTGAGAGAGTTTGGCTCGAAATCAGATTTCAATAAAGAGATCGTTCCAATGAATGATCAAGGCACGCAAACTGAAGCAGAACTGGTTGTTTTACAAAAACCAATTCAATCAAATACCAATTGTTTTCGTAGCTGCTAAGGAAAAATGTACGACCCTTAGAGTGCTGCATCAAAATATAGCTGGTTTACTTAGTAAGAGTCGCTTGTTGGATATCCATTTAGTTGAACTTAGCGATAAAAAACAGGTACCGGATATAATATGCCTCTCTGAAACATTTTTACAACGAGGTCATGAACAAATGGTCAATATAACTGGATATCATTTAGCATCATCATACTGTAGGCATGCAAATCAAAAGCGTGGGGGTGTATGTATTTTAACTAAGCAGGGGTTGCAATTTAAACAGGTCACATTTGGCAATGAGAGCTCGGTAGATAAACATTTTGAATGTTGTGCAATCGAGTTACCTTCGCAGAATATGATAATCGTCTGCTTGTATAGAACGCCTTATTCTGACTGCAACCTGTTCATGACTAAACTGGACACTTTATTGCATAAAGTAACTAGTAGATATACAAAAAACATTATTTTAGCTGGCGATTTCAATATTAATACCTTACAAATAAATAACAGGGATACTAAGCATTTAATAGATCTCGCATGTAATTATAACCTACACATTCATATTAAAGAACCAACGCGCCAGCGAACCTGTATTGATCACATCATAAGTAATATTGAATCTGCAACGGGTGAGCTATTGCATTTAGATATTTCAGACCACAACACCGCTCAATTACTTAACATCCCAACGACATGTAAACAAGTACCGATGGTTGAGTACTTTGTCTTTAAAAGAGACTATAGTCTAGAGTATATAATAAAATTTAAAGAATGTTTATCAAGCCTCTCGTTTTATGATGTATACAACGAAAATGAATTCAATTCAGCATTTGAAACCTTCCACAATACCTTAACTCTATTTTACAGTTTGTGTTTCCCTAAAAATAAAATTAGAATATCTAACAAAGTTCGTAAAGCGAAATGGATAACTAAAGGGTTGAAGATTAGTTGCAAAACAAAGCGATCTCTGAGATACAAATACTACAGAGACAAATGTGGAGTCACTAAAACTAAGTATAAGGCGTACTCAAAACTACTTCGAAATTGCATTGATCAATCGATAAAAAATCGTAATTTCAAAATGATAAGCAGCTCTAAAAATGTATGTAAAACGTCCTGGCAACTAATAAAAAATGAATCAGTGGCCCAAAAACCAATAGAATTTATTTCTAACATAAACAAAGAAGGTGTGTTGTTAGACGATCCCAGCGATATAGCGGAAGCGTTTAACGATCTTTTAATTACATCAACTAATGCAAATAACCCAGTCTTTGGTACTATGAGAAGTAGTGTATGCAGTAGTATGTTCTTAGAACCACTGAGCCTTGATGAAACATATAAAATCATTATGTCTCTAAATAATACTAAAGCTGAGGGATATGATGAGGTTTCAACAAGGATTCTCAAATCCTGTGCTCAAGAAATTACTCCAATATTAACACATTTAATAAATCTTTCATTTCAGAATGGTTGCTTTCCAAATTTACTGAAGGGCTCTATAGTAAAGCCTTTGTTTAAAAAAGGAGATAAAACCAACTTAAGCAACTACAGACCAATTACTCTGGTTCCGATTATATCTAAAGTTTTCGAATTAGCAATGTCAAAACGAATTATGAACTTTATTATAAAACAAAATATTTTAAGAAAAGAACAGTACGGATTCCAGAAAGGTAAATCCACAACGTTGGCATGCTTTGATCTCATTAGTAAGATAGTGAGTAATTTAGATTCTGGCAAACTTGTGACTGTGATATTTTTTGACATGTCCAAAGCCTTCGATTTTGTTTCTCATAGATTGTTGTTGGAGAAACTAGAAAGAAGTGGTATTCGAGGACCAGCTTTGAAATGGCTGGAAACGTACTTAGAAGGTAGGAAGCAATGCGTTGAAGTAGCAAATATTAATCATAATAAAGAACTTCAAGCATTTAGATCTACTTTCCTGGTTAATAACTACGGTGTTCCGCAGGGTAGTGTTCTGGGGCCGCTTTTATTTTTACTGTATATAAATGATTTGCCTGAAATGACCTTGAATCCCTGTATTTTATTTGCTGATGATATTTCATTAATTATGACATGTAATAAAAATATTGACAATGACAAATACACGATGGACATAAATGATTCAATAAATACAATAACTAAATGGCTTCATGATAACAATCTCCAAGTTAATGTGACTAAAACCAATTACATTCAATTTAGTACATGTATACGGCCGTAGATATCGTGAACTTAAAATATTTTTCAATGATATCCGCCTAGCAGAGGTTGAGGAAACGACATTTTTAGGAATAACATTAGATAAACACTTAAACTGGAAAGCACATATAGATAAAGTTAGTAAAAAATTAAATAGGTTTGTATACGTACTCTACAAATTGCGTAAAACCTCGGCTCGTTCAACCGTACTAGCGGCATACCACGGTTACGTATCCTCTGTGCTGAACTACGGACTAATCCTATGGGGGAACTCAACGGATACACAAAGAGCATTTTTGACACAAAAAAAATGTGTTAGAGCTATGGCTGGTGTACCACCATGGGAATCGTGCAAGCCATTATTCAAAGAATTTCGTATGCTGACTTTGCCCTGTATGTACATTCTGGAAGCAGCTAAATTTGTAAAATATCATCCAACTCTGTTTAAAACAGCTAAGGATGTTTTTCCGAGAACGACAAGGGATCGGGATAGAATTGTTTTACCACATATCCCAAAAACGTCAATGTACATAAACAACTGTTATGCTATGTGTGGGCGAATTTTTAATGCTATCCCGAAAGACATTAGAAAATTGCCAACCACTCGATTCGCAAAAAAGCTTAAAATGTGGCTTGTAGACAAATCTTTTTATGCAGTCTCAGAGCTGACAAATTGACATTCTGACCTATAACTAAATTTTTAATTAATATTGATTTTGAACATTGTATAATTAATTTAAAACACTAACAAGTACAATACTGTTAAAACTGGAAATTTTGTGATGTACCTAGTAAAGCAGTTCTATGTAATTGTAATTTTAATGTTATGCCATTGGAATATTGTACATGGGTAACAACTAATTATGACAAATTTGCACGCCGCAAAGTGGCAAAATGTTCTGGCACTGTATATTGAATAACACCATGTTCTATTACCAACATTTTATGCAAATAAATATTATTATTATTATTATTATTATTATTATTATCAAGAGGAGTGTGGATTCACATTCTGCCCTTCCACTCACTTGGCTTTCACTTTCGCCGGCAGCACGAGTAGCAGTCAAGTGGTAGGGATTGTGGTATCGTGTTTACATTCTCGTCCTCTACCCTAGTGTGAGTTTTTACGACCTCGACATAGTACGCGTCAATTAGCGCCTTTGTATGAAGATCCTGTACAGCGCCCCTACCGGCGCGTTTATGAACAAAAAATCTTCATACAAAGCGCTAGCTGACGCGTAATGTCAAGCTCGTAAAAACTCACTAAAGGTAATACGTTACTCACTAATACGTTTAGAAGCGTTATATACCTAGATGTATGTATGTATGTTGTTCTTAGTCCATGTACCGGCAAGTGCCGGCGGAGATCGACGTGACCACTCGCATGCTGGAGCTGGCGGTGCACGGGCACGCGGTGGCGGACGCCGGCGTGTGGCGCGTGGCGCTGCGCCGGAACCCGCCCCGGTGGCGCCACAAGCTGCAGATGCTGCTGCTGGTGGGCGAGGTACCGGTCCTTCTAAGCTAGCTGGCCGACGGACGTCGAGCCCTTCCATACAAAATGTAGGAGATTTTTTTTTGGTTTTTCGGACCGAAGACGAATCCAACAAAGCAAAATAAGTCGGTGCAGCCAGTCTTGCTTGAGTCATGAAATGGTGCAACCACACTTTGTTTTGTATCTAGATGTGACAACATTCTATATCATCATCTATATGACGTTTGTGGCTGAGTGACACCGAAACGGGCGAACGGACTTTGTCGTTAGATGCGCAAGCCACAAGCCAGTTTGTACACTACGTAGATTGGTTAGCGGCAATATTACACTGATCGATCGATTTTGGAGTCGCCGGTGGAACGGACTTGACCACTTTTTTACCATAGTTCAGTTATATCTCCACAACCTCTTAACCGATTTGTCATGATTATTTTATATTAAGGCTAATAATTTGATGGTAATTTCATACAAGTTTCATAAATATTGGCTCAGCAGTTTTTGAGAAAACCCGTTTTAAGTAAATTTTGAGGTTAAAATATTGCCATAATTCGATCAAATTCCAATTATATCCAGGAATAAGTATAACCGTTGGTACAATGAAATGAAACAAGCCATATTGCCAAAAATCACTAGTCTCCTACATACTTTTCATACAACATTTTGTATTCAAACTTTGAAGCCTTATATCACAAAAACTATACATCGGAGACTGGTGATCTTTCGGATTTATGTTATTTCAATAGTATTCTACCACTGGCCAAAAGATCACCAAAAGTGCAATTAATGCATGTCAAAAACTTATTTTGCCCCGACTATAGCCCGATATAATGCGACAAGGATCTTTTGACGTGTGGCCAGAATCGGAACTAACGCTATCGCCTTGTAACCTGACACGCATTGGATACAGATCAGCGACTACAGCGCCCTCCTGTAATGTCCCTCACACGCGAAAAGATCCTTATATCGGGCTTATTCAATCCAATCCAATTTTCCCCTGTGCATGCGAAAACTGTACGCGCAGGGGAAAAATGGACAAAAAGTCCAGATATCCCCTGCGCAGGGGATACTGCCAGGTGATTTCTGTAATAAGCCTCTTAACGCACTATAACCGGTAAAAGTAGCCGTGGTTCCTCTAGACCCTGCTGACTTCGAAGCGCAGCATGGAGGAGTCGGTCCGCGCGGCGCACGCGCTGTCGGTGGGCGGCGCCTCCGCCCCGCGCGAGCTGTGCGCCGCCATCGCCGGCGCCGGCGCCACCGTGGCGCGGCTGGCGGCGCTGCACAGCGTCACCAGCACCGCCAGCACCTCCTCGCAGTTCATAGCCATGAACGTGTTGCTCGAGGGCCGACAAGGTCAGCCGGGCGGTCCCGTACACAAACCCAGCCTGAGTGCCTTTTCGCACTTATGTAATAATACTTCACAAGGCTAGCATTCGACCACAACCTCATCGGGTCTAGTTGCTACTGATTGGCGTCTAGTGAATGGTTCTTATACACTGCCATATATTACCGTGAGACCGTTTATAATACGGAAACCGCGTGTGAATAGTTAAAAGCTTTAATTTCGCAAAATTTAGTGAAAGATTTGATTTCTTGCAAATTACTCAAGTACAGAAAATTCTTCCATATTAGTTCAAGTACACATACAGGTGAATATAATTATTATCTTAGTCAGACGATCAAGTTAAAAAAGAGTTACAACATAAAATACATCTTGTAATACATAAATTTCCGCAAAGTAACATCGGATCCCACCGGCGACCCTCCCCAGAGTTCTCCGCCTCGGTGTGCGGCGAGATCGCGTCGCTGCTGCGGTCGGGCGCGGTGGAGTCGGCGGCGGTGCCGCGCGCGCTGGCGGCGCTGGCGGCGCGGCTGCGGGCGGCGGGCGCGGCGCACGCGGCCAGGTTCCGCGCGCAGCCGCCCAGGGAGGCGCTGGCGTGGCTGAAGCGCTGTCTGCCGCACGTCTACCTGGAGGTGTGCCAGTTCCTGGAGCGCCACGGCCACCGGGCTATCATGGAGGTCGGTGTTTCTTTGGTACTTTGCAGCGAGGCCGCGTAGGATTCTCAATGATTTCCATCTTGTAGTTACATATTCATGGAAAAAAAATGACGTGTGCTTACTATCTGCTCCCCGTGGTACTACCCGCTGTTATCGGAATCAAAAGTAGATTGTGTTAATTCAAAGTGTTAGCTACCTCTGTACCGAATTTCATCAACATTGGTCCAGCCGGTTCAGCGAGAAGAAGTGGCTGACTGCGCGCTAGGGCTCGGGACTCTGGGACTATGTGCGATTCCGAGCGTTAACATGAAAGTGGGCATGCAGCTCGCGGGGTGCTCGCCACACGTTCATAATTTGTCCTAACAGAATAGCTAATGTTGAATTGGTTTTCTTTGGAGTGTAGTAGATGTCATTTTGTATGATTTAAAATGTTCGTTGCCGTTTCTGAAAACTTTCACAAGTGTGCTTTGACGTTTGGTATTTGTGCGACAAGTTTTAGCTCTGTGTTAAGATGGAGCACGGTACGAGCGTGGCGCGAGACTTATCTTCCTTGCAATAGCGGCGATTTGGCTGCATATTCTTCAATATGCAGCCAGATCGGCTATTGCACGCCTTCGCGTGAGACTGTGAAGAGTTCACATCGTAGACTTCGAAAGAATCTATGCAGGCGCCAATAATATCTCGCATGAAACCATTGCCAATTCCTAGGCACTTGACTATTAAGCACCTTGTAGACAAATTTCTTTTGTTTGCAGTTTGACCTGTCGACTAAACCCTGGGTGCTGGTGCCAGAGGATATGATGAAGGTTCTGCAGAGTCTGCTGGATTCCACCGAGGAAACAACGAAGGCTAAAACCGATGACGAAATAATAGCTTCTCTGAAAACTCCACAGAAGTCGAGCACCAGGTGAAATAAGCGTCTATTCATATAGTGATAATGGAACTTGAATGGGATTAAATCAATGGAATGAAATGGGAATAAAAACGAAAACTAACACTAAATAAACCTAATATAATAGGCCGCTACCAATGGGCAATGTTCCCAAAATGCTGGCAGCATTGCCACTTTATATAGCAATGCTCAATCGTTGACTAAAATAAAGGTCAGCATTTCGGTCACGTGTTGCCTCGACCAGACGCCCACACATATTATGACGTCTTTATAATATATTGTGTTATTCCCCCAGGAAAGTCCTCCGCTGGCTGATGCCCCTGTGCCGGCGCACCGTGCGGCACCGCGAGGGCACCAAGGCGCACCTCATCCTCGCCGTGCACAAGCTGCGCCTCGCCTTCCTCCGCCTCGGCCGGCGGCTGGTGCAGCTCTGGTTGTTGCCGCACCAGGACCTGGTCTTCTTCTTCCGCTTCCACGAGTTGCAGACCTACATCGATACGAGAGACCCGGGGTTGTTAAGGAAGTGAGTGAAACGTGTACCTATCTAGTTTGAAAAGCTGCGAAGTAATTAGCTGTGACCTTTAGAGCAATGTCAGAGTAACGTCGCAGAACAATCGAATAGAACTAGGTTAGATCAGAGCACAACCATTAAGGCCATGTGGCCACTAGGGTGCGTTATATAGCAGCACTCATCGATTTCAACAGTTTTTTAATCTTACTAATATTATAAAGTTTGTTTGTTACTTCTTGACGCTCATACGGTTGGACCAATTTTGATAGAATTTAGTATAGAGGTAGCTAAACTAACACCCTGGACTAATGCATAGGCTTCTTTTAATTCCACAAACATTAAGTGTTCCCGTCCACGCGGGCAAAACCGCGGAGCGCAGCTAGTTTCTTACACAAAAACATCCTCATTTAGCTAGTTCTCACACACATTCACTATATCTCATCGAGCCCTATACAAATCCTGCTCTTATGGCCGTATGGAGAGAAAAACAGTATGACCGTATAAGGAGGGGGCCGTATTTTAGAGAAAAACAGTACGATCCGTATAACAGCTCGGGTATATTCTTCAGGGCGATCCAACGCCACCAGTACTACCCGGGGTGGTGCAAGCTGAAGTTCTCCGAGACGAACACGGGCTGGGTGTCGCCGCTGGAGGCGCGCGCGGCGCCGCTGCGGGCCTCGGGCGCCGCGCTGCGGGCCGCCGCCGTGTGCGGGGGCGAAGCCCTGGCCAGGGCGTGCGTCGTCAAGGACCTTTCTGAAGTAACTTACAAATCTCAAAAATATGCAATTTAAGAGTTTCCCTATCCATCTCCTGGCGCCTTACGAAGTCCAATCTACTGGACTAGTCGAAACAAATCACATGAGTCCAAACTCAAGGGGTTCACTGAACCAACTGAATGTACCTCCACCATCAGATCAGCTCCAAAACACCACCAAATAATGGTATTTACATCCGAACTACATCATACGTACAAAGTTTCATTTCTATGCAATTTTATTAGCAGTAACCTAGGTTTTAAATTTGACTTGTAAGACTTTACTGCAGTTGCTAGTTAAAAAGTAAAGCTCCTATAAAGTTAAAAGTATAGAAGTTTCAATCGAAGCTCATAATAATACGCAAGTTACAATTAGAGTTCTAGATCGAAAGAAATATAGACCTTCGGGAATTCATTTTTTTCTCCAGATTTTGGATCAGTTTCTACGTAAAATGTTTAATTAAAGTTCTTACTTCGCTTCGTTCCCAGATCGACCAACTGCAGCAAGGCGACATCTTGATAACACACGCGACGGACATCGGTTGGTCGCCGTACTTCCCGCTGCTATCCGGGATCGTCACGGAGCTCGGCGGACTCATTTCACATGGTAATTACAAACTTACAACACATATTTTTCGCTGTTTTTAATGTAGGTTTGTGATCCTGAAAATACAGAAGAAGAAAATACAGAAGCATCTTTCAAGGGTCTGCTGAAACGTAATATCTTGTCGACTCAAGTTTCTCTAAAGTCTGAGATATCCGAACTTTACGTGTTGATAGCATCTCCACAAATAAAAGGTTTCGAGACGTAGTTTTTTTTTTGTTTTAGTAATGGTTTCGCACGGTTTGTGCATGCATGTAGCCAGTGTCAAGTATTTTATTATAATAAGTATTTCTTAATTTCACATTAAGAAAATCACAGCAATATAGCAATCGTGGTCAAGTAGTCAAGTCAATTATTTACATCGTCAAAGTCACGATTCAGTAAAGTAGTGGATGGATGCTTTACTGAAACTTCCTGGGAGTTTTGGAAAAAATGCGAAATGACACGTTTTTTGAGATTATATCATTCGCCCACACTCGTGCACGCTAACGAACACTTAATGATTAATATTCCACCAATATTACACACTAACACTCGAAGAAACACAAGTTTGAGAAAATAATACAAAACCAACAACGTCTTACTATCGGATTCCCGCCAAAACTCCGAGACGTAGTTATGCGGTAACTATTTAAATAGTGGCTTATTAACATATGCCTAGCTTATGCCTACGACTTCTTTCGTTCCAGGTTTCAAACTGTATCACTATAACATTCTACTTTTTATACTTATTTTCAGGTGCAGTGATAGCTAGAGAATACGGCCTCCCATGCATAGTCGGCGCCGCGAATGCTACGGACATGTTCAAGACAGGCGACCTCGTGCGCCTCTCCGGCACTAAAGGCACCATAGAACGAGTCCAACTGCTACAAGATGCAGCAACAAACGATCACGAGACCCAATCTGCCGATAGCTGATGGTATTTTCTTCATTTATACAAATGTTCAGTATTCAGTGAGATTCAGGTGATGGTTAAAATAAAACGTTATTGTTTCTAAATGTAATTTGTTTAATTAAAAATAGAAATAAAAACTTAAAACAACACATAATAAATAGTCAAACAAAGCAACACAATACATCAACAATTTAAAAGTTCCTAATAGAAATATACTATAAAAAATTCCTTTGATTTCAAATCAATTTAATTACTTATTTCATGTCCAATATCCATGTCAAATGTACATTCATCTGTAGATCGTAATATAATCTTTCACAAAATAAAAATGCGTAAAATTAGAAAGTCGCGTCATCATGTAGCGTTTAAAAATTTTACAAAGCTGTGCGCTGAATTTAAATTTGCAAATAATTTTATAACTTCCAAACTTATTCCTCTCTAAGTACATCGCTTACTCGTCCTCCGGCAGCACAAGCAGTTCGTAACAGTTGAAGGCGAACGGCCGTCCGAAGATCACGACGTGGCATCTGCGAAATATTCACAAACCGTTACGAATACGTCACCTATTTCAACAAATAATTACTCGAACAAAAATACGATCCGTCAGTAAACAATAACGAGCAACCGGCTCGAGGTGCAACGCCCGTTGCCCACTATAGTGTCGCGGTAAGCACCGACCGGTAGTGCGGCGGCTGCACGGCGCCGACGAGGTGGGAGCCGCGGTACAGCACGCGGCCCACGTGCACGCCGGCCGCCACGCTCGCCGCGCGGGCGTCCACCGCGGCGGCGCGACCCGCGGCGCCCACCGCGGCGGCGCGCCACCGCTGCCACCGCGCGCCTGCGTGGCACATCACCTGCACGAGCAGTCGGCGGAAGTTCAATAGGAGAAACCAAATAAATAATTACTACATTACTGCCACGGTTTGTAACGACTGCGTTGCTGGCGTCACAGCGCGGTCAGCACCGCAGCCCTCGATGGCCGAGCCGGAATAAAGGCCGCGATCCAAGGTCGAGGCGTCTGTAGCGTCGAGAAGTTATTGCGTATGTTCTCACCTGATATTTGGCATAATGGTGGACTTCTCCATCGGCATACAGGATACAGCAACGTTTTGCAGGATTTAAAGCAGCAGGTAGCACCTTACACCTGCACAGGAGACAATAGAACTGCCTTGTCAGTCGTACTGTTGCACGTAAAGTACAACTAAGTATGTCCACGCTTCAATTGTACTTCGCGCAACGCTCTACCATAGCGCTCGCTACGTTATCTGACTATGAATGCACCGTATATCGTAACAGATACCAACGCAACGCAGAGCGCGATTAGTGGATACCGCCGTAAGAGATGTAAGGGTGTGTGGAGGGTATGAGGTAAACAGTGAAGACCGCTGATATCAGTCTTTGCATAATAATATACATGGATTACATTCAGCAGCAATGAGCAGGGAAGTGGGCGGGCAGGGAGCGGGACGAGTACGGAAACACGATACTTTTCCGGCTCCAGTCCAGGAACGGCAGGGGCATAATCTAAACGAATAGACATACAGAGACCGAGGATTTCCAACTACAGTAATGTAGGTACAGTACGGTACCGGTGCGTGGTCCGTGCGACCCACAGCGGCTGTCCGCCCGCCGCGCCGGCCGGCACGGCGCCGCGCGGCGCGGCGCCGCACGCGCCCACCACCCACACCGGCCCCGGCCGCGTCCGCCCCGGCAGCCACTCTACATACCAACAAAAGCCTATTAGCTTCAACCTTACATAACATCTGAACTTTATAAAACCTTACTATACTAAAAAAGCACACAATTTAGGCGTAGCGAAAGCTACATAATTTCATAATTTCCTACAAGAATTTATTGATGCTTCTACTAGTAATAAGTATGTTATAATTTAGCACGCATCGCACCTTCAATTAGCATCCCGTATTTCTGCTCCCAACACGATTTCAAGTACACGTTGTACTTGTCCCAATCTTCGGAGTATTCTTGGATTTTCCTCTTAAAATGGAACCAGCGTCTTCGGAATACAATCAAAATATTAACTAGCTTTAAACGGGCCCAATTCGCGCATACAAAAAAATATAAAAATATGTACTTATATATAATTTTGACATAGGTACCTCGACGTTTCGGTCGAGTTGCATCGACCGTGGTCTCGAGAAGACTGGTGAATGCGGGTGTCACCGTAAGGAGCGGCAGGTGTTGTTTCCAACTACCCGCGTTTGGTATGTCAAAATTATACCTACCTATATTTTGATATTGGATTGTGCGCAAATTAGCATATTTTAAAACGAGTTCTTAAACTTTCGCGAACTGAATACATGTTAATTAGTATTTAAACGGGTCTAATTCGCGCACAAACGAATATCAAAATATATAATTTAAAACGAGTTATTAGTATATGTTTTGTGTTCGCAAAAGCTTACGAACTTCTAAATAAAATAAATTAAAAAGCATCCAATCCACACAAAAAAGTAGGTAGACGTAAACAAAACGCACGATTCATGAATCGGTGCTGCTCCAGTCATGCTATTCAGCGAATTCGATTCTTTCACCTGTAAAATGATTTCCATAAACAGATAAATACTTAGTCAATTTAGTTCGCAAAAATTAAGTTCAAAAACTAAAACCAGACTATTGAAAGATCACGGTCTGAAAAGTAATAAACAAGAAAATAGTAACCTAGCATGTTCAAAGGTTAGCCGTGGTCTTGGGCCGAATATAGCATACAATGTTGGACGAAAGCAAATCTTTTCATGTGGGACGAACATCCGTGGGTCGAATGTGGCATAAATCATCTTATACTTATATCAACTAACCTAACAAAACCATGCACTAGTCAAAAATGGTCAGTTTTATCAGAACCACTTACAACAGCGATGAGCCAATGCGTCCACCTGTTGAATCCTTCCACTATTTCCAACATTTCGTGCTGGCATTCCATGTAGGTTTCCGTCTTGTCCGTCGCCCTCGTAGGCGATACTATCTGAAAATGCATAGCCTCCTGTAATCGGCCGCCATGACGCAGCGGGTCCTATGCCGACTGCGAAGTGTGAAGGATGTATGACTATGCGCAAAGGTGCTCATATTGTATGTGATCGTGAACCGTGCACCTAGCGTGAGTTTTTACTAGCTCGACATAGTACGCGTCAACTAGCTCTTTGTACTTATGAAGATTTTTCGTTCATAAACGCGCCGGTAGTGGAGCTGTACAGGATCTTATAATAAAAAAGCGCTAGTTAACGCGTACTATGTCGAGCTCGTAAAAACTCACAAAAGGGTACCGTTATATTTGTTTTTGCTTTATTTATTACACATATTTTGTACACGCCTTTTTGTCTCTGTAGCGTAAAGCTAGTCGCAGGGTGAGCTGCCGACTGAATATATTGTATTGGCGCCATTGGAGAGCCTCCGCCATCACTTTCCGCTGGTATGTCCTCCAAGTCGCATCGGCTTCATCTGTAACGGAAATCATACCCAAAACGCTCCCACTGTTTTATAATAATAATAGAATATATTTTATAATCGTTACTGTTATTCACAAGATCATACTTTTCGTGATGTGTCAACCCAAACAGTAATCTCAGGGCACAACAGTTGAAACATGTTTTATAAACGTATACCTATTGACACACCAGCGTCGTCGTGGTGGGCGAGCGCTCGGTCGATGTTCTCCTGTATCCAGTCGCGCCACGACTGCGCGTTCCACACGAGGCTGGCCATCATGGCGCGCCAGTCCGACATCTGCTCCGTCGATATTGATGGGGGACCTACAATATTGAATTAGTACGACATCGTAGCTTCTAAGGGGTCCGTCTACAACTCTACAAAACTGTCTACAGCTAGGTAGAGCGAAATGTTACATAGTTAGCAACCAGCTGCAGCAAAGCGAAGAGCTGAAAATAGCGAGAGGGCGACTATCAGTGTACGTTTTGTGAGCTCCTTGTCAGAATCGAAATTAAAACTAACTGTATCCGTATCTACTCGGGCTGGCCACCCCGGACCCCGCGCCCGGCGGAGGCATGGCCGGGCTCGGATCGTCGCGCAGCCGCGCCGGCGCGTCGCCCGACCGGTGGTGCTCGCTTCGTATCGGGATGGCGGCGTCGCGCCGCGCCAGGTGCGCCCTGACGCCATGCGACAGAGACCGCGCCGAGTCCGGCGAGGGCGCTGGCGACGGGAACATCGTCGTGGAAGGCGAGACGGTCTCGGTACGCGCCGGGCTCGGCCGGTCGCGCTCCGGGGTCGGTGACGTCGGCGTGCGGGTCGCGTCGGCGGAATGCCGGGTCGGAGCGAACAGGCCGTGCCACTGCGGGCTCTCCGTGGAGTACAGCATGTAGGAGGCCGTCGTGCCGCGGCCGCAGCCGGCGGCGGGGCGCGGCGCGGGGCAGGGGCGCGGCGCGGGGCACGGCGCGTGCGACACGCCGGCGCCGGGCGCGGCCGCGTCCCCGACGGCGGCGACGCGCCGGCGCCGCTCGGCCGCCGCGTGGCGCGCACACCGGCAGCACGGCCGCGCCACGCGCCGCAGGATCTCGTCGCACCACAGCTCGCACTGCACGAACACGTTCTTCATGCACTTGCACACTTGAATCACTCCTGCGAGGGAAACTGGTCAGGTCAGGACCAGAAATGTATTTATACTTACGCAAAAATATAAAATTACCGTCTCAGTAATACTAACGTGGTTGCAGTAAGTTGACCGCCAAATACGTCGTTACATCTTCGATGAGTTCTAAAAGAGAACAGTCATTTAATATAAGATTGCCATAAGCATTACCCAAGCAGGTATTAGGTCCTACCTACCGTTTCACTTTATATTCCAAAGCATAATATTTGTATATACCGTGCATTAGTGACTGATACTTGGCAGGCGTGCCATCCTGCATCAAACTGATAAGCTTGATCTGTATCTTCCTCGACACCACGGGGTCTGCGATCGTCACGTCTAGTTGGTCCGCGTTCTTTCCAGTTAGACTAAAGAAAAAACACACTTTTCATCCAACACAACTCCTTTGTGGTAAAAACACTAAAATTATATTCTGCCCAAAAACCTTTTCAGGTTAATAAATAAAACACATTACACTTCTGCGCCGTCAGCATGAGTTTTCTTAATAGTACCATGTCGCAATAACACGAGTTCTCCAGCGTCTACCAATTTGGATATCAATAGATTCAGGGCTTCAGTCTTGATACCTGAAGGTAAACGGGCAGTTTTAACTATAAGTACCTACTATAAGTTAAATAATATAAATACATAAGGCGCAAATAGGTATGAGATGTAGATAAAAATGACGTGAGCGTAGCACGGAAACAACGAAAAATAATTAGATTATAGTAGATAATACTTACCATAACATTTAATTTTGAGACCGGCGTGATCTCGATTTTGTTAAATTTCTAACAAAATCATAAGCAGTAAAGTAAGTAGGTATATATTATACTATAATAGTGTACTTACGTTGTGACTTGATGTATGATATAAGTAGCTTTGTTTGATCAACAATTACATCTGAAAAGGAGAACATTACCTATTTAAAACTATACAAAGTTATTTTTGGATCGACTTTTTAATGCAAATTATCAAAATGTGTGTATGAAAACAATACAAATTTTTGATAAAAATTTCACTACAAACGGGCATTTTTCAGCGAAATTCCTCTCTGAATTCAGATAAGAATTCAATATAAAGTACTAACATTATGAAATGCTAGAACAGTAGGATACAATTTCTTGTCTAACCGCCGAAATTAATAATCAATCCAATCCAAATTTTGCTATCTGGGATTGATATCACAATCCATTTTTAGCGTCAAACGTGCCAATAACCGATCCGTGGATTGGTTTATGAAGGCACGCAGATTGGAAATCGAGCGTACGATAGGCAGCAATCCAAGATCGATTTCAATCTTGGATAGGAGATATACAATATTTATTAATTTCGGCTGTAAATCAGCACGAATGATAGACAACATTGGACGTGTATTCGTGAGGTAAGATGCCGTAGGTTCAGATTATGGATTCAGAAGTATTCTGTAGTATCCTATTAAGTACCTAAGTATATTTAGGCTACTGATTTCGAAGGTAACTAGCGATACGGTGAGATTCATTGCTAACCGTCCATGGCGGCGCGTGTATAACCGCGTGGCGGTACATTGGCCATTAGAGCCTTCAATTTCGTTTCTGTGACTAAACGCAAACCACAATGCGCTTGTTTTAAAGTGTCTTGGCAGGAGGTCAGTTCTCGTAAACTGTAATTTTGTAATAAAATATATTAACGGTAGTAGTTATTGGCGATTTAAATAATGGAAACGGTAGGCTTCACTACGTCAAAGCCTCAATCAAAATATCCTTTAGGGGAGGTCAGCTCAAAGTGGACATTTAACTTTGAATGTACCTAAAAGGTTCAAATTGATACATATTTGAAGATAATTTTATACCAATTGATAAAGTTTATTCTTCTATTATAATGCGCAAGTCAAATTGACGCAACTATATAAATAAAAACACAATTGGAAAATTACGAAAACTTGTCCAAAAACCGCTTTACCCGAGCGAGCGCCTAAATCGGCCTTGGAAAATGGGCAAAGTGGCCAGCCCAAATATTTATAATATATTATAATTTACAAGTATGTAATTCATGTTTTAATAAATACATGATGCACAGGAATAATACATACATTGAACCAAGTATAGTGTAACTGTACAATGAACAAATTGAATACGATTTAACATGTTTTATTCAACAAGCTGTTGTTCACAGAAATTAGGATAGTAATAATTGCAAAAGTGTTATGAACATAACGTTTCTTTATAATTGAAAAAAATATAGATTAAGTAAATGTTCATAACCATCCATTGAACGATATCAAAATGTAATTTTCATAGTTGTAGCCGAACAATGCACATTTATAAAACGATGACCTATTTATCAACAAATGAATAAAATATATCATCATACAAATATAATTATTTTTATAGGAGTCGGGGTGTTTCGTTTACGCCCGTGTTATGTATTTTTATCCCATGACGCATTGGTTGACTTTCTCATTGTGCACCATGTAAAGAAAAAATATTTTGTCAGATTCATATATTTTTTAATAAGGGTAAAGTGATCAGTGGCCTCTTTGCCTGGTCCGCTTTGCCTTTTTCGTACATATTCTATTCACCTTTCATTTTCCTTATTTGTTAATACATATCGGAACAACTGTTACACAAACAAGGGTAAACATGGCTAATTAATGATACACGCATAATGATAAAACCTAAATATAGAGAGATTCATCCAAAACAATTTGACTTCACTTCGCATTTTTTTAACAAACCAGCCAAAAATCGTATGTGCGGCATTGAAACCACGCGTTTGATCCGACTTTTGTCGGGCGACTGCCCGGGGTGGAGGAGCAGGTCTAGTTCGTTGCCACATATCGGCAACGCCGCGTTTTTCTTGAAAATAACCCAATAATCGGGCATGGCGTCTTTGCCTGCTATGTCCGCATTGAGCTGACCTCCCCTATGCATTCTTTCATAGATTGAAGAAAACTATTCCAAAACAATGCAATTCATATTCAACTGCTGGGTTTATTAGCGGAGATATAACGGGCAAAATTTTTTTTTTGTGAATGTAACAATTTCAAAACAAGAAGCTTGATTGGCCTTTGTCTATTTTTCATGTACCTACTTTACAATAATAGAGTAGGTACTATAAATGTATATTATTATGCGCCTATGTGGGTATGTACACAAATTATTTCACCGTCGAAACAGGTACACACACTTAGTAGTGTAGCACACTTACTAAGCGGCCGCGTTCTTATAAGACTTCGGAATGTCTCCTTCGACCAGTAAAGCGTCGCCGGCTGCTTCCATTTCCTCCAGCAGCGCCACGTAAGCCTCGATCGCTTCATCTGCAATCATCAGTTGCTTGTTTGTAGTATGAGGTTGTGCTAGCCTCTAGTGTCAGACGTGGCATCTGATGTGGCTTAAACACTGCTATCAATAGGCTTAACGTGCCCTCCGAAGCACAGAGCAATGGAAATCCGATCATAACTTCTGAAAAGTCGGTGTGGGGATAGAACGCGGTACCGTTGGGTTCTAAAGCGCACATGCAAGTAACCTATCGTCCACCATTTCTCATAAACATCATCAGTTATAGGTATATGCTGATTACGTTACGAGCAGTGGTGTGACAGTATAATCACACTCGGCCGAGAAAGTACAATAGTATCCAACTTATATGGCGCGTCGTGAATCTTCGTTTGCGCAGAAAAGAAAGTATGGTCCGAAGATTAACGAAAGAATGCTTAAAACTTACAATCAACCTAAGATCACTATTATAAGGTTCATAATACACTGCAGCTGTTAGTTCCATCTCACTCATGCCACGCGGCGATCGCTAAGATGGCGGCGCGACTGCCGACCAATAGCGGTCAATAGCACCCATCAAAAACATTACATGTACAAAAATGCACAAGTCTCGCAACGCAGTTTATCTGCCGTAAAAAGTTGTGAGATCGAATGTAAACCAAGTCGATTAATTTCAATACCTACCTATAACTGTCTATGGGAGCAGTTATATCTTTATTTCTTTAGTAAATAGAGTGACTTGGCAATAGCACACGCCAACATAAATCTATGTTAAGCGCGCTTGTGCTTGTATTTGTTTGAAAGTATACACCTATACGGAAGACTATATTTAGATTGCCTAGTAGATTATGCTGCCGTGTACCATCGCCAAGACACTCTATTTACTAAAGAAATAAAGATATAACTGCTCCCATAGACAGTTATAGGTAGGTATTGAAATTAATCGACTTGGTTTACATTCGATCTCACAACTTTTTACGGCAGATAAACTGCGTTGCGAGACTTGTGCATTTTTGTACATGTAATGTTTTTGATGGGATCTTATTTCTTTTTGTAGGTTTTCTTTCTATATTTCGTTTTTTTTTTGCAAAACATGCATCAACGCGCGCCCCGCGCCTGTGTGGCCGGGGCCCCTTGCGACATAGGTCATGCTCATAGATTATCATGAACAAAGTGTCTTTGCGTCTCCACAGATGCGTATAATATGTACCTAGGTAACGAATTTGTTCGACCTATAAAAGTGTAGGTAGGTATTATAATTAGTATAGGGATTTGTATCTCTCTATCTGCGGTAGGTGTACGTATCGTGGAAGTTTTTAAAAAGCGCTCAACTGTCGAATTTCTGGAAGCCATTTCCCATTTTTAACCCCTGTTACCCATTTCATTCAATTTCCATGAAGTCTAATTATGAACTGTAAAAGTAACTTTGTAATCACATACAATTTAATGGGATTTATATGGGAATACAAAGTTATTTATGCAGATTATATATCTAGAAAACGGGATGAAAATTATGGAATGTCAGAATTTTTCCATGGTTTATAGGCTAAACAATAGCTATATTCAAAATTTGAAACTTGTGGGACGGCTAGAAGTACCTTAGAATTTTGATGATCGGTGAGTCAGTCAGTCAGTCAGTCAGTGGGCAGCAAAATTAAGGAACATTGACTTGCAATAATTCTTAAACTACTGGTTCAAATTTGATGTAATTTGGATTATTATCTGTTGACGTGATGCCCTCTTGGTCACAAAAAATTTAGGCTTCTAGTTTTATCCATAACGAAGTTACAAGGGGTCGAAAATGGCCCGAATCGCTTCGAGAAAAGGATAGTACGGCCGTGCCTTTTGTTTTGCTCGACTTGGCGGGGGCACTGCCGTGCCCCCAGATTTCCCGCGCTCTGAAAATTCATCTCCTGCGCAGGTACATCGGTAAGCCATATAAGTTGGGTACTACTGTACCTACTCTCTCGGCCGAGTGTGATTGTGTGAGTGTGAGTGTGATCTACACCGAACGAAAAAGGATTCTAACAGTACCTATATTTTCGCTTCTATAGTTTGTGTTTATAAGTACGTAACAGAGTTAGTAAGAAATAACTGCTTAGCTCCATGGGAGTAATGTGCGACAGGCAGACGAGGTTACAGCCCAGAAGTCGCTTAGATTTAAATAAAATCACTTCTGTAAAAAGATATACCTGGTTTCGTCACGTGCAACGACAAATAGTCCGATGCTTCCTTGATGTGATCTGCAATTGGAGAATAACACAATTAGGATAATCATTTGCTAAACAGATTAAATGTACCTACAAACGAAACTTGCCTTTCATCGCAAAGCTCAATTTGCGAGCCATGGACCGGTGCCGTATCATGTCATCCAGCTCCTTGGCCACAAAGTGCGCGATCTGATCGCACGGCTCCTCTACCTCTAACGTCTTCGCCTTCTTCAACCTTAAATGTGTATAACAATAGCAATCATTTATTGGCTTTAGGTACAACTGTCAGGTTCATATCGTTTAGACTCAGCTCCTGCGCTGCTCCTCCCGCTGCGGGCAATAATTGGCAATCAATAATAAGTGTGTATTCACATTTTACCCCACCCACTCATATAATTTTCACATTAACAGTGGCAGGAGCATGAGAAGTAGATATCGTGTTTAGATTCATGCCCCCCTCACTGCCCGTGTTCGCTTCCTTGCTCACAGCTGCTGAGTTTAAATTAGGTAATAGAACTTTTAAATGAATAATGTTATTGTAATAACACTCCAATAACATGGCAATCAATTAGGTGATATTTACTATTGGGGATCATTCGCCTCTCGAGTCTCTACTATGAATTCGAGTTTTAGGGGCTTATTCCCAACGACCACCCCTAATTCTGCCGCAGTGGTGGTCGTTGAAACAGCTTAATATTTTTTGGCCCAATCACTCCCAGTGGTGGTCGTTACAACAGCTTCAGCACATAATGGCACAGAAAACAGAAGATTATGGCCCATTGGATTTGATTTTCTTTTTAGAACATCTACAGACACTAATTTTATAAAGAGGAAAACTTTGTTTGTTTGGTTGTAATGAATATAGGCTCCGAAACTACTGAACCGATTTGGAAATTCTTTCACTGTTGGGAAGCTATGCTATCCCCGGTTGACATAGGCTACCTTTTATCCCGTAAAAATTAATGGTTCCCGCGGGATAGTAGTTGACGCGGGTGAAACCGCGAGGTGCTTCTAGTATGATATATAGGTACCTACTGTTATATTGGCTGTTCTCTGTACATTTTCGCGTCATACCTCTGAGCGGCATAGAAGTATGTCTCTGCGGCACCATCGACCTCTACTAGAATTTCATTGCCTTTCTTCTGCATCTCCGTTATCAGAGCATCTTTCACTTGCGCTTTACAATCTGTAATGAGAAACTGAACGTTCTTGCAAGTGGTACGTAGTACCTACTAATAGCTTTTACCCGCAACTTCTCCGACCAAAATACTAATATAAAAATATGATCTACATGTTTCGTAACCGGCAACATTCAGTAGGTATATTTTTGAAAATTAAAGGTTCCTTTGAAAGAACTAAGTAGTAGGTACTTAGTAAATAAACGTGAACTTACTCTCAGCAACGAAATATTCAGATAGATTTCTAGCATTTTCAATGACCACATCTGTGAACAGAAAGACGAATGAGAACCAGCATCACAGGCTAGATTTATATTTTTTTACCATACTCTGCCTGCACAACTACAGTATAACTAAAAAGTTCGTGCCTTGCATAACATCTTGCATCGCAGCCGGAGTTGTTTTGCTGACAAGAGCACCAAGTTTCTTTTCAAATTTCTTGTGGAGTCGAGCCGTTTCTGGAGACTCTTTCACCGTCTTGTCCACATTCTTTGGGCATTTTGTGCGTAGCCTACATTTATGAAAATAGATTAGGTACAGGGAAAAATCTGGTCGATGTATAGGACCAACGATTTTTGCTGATACCAGATGTGTATACCTACATCTGAACGAAGAATCTGAAGAAACATGAAGTTTTTGTTAAGAAAATTTGCCTTCTAATGTCTTTCATATATTGTTTTGCCCGTGGCAGCCCGGCCGTTTGCGTTATTTCCCATCTATTCGTACGGTCGAGATTATACTGTATGAACGCTATTCTATCTCTGCTGTAAACTCACCAAGTAGACGCTTGAGCGTGCGTCAGTTCCGTAAGCGGTTGCTTATACAGAATCTCACTCCCCTTCGCACGGAGCTCGGTATGCAGAACGTCGAGCGCTGCCTCACGCTCCGGGTCGTACTCGGCTCCTGTTTGTGTCTATTTTATAATCAAAGACCTTTTTTCTCATCAGTGTGAGGGATTAAAGTTTAGTATTAAGCAAATTATTTTAAATAATTGATTGTACATACCATTCCGTAGAACAATTCTCCTTCTCTCTTCGTCTTGTCTTTTGCGCTCTTCTTGCGAGGCTTCATCCACGGCTATGCTTGCGGCCATGCCGCTGCCTGTTCTGCCTCCATCCGCACCCGCGCCACCAGAGCCACGCGCACCCCTCGCATCAATGCTCCCACCACTTGCGACCCACGAAGCATCAGACGCACCACTAGCAGCTTCGAGTTGGCCCATGCCACCAGCACCTCCAGGTTGGCCTTCGCGTCCAAACCCTCCAACTTGACCCGCGCTACCACCACCCCCAAGTTGGCCCTCATCCCCAATCCCTCCAACTTGACCCGCACCACCTGCAACTCCCGCAGTACCCGTGCCACCCGCACCGACTGCGCCTCCGCCCGCACCTACTGCAGCTCCTGCAGCGCCTGCACCGATTGCGCTCCCTTTGCCCCCCGCATCATGCACCATTGCACCTGAACCAAGCACACCCGTAATGATAAACGAACAGAAGTTAATGAATAAGATACGTCTTGTACTTAAAGAAAGTCAGACATAATATATCACGCCATAATAACTTACTCTCTGTTTCAGTGACGCCAGCGACATAAGTGGAAGCTATTTTCGACGTATCTGCAAATACGCATAATCAGTAAATCAATATAATTACAGACGAGCGTTTGTTTTTAAAGGAAAATCAGTGAAACAGTAGGTACATTAATAAAATTAAAGAAGCAAAATATACCATCCATATATTTTTTCGCATTATCAGAGGCGCCAGTTTTGGGAAGGGCATCAACAATTGCATTCACTTTGTCCTTCAGTTGTGGCGACGGATGCTGCCCTCCAAAATGATCCGCATTAGCCAACCTAAACAGTTATTAAGCATGAGCTTAATACCTAACTTATGCTTATGGCCTTGCTATGAAGAAAGGCCACCAACTGATGGCTCTATCTCCCAAACTACAGCACGGAATTTTAAAAGCACTCCGTAGCTTTCGTTTCAACCTATTATACGTGCTTAATTTCATAATTGAGTAACAATTAGTACAGTTTCTTATGTTATCTTACATGTCAGCAACTTCTTCGTGAGTCTTTCGAACATTACCGACACTCAAAAAATCCTTATTGCCTGTCCTTTTCAGATCATCGTGTATTACTTGCATAGCTTCAGCTGCAAATGGCCAGTAATATGATTAAATAGGACCATCTTAGGTTCACGTTGGGTCTTAGTATATACTTTTTTTGATCAAAATTACGCACCCCTTCCTTTGACCGTATCTGTTATGTGTGCAGAACCTTCTTCAATGGATTCTGGAAAAAAATCACTAAATAGTAACTCGTCATAAACGTGTGAGACGTTAATAAAGAAATCTGAGACGTACGCTTCAACGTATCTTGCATTTTCTTGTCCGTTATTAGAGCGTTAATTTTCTGGAAATTTTCTTTTTGCATCTCTGGATCGTTAGAACTTACCACACCAACTGGCGCATTCTTCATTCTGCAATTGCGACGATTTTTATTAGGGACTTTGTTGTGTAATTCTTTGACATCTGAATATTTGGTTTAGTTACTAACTCCTGGCCAGCTTCTTTGTATGTCATCTTATAAACGCCATCTTTTGCCAAATGCTCATCGCCTTTTCGAGCCATCACATCAGCTAGCACATCTCGCTTTTCTGCATCCGCTGAAGCATAGTGATACGTTTTTATAAAGACAGTTCTTTATGATCGGGACGTTATACAATGTCCAAATGAAACTAAACAATCCGCCTCTAGTTTTACTAATAGTTCTAGATGCACTTACTTTGCGGTAACGGCCCAGACAAGAACTTTGATGATTCTTCAATTATGACTGAAAAAAACAATTATTATCATGCTGATTGTATAAAAGTATAAACGAATAGCGATGTTTGTTTCTTTACCTGGCATTTGGTTTTTAAGTTCTTTCACAGATTTTTTATCAATAAGACTCGTCAAATTCACTCTAACCGAGTCGTACGTTGATTTATCGACTTTATCCGTAGCCAGACTAGAAGCGTTTTCAAGCCTATAATGAAAAAAAACTAGGATAAATAAAAAGTAAGGTTAATAAACACAATCGGTGCCTATCTACATATTTCGTAGCGAATAGGTACTTCCACTGATTCAATTTGTATTAAAACTAGTGCGTAGTTTTTCCGACTCAAAAGAAAGGTCTGTTGTTTTGCAGATCGGACCCAAATACGGTGGAACAGGACCTTTAAGTAAGTAAACCAGATTAAGTTGTGAACCTTCTGGCAGCATCTCCGTAAGTCTGTAAGTAGCCCTGCATCATCCCGAGCGGCTTATCACCTTCCTCCTTCATCACCTTTACTAAATGATCAAAGGCGTCACCTATTTCAACAAAAAGCGACATTATTTTCGATGTTACTATATAGTTTGATAATTCCTCTTAATATTCCATCTCATCTTTGAGGTCGAATGGTAATGTACTAATGGTCCTAAGTATAACAAATCGAACTAGTGAGAACAAACGATATTTCTTTGGTCTTTGGCAAACTTAAATAATATAGTTGTTACCTTTCTCAACGCCAACTTTCGCCAAATGCTTGGCAGCGTCGTCTATGGTATCTACAATGGGGGGAAAGGTTATATATATTATACAATTTATCGGTCTTCATATTATATGATTGAAACTTTATTTACAGCTACTAAAAGAGCATGTCTCTACACTTATTTCACTAATAAGGATTTATGAATCAGTTACCGATCTTTCCCAGCTTAAATTTAGTTCATGACTACCTTTTAATCCTTCGGCAATAGTAGGTGCTAGGCGGGTAGGAACGCCATGATTCAGTTCTGAATTTATTTGGGCGTTCAAGTCGCCGTGCTTGGGTTCCAATTGTGCCGAGGGCCCGGCGTATTTCAACCTGGAACAACTACACTGTCAACATATCCAATAAAGTGTCCTCACTTTCGTGAGGATGAGGTCATATTCCAAGACGGGTGGTCCTGGTTCGAATTGTTCGATGAAATACCTCCGAAGTACCTACGTACTGTTTAATGAGTATAAAATATGAATCGTATAAAACATAATAATATCTTACTCGTCTGCGCCGTCAGAATACGATTGATTATATTTGTTATGTTCGAACAGTGTTCGCTTGCCGAGGGACTTCATTGTGGCGGTTAGTAGATCCTTTGCGTATCTCTCGCCGGCTACTCCGCCTTGACATACCATAAGGGTTAAGTTACAAAGGAGGCAATAAAGTTTTCCAGCTAGGCTCTTATTAAAATACGTATTCGGACAAAGTGGACATGATGACGATGAACCCAAACGCAGTCAACTTACTGCTAGAACTCGACAGACATGGTAAACTACAACTAAAATCTATTCATCACACATAGTAAATAAAAATACAAGTGGCTTACTTCGCAGGGCAACAGCTTGCGATAAGTGTTTGCTCACGTCGTTGACTAAACCTGAAATAAATAATAATAACTAGACAGTTAACCATTTCCTTTTATACCTACATATCTGTCACTGTTCATAAGGCGAGGTGCCCAAGAAAACTTTGGAAATTTTAGAACCTTTACAAACTTTGTCTGTCCGCTATCTCTCTTTTTACAGCTAAACCGCTGAAATGTACCTACTTTTGGTATTTGGTATGGAGATAGGTTGGACTCTGGGGCATAACATAGGATATACCTACGTGGACGTCACGTAGACGAACTCAAAAGCAAGAAATTTTAAAAGGTTAAACAGTGTGTATTGACAGTATTTAGACGTACTTTTCATAGCCGGTTTGAGTTCAGACGGAGTTACGTTTTTCATGTCAGCTGACAGTCTTCCTTTGATTTCATCAGCAATGTCCTTCACCGGGAAAATCGGAGCGATCGGTTGTGATTCGATTCTATAACAACTTGGCATGTACATCAACTGCTACGGTACAGTAATTTTAAAAGCTTTTTTTTTATCAAAGGTTGTATACATGATAATAATATATGTATTATAGTCTGAATGCATGCATGAAACAATACCAGGATCAAGGAAAGTGGCACAAGCGAACGGAGGCCTATAAGTATACTCAGCAGTGGGTGGAATAAGGCTGACTATAATGATGATGATGATGAAAAAGCAGAAAAGGCTAGCAAAAGAACGCATGCGTAAGTTTAAAATCATTACTCGGCAGCTCCGGTCGCGTAATTCATAGAATAATTATTTCTCTTGACTAGTTCTTTGTTTTTATCCGATTTCATAGTCTTGACCAATAGTTCCAGAGCTGGACCTGGAATTTCAGAACATTTTTGTCAATGTTCGTAAATAATAACAGAGGTATACTTACTATGAAATATAATTTAGGGAATCGGTTACAACGAGGATCATGACCTCATAAGCTCCACGTGTGTCGTGACACAGGTGAGCGTCGGACTAAGAACACTTAGGTAGATAAGTAGGTGAGCAATACACACCTCTATCGCGGACAAATCCTGATAGATATTTGGCACTTCGGTCTATTACAGCTGAAAACAAAATATTAATTTTAAACATTTGTTATTCCGTCGCACATTACTGTATGTCGACCGGGCGCCCGTGCTGGAGAAGGGCATAATCTTCCTCCCGAAAGTGAGGCGCCACCCGTGCTCGTCAGTGGGAGAATAAGGGTTCCAATGACGATGATCACAGAATATTGGATCCGCCATACACGTACCATTCATATCGTTAACCAATTGTCCAGGAGTGTGCTTATCCACCGTCCTGTGCAAGACTTCTGCGAACTTAGGGACTGTTACTGAATCGGGATTGGCGCTTGAAAGACCGGGGGCAGACTTTAACCTGAGGAAAGAGTTGTGCCATTGCATTATGTAACTCGAGAGGATCAGAAAATAAATAAGATATGAATGCCGACGTTTGCGCAGCCGTGAAATTCGTCTCAAGGGCCGGGTACTCTTTAGCGAACGCAGCAGCACCGTCTGCCTCTAATTCTTTCATCAGGAGGTCGAATGCAGGCCCCCGCTCACCTGTGAACCAAGAATTTAATTAAATATCGCAATAGATTTCATTATTCACTGTTCATACAAAGATAAGTTTGGAGATTTGTAATGAAAACTACTTACTCTCGTCACTCGCACGCTGTGACAAATACTTCGAGCAGATGTCCAATGTCTCTGTTAAGCGAATTTGACATTATTAAGTTCGAAAATAAATAATAATTTAGCCCGCATTGCCGGTTACTTCTTCGGCAAGTCGAAGTTTACGCATCGCATAACTTAATTCGTGCCTGAAAGTCCACCTTAGCTAACAAAATCGAAAGGGGAAGAGTAGGTAACTAATTATATTATTATTTTTTAAAGATTGTTTGCTTGACTACGAGTTCCACTAGCCCCAGAGTAAGCGCAAAACCGACAGTCAAAGATAGATTTTGATGTTAAATGGTGGTAGTTTTAATTATATCCATTGTAAAACTCTACCTGTCATATCGTTTTTCATATTATTCGGGGTGATATTATCAACTGCGTTATTTAGACCCACGTGGATGTCTTGAGACAAATTGGGGTCATCGTGATCGGCCTCTAGGCCCTTCGCTTCTTCAAGCCTGTAAGCCACTACATTTTTAAAGGAACAGTTGGCATATTATTATACAGACGATCTATTTAAATCCTTCTTGCTAATCTGGATGATTCTGGTGTGTTAGACTTACTCCTTAGCAGCCTGTACGTACGTCCGTTGTACTTTAGGCGTCTGAAATAACATTTCGTTTCCTTCGCTCTTCATTTGTTTTATTAATAAATCAAATGCTGGACCCTTGTCCTCTGCGAATAGGTTTTACATTTAGCAATTTTTTTTCATAAATGCTTCTGATACCTAATATAATAACCCAAATTGAAAGTTCGTGTGTTCATTCCTGCTTACCTAATATATTTTTTGTTTATATTATATTCGCACAACAAATCATCTATCTTATTGTAAAATTTTCCTATCTTCCCGCTAAATAGCTTTAGGTTCACAAATCTAGACAACTTCTAAACTTATCCTACGTTCAATTAGATAAAAATAGTATGCTTTGACGATTACTATGGTAGGTAGTTTTATACTAATAAATATCACTCACTTTTGAACTCGGCGCATTGAGCAAGATAATTGGAACAGATGTTCACTAAGTCTGAAAAAAATGTCCTCTTCATTATTATACAGAATGTCCTAACACTCCGACCAAACATTTGAACTTGACCGAAATTGATTTTAAATATTTAAAAGTCGATAACTTGGAACTGCGGTAGGCAATAAAAAATGCGTTTCGTAATAATATTGGTACCTACCGCTAACTGCTTATCTAAATATTGAGTCGTGATATATGGACTCAAAACAAACCTTTCATAGGAGCGGCGAGATTTTGCGGTGTTTTAGCATTTACGGTGTCCGTGAGAGCTTTATTTAACTCCCCAGCTAAAGTACTATTGAATTCCGTAGCGTTAAATTCTGAACATAGCTTCAATCTGCAAATATTACGGTCCAAATTATATATCCTAAACATTTTCATTATTGTCGTTTATTTAGAGGCAGTCCCACGCATGTGATTAGGATAGACGTATCGAAGTTTATTCGGGCGTTAAAAGTATATATTTGTATGAATTCTTTAATTGTAAATAATATTTACTCGTCTGCAGCTTCCTTGTAGTTTTGATGCCGTTTTCCATAAGAAACTAACTCCTGGTCTCCTTTCTTGTACATCGCGTCTGTTAGTATATTAAACGCCTTTCGCATATCACCTAAAACATACAAGGGGATATAACTGATTATGGTGGGACTATGCGCCGAATAAGTGGCCCTGTAAGCCCTGTTTTGCAGTCGCTATTTTGTACGATATTTGATCGAAATTCTATTCTATTAATTCTAATACAAACCTGAGAATTTCAAGTAGGCTGCTGGTGCTGCAACAAAACGCGGAAACTTTTTAAAATAGTGATGTGACACACGACACTACAGCTATAAAGTTGGCTACATATCGGAGCAGCGTATAAGGCAGCCAACACGAGGTACCAAGAAACAATCTACCAATAAACCGGCGATCTTTTAGATTATACCATCAGAGAAAAACAGCCCGTGCTAACCTCTTACAACATTATTTCAACCATAAGCATTTCAAGATCAAATCCCCAAAACCATACAATTCGTATTATAAACTGCGTAAAAGTTTACTTACGTCCTTTTAGAAGACCACCCTGAAAATCAAAGGGCGCTAATGTAGATTCATAGCTATGTATAAGTTCCAAAATATAACATCCGTATCGAATCATCCTTCATTCTCCAATCCGGTACAAATGAACACAGGAAATAGAACCATTGATAATAATAGATTTACTCGGTAGGTACATTATAATAAATTGAAGGTACCATAATATTTGGAAAATGAAGAATAACACAAATAAATAATTTCATAACGTTACCTTTATTCCGTGTTCATTTGTAAGAAAGAAGATAGACGATGTGGAAGGACAAATAAAAAAACGATTCAGTTCACAATGGCGTTTACTAAATTTTTTAGTTTCTTCAAGATAGAAATTTCGATTCTCGTCTATACTACAAATTGAATACCTTCTTCAAAAGTTTTTATGTAATTATGAAATACAGTTTTCAAGTGGGTGCGGTTGGTATAGGTTTTTGTTTTTCAATTACTGTGGGAACTACTTCTAAGCTATTGGATTGTTTTTTCTTCTTGTGACCGATATCTGGCTCGCTGATCGTTGTGTGGCCCTATTGACAATTTAATTATTAAGACAGTTTACGTAAATAGCTTAAGTAGTTTTTTATTCATGTAAGTACTTTAAGTCAAATTCCGATTTTAGGCGCAAAAGCTATGCGATCATTGCGCGAATCAGAAAAGTCATAAACTGAAATCTGACCCCATCAAGTACTATGTCGGACACATTCACTTTGAAAAGGGAGAGAGAAAGAGAGATTTATATTTAAAGACATAGAGATAGAGAGAGAGAGAGAGAGGGAGGGAAAAAGATTGGTTAGTAAGAACTTACCGTTCCACCCATCATATTTAGGAAGTCATCTGCAAACCCCGCGTCACCTGCTTCGTCTGCGTTTGTTACGTCTGTGGACAAGTTTTAAAAGTCTTTATGATCGACGCCTGTGAGACACTAGCCGAGCAAGCAAATAACAAGCGGTGACCAATAAAAAAAAATTAAGCTACCAGCTGAACTTCCGGGACTTTCAGTTTTCCTTAAAAGCTCTTTTTATTTTCCGAGGTAAAATAGCACTCGGGAACAGTGCAGCTATCTGTGTAGACGTTAGTTCCAGGTAATGTACTTATTCCTAAAAATTGTCATTACGTCCATCCATGGAGTTAAGGTTTCAATTGAACCAGCATTAACAAACTTTGTCGAGTTACATCTAGCCGTTTAGCTGTGAAAAGTGAGCAAAACCGACAAAGAGAAGAGACCGAGTTAAGTCGCTTTTTCGTATTTACTCACCTTTAAGCCTTTGGCAACAAAGGCTCGGACGGCTTAGGAGTTGCAGGCGAGGCGGGCGTGGCGGGCGGTGACTGCGTGGGCGTGGTGGCCGTGGACGTGCCCGGCGTCATGTCCGGGGGCGCTCCCGGTCGCGCGTCGTCCTCGAAGCTGACCCTCACATCTACTCGTCAAACACCCCGAGTCAGGAGTTTAGGCGAGGTACCGAAAATGACGCGTCTGTTTTTGGATTTGCCTAAAACTTGCGTTTTAATTTTAATGTGTACCTACTTATATATGTAGGTACCTAATATTGGCGGAATATAAACGAGTGAGGGTAAACTGTGTAAACTCGAAAAACGTGCCACTTCCGGTTTTACCAAAAAAGATTAAACCAGAGTTCAACGAATGAGTCTAAATATTTTCTCCAAAAATCGACGTCTAATCCTCGCTTTTTCTAACTCAATAATAAATCTGTAAGTAGAATAATCAGGAATGCCAGGATTGAGTAAGAAAACGCGAGTGATAGACGTCGATTTTGTCGAACGAAATTTTAGAAACCTCTGTTTAACTCTGGTCTAATCTTTTGTGGTAAGACGGTTCGTATTTTCTCTAAAATACCCACGGAGTTCCAGTAGAACATTCACCACGGGACTAATCGTGAAGTTGAATGCGACTCAACCTAAACTACTGAACGATTGGAACTTGAGATTTTTACCTCTTCTTTTATTTGACCCAAAAAAAAAACAACTGTTATCTGGTTTGACCTCCACGGCCTCTGACTGTCCACGGCCTCCGAGAACACTGGGCTACCGTTTGAATTTGCCACAATTGTTCACCACCACGACGCCCAGCCTTCTCGAATGTCGCGAATTAGAGTGTTCATGAACAATTGTCACAACTTCAAACGCGCGACACTTACCTTGAGATCAACAATTCGGCGATAATGAACGCTGCTGGTGACAATTGCTCGAAAACTCCAAATTCAATAGAATTACCCTAAGTTGGTAAACAGGGTGTACTAACCGTGGTCTTCGTCAATGTCCATCATGAGCATTATGTCGTCGGACTCTGTGAGGATTTCATCGATCCAAACGGCAACCTGTTTAACAAAATACACCTTAAATATTTAACCCCCCCTTGCTTCACCCCTGAAAACAATAATAATCAAACCATAAGTAAGAAATGGCAAGTTAAACCTAACCTTATCAGACATTTCCATCATAAACTTGGCTTTGGGACTGGAGGATTGCCGCGATGGGGTTTTCATATGCATGTACCCGCAAATCTCGTCCAAGACTATGTTGGAAAGTCTTAGCATCCTGCAAAGAAAGTGAGTTTAGAATTTTAGATGATCCAAATCCCCGTCCACGGAATTCCCAAAGAAGTGCTCCCATAATCTCCACTAACCAGCATTGAAATAGTTGATAGAATAAAAATAATAAAAATATACTAGCTTTACATACTTCAGTTGGAATTATAAACCTACGTAATATTGTTTTAACTTCATCGTTTTTAGCATATAATCATTGAAATGATTGATGATGAAATCATTGAAATTACGGGAGTCCATTTATTGGGGTAGGCTTATGCCCGGAATAGATGGTGAATACCAAATCGACCCCGTAGTTTAGCGTAGTGGCTGAGCAATCGGACTGTTGCGATTGGGTATCGCGGGTTCGATTCCCGCCCGGAACAAATAATTGTGCGATCCACAAAATATTTGTTTCTGGTCTGGGTGTGATAGTGTGTGTACCACGATACAGGAGCAATCCTAGTGTGGGGCTACGTAAAGAAAGGAAATAAAGAAAGGGATAGAGAATGTATCGGACACGGCACACAGAAACGTCGCGCCCAGCTGTGCGGCGCTAGTCGCCAGCTTCCCGCCGCGTCCCGCCCTGTCGCGTCGCGCTCGGTGTGTGACTTGAGCTTTAGTTAACGCACCCGTCGGACAGCGCGTACCGGCCCGGCCTGGACAGTCGCTGCTGGATGCCCTTAGCGAAGGTGACCGTCGCGTTCCGTGTCCACGCGAGCCGCTTCTCCGAGCGCACGCCGACCATATCCTTCTTGCCTTTACTCAAACGTAGGCTGAAATGTGTAGAAGGTAGGCATCATCGACGCGAACCAAGACGAATTAATATTTATCTTAGATATACCTAATTATTATTGTCCGAGTGGTTTATGGCTCAAACCGCACTAGGCTAGCGTGGCGGATTGTGTCTCGAAACAAAATTATATCTTTGAGAGAAGGCCCGTATCTCGGCATGCAGTACCTAAGAATTATTTCAGCTCGATCAGTATCCGGGATGTGCGACAAATTAAAAAAAAAACTTGCACGATTCGATTACAGATGGACACTGGTAAGTCACGATACAGTTGGTACTCCACTCACGCAGCATTCCTCTTCCTCGTTTTCCTCAAATTAATGAAATATTCGTAAGCTTGATCCGGCTTGAAAGGCTCGTCAGCATCCAACATGGCACGGAGGCGAGCGATCTGAGAGGATAGAGATTTCTTATTCAAATAAAAAATAACTTATCGAAGTTTGTTCAGTATGAGGAATTGAGAAACCTACCAATAAGAAATAATATTAAGCACAGCCGACAGAAAGGACTAACTCCAGTTTTTTTAGTAAGTAGGTACCTATACCTACCTACTAGCTGACCCGACAGACATTGTCCTGTACCTAACTAACCTGTCAAATAAGTTACATTACAAAAGTTGGTCGTTAAGTTTCCTCTAATTTTCTAATGTTCGGCGGTCGGCGTAACATTTTTATTTTTTACTTCCATTCCATATGAACCTACTCCTGACAATAACAAACACAACAAAAAAAAATTGCAAAATTGGTACAGACGTTCACGCATGATGCCGTGAACAAGGGAAATTGGGATTCATTTTTATTTATAGAAGATTCAAATAATAGGCTATAGGTACGTTGCTGTGACAACGGCACATTATAATAGTCTTGAGGGATTCTCTTCTCCACTATGAACTTAAAGTCTCGACCCCACAGAACAGAGAGAGATAATATCCTACCGTGTCTTCAGGCAAGATGTCGGCGTACTCTCTCCACAGATACAGAATCTTGCGCCTGATCGGCTTGGACATGTGTTCCAAGCGTTCCGTCAGCACTGCGTTGTGACGGCGCAGGCAGCGGGCGTGGGCGCGGTACGCTCGCTTCGTCATCTTCACATCGGTAGCTTTGGGACCCCTGAAGACCACAATGTAAGGGTCGCACACTACTCGACCTCTCAGGGAGGCAACCGCATTATCTAACCTTTTCAGTAACGACTCTAACGACTGACAGTCACGGCTAAATCGGCCTATGCCTATCATTTAAAGACTAGTGGTTCTGTGAACAGTAGGTAGACCTCGCGATCACAGGAGATAGGGGAGCTTATCTCCTGTGTTCGCTCCGCTGTGACCAATATCATGGTGATAGGCATTGATAGGTTCTTTTTGCCCCCGTTGCCATAAACATTTTTCATAAAAACTAACTATCACTGTGCCAACTTCGCCATGTAAAAGTGATACTATTTATCAGTAGAGACATGAAGAGAGGGGTAAGAACATAGAAGACCTATTCTACTCATAAGGGTCACCAGATAAGGGCATAACTTATGGCAGTCACGCGTGCCGCGTCCGCATTCTGTGGCGTAGCGTGCAGCTGAGCCGCCGCAGCGGCTCAGCGATCATACGAGCAGCCGCAGTGTATGAGCATGCTCATACAATCTGCGTGAAGGCGGATCCTGAGAGCCCTACCTAGGTCTAGCCGGCTTGGGCGGAGGTCGCACGGGCTTCTTCGTTATGAACTTGTGTTGGTAGCGGAGGCCGTGGCCCGCGATGATAGCGTCGGCAACCGAGGGCGGCGCGGGCTCCACCGCGTAAGGTGGGTACGGGGGGAAGCTCGCCGGCTCCGGCATTGGTGTTACTGGAATCAACTGGTTACCTACATGTCTGCAGAAATTAAATGTGATGGTTGTTTGTAAGGGAACTCGGGTCAACCAGGAGTTAATTTGTCACAATATTATCTAACTTACGTAACTGCTTATACCTACGTCCTTTTCGTTCACCGGTTCAGTATAAAACTGTTACAGTCAAGTTATATATTATGGGTTCCCAATGGGAGTCGCACCCAATTGAGTCAGTGTGGTGCGTTGCAACTATTTTTTCCATTTGTAGGTAAACATGGGTTATAGAAGCATTCACACGTGATGGCGAGACGCTGGGAATGTGAAGGGCCTAGTACTTACCAACCTAAAATTTCATATTACATATTATTATATTACCTACCGCCTACCGTTCTATGTTACCTTCATAGTAGGCTAGAGGCAGGCTGCAGGAGAGCAAACAGGAGTTACAGCCTACAGGTGACATAAAGGGAGCATGTGGGGATCAAGAAATTCCTTACCTTCTCCAATTTCGGACGCTTCACCGGCAGCCGAAGTATTAGCCATTTTGTTATCTTTTTTATAAGTAGTAGGTAGGTACCTAATATAAATTCACCTATTTTTCTTGTTGTTATGGAATTAAAACTTTGATAGACGATACTTTTGAACTTGCATTTTAAAGAATGACGTTTAGAACTGCCTTTTATTTTTTTTATCTTCTTTACTTACACAGTTCTGACATGTCATTAGTAACCACCTCGTTTATTAGCCACTAAGTAGGTTGGTATCTGCTTGAGAATTTGAGCCAAGCAGTTGTTGGGAGGCAATGACCAAGAGCAGTAATAGGTATAATACCTACCTACTTTATTTATAATTGATCTAACTTGAAAGATAGGACAGCTTACATCGCAATTTATAGTCGCAATAACAAAAACCTTAGCCACAACAACGCGTGGCCGTGTCTGCTAGTATTAAGAGATGTACCTACAGATAATATATAATAAGACATCGTTTTAATACATAACTGATCTTTATTTTGTCTAAGACCGTGTTTTATTTACAATTTTATAATTACCTATTCAATAAAAGATCTCATTAATTTATATAAACCACTTTTTGCCTTTATGTCTCATTTTCACTATATCACGCCGCTTTTTGCCTTTTTGGCTCATTTTCCGTGCCATGGATACTATCTTCTATGTACATACATTTTTTTGTCCTTTACAGCTTCATTATATGTAGGTATACTTATACATTATTTGTAATATGAAAAGTTACTTTATAATAATATCTGTTCAACTTCTCATTTCACACATCACATGATGTATCAGAAGCTGATGATTAGTAATCCTCATCATTCATCTCAGGATCAGAAGTATCTTCCTCTTCTACCGGATCACCCTCAGCATCCACAAGTTCATGGTTAATATCATTGCCATATATGGGAAGGTCGTGCATCAATTCTGCAGAACCTACATCCATTTCCCAATAATCTCTAGCAGCATAGGGGTTGAGCCCTGGTACTGTAAGTATTTCATAGTTCTTGAAAGCGATCTCCTGGTCATCAAACGGGATGTAGCAAACTTTATGCGATGGTTGAACTTTGCCAGGTATCACACAGTTCAAGTGGTTCACTCGGCCTATATATAGTTTTTCGTAGTTTTCTTCGGATACACCAGCTTCATAAGCATTGACCGGAATTAAATCATCACTTGTGCGCTCCCACTTAAAGTCGTGCCCACACAGAATCTGTTAGAAAAAATTATAAAGTCTTAGCACAAAAATATTTAACCAGAGTTGCACAAAATATGTGTTTAAATATTGTGTCTACAAATCGACGTCTGACCCCCGCTTTTTCTAGTTCAATAACAAATTAACAAGTGAGTTATACACATCGATTTTGTGGAATGAAATTTTGGAAACATATGTTTAACTCTCGTTTAAACTTATGTGGTAATCAATGTACTGTGTGTATTCATTTTCAAAATAGGAATGCTGTTTAATCTAACAAATAACCGTGACTCGACTACAAAATACTTGCATAGAAAATTTAAAGGCACTATATCGTGTGATTCTCATGAATTACTATGAACAATAATTTCATAAGGAAACTCCATGTTATATCAGTATATACCTCAAACGCTGGCACTACATTCGCGACTCCTCCCCAAGGGACATATGCCACTCCTTCGGAAGGAACAAATTTTCCAGGTGTCAGCGACCTGTTGTGTACTGCACGTATGATGTAGACACATTCTGGTTCGTAGCCCCCAATAACAGCATTGTCAGGTAATACGTCTTCTGCGACTACCCATCGCAGACCACCCCCCTCAATATTCTTGTATGGCACGTCCTTCAAAATGTTAATTAAACACGCCGGCGGTACTGTAAAAAACATTTTAGATCTTTTAAAGGTAATGCAAATGTAGTGTTTAAGGTCCTAATTCTTACAGGTCATGGGGAACCCAGTAATAATATCAAAGATTGTTAGGTACACTACAAAAGTCAAGAAACCATGAACTAACAGTTTACTCTGTTCTCCTTAAATATTGAGTCATACTTACATTCAAATCTCCAAGTAGCAGGATATCTTATATCGTGAGTAATGAATGTAACATAGCTCAAACCGGTAACAGTGTGAGGACAGGAGAGTATGCACTCAGTCTCCCTGTTCTGACCAACCCGCAAAGTGTTACAGTCCCAGGCAATCCAAAATCTTCTGTACTGATTCTGTGAGAGAGAGTAGTTTCTGCCATTGCTTGTCTTAAGTCCATCGGGTCCTCTGATACACAGCCCACCTCCTTGGCCAAAGCCAAACTGCAACAATTAATAGAATTGGTTACATCAGAAGAGATGTTGAATCGGTCTTGTATTGCAATACTGATATGTTGTTTTTTTAAGTTCAGACCGCATGGAATTGAATGTATTTAGCAGCAGCTTTGTTTAAATTTTAATAATTAATTATACATAGATGTTCTAATTGTATCGGGTAAAATTGCCAATGTTCAATTGCTAAACTTGAGGTATTATTTCACAAGTTTGTCCTGGCCAAAAGGTAGCCAACTTCCAGGTGGCAGCATCTCATAGGACAGTAAAGGACCCTGACCAAAATAGTGGTGGTGCTGCCAATATTTGTATGGGTGTAACCTACTTACCCAATAATGGCATTTACTTCCAGGCTCCTTTGCTAGTCCAACTAGCGCAGCATCATGAGCCTTGACTTCAAAACTTAAGGCACCAGATGACACCCTATAAAATGAAGTGGGTTGACGAGCGCGTGTTGTTATTTCTGTAATACAAAAACATGGGACAAAAATCACAGTAGGCACCGGTACATAAATAATTACAGGGAACTCTCAACTTACGTCAGCCTACATAATTAGGTAGGAACTTAGGAATTTAGGAAGCAATACCGGGCAAGTAGGGAACTTACCAATTAAATCTCCCATAGTATTTCTTATTGTGTAAATGTGCAAAGAGAATACAAACGCTACGCTAGATTTTTGTGTTTATATTTTCAACTTCAACTTCAACTTTTTGTTATGGCTTCTGCGGAGTTGCCGCAATTTAGCCAGTGTCGCGTGGATAGAGTGGAAGATATACAGTGGAGATTGATCGGTGTTTGTTCGAATGCTCAGTTTATGTAATCTAGACACTGGCTTTGACATTCCTCTGAAAGTTTTGAAACCAATAGGACGACACAGACGTTCACATGACAGCACAAATATGGGTTAGGTAATTTTAGCAATTTTAATAAATCAATAAATAAGTATGTAGGTACATAGAAATAATATATAATATAATACAATATAGTACATAGGTACATATAAGTTTTACAATTTTATTTTATTAATAGTAATAAAATTTGTTAGAGTGTTTATAAAAGGAGTAAAAGCAAAAGTTAATAAGGTAGTAACATTTGTAGGACGGGGAATTTCGGCAGGTAGCATATCATATAGGGAACAGCGTAGCTTCGGACATTCAAAGAACATATGGTCAGTAGTACCCTCGTCTAATCCACATTCACACAGAGAGTGGTCTCGGATTCTAATTTTTGCAAGAAACACTGGAGTGCAAGCATGACCCAGCCGCAAGCGGCAAATTACTGAAGTGGTTACCTTATTATTGTTTTTAAATTTAAAGAACCAGGGTTTAGAGGGAATTGAGGGTTGAAGCTGACCATAAAATTTACCTTTTACATTCATGGAATCCTGCCAAAGCGAATTCCAAGATTTGCTCATATGTGCTTGACAAATCAAGGCAAGATCGTGGGAGTAGATTTTGTAGTGATCTGTATTACCAAGTAGAGCAGCCTGTTTGGCACATGAGTCCGCAGTTTCATTTCCTGGAATACCCACATGGCCTGGAATCCAGGCCAGAGTTATGCTTAAACCCAGATTGTGACAATTATAAAGTGCTTCTTTAATTTTTAAAATAATGGGGAATCTAGATTTAGACCTAAACTGATTTGCCATAACAGCCTGTAGGCAGCTTTTTGAATCAGTAAAAATAATAGATTCGTTAATTCTATGTGCGTTTATGAAAAGAATAGCTTCTAAGATAGCAACAGCTTCACCTGTGAAAACTGAAGATGCAGATGGGCACTTTTGCCTGATAATTATTCTGTATTTTGGAATCCAAACCGCAGCACCTACGTTATTATCTGCAATCTTTGATGCATCAGTAAAAAATGTAGTCCAGTCTTTCCATTTCGAATCCACCATTTCATAAAACAATTTACTGGGATTAATAGAGTCTTTATCTATACCAAAATTCAAGATAACTAAAGGTTGAAAAATAAGGGCATTATAGTTTACTGAGAATAAGGGATTGATTGGAAACTGCATCACGGGGCAAGGCAGTTGACAATATTTAATATAACTACGAATAATACATGGAAGTTTGCTATTTGGAGAATATCCTTGAGATGTTATAGTGTTACCTATATAGGGATTCGACTTTGTGTATGAGAAGATGGTTAGAATTTTGAATTAATTTGAATAAGAAACGGTCTGAAAGGAATTGTCTACGAAGGGGAAGAGGAGGCTCTACGCATTCTACTTGCATGGCATTTATCGGTGACGACTTCATAGCACCAAGGATGATACGGAGGCATTTTGATTGGATTTTTGTAAGTTTTTCGAGAGCAGCTTTGTTACCAGGATCCAACAGGAATGTGCCATAGTCCAAATGACTGCGAATAATCGCATTGTACAATAATTTTTGACAAAACGGATGAGAACCCCACCAGACCCCTGACAGGCTGCGGAGAATATTAATGTTTTTTTCGCATTTTGAAGTAACATAATTAAAATGGCGAACACCTGTTAATTTAGAGTCCAACCAAATTCCTAGAAATTTAACAGAATTTTGTTGAGAAATTATTTCAGATTCGCAAAATATGTCTACGTTGGGGATATTTCTTTTTCTTGTAAAAATTACAGTGCTGCTTTTTGCAGCTGAAATGGATAAGCCGTGTTCAAACAACCATTCTCCAAGGTGTCTAAGGGCAAGGTTTAATTTTGATTCAGCTTCAAAAACTGATTTGGCAGGAAGGTACAAAGCAAGGTCATCAGCATATTGGAGAACGTGACAAAATGAATTAACCGAGAGTTCCAAATCATAAGTATAGAGACTGTAAAGTAGGGGGCTAAGGACCGAGCCTTGAGGCAGGCCTTTCCAAACTGTTCTGGGATTTAGATATGAGTTTTGAGTTTTAATCAACACAGATCTTTGCATCAAAAAGCAGGAAATGAAACGTATTATCTTCCCAGGAATGCTTAACTGTAACAATTTGTTTTTAAGCACTGGGAGAACAACATTGTCATAAGCACTAGCAACATCAAGAAAAACACCAATCAAATATTCTTTATTTTTAAAAGATTGATGAATATCAGTAGTTAGGATGCTGAGGCTATCGAAAGTGGACATTCCCTTCCTAAATCCAAATTGAGTCTTTGCTAAAAGTCCTTTGCTTTCCACTAACCATTCTAATCTATTTTTGATGAGGATCTCTGAGATTTTTGCTAAAACGCATGACAATGCAATCGGACGCCGGGAATTAGGGTCAGATGCATCTTTACCTGGCTTAAGAAGAGGGATAATCACTTGGATATTCCAAGAATCTGGAATGTAACCTTGGTCGTAGAAGATGTTAATTAGACTGAGTAGGAAACGTTTAGTGTTATCTGAGGCTTTGGTAACAAAAGAATAAGGAATCCCATCCAATCCAGGAGAGGAGTCTACTAGGCCATTTAAAGTAACTTCAAATTCTTCATAAGAAAAAGGAGCATCCATATTATCAGGAGATGGGAGTAGAGGAATATCAAAGGTTAATGGAAGAGGGACAAAAGGGGGTGCCAGTTTGTTGGCAAAATCTTCTATCCAGGAGTGGGGGTCATTTGAAGTAATGTTGATTGAGTTGTAATGTCCTCTAAATCGCCGAATTTGCTTCCATACCAAAGATGAAGGGGTAGACGGGGATAAGCTTTCACAAAATTTGACCCAGCCTAGTTTCTTCTTTGATGATAGCAGCTTTCTAGATTTTGCAGCCGTTCTTTGGTAGTTTAAAAAGTTATTGAGAGTCATAGATCTGATGTATGTGATTTCTGCATTATTACGTTCCCGAATAATTTTTGAGCAGGCTGGATCCCACCAAGGGGGGGAAGATCTGTTAAATCTGGGTTTTTTGACGGGAATATGCTCATCAGCAGAGGACATTATAGACTCAATAAAGCTTGAATAACAGGTAAGGGAATTTTCGGAATTAGGACAAGGAATTGTAGCTATTTTATTTTCCAGTGAAGCTGAGTATAGGTCCCATTTAGCTCCTGTGAGTCGGTATTTAAGGAGGGGGTTAGGAGGGCATTGTGCAGGGACTCTGTGAGGGATTTTTAATAAAATGGGAAAGTGATCACTACCATGCGAAAGGGGAAGGACTTCCCAAGATAGTGTGGAAGAAATGGATGGAGTGCACGCCGTGATATCCACTGCACTCTTTGGGTTCTGACCTGGGCGAACTCTTCGTGTTGGAGATCCATCATTCAGAACACATAGGTTTAACTCATCAAAAGCATCCACGAGTAGGAGACCAAACGTGTCACAACTGGGTGAACCCCATACGGTGTGGTGAGCATTGAAATCACCCATTAAAATAACAGGAGAGGGAACAGAGGCGATTAACAAAAGAATGTCAGAAATTAAAGTCGGTTGGGGGTGGGGAACATAAAATGATAAAAAAGTGATGTTAAAAACTCGAACAGCTACAACATTTATTTCAGAGCTGTGAGCAGGTAGAGCTACCTGAGAAAAGGTTAAGCAACGCTTAACTAGTAAAGCACATCCGGCATACCCATCCTGACGGTCATCTCTAAGACAGGAGTATCCCGAAACTCTGTAATGAGATCCGGGAAGCAGCCATGTCTCAGAGACAGCCACCAGGATGGGAGAGAATTTGTTAATTAAGAATTTTAATTCATGAGTCTTTGGACGAAGACTTTGACAGTTCCACTGGAGAATGGTTGGGGACTGATCCATTATGGCCGATTAGAGACATGAGTTGGGTGAGCATACTGGCAACGTTGGACGGTAAATTGAGTGAATTTTGGGATATAATACTAATGATTATGGTCAGCAATTGGACCAATAGTTGGTTCTGGGGCTCTTCTTGAGGGGTTGAGGGAGTTTGGGACATCTGGAGTGCACAACCATTAGGGAGCTGGGATGCCTCATTTGCCACAATGGCCTGATGGGCAACCTTGTCGTAAGACTTTCCTAATGGGGCTTGGGGACGGGTGGCGCGGATGAGGATTTTTTTGTGTGATTGTACGGGCATGGGTTGGGTTGAGGAGGACGGGGTTGACGCAATGCGCCTGTGGAGGGATTCTGGAGCTGACTCCCTCACAACCTCGTTGAAGGGCCTCTGAACCTTCGGACACTGTGAAGACGCCTCTTGGTATGAAATACCATCTCGTGACATAGACAGTTTAATATTTTTTTGTCGCTCTTGTTCAGGGCAGGTCCTACTTGTGGAGAAATGGTGGGCAGAACAGTACATGCATGTTGCTTCACATTCTGGGACGTTGCACTCATCACCATTATGGGGTTGGGCACAGCGGTAGCATCTCGGCTTTGAGCGGCATTGGGCTTTGATGTGACCGAATCGACAGCAACTCATACATTGGATTGTTGGGAATTGGTAGGTCTCTACGGCGAGGGAAGAGTAGAAGCTGTACACCCTCTGAGGGAGTTCTTGACCTCTAAATGTTAGAACCACGGTTTGGGTAGGTTCCCAACTAATATTGCCTTCAATTTTTACCTTACGGTTTAGTCTGCGAGCCTTGATCACATACGAGCAATGTCCTGGAATCTGCAAGGATTCTACGAATTCGTCCATGGACCAGTCTACTGGCACACCACGGACTAGGCCCATCCTAGTGACGTTATATGTCGGTATAAATGCCTCATATTTATAAAGCTTCAGCATTGGATTATTTACAAATTTGTTGGCACCGAGAGCTGACTTGAATTGGATGGCTATTTTGTTACGGCCAACTTTCTTAACTCCGTCTTGACAAATGTTATCAATTTTGTTAACAAAAAGAAATTGACCAAATTTGATGGGGCGGATTATCGTCCCTGCGGCTGGGTCTGGATCAATCATAGACACGTGGACTATGTACGGACCGCAATCCGTGGGTTCGTACGACCTGATTCCCAGAATCGTGACAGAGGGATGCGTGTACGTCGTTTGAATGGAAGCTGACGCTGTTTCCTTATCAATGATAGTTTTTTTGGCCCCAGAGGCGTCACCGGAACTATCGACGGCGTGTCGTTTAATAGCTGAGGTCGAAGTCGACGCCATCTCCGTTTCCATCAACAAAGATGGATCCGGCGGCTCGACCGGCACAGGGGAAATGGGATCCATTTCCCCTGACTAACTACACAAAACACTTACCAACACCTAGATAATAATATAATATAACTCTCAGACAGAAAAACAAGACCGAAACGAGCGTGGATTAACAGTAAATGTGACACAATCTCACTAACACGTGTATCCCCTTTCACACCGAATTGTCAATCTCGTGTTTATATTTTACTGTTGGTCGTAATATCTCTCAAGCTTTACGAGAGACCAGTTGCCACTTAGGAAAAAAAAAAAAAAAAGAACAAGAGGGAAAAAACTGTGTATGTCATTGTCAGTGTTGGTGAACTCATGACATTTCATGTTGGGTTAATGTTACTGTCAAATCTAACATTAGTGACGGTGACAATGACAGTAAAACTTTTTTTTTCCATTTTAATCAATCCGCAATAATTCAACCAAATGGAGTTTTGGCGGGAATCCGATAGTGAGACGTTGTTGGTTTTGTATTATTTTCTCAAACTTGTGTTTCTTCGAGTGTTAATGTGTAATATTGGTGGAATATTAATAATTAAGTGTTCGTTAACGTGCACGAGTGTAGGCCAATATTATAAACTCAAAAAACGTGTCATTTCGCATTTTTTCCTAAATTCCCAGGTAGTTTCAGTAAAGCATCCACTACTTTACTGAATCGTGACTTTGACGATGTAAATAATTGACTTGACTACTTGCCACGATTGTTATATTGCTGTGACTTTCTTAATGTGAAATTATAAAATACTTATAATAAAATACTTGACACTGGCTATATGCACAAACCGTGCGAAGCCATTACTAAAACAAACAAAACCTACCTAACCTACAATAGGTAGGTAATCAATGTAGGTGGAGTTTTGGCGGGAATCCGATAGTGAGACGTTGTTGGTTTTGTATTATTAGCTCAAACTTGTGTTTCTTCGAGTGTTAATGTGTAATATTGGTGGAATATTAACCATTAAGTGTTCGTTAACGTGCACGAGTGTAGGCGAATGATATAAACTCAAAAAACGTGTCATTTCGCATTTTTTCCAAAACTCCCAAGAAGTTTCAGTAAAGCATCCACTACTTTACTGAATCATGACTGACGATGTAAATAATTGACTTGACTACTTGACCACGATAACATTGCTGTGACTTTCTTAATGTGAAATTAAAAAATACTTAAAATAAAATACTTGACACTGGCTATATGCACAAACCGTGCGAAGCCATAACTAAAACAAAAAAAAAAAATATCAATGTAGGTAGGGTAGGTATGTACCTACTGTCAAAGAGAATACAAACGCTACGCCTACTGTAAAAATATACCTACAAATTATTATGCTGGTGGCTTAGATTGGATAATAATATGTAGGTACATAAAATAGATAGGTGCCATAATTAATATCAGTGCAGTGACCTATTTCTTCGTTTATTACCTACACAATACACTAATAATTATGTGTAATGTTATTGGTAAGTAACTTGCATTTATGATAAATAAAAAATCATATCAAATACTTAATACCTACATTAATTTTATGACTCATTACTAACCTACTAGTACCTACCGATAAATTCGTTTAAATGAACACCAGATTTATATTTACAAGGTAGCACATTATTTTTTATTTGAAAATTTACTTTAAATATATTTTTAAAATAAGTAGGTAGCCAAAATACATAATACAAGTTTGTTGACGACACTGCCTGCACTGGCCTGTATGGACAATGTATGAATGTAACAATTAAAGAAAATGAGGTTATATTAAAATAAAAAAAATAAAACTTATCTGAATCTACTTGCAAATAAAAAAGCGGCCAAGTGTGAGTTGGACTCGCCCATGAAGGGTTCCGTAGCAGCAAGTAACATAGTATAAAAGTTCTTGTAGTTTGTTGTAACTTTGATCAATGTTTTATTATTTAGTGTATTTTTTACAATATAAGACATTATAAAAAAACTACTTAAGTACCAGATCTCGTTCAAACCAATTTTCGTTGGAAGTTTACATGGTAATAAACCAGTACATCATATATATTTTTTTGTTTTATCCTACTCATAATTTAGAAGTTAGAAAGGGGGGGGACACATTTTTCCACTTTGGAAGTGTCTCTCGCGTAAACTGTTCAGTTTAGAAAAAATATATATTAGGAACCTCGATATCATTTTTAAAGACCTATCCATAGATAACCCCACAAGTATGCATTTAATGAAAATATTTTTTTTGTGTTTCAGTTCTAAGTATGGGGACATCCAAAATGTATTGTTTTTTTTTCTATTTTTGAGTGAAAATCATAATGAGGTTCACCTTACCAAGTTTCAACAGTATAGCTCTTATAGTTTCGGAATAAAGTTGCTGTGACATACGGACGGACAGACAGACAGACAGACAGACATGACGAATCTTGGGTTCCGTTTTTTGCCTTTGGCTACCATACCATAAAAAAAAAATGTGGTGGCACGATATCGCATCACTCACCGGTACACAACTAAACATTTGTATGTAACGCAAAATGAGTTGTGATTATAATTTTCAGATGTGGAAACAAAAGACAACCTTCAATATATTTTCTTCCCAGTATCATCATCGGTATTGCGTTTCAGAGTAAAGGCCATATGTGATGCTCACATTGCGCTTACAAGTGGAAATTATGAGAGTGACCCAATGACCGAGGTAGGTATAATTCATGTTTTAATTGTCTTACAACTGGCTATGCTGTTGTAAAAAAATGGTGTAACACAGCACCTGACCCATTAGACTGAAATTAGTATTATACAGTATTAGGATCTTTTCGTGTCAATTCCATGTACTTTTACTGCTGATTATTAATTGTTATGGGTGTGGGTTTGAGAGTTTTAATCCCATCCCCAAATCTCTGGTAGGTAATGCTAGAATTCAGACAATTCTGCATTCATCGATTCCTTTCAAAGTCAAATAATCCTACTAATATTATAAAGGCGAATTTTGTGAGTGTGTTTGTATGTTTGTTACTTCTTCACGTACAAACATCTGGGCCAATTTTGATTAAATTTCGTTTGGAGGTAGCTTACACCCTGGATTAGCACATAGGCTGCTTTTTATTCTGAAAACTGCGAATAACACTGCATCTGGTAACATAGTATTGAAATATTAGCGAGATTATTGGCAGCAGTTCCATTATATAAGTAAGATCAAGTTACTATATTATCCATACTAATATTATAAATCTGAAAGTAACTCTGTTTATCTGTTTATCTGTCTGTATATCTGTTTGTCTGTTTGTTTGTTTGTTACCTTTTCACGGCTAAACGGCTGAACCGATTTCGATGAAATTTGGTATAGGGGTAGATTGGACCTATGAGACGGACATAGGCTATCTTTTGTCTTAAAAAAAAATTATCTCGAAGGGGATGAAATAGGGGTTGAAAGTTTGTATGGGGAATCCATAATTCCTCAAGTTAGGGATCTGAAAATTCTTATTTAGGCTTTTGGTAAGAAATAAATAAATACGGGTTTCAGCTTTTTTGCAAAATCATCCCTAAAGGGGGAAAAGCAAGGGGGTTGAAATTATGAGGTATTCTTTAGATGCATCCCCTACAGACCACAATAAATGGCTAAATTCGTAATTTAAATTGGAAAGTAATTAAGGGGGGAGAGTGCGATGGGAGGAGGGGGAGAAAGGGGGAAAGTGGAGGATAGGGGAGAGTGGGGGGAAAGGGGGAGTAGATGGTAGAGCGAGGGGAGAAGAGGGTAGAGTGGGGAGAAAGAGAGGGGAGAGCGGGAAGAAAGAGGGGAGAGTGGGGGGAGAAAGCGGACAGAGTGGGGGGGGAAAAAGAGGGGAGCGTGGGGTGAGAAAAAGGTTAGAGTGAGGGGAGAAAGAGGGGAGAGTGGGGGGAGAAAGAGGGGAGAGTGGGGGGAAAAAGAGGGGAGAGTGGGATGAGAAAAAGGTTAGAGGGGGGGAGAAAGAGGGGAGAGTGGGGTGAGAAAGAGAGTAGAGTGGGGAGAAAGAGAGGGGAGAGTGGGGGGATAAATAGGGGTGAGTGGGGGGAGAAAGAGGGGAGAGTGGGGTGAGAAAAAGGGGAGAGTGGGGGGAGAAAGAGGGGAGAGTGGGGGGAGAAAGAGGGGAGAGTGGGGGGAGAAAGAGGGGAGAGTGGGGGGAGAAAGAGGGGAGACTGGGGGGAGAAAGAGGGGAGACTGGGGTGAGTAAAAGGGTAGAGTGGGGAGATAGAGAGGGGAGAGTGGGGTATGAGGGTAGAGGGGAGAATGAGGATAGAGTGGGGGGAGAAAGAGAGGAGAGTGGGGTGAGAAAAAGGGTAGAGTGGGGAGATAGAGAGGGGAGAGCGTGGAGAATGAGAGTATAGTGGGGGGAGAAAGAGGGGAGGGTGGGGGAGAAAGAGGGAAGAGTGGGGGAAGAGGGGAGAGTGGGGGGAGAAAGAGGGGAGAGTGGGGTGGGAAAGAGAGTAGAGTGGGGAGAAAGAGGGGATACTGGGGTGAGAAAAAGGGTAGAGTGGGGAGATAGAGAGGGGAGAGTGGGGTATGAGGGTAGAGGGGAGAATGAGGATAGAGTGGGGGGAGAAAGAGGGGAGAGTAGGGTGAGAAAAAGGGTAGATTGGGGTGATAGAGAGGGGAGAGCGTGGAGAATGAGTGTATAGTGGGGTGAGAAAGAGGGGAGAGCGGGGGAGAAAGAGGGGAGAGTGGGGTGAGAAAGAGTGTAGAGTGAATAGAAAGAGATGAGATAGTGGGGGGAGAAAGAGGGGAGAGTGGGGGGGGATAAACGGGGAGAGTGGGGGGAGAAAGTGGGGAGAGTGGGGTAGAATGAGGGTAGAGTGGGGGGAGAAAGAGTGGAGAGTGGGAGTGAAAGAGGGGAGAGTTGGGCTGGAAGGAGGGGAGTGGGGGGAGAAAGAGTGGAGAGTGGGACTGAAAGAGGGGAGAGTTGGGCTAGAAGGAGGGGAGTGGGGGGAGAAAGAGTGGAGAGTGGGAGTGAAAGAGGGGAGAGTTAGGCTAGAAGGAGGGGAGAGTGGGGGGAAATAGGTGAGAGAGATTGAGTGCGAAATATATAGAAATAGAGGGAGAGGGAGTGAGCGAAGGAGGGAAAGGAAGAGATATAGACGGAGAGGATGAGGGAAATAAATATAATGGATGAAATGGACAGGGAGAGGGAACGCAAGAGATTGAGAGTGGAGAGGGATATTAATGATAGAAAGATAGGGAAAGGTATAGAGATATAGGGAGAGGGAAAGAGATGGAGGTAGAGGAAGATAGATAGAAAGAGCGAAAGAGGGAGAAAGATAGAAAAAGAGCTAGAGAGGGAGAAAGATAGAGGAAAAGGGAGAGAAAAAGAGAGAGATATATTCTTACCTATAACTGTTCCCCGCGACATCAATTGATTTTCTAAACAGTTTACATTTTATATAAAAATGCGAACGAAGTTGCGGGTATCAGCTAGTAATTAATAAATAAATAAATAATTATGATGGCACATTTGGCTTAGTGACTGCTGCGCTTGGGTGTCGCAGGTTCGCCCGTTTCTGGTCTGGGTGTGATGTGTATGTGAAATTATATGTCAGTTATCGGTCCCCACAGTACAGGAGCAATACTAGTGTGGTGCTACATTTTTTATCAAGATAAAAAAAGAAAAAAGTATTTGTAAAATTATTTACAGATCCACATTGGTGGTTGGGATAACACTAAGTCTATAGTGAGGCGGAACAGACGACCGCCCGACAGAGCGAAGGCAGAGACGCCCCAAATACTGAACGAAAATGAGTATGTCGGTATGTGGATAAGGTGGCACAACAGCTGCATAGCTGCAGGTCTAGAGGGATCTGACACACCGTTTATATTGTACCGAGATCCATCTCTTCATCCTATAGACCATGCCGCTGTGAGAACTGGCTGGAGTTCCTGTGGCTCATGGAAAATCGAAGGTACAATACAATGGAAAGCTCTTTAGTATACATCAAAAATAAATAAAATACAGACATAGGTACAACAGACACAATAAGGTAGCACTTGTACTATGGACAGTCCAATCACTGAAGCAATTTTCACACACACTTAATGAATGGGATCCTAAAACATTTATAATGAGTGCAGTATTAAAATCACAAACTTCATCTATTATAGAAATAAATAAAAATTGGTCTCTTAAGTAATGTCAAATATCAGCTTACCTCGCGGCTTTGTTGTTACTTGTAATATGTTAGACAAGTTTGGTATGTTGCTTTCCGCTTAGGGTTTATTAAGCATATTATAAAGAAAGTGAATATTGTGTTTCAGTGTCCCCTGTGATTTTCCGGGCACTGTCCCCAAAACCGCTAAGCACCAAGGATCTGCGCTGGGTCAGCATGACGAGCAATGACAAAATACCTCTCGATGCAGTCATAGGTGGGTTTGAAGGGGAGGTGTTGTATATAGCCCGGGCCATGCACAACTGGTCCATGTGCCCTGGCAAGTATGTGCCTTCTATGAAACGCGCCTTTATACCCTGGGGCCATCGGGCACACGAAAAAAGGACATTTGAGGTGAGAAACATTACAAAAAGAAACTAAGTAACTACAACAATATCGGCTCTTGGATTTCATATTTTTGTCAGATAATTTTATTTAATCACTAAACCACTGAATCTATTTGGATGAGATTTCTATGGGACCAATGTGAAAGTATGTGCTATGCAGTAATGCAATTAGGCTCAACTATGAAAGAGAGAGGCAAGTGGAAGTGAAAATTTGGCGGGGCGCGCGTGTTAAACATATGACTCCTAGCTCAAAATCAATGCAGTTTTTCCATAATATATACTCTCTCACGCTCTATGTCTGCCACACAATGAAAAATGCCTTACATTCAGTTGTAATGCCCATTAAAATGAAGCATAGCAGTTAATATATTTGAAAATGTGCCTCACATAAGCACATTTTCAAATAAACGGCAGTTGACTTGACCTTTATTGACACACTAACTTACAATATTTTTTTGGCGAGAGCAGTTCCGATACAGCTGTCATGTCATGTCACTTCCACTTCCCTCTATGTTCCGTGGGGTCAACAGTTTTTCGAATAGGCAGATAAGCGTTATTTTTTAACCGACTTCCAAAAAGAAGGGGGTTATAAATTCGACTTTATATATATATTTTTACTATACATATACAAATAAATAAAAGTTGCTGTAATGTCAAAGTAACCTGTCACCAATTTACGAACGAACTGCATATCTTGGTTCTTGGTTCTTTAAAAACGTAGCCCCACACTAGGATTGCTCCTGTATCGTGGGTACCGCTTACAGACATATAATTTCACATGCACATCACACCCAGACCAGAAACAAATATTTGTGGATCGCACAAATATTTGTACCGGGCGGGAATCGAACCTGCAACACCATGCGCAGCAGTCCAATTGCTACGCCAGACGTGGCGTCAAATGCCGTCATATGAAAGTACCTACATAATTAAATAGGTACAGTATACTTATAACTAAAAATCTAATTTGTTATTCTCGTCTGGCTAAACTGCGAAACGGCTGGACCGATTCTGTGGGACTTTCACTGGCAGATAAATGACGTTACAAAGCCTCTCGTTTCGTTTGTTTCAGTTGCTCTGTGGTTATAACCTAAAGTGGGTCCCGACTAGTAGGGACTGCCTCCCGCCACATGCCATAGTCGCCGGTACTGCCGCCGAAAGAAACGACGAAGAGCTCTACATTGGCAGAGCGATGATCGGAAGCAGTCTGATCCCTGGTAAAGTACATTTGCGCTACAAAACCTGTTACTTACCATACGGGGAACGGGAGAGGGAAACGCAGACATACGAGGTCCTCGTCGAGCCAGAAGACACGCCCCTAGAGCTGACTTGGCAGTCTTGGAACGAACCGCGGCTGCGCAGAACTTCCGAGTAACCCAATTTTTGCCGACTAAACGTTATTTGCAACTAGAAAATCCGTAGCCAAATGCCTATCGGGGTGTTTTGGCATAGGTCCTTGAGAGCCAGCCCCATTAAACTGAGCATGTTTACCATCTTCGTCACTTAGGGTTGGGACCAAGGTGAGGAGTATGGTGAATACCAACATGACCCCCATCTCGTCCCACTCCAGATGGATCGACGGCTCACAGGGGGGTTTTTGTGGGTTCAAGTGGCGGAAGGGATAGTGCGAAGACATTTTCCCCCCTCAAAAAAAGGATCCTGGTGAGGAAGTGGTCAAATACTAGCCTATAAGGTATATTATTATAAATATTTTTTTACAGTAGGTATATTATGGAATATTTTTTCAAGAGCCTTTATTGAATAAATATAAATAAAACATTGTTTTTTTAATACACACTCAGTAAAATATAACTAATACAAACAAATGCTTATTTATAATGATTTAAAGAATATGTGTTACGGTTATGCCTATTCCCACATCGATGCATTATTTTTAGGGGTTGTGATTATGTTTGTTGAAGAAAAGCTCACGAGAATTTATGAATATTTTTAATATATATGAATCATCGATTCGGTTCGTATCTGAGCAGCTATACCAAGTGCAAGTGCGAGTCGGACTCGCGCACGATGGGTTCCGTATCATTATCTATAACACGGCAAAAAATACGTTTGTTGTATGGGAGCCCCTTAAGTATTTATTTTATTGTATTTTAGTATTTTTCGTTATAGCGGCAACAGAAATGCACCATCTGTGAACATTTCAACTGTCCAACTATCATGGTTTATGAGATACAGCCTGGTGACAGACAGACGGACGGATAGCGAAGTCTTAGTAATAGAGTCCCGTTTTGCCCTTTGGGTACGGAGCCCTTAAAACGAACAGCAACATACTCTATTTATACCTATATAAATATAAGATTTAAATAAAACACATTGCCCATATTTGTAAACTTTAATAATAATTTAACAAAAATAAGTGTACTATACATACGACAATATTATGCAGTGCATTGGACAGTTTAAAATAAAGTCGGGCGTGCATGCGTTCATAAGCTGCGCCCACTTAAGCATCTAAGTGAAGGTGAGATTCGCGAGTCCTGTGAACCTAGGGCATGAGGACTTCGTAGTCTGGGAAACCGAGCTCCTGGCCTGCAAAACGTGAAAATAATTAGTTCGTGTCACATCCCATTGTAAAAGTAAATGTGTAAATTAGCCATGAAAATCTTCATACTCGTATCAAATAAGTTTAAAGTTTGAACGCACCTATAACACGTCCTAAAAGTTTAGAAGTTGAACTTAATGTATGTTTTCGAGCGGGTGAAATATGCTACAATACGTCTTTTAGGGCATTTTAGAACGAAACTGCACAACCCGTTGCTCTTCTTAGAAACTATAAAAACCATATCGATGACGTACCTGCGAAGGAGATGTAGCAGACGCCGTGCGACTGCTGCACCTTGCCGGTGGTGAGGCTGCCCTCGTGGCGCACGCGGCCGACGTACAGAGGCTCGCCGTCCTCGGACTCGCCGCCCGGGAAGGCGCCGGGGGGCACGTTGGAGCCGCTCGTCGCCACCCAGTTGTTGGGCCCGCCCACCAGCACCTGGAATTGGCGCTCGTCAGTGAAATGGGCTGCGGGGATGGGATAGCCTAGTTTGACGATTGAATATTTGATCGAAGACGATCAGACTGTTTATTAGGCGACTCATCATCATCATCAGCCTGAAGACGTCCATTGCTGAACATAGGCTTCCCCCTTAGACCGCCACACCGAACGACAATTTGCTACTTGCATCCACCGGTTACCTGCGAGTCCTGCGACTCTTTTGATGTCGTCGTTGATTAGGTGACCGAGTGAGTCGAAACGTGTTTGCTAGCAAAGTATATACCTACTATTATTTGTTGTTGAATTTCCCAGACAAGGCAAGGTAGTGAGTACTAAGAGGTTCCTACTGATAAACCACTTGGCCACTTGGATACGTTATCACGAAAAAATAAAAAACTTTAATAAATATGGAAGTAAACTGACCTGGTATTGTGGCTTGCCTTGCTCCTGTCCACCCCAAGGCACGTACGCGCAGCCGTGGGAGGCGCACAGCTTCCCCGGCAGCATGGCGCCTTCGTGTTGCGCCCTCGCTACAAACAGCGGCTCGCCGCTACAGTCCTGGCCGCCTTGGACAGCGCCGGGGGGCACCTGGCCGCCCGACGCGTCCACCCAGACGCCGCCACCGCCATGTGCCATCGGGGCGCCACCGGGGTAGCCGGGCGGTGGCGCGTACAAGGCGGCTGCCACCGGCGCCGACGGAGTCACTGCAATCACACGCTACAGTTATAGTAATGCACATTCTTTCGATGTTGATTTTCGTGCTAGTGCATGCTAAGCGTGAACTGTTTTCAAAGTGGAATAGTCGACCAGTGAGAAATCTTTTATAATCTTGAGCACAGGTAATGGAACGGATTTTTAGCAGTGCTTGGTTTTTACATACCGTGCAGTTTTTATAAGCAGTTTAAGCTGCAATGCGTTATGGGATATCTAAGTAACTTAGGTAAATTTTGAGTAACCGTTAAATGTGTTTTAATTGAAGAATATAGACTGAACATTAGTGAACATAGGAGGACGATACTTAGAGGAAACTATCTAAAGAATTTTTGTACATAAATTACTTAAAGGCAAGAAAATCATGCTTATTAGATACGTAGCAGACTGGAATAACAAGCCCGTAAGAAGACATGCACGTAAGAATAAAAAACATAAAAGAAGAAATTCATCCAACTAATGACGATTTGCGAAAAGGCAAGCTAAGTCACAAAATGTACCCAACAAACATACCACAAAACTTATGTCATCCTCCAGGTGCACGCAATTAATAAGTTCATCTCCTGAATAATTATATGCTTTATTTGTATACGGTGGTTTTATTATGTTAATAATTTCGTATTGACTAGGATATAAAATTAATCGAGCGTTAATAATTTGGGTCAGTTACTACCACAATCATTCAACCAAAAGTTTGTATACGAAAATTGGAGTATCTATGAACACCCAAGCATTCCAATCGGTAGGACACTCAACGAGGTTGGTGGACGGCGCCGGCGCGCGGGAAGTGCTTGATGCGCCACTGTCCGCTCGCGCCCCACCCCGTGCGCACGCCGAAATGAGTCACCGGGAACGGGGCGGGGTCAGTCCACTCCATGATCACGGCGCCCGAGACACGGTCGCGCACCGCAATCCTGCCGCAACGCCACTCCAACAAGAACTTCTTGAACTCGTTAGGATTCATCAGGCCAGGCGTCGGAACCGTCACCTACGGAGCGCCATCATCCGATATTATATTTTTCACGACGCACGTCACGTTCACGAGTACGAGATCTACGCTACCTTATCGGGTTTCTGCTTGTTGCGCCTAATGACAGACTGAGTATTATCCCAGCCCCCGAGGATTATCTCGTAGATGGGCTCGACTTCGGCCGGCGCGGCGGTCAGACTTATGTGGCAGTTGTGCGGACCGCGGTATTCGAATTCCAGAGAGCCGCAGGCGTTGGGTCCGAAAACATACTCTAGCTTGTCCGGAGTATTGAATTCGGCGCCATCTGCCCGAACAATAAATTATGAATTTTGAGTCGTTGGGTACATTTTGGTTCGTTTGAGCTTTGGTTAGTGAGTACTCGACTTACCTTCGATCTTCCAGTTGCCGGAGGCCCCCCAGCCGGTGCACACGCCGACGTAGCCGATTGGGAACGGTTCAGGGTCAGACCAAGAGATAAAAGGAATGGCTTCGCCGTCACGGCCGGCGGAGATGATGCCCCCGTCCCAACGCACCCAGAACCCGCGGTATTCTCCTCCGTTCAGGATGCCAGGGGTTTCGATCTCAACTTTCTCGGGTTTGGTTCTGTTTCTTCTGATAACGCTCTTTGTGTTGCCCCAGCCGCCGATGAAGATCTAAAGGGCGAAGTGAGTCACATATAGTTTTACGCCGGTTTCGTTATGACCAGGACGCCGTCTGTTTATGCGTGATGCATTCTTACCTCAATCATGGGGTCAGATTCCTGAGGTCCCATGGTGAGTGCGATGTGTGCATCGTTGGGCGTGCGTACTTTAAACTGCACAGCTCCAGACGAAATCGGGTAGAACTGATACTGGAGATTGTCCGGAGTCGAGATATCTGAAAAACCAAATTGCTACGTGTCTGATCTAAAATTACCGAACAGTGATGGAGCCAATGACCGCAGCGGTTCGCACTTTAACATTCCATGTGCAGGGCGACACTCTCCAATTCCTATTTAGTTAGCTTCGATCGCCATTCAGGGCGTGCCTCTTAACTAACAGTAGCTCTAAATATAGCTTGTTGGTTTGGTTGGCGAGCAACATCCATCGAATACGACGTTCGATAGCGCTTAGTCTCGTTTATATTTTAAACTTGCGTTGTAAAGAATTCCGAGAGAAAACATACTTTGCAGTTATAGAAAAGGTGATGACAGGAGGTATAGTTTGCTCGAAAATAATCCCATAGCATATCTAGCGCAAATACAGCCGTTCCGAATGATGTCATCCAATAAAATCAATGCGCCGCCAGCGGCCTCTCACCTAGTCACATATAACTTGTTAGAGTGTGGCGGGTAAGACATAAAAATGCATATTTTATCCGGTTTTAACGTAGGTAATGATTGCAGAGGATTTAGATATTTATTTAAACGGTAGCGAAGATGTTGACATTGATTTTGTGAACTAGGTATGTTTGTAATAATTCCACGTACGACCTCGCTATGCCAGTTTAGAAGAATTTAATTGCCTACTTACCTCTATTATGAAACAGACCTACCTATATGCCTCTATTATCTGCCAAATATGAAATATTTGCTAACTGTGTAGTACCTTACCTACCTAGTTAAGCTGACCTTTATAATAGTACACTTATATAGAGGTCAGTGCCTAGTTGACAGTAGGTACCTAATGGTGTATATAAAAGTACATAATATAATATATCTGTAGTGAACTTATATACTTAAGGATGGCGTGTATAGAACGATGGGTCATGAACTCGTATTTTAACATGACTATATGTGACGAGCCTTATTTCCCTATTATAGCGGTGCACATAGGATTTGGTATTTCTATCATGCCTCCAGCCAGTCTCCAGTTGGATATTACAGAATTGTAAAGTTGCACAGTGCGTGTAATAAAGGCACCTACCTACCTAGTTAGTGAGCTAAATAGCTCTAGTTATCGCAGCATACAAATTATGGGCGTAAACGTACAACAAATATAACAAAATGTTGCAATCAATGTTTATTCAACGAATAAAACCATCTCAGCAGCTGTCATAATTCGTAGACTTGAGAAATCGACTGTACAAAGTAACAGCCGCCTATTAGTTTGATTAGACTCAATCAGAACCTGACTCAATAAGCAAGAATAGCAGATGAGAATGTCTACTGCATACCTACCCTATATTATGATGGAAACGCTATGCAAGAAAACCAAACAGCTTGAATATGAAAAAGTAAAATTCGTATGGTCTGACCTCGATTTAATAAACACTGACTGTGTTGAATCGATGTTTTGCTAACACTACAATACGTTTGTGGGCTATTCAATGAATACACAGACATTCCCAGCAAAAAGGAAGTTGGTCATTTAGCTATAGATGTACTACCTACCTACCTACATTGTAACTACGAGGAAGGTATACTATCTATCTATCTTCGTGTAGCACAATCGTTTGAATAGCGTGACTGAAGCTCCGAACCGGAGGGCTAAGGGCAACCTTCAGAGGTGACAGAAATATAGATGATCTCATACTTTACTATCAAACAATGTCGGCTAAGGTAAACAATAATATTGGTATAGTAGGTACCTACTCGTAACTTGTTTGAGAAGTTGATGGTCTAATGTTTTTATAATTAGTTTCTTATCACACGGAATGTAAATGAACCTACGTACAAATTGTGAAATTCGGAGAGCAAGTTAAATTATTCCTTGTTAAAATTTCTAAGAACTGCCTATTGAACGAAGTATTTTGATATGCTACAAGCACCACACCCGGTTTTGGCAATCAGCCATGAAAATGCAGACGCCGCGTTACCGGCTTTTCGAAAACAAATTGTTATTCTTTTAGTGAATTACTTAGGTTTCAAAAAAATGCTTAGGAATTTTAATAGCTCCAGATCCAGCCAGTGATGTCAACTCTTAACCTTGAACACCAGTTGAAACGTTGAAAAAAAATATTCAAATAGTTCATAATCAAATTGTATATCTTAGTAGCAACTACGAATAAAGTGATGATCACTTACCCATGACGTTGGCCATGATGAATAAAATAAATTAACTTTTTCACCGAGTAACGTGCCGCGGTAGTGCTCGTCGAACGCTATTTCAATACTGGGGCCGGTTAGTCGGAGTACCCACGACCGCATCTTGCGACCTCGACGCCGACGCGACGTAACACGATGATGTCATCTCTCATGGCCTGGAAATAAAGTTCTGCTTCTCTGGTATTAAGACTGATTGTTCCTTACTTTTTCTGAATGGGCAATACGACGTTTTATACCAAACGCTTATGACTTAACAACAAGCTCTCGTATAGTTTGCAATGCGGCTAAAACCGCTGGGATTCAAAATTGATCTTTCCATACGATGGACACAGCATATCTGATCAAGGAGTTCATAATCATATTAATTGAGAGAATCAAGACACGAGCAGTTGGATGATGACCTTCACAAGTCCTTGCTTTGATCAAGGTCAGGCTGTTGTGTCATACCGACTGCCTGCCTATTGTGAGTTTAATTCAATTTGACCGAAAAATTGTGCACGCGAAGATTTAATTTGATACGATAATTACCTACCTACCATATTATGATTTGCACATTCTAGCAGATTCCGTTGGAACTTTTTAACACGTAGCTACATTCTACAGTCATCTGCGAGTAGATAATGCTCGTATAATATAATACACGATAGTCTGACTAATGAGTCATTTATGACGAATACACAATATTACACAGGGTCTGTTTGACCTCATTTGCTGGACTGGACTTGCCGTACTTATTTGTATAGATAATACGGATGCATTGGTTGAATGTTGATCATAATAATATTATGTAGGTAGGTATATAATATGTAGGTTCTTGTTTTTAGACAATGTAGGTGGAAAACATCTCAAGGTCTTGTCACTACGTAGTAATTATTTACCTGCCTAGGTACTAGGTAGGTATATCTATAAAACTTTAACTTGCTCTATAACCTACTGAGTAATATTCGAAGGTTCTTTTATAGGTAGGTAGGGACTTAGTTTTACACACTTCGCATGAAACTTAACACACAGACTGCTTTCACCGCAGTGGAGCAAGTTAATCGATAACTGGCCACCTGTGCCTTTGTAGAAAAGGGCAAGGTTGGGATATTAACATAAATTTGTAGATATATCCTATCAAAGTTGTAGAATATGAATACAAAATGCTAGCCTTCAGTATATCCACAAGTGCACCCCGTTGGCCCGTACCTACCTCCCAGTGTGAAACTAGTGGTTCTGTGAACACTAAGCCTCGCCATCAGAGCTTTACCATGGTCATGGTTGTTTATCATGGTGATAGGCATCCCCCCCTTTTTGCCCCCGTTTCCCCCTATATTTAAAATCATTTATTCACATCAACTTGCTTAGAATTTAATACTTAAGGTTTCCACCAAATATCATAACTCTAGGCCAATAAATAACGCTTCAGAAAACTTCCCCTTTTTGCCCCATTTCCCCCCTATCAAAAATCGCTCGAACCTGTATATATACTATATATAGCAATAAAAATCAACGAACCTGTATATATAGTATATATACAGGTTCGTTGATTTTTATTGCTATTTTTATCACGAGCGATTTTTGATAGGGGGGAAATGGGGGATATACCAAATCGAAGAGAGATAGTGATTAAAAAGTTGGCAATTATATTAGGGGTTTTCTCAGAACTTCCCAATATTTGTATGATCATTAGATAGCACAAGGTTGAAAAGTTCTGGTCTATCTATAAATATCAGAAGTGGATAGGTATAAATAAAACATCTAGACTTGATCTAACAGAAAATATTATTTATGTGCCTTTTAACAGCAGGAGCACGGTTTGTATAAAATGATTTTCAACGTTATTTACTACAGTGATCAAAATCAGATAATTCCACCCTAAGGTCTGTATGAAGCATAAGAGTTCGACGCAGTAAAATAATCAATACCAGCAATATTAGAGGTGACGTAATCTCTAATGGGCTGGTAATAAAACTGGGACTAGGGTCGACTTTATGACTAACTTATTAACTTATCGTAAGCTCACAGTTATTTCAATAAATGACGTCACCCCTGTTCGTATAGTGTCCTAAATAGTGACGCCTAATAACGATGATATTCATGACGATGTACCTATTTAAAGAAATGCCGTCTGTAGCTAAAACATCTCGGGGTTGAATGATGACGTTATGAGTAGTAGAGTTGGTAGGTAGATGCCCCACGCATATTTTAATATTGTAAATGAGACACGCTTTGAGTAATAGTGCACTAATTGTACATTTATTGTTGCATCTTACACCTTATTCTTTTAACACTTATTCAGGAATATACATAGAATAAAACTGTAACGGATCGCTGTCTGTACATAGAAGATATATGAGAAACAATATTATTGGGACCTTTATCAACGGAAATAGCACCCAAAACGATGATTGTTAGAATTTTTGTCTGTTCAGTCTGTGCGTTGGTGCACGCTAATTTCAGAAACGGTTTATCCGATTTAGATGTGGTCACAATTAAATTGTGGTAAGCTTCACTTAATATTTAGTGTTTGTTTTATGTCAATAGGTTCTTAAATAAAAAAGTTACGTCAACCTTTCAAATAGCCATAGGTGTTGTAATGTAACCGCGGGGCGCAGCTATAGTGAATAAATAAAAATTACAGACCCATTTATTGGTAGAAGGCACTAGGCACACCTTATGAATGTTGCATAAAATTAAAACCTTAGGTTTTGATTTTCCATTTTCACGACCAGTAGCGCCATCTAGAATTACGCGCGGAGCTATTTTAGTTGCGAGTGTTTGAATGCTCAAGTATTACGGCTAGCAATGGGTGGTTTGGTTCGTGAGTGTAGTCGTGCCCAAATTCATTTGCATTCGCTGAAAGAGCTTCGCCACGAAATGAGTAGAGGTCGCTATTCTACGCGTATAATGTCATATTATTTCAACTTCATTTATCATAGCAATAGGTAGATAGGTATACATTTCAGAGTTGCTAACGTGTTAACATGCATCGTAAGATAACTCTGTAGATATATCCAGAACATAGCAAAAAAGAAGAATATTCAAGCACTCCTTGGTTAAAACTTTTTTTACTGTTGTTTTGGCTCATTTCAAAACAGTAAACAAAACAATGTCATTGTGTCATACATTTAAGTTACCCATCAAATGTCTGTGGCTAAATATCTATGAGGAGGGTAGGTACCGCAAATGATCCGTATTCCATAAATTTGCTGTTCATTTGGTAGTAAAAAAATATTTGAACCCGTTCTGGAGATTATTTTTGAGATTCGTTTGGAGTCTATATTATCCTGTATTTAAATTTGTGCTTACTAAAAAATATGACGGGTAGGTACAATGTGGTGGTAATAATGTACACCTAGTGGGTTGGTTTTGTAGTGTGTGCGTACAATTAGGCCGGTTGCACTAAGCTAACTTAGTTTAGCTCAGCTACGCATTTTTACATACTGTGTGCACACTACAAGCTATGCACACATTATGGAAAAATGTGTAGCTGAGCTAAACTAAGATAGCTTAGCGTTTGGGCTGCAACCCACATTGCGATTCGTCATTTATTCATTTAATGAAAAACAAGTGAGCTACCTAAGCACTTACGTCATTTACAAATAATTGTCATTCGTAATTTGATGATGCACAAGGTGTCTTTTGTTACAACCGCAAGTAAAAGACATCAACGCGTGCTCTTGTAAATCTAAAAGTTAAAAGTTTTTATCTTATTATGTTTGTCAAGTTGTGAAGTGAATACTCTCGTGACCATTAGATACGTAAGCATAATATAGATAAGGGCTACCACGAGATATGACTATGGACCTAATAATTCCCCTGGGATTACGCAATTGATTTTCAGCGCGCGTTGATGTCTTTTGTTGATACCGGTCAATAAAAGACTTCAACGCTTGACTTTGTACATTATAAACATAGAAATACATATGGATAGATAAACCTGTTCATTGAAACACTAGGTAAGTTCATAACAAAGTTTTCTATGTATTAACAATAGGGATAGAGATAAGTGCTCTACTGAGTAATATATAAGTATACTACGTATATATTTTACTTTATCCAAGGTGCAAACCAGCTAGGATTATAACCTTGGTAGCCAATGGTATGGAAACTAGTTTTTCGGATCCCCTTGGCAACGGGCACCCTTTCTACCAATCTACATCCTTTCCCAGCATCATCGTCACAATAACGTAACGGTCAAGTAACCGTCAAATGCAGCCGTTTTATAAATACATTGTACCTACCTATCTACTTTGCAAATATTCTCATGAGCGTTTGTTACTATGGGGCTAGAGAACTGGTTCGCGAAACAGTACCTACCTACCGAATATGTATTTATCTCGATACAAAAACTGGTCAAAAGGACTAAAAGGGTCAGCCGACTGAGAACATAAAAAAAGTACTAGCTTTGGACAATAAAATCAGCAGCCAGTGATTGAATTTCCAAAAGCAAATTGATGCAGCTGCATAGAACATAAAAGAATGCAAATGTTCGCTAACGTATTTCTCGTGGGGGCTTAAAAAAGCGGTTGCCAAAAGAGAACCGAACCTTTATTTATCTCCGGGTCTGACTTATTGTATCAGCTTTTGTAATTCATGAGAAATAAGATGTCCAGATAACTGGATTGCAAAACTAGTATTACTTGGACAACGAGGTTCCCAGTCAATTAAATGTAGGTAGGTACATACTTATTTCGAATAATAAGCAAAATATGCAAAGCTCATGTTCCTATAGGATAACAATTCTGCGCAGGCTTCAGTTACCATATTATTATTATGTCCGAATCTGGCTCAACAGACAACACAAACGACACTACACCAAAAATCCTGTTGTTTTGGACTCGAAACGAACAGACCATATTATTATTATTATGTCCGAATCTGGCTCAACAGACAACACAAACGACACTCTACACCAAAAATCCTGTTGTTTTGGACTCGAAACGAACAGACCGTGATTGTATAACGTTCAAAAAGTATTTGCAGCTTTTCATTTGCATCAAAATTGGTAAGAAATCAATAAACGGTATTGAACCGGTTCTAGCTGTGTGAACTCGCAAGGGGATGAAAGGCAAGGGTGCGCGGGAGCACAAAGCGGGGTGTCTGCGACCCCTACAGTTGAGGACTCATTTGCCCAAATTGTTTTTTGTGCACTTTTATTTTTTATTTCGTTGGCATTATCTTTAGTGTTGTGGTTGCGTTAGTAAGCTTTTCATTCTAGGTATCTGAGAATAAGTATTTTTTTCTATGGCTTGCGGTCACATACAATCAAACAGTATTATGTCCAAAACAATGAGAACTTTCAGAAATGACATAAACTACTGGAGTCCGGACCCCCCTGGACCTCGAGTCTACAGGGGTATAATATAGTGTATTGTAGTCCTGTTGTGCAGACAGTACCGTGATCAAAATCATAATCTATATAAATTACGCGTCACGTTGTTTGTCCGCGATGGACTCCTAAAGTACTTAACCAATTTTAATCAATTTTGCACTCCGTGTGCAAATTTACAATTTAAAATTACACTGTTTGACCTCACTTGAAAGATAGGCTAGCAAATACATCTCAATTTATAATAACAAAAACCTTAGCCACAGCAACGCATGGCCGTGTCTGCTAGTAGTTATATATATATATGTATATTCAACGCTATAATGGTATGATAGAAACTCACTTATGTTACAACAATAAATAATTAAAACTCCTAATTTTATATTATAAGACAGTGGTGAAATGATGCTCTCTAAATAAAAATAGTACATTACGATACGTGCTGTCTAAGTAGTATATTAATACACGGCGGCGTGAAGTTAGCGCCCGAGCGAAGCGAGGGTGCTAACCGCCGTGTATTTAATAGACTTACTTACGCAGCGAGTATCGTATACTATTTTATAGCACGTGCGACATAAACCCGCCATCTATTTAATTTATTTAAAAATAATCTCCTAATTACTGCAATGAAAAGATGTGCATTTGACTCTTAGTAATAAACACACAAATTTTAATGTGGGTAGGTTGACATTCCACCAGTAGAGAACGGGAAAACACAATTTACACCTACCCGTATCACTTCTAGATTTGTTATTTTAGTTTATTAGTATTTTTGGATGCATATCTATTGTTCGTGGATTGCTTAATGTGATATTGTTTTAGATTTAATATTGTTCACTTTAAATAATAGTCAAACAGGTTTCAAGTAAAAAATAGTGAAAAATATCAATATTGTAGGGCTTCATTTTGTAACCAAATCTCTATCGTAACGTGAATACCTACTTAATATAGGAATCTGTGATTGATCTGGTTTGTGCATAAATGTATTCACTATGAGACTATATTTTATAATATTAGATATGGTGTATAATAATTGAAAGTGTGTGTATTCAGTGAAAATGCAACATTTCTAAATCAAGTAAGTATTCTTATGTTTCTATAATTATATAATCGGATAAGAAATTTTATAACAAAGGTACAGAGTACGGTTAATATCGCTAACTTAGGTAAATATAGCGTTTCAACGTAATAAATAATATTGTCCGAAGATCAAAATGAAAACATGCAGAAATATGGCGCCAAAGGCATTGGCGTTTCGGTCCCACACGTTACAGTTATACGTATCTTCTCTTGCTTACTATGAGTTTGTGAGTGGTGTAAAAATGTATGACTGATTAGCTTTGGTTCAGTATTACACTCGCAACGATGGGTATATTCTTGAACGGTGTGAAGTTAGTGAACATCAGGCCGTTTAAAAATGTGCTACTTTGAACAGCGCAAAGCGTGACCTAAGTGCGGGTTTAGGTCGCACGGTGCTATAAAATAAACTATTGCCTCTAGATTTAGTCAGGCCGGTATTGTTCCCAAAAATAAAAAAGGGAATATATATCATGACATCTGCCCTCTCTAGCCGTGCGTCAGTTCAGTAGGGCCGAGGGCCAGCTGTCAGCGCACGCGCTTCACAATAGACGCGAGCAATGAACCCGCGGCCGCCCTTCATCCCCTACCCTAGAGGGCTTTACCGTTTTGGGATTTTTGAAGTTATATTCGGGCCTAAAAATATGTGTGTTATTTAGTAGCTTATAATGTACATATTTATGCTTTGCTTAAATTTCCAAATTAAGCTGTCTAAAAATTATAGGTATTATATATTTTTAAGTTATTTATCTACATTCCTAGAAAAACCCCACATAATCCATATTATGTATAAGATGTAAAACAAGTAGGTACATTTAAAACAAACTTTTATCTAATGTCCACGAGCACTTGCTATGTTTTCTACATAATATTATATTATATTCATCTTCTCCATTTAAATATATAGTTACACTAGTTGTAAATAATGTTCTTTTTTCCCCATTACTGCGGTTGGTAGGCCCAACTCTACAAAATAACTCTCAGTGTAAACTAACTATTAGCTAGTGCTATTATAGTTATTCTGTGCTATAGGAAACGAAATAAGTAACAAATCAAATCTCGGGATCAAAAGGCACGTCAAGACATACTCGTACTTGGAAACAGCTGATTTCGTTGCACCTCCAACCGTTTCAAAGTCGACAATGGGTGACGTAAGAACAGCTGATCTCACAGCTGATCTGCTCAGGAAGTATCAAGACGACCAGGTGCGATGAATGCGCGACCGTGCTCTTGATCGTAATGTAAGAATAGGGGTCGTAGAAGACTATTGTGCTGTGATAGCCAGCAATGTTATTTGTTTATGGTGATGATGATTAGTAATAGTATGATTTTTTTTATTATTAATATGTACTATTCTTAGCTTCTTCCGCCTGATTATGAATAGCTGTTGGTGATGTTGTTGATTTAGAAAAATAACCGGTTTATGGCACAACACACCAAATAAAAACTACGTAAAGCAAAATAGTTATTGTGACCGTGCCAAAATACGCTAGCGGTCTATAAAAAAAATTGCATTATCGAGCATTATATCCTTTTGTTTTCGCATCACGTAAACACTATTGAACGGATCAAAACCAAATGCAATGAGGTTTCATTGTTCATTTGTGCATTGGGTAGTTACATCTAAGCCCAGCGAGTAGTATGACTATTCAACCAGTCTCTTTTTCAATGGAAGTTTCGCAACAATTTCTGTTGTGGTGCGAAACGACTCGTGCAAAATGAATAGTGGGTCGATTCGCATTGCAGTGATTGCGAACGCCCCATAGTCCCCCTTAAAAAATTGTTGGTAGGCAGTATCACTATTTATTCATCTGTGGCAGAGTGCCGGTATACGTCCGAAATTAATATTGTATCTTCTATCCAAGATTAAACTCGATCTTGGATTGCTGCCTATCGTTCGATCGATCTCCAACCTGCGTACCTTTATAAACCAATCCACGGATCGGTTATTGGCACGTTCGACCCTAAAATGGATTGTGATATCAATCCCAGATAGCAAAATTTGGATTAGGATTGATTATTAATTTCGGCCATAATAGACTACCGTGTTTTGCTGTGACACTAATCTAAGTATCTCTCATATACTCATATCGATACAAAATAGTTCACCGTGAACGAAATCGCAGGTAACAACTAGTATTTAAATATCTCGTTAGGTATCTATTAGTATATTTAGCTAAATCACGCATACTCTCGTATATCGCCGGCGCAGGAAACCTGACCCAGTGTGCTGTGAGAACTATTGTTCCACCGTGTGCGACCGATCGCTTCCTGAGCTGCGTACCGGACTGTTGACAGATACTGTTTCCTTTGATGGCCGCTATTTCCAGGTTCCTATGTATAACAGTATAAACATAATAAGTAAGTATAACAGTAGTAGTAAGTATAAGTATAACAGTACAAAAAAAAATGGCATTGACGCTTCACGTCGATGGTTAATGTTATGTATAAAAAAAAATCGAATAAGTATCCATTTTGCTGCGATTTTCCTTCTATTATGACACTACCCATCCATTTATTTATGGTTTATTATATTATGTAGAATTTCACATCGTATTGTATCATAATAACGGAGATTTTAAATCCATATAATATTATTTTTTAGAAATAATGCCTTTTCTGAGAATCCCAAATTTTATAACTTAAAGAAGGTTAAAAGTTTAGATTACAAATAAAAGTATGTAAAGTATGAAGTTAAGTAGAAGTAAGGAAGGTAAGTAGGTAGTAGTATTGGTATTTTGAATCTTCACCCGGCATATTATTACGAGTGTATACAACAGCAACGCAAGCAATAACCATTCCAATAAAGTCCTCAAAGCCTCCATGACGTAGTGGTTGAGTGAGTCAATTGTGCACCTCGGCATGGTAGTTTCACATAAAACCCCTGCGCTTTCATAGAAAATGTAAATCAACGTAAACGTGTAGGTACAACAAACTTTAAAATATATAAACATCCCGTAAGGTATCCCCATATAAAAACTGAGTGTTAGAAACTTACTCCGGTTACGTACGTAACTACGGTCCGTATTAATAAATCAAACTTTGCTCTGAGAGCTATCTTCAGTGTACACTTGCTCTTTTGTTCTATTTAATAAATACATCTTAAGTTGTAGATTAGGAACAGAAACTTACATGATCTCTGGCAATTTAATAAACGACACTCAGCGGTTAAGTGCTATACGATTATGACACAATTGACACATACAAGACAGTATCTAGTAGCCAGTGCTACATCTCAATATCCATTTATTAAATAGCAACGATCTCAAGATGCAGATTACATTTTGAGTGTGGATTAGTTGGTAGCGCACTTGGTAGCGCTATTGAGGTTCATTTATTAATACGGACCTAAATTCATATCGGCAATCTTATCTTCTACATTCCTGCCCAACTAGCATTCACTTATTAAACGTGTTCCACACAAGTGGGTTACCAACGCCGATAAAGCTGCTTGAATCGTTATCACTCGAAAAGAGGAAGTCGAAAGAAAATAAGCTAGGTATAACTTTGTGGCTTCTGCACTCGTGACAGCTGGGCCTAAAAGAACATCGCGACACGGTATTGCAAATAATGAGAAGCGGGCCCGTAATTGTAGCAAGAGGTAACACGGCTGTGATAACGAGGCATATCATTAAGCGTGAGTGGAGGGTAGCAGCCAGTAGGGCATGGTAGGGCACGCAACGCATGTGGCCGGGCAGACGGGTGCCGACGCATCTGGTGACGAGGGGGGCGCGGCGGGGGCTAAAATTAGTACCGGAGCGCCACGTGCGCCGCGAACGAGCATCAGTCCGCGTCCAACCACCACATCGACCGGTCGCATCCGCGAGCACCACTGTTTACACTCCGACACACTCGTGCACTCGGACTTGGACTCGCAGACCGCGCCAGCGGCAGTGACAGTGATCCCAGTGCAACAGTAGTCGGCGCGACGGAAGCGGTGCAAGGAATGTTGATGGCAGGCGCTCTGCCAGCCGAATCCGAGGGCCTCCTGGCTCTCGGAGGCCTCCCCGGCCAGAAGGACACCACATGGACCAAACTCTTCGTAGGAGGACTCCCTTACCACACCACGGACAAGAGCTTACGGGAACACTTCGCAGTCTACGGAGATATAGAAGAGGCCGTCGTCATCACCGACAGACAGACCAGCAAAAGCAGAGGATATGGCTTTGTGAGTTTCTCTTCTGACGTATTTCGCTGAAAGCATTGTGTAAAATTGTATTGACACGTAAACCTTTGTATGATCGTGCGCAGTTGAGTCGCGGCTCTGAAACAGCAGGCGTATCGTACGTTTAGCTCGCGTTATCGCACCTTATGGCTACCTACTGCCTACCGGCGGCGTGGCTAACCCGGCGGTGGCTACATACACGATTGTATCGCAAAATTACATCTAACACGGAAGTATGCTCATTCCCCGCAGGTGTTCATTGTGACCAGGTTCCATCCGGCGGGATACGCGCCGACATAAATACAACAAACATTTTTGAGATGAGCTACTCGCCTTTGTAAACTGTACTGTAATGGTGTCTAAAGCATAGTTTAGAAGAATGAGCCTAAATTTCACAGAGCGTTAATATTCGTCCGGTGGGTAATCCATTTTAGCGACAATTGCTGTGTGGAGAATGAATTGGACGCGGGGATTTTGTTCATTACCTACAGTTATTACCTTAACATTTCTTTTTTAATGGCTACAGTTAAGCGCGGCGCAGTAATATTTGCCCTAGCGACTGATGGCAATGAGATTTTAATTGAATAGTGTAGGCTTAGTTGAGCGTCTTGCAGTTTGAGCGAACAATTCGACGGCTCGGGAGTAGGGCTTGCGGGAAATGAATCACAACCCCATTTTCAATTCGTGCTAGGGTGGCTTCGACCGGGAGGGACGCGTCCTGTTGCACCCTCCTCGTGACATCCAAATAGCTGTAATAATCGCAATTCATCGTTGCTAACACTTTGTGACGCTGCAAACAAATACAATTTTCGAAATGAAATGGTATAGCAGCAACGTCGCGTAACGTTTCATTACTTTCGATAACAGCTACTTCTTAACTGGTGTATATACGTTTATATTTCCAATGCTTAGTTATGAAAATGTCGAGGTGGCTCCAAAGCCCTATTAGACAGAGAGAAAAGCTTTACTGCACAAAAAAATGAAGTTCACCAATAAGCATTGCGTTACTTTCGTTTTGTATGTATTAAGTATATCATCTTATCGCCGCAGTTTTCAAATTTTTTCAGGAGGGGAAAGTAGATTTGTAAATCATACGCAATTTTATGTCTTATAATATAATAATGTAAAATTTTATATTTGAACTGGCCACGCGATACTGACTTGATTTAAATACAATATGATACCGTTACATATTATTTCTACACCTACAAATATACCTACTATAATTTACATTATTTTTAAACCTACAAGAGACAAGCTTGCTAAGAAATAGCGACAGCTTTCCTGTTTATCCCCATTATTTTTTTTGTCTTTAACAAACAATCAGATACTTTTGGCTTTATAACATAGACTAGTAGTAAATTATAAGTAAGAATGAAGCCGCCACCGGTGGCTTGTACTAAATGCTCATTGGCCAGAGCAAGGCTCGAAGGATCGTGCCGAAGTCCCGGTGGAAAACAAAAGGCGACAAAAGCCTGTCATTTGATACCACACGCATTGTTGTTCTCCCGTGTAAAGCGACCAGGCCGGAATCTGTTTAATTCAACCTTGTGTCTGTAGAGAAATCCAATGTAGACATAAATGTTACCATGTGAGATACAAATTGAATATAATCTTAACTTAAACGTACCTATACTAACGTAACGTACGTATAAATATCTTAAACGTACGAGCGAGAACTACCGTTTCCTTGACAAAACGCATTTTGCCAATTTACATTGAAATAATGTAAACAGTCATGATGTTCTTTGATACAAAACTTACTTCGATTCCATTATACTATATAAAAAGTTAAACTCTCTGCCAAGAACATTACAATAGAAATTAAATAATCCCGTAAAGTTTATAACAGCCGGTAACAAACGTTATCAACTGTAATCGTGGTCAGCGCACTTAATATTATCAAATAACTTCACACTTTTTTGATAATAGCATTTTTATTCAATAACGAAGATAACAAGTCTATCCGCAACTCTACTGAAATGCTATTTCTTTGCTTATCCAGAAAGGATTATTTAGTGTTTGGCAATATGGTTGGCCATCATATCACAAAATAAAATCTACCTCAGGTAATAGATTCACCTAGGTAATAGAGAGATATTGTTACTTTTAATAACAGAATCATACAATATTTCGCCATATTTGAGTTTTTAATAGAAGCACCTTCCAAACAAAAAATAATTTAAGCAATACTCAAAATTATATCATACGAGTAGGTACATAATTGATATTCGATTGGTTTTCGTAGTTGTGTTATTCTACTGTTTATCTCAACTTGGTGTTAATTTTTTGCGCAAACTAAATATGTTCTAGTATGATGCACCCAACTACAACCTAAGATTTTTTAATGCCTATTCCGCCTGAAATTCAAGTTTCATAATAATATGTCACTGACAAAAGAAATACAAATGTGAGACTCGTTCCTCTCCTTTGCAATTTTTATGATAAATTTGCTGAAAACACTAGATTTTCACCATTAACGTCTAGTACATACGTCTACATATTCTTATGTAGGTATATTGAATTAGTCACACAAATATATTATTATATACTAACTAACACGCCGAGGAAGTTGTGTAAAAAATAGTGGTTGGTTCTAGATAATTACAAACCTTTAGCCAATATTCTATATCTATTCTGTTTATTTTTTAGTAATTATTATGTTTACTGTTGTTTGTGTTTTGATGTTGCAAATAAATGTGTTTTTTTTATAGAAAATAGATAGACATCAATTAAAAAGTGGTATTGCAGTTATTATAGATAGATGTAGCCTTTACCAGGGATGCTCATATCGTTAGTCTGTGGATTAAAAAGTTTAACGAACGAATACTGGGACGAAAATGCATTCATTATACATAATAATTTTTTTTTATTTCCATCTATTATGCTATTTCATAGGTTGCATTATTTATTTCACTGCAATGGAAGCAGCAGTAAGTGGGCGTGCGTCGTCGTGATAATTTGGGCGTATCGCATGACCGCCTTTTGCTACGAACGCGCTACGCCGTAGCGCCTCTGATTTGCTGTGCCTCTACGAACTGCAATAAAAAATATTTAAATAAAATGAATTTACTCGTAGCTGTAATGTGAGATACTTTTGTTGATGTATTTTATTTCATGTTAACATCATAATTTATTGGCCTAACGGATATGGTATTGATGATGCAGTCAGCGCTGCGCAAGATTGCCCAATCAATGTTCTAAGCGATACTGCAATTATTGTAATGCTCTTACCATTAGATGAATTTAGCTTAGCTCGTCACATTACTCCGTTGATTTTTCACTAAATATATTATAAGGGATCGAAGGTGTTAGCAGTTAGAGCACATAGACATAATACTTTAAAAAAATCGTGGATGCAATATGTTACACTTACAAAAACCAGCATTATACAATATCATTTCAGCTTTTACGCTTCATGAAACTTGGTGATCGTCGTTAATTTTATTTTAACACAATGCTACTGTGAACTAACCATAATGCATTTGCATTTTGAATGGTAATAGACAGGAAGTGCCCTAAGTATACGATATACAGCAGCGTTTTGCTACAATAACAAGTGTTTAACGTAGTTTACGAGTTTGACGCAGGCACCGTACTAGTTACAAGGTGAAATTAATGTCCCAGACATTATATTTGATCGACATTTTTCGTGATAATTATTCGTGATCGGGGACGTAATCTTAGGCTAGCTACACGCATGCAATATTATTGTCAACTACAAGCGCCTCGCGCTTTCACCCGCGTTAACTACTATCCCGCGGGAACCGTAAATTTTAACGGGATAAAAAGTAGCCTTATGTCACTCGGAGATAGTGTAGCTTCCCAACAATGAAATAATTTTTCATATCGGTTCAGTAGTTTCGGAGCCTATTTAATGCAAACAAACAAACAATTAAATCTTTCCTCTTTATAATATTATAGTATTAGATAACATTGCAGCAGCCTCACAATGTCGTGTGTATTGTCGCACTATTAATTAGAGACACTTGTGTATGTTTTTAATATAATATATAAAGCAATAATACACAATATAAAAAATTTGGATGTGTTTTAGTTAGGTCTTTACTCTTTTGCCAAATTATAATGTGAAAATAATTTTATTTAGAGCTAGCCTTTATATATTATGCATTCTTTCAGAATTCTTAGTGAAGGTACTAAGCTTCGAATCGTCTTTCTATCAAACAGGTGGTAGTTAGTATCGCCAACTGCACGGATTGTTTCTCGCTAAATGAAATAGGTCACAGTCATTGTTCAGCTTAACCGTGGCCTGTATTGTTTAAGTATTCAGCTGGCGAGCCAGCAAACTTATCAAATCAATACATGTCTTATGCCTTGCCCCCTGTGCTGCTCCAATTGGAACTTCGTGGAACTGTCCAGCTAAGGTTCAATTTAGAATGCACCGGTTGAAAATGCTATAAAATTCGAATTTGGGTAGATTTTATGGCGTTATTTAAAATTGAGGTTCTATAATATGCTTTCTGATACCTTCGGCTTGCTAATTGTAAACGATTTTTGTTCTCCGATAGATCCACGTAACGTCTTCCAGAGACCGGATGAATAATTGTAGACTACTCTGAACTGGTAGATCTAATGGAAAAAATCACTTGTCTAAAGTTGCGACCATGATGATGTGTTTATTTCTTGCAATCCTCCACTAAATGGTTTAGATAAAAAAAATCATGGGGGTTTTTTTAAATAGTCACTCAGCGAGGCTTTTTTTATTTTGTGAGATGGTATTGAAAATGTTGCGAGCGTAACTTATACCTATAACATGACATAATATGAACATATTACATTCCCATTTGTCAGTGCAGAGCGCGGGCCCCATGCTAGCTAGTTCATACAATATTCAAACCTACCTGATTGCGCAGCTAGCCAGCAGCCAGTCCTATGGTTTTCGTTATCGCCACGCCTAACTCCGATTTGTACGCTTTAACAAACAAACGGCTCGCGGCGATATAAAGTCGATATCGGTTTATTGAACCACTCCGAATGTTTCATTTTTACATGTTACACTCGAATCTACTCAATTTACATACAAACAACTTGTTAAAAGGAACCAATTAAACGCGGTCACGTTGACTTTAGGTAGGTGTAATTTTTTTGTTCAGGGCTCAAAGTGTTAAGTTTTGGGAAAGGAACAGGGGCTGTAATAGTGCACTGGTAACGCAGTAGATGTTTCCACTCACAGGTCTAATCTAAATAAATCTGAGTATGCAGTTATGACGTACTCAGATACTACGTAGTAAGCATAATTAATCGTCACGGTGAAAGAAAAAAGTTTTGAAACAGAGAATAATAAATTTAACCACTACTTTATTTTGTATATATGTTTTATATACAAGCTGTTGCAGAATGCCAAATTTATACGGACTGAGTCAATCATATAATAATACATTATTTTAATTGACATACTGTGTTTTCACAGTTGATAGTTGATTATGTATATTATACAAACACAAGGGTCTTCATCAATTATACAGTCTCCAAGGAAGTTAATACAAAACTATCTGATAATGTCTAAAGTGGGATGAAATATTTATAAAGCTCGTATAGTTTTTATTATACTATCCCAGCAACAAAGTTCATTGTAAAAAAAATGTTCAACATTTGAATTTTCAATTATTCCAGACCTTCCATATCTGGAGGTCATCAGGCATTTTGCTTTACTTCCATCACCGGTACGGACGGCCTGTTTAAGTATTCTGTCCAGTTTAGAGTGAGCTTGGTTCAGTGACGCTTTCGAAGGTTGCGTGCTGGATGTGGAAGGTCAGGTAAGCCTGGATGGATGGTAAGCGGCGGCGTAGAGGTGGCGACCTGAGGTTCACGCATGCATTACAATAGGTAATGCTGATACCACGTCACCAGTCGACGCTAATTCTTTATTTACCTATCGATTCAATACAAAATTACACAATGCAAATGAGTTCTAGTTCCTTCTGATAATTTGGTGAAACCTTGGCTTTTTAATTATATGAGCAACTCGTCGAGCATTCATACATGATATACTCGTAGATTCACCAAAAAGTATTTAATAATGTAAATATCTTTTTTAAATGGAAATTTCTCTGAAACCTTATCTACACATACGAGGTAGAACACGTAGTAGGTAGGTAGGTAGTTCGCTATTTTAGTTTACTGAACAATTTGACAAACAGTTTGTTATACCCACATTGTTTTCTCGGTAGCAGTACATACGTATGTATACATAATTTGTAGTAAATCTTTGCTCGTTTCAATAACACCAACGCAACGTTACAAAGTGTTCACATTTGATAGGGCTTGCGCATGGGTTCTATCTATGGATACCACACCGACCTGCCAGCTATCATTAGCACGCGATTCTTTTACATGCACATCACTGCACTTTTTTATAAAGGGCTTCAGTGGCTTTAGTGCGTAAACTACCGTGTATCAGTTTGAATCAGTGTGCCTAGTGCGAGTTTTGACAATTTATTTACGCGCTCGGTCCGTTTGGCGTAAACTTGAAATTGTATGGAATAATAGCAGCGCCATCTAGCGTCAGTGAATCAGTCACTAGATGGCGCTGCTCTTATTCCATACAATTTCAAGTTTACGCCAAACGGACCGCGTAACGGACGGCGTAAATAAATTGTCAAAACTCGCACTAGGCACACAGATTGCGCGATGCGATCGTCGCGATGTTACAACGTACGGGTCGTACGATGTATACGATTGAGGCATGTGCCGTCATTATTTCCGTGGTATCTATCTGATACCGACCACTAAGGTCTTGAAATTGTCTATAACAATAATTTGCATTACTTCCAGGTAATAATGGGCGACCGAGCAGCGGCGGAGAGAGCGTGTAAAGACCCCAATCCAATTATCGACGGGAGGAAAGCAAACGTCAATCTTGCGATACTAGGAGCCAAGCCTAGAGGGAATCTAGCGCCAGGTTAGTATCAAGGAACGTTATATAATATAACATCCCTGTTAGGTAGTGCCCCATTTGGAGGTGTTAGCATTTCGTGTCTTCTCTTCTCAAAATACATATATCCATAAAGCCTCAACTAAATGATCTGGCACAAAATAACGAATAGGTCCTAGTCCCTATAAAGTAAAGGGTTACATACAAAGCGGTTTCACATAATCTCGGGTTCAGCGCTTATCGCCTCTCAGCTGTTTGTCGAAGGAACATTTTTTGCGCCGAGCGTACACATGACTGTTTTTTTTGTCGTGTCGTCGACCGACAAAAAATAGTGAGATCGTCCTAGCCGCGTGTGACGAGTTGACGATACACTCGGCGGGGGTCAATAGGACCTACATCTGGGATTAACGTAGTCCCTTATATTACTTGCGTAATAAACATTTTCGAAAGTAAGATATTTTACTTTATTTTAATTACTATATGAATGAAAACAAATTATAAGTAGATAGTATATAGTACTTAAAGATTATGAGTTCTTTATTGACATGACTTTAATAAGAAGATACATTTAAACAGTCGGTGTTGATATATAAAATGCAATAGAAGTTCATATTTATTATAATCTACGAAACATAATCGTAATTAAAGTATCTAATCGACAGCGTCCATTACATTACTAAACAGGTACAGAGTTGGTGAACATGAAAATAAACGATTACTTCCAAGAAACACTGCATACCTTCCCTGATTATATTTATTTAGATAAATAAATATGTAGGTAGGAATTGCTCCAATTGTTTTATCTAGTAATACGTTTATATTTATTGTACTTATATTTACTTAAAATGTATATAGGAATTTTCTACTCAACTTAATATATTGGTTACCCGTTTTAAGTATTATAATTTATAATATACTTTCGATAGTATGGGTACTGAATTATCTAATGAACCTTTTAATCTGCCATTAGTGCGCTTCTTTCTCTTTTCGTCCCGTCATCATCACCTACCATTAAGCCGCAAGTGAGGCAATAGGCGAACAAGCAAACGTTTAACAAAATATACAGCACCATATTGAACTTTTGGAACATAACGCATTTTTCTTATAAGTAATGTAACAGTTATTATCAAAATAGGTACTCTAGAAACAGCATATTATTACATACGTTATGAAATAAATTTCCTTGTGACACGTGACTCATTTAATTGTTAGATGTTATAGGTATCGCAATCTTGGTTAAGCTTCTTAAATTTCATTCGAAAAAAAGCTTTCTCATGCTGACAAATCATTGTCCTCGATTTATAATAATAATAATACGAGAAAGCCATTGAATTCCCAAAGAAACAGCATAGTTACAATTTATATAATTAACCTGCCTGCACAAAGTATAATATTGTATATTTGTATTATAGAAACTATAGTGTTTTAAGTCTTCTTAGCTTTGTAAGTAGTGTTTCCATATTCATATGTCAACCCATCTGCTTATATCGTAAATAATATCCTATCCTCGATTTATACAAAAATAAAATACATGTATTGGTATCTTTGGCAACATGGATTGAAACTGTACAAATCTATCAATATTAAACTAGTGTTATGAATAATGTTGTTCAATAATAGTGTATAGCATGGTATTACTAGACTGAGTAGACACTGATAAAGTACTTAATTAATATTAGTATGGGCACATACATAATTATAATTATTTGTAGGTAAAAACCTATCGATTTTAGATTTACACACGCAAATCGATTTCATTACATTAAAGTGGGTCGCATAAGTAGGTATAGCTAGAGGTACACATTATAGTTTGATTAGGAACTGATAACGGCTCGTTCCGCGGCATTGATAAGTTTTTATTCGAGTACGTACTAACCTGAAGGTTTTATCTTGATTGCTATCCAATTTGGCTTATTAATATGACTATTGATAAACGTTTCCAGAACAGATACTTGGTGGCATCTACCGCTAAGTCATGTTAGGTTTGGGATCAAATTAATATCTGGCTCTTACGTCAACTGAGCCCGCTCCAAACTGTCCGCGGGATCAGTTGACCTAATGAATATTTGAATCGGTCAACTGAACCCATATCTATCTGTGGCCAAATTGATCAGTAGCTGGGGATGGTTTGTTTTGTTTTTTTTTACATAAACGTATCCCCACACTAGGATTTCTCCTGTGTCGTGGGTACCGTTTACATACATAATTATAATTTCACATAAACATATAAGCGTATTTGTGGATCACACAAATATTTCTTCCGGGCGGGAATCAAACCCGCGACACCAAGCGCAGCAGTCCGATTGCTCAGCCACTACACCATACGCGCCATCAACACACGTCGTCGTCGTCGTGTTGTGAACATTCATTTCTCTATTTATCTCATGTTAGTTTTTCGTATGACGTTATAGTGCTATTATTATTATTACTATTACCATAATAGACATTATACTAGCCTATACTGTCAGAGTTTATCAGACCGTCCAAGGGCTTCTGACGTGGCTTAACGACTGGTATCAACCGATAACAACCGGGACGAATGGCTTAGCGTGCCTTCCGAAACACGTAGTGATGGAAAACCGCATATAAATTATGATAAGTCATTGGTGCGGGGCCGAGGATCAAACCCGGTATCTTTGGATTCTAAAGCGCATAAGTTACCGCTACGCCATCATTAATATAACACACAACCTCTTATTTTTATGATATAATAATTATATCTAAGAGTGTAAGTAGGTACACCATAGAAGTCCCATAAACTACTATACCACATTAAATACTTCACCAATCTCATGATAGTAACTATATAATTCAGCCTGTAACTGTCCCACTGCTGGGCAAAGGCCTCCCCTCACTATCGTGAGGAGGGTTAGGCCATAATCCACCACGGGGGCCTAGTCCGGGATGGTGGATAACATGCCTCCGAAATAATTCTCGGGCATGTTGGTTTCCTCACGATGTTTTCCTTCACCGAAAAGCGAGTGATAATTACGTACATATGTTTTAACGAGAAACACATTGGTACGTGCCCGCACTGGGATTTGAACTCGCCACCTCCGTTTTCGAAGGCGGGCGTTCGCCCACTAGGCTACCACCGCTTTTACCCTATAGAATCACCCTATAGCAATAAATGAAATGTGTCGTTCCCAACACTTGCATTCACGTTAATCAGTGTTACTTCCGAACTGGATACAATGAAATCTTCAAAATAAATTCAACCATTACAAGCCTTAAGATCACGGTGGTAAGGGTCAAAAAGGTCCACGATGGCTGGGCGGTCGTACCGCCCCGCCGGAAGTCTCTAAACGCTCGGAAGTACCGCACCGGAAGTGTTCGTATGGCAACCACTAATTGATTGCGCCATAGGTTGTACTGGTCACGCAAGGGTACTGACAACCCTTGCAGGTGAGATATCAGATGCAGAGTTGTAACTAGCAATCCGAGAAGTAACATTATGGGGGAATAGTTTTCTTACACCTTTGATAAATAATTTATTTTTGTAGTTAATTTTGGTAAGTAGTTAAAATTAGGAGGCAAAGTTTGTCATTAATGATTATCGTCATAATATATTATAGGTAATTATTATTATTAAAAAATTAAAGGTTGCCTCTTACCTACTCCTTATTTATACCTGAAAACCTGAACAGATTTGAATCAACTTAGACAGATTTGTTTAATTGATTATAGGTACCTGATTAATTTTATTTACACGACAAAGTAGACTGGTTGAAACATTTAGCAGAAATTATGAATATTTCAGAAAAAACAGGGTTCTCCAAAATGATTAGTACCTATCTACATAGACGCGAGGTATCATTCAAGTCTTTGTGAAATAATTCCGGTAACAGGAAGCTAATTAAGCCGCATATAGCATGCCCTAGGTAGTTACAGTCACGCACAGTGCCGGCAACCCTTGCAAGTGACATGCTATTAGTAGACCTTGTAATTCGTTTTATTGATAAATGTGGGAAAATAATTGTTAAAACACATTTGACTGTAAATTTTGTTATGAACTAACAATAGTTTCCTAAGGATATGAATACGCATATTTTCGTGAATCAAAACAGCTACTTCAAATGCGTTCACTGTAAAACTATTGAACGCTGTTTTTAATAGATTTACATAGGTCGAACGTTAATGTCGACTATATGTTTTTTACAGCTATATAATAATATAACAATATAGAATTCAAAAAAAAACTACGGGTTGAAAATCTAAATCCTTGTTAATAAGTTTGTAAGATAGACAAAAAAAAATTGTGGTCCTATTAAATATAATATGAATGAGCAAAATCCCACCACCACCCCGTGCCCGCCTCGCATTGTGTTATTCTATAATATTGTGACTACTTTGAATGAGTTCTTTGAACTACTTCTACAATCAAATGTAATTGGTCAGTCGTCATGATCTTTTCACGGTTTCCGATTGGGTTATTAGTGGACATATAATTATTTATGAATGAAACAATTCAAACAATGTAGGACGTTATTTATTTCCCAGTTTTATTCAAGTATTTTGGTGAATTTACCCGGGTAGTTAACATACTGTATTCGACAAAAAACAACATCACAAGATGAAGGTACAGTTAGACGACCTAATCGCAGAATTTTTTTTTTTTTTTTAAATAACGTAGCCCAACACTAGGATTGGTCCTGTATCTGGGTACCTACCGCTTACCGACATAATAATTTCACATACACAAAATACACATCACACCGAGACCAGAATTGTGCAGATATGCCTAAAATTTCAAAGTGATTTCATTGCCTTCTTACTTATTGAAAAGCGTGAATGTAGTATTGTGAACAAAATACCGTTTCCCTATAGCCATGACACAGCAATGTCACTTCGTATCCACACAATCACTACAATAGGTAGCTGCGCTGATAACAGACCCGGTAACTATTAATTCTCTAACGATCGCGTAACGGTGATGATGTGACATGATACATCGGTTATCTATCTTTTAATCAAGGGCAAAACAATTAAACAGTCATCATATTATTTTTAACGAATGTAAAAAGATTTTTGGTAGGTAGGGAATCCATTAGAGGTGCAAATCTAAACACATCGTTTTTAAAATACTTCAACGTGGTCAATTTGTATGTTCTATTAACAAAATCGGTAACAATGAAGTTGGCTCCGGAAGCAGTAAACCGTTCGTCAGTGTCGAGCAGCTGATCGTGCCCAAGTCATACTCGCAGCTCGCTCGTCATTCGGTTTGTATCGCGTTCTCACTTCGCATCCTCGCTCATTGTGGATGTCGCAGCATTGTTCCATGTGTGGCGGGTGCTGCAGCGCGGGCGCGGGGGGGGCGCGGGTCACAATGGGTGCGCCTGCGCATGACGGCCACCTGGCAGAGCACCGAGGTATACCGGCCCCGCCATATGCCACCGGTGATCCACAATCCGTGGCAACCCTATTTCCTTTGCAATTTCCGTAAAAAATGTGACAGTTACTAATTTGATACGACTTTTTAGGTTGTCAAGTTCAAATTTGATGATTCTAAATACTATAGGCATAGCACCTATTGAAATTGACGCTACATCGTTATGGTGCATTTGATGCTTGTTTCAAAAGCCGTATAGATCATTCTATTGAAGCACTGCCCCCACTGTTTACAAAGGCACGAAGTCTCCATTGTAGATTTAGCTATCCAAGAACTATCCATCACATTGGCGCGATGTACAGCGATAACGTCACCAAGTGTTTTCAGCGCCTTGCCTTACCAGCATTCGTCACGGCATTTGTAATGCTGATAAAGATCACCCGCATACCGTTATGCAAATCTCAGAAACCATACCCAGTCTGGAACATGTAAGATATTTTGTCTCACAATACAAGTAAACACATTGCCTTTTTGCGGTCATGCTGGCTGGTACAAGCAAGCATTACTATCTTCTTTCTCATTACTTTACATCTCGATCATTTTGATGCCAAGAAATTAGTCGGATATAAAACTTGTTTAGTGAGTTTTCGCTGTTCTTTTGAACATTATTTCGGCAAACGCCCGGATTAATATTGAACAAACGCATGAAACCTCTGCCCCTGTTTAGTCTGCTATCTCGTCAGATTGCTTTGCACATTGTTTGTTTACCGCGCCCTCCTTGCTAAAGGTAAACTCAAATGCACTGGATTCATTCTCTCCCAACATTTAACACAGCGTTTGCTCGTATTTCTGGACCTGCTAAATCTCTTCGGTTAAACGCAACAGCTGGATGCAGATTTGGTTACGCTCTCTCGTAAAGATTGACCGTTATTGGGCCGGTTTGCTGGATCGTTTGTTCAACGTAAATGTATGCGACATTCAGTCCGATGCCGTTATTTCGTGGAGGGTCGCGGTTCGCTTTCAATGACACGCATGCGCAGCCGGCAATAGATACCCTACAAAGGGACCGAACTAGCGACCGTTCCTTTTAAAACTAACAAAAGAAATGCATTAAAATCCTTGCAAATAAGATAAGCCCCGTTTCAGTCAGAACACCGAGATCAATATTGATGAGACTTTATTTTTTAATAAAAATCCATTGATTCAGTTTGATGGAGGAGTAACTGCGTGTCTGTCTTCGGTGCCTGCGCATCGACGCCCGCGCCAAAATAAATAAGCAAGTTCCCTCGTACGCGCAGCATTGAAAGTAATGAATTTGATCTATCAAAAGCTTTCAGTTACTTTACTACCTATACTAGGTATCTACATTTCTAATTCAATCCAAAAACTGCCATTGGAACGTGTTCGATTTGTGGCATTACAGGCACCTGATTCATACGTGGTGGCCGTATTGACATATAAACACATGAACTGCCATTGTGATAACTGTGTTTGATTAGGTGTTTTATTTTGTACAATAGGCTGCATGGATGTATTTCGCCTTCACATGCCGCACCACGCGGCTGGTTAACGTTCATAATGCAGTATATCAACCGCGAAATGAAATATGTGTAACCCAGTTTCTGAAAACACCATCGTGGCTGTGAATACGTGGATGTCACGGCGGCAGGAGGCGGTGCCGCGGTGGTGGCGGGTGGTGGGCGTCAATTATGAAAACATTGTTAGTTTTATATGGGTGTTGATGAAGGCCGGCGAGGCACTTGTCCAAACACGGCGACCCGGTGAATTATTGAGTGGCGCGAGTACTGAGCACCACTAATCGATTTACACCTGTCTACGAACGCGACAAACAATACACCTACCGACTTTCCAACCTACCCATTATCATTGCTTCTGTGGCTTTACTTTAAATACCTGCGTACATTACTGCAGCATTCAATTACATATTCCAGCCGCTACGTAAGGAAATATACTAGGTATACATTAAATGAGCCGAGTTGCAGAATGTTCTTGATTTTGCATTGGCAACCATTAAAATTTGAGAGAGACCATATTTATGTGTGAAGTACGTAGGTACTTACTTCAATGATGTATTTTGAACTAGATGAATTCAAATACAATCATGGCGAAAACCATGAAGTCTATCCAAAATGGCCAATCTAAATTAGTACCTATCCACCTCCCGGCTAATGTAGGGTTGTGATAAGTCTTGTTTGGATGTACTACTCGCCCAGGCAACCTTGTGAAACTTTAATCCAGGCCGACGGTTCATCGCGTCAGTCATCCTCAGAAATGAAACTACGACAGTCCTTACAAAGACAGTCGCGTTAAGCGCGAGTCATTACTGATTAATGGAAAATGGCTGGAAACGGGCCCCGAGCGGCATTTGAGCCGTAAGCCACAAGACAAGGGGTTGCATCGCGTGCCCACTCGGTCGCCCTTCACTCGTGCATTACTTATGCATGTGTACCAACTACGAGCCCCCGTGGACACCCCTGCGCTATTTTTATTTAGGCTCTGGGATTTGGGCGATGCACCGATGAGTCCGCACGCGTCGCTCACGGCTTACATTCGTATGGTACGTGGGTCCATGATACGATCGATATGCTTTATGGTTCACTGCGTTCGGTACAGACTTGATGAGCCATTTTGGACGTCATTGTGTTTGGACGATCGCCAGAATAATGAATAAGTCCTTATTTACCTAAAAGGCGACGATGGGTCATTATCCCGATATATAAGTGCCTACTTCATTTAAGAAATTTCCTCTACGTAGGTGTTGATTTAGTTGGTTATCTTCGATTCTAATCGTCAGGGTCGTGAAAAAGTGTGTCGGTAGTATGTACTGCGCCCCATGTATAATTGTATGAAGCGAAGCCATAATGGTCAGGTGGCCTGACTTCGGTCGCGCACTGCATGATGCTATCGCCGTATATCTCTGCTTTATTGTCCGCTACGGAAACATGTAATTACCGCCAACGTCGACCGCTCGTTTCACGTGATTTCCGACTAAAATAGTCGCACAACTAAATCTATATTATTTCGGGCTCAAATTGAGGCCAAATCTCTACGCTGGAGAGCTTAGTGGAAATTCACAGAGAACCAAATGTAACGCAATCAATTAGAAAACTATGCGAAAAGACAAATTAGCGTAAGACACGTCGCCACACTAATATACCCAAGTTTTTGAGCGTGATCCAAGTAAACTGTCTTCCGTATAGCTAGTCGTGCAGATGCATGGCACGCAGCCCGAAATCTCGGCAGATTTGATAGCGGGATGGGCCGCAAGACTGAATCTCTTTTAATTAACGCCAGTTTATTATTTTATGATGATGCCGTGCTGGTTCATAAACTTTGATCATGCTAGAGGCTAGAACAATATCGGCCATCGACCGGAGCTCACAGGAACACTCGAGTGTAGTAGTTCCGCTCCCTTTGTCGCACCATACGTAACCCGATCCCCGGCCGCGACTTCCGCACGAAGCCCTTCCATCCTTCGATAATCCTCAGGCGGCGTAGATTACATACTAGCTACAATTCTAAACCGTTTAGGACACTGCCTGTTTTTGCGCCATAGTTTTAGGGGTTCACGAATCAAGATTTTGTGATCTAAAAAGGCGGACGCGTGGAGCTTTCTTCGTGTCTTAATTATTATTTATGTATAACAGCTGGCGAGCAGAGGTTGGTCGAGCGAGGCTGACTCCGTCCGGCGAACGACGTGGTTATTTATAAAACAGAGTTGCGTCTCGTTTTGTCTTCGGCGCGCTCTTTATTTTGTCTAAATATACGCAGTTTTGGGAACGTCGTCGCGGCCGCCTCTGCCGCGACACTGCCGCTGGCACGCCGCCAGGCTCTCATCTTTTCTCGCTGGCTTATCTTTTGTCGGTAGCGTGGATACTAGTATATATAGGTACTACTTATCTACACGTAGGTATCCAAATCACCAGATTATCTGCATCAAATATACATACATAACTGCTCTTAGATTTAATCGCGAGTCTAATAAAGTTCCCGTCTCGTTGAGTTGTTACAAATCAAACGTACAACTGAGCGAATTGCGGAATCCTTAGCAGATTGTCTTGCTTACAGTCTTGCTTGCAGTATAAACATTGAAACAATTCTTCATTCCGTGAAATAATTGTACCCACTTGACGATTCTGATCTGGCGCCGAACCTGCTTTTAACCACTGTACCAGTGCCACCAGTGATCTGGACACGATCGCTAAATGTCGATAAATATCACCGAAGCGGCAGATTGATGGCTGCAGACGACACTGGCCAGATCAAAGAGAAGGCCACCGGACACACAGAAATCTGTCACGGCCACGTCCAGTTTGGTCATACAAAACTGGGCTATGCATGACTCGTCTACGTCTATTCTCGACCGGCGAACAAGTCGACACATTTATTTATTCAACAATGTATTCACCGACCAAAATGTACGTGTTATATTTCATAAGCTTTTACAGTAGTAGATTTTAAATTGCATTTGCATAAATCCGAAGCTCGTAAACAATACGACTACACTTTGAGATGCTTCAATTGTTTGAAGTTCAACCGGTTTATGCATATTTTATGACAGTTGTGCGTTTTGAACTAGAGGCAGTGGCATTGGAGGAACGTATTCTACTGAAATATAATAATACATGCCCGCGTCCAGTCCCGCTCAGTCGGCACGCGTCTAAAATCGTATTTCCGTAGAATCCTTACAAGCGTCGTTAAGCACTTGCTGTCGGCTTTGCAGTTCGACGACCCTAGCTCCAGAAGACGTCCAGAAGAAAGCTCGCAATTCCAGACTAAGCTTTATAGGTGACGCCCACCCAAATATTCACATTGCTTCTCAGAGGACCGGTGAATAAATTTGATGAAACGAGTGATTCATTTAGATTTTATCTGTGATATATACTTGGGTAGGTGTACCCGTTTGAGCGCCGTCATATTTGTGGCGTTCTGACGTTAATGCATAATAGCTTTAAATGTTTGTCTACCATCGAATGTAGCTTCAATCGATTACAAACGAATATAAAATCTATCTGGGTCAAATGCGGGTGACTAACAAAAGAACACGGCTCGCTTTTAGGTCGTATGACAGTGGGCATAAAAGGAAAAACAGTTTTTTAATGAATCAAGATAAGCTACATGGTGGACAGTGGTTCGACCTCGGCCGCCAAATAGCCTGGCATCGATCGTATGTGGCACGCTTTCCGATAGCACGCTATTAGGCATAGCGCCGTCAGTTCAGGATGCATGTGAGTTGTGACAAGACAAATGAAATCCTAATGCATCATACGAATAGGAATCAAGAGGCGGAAAGCTTGGACATTATTATAGTTACCATTACCTATTTAGTTGGACACAAAACGATGGCAATTAAGTTATGAACGCATAAGGTCAACATGACCACACTGTTCTGTTGGTAATAGCAAAAACACCGGACCGCGACACCATCCGGGGTCGTTGCGGATGTGATCTGCTGTAATCACCGGTGAAATTTCACCATACACAATGGCAAATATGTTATTTTACGGTAGAGGACACGCTGTTCTGATCGTTAGCCATTAATCAGGGATTTGCCATTGAATGATACTATATCGTGATTGCGCATTTCCTAAACCAGTTGCCATCGGTTCCGAAATAATTACTTTGGTCCGATCATAACGATCAGCCAACTGTAACATAAAAATAACCGAGGAATTCATGGGATGCGGCAGCCTCGGTGCCGGAATTCATAGCGAGCGTAGGATTGCCAATCAAGGTGGACAGTGAAGCATTTCAGTAATCGATGGCCGGTGCCAAAGTCTGTATGCCATTTATAGCGAGTGTTTGTCGTCTTCTTGTCAAGAGGCATGCCCCTGGATGCCGCTGCCCGGGCGGCGGCGGCGAGCGACGGAAATAGCAGCCGCCTCGCACGACTTAACAATGCAATAAAAAGAAATTAACATTGACGTTGCCTGCGCTAAGTTGACTCGTGTCATTTGGAAGTGGTCCAATCCCCGTGATAATTTTAGTGTGACTAGAGCTGCTTCCATTAAGTGAGAACGAAAATAAAAACTTTAAGATATGGCGCACGTTGAAAGAGTAATGGTTTAGTTTTTTTCGACGGAATTCGGTGTCCTCCTTTCGTTGTCACCTCATTTTGTAGGATGTCTGGGAATAGCTATTAATAGAGTACGTGCTTGTTTCAGGGTTTGGGCTGGCGGCGGCGGCGGCGGCTGGCGTGCGCACCGGTTACCCGACGGTTCTTCAGTCTCCGTATGGGTAAGTACCAGCCCGAATTGCATTCAAAGCCTTTGTACTATGTATTCAATGTTCAATGGTTCAACACTTCGATATTTACCAGCACTAGCAGCGCCGCATGCCCCATGTTGACATCTCACGAGACAAAAATCAGAGAATTATGGTTTAAGAGAATCAGGGCCCTAATATGATTGAGTCAGTATTTACTGCTGCCTACATTGCAGGATGTTTATAACTGGTCGGTCTGTTGTTTCACGAACTTCGATTGTCTCTGAACCGTTCTGTTTTTTCGGTTGATAGATAAATATCTGAATCGTCAACCGAAAGCGAGCTAAAGAGAAGCAGTCGATGTCCTTCAACCTCTCATTTTTAAAGTTGAGCTCACTCAATGTGTACTTATTGGAAGCTCCTAAAAATGTCTGATGCTGTGAAAGAAATCTCGTTGGCCTGGCAAGCTAGCGTATCTAGTGAATGATGGTGGGTACACATCGCAGGAGCGGAGCGTAGCTTAGAGTAGGGACTAGGGTGCAGTGCAGTTTCCTGAGCTGACTTTTGTCTCGGTAGATGAGGCGAGCGGCGGCCCCGACTGCTAGCGGCGCGGCGGCCGGCGGACCTCACCTAGACTATATTATCAAACATTTTCACATAGGTATCTATGGCAAGCGTGAGCGTGAGAGTGGATTTTTTTCGTTTTGGGTGTGAATTAGTCGATTGGGTTTTTTAATGTTTACGTTTTCCAAAGCTATACCGGTGCATGGGCGGCGCAAGCGACGGACGACGCTCGCGCCGCCCATCCGACACAATATATGCATCGTACGCGACACTATGTTTTCCTTAATTTTTTATGTTTTTATGCCGTGTTCGTGTAAGATTTTGTTGATTTGAATTGAGTTTTGTTGGTGGTGGATTTCGTTTAATACACTGACTAAGTATTTTGTACAAATGAATAGCGCGGAGGTTGAGAATGGGGGTTGGGCGAGGGCGCGCTGTGTGTGCGTAGGTGTGTGCGCGTCCTCGACCTGCGCCCGCGCCTCCGTCGCCGCCACCGCCGCCGTGCTGTCTGCCCACAACCGTATCCTTATTCCTTACTACATGAAGCATCTATGGCCTAATGTCTGCAGCCTGCGTATATTAACGACACCCAATCGATTCTCTGCCACAGCCGGCCACACGCCACCGAGCCTTACTCTCTTATTTACTACTTACTTATTTCCAACACTCTTGTTTTAATGGAAACATAATGAAGCCCCGAGCTCAATTCGATTAATCGTTATTTGCTTTTACCCAATGAATTGACTAGGCACAATGTCGTTAGTGTCTGGCGACGTAATGGACTTTACTAGAATTACTTTTTCACTATGATTGATTTAAACTAGTACACCTGCCTAGTGCCTGGTGACTATAAAAACTTTATTAGTATACCTACCTTATCGCTAATGTTATCGCGATGCATTTAGAAATTATGTTAGATGTAGGTACCTAAATATTGAATTACTTTTTTTATCAAACATTTAAATTCGTATAGTGCCTTAGTCTAAACTTAAAACTATTCTTTTAATGTACGTTTTATTTTTTTTCTATCCGCTCACTTGCTTTATTTATTTATGTAGTTTATATATTTATTTGTTATTATATTTTGTCAAACCATTGCGTGTGTGCCAGTTGCAATATGTATTGGCTTGTTTACCTTCCGTAGAACCTTTATTTTGTCATCATACTACTTACTTTCTGACTATACCTAGATTATTTTTGGAGTGCAGTTTATTGACTAGGTTATTTCGCTACTTTCTTATTTCAAATGATAACTCTAAATATGTCTGAACACATCTCCATACCCCCTAGTCAATTTGGAATTTGTGAAAGCATTATTCTTACTTGGGAAAATGGGAAATACCTACTTTTAGCGAGCAAATCCAGTATACCACAGGTGGGCGTGCACGCGGGAGGAGTCATGAACCGGGCGTGATACACGCATGCGCACTGCTTCCATCTTCTGTACCAGTTAATCAACAACACTCTCAATTACAAGCGGCAATCGATCCATCTCTGTCCACCTCTAATGGGATAGAAAAAGACAGGTTTACTACTCCAAGGCTGCACGGCGCGCGAGGGCTCTACAAAAATGATGACGCGGTATGAGAGTCGCGATGGTAGAAGCAAACCTCTCGAAACAACTTGACCGCCTTCCTCCAGGAATTAAGCGAAGTCGACACATTCAATGCTTCCGTACCATATTAGACTCTAACATATTGGCTTGTAGTCTCAAATTGGAACACGTACGCCGATAGGGATCGCGGCGAGCTTGAAACGTCTTCAAATAATTAGATGAGCATATCTGAAAATAACTTTTTAATTAATGCCGTAATCTAACCGAACAATAAATCGGGCGGCCACCGTTTTACAATCCTCGTCGAAACCTGTGCATTAACGCGCCCGAAATATTCCGGTAATACACCTATCTTGTTTCGTAACAGAAATGAGCCGTCACCTAAATCTTAATTTCGACGACGTTTCCTCGCGGCGCGATGTTGCGATAAGTAGATAAATACGCGGAGATGCGGATATTTCGGGCGAGGCGGAGTACCGGCCGCTTTATATTTTTATTAGTTTTCTTTCTAAACTTTCGCGGCAATGACGCACGGCGGCGGCTCCGGCGACAACGCAGGCTGAGACCAGACGCATACTTACATATTACATAACTGTGTATCGATGTCTACTAACATAACAAGACTAGAACGCTCGTCGGCAGTCGTGCAGTGGGCTAGGTACTATAGAGTGTGACGATCTACAGATTAATATTCGATGGTCTCTCACGGAACGTCTCATGGAACGTGAGGGGGTATCGTTGGGGTTACTTCGTTTGCTGTGCTCTGTACGTGGTGGATGAATTGTTTGTAAATCGGCAGGTTGTCACCGGGCTACGTGTACGGGACGCCGAGTTACGTGGGGGCGATGAGCGGGGTCGGTGCAGGGGTGGGCTCAGGCGCGGGGGGGCTGGTGCAGCTGCCCCAGCTGCAGCACGCGGCGGCCATGGCGGCCGCGAACCATCTCTACGAGTACCAGGCGGCGGCCGCGCAGGGCGCTGCGGCGTACCAGCAGCAGTACGCAGCTGGATTCGATCCTTATGCCACCGCTGCAGGTTTGTGTCGATCTGGTTTATATGTAACTGATTAGGCACCTGAACTTTGCGAATCAATAGATATCTATTTACTTACTGCATTGTATAAGTAATAATTGTCAGCGTCAAGCAGTACCTACCTATTTTTTTTTCATTCGCTACGCCTTTTTATTCGCGGCTTTGAAAAAAAAGTTTAGTATAAAAAAAAAATTTAAAGTATTTTTCTGATATCCTTACGTGTTGGTTTCAGCAGCAGCCGCGGCAGCTAGTGGCGCTAGTTATATGTCACCGTACTACACTCTTCAGGGCGGCAGCGTCCAAGCCCCCCTTCTTCCACCCCTGCCGTACCCCCCACAACTACAAGAAGCCAGAATGCAATAAAACCGACGCCTACGGCTGCCCTCTGGTGACATACCATGACCATGACAATGATGCAATAAGATCTGAGATCAACTACTGTGGAATCTGTGGATGCGTCATGCGTAGACGCCTAAGTATTGCTCTAACCTAACGCATCGGCATCGGTTCGAAATTAAACATTCAAATTTATGCTTTAGTTTCTACTCCATACGATACAGTTTATCATCACAAAAAATAAACCACTTCTCGCGATTCACTCCCGCGTCATGCCGCCGTTCACTCGTATGTATCGCTGTGTACCAAAATGTACAGAAATTTGTGTAGAATAACTACTGAAGTCTAATTTTGAGCGTTTAAGTTAGAATTGTGGCAATTTCAACGCGGCACATCAGCGTTGCAAAATGCGGTAGTCTAATGGTAATGAGCAGCTAAATCTTCAAAGAAATACCGCAAGCGAAAGCCAAACAAGTGTAAGTAAACCAAAAAAAAAAATGAGTAACCAAAGCTATGAGCTTTTAGAGAAGTAAGACATCTTGGGTCTACCCCCAAGGTAACAGTTTGCAGTTAGATGGGAACTCATAGCGCTAAAATCATAGCATCCGATTGAGCATCTAATTGACCACTTATACGAAAAAAAATTAAAAAATAACTTTCTAGGTAATGCATCGGTTTTGCAGATTTTAGCTTAGCTGGGGTATGTTTCGGCCCTTTACCTATATATACTTAAATGAGGGACCTTTAATGGCACCGCACTATTGAAATCATTACTACATTGTATGTTTAGATACTTCCTTTCTCTTGCCTCATATCATTAGGTACATGGTAGGTATAATTGTGTTATAAATAAGTATAACATTGATATACTTCACACCGTATTAGTATAAATTGTAAGTATATCTGTCAATTTCTATATATTCTGCAAACAGCTGTTTTATGACAATAATATGTACGACACATCGGAAAAGCAAAGCGTCATATGCATATATTTTTCATATAAATATTATGAATACTAGTTACAGATAACTTTTAAAAGTTACCAAATCTAACTTTCTTGGCTGGCCACTACATTTTCTTGTTTTTTTTATTCTTAATTCCTACCTCTTGCGCTTACAGCTGTATCGATCTTTGGTTGCATATTATGTGGTCATTGCATAATAATATTTACTTAGTGGGAAACGTATAAGTCAATCATTCTACCAGTCTACGTTCTAGAGTCGTAGAGTTTGACGTATTTCCACTGCTACACGTTACCATTTGTTAATGTTGCAATTAATGAATGTGTTTCTACCATTATGCATATAATGCATAATAAAGAACTTTTTAAGTCGATAATGTCTGTATTCTTTTTCCGTGTTTCCATTTTGGGTAGATACCCTACGCATTGGTCAAAAAACAGTTAAACCATTTGGAATTGGTATCCCATCTTGCGTAAGCCACTCGTGTAATATTATACCAAAGTTGACCCAAAGTTACTTTTGTATGTTCGTATAAGATGTATACTGTAGAGGTACATACATTACCTACCACCTAGGTAGGGACTATAGGTACCTAGTGATTGAATACGCGCTTGCCGTCAATGTGACCTTTATAAGTTTAATCCCACTGACGCATGTCCAAAAATATCATAACATTCAAGTGAAAACAAGGTTTCCTGATAGTTCATTGAAGCATAAAGACAAACCTACAGGAAAATGTGGCAGCGTTTTTAAGCCAGGGTTGCTCAATGTTTAGCATAAGGTTGGGAGAGGAGAGCGATGTAAGGGCTACTATTAATAAATAATAATATAATTTCATACTTTTCTCTCAATGGAAACATTATTTTAGTAGCGCCCTAGTATGCTACTTTTGAAATATAATTTTGTTCTCCAAAGCGGTATAGTACTTACCTGCTAGTTAGGATAATTATTGAATTACTAGTCCATGTAATTTTAATTTAATGATTTTAGACGTTCGCCGGTTGTCCTTAAATCCCAAATTAATTTAGTTTATTCTAAAATTGATTTACAATCATTTGTAATAAAAGTGGTGATAAAATATGCCCGATGGATTTTAGAATAAAATTACCCACCTAGATCCGTACAAAATAAGTGCTTTCGAGCCAAAGGCTTGAGCATTAATGCGCAGGGTCTGACTACGAGCACAATGTCCACCTACGCCAGTAAAAAAAACGTTCTGAACACAGCATGAATGAATACTTTGTAAACGGTCCGCTTCAGATTGTTAGGTACAATGTGGGGCGACGTTTAATTAGTGCCATTTTCAGGACGTTTATCGTTGCGGTCTCTAACAGCCGAAATTAATATTGTATCTCCTATCCAAGATTGAAATCGAACTTGGATTGCTGCCTATTGGTCGATTGATTTCCAATCTGCATGCCTTTATAAACCAATCCAGGGATCGGTTATTGGCACAGTTGACCCTAAAAATGGATTGTGATATCAATCCTAGATAGCAAAATTTGGATTGGATTGATTGTTAATTTCGGGCGTAAGTGAATAACTACGGGGGTTTCGTTTATCCACCGTGGCAATACACCCTCTTAGCACTTACCTACCTCCGTCTCTGGTAAGTTCTCGTGTTAGGTACCTTAAATTTATTTGAGCTAAAGCAAAACGGATTCTACTGGCGAAATAGTACAAGTTAGGGATTCAAGACCAAGTATGTGTCGCGAAAAAATTATGTACTACTTAGTTATGTATCGAATAAGTAATAGTTTTAATTTAGTACGTAATGTAATATTCTGTTATTCGTAATTTATTTTGTTGATATTTGTAAATCTACACGTTGAAAAATATTTATTATATTATGCGGAAAAAGAATAAAAATGTTAAATATATTTTACTACTTACAAACCGGATCCGTTGGATTTGTCTGGCAATGTATGGACACAAACATTTATTGTGGTTCGGTCTAATATACTTAGTTATTAAAATATACACAATTTTACTTTAAAGGGTAGGTAGATTTATAATGTACTTAGTTTTAAGATGATTACCATAATGAAGAAACTATTCATGTAGCCATAACAGTGCGGCCATCTTGCCTTGAATATTCTACATAATTAATTCTAATTACATTGTAATATTTGTAACAAAATATACTTAGCAGAAAATATCAACATTTATTAAATTACATATAACACAGTTGTAAGGGGTCTTGTAGGGGTCCTAATTTAGTGTTTGTAGTGAAAGCCGAATACCAAGTTGTTAATGAATTTTATTTTCCAAAATCCTTACTTAAATACAAAAATACAGGTGTTTATGCGTGCACCCATCCTACTCACACCTGTGCGCGCCGCGTCGTGCCGCCTGCTCGCACCGTATAAATATTTGCGAGCAAGCTACGCGCACGGCCAGTATCGGGCTGCGCGCGCCCACAACGCACGCGCATTGCGCGCTGCGTTGGCGCTGTATGGTAATGATGATGGCCCCATATCACTCCCCCTCAAGCGAAGCGTACGGTGGGTTTCATCACCCGGCCGGACCGGGTCACGTAGGGCTGGCGTGAGTCTTGCAGGACGGGGCTGACTCCATCTTCGCTCATCTCGTTATAGATGTATGCTGGCTTGAGTCGGTCTAGCGACACGACTGCGGTACGTAGCGGTAGTTGTAGCTTGAAGAACTTGTCGTAGCGCTTGATTATTTCGTACGGTCCGTCGTAGGGTGGAGTTAACGGCGAGCGGACCGCGTCATTGCGTACGAAGACATGCGTACAAGTAGCGAGGTCTTTGTAAACAAAGGGCTCTGTCTGAGTGTTACTAGAGCGTGGTGCAGGCTTCAGTGTTGCCATGGTTTCAATTAGTCGTCGCACGTAGTCATTGACTTCAATGTCTGTCTTCGCCGGTTGTATGAAATCCGATGGTATGCGGAGCGTCGTGCCGTACGTCATCATAGCTGGGCTTAGGTTGTTGGCGCGCAGAGCGGTGCGCAGTCCCAACAACACAGTAGGTAGCTCGTACGTCCATCGGGTACTGGCGCTGCGCGCCATCAGAGCTGCCTTCAACGTTCGGTGCCATCTCTCGATTTGCCCGTTAGATTGTGGGTGATAGGCTGTCGTTCTGATTCGTGTTATACCGAATCTTTCCATCAGTGCCTTGAATAACGACGATTCAAATTGTCTGCCTTGGTCGGTTGAAATGCGTAGCGGGCAACCGAATCTTGCTATCCAGCTCTCGTACAGTGCCTTGGCGACGTTCTCAGCCGTGATCTCCATCAGCGGGATGGCTTCTGGCCATTTGGTGCAGCGGTCGATGATGGTCACGCAGTATCGATAGTCGTTTGATAGACGTAGCGGACCGATTATATCGATATGTATGTGTTCGAAGCGCTTAGACGGCGGGAATTCGCTTAACGGTGTCACGACGTGACGATGAACCTTCGCGCGTTGACAGTCTAAGCACGCTCTTGTCCAGTTACCAACGTCGCGATTCATTTCTGGCCAGAAGAATTTTGCAGTTACTTGCTTTCGTGTAGTTCTTACACCCGGGTGACACAGATCGTGTTGTGCTTTGTATGCAGCGTTACGATATGTGTGTGGTAGGTACGGTCGTGGCGTCCCAGTCGAAATCTCGCACTTGATTGGTCGGCTGAGCCCAGGCATCGTGACGTCAGTAAACTTGCAGTTTGATTGGCTCATAAGCTGTTTCAGCTCTGGTTCGTTGTGTTGGTCAATAGCTAGCTTCTCGTAGTCGATTGAAGTCGGGCATTGTATATCTTCTACGCGAGAGAGAGCATCGGCTACGGCGTTATCTTCGCCATGCACGTATTTGATTTTAGTGCAAAATTGGCTTATGAAGTGTAGCTGTCGTTCTCGCCGTGGCGTGTCGTTGTTACTCGCAGGTCGTGGCAGTGCGTAGCTGAGCGGTTTATGATCCGTATACACGATGACATCACAGCCTTCGATTAATCGACGGAAGTGTTTAATCGCTGTGTAGATCGCCAGTAGTTCTCGGTCGTAGACGCTGTAGCGGCGTTGCGAAGCACTCATTGCTTTGGAAAAGTATGCCAGAGGTTTCCATGCGTCATCGACATGTTGTTGTAGCACTGCGCCGAGACTATGATCTGAGGCATCAGTCATGATAGCGAGTGGGCAGCTAGTAACTGGATGCGTTAGCGTCGTAGCTTCTAAAATGCTTTGACGGCATTTTTCAAATGCTACTTGTGCTTCTGTTGTCCATTCGATTTCGGTCTTGTCGTTGCGTTTTCGATTGTGCAGGTACTTGTTGAGTTCGCTTTGAAGCTCAGCTTGGTTAGGTAAGCAACTTCGGTAGAAATTCAGCATGCCCAGGAATCGGCGTAGTTCAGCGATTGTCTTGGGCTTTGGATATTTTGATATTGCCTCGGTGCGTTCTTCAGTAGGTTTGATGCCATTTGCTGATACTTCGTAGCCGAGGAAATTTATTTTGTCTCTTCCAAATTCGCATTTTTCTAGCTTCAGCGTGATTCCATACTTCTGGAGGCGTTCTAGGACTTGCCGCAGGAGAAGTTTATGGCTATGTTCGTCTTCAGTGTAGATCAAAATGTCGTCCACGAAACAGTAGCAGTCTATGCCTCGTAGGACTTCGTGCATGAATCTCTGGAACGATTGACTTGCGTTGCGTAATCCGAATGGCATGCACTTGAATTCAAAGAGGCCAAACGGTGTTGTAATCGCTGTCTTCTGTGCGTCTTCTTCTGATAATGGAATCCAGTAGTAGGCCATTTTTATGTCGAGCTTCGAAAATACTTTCTTGTTGTGCAGTTGATAGTTGAAGTGATCGAGTCGTGGTATCGGATATCTGTCGACGAGGGTTGCAGCGTTGAGTCTTCGGTAGTCACCACAGATGCGTAAGCTTCCGTCTTTCTTAGTTACAATATGTAGGGGGCTCGCCCACGGACTTTTGGATGGCCTGCAGATGCCCATCTCTAGCATGTGATCAAATTCTTCCTTTGCCGCTTTGTATTTGGTTGGTGGAAGCGGACGGGGTCGGGCGAAGAGCGGTGGGCCTGTAGTCACGATGTGATGTGTGACGTCATGCTTCGGCGGCTCCTTTAACGACATCGGTCGCAGAACATCAGGATATTCATTCAGGATATCGTAGTAGGCTTGATCAGTGCTAATGACATGTACTGATTCGTCACTAACTGAAGTTACAAAAGCGTTGATCGACAGTTCAGTTACTTTGTCGACGAGCTTCTTGTTGTGGAGATCGACGAGTAGCTTGAAGTTTCGTAGAAAATCTGCTCCCAGGATAGATGTCTTGACGTCTGCGATGACGAAGTTCCATAGAAAACTACGGCGGAGACCAAGATCAAGTTTTAGAGTTTTCTCTCCATATGTGCTTATCGGTGTGTTATTTGCGGCGAATAATCTGTAGGCGCTTGCGGTCTTCCCTTTTCGATTGTTCGTAGCGGACAATACAGATATGTCGGCACCTGTGTCGACGAGGAAACGCTCTCTAGTGTTGCGGTCGAATACACAAAGGCGGTTTGTGTGGGAAGAGACACCGGCTTCCGCCACAGTCGATGTCGATTCTAGTTTTCCGACGCTTGAGTCTTCTTTCTTCTGCAGCACGGGAATTCGCAACGTTTCGCCTTGTCGCCAAATCTGTAGTGGTATCTGCATTCCCATGTTGGATCGCCCGGTTTCATCTTGTTATTGTTTTGCCGTGATCTTGAACGTGAGTGAAAAGGACGGCGATATTGTTGCGTAGAGCGAGAGCGACCGCGTAGTTCAGCCACTTCGAGAGTCAGTTTTTCAATCTGTTTTGAGATCAGATCGAGGTGCGTAGACGTAGACGTAGCGTTTGATGTTGTAGCAGTGGTAGATACCACGTTGACTGACGCTGGCTCGGAGTATTCTACCATCTTATCTGCCATGGCTGCTAGCGTGTCTAACGATGACTCGGTGTTGACTGAGAGGACGACTCGTACTTGTGTGGGCAGGTGATTCAGCCACTCTATGCGTAGCCCTTCATCGGTGATCATGCCAGTGCCAAGCTCTCGCATTTTTCGTAGCAGTTGCGTAGGCTTTTGATCGCCCAGTTCCAGACCGCTGATGAGTTTCTGGAAATTCTTGACGTCGGATTTGTCGTATACGGTGAGTAGACGAGTCTTCACGGCAAAGTACTTGTCATTGGCTGGCGGATTGTAGAGAATGTCAGTCAGATGTTGAAGATCGGTGGCTTGCAGCTGTTGTAGGACGTATCTGAACTTTTGGTCGTCAGATGTCTTCAGAGGGTCCACGACGGCTTCAAATTGAATGAACCAGGCTCGTGGAATTTCTCTCCAAAAAGGCAGGAGTCTCGATTGTATAGAGACAGCCGCCAAGTCGAATTCTGGCTTTAGTGTTCTCTCTTCGGCAGTTTTCTCTTGTGCCATCTTGTAGTTGTCGGAGGGTCACCACTGTAAGGGGTCTTGTAGGGGTCCTAATTTAGTGTTTGTAGTGAAAGCCGAATACCAAGTTGTTAATGAATTTTATTTTCCAAAATCCTTACTTAAATACAAAAATACAGGTGTTTATGCGTGCACCCATCCTACTCACACCTGTGCGCGCCGCGTCGTGCCGCCTGCTCGCACCGTATAAATATTTGCGAGCAAGCTACGCGCACGGCCAGTATCGGGCTGCGCGCGCCCACAACGCACGCGCATTGCGCGCTGCGTTGGCGCTGTATGGTAATGATGATGGCCCCATACAGTCATATCAATAATCTGGATAATTATCCTCTATAAGAAGGTGTAATAAACTTATCCCATAAAGAATAATACATTACTAGCAAGGTATCGATTTTCGTTAGGACACTCTATAATGTCCATAACCTATTATAGTGCATTTCATCCATAGTATAATTTTATGCGCAATAATATATTATGTATTCTGTAACTTATTTATAACATTGATTTCATAATAAAATACCTAATAAACTGTTATAATTAATTTTAAATTATACTTTAATGTATGTACTTAATTTAGGTTATTATAAAATGAAAATAAATTTTTAAGATATCTTGGTGTTTTTAATTTTTTTCTGTAACCCACCTAAACTAGTGAGACTTCAGAAAATAGCTACCCTGAACGTACTCGCATTGAGTCCTATATAAGATTTGTGCTACATAATACACACTTAGTAGGTACCTATACGTTACAAAGTCTTTATTCGCTTCCGTCTGTCCGTGCAAAAATATCCAGGCGACGACGTAATGTAGGTAATACTTAGTCAGGTCATAAGTATTGTCACACAGTAAAAACTTTTCTTTTAGAATGCTGGCCACAAAAAAGTTTATTGAATTCGAATTTCGAATTGTTCTTGAAAATAAAAATGTATACTTTTTAGAATTTTACTCATTTTTAAATATGGAGTGGACGCTTAAAGAAGACCGTGTTGCAGTTATTGCGTTGCATCGTTGCGGTTACGCGCCAATTCAAATTTTTGACATACTGAAAAATTTTAATATAACCAAGAGATTCGTTTATCGTACCATCAAACGATACAATGAAGACTCTAGTGTAGATGACAGGTCAAGAAGTGGTCGCCCTCGGTCTGTTAGGACTCCAGCAGTGATAAAAGCTGTGAAGGCGCGAATTCAAAGAAATCCCAAACGTAAGCAGAAACTGTTGGCCCTTCAGATGGGATTAAGCAGAACCACGGTGAAAAGGGTGTTAAATGAAGACTTAGGGCTTCGGGCATATCGAAGAAAAACAGGACATCATTTGAATGCTCGTCTAATGGACCTGAGACTGAAGAGATGCCGCGCTTTGTTGAAGCGGTACGCGGGAAAAAAATATCGGGAAATTCTTTTTTCGGATGAAAAAATTTTTACCGTAGAAGAGAGTTACAACAAACAAAATGATAAGGTGTACGCACACAGTAGTGAAGAAGCGAGCAACCGTATTCCGCGTGTCCAACGAGGTCATTTTCCATCCTCGCTCATGGTATGGTTGGGAGTGTCTTATTGGGGCTTAACAGAGGTACCTACATTTTTGTGAGAAAGGTGTAAAAACGAATGCAGTTGTGTATCAAAATACAGTCCTGACGAACCTTGTGGAACCTGTTTCTCATACCATGTTTAATAACAGGCACTGGGTATTCCAACAAGATTCGGCGCCAGCTCATAGAGCGAAGAGCACACAAGACTGGCTGGCGGCGCGTGAAATCGACTTCATCCGGCACGAAGACTGGCCCTCCTCCAGTCCAGATTTGAATCCGCTAGATTACAAGATATGGCAACACTTGGAGGAAAAGGCGTGCTCAAAGCCTCATCCCAATTTGGAGTCACTCAAGACATCCTTGATTAAGGCAGCCGCCGATATTGACATGGACCTCGTTCGTGCTGCGATAGACGACTGGCCGCGCAGATTGAAGGCCTGTATTCAAAATCACGGAGGTCATTTTGAATAAACTTTAGTGTCATAAGAATCTATGTTTTGTTAAGTTCATTTTGGTATATAAATGGTTACATAATGAATAAACTTGTTTCAATTATTTTATATAAAACATGTGACAGAATTTATGACCTGACTAGGTATATATTATACTCGTATAGTTATCGACAAAAATATTTAGAAATATTTACCCTTCATTTTGGTTTTGTCCACCTATATCATACTTCTTAGTACCTACTTAATTTTTTAAGTAGATATATTAAAGACCAACGCTTAAGAAAATCAAATAAAGTCGCGGGTAATCAGCTAGTAAGTAAATCCAAAAATAATTAACGACTGAACTTATACATACCCCATTACACCATACATTATTGCAGCGGTTCTCAAACTTTTTTGGTCACGGAACCCTTTTGACAAGCAAAATACTTGACAGAACCCTACAATAAAACAATAGTTTTTAAAAGTGTATTCTTTAACAATCTCGACTTTATGTTTTCGAAGATAGAGCCGGAAGTCACTTGTTCACAACTATAGAGTCTAATTCAGAGGCTTTTATCAAAGGGACTGCGCGCTCACAAGTATACTAACGCGCGGCGGGCGGAGTCAAAACGTTCGACCAGTGACCAGAGAGAGGTGTTATGATTTTTTTCTAGTCTTGCGGAACCCCTACAGGGGTAGCGCGGAACCCTAGGGTTCCGCGGAACACACTTAGAGTACCGCTGCATTATTGTATTTAACTAAGTACCTATCTTTATCTAACTCTTCATCACTCTATTAATCAGGTATCTCTCATATCTATCTAGGTATATAATTATAGGGACCTACCTATTTCTGACTGCGTTACTAACTTTAACTTTAAATCTCTTACCAAACGTCTAAATATGATTTTTCAGATCCCCAACTGAATGGATTGCCCATACAAACTTTGAACCCCTAGTTCACGGAGGTGAAGGGGTTCCAAGATTATTTTTTGAGATAAAAGGGCTTTGGCCCAGGGTAGTAATACTATCATCTTGTCAAGTCTCATTACGGATCGTTCAGCCGTTAAGCCGTTAAAAAGTAATAAACAAACGGTCACTTTCGCATTTTATAATATTAGTCGGTATAGACGCGTCGCATGATCAGTCGATCACTTACATTTCATTCACTTCACTTTCTCATTCACTTTACTCACATCATTTGTAGTAGTTACCTACACAAGGGATGAAGGGACTTGCACGTCTAGGTATGTATTGGACACCTAATACAGGACTTTATCATGCACTAAAAAGAGAGGTAGGCACACTTCTTCTTACACATTGACCCTCAATAAAACACAAGTTTGTGGAAAAAATATCAAAGCAACAAGCAAGCAACAGCGTCTCTTTTTCGAATTTCCGCCAAAACCTATAAAATAAATTTAAGTTTTAATTTTCCCGCCTACCGACATAATATTTTTGATATTTTGCGGTACCTACCTACCTAGCTGTTCCTTTTTCGAGATAAACAAGAAAAGCTGCAAAAGAAGAGGCCAGTTTGTTTCCTGGCTTTGTATGTTTTTTTATTGAGGTTCTTTTATAGGCACATGTCAATGTCAGTGTCATGATGCCAATGTCACCGTCTAGGTTAAATAAAAAAAAATCTAAACATATTTCTTTCTAATGCATGGCAAAATTGGCAAATGGATGGCAAGCAAGCGAAAACAGATTGTTTAAATTTATTTTCATCAGTGTTTATTAATTCAAGATAAGTTGAAACGAAATAAATAAATAAGTGATGCCAACAACAGTTCTGCTCAATCATTAAAAGCGTTGAAACAACGTGTAATATAAGTAAATTGATGTAAAAGAGATGGCAGGACAAGGGCATCAGTTTCCCGGTAACTTTCAGGCCAATGCGGCCGGCATGCGTTCGGGCTTCGGCGGCGGGCCCATGGGCAGCCAAATGCAGCCCATGTCTAGTCAACTCTCAGGTAAACTTCAGGACAATTGAAATTATCCAACTTTGGCAATTGTATTTGATTAGCTAGGGATAGGAAACGAATTGTAGCAGTTTTGCTACATTGCAAGGATTAGCAGCTATGTCCTAATACCCAGATTTTTCTATATTATGTACAAGCTTTAATAAATAAATCTTATCACGATCTACTCTAGCCTCTCAAGTTTTTTATAGATAAGTAATAAGATGTCCCATTTGTTTAGTAGCGGCATAAGATTTGTTTGTCTACCTACTCAATTATTATCCCTCAGAATTTTGTAAGCTGGTATATCAGCATTTTGTACTTTTAAAGTAGTCTTATTGTTTAACTACTCTTGATCTCTCCTTTTTCGTAGTATAAAAATAAACACTGTTGTCGAACCTACAAAGTAAATAAATAAATAAGTAATACATACCTAAATTGATTTCTATGTTCCTGTGACTTAAGTGTTACTTTTTCAGGAGTAATGAACCCGATGGCGGGTGCTGGTGGAATGGTCAGTATGGGGAACCCCATGGTGCCACCTTATGCGGCGGCATTGCAGAATCAGATGAGCAATATGGGAATGGGGCCTCAGGTATGGACTTTTGTATTAAAAAGTGGATTTGGCAGATGTAGAATCGGTAAAAAAAATCAGTCAAACCTAATAATACCTACTATGTACGAGGGTGAATCAAAAAATTCTTGGAATCAATATTAAAAAATGCAAAGATTTAAATAATAATATTTTATTTTTCTACATAATCTCCCTCCAATGCAATGCATTTAGAATAACGCGTTTCTAACTTCCTTATTCCTTGTGAAAAAAAATTATTTTCTTGACTCTCGAAAAAGTCCTCTACGGCAGCTATAACCGCGTCATTATCGTGAAATTTTGTTCCACGAATTTCCTCTTTTAATTTTGGAAATAAGTGAAAATCACTTGGGGCTAAGTCCGGAGAATATGGTGGGTGGTCAAGGAGATTGAAGCCAGCACAGCGGATTGCGTTGAGCGCAACTTCCGATCGATGAGCAGGAGCGTTATCTTGAGGGAACAACACGCCCAACGACAGTTTTCCACGACGTTTTTCTTTAATCGCTTCACGCACTTTCGGGATTAAATTTGCATAATAGGGTCCAGTAATCGTCTGGCCTTTTGGCATGTAATCAATAAAAAGGATTCCTTCACTATCCCAGAACACAGAGGCCATAACTTTGCCAGCGGTAGGAGCAACTCGAAATTTCTTAATGGATGGAGAGGATGGTCGTTTCCAAGACATGCTTTGTCTTTTAGTTTCAGGATCAAAATGGTGGACCCACGTTTCATCCATGGTGACAAGACGACGGCAAAAATTATCCGAATCACGCTGGAACATTTCGAGATTACGCTTGGAAATTTCCAAACGTCGCTTTTTGTTTTCGTCGGTTAACATTCGTGGCACCCATCTTGCAGACACTTTTTTGAACCCCAGTGAATCAATTAAAATGGATTGAACGCTACCAAAAGATATCTTTAGGATCTCAGCTATATGTTTTATAGTCATTCTTCTGTCTTCCAAAACCAGATTCTCAACCTTTTTGACATTTTCTTCTGTAACGGAGGTTGAAGGCCGCCCAGAACGCGGGTCATCTTTACAGCTTGATCTACCTCTTTTAAATTCAGCCACCCAGTACGCAACCGTAGAATAGGGTACAGCATCACCCCCTAATGTCTGCTGAATGTCCAAAAAAATTTCCTTCGTAGACATTTTTTTCAAACTGAGATATTTTATCACCGCACGTAACTCACTTTTATCCATAATTTTGACTTTTTAGCAACTCGTTGCACAAAAAAATTTATTACATGCGAACGAACTGACAAAAACAAGTGACAGTCTGCATAAATATAGTGTGATAGACACTCTTTAATTTGAATATCGAACTTGATCCAAAAAGGTTTCATATATATGCACTTCTAAGAACTTTTTGATTCACCCTCGTATAAAAAATAATGAAATTTATCAGCATAGTATGTGAAGGAGGCACCTAAGTCCTCAATTTATGGTTCCAGGGAATGGGCGTTGGAGTCGGTGGAACTGCCGTTCCAGGGATGGGGCCGCAGCAAGTACAGCAACCAGGTACATAGATAATATCCCTCTCATTTAGCATGAAAACGTTTAAAATGTAATACTAATGCCTGGTTTCTATCTCTAGTTAACTTTGAACATCTGATAATGGCCGAAATTAATAATCAATTTTGCTATCTGGGATTGATATCACAATCCATTTTTAGGGTCAAACGTGCCAATAACTGATCCATGGATTGCTTATAAAGGCACGCAGATTGAATATCCATGGAAAGATAGGCAGCAATCCAAGATTGATTTCAATCTTGGATACAATATTAATTTCGGGCGTAAGTCTATTGTTGTCTCTATCTGGCACTAAAGAAATGACGAAGACAGTTCTTGGGTGTTTTAATAAATATATTAACCATTCAGTCCATTGCTTCTAATCGGTTCAGTACCTTAGCCTGCTTGGCCTTCACGCATGGGTTATGTGTAATTAATTAACTACAACAATGTGCCTAAAGCAGAAATTTACAAATGGCTCCACAAGCTGTTTCAGATCTTAATTTCACCACCAAGTAGTTGTATGTAATTGCTTGTTGCTGTATATTTTAGAACCTATTTTTAATGCAGTTAGAGCTAAAACTAGATTATATTATAGTGTCCTTTTAAAGATAGTTAACTAAGATTGTCTATTTCCATTATTTCAGCTGGCATGCAATCCGGAGGTACCGTCGTAACTCCGAATGCTCCTCCCCCACCACCACCGACGGCCGCGCAGCAACAGCAAAGCAAGGAGTTCAACACGGCATCACTCTGCAAGTTTGTATCATGTCACTTTATTAGTTTTTGTTTAACTTGCTGTGTAATGTCTGGTTTATGCTTCATGGGTCGGAATACACAGGTCAGTAATGTCAATCGGTGTCATCTGTCCCAGTATCAGATGTACCATCTACTTACGAAAATTCAATAGCCGGGTTCACACCGGCGATACGATCGCGTTTTCAGGAGCGCTCCCCTGCAGGTGCGGGTGGTGTGGCGCGATCCAAGCGTACGACCGATCCACTCGACCTAGATCTTGGATCACGGAGCGCCGCTCCAAAAGGATCGTCCGGTGTGGACTCAGCTAATGAACTTAATGTTAAATTCCAGATTTGGCCAAGAGACAGTGCAAGACATTGTCAGTAGGACACAAGATGTCTTCCAAACACTGAAAGCTATCCAAGTGAGTACAACTGAATTTTGAAACAAAAAGAAACCTGGAATATGTAGATAAGTTTAATACAGTCCCAGTCGTTTATTTAGTGGCATATAAATAATGTGACTTGTTATTTTTCAGCCACCTAACGGCACGCAACACGGTGAAAGTGCCAGCAATGATAAGAAAGCCAAAATGCAGGAACAATTGCGCACAATCCGGCTCCTATTCAAGAGGCTCAGGCTCATTTATGAGAAATGCAATGAAACATGCCAGGTAACCATACCTTAACTTACCTTACCTTACCTTACCTTATCCTAACCTTTTACTTACCTTAACCCTTTACTAAGGTTCCTATCCTCGACTACGCCGATGCATGTTACCTCGATCTCACGGAAGATCAGCTGAATAAACTTGAGCGGCTCCAAAATTATTGCATTCGGTTTATTTTCGGACTTCGGAAATATGACCACGTCTCCCAGTTTCGCTCTAAGCTCAAGTGGCTACCCATTCGCTTTCGCCGGAACATGCACATTATGTCACTCTTATATAACATTCTCTTCAATCCCTTCTCTCCTTCTTATTTAAAGCAACGGTTCGAGTTCCTTCACCTCTCTAACCATCACTTCCTTAGGTCATCAGAGAACCTCACATTAAAAACGCCTGTCCATAGCTCAGTATTTTACGACAAGTCTTTTACTGTGCAAGCTACGCGCCTTTGGAATGAGCTTCCGGTTGCAATCCGACAAGCTCAAACGCTCGCCACTTTCAAGAGCCGTCTCAAAGAGTTCTACCTCTCCAACTCACTACAACCTAACTGACAATTTATATTCATTTCCATACATATTACCTATATATCTGAATATATATTATATATAGATATATATATATATATATATATAATTATATAGTATATATTTTATATTTGTACGTATATTCATATTATTTGTTATATATCAATATATAAGTAGGTATTTGTATTTTAATACTCATTGTGTATTTCACACAATGGCCATTTATTTACACCGCCAGCCTCTGACTCTCCATTATGTCTTTCCATCCAAAGGTTGACTGGAAGAGATCGCTTTTAGCGATAAGTCCGCCCATTGTACTTTATATTAAGTTAAAACTCCTTTCTGTAATACCTTGTGTATTTTATAACTGTTATTGGCGTGCAATAAAGTATTTTCTATTCTATTCTATTCTATTCTAAGGTACTTACCTTATTTATCTAAAAGTTAGCTTTTTACTAAAGAGTGCTGTCTTGATGCCATGGCTATAGGTTGTAACTTGAAAAGTGGAAAGTACGTTACGATTTTAGGCACCTCATGTTTTTTTATTTCTAGATGATACTTAGTAGGTACCTACTGTAATGTATACATACATAAATTTTTCCTGTTGTACTATTTCGTAATAAGACAATGAGGATGTTTGAAAGTCTTTTTTGATAATTTGTTTGAATATTCTCACTGAATCAAAGCTTTGAGTTATTTACTTACTTGATTAAAATATTAACATTAGCACACATTATGCACCTAAAAAGTCCTAAGAAATGTTCTTATGGATGTTGTGTCTTTCTTATCTATGGGTTGGTTGGAAGAAAATGCTTTTAGTATTAGGCCCCCCACATTGTACAATTTAGTTCTATTTGTTTGTAATAAAATAAACAATGAATAAATCAATGTATAAAGATAATTTCATTATTACAGGGTATGGAATATACTCACATGGAAAGCCTAATACCGCTGAAAGACGAGGCTGAAAACAAAGCGTTGGACGAGAGAAGGAACACGGAAGCTTACAGACTCGCTCTTGACGAAAATAGAGAGTTCACTGAACAGGTACTTATACCATCTTGTAAACCTCTTTGGGTAGCACTAGGGTGAAATCTATGGAGACAACTTTGACATAGCTCTAGGGCCTATCAATTGATCCATTATATAACCAACTAATAATCAAAATGTAAAGCTATGCTAAAATCTAATGACATGCATAGAATTACCCATTATAAAAAAAGGAGGGACACTCTTCAAATTAAAGCGAGATGGCAGATCGGGAGTTTGATGGCCATTTTGAGCGTGTTGGGTGACCTATTGAGTACCAGGCAGCACCACGCAGTACCAGCGCAGTATCAACGCGGACGACGCTATTACTTCGGATACAGTTTCGCTTGTCTTTTGTTCGATTCACGGCCGAAATTAATATTGTATCTCCTATCCAAGATTGAAATCGATCTTGGATTGCTGCCTATACTTCGATCGCTTTCCAATCTGTGTGCCATTATAAACTAATCCACGGATCGATTATTGACACGTTCGACCTTAAAAATGGATTGTGATATCAATCCCAGATAGCAAAATTTGGATTGGATTGATTATGAATTTCGGCCGTCAGCCGTTTGTATGGAGTGTCCACCCCGTGGCTATGATAAGTTTCGATTGTTTTTTTTTGTAGAACTATTTTGCTATCTCTCTGTGTTGGTGTTCATTTTTTGTTTGTTCCTGTGCTGCTGAGCCGTTTTTAATGTAATTTATTGTTATGTAAATGAACTCGCCTTGTCCGCAGGTGGTGTTGAAAAATAAACAGCTGAAGGAAGTGATTACAAACCTGAGGACTATAATATGGGAAATAAATGTGATGTTGACAATGCGTAGATCTTGAGTGTTTATCTAGTTGTTACTATTGTATAAGTGTACATGTTTAAATTAGTGAGTAAGGAAACCTGTGAATATAGAACCGATCGATAGTTTTGTCCAACATGTCGTATTTATAACTACCTACCTACTTACGTGTAATGTTTATAACTAAGTGAACAGGGCCGTAGTTTTATAACCGTAAAGAAAATAAAAATGAAATTCTTTAACGTTTTCAGAATAGCAAAATGTCGAATGAAATTCAGTTCATTTATCATTAGAGAGACGTATAATACCTACCTGCCTGATAATTGAGTTGCATTGAATGTATAATGACTCGTAACTTACTTTGATATTTGTGTAGAATTGTAGATCATAGGATATAAACTTTGTAAGGGTTTGTTTGTAGATAATAATTATTATATCTTGTGCCACCCGAGGATGAAACTCGATGAAAGTGAAACAAAAATGTACCTACATAAATTTATGTCATTTAATTGTAAAAAAAAGTACGGAGAATGCTAGCAATATTACGTCGTTTACTCGTTATAAGTTGTACAATAATAAATAGTGTTAGGGTATTTTACTGTTTTCTTTATTTTACTTCGATAGGAGTGGACTGTATATACGACAAGATGAAAAAGGGGGAAGGTTATTCGTGACGATTGATAATACTGTGCGACTCACCAGCTGATCCTCGGCGATGGATTGCAAGCCGATGGGTACCTAATCACCTCACCTTGGTTTGCGCGCTTACCTCAGTTTAGCTTTTGGCTACCTTGATGGCGAATATGAAGAACCGGTCACGAGCAGGCACAGTGACGCTCACTTATTATTCAGACACGTAGAATACGGCAAATAGGGCTTCGCCCCCGACAGTTTGTGCCGAAAGCACCGAAAAAATGGACGAAAAACGACAATTGTTCCACACAGGAGCGGGAACCGACAAATTCGATCTTACGATCTTTTCGACAACTTGAAAGGCAACGTCTGAATTTTCTATAATGGCCGGCTTCCGGGAGGAAGCTACCATAAACTCGATAGAGTTCGACATAGTAAATGTAGAATGGATAATCGATAAAGTTACGAGAATTACAGCTGAGAGATACCAAAAGGGAACATTCCGCCCACCTAAATGGTACATTTAAGCCACAATATTCGAAAATTGTCAAGTATAATATTATATAACGAAAAGTATTGAGGTCCAAGTATTGAGAAAACGAAAATGTGGTAGCGAAAGGTTAGATCAACGATAGAATTTGAAAGAGCGACAAAATTAGAAATTTAAGTATTTGGAAATGAAAATTTAATTTAGATTGGCAATGGACAAAGTTTAACAATTGGTCTTTTGAATTGACTTGTAGCTGTCTTCACCGTTGCGACACGACAAATACCGTCCGCTCCTCGATGCAAGGCAACTATACGACCCATACTCCACGTCATCGGGCTGCATTGTTCGTTTACAATCAAGACGAGAGTGCCGATGGTAACGTTCTCGGCCGGAATTTTGTTCCAACGCATTCGACACTGGAGAGTATGGATGTATTCCTGATGCCATCTGCGCCAAAAATCCTGATGCATTTTCTGAAGTAGCTTCCAGCGTTGTAGAGCACTAATATTTAAATCGACAAGCTTTTCTTCCGGAAGGATCGACAACGGTTCTAGCGTCAGAAAATGTCCAGGTGTGAGGGCCGAAAAATCATTTGCATCAGAGCTGAGGGGCGTCAGTGGTCGAGAGTTTAACAAAGCTTCTATTTGTGAGAGCACGGTATAAAATTCCTCGAAAGTAAGTCTTTGAGTTCCTATGACTCTAGATACATGAGTTTTGACCGATTTTATTCCGGCTTCAGCCAAACCATTGAAATGTGGACTGCCCGGAGGACTAAAGGTGAACAGAATTTCTTGAGATTCCGCAGCGGTTTTCATTAAATTTCCTAGGTAATTGCTCGCGCCTACAAAGTTTCGGCCTTGATCTGAAATGATTCTACTACAGCGACCGCGGCGCGCAATGAATCTCTTCAATGCAGCAAGAAATGCCTCCGTTGACAATTCTGAGGCCAATTCCAAATGAATTGCCTTGGTACTAGTGCAAACGAAAACGCAAATATAGCTTTTAAATGTTTTAACACCTCGTCCCCGACCGAGAGCAATGTCGAAAGGACCACCGTAATCGATACATACGGTCGAAAAGGGTTTGATTTGACTAATGCGACACGGAGGTAAATTTCCCATAAGCGGAGCTGGCGCAGGTTTAGGGTCAACACGAAAGCATCTCATACATTTTGAAACGACTGCTCGAATAGCTCGCTTAGGCGATAAAATCCAAAAGGTTTGAGCGAGGAGATTTTGCAACGTTTGTGCACCAGGGTGCATGAAGGTCCGATGGTAGTCTTCAATAATTAACGCGGTAAGACGACTGTCACGAGGTAAAAGCAAGACGTGTTTTGTTTCGAACTTTAAGTTTGAGCGGGCTAACCGACCGCCCACCCTCAAAAGACCCGCTGTATCTACGAAAGGTGAGAGCTTCCTCAAACCCTTAGGCAAAGAATTTGGCAAACCAACCTTAAGCTTCTCGATCTCACTCGAAAATGCACTCTGTTGAACATGTTTTACTAAACATCTGAACGACCTTTGATTTTCAAAGAGTGACAAAGAACCGACATTTTTAAGATTGAGGTTACAGGGTCTAGAGTTGTGCAGAAATCGGAACATGTACGCTAACACGCGCTTGATCTTCGAAAGCGACGAATACTTGTTCAAAAGTTGATCAAATATATTATCGACAACAGTTGAAGTTACGAGGGTCAAAATCCTTTGCTCCTGCTCTGCAATATGTGAATCTGCACTTGATAACGAAAGCGACACAGGCCACTCCGCTTCAGGTTTGGAGAGCCAGGTTGGGCCATTCCACCAAACTGTCTGCTCCACCAAATCCGAAGGTAGAGTTCCGCGAGATCCACAATCCGCTGGATTGTCCGAGGTTCTCACATGCCTCCAAAATTCGGGTGCGATTCGCTCTTGAATGTGGCTGACTCTATTTGCTACATGAGTTTTCCATTTCGATGGACAAGACTTGATCCACGCCAATGTGACTGTAGAGTCAGACCATGCGAAACGATGTTTGACTGTGTGGAAGGGACTGAGCGCTTCAACAACAGCCGTCATCAGATCCGATAACAAAACCGCAGCCTGGAGTTCCAGTCTGGGTATCGAAAGTTTACGAAGCGGTGCAAGTCGACAACGTGCGGCACAAAAGGTTACAGAACAGTAGCCTTCTGCATCGACAACGCGTACGTAAATTACGCCACAAAAACCGCGTTCACTGGCGTCACAAAATCCATGTACTTGCAAACCAATAAACGATGCTACCATCCGACGAGGGATGGAGATCGACGACACCAACGAAAGCTGCGCTTTAAAGCGCGTCCATTCCGAAACGATCGGTTCAGGGGCGTCATCATCCCACGCCACACCTGAAACCCATAGAAGTTGCACCAGGTACTTCAAATAGAACGTAGCTGGTCCGAGAAAACCGAGTGGATCGTAGATACGAGAGAGCTCCGACAAAATTGTCCGCTTCGTACACCTACGATTCTCAATAACAACTTTAAAACGAAAACAATCCGAACGAGAAAGCCACAATAATCCTAAAATTTTACATGACACATCAGACGTGTCTTCAAACTGTTTGAACTCTTCAGAATACAAGTCTTTAGGGGAGAGATCTACGAAAAAGTCTTTATGATTGGATGTCCATTTCCTGAGTTCAAAACCACCCGATGACATAATATTGGTAAGTTGTGACCTCAATTCTAGAGCCTGACTGACAGACTCTGCTCCACTGACAACGTCGTCAACGAAGATGTCTCTACTTAGTACCGCAGAGCCTAAAGGATATTCAGCTTGAGCTTCTCTAGCGAGTTGAGCGATTGATCGTAGAGCTTGGTACGGTGCGGATTTCACACCATATGTTACAGTACGGAGCCTATAGTCCCGAAGGGGTTCGTCAGTTGACGACCTCCATACGACACGCTGGTAATCAGCATCACCTTCCGGCACTAAAATCTGTCGATACATTTGTTTGACATCCCCTGTGAACACAATTGCATGCCAACGAAAGCGGACCAACAAATCAAAAATATTTGTTTGGAGTTTTGGCCCTGGCAGCAAGGTGTCATTCAGAGAGCGAGATCTAGAATCTTTACTTCCGGCGTCAAAAACCACGCGCAGAGGAGTACTAATAGACTCAGGACGCAATATCCCGTGATGCGGAATGTAATAAAATGGACCATTATCAACAACAGGGGCCTCTACCCTTTCCATATGATGGCAGGCTTCATAGTCCTTCATAAAGGAAGTGTATGCTTCCTTGTATTCTTGGTTTAATTGAAATTTCCTCTCAATTGACGAAAATCTCTTCACGGCTATGGCACGAGAATTTAAAAAATTAGGTTTATCCGAAGGATCGACAAATGGTAAAGGAGCAACAAATCTTCCTTCACCCGTACGACAGTGATTTTGAGTAAAATACTCCTCACAAAGTTGTTCCTCTTTCGACATTATTTTAGGTTGAGGTCCAACTTCCTCTATCTCCCAAAACCTCTTGAGAGAGTTATCCAACGACAAATTGGAAACGAAAAAGCAAAGATTATTTTGCGGGTTACGACAGCGAGAACTGGATGTGTGATAACTGGCATCACAACCTCCCATCAATACCCAACCAAAGTTGGTGTTCAAAGCATTGGGCTGTCCTGGTCTACCCCGCTTCAACCCAGGAAGCAATGACGACGAAAATACATCTGCGTTCAGAAGCATATCAACAGGACCTGGAAAATTAAATTCAGGATCCGCAAGTGTCAATCCGATAAGGTGAGACCACGATGATGGCTCTACCTGTTGCACAGGTAGTTGAGGACAAATTGATGGCAACACTAAAGCTTCTAAGTCTAAACTGAAATTTCTACATATTGATTTAACATGGCATGACAACGTCCCCAATGTGCTTGCAACCATATTTCCAATTCCATTCACTGAGTTTTGACTTGGTCCTATTTGCAAACCCAGATATTTAGCACAAGATTCCGACATGAAATTGCTAGCACTTGCACAATCAAGTAGTACTCTAACTGGCTTAAAATTGCCCCCACAATCTTTTACTAGGACTTTTGCAGTTGCAAACAACACATTGTCAACACTATTAGTCGACGTCAACACTGTTGTTTCACTCGTGGAATCATTAACGGGCTTCCTTTCGAAATGCAATAATTTGTGATGTGAGTATTGACACTTGTCACACTTAATGTTCGAACGACAGTCTTTTACTAAGTGCGAATTTGAAAAGCACACCAAACAAAGTTTCTTTTCCTTTATGACATCAAAGCGTGATTGAGTTGACAACCTCAAAAACTTCTCACACAAATGAAGCTTATGTTGTCCCGAACAATAAACACAATGGGCTAATGCCACTACAAAAGATGATGACTTCACCTTCCTATTATTGACAGCTGCACTCGCTGACTTTACATTCGACATATCTAATGCATGATAATATTTTTCCAGGAAACCTTGCAACTCCTCGAACTTTGGAATCTCATCTGAATTGAACTCCAACTGGAATGCTTCGCGTGTCTGCCTATCCACCTTCGACCATAACAGATGGAATAACATGAAGTTCCTATCAGGCAGCTGGTAGTTTTCGAGAATTGTTAGGTTTTCTGCAAATGTTCTATACACGCGCTCCAATTCAGAACTAGATTTGGACTTGATTGGTTCACAGTTCAAAATTCTCTCATAATAAGTGAAAGCAATCTGCCTCTTCCTATTATAATACTTGCTCAATGTATTATAAGCCGCTAAATAACTATCATCTGTCAAGGGAAAGTTTTTAATTAAATCATATGCTTTACCTTGCAAGCTCGACAACAAATAGTGAAGCTTTTCGACATTCGAAATGTCTCTCTTGTGAACAAGGGAGTCAAATAACTGTATGAACGATATCCAATTGGTTTCGTTCCCATCAAACACTTTAATTGCAATCCTTGGCAAATTAATTGAACTAGATGTTTCCTGTTTCGGTACAACAGGCACTAGCTGCTCACGAAAACACTTTTTAATCTCTCGAAATTTGCGTTCGAATGTTGTTGTAACGGGTAACTCATGTTCCTTTTCATGGCGAGTGCTGAGCGACAAAAGTTTACGCTGCGCGGAGTGGAATCCCGACTCAATCTCATTTAAATCTGACTCCGTGTAACCACGCAAATCGTTTGTTTCAATTAATTCAATCCGCATGAGAGCATAATCACGCGCGACGCGAATAGTATCGACAGTTTCTTTTTCCGACATTTTTACACAGTACTACGCAGCTACTAGGTATCTTACACCGTGCTTCGACAAAGGCAACAAAATACGATGAATACTTCACGAAAATACGCTTGTTTTGAATATTATTTCAACAAAACAACAAATTACAAACAAACACCGGTACATATACAAACTTGTTTTGACAAATAAATGACAAGTATGACAACTAGAATAATTCGACTTTCGACAACTTCACACTTGTTGACTTTGACACTTGCCAACCAAACGAATCAAACTACATAAAGAACTTTCAAATATCTTTGGTCGGATCGCTCCGCTACTACCAACCTCTCAAATCCTCAATACTTTTACTTGGACACTGATAAAAGTTTACGAAAATATCTACCCTCGGATTTTGAGATTAGACAATGATGCAATAAAATTCGACAAAATCGATTTGAAAACACTAAAATATACAAAATATAAGGTCACTACTACAAGAATCCGGCTCGTAGGGCCAAAATGTTAGGGTATTTTACTGTTTTCTTTATTTTACTTCGATAGGAGTGGACTGTATATAGGTACGACAAGATGAAAAAGGGGGAAGGTTATTCGTGACGATTGATAATACTGTGCGACTCACCAGCTGATCCTCGGCGATGGATTGCAAGCCGATGGGTACCTAATCACCTCACCTTGGTTTGCGCGCTTACCTCAGTTTAGCTTTTGGCTACCTTGATGGCGAATATGAAGAACCGGTCACGAGCAGGCACAGTGACGCTCACTTATTATTCAGACACGTAGAATACGGCAAATACCGTAGAACCTTGCAACATTGCCCGCTTTTTTACTATTTTTTAAGATAGCACAAAAAGGATTAGCTTCATTCAAAATGTAAATATGCAGTTATACAAAGCGCAATTAAAGGAATGTATATATCCAAACAAATAGTCATTATGTTAAATATATACGGATAAAATTACGGTCAAAGAGGCGGGCAACTTTATCAGCCATTTCTTACAACATTGCTCACCTTGAATATAAGAGAAACCGTAAGCTCTATTGCTCTGATAATAAAATATATCTTGAGGAATGGTGTAAAGATGAAAACCCAGTTGACAACAAGCTAAAATACCTTATAGTTTTTTTTTTAATGAGGTGGGCAACTTTGTACTACCCTCCAGATCTACTTTCATACAAAGTGATGTGAGGTGCTAGGGCTGCTACAAAAGAAAAATCTTAATATTATATTTTTGTAGATTTATTTAAATTTATTATTACAAACAATGAAAAAAATATATTAAATAAGTAGGTAGGTAACTAGGTAGTACCTACCTATCAAGATATTACGTAGGTATCAATTTATACAATTATGAAAATAAAGAACGAAACTAAACTTGCACCTTGGTATGCCAAACTTATTATACCTAGTTATCTCTTTGTTCCTACTTAGTTAGGAATTGTAAATACAATTCAAAGCAATAGCTTAGGAAGTTATTGAGGTACCATAGGTACTTACCTACCTACTTAATATATTTTAGACTGCCACTATATTCTTCTCAAATTAAGTTAATACCTGGGTAGGTACCTATTATGTAATAATTACCTATTATTTATGATTATAATTAGTATGTACTTATGCAGAATTTTCAATTTCTAAAAGTGTCAACCCTAACACCATTTTTGCGGTGGGCAATGTTTCAAACTCTTTGCTGCGGAATGTCTCACTACTTTGCCCAGTTAAATTTCTTCGTAATAAAGCGACCTACAGCACAGAATCAGGAATTAAACTCATCGCCAATAAAGCGTTTTTAAGCACATGAAACTTGACTCATCTGAAACAAGTATTTTGGGAATAGCACGGTAAAATCTGCGACACGGAATTGACACCACCTTCGACTACCCCTACTTTGATGGCCGCTGTCAGGAAATTCAGCGAAGTTAGGAACAGAACTTATAGCTTGTATTGCCTTAAATATGTCTGAGATTTACCCAAACACTCAAAACTGTTGCTATCTTATAAACTAAATTTACCACGACAACTTTTGTTTATTTTTCGGGTTTTGGCAAAGTTGTACTGCAAAGGCAATGTTGTAAGGTTCTACGGTAGGGCTTCGCCCCCGACAGTTTGTGCCGAAAGCACCGAAAAAATGGACGAAAAACGACAATTGTTCCACACAGGAGCGGGAACCGACAAATTCGATCTTACGATCTTTTCGACAACTTGAAAGGCAACGTCTGAATTTTCTATAATGGCCGGCTTCCGGGAGGAAGCTACCATAAACTCGATAGAGTTCGACATAGTAAATGTAGAATGGATAATCGATAAAGTTACGAGAATTACAGCTGAGAGATACCAAAAGGGAACAAATAGCTTTAATAAATAAAGCAGAATGGCAAGATTTTACCTAAACTTACAACTACTTATTCGTATTATTAGGAACCGACTCCAGAAATAATAATTTTGATGTATTCTCCAAATGCTATGAGATTTCACGTGATGGTGCACGATAGTGATTTACCAATCCACACTGGTGCTAGGTAGGTAGCGATTTTCTCTGCCTTGCAGGTGGAAAGCACACTTCTCGAAAGGCATTTTGATTATTGGCTAAGCTAACATTTTAGCAAAAAGGACGCTAATAATCTGCGTTTAAATCGGATTTAGAGAATAAATGTATTCGCAAGAGTCGGTTACCAACACAGTTCCTTACGGTCTTACGGCTTACTACAAAAGATTTAAACCAGAGTTGAACTGATGATTAATATTTTCTCTACAAATCGACGCTAATCCTCGCATTTTCTAACATAATAAAAAATATACAAGTAAAATATTTAGGTATGCCAGGATTGAGTAAGAAAATGCGAGTGAAAGACGTCGATTTTGCAGAACGAAATTTTAGAAACTTCTGTTTGACTCTGGTCTTATCTTTTGGGGTAAGACGGTTAGAGTCCTAAGTACGCTCGATAGGCTTAGTAATTTCGGTAGCCTTCTTCTTCTTCTCGAGGACCTTCTTTTCGTAAGGGCGTTTGTCGACCGTCGAGAAGTCTGGTAGGACCGGAATGTCGTCTCTGGGCTGGTCGGCTTGCTCCGGCAGTTCAGGCGAGGCGTCGATCTGTTTGCTCGCGCTCCTGCCGGCGGGTAGGGCGTGGAAGGCTTCCGCTAACTCTGGGTTGATCTCTTCGAGGGGGGTGTCGCCGGTGCGGATGTAGACTGGCACGTAGCCGGGAACCGCTGGTAGGAACTGCCATTTGGGGCGTGCTTCTGTAATAAAGAGAGACCAATCTTAGTCAACTTTATTAAGGCAGGCAGAGCTGACGCGTTTGTAAGGAAGTTTTTCATGATAGAATTGGACCGTTTCTATCAAAACGTGTAATGATAAGGTAAGTAAGTAGTACCTATACATATTTGCATTGAATCTTATCATCATCATCGCATTATCATAGGTATGAGCTGAAAAACTGGATTTCTTATGAAAAGCTATCGTAGAACCTAATCAATCGTAAGCGTATTTACTCAAATCTCGGTAATTCCAAACGTCTAGGTACATAAATCTGAAAACTGTTTCTTTCTAAAATGACGTCCATTACGTACACGAAAGTTTTGTAAATCAATTATCCAAACTCTCACCGATGTAGTGCAAGAAAGTAATAAAGAGGATGTAACACTACGTTTCGAAAGTAACTGAAAGTGTATGGAATTTGTTTCTGGTCACGTCATGACTGTCACGAGATTGGATGTGGAATTGTGGATCGATATTGGAGCTGACTCTATGCGTTATCATGTAGGTAATTTTATTACCCACAACGGAACGGAGACGGTATAATTATTATGCGTTTGCGGTGAGAGGATGTTTGTTTGTTCAATTCCATGTTCTAATTTTTCTCCAAAACTACTAGTCTGATTTTGATGCAGTTTTCATAGGTGTTACGGTAACAATTCACCAGGGGGTGCTGCTGTAAACGTTTGTTTGTTTAAAAACCAAAACTATCCTTTTTCAATTAGGTACTTTTTAACCGTCGTGGGGTTTTCAAAATGTTTAGTTTTTGTTACTTGTCATAATACTAGTAGGATTTTAATTCATGTCAATCTTAAGTTCCATCTAGGTTACTTAAATCTGTGACTCAACACCCGTCTTTACTTGAACCGTATTTTCCCCAGTTTCCCCTGCGACTTGACTAGACTACTGGCTACCTCACCACATAAAAATTGCCCTATACGAGAATATATTTATATATCTACATAAAAAAGTTATAGGTAACAGTTGACACTGCCATAATGTAAACTCGTGCAAAACCAAATAAAAAGAAGGAAACTGGTTGACTGTGTCTGCCGAAGTGCCTACTGGGTGGTACTAAAACATCGTCCCATTTAGTTTACGAATTTACGACATAATTCGCGGATGCTGCGCTTGTGTCGTCATCGCTAGCGCATCCGTGCATCGCAGATTCGCCAATAGGAATGTACCTAGATAATAGCTACCTAGGCGGCTACTAGCTTTCCTTGTTACTGCAGGAGTTCGTTCAACTGGTGGCGGTTGATATTACAAACGGTTGGTGTATCTTGATTTTGAATATAGGTACGTATACCTACTACCCAGGTACTTGCGCATACCAATACGTAGGTATATCCTTTGAGCAAGGACCTTTATCTAGCGTCGTGACTGTTTAGTCTGAATCATGTCTGTTAGCGATGATGTATGATGGATTAATTTCCAAGCTTTGAGAGTTGTTGCACGAATACAGATAGAGCGGTACCTACCTACCCGTTGACTACTGGGTAGGTAGTAAGAATATGGAATCCTATGCCTCGTCTCACATTTTGTTATGTATTAGGTACCTACGAGGGTGAATCAAAAAGTTCTTAGAAGTGCATATATATGAAACCTTTTTGGATCAAGTTCGATATTCAAATTAAAGAGTGTCTATCACACTATATTTATGCAGACTGTCACTTGTTTTTGTCAGTTCGTTCGCATGTAATAAATTTTTTTGTGCAACGAGTTGCTAAAAAGTCAAAATTATGGATAAAAGTGAGTTACGTGCGGTGATAAAATATCTCAGTTTGAAAAAAATGTCTACGAAGGAAATTTTTTTGGACATTCAGCAGACATTAGGGGGTGATGCTGTACCCTATTCTACGGTTGCGTACTGGGTGGCTGAATTTAAAAGAGGTAGATCAAGCTGTAAAGATGACCCGCGTTCTGGGCGGCCTTCAACCTCCGTTACAGAAGAAAATGTCAAAAAGGTTGAGAATCTGGTTTTGGAAGACAGAAGAATGACTATAAAACATATAGCTGAGATCCTAAAGATATCTTTTGGTAGCGTTCAATCCATTTTAATTGATTCACTGGGGTTCAAAAAAGTGTCTGCAAGATGGGTGCCACGAATGTTAACCGACGAAAACAAAAAGCGACGTTTGGAAATTTCCAAGCGTAATCTCGAAATGTTCCAGCGTGATTCGGATAATTTTTGCCGTCGTCTTGTCACCATGGATGAAACGTGGGTCCACCATTTTGATCCTGAAACTAAAAGACAAAGCATGTCTTGGAAACGACCATCCTCTCCATCCATTAAGAAATTTCGAGTTGCTCCTACCGCTGGCAAAGTTATGGCCTCTGTGTTCTGGGATAGTGAAGGAATCCTTTTTATTGATTACATGCCAAAAGGCCAGACGATTACTGGACCCTATTATGCAAATTTAATCCCGAAAGTGCGTGAAGCGATTAAAGAAAAACGTCGTGGAAAACTGTCGTTGGGCGTGTTGTTCCTTCAAGATAACGCTCCTGCTCATCGATCGGAAGTTGCGCTCAACGCAATCCGCTGTGCTGGCTTCAATCTCCTTGACCACCCACCATATTCTCCGGACTTAGCCCCAAGTGATTTTCACTTATTTCCAAAATTAAAAGAGGAAATTCGTGGAACAAAATTTCACGATAATGACGCGGTTATAGCTGCCGTAGAGGACTTTTTCGAGAGTCAAGAAAATAATTTTTTTTCACAAGGAATAAGGAAGTTAGAAACGCGTTATTCTAAATGCATTGCATTGGAGGGAGATTATGTAGAAAAATAAAATATTATTATTTAAATCTTTGCATTTTTTAATATTGATTCCAAGAATTTTTTGATTCACCCTCGTATATCTACTAGAAAGTCCGAATCTCATACACGTTTTAAAAACGTGAAACCTGTATAATAATACATGTACCTACCTACTTAGCTGTTATTATAATAACGTGCAATGTGCCTATATTATTTCTCGTTTTGAAGTAGGTAACTACTACAATATTTTAATGAATGAAGATAATTACGCCTCAGTAAAATAATCTTATAATATAAATCACCTATCGTCTTTCCTGCGTTTATCATTCTTGGTACAAAAATAGACTCGGTAGATAGGTACTTATTTAACAAGTATATATCTACCAGGCATAACGGCAAAATAGAGGTTTACGAACTACAGACCATCATAAAAACAAAATAAATTGCTATAGGTAGATACTTTATAATTTAAGACTAGAAGCGCCTCGCGGTTTCACCCGCGTTAACTACCTACTAGGTATCCCACGAGAACCGTTAATTTTTACGGGATAAAAAGTAGCCGATATGTCACCCGGGGATAGTGTTGCTTCTACACAGCGAAATAATTTTTCAAAATCAGTTCTTAGTTTCGGAGCCTATTCAATGCAAACAAACAAACAAAGAATCGAATATTTCCTCTTGATAATAATATTATTAAGTAAAGTATAGATAGTATAGACATGCTTTTGCTCACGTTTTCACTTGCAGACACGACAGTTTAATTTTGTCTAGGTACTCGTACTAGCGAGCGGCCCATCCTGGCTTCGCACGGATGGTCATTTATTTATATCAAATACTACCACGAATAAAATCTTTATGTTTTATATAGCCTACGACACTCGCAAAGTAAAGCGTGGATTTCTATTGGTATAAGAGTTTTCAAGATCTATACTTAATACCTTACTTACCCAATTTTAATATTAATATATAGATAGACTAGCTGACCCGACAGACGTTGTCCTGTCTTTAAAGTCAAGAAATTGATATTTGCCCTGTCAAGAAGGTAAAATTAGAAAATCAATATGGCCGTTCAGTTTGTTTCAATTTTCTAATAATTTGCAATAAATTAAAATTGCGACTATAATTTGAGATTTAAACTATCCTATCTCTCAAGTTGGATCGAACTGCACATGGTGTGCGAATTTTATTTATAATCGGTTAAGTGGTTTAGGAGTCCATTGAGGACAAACATTGTGACACGAGATTTATATATATTAAGATAGGTAGGTAGGTATAGAATTACAGACTACCTCTGAAGGCAGGTAGGTATGCACTTTCAGGAGACACTTCTGTTGTTAAAAACGGAGTGTCTATTTAGTGGCTAAAAGTTGACTCTTTCACTGCGTGCCGAATATTCTCAACCTATTTTCCTACTCGTTTCTGATATATTTTATACTCGTATTTCAGCCACAATAGATGTGTACTAAGGACGCTCGCCTGGCACGACTAGAGCAAGTTTTAGTGTTAGAGAAAAAATCAAACTACGAGTAAAACACTTTTCTTTCCAACTGCAGGATATTCTATTGTGTTCGTACCGCCAAATACATACGTGCACGGAGGACCTTTTAGGGACGCACTTTTCTACTATCAACTAACTAACTAGTATTAACTAACTAACACTTTTCTAGTATTAACTAACTAACCCAATACATTTTTGTCATTGTTGAGTTGTGAGTTGTTAGTGTTATTACAAAAATCTGTCACTTTTGATGTTATTCTTGGTGTATACCTATCTGGATATGCCTTCCAGAGGTCTAGAAATTCAGGCATAGAACCGCAGAATTGCAAGGAAAATTCTTCATCGCAGAACAAACAAATATGCGCTTTCAGAAACATAAAGCCAGGCTATTTCACAACTACCTACCATAAATAGAAGTCTGAGACACTCCGAGACGTCTGGCAATAAAACAGTTTGAGCACCGTTACTCAATTAACGCATTGCTGTTTATTGCTATTTGAGTTGCATTTCCAGTCTCGAGGCTCCTTCAATGTTAGACGCTATACTTAGGTATTGTTATGAAACAACATATAAGATGAAAACAATTTTTTTATGCCATCACGCCATATAATAGGTAGGTAAAGTATCAAAGAAAATGCCTGTGTGCCTGTACCAATAAAAAAAACAAAGAATCTACTTACTAAAAAAACTTAGTTCCTTACTCACATCTAAAGTAGACCTACGTAGGGTACCTACAAATCTTACAATGAACAGCGATCTCTTCTAGTAACCGTTTGGTTGGAGAGAGCTGATAATAGAGCGTCTGAGTTGGTGTATAAGTATAGAGACTGGATTAGTACTGTTACTTAAAAAAAAAGTAGTGTCAAATTTTATAGGGAACCCCATCAGTAAAGCCGCGGACGAAGCTATTTTCTTATGGATTTATGACAAAGGGGGGGGTTTGAACAAAGTAACGACTGTAACGAAACGAGTGGGTCATTCGGTCGATCGGTGAGTTCTATTATTATCTACAAGAATTATGTCTCAGCAGTATCGTGCTAACTTTTTAACAACCGTAACAAAGTATGTAAATGTCTGCTAAATTACGCGAACGTGTCCGCGATTATAATTTTTCGTTGCATTCTACGTAAGGCACTGAAAGAACGTGTCTACATTTAAATAAAATAATTATATTCATGCAGCGGGTCGATCATTATTTGGATAATTGGTCATAACTTAAGAAGTGAGGTAAGATAATTTCTGGACACAGGAAGGTCTGCAAGTTTGTACAATGAGTCATTAGCAAAAATAAATCTTAGCCATGTCATGAAAATCATTGAAGATGTGGTATGTTTGTGATTATTTTATATTGTTATAAGTTATATTAGGTACCTTACTTACATTTTGCAAATTTAATAACTGTGAAATTACTGTAATGTCTTCGTGATTGTTGATACATTGGAAAACTAGAGTTTACTTCCCACCAATCTATATAACAGTATAATATAGTAGGTATGACATGTTTAAAGAAAATAACAATCTGATAGCAGACTTCTGTGACTATAGATTAGGAGAAATCTGATAGCAGACTTCTGTGACTGTAGATTAGGTACATTCTCTTATGTTCTGGTTTTGGAACGGAAACTGAACTGTTATAGGAGATACTAATCACCTATAATCTCGCTTCGGATCTTCGCGAAATCACCTAGACGTCTACTATAGTACAAGTCTGTTTTATTACCAATAACATTTTATACGGTTCCCATAAACGCAGTACGAATGTGTGTCGGCGCAGTCGGCTTTCATCTAACGGTTTCCGCTAACTCAAGGTTGGTTTTTTGCTTGTCAAATTGCTAACTGTACCTGTATCATTTCTTGAGTACACTCCACATAAATTACTTGATGTGTGGACACAATTTTGATCTTTAAAATGTATTCGGCAGCGTGTAATTTCGTGTTTTGATTTGCTTGCGTCCAATTTTATTCGGGCTTTCGTCCCAGTTAGTGAGACGAGTTCAGATTTGCACATAAAATAAATATTATGTAATTAAACACGTACTACCTACTCTACTAGGTAGTTCGTATTTTTCAATTCCAAGTGACTAACCCGTAGGTTTCATGCTTGTTTTTATGGTATTTCATCAAATTTATTTCTAAAATATTTGTATGTAAAATATAAAATAAAATTATAAAACCCTACCTACCTATTATTGAGTAACAACTTACTATTTCTCAATTATTATAGATTCGCCGAGAGAAATGCATCATATGACCATGATAGTAGGTCAGCGTGAGATGTCAAGTTGTGGATTCTTATCATATACTATTATTTAATTATAAACTAAATATCCATCATTTGACGTTACAGAAGTATTTTATTATTATAAAAACAAATTGAAATCTAAAAACATATACTTAGATAATTTATCGATGTTTCTTATCTACTAAATAAGTCTAAACAAATCTAATATTCTTACCTAGTGAAAATGAGTGCTCTAGAAACTCTTGCAATATATTATTGAAAAACAGCGTAAGTGCATAATATAGGTTATCTATGCGTACCTATAGGTAGGTTACTAAGTACTTAAATTTTAACCCAAAATGGTCCCTACCTAAGTAGGTATAAAATATTATCACCTTCTAGGTCAACACAATATGTCATTGTAAGTAGAAAGATAACCTCATTGGGGAAATAGACTTCTGCGACACTTTTTAATACGGAAGATTTTTTTAACTAAGTATAAGTGCCCACCTATTTAGTTTCTGCTTATATTTTAATACCTACCTACCTAATTATTTACCGTAAATTCAACAACTGAAAAGTAGAGTTAAGGTACTTAGGTACTTTCTGAATCAAATGCAGAAACTTGTAATAATGAGACCAACAGAGGTAGACTTAGTTATTGTTCAATAAAAAAAACAACTGTCTAGACATAGCTTCCCGCAGGGAACTAAATTCCTTCATTTACTTATAATTGTTTCTTCTAAAACATTTCATTCGAATACCAATAATACCTACGTAGGTAGGTACTTACCCTACTCCACTAGCTGGTACTATTATCACCTAAAGCTATTATTTCAATTATTAAAAGGAAACAAAGATTAAATTAAATTAAATACAAAACTCAACCTAAGTACCCCTAGAGCTTTAACAATAGAGCTAGAGATAGTGCCTATGTAGAGCTTATCCATCGGGATTAATTTTAATCTATGAGACAACAATTAAGAATTTAAGAATTCAAAACTTCAACCTCTTTTCAAGCCAAGAACCTATTGCCTCGAAATTCAGATAGAAATCTTACTTCACTGTTATTAAAAGCTATCTTCAAGGGCTTTAATGAGGGTGTCATTGTCCTGTCCACTGGTGTGTGACCGCCTGGCGCAACGAGTGGTCTTGTTTGTTTTTGCATCCACCTGCAACTCTGGCGAGGTAAGTACTTAAGTAGGTACATCAACATACGCGATATACACTGGTGGTTTCGTTCAAGCCCTAGAAGCTTTCTCGCGAACTTGTCCAGTAATGGTTCCTGAATTACAAGTCAGGCCAATTTCAGCTGGGTAAGCTGGTTTCGAGCGGAACCTATTGCTGTTTTTATTTAGTAACCAAGATACTTTGTAGCGTTTACCCAAAGTCCAGTAAGTAAAGTAATTTATCTTGACATTTTTTTGTTGCACCTACCTTTTCTCGGTGCGGATGCGCCGATTATACTTTTTATGTCAGTTTTTGATACCTCATTTTAAACTTATGTTTCGTGTAACCACTTAAAACCTTTCTCAGTATTACGATGATATCATTATAGGTACCTATCTATCTAATTTAAAATTTTGCTATAAAAAGTAGTTACCTACCAATGACTAATATAAATTATTGAACGGAGAAGCTTTTTTGTCTGATTTGGGCCTCTGTTGTGGATGAGTGGGTGGGATTAAATCGAAATAAGTACAACTCGATGAAAATGCAAAATTATTATTGCGATGTTCGTTAGGTAAAATTTTAGAGATTGGTAATAACTATTAATGGTGGGCACCTAGTGGGCGTCGGGTGGTATTATAAGATCGAGCTTCAATGTCACGTTGTCAATAAATTCAAATAAATATATATTTTTAAATAAATGTGTCTGTGAATTCTTCGCTACAGAATAACCTATTCATTAGGAACCATTGATTTCGCAATCGGTTAGACGGCGACAAGGCGAGCTTTTCAAAGTTTCGCTTGATTGATGCATCAATGCTTCCAATCAGGATTTCGTTAACTTTTAATGCATAGTTAAAGCGTTGAATAGATGTTAATTGATTAGTCATTTACGCAAAAAGACGGTCGGCCACGACCGCGGAAAGGATCATCTCAGCACGATTTGCTCTCGCTCGCCCTCTCCGTGACTTGTAAATATAAACACCTACCTATTATAATACTCGTAAAACAAAGTTTCAAACATTAATTAGCATGTCAGCTTGTTTTTGTTTTAGCACTTTGTTGTTATTCGGAGCTTTTTTGTCTTATTTGATGCTGTATGTATGTACGTTGATCACGATTTTGTGTGGCTGTAAAAAAATTGTTAAGAGTTTTGTTTTCGATTACGGAACATTACGGTACAGGGTATCTATATATAATGTTCAGAATTTTTAATGGACCGTGACCATTCCGTTTTCATACATATAGACAGGTGCTACCTAAGTACCTACTTACTTAATATACTTACTATACTTAGTACAATATAGTCTCCTAACATAACGTCATGTTCCAATAAATACTAATAATAATAATAATATTTATATTATTATTCCAATAAATAATTATTATTCATTGTTCCAATAACTAATAAAACCCATTATTACTTAAAAAGTTCAAAGGCCATAAAAGAACTGTTGTATAAAAAACATTAAAACTCACCAATCACCACAGAGAAAACAACACACAAAAGAACAAGCGATTTTAGCATTTTGAAAGTGGAATAATACTTTTTTTTTAATTTAGCTTTGCAGAACCGTGGCAAGTGTAGCGCGGGTTTCAGCGTCGACTGCGAGCTTGCAAGTGATGCTCTCGCGCGGACATAACCGGATTAATAGCGTTACCGTATCTCTACAGATGCGCATTGAACCCTTTATTACATTGGTGCGTATTTAATATTTGTTTATATTTGGTAACAGATAATATTATCAATTAATTATTTTGTACATGAAATTACTTGTACCTACCGACAGTAAAAGAAGCGCTCATTGTCATATTTTTAATGAGGAATCTTAGATATTGCACCCTCCATCATGCACCACCATAAAGTTACTTGACTTTTCTTTTAAAACTAACTATACGTAGGTGTTCAATGCTTCGTTTACATATATTTAGTATTATGTAATAAGATCCTGGACGACAATTCGTACATTTATTTTATTGGTAATAGGGAGTTGTAGTGAGTACCTAAGTAGGTATATGGGATGACTGACCTATACTGGACGGGTATATACCTGGACTATGACTAAATTCCATATAAGGTCAATGTGGGGAAGTCCGTCTAGGCGGTAAGTCCGTCTAGCGGCAATAACTTCCTTTTTTGAATAGCTAGCGCCTTAGGATTCGGTCAGTGAACCAATATTATGGAGCTACTTCGAACTGAGAATCATAGATGTCGCTCATATCCTTATGTTAGGAGAAATTTACTGTTAAATTTTTTTCACGTTTTGTACTTGAATATGGAGTGTGACGTCTCTTTAAACATTGAAAGAAAATGCGGAAAAACTAAAGAGTTTTTAGAAGTTCTATGATTTCTCAAATCGTTGGATGATCCATACGATTATTCCTGGTCTTGAATTCATTATAAACGCTTTAATTTCGTAATTTTAACCTACAACAAATTGTTAACAGTAAAATGTAACAATTTGGAAGACCGTCTACCAAGCTAAAGGAAAGTCCGTCATATGCCGGTCTTGCCCCAATGGCAGATATTGTCAACATTTTCAACAGCACATATTTTATGGATGAATGAATACTATAATAATACTTATGACTCATATAATTATAGTATTACTATTTACTTGCTATTATACTTAGAAATAGTAAGTAGTCCACTAAAAACTATCCAATCCATTATTTTTTTCAGAAATTATTATAAGCCATGTAGCTTTTCACATTATGGCGATATTTTGGGGATCGGGATTTTAAAATCGGTTTATTGCAAAACCGATTTTAAAAGTTTAAACCAACAATAACGGTCTTCGCTTATAAAGTTATAACCCACTTCATATTCCTGTTATTATTTAGTAATGTCCTACATTATTTTGTATTATGAATTAATAATATTATCTTCTCTAAAACAAAAGTGCGTGTGTACCCATGTGAGGCACGGTGCCAAGAAAAAATAATTGTAATACGATAAAAAATCATTAAATGATGAAAGTTCATTGTTGATTTTGCCACTAATTTTGAATTTGAAGGTATTTGTTTTTTTTTTGTCATTTGGTTATTTTGAATCACTTAAATTTTTGTGAAAATGTTTGCAACTACTGTCATGAAAAATATGACGGTCTTACCCAAAAATTAAATAAAATTAATTATCTTTGAAATGTAAACCTTAGGGCGGGCAGATACGACACATATTTCATCACCAGGTTACCATCAGTGCAACTTTTCATACATATAACATATTGCCCCATAACTTACGATTTTATTGCTGCTAGACGGACTTACCTCAAACTACATGGGAAGACCGTCTACACGCCGAGCTTTCAAAAAAAATGCTATAAATCTAAGGATCATTACAATTGATCTTATTTTTAGACTATTATAGGTAAATCAATATATTATCCACCTTTTCCAACTACACAAATTATTTTACAAAGCATATTTCGACTCATTATGTTGACTTGAACTTAAATTTGAAGAAAAGTATGCCGGACTTCCCCACATTGACCTTACTTACGTAAATATTTTGTCGCTTATTGGTGCATTACGTAGTTTTTTGTTCTGTTATGTTCTATTCTGTCACCACAGTAGGTACCTAACCTAATACTATTTTGAAGTAACTTTGGTAACCAAAACGTATACATATATCGTCGGTCGGATTCATTACCGGAACAAATCCGAAATTACGTGTTTTGAGATAAGTATGAGAAACGGTAGGGAATCGTAAAATCTTTCTAAATCACTAACGGTACAACTCAAACTTTAGTTCTAGTGGTCAGGAAACCATTTATTCCGATATAACTATTTACAATAATACTATTATTTTCGTGTTCATTATTAGCTTATTTCGAAATGTCCCACTCAAACTTCGATATCCATAGTCTATCACGAATTCATTAACAGTATTTTTTGAAATGTTCCAATATGACTTTGAATTAATTAGAAGTTGAATATTGTTTTTGTGCGTTTTACTCCGTTGGTGCTCTGGACGCCGCGTGAATTAGTTTGATGCAGCTTGATTTTGCTATAAATTAACTATCACACTTATGAAAAACGGTGATGATGATAATGATGACTTGTAATCTATGTGAAATTGAGGTGTAAGCTACCTGCATACCAAATTTCATGAAAATTGGGCAGTTTTTACAGTTTTGTCGCACTGATGGAAAACAGTGTTGATGATGGTGCTGATGATGATGATAACTTATAGCCTATGTCCTAAGTTCCGGGATAAACTATCTGCGTGCGGAATTGCGGAGCAGGTGGATTCATAAACGAGACATTTAGTCCTCCAGAAGTTATTTAATTCTCGAGGGTATCACGCCAGAAGCATGGAACAGGAGTGTGGTGGTGCTCTTCTTCAAAAAAGGTGTAACTATCTTATTGAAGAATTATAGACCCAACTTAATCCCGAGTAATTTGTAGGTATAAGCTGTTCTCGAGAGTCCTTTCGAACCGCCTCGAACGCAGGTTTGATTACTTCCAGCCTCCCGAACAAGCCTGTTTCCGGAAAGGTTTTGGCACCATAGACCACATACACACGCTCCGGCTGATTATATAGAAGACTCTGGAGTATAATTGGCCATTATATTTGTGAACTATGAAAAAGCCTTCGATTCAATCGAGACCTGGGCAAGTGGGCAGTAATGCAGCCTCTTCAGCGATGCCATATCGAATATAGGTATATCGAAGTAATGAAGTGCTTGTATATTACACCGCCCACCGTATCAATCCGACTGCAGGACGAGAGCACGAAACCTATTCTATTGTAGAAAGGCGTGAGAGAGAGATGTTATTTCTCCAAACTGTTCAGGAACGCATTGGAGGTTTTAAAGCTCTTGGACTGGAACGGATACCTTGGGCAGATTATCCAGTTAGGCAGGTCCAACTTCAACAAAGAGGTCACCCGAAGAATCTAACTTGGATGCCAGTGTTCGGGAAGTTACGTGACATTTTCTCGTCCATAATTTCACAGTGCCTGGAGACAAGGGTCTTCCACCAGTGAGTGTGTGTTACCAGTAATGACTTATGGAACTGAGACGTGGTCCTTAACTGCTGGCGTTTTGAAAAAGCTCAGAGTCACACAGCGGGCAAGGGAAAGAGCTAGTATGCTCGAAGCTTCTTTGCGCGATAAAATTCGGAACGAGGATATTCGTCAAAGAACTAAAGTTTACGACATAGCTCTCAAGGTTTGCAAGCTGAAGTGACAAGGGTAGGCCACATCGCTCGTAGAACTGATAACCAATGGGGAAGAAAGGTTCTAGAAAGGCGACCACGGACTGGAAGACGTAGTGTAGGAAGGCCTCCCACTAGATGGGCCGATGACATCAAAAAAGTCGCAGGCAACCGGTGGATGCAAGTGGCAAGTTGTCGTTCAGTGTGGCGGTCTAAGGGGGAGGCTTATGTTCAGCAGTGGACGTCTTCAGGGTGATGATGATGATGATGATGATTATTGGTAGATTTTCACAGTTTAAATCGCACTGATTGAAAATGCTTATGTCCTAAGTTGGGGGATAACCTAACTGCGCACCAAATTTCATGCAAATCTGTCCAGCTTTTTGAGCGTGACGACCTAACAAACATACACACATGCACACACGCACACTCACAAACTTTCGACTTAATAATATTAGTTAGATTACCAGCTCATTTGGAAATATTCCATTTTATTCTAATTTTATACAAGAAAATTTTAGTTCATTATTGGAACATCTCACAAATATAACTATTACTCAATAACTACAAATAATACTTAAACCTTAGCTACCACACAATAAAACCGTGTTAAATCTGCATATTATGAACTAAAAGTAATTAAACATACTTAATTTCATAATAGTTAAAATGACATTTGAAAACTTCTAAAATCTTTAAACCTGATTTTCTCCAAACTACGATTTTCGAAATGTTCCAGTACTGATTTGGACCGACGATATAAGGCTTAGCAAGACTTTCAGTAAAGTTTTTGGCGGGAATCCGCAAAATGTGTGGTTGTTGATTTTGTATTTTTTTTTAAAACTTTGGCTTCTTCGAAGGGTATTATTGGTGGAATATTAATCATTGAGTGTTTGTTAACGTGCAAAAGTGTGGACAAATACTGAAACCTATTATAAACCTAAAAACGTCATTTCATAGTCTTTCTAAAGCCCCCAGGAAGTTTTATTAAAGCATCCACGACTTTACTGAATCGTGACCTAGATTGCGTCTGGACTTGACTACCTATTTGAGATTACCTTGACATAATATATAGGTACATATATTTATCCATATACCCTGTTGAGAACTTCAATAAAACATCTCGATTTCACCATTGTTTATTGAAGACTGAATTTGAAAAATAACACAAAATAGAAAAGTAAAATATGTTTAAAAAGGGAAGGCGACAAAATGGCCAGTGCTGTCGCCAACATGGCCCCGAGCGGTGTGAAACACCACTTATCTACGTGGTAAGGCGAATTAAATACATTAACATTAAACATTAAGGCGCAAACATTAAAGGCACACATTAAAACATTGAGGCGTATACTATAAAACTATTTAAGCATGAACATTGAGGCACTATAAAACACTAGACATTGAGGCGCACTACTTTTCTGGTGGGACGACGCAGCACACCCCCTTTGGTGGCGATATCTACGACATATTTTTTAAGATTCTGCCTAAAAGCCAAAGTGGCAAATTACTGTCTGCAATCAGTAGGTACCAGGTCTCATCGTTGTTCCTTCACCCATCGTTGCCAAAAGTGGTCCGCCAGGCGTTGAGCCTCTCTCCACTCCACCCGCATTACCAGGTCCACATCTGAGAACTCTTTTAATTGTAGATTGTTGTTTGAAGTTGCGGTGAGAAAGTTGAAAGTTCCGTCTTCCGAATGGTCCGACACCGTAACAGTAAGGGGTGTCGGCAGAAGGCGGCATCAAACAAGACAGGCGCCGTGCCAAATACGGTTCCGTCTTCCGCACGGTCCGACGCCGTAACAATAGGGGCGTCGGCAGAAGGCGTTCCGGGGTACTATGGCGCCGCTGCTGCAATCCGACAACGACTCAACAACTTCTATGTGTATAGCTCGTACAGTCGAGCAGGTGCATAATGGTACCCAGTTCTTCATTGAGTGACGTGTAACTGAGACGTATAAAAGACCAAAGTATTCTACGCCGGTAAAGGTAAACGGGAGAGTATGATGAGTCATTCTGACCTCGGGTAAATCTCCAACTGGTGGTGTAAAACGGTATCGCTTTAGAGTACTGGCAGAGTTGGCAGGATTTCGTAACGCTTCTCACAGCCAATCGCAATCCGATGATGTATGATGCAGCTCATTTACCACGAGTTCATTGTTTCCGTGGGCCATCTTGACTTGAAAGGAGAGTATAATTAGGCGAACTATTCGATGTCTTCCGTCGAGGACTATTTATGGTCGCGAGTCGATATCTATTGAGACACTGGTAGGGCCTGATAATAACATCGTCTCTAATAATTATGATCATAGAAATATTTCATAATCTAGGTAGGCTATCTTTACAAGCGGGGCGTGCAGCGTCAATCTGGTCAATCTGAATATACTCGCTCATAAACGAGTCAAGCTGGACGCGGTGAAATATATATTATGGCGCTCAGCTGAAACAATAAAAGAAACATCTAAAGGGTATCAAGCCACGGTCGCGATGAACAGGTGACAATTTAGAATTTTGAGATGAATATCGAAGCACTCTGATGTGCACGCGCGGTGGCTCAAACAAATTGTAGCCAACTGCTAAAATGCAGATTATCAGCCACTACCGATGAAGGTAGCTCTGGCGATTGTATTGTGACTTGTGACAGGCCTAGCACTTCTTGATTATAGGACTTGCACTCTGAAACTGGTTGGATATGAATATTTGGTTCACAGGGCCACTTTTCCGTTTCAAAAGTAGGAATGCTGGCCCGGTAAACCATCGCGTAGAGTCCAACTCGTAATACTCTTTGATAAGAGTGTCTAGAGTGCGTTTGTCGTCGTTAACTTTTGTAATGACGTGGTTGGTAAAGTCTACAGGTTTAGACATACCTGAGGAAAAGCCATGTAAAACCCAACCCAGGGGAGTTAAAGCAGCAGCAGGCTACGACAGAGTCCCGCTGCGTATGGTTTTTGAGTACGTGAGATGCCAATTATCGATTCCAATCAAAAGTGTAGGCTTTGCATCGTCATAGCATAACACATCTGCCAAGTTGTGTAAATAATCACAGCCTTTTAATAAAGTTGAGTGTGCAGACTGATTCGTAATCGCCAAATTTGGAATCGATCGAACTGTTATCTCATGAATATCTGTACTAGGGCTACCTTGTACTTTAACATTTACGAAACTCACCTGCATATCTTTCGTAAGACCACCGATGCAATGAACTCGAAGAGGCTCTTTTGGTCCCAACGCACCTATGGAATCGGTTACCGTTTGATCAATGAACGAAGCAGTAGATCCATCGTCTAAGAGCGCAAAGTTATCCACGGTACCTTGTGGGCCTCTGACGTTGACTGGAACTATCTTGAGCAACGGTCTCTTCTTCTCTATTGGTTGCGAACTATGAGATATCATGGTGACGATTGCTTCGTTTTCTGCCTGGTTACACGGTCCATCAAACGTTGGTTCTTCCGTAACTTCCTCGATAGAAGCGTGATGTGATTTAACACTCGGTCTATGTAACAAGGTATTATGACGGCGACTGTACTTACATCCGACGACTTCACATTGCTTTGGGCAAGCTCTATACTTGTGCCCGCCTTTGAGTAAACATAGGTGACAAACCTTATTTTCAATGACCCACTGCCAGCGATCGTCTACGGATAGTTGTGCAAACTTTTCGCATTTCGTGATATCGTGAGCATCGACCATGCAGTATTCACATGCTGTCATAGACGTCGAAGAAGATGCATAAACTCTTTCCTTCGTCGGTTGTCTAGCGAAGGTGACAAGTTGATTTTTGACATTAGGGTTGACACTGTGGGAGGTATTGTTGACAGTCACAGATCCACCAACCTGCTTACTTCCAACTTGTATGCGCTTGCTGGCAGCATCGATGACTTCGGCTAGGTGTATTGTATTATGATGTTTTGCACATATGCTGTTATCTTTATTTATATTATCGCTATCACAAAAACAATTATAATGTGCGTTATTTACGTTAGTGTGGTGTGTACCTATAGGAAATGTATGAGTATGAGAATGTCTTGGAAAGAAACCGCCGTCCGATGCCGGCAGCACACCCGGCTCCATACGGGCGGCGACGTTCGTTTCCCGTTCTCCTCCATAGTCTTGAGTAAAGGCGCCACCTGGCGCAGATAGTCCACCCGTAGGCTGGACAGGTAACTCCACTACTTGTGGTTCCAAGCCACTAAGGAAACTCTGCTTTATTTTCCACATCGATAATGGTTGTAATATCAGCACACTCTACTAACCATTTTTGTGTAGAGCAGCTCCTCCCTGAAGAGGTGGCTTCCAACGCTGCCAGTTCAGCTTTAAGTTCTAAGTCTGCCACCTTCTTCTCTTGTTCCGCCATGCGGCGAGCGTGCTGGGCTATTATCGCCAGCTTTTGGGCCCGAATGGACGACGATGTTGATCTATGTGAGGCAACTCTAGAGGGCTTTTTAAGTGCATATAATTCCAGAATATCAATCACAGGCGCCGTGCTCAATATGGTTCCGTCTTCCGAACGGTCCGACGCCGTAACAATAGGGGCGTCGGCAGAAAACGGTCCCGGCACTATGGCGCTGTTGCTGGAAATCTCCTCCCTCCGATGGTTGGCCTTTATAAAAGATCTCGTCACGGGCATGGTAGTGAAGCACTTTTTCGTTTTTAGGACACGAAAAGGCAAAATATTTTAATAATTTTCACTTCTGACACCAAATGTTGAGAACTTCAATAAAACATCTCGATTTCACCATTGTTTATTGAAGACTGAATTTGAAAAATAACACAAAATAGAAAAGTAAAATATGTTTAAAAAGGGAAGGCGACAAAATGGCCAGTGCTGTCGCCAACATACCCAGTGAAGATAACAAATACCTACTTGAAGTATTTAATACTGATGCTGACTACATGCACAAACCGTGCGAAACCAAAACTAAAAAAAAGACTTTCAATCAGTTTCAGAGTATCGAAATTTTTGAACTAACACTGCATTTGTTACGGGCAGCCCACTTACCATAGGTAAATGATCAGTTCATATCATCGGTAAAGTAACTGTTATCCTACCTACAAAACCTGTTAAAAAGTGGCACTTTCTAACACAGAAATATTTATAAGGAAAATAGTACGAATAAGTGATAGGAAAACGCACAAAATACCTATTAAAGTACTCGAAACAAGTAAACAACAGATGTGTCATTGGAAATTCTATTAAATTAATGGTGATAACCTCCGTTACAGTAATCATTGCTTATAATGTCTTACAAAAACATTGAGGTAGGTATGTGAGAAGTAAGTAAGAAGTACAATATACCGGTTGTGTTTAATAAATGCATTGTATTTGTCATGTTTTGCCTTCGCATGATTTATGAATTTACCAAAAAAATTTTATTTAATTATAATGGTCAATCAAATTATCGAGTCACGATTATTAAGTAAAGTGGTGGATGCTGTTACGAAATTAAATAGGAGTTTTGAAGAAAATAAAATATGACACATATGTATTATATTTTTATCGATTGTATCATTTCAGATTTGCCCACACTCATCTTAGACAATCTATTAACGATCACGATAATCTATATACAATCTTTATTCTATAATATATTATTATATGTAAAACAAAGTCGTATTAGGGGGTTTTAAAACGTACTCCCACGCTAGGATTTCACCTGTGTCTTGGGTACCGTTTACAGACATAATTACAAATGCACATATCACCCAGACCAGACACGAATATCTGAAGACCACACAAATATTTGTTCTGGGCGGGAATCGAACCCGCGACACCAACCGCAGCAGTCTCGAGTGCTCAGCCACTACGCCAAACGTGACGTCGCACCAGTACACCACACCACCATTATAATGTATAATTAATATTACCTAATTCAAAAACGGATGGACCATTTTCATGACCTATGCTTTGTTAGATTCGTCTCCGCTCCTAATAAGTAATAACGAATACCTAACTACTCGTAATAAAATATGGAAAAAATTCACAAATGAGACAGTAAAATGATAATTTATAAACCACGTTGACATAGGACATATACACGCGAAGAACACAAGCTTACGCATAGCACCTATAGGTATACTATAGTATACCTATAGGTATCTTCTTGCGTCTTTTTTAATCGTTTTCCGCCAAAGCACAAAACACATTGTTTATTGGGTTGATAAGAATTTTAACGTTATTTATCATTCAATTTATTATAATAACATTCGCAGCATATAGTAGCGAATGATGGAAGCAAACAAGCAAGATTTCAAGGCGTAACTTTATGCTGTACTTAGATCTATATTCTATTTGAGAGGGGCTAGCTCACAAGTGATCGTAAATATTCATCACAAGTCCCATTTGAAAGCGACGTGAAAGCTGATTTCTTAACATTATAGTACATTACGATACAAGCTGTCTAAGTAGTATATTAATACACGGCGGCGTGAAGTTAGCGCCCGAGCGAAGCGAGGGTGCTAACCGCCGTGTATTTAATATACTTACTTGTGCAGCGAGTATCGTATACTATTTTATAGCACGTGCGATATAAACCCGCCATCCATTTAATTTATTTAAAAATAATCTTCTAATTAATGCAATGAAAATATGTTCATTTGACTCTTAGTAATAAACACACAAATTTTAATGCGGGTAGGTTGGCATTCCACCAGTAGAGAACGGGAAAACACAATTTACACCTACCCGTATCACTTTTACATTTGTTTTTTAGGTTATTAGCATTTTTGGATGCATTTTTGGATGCAATGTTCGGGGATTGGTTAATGTGATATTGTTTCAGGTTTAATATTGTTCAGTTTAAATAATAGTCAAACAGGTTTCAACTAAAAAACAGTGAAAAAATATCAATAGTGTAGGGCTTCATTTTGTAACCGAATCTTTATCGTAACGTGAATACCTACTGAATATAGGAATCTGTGATTGATCTGGTTTGTGCATAAATGTATTCACTATGAGACTATCCATACTAATATTATAAATCTGAAAGTAACTCTGTTTATCTGTCTGTTTGTCTGTTTGTTTGTTACCTTTTCACGGCTAAACGGCTGAACCGATTTCGATGAAATTTGGTATAGGGGTAGATTGGACCTATGTGACGGACATAGGCTATCTTTTGTCTCAAAAAATAATCTCGAAGGGGATGAAATAGGGGTTGAAAGTTTGTATGGGGAATCCATAATTCCTCAAGTTACGGATCTGAAAATTCTTATTTAGGCTTTTGGTAAGAAATAAATAAATACGGGTTTCAGCTTTTTTGCAAAATCATCCCTAAAGGGGGAAAAGCAAGAAATTATGAGGTATTCTTTAGATGCACCCCCTACGGACCACAATAAACGGCTAAACGGATCGTAATTTAAATTGGAAAGTAATTAAGGGGGGAGAGTGCGATGGGAGGAGGGGGAGAAAGGGGGAAAGTGGGGGAAAGGGGAGAGTGGGGGGAAAGGGGATAGTGGGGGGAAAGGGGGAGTAGATGGTAGAGTGGGGGGAAGAGTGGGGGGAGAAAGAGGGGAGAGTGGGGGGAGAAAGCGGACAGAGTGGGAGAAAAGGAAGGGAGAGTGGGGGGAGAAAGAGGGGAGAGTGGGGGGAGAAAGCGGACAGAGTGGGGGGAAAAGGAAGGGAGAGTGGGGGGGAGAAAGAGGGGAGAGTGGGGTGAGAAAAAGGTTAGAGGGGGGGAGAAAGAGGGGAGAGTGGGGTGAGAAAGAGGGGAGAGTGGGGTGAGAAAGAGAGTAGAGTGGGGAGAAAGAGAGGGGAGAGTGGGGGGATAAAGAGGGGTGAGTGGGGGGAGAAAGAGGGGAGAGTGGGGTGAGAAAGAGGGGAGAGTGGGGTGAGAAAGAGGGGAGAGTGGGGGGATAAAGAGGGGTGAGTGGGGGGAGAAAGAGGGGAGAGTGGGGTGAGAAAAAGGGTAGAGTGGGGAGATAGAGAGGGGAGAGTGGGGTATGAGGGTAGAGGGGAGAGTGGGGGGAGAAAGAGGGAAGAGTGGGGGGGAAGAGGGGAGAGTGGGGGGAGAAAGAAGGGAGAGTGGGGTGGGAAAGAGAGTAGAGTGGGGAGAAAGAGAGGGGAGAGTGGGTGAGAAAGAGGGGAGAGTGGGGTGAGAAAGAGTGTAGAGTGAATAGAAAGAGATGAGAAAGTGGGGGGAGAAAGAGGGGAGAGTGGGGGAGAAAAGGGGAGAGTGGGGGGAGAAAGAGGGTAGAGTGGGGGAGAAAGAGGGTAGAGTGGGGGGAGAAAGAGTAGAGAGTGGGAGTGAAAGCGGGGAGAGTGGGGCTAGAAGGAGGGGAGAGTGGGGGGAAATAGGTGAGAGAGATTGAGTGCGAAATATATAGAAATAGAGGGAGAGGGAGTGAGCGAAGGAGGGAAAGGAAGAGATATAGATGGAGAGGGTGAGGGAAATAAATATAATGGATGAGATGGACAGGGAGAGGGAATGCAAGAGATTGAGAGTGGAGAAGGATATTAATGATAGAAAGATAGGGAAAGATATACGTAGATATATAGGGAGAGGGAAAGAGATGGAGGTAGAGGAAGAGAGATAGAAAGAGCGAAAGAGGGAGAAAGATAGAAAAAGAGCTAGAGAGGGAGAAAGATAGAGGAAAAGGGAGAGAGAAAGAGACAGATATATTCTTACCTATAACTGTTTCCCGCGACATCAATTGATTTTCTAAACAGTTTACATTTTATATAAAAATGCGAACGAAGTTGCGGGTATCAGCTAGTATTATATAATTATGGTGTATAATAATTGAAAGTGTGTGTATTCAGTGAAAATAGTTCATGTGTCGGTTACATTTTATGTAAACAACAAAAAACGCAACATTTCTAAATCAAGTAAGTATTCTTATGTTTCAATAATTATATTATAATCGTATTAGAAATTGAATAAAATGTACAGTGTACGGTTAATATCGCTTAATTAGGTATAGCGTTTTCACGTAATATTGTCCGACAAAGACCAAAATGAAAACATGCAGAAATATGGCGCCAAAGACATTGGCGTTTCGGTCCCACACGTTACAGGTTATACGTATCTTCTCTTGCTTACTAAGAGTTTGTGAGTGGTGTAAAAATGTATGACTGATTAGCTTTGGTTCAGTACTACGCTCGCAACGATGGCTATATTCTTCAACGGTGTGAAGTTAGTGAACATCAGGCCGTTTAAAAATGTGCTACTTTGAACAGCGCAAAGCGTGACCTAAGTGCGGGTTTAGGTCGCACGGTGCTATAAAAATTATTACCTACCCAGTTATCCGATATGGCGGCAACTGCAAAACTAATAAAACCTCAGTGTGCCTAGTGCGAGTTTTGACAATTTATTTACGCGCTCGGTCCGTTTGCCGTAAACATGAAATTGTATGAAATAAGTACAACGCCATCTAGTGACTGACTGACTGACGCTAGATGGCGCTGCTCTTATTCCATACAATTTCAAGCTTACGCTAAACGGACCGAGCGCGTAAATAAATCGTCAAAACTCAAATCAGCAACAGTATACCTACTTCCAATTTAGATCTAAACACGAAAAGTGTAACTGAAAATAGTTGTTTGCCTGGACATTCTGTTCAGTGACTTTTGTCGCTGACTATACGCACTAGTTCGATATTCAGTTATGGTCATGGCTGGGCAGGGATGCAAATTCATTTTCTTCAGATCTTTTAAAGCTATCTTGTTATTTCATCGAGTAGATAGAGCAGGGAAATTGAGTTTGTAGCTATATAGGGATACCTCAGTAAGTATAAGTAATGTACCTAACTGAATATCGATGGTCAATATGGTCATACATTGACACCTTGTAACAGTTGTAACTAACATTTTTTGCACATGGAAAAAATCAATATCGCGCGTATAATGTAACAATTGCTATACAGCTCTTAGTCCTATCTTCACTATTATTAGTTATTTATTAATAATATTAGCTTATCTTAATTCCTCTCATGTAGATCAATGTGTATACCTATTTGTGATCCATCAGTATCACAAATACTGATGGGGTTTTGATATTTTACAGTTTTTATTGAGCCTTAGGAAATATTACCGAATTATTGGCAACCTAGCTTTTCCTGTTCTACGCACGCCTAACTTTGAACCTACCTACGTAAATAGGGCATAGGTCAGCAACTCAGCACTGTAGCCGATAGCTTGGCTGGAGGATGAGCAGCGGCTGGCCAGAGTTGCATCAGACCAAGGTCTCCAAGGCCGGGTGTGCGTCCGACGACCTCCGCGTACGTTGACCGCACTAGCCGAGTCTAGGGCTCCGTAGTCACTAGTCGTGTCTAGATACGTCTTAGATTTACGCAGTAGGGCAAATAAACGGCTACCATTTTTAATCGCATTGTTTTTCTCTAAAACATTCCTATACCTACTTAACTGCCACACAAAACATGCCTAATTTTTACAGAACTAGAGTTACCTAGATGTAAGTCTTTGTTGACAGAATGTAATGCTCAGAACATACAAACACTTAACCTTTATAATAATGATAATATAATTATGTCATCATCATCATCATCATCATCGGCGTGAAAAAGTCCACTGCTGGACATAGGCCTCCCCTATTATTAAGTATATTACGTATATCCATAAAAGCTGTTACAAAATAGATGTATTAGGTACATATACTGCTAGCCCTAACACTACAATCAGAAGGTGCACTATTAATCACTTAAAAGTTAGTTCCGTTGTCTACCATCCATCTGTTACTTCTACCATCAAATTAGTTACCTACCATAAGATTAGTTAAAATTTCAAGTCAATAAGACGTAAACTGGCTTATCGCAACACCTAAGAAAAAAAAAATCTAGTTATTCGTCGTTAGGTAGTAACGAAACAAATATCAGAGAAATAAAAGCTTGTAAAAAATGTTAGTTAAAGATAAGCGGTAAGTTTATTTACGAGTATATGACGTGTTTTAATTTTTAAATTAATATTGTTCTAAGAAGAATGGCATACAATAAACGCAGTTCCTAGAAGTCGTCTTTGGCCTTTATTTGATAACCCGTCGCTCGTCTACTTACCGATTTGTCACTTTTGATGTCGGCCGATGTAAGATTTTTATAATAAGTGGGTATACAATACATTAGGTTACCTACATAATAATTAAGTAATTAAATTAGTAATGGTAGGCTTCTTCTGCACGAGCCTAGGGAACTACTACCCTAGCCAGATATTCACCCACCATACATAAGTGTGCAAATTAACATTACTGTGTTTGAGTTTGAAGTGCACCGTTTCCAGTAAAGTTCTTGGGCGACAGAACCTTGTCATAACCAATATCTCGTGCAGTGCCGGGCAAGATACAATTGCAATGCAAAGTTCTGGGTGTAGTTCAAAGTATTGCAGGGTACTTAGGCCCTTAGTACCACTTAGTGGCACTTAGGTCTGTACCAGATCAGAACGACGTCTCGTATCATTAAGTAATTTTTCTCATTCTTTCATTATATTTAGTTGTTCGCTTATATAAGTAACCGCTACGCCAGGATGCGTGTCGAATAAAAACTTTAAGACACATAAATGTTTTTTGCCGAATCAGAAATTACAGGGGCCCAGGTAGGTGCTCCTACTAACAGATTTATTTATTTATTTATTTATTTATTTATTTATTTCCATATAAAAAGTAACATTACAGACAACTCCAATGGATGGGTTCCAATATTAATCAATCTAAAACAATTTAAAACAATAATGATTCGTTGAGATTTCGTTACGATGTATTATAATAATTTACAATCAGGATTTTCATCTAGTTCTCAGACAAATGGTATACGTGCAAAAAGTAAAGTGTACAGAATAGATGCCTTAATTAAATGCATTAGCAACGGAATTGTTCACAATACCGTTTGTTATTATAAAACATCAGGCGTAAAATTCGTGCTAGCATGTTTTGCGCCAAAAAAAATATCTACTCGTAACTAAACTGAATGTTACGAGCACTCACGAAAGAGCTTATGAGTGTAGAGCTAGACGTTATCTCAATCAACGTCTACAAATAGATATTCCTGTGAAGTAAGTTTCCATCCGTTTGTGGTTTTTACGGTCATTTATAATATCTTGTTTGTATCTACGTAATATTACTGAGAATAACACAATAAATAATTGAAGATGAAGTCATAATCTGGTTATTGCCGACGGTTATTCTGTATAAGTAATAAGTACCCTAGCTTCATAATAATTTACCTATACCTAATTGAAATCTTTTGTGTGAAATATATCTTCACGGATAAAAAAATGAATCTTCGATAGATTCAATTTTATTTTTCGAATAGTTTTAGACTCAGCAGTTTCTTCGTTCCTCGTAACTACCATATTATATTTTCCGCAAAAATTCTGCACTTTTCCGAATTATAAAACAGCAATAGATGTCTAAGATTTCTGTTGGCCATTTTATAGTAAAACCACAAGAAGTCAAATCAATTTATTTATTTAAGACCTATACTTAGACATAACTTAGAACTAAAAGTTTACTGCGGCGTTAGCTTAGTAGTGTAATAAAGTTCCAAAAACAATCAGGAATCTATCCATTAGTATAGGTACATATATAAAGTTTGTAAAAATATAAGTATCGCCTAAAATATGTAAGTAGGTGTTGCTATAATTTATTAGTAAGTATATAGTCCTTGATAAGTCAGTAGGTAGCAATTACAGTTTTTATCTGTTACAAAACAAATCATAAATAGTATGTACGAGTATAAGTACCTACTGGATCTTTTCGAAAGGTTGTTTGTTTTTTATTTTTCTCTATCATACGATATATCACGATCATCTTCCGCCAGATGGCGCTCTTCATGTAAACAACTTTCTGTTCGTAATTTCTTAAAATAATTAAAATAAATGGTTTTATGAATCTTGAGCCACTAGAACTGTACGTAATCGTATTCTATATGTGACAATATTCATTAGTGAGTGTTATCCTGAAAAACATACAGTGTTTAAGTGAAATAAACAGAAATAACTAAAGTGACCGGTACAAATTTTTGAATTTCGTATGGAAATTTGGTTTCACCTAAACATTGCACAAAAACTTCCAATGTGGTGCACAAACGGACTAACTATACCTTGACCGACTAATGAACGGTATTGTAGTGACGAAACGACATAAAGTTTCGAATCATTCAAAGATAATTAACCGCTATCAACAATATAAGTAGCGCCATCTAGCTTGCAGTCTAAACAATTCAGATATTTCTTCGATAGTCATAGTACGTAACGCTTTTGTTTCATGATTTGAGAAATTAGTCGACAGTAACTCTCCAAAGATGGCGCTTGCATGCTATAAATGCTCTCAAGAAATAAAAACCAGGCAGTATCTCCGCTGTTCGATGTGTGAGAATCACTTTGACTTAGAATGTGCTAATGTACCTTTTAAAAGGTTCTACAATATGACCCCTGAACATAAACAGAGATGGGAGTGCGAGCCGTGTACCCATAAAAGGGTTAAAATGAATAAGATGGAAACTCCTATCCGACTGCAAACAACAGACATTTTTTTCACACCTAAGGTATCCACTTTACCCAGAGTCATACCTCAATCTAACAATAAGGCTAAAAGGGGAATGTCCAAAGAGTGCACTGCCGCACAAGTTGATAGGATTTCTAAAGATAGCGAGCCAGAAATTTCAAATTTTACAATTCTATCTGAACTAAGAGACTTTCGCACCTACATCTCTAAGCACCTTCAAATCCAGGAAAGAAGACTCGACGACATCTCAATTCTTCTCAAAGAAACAACATCCTGTGTACACGAACTCACTAACAAGTATAATACCCTAAGATCTGATGTCGACAGTCTATCAAAATCACATGAAAACGCTGCAGATGAACAGAGTCTGATGAAAATGACAGTTCATTCTCACAACACATGCTTGAATGAACTCGGTGTTGAAAACTTATCGCTAGGGCAAAAGATTGTTACAACAAACCAGAAGTTGACTACATTGGAAAACCTTTTTATGGATCATAAAAAATCCATCCACAATGACAATAATATCCAGGACTCGGTAGTAATATCCTCTTCTCCTATAGAGGTACAGAACAACAACTCTGTCCATAAAGACAACACTAAAATGATATCACCTCAAACAAAGGAAACTGATCCAGAGTCTACAACGACTATTAAAGCCAAGGTTAAGTCTCAGCAGGTGAAACCACCGAAACAATTTATGAAAACTATAACAGACGCACATCAAACAAAACCGACTCAAGAACAGCAGGCCACCATCTCGTTAAACTCTGAAAATAACAATCAAAGCAATAGCGCCGGTGACCAGGACCACAGCAGTGACGGCCCCTGGCAAATTCATAAATATAAGCGTTCCCGTCAAGGAGTTGTCAAAGGAAACGGAGTGCCCAAACCTCAGCTGCAGACCGTTGAGAGGACGAAGAAGATGCACGCATGCTTTTTTAAGTCTGACACAACCGTGGACTCTTTAATAGCGCACATGGAAGAAATAAGTGGCAGAGCAGGATACCAAGTAGATAAACTGAAACTCAGACATGAGAGGTATGCGTCTTTTATCCTTACAGTTCCTGAAAGCACTACGCTGCTGTTCATGCTGCCTGGATCATGGCCTGCAGGCACTGAAGTCAGTGAATGGTTTCAAAGAAGCGCCGGGCGTCGTCCCCACACCCCCGGTCGGAATGCAAAGAAGGGTGACACAAGCAGAGAAAGAGCGACCAACTAATAAAACTTTTGTACTTTCCGCAATATACCAGAATGTTAGAGGTCTTAAAACTAAGCTTCGATACTGGCGTGAACAAATCACTCTGCTCCAAGTGGATCTGATTGCAGTAACTGAAACTTTCCTCGACTCATCGGTATGTGACGCAGAAATTTCTGCACACGGGTGGAGCGTACTCAGACGCGATCGAGGATCCAGGGGCGGAGGGGTTCTCCTCGCCGCCAGACCTGGCCTTGTAATCCGGCGCCGAAAGGAACTCGAGACTGAATGTGGTGAAGATCTCTGGGCGTCCTTGTCATATCGAGGCAAAGAATATGGTATTTGTGTAGTGTACTTAAAGCCCACCGCTACAGAGGAAGACTATATGACATGGTTTTGCAAAGCTGAAGATAATTTATCCTCTGGATTATTTAATGTTCCTATATTTTTATTTGGTGATCTCAACTTAAATAGCGCAAATGTAAATATAAATATGTACATGGGTTATTTCCTGAATTACTGTAACATTGTTGACCATAACTGTATTAGTAACGAACTAGGTAGCAAACTTGACGTTGTGCTTGTGAGTGAGAGTGTGCAGAAAGTAAGCGTCTACCCCGCAGACGGTGGACTCGTAGAGCATGCAGACCGTTACCATCCTCCCCTGGAAATCTTCCTTCATTTACAACAAAAAGGACCAGACGTAATGCTAGAAGCCAGTAACATTGATACCACAACGGACTGGAATTTTGGTAAGGCAGACTTTTCATCATTGTACGCTCATATGACTGATGTAAACTGGGATGATATTTGCAATGAAACTGACGTAAACACTGCTGTGGAGTGCTTATATAACCGGCTCTATAGTTGCTTTGATTTGTGCGTTCCTAAAAAGATACGTAGTGCCAAGCTATCTAAAAGGTATCCCACATGGTACTCCAAAGACATCATTAATGATCTCAGATTAAAGTATGCACTACACAAACTCTGGAAGCAACTTAAAGACCGTCACATATACAGTTTCTTTAGTGCTATCCGCGCTGATATAAAAAAAAGAGTCTCTCTAGCCTATGATAACTACATTTTAGAAATCCAAGAAAATCTGTCTAAAAATCCATGCGCTTTCTGGAAATTTGTGTCTAGCCGAAGAACAAAGGGTGGGTTCGATCCCTGCATCTCTCACGAAGGACATACACGTACCGGTCAGGCTGCTGCTGAGGTCTTTGCTAATTATTTCAGTAGCGTATTTTTAGATAAAGCACCTGCTCTTAATCCTAGCCTCATTAAAGGTAACTGTAATAATCACCTTATCAATATCCATAACTTCAATCCTGTAGACGTGGAGTCACAAATTAGAAAATTAAAGCCAAAGAGCTCTATAGGCCCAGACAATGTACCTCCCTATATTATAAAAGCTTTTAAGTCCATACTCGCGGTACCCCTGGCACATATTTTTAACTTAGCCCTTGATTCTGGGACTTATCCTACCAAATGGAAACAATCAAGGGTTGTACCTATTCTTAAATCTGGTGACAAAACACAAGCACAAAATTACAGACCCATTGCTATTTTACCATCTCTTGCAAAGGTCTTCGAAGGTTCCCTACACACTCAAATCTACAGACAGGTAGAACCTTATCTCAGCAACTCCCAACACGCATTTAGGAAAGGCCGCTCAGTAAATACTAACTTACTTACACTTGTTGACTACATCTCACTGAAAATGGACGAAGGTACTCAAGTTGATGTTATATACCTAGATTTCCAAAAAGCGTTTGACCAAGTAGATAACGACGTTCTTCTTGAAAAGCTTGACATGATTGGGTTCGCTCCTAAACTTTTATACCTCTTCGCTGACTATCTTCGCGACAGAGCACAATTTGTCCGGCTTGGGTGCTACAACTCAACAACTTACTCTACGCGCTCTGGAGTAAGCCAAGGATCATCGATCGGGCCTCTTCTTTTCTCCATAATGATCAATGATCTTGAAACATGTCTCATGTCGGGGAAATGTTTGATATATGCAGATGATGTTAAGATCATAGGAGATATTCAATCTGAAGACTGTATGGTTCGTTGAGGGGAGTTGTAGTAGAAACAACCGAATCGTTTGGAAGTTGGTTTATTACTGTCCAATAAGATTAACATACAATATAGATAAATGGTTATAGCTTGGGCATACCGTACACGCCCATCGGTAAAAAAAATAAAAAAAGATATACTACACGTATCTTTTTTTTTTTTATCTCCTATTTTTCTACATTCTATTTATAATCTTACTTATTACGTTTACAATTGGTATTTCATTTTTATTCTAAGTGTATATAATATGTATGAATACTACTATAGTTACTTAATTTTAATTAACTGGTTAAACATTTAAACAATACAGTATATTTATAAACTTACAATACTTATAACATATTTTGTTTTTTAAACAAGTACTTTAACATGGTCTTGTTCTATTCTTATGTACTAACATTTCTTTGCCTTTATAATCTATTTTTAAATTTGGTTCACAATCTTCTATAACCCTAAATGGTCCTACGTATAGAGGATCGAATTTGTTTACACTTTGTTCGTTTCTAAGGAGTATCATGTCTCCAACCTTATAAGTCTTTGGCTTAGTATAACAATCATACCTATCCTTTCTTATTTGTTTGCTTATAATTAAATTTTGCCGTGCATCATATTGCGATTGTTGTAAGCGATATTTAAGTTGTTTTGGATAATCGTAATGGTTATATAACGGATCTATGTTACATGTCAAGTTACTGGGTAAATTGCAAAGTCTTCCAAAAACTAGCTCATAGGGTGTGTACTTTGTTTCCGAATGTACCGTTGTATTATAACCGAAACACCAGTAGGGTAACCACACACTCCAATTTTGTGGTTCGTTTTCCGTTTGTATGCGGAGAAATGACATTAGATTTTTATGACTATTTTCTAAACTACCTATTGACTGATGATGATATGCCGTTGATGTTATTTGCTTTATTTGTAGGATTTCACACACTTCTTTCATAACTTTAGAAACAAACTCCGTGCCTCTATCTGATATTATGTATTTTGGAATTCCGTAGCGTAATATGAAGTTGTTAAGAAATGCACTTGCTACAGAAACTGTATCTTTATTCCTAAGAGGATAAGCCTCTACATACTTGCTAAGATCACACTGTAGTGTGAGTATATACGAGTAATTATCACTATCCTTACTTAAGGGCCCAACTATATCTAAGTATACTCTATCAAAAGACGAATGTCCCGTGTCAGTTATTACCATAGGCTCTCTGATCGGTGTATAGTGTTTTTGGTATTTACACTTGGTACAACGTCCCACAAATTCTGTCACATCTCTATCTAATCCTGGCCAGTAAAAACGTTTTTTAATATTATTTGCCATACGTCTTATGCCTGCATGTCCACTTGTCGGTAACATATGATAATCGTTTAATATGACACGTTTCGTGTCATCATCATAAATTCTTTTAATTTCATTTAAAACACCTATTCGGGGTCCGGACCAACCTGGTGTATCATTTATAGTGCTAGTTAATTCTTTTATTATTTCTTTATTATATTTATTTTTTATAATAATCAAGCACTCTATATTCAATTGTTTACACATATCTTCCAACTTTCTCACAAAGGCATCTCGTGCGCAATATGATCGAAATGAAGGATTTACGTAAATTACGAATCTTTTATTGCAATATGCGAATAAATTACATTTATTTTGTGAATTATCTTTTAATAACGTACTCCATTCTCTTTCATTTAAAAATTTCAATTCAGTGGAGTCATTTGGTTTTTTAAGCGTTCCTACAACTTTTGGGTGATCAATCCAATCGTTAGTGGTAACCCTATCAACCGTTGACTTGCTATTTTCACTTTCATTATTTTCATTCTTTTCGTTCATCCGTTTTTTCTGAGCTCTAGTTAACACAGACATAGTATGTTCACACCCTAATATCTCCTTCAACTCGTCACTTGATATTCGAATGCGCGATAAAGCATCAGCAGCATTATCCGCTCCTTTTACGTACTCTATCACGTAATCATACTCCTCTAATAATAATCTAAATTTTGTTAAACGGCTGGATGGATTTGTCATGCTAAAAAGATATACTAATGGTTTGTGATCGGTTTTTATTATGAATTTTCGTCCATAAAGGTATGGTCTAAAATATTTGATGGACCATACGATCGCTAATAATTCTTTTTCTATCGTTGGATATCGTGTTTCAGCTTTATTAAGACTTCGACTGGCATAAGCTACTGGCATATTGTTACTATTTGATAATACAGAACCTATTGCGTAACCAGACGCGTCGGTTTGTAATATAAATGTATTTGAAAAGTCAAAATTTGGGTAATTTAATATTGGTGGAGAAATTAATGCATTTTTCAGCGAAGTAAAAGCTTCCTGGCACTCTTGTGACCATTCAAACTTTATGTTTTTACGACATAGTCTATTTAGTGGTAAGGATTTGGTTGCAAAATTTGGTATGAATTTTCTATAAAAATTTGTAAATGCCACAAATCTTTTTGTTTCATCCGCGTTTTTCGGAACTGGGTAATTCTGTACAACTTCTATTTTCTCTGGATCTGGTTTTATGCCTTCCGTTGAAATAACGTGACCTAAAAATTGCATTTCTTTTCTTAAGAAGTCACACTTGCTTGGATTTAATTTTAAGTTTACTTTTCGTAATCTCGTTAAAATATCTATTAAATTTTTATTATGCTGATCTAAATTTCTACCAAAACAAATCAAATTATCTAAATAAACAAATAATTTTTCGTATGTTAGGCCAGACATAGCTACTGTCATTAATCGTGAAAAAGCACTCGGGCTGATTTTTAGTCCCATTGGAAGACGAGTCATCTGATATTGGCCTGAGTTGGTTGTGAATGCTGTATACTTTCTACACTCCGGGCTCAAATTACTTTGAAAATAAGCCTGTGATAAATCTAATTGTGAAAAATACATCGCTCCTGATAACGAATCTAAAATATCAGTGATATTCGGAAGGGGAAATTTGTCATCTAAAATGCGGTCATTTAATTTTCGAAAATCAATTACCAGTCTCCATTGCTGAGATTCATTATTTGACTTTTTCGGTACTAGTAAAACTGGGCTTGACCATTCACTCTTGGCTGGTTCTATAATTCGATTAGAAAGCATTTTTTGAACTTGATTTTCAACTTCGTCACGTTGTGCATATGGTAACCTATATTGTTTCACATATACTGGATCTACATTTGGCTTTAGCTGTATAGTTTGGTCGTACAAATTGGTGGTGTTTAATTTATCATTCGGTAAATGAAATACGTCTGAAAATTTAGCACAAATATTTTCAATAGCTGTTCGTTCTTCGTTATTTAAATGCTTCAAGTTTAAATGAGAAAACATCGTACGTACTCTTTCTCCATCAACGTTACTATCTTTCTCAAACCTACACACATTATAATCCGTCAAACTGTGTATTTCCGGTCTAAAGTAACCAATATTCACCTCTGACTCACGTGTATTCATTACCTGTATAGTAATCTTACCGTCCTTTGGTCTACAAATACTTCCTGCTATAAAAACTCCCTTACTCAACTCACCTGGTAATACCACACATTCTTCATCATTCATACTGTCTATACTAACTATTTGTTCGCATCTCGGTGGTATACACAAATAACCCTCTTGTCCTATCGAGCTTTTATTCATCGATAACGTTACACTCCCATTCTCATTATTAATTGTTACCATACTTTTCTCAAAGTCCAAATTAGCCTTATATTTTTTCATAAAATCTCGCCCCAAAATTCCATTTTGTATACAGGGTAAATTTTTTATCACATAAAACTTATGAGAAAATTCCTGCCCATTTATGTTCAGTGTTATAAAAACATAACCAATTGTTTGGACTTTGCCTCCAATGCCTTTTATGTGAATGCATTCTGTATGTATTGGAATATTCCAACGTCTAACCGTTTCATATTTCAACGCCGATAAAGATGCTCCTGAGTCTATAAGAAAACTATTTTTAGAACCTTGAACAAAAAAATGTACTGAACTACTGTAATCACATGCCAATATAAAATTATTATCGAAAAAACTGCAAGAGTTCATCATTGGGCTTTTCTGAGTTCTGAAATGTGTGCTGAGTCTGTTCAGAGTTACTGCTCTCACCATTATGCAAATAATGCATATTATAATTGGTTTGACCTTGTCTACCTCGGTAAAATCCTCGAGACCTATAACCACGGTAACCACGCTGTGAATTTACTTGACCTCGGTTTTGAAAAAATCCCTGATGCCCTTGCGTAGGTTGCATATTACCGGAGAAACCTGCGCGACTCACGTGACTACCTCGGTGGCTGGCTCTATTAAATCTACCTCTGTTACCTGCATAACTCCAATTTGTTGCTCGTCCTCGCTGTCCAAAGTACAACGATGACTCTGTACTCTGACGACTGCACGAAGGTTCTTCATCTTTCGCTGCTCTTATAGTGTCGTTAAGGGCCAAATAGTTTCGGGCTGACAATATTGTACATAGTTGACGATCTCGCAAACCATCCGTAAAGCTCTTAATTGCTATTTTTTCATTAATCGGACGCAGTATTTTATACGCCTCTTGATCACCGTTCGCTTGAGAAATAGTTAAATCTACAAATAACTTTTCAATTTTACTTCCATACTGCTCCACACTCATTCCGTTTTGTTTTATCTGCATCAACTCGTTATGAATAGCTGTGCTAGATTTTTTAGTAAGTAAATGAGTACGCATGTCACTTACTAGCGCCTCGCATGTATTATACGAACTCGACAACCTTAACTTTGCACTTTCGTTCAATCTCGCTTTCAAAACAAAATGTATTAACCTAGACTTACCTTCCACTGTGAGTGCAGCACTATACAGCTCTATGGCGTCCATCAGGTTTTTGGTAACGCTCTCGTTGCCCGTCATCATCGGCAGCAGTGAGACCGCTGTTTTAAAATCGAACGACTCCATCGTAGTGCTTGGTACACTTTGACCTTGAGTACTCCCTGAGCTGTAATTTTTGGAACAAAATAACTCTATTTCTATGAAAATGTCTCTAACTGAATCGCAATATGATTGTATTTTACCTAGCACATCTCCCGATATTTGTTTTTTGTCAATATGCTCTGACACTACTAATACGGCTTCGTTAAACTGACGACGTAATTCTACCGCCTCTCCTAATTTTTGTTGTAAAACCGTGTCTGTCCTTTTACTGTAATTTAATTTTACCAAACTATCTCTTAAGTATTTAAATCTTTGATACAAGGTCTTAATTTCATTTGCCATTTACTTTGCATATTTATATAATAATAACATAATATTACATTACCAAATTTTCATTTCCGCAGCAACCTATAATATTAATTAGGTACCTATTCATACTTAATAATAAGGTCCTTTTTTTTTTTTTGTTTTTGTTCTAGTCTTGATTACACTCCACAATATTTAAAATTTCACTTTTCAATTTTATTTTTTATTTTTGTTCAATATTATTATTTATATTTGTCACTAACACTTGCGAAGGTTGCTCTCCTCCGGCAGGCCACGGCAGGCGTACGAAACGCGCGGCTCCTCTGCAGCTGTTACTGCTCTCTGGTTTGATCGCCTAAAAGACCTCCTCAGACTCTGGGCGATTATCTCGTTTCTCATCCACCCTTGGTGACATTTCTTGTACAGCAGATACAGGCCGAACAATCCCGCGATTGCCAGCATCGTGCACATCACAAACATCACCACGCTGATGTTCGACAGGTGATATTCCGTTGCGTTGGTTCCTCCTGACGCATTTTGCGTGATGAAAACTTCATCCTTTTCTATCGCAGAACGACACATCTTCGCATTTATTCCACCGTACTCGTACACTTTTATTCCACTTTAACTTCGCGCACCATTATAGGTACCGTTTAGAACCGCCACGCGATCCGTCCTCGCGAGACGATACCTTAACTGGCAGGGTCGCCATGTATGGTTCGTTGAGGGGAGTTGTAGTAGAAACAACCGAATCGTTTGGAAGTTGGTTTATTACTGTCCAATAAGATTAACATACAATATAGATAAATGGTTATAGCTTGGGCATACCGTACAAGACGACGCCCATTCCTTGCAGCAAGACCTTGATGCCATACAGCTATGGAGTATGAAAAACCGCTTAAACTTAAATATAAACAAATGCCACGTGATGACGTTCTCAAGATCCACACACATTATTAATATTGACTATAAACTCAACCAAAATGTGATCTCGCGAACGAAGACTGTGAAAGACCTCGGTGTACTATTCGATCCAAAACTCTCCTTTCATGATCATATGACCGCTCTCGCGACAGAGTGCTTCAAAAGGCTGGGTTTTGTTACTAGAACATGCGGCGAGTTCACAAACATCACAGCAATTAAACTTCTATACAATGCTCTGATAAGGTCAAAGATAGAAGCGAGTTCAATAGTGTGGAACCCTCATGAAAAATCGTTTGCCCTCATGTTGGAAAAGGTACAGAAACGATTCTTAAGATTCCTATACAAGAAAACGTATTCCTATTATCCGTACCTATATCCCACGAAGTTCCTGCAGGGCTCTTTAGGGTTTCACTCCTTGGAAACACGCAGGCTGCATGATCAGCTATTAACGCTATACAGACTAATACATGGTATTTTAGATTGTCCAACAGTACTAAGTGAGGCCAGTCGTCTATACGTGCCTGAGCAACGCGCTAGATTCCGCACTGGTCGCGTCCCACTGTTTGCGCCCACACCGGCTCGTACAGTGGCTCGCCAACAGTCCCCTGTCTGCCGCATGCAACGTCACTTCAACGCACTCGTCACCTCACAAGCACAATGTGACATATTTAATGATAAGTGGTCAGTATTTGTTCAATGCTCTGTCCACTACTGTGAACAAATTAATCTGTAAGGCTGTTATTTATTTCTAATGCAAACTCTTTATTTATGTTTTCTTTTATATTTTAATTAAGTAGGTACCTACCTATTGTAAAATTCTTATTGTTATTCCTAGACTTAGTTAATTTCTGTGATAAATGTAGCGTAATGGAGTACTCTGTGATGTTACAGTTATATGATGAATAAATAAATAAATAAATAAATACCTACGCTTAGGCATACTAAAACAAATTTTGATACTACATTGTAATATTTGTATTAACAGGGGTTTCTTCACCGTCTTTATATTCCAGATTAATATATCCAGATCTTCTTAATTAAACAATTTGGTTCGTAGCGGTAATTTAGCTACACTACAAAAATCACAGTTGCTTCTCGATAACTAGATATTTACTTTTTCCCGTAGCTGTTTGCCGAGGCTGAAGCTGTTGCCGTAGCGGTGGCCGAAACCTGACCACCGCCACCGCAGCTATTACAACCGCCTCCATCGTGATATTGTGGCTGTTGACTGTAGTTGATTCCACCGCTGTGGCCGCCACCGCTGCCACCTCCACCACCACCGCCGCCACCACCGCCGCCACCGCCGCCGCTACCATAACCGCCGCCGCTGCCGTATCCGCCTCCACTACCGTAGCCGCCGCCGCCACCATGGCCACCGCCGCCACCATAGCCGCCGCCACCACCGTAGCCTCCGCCGTAGCCTCCGCCATGGCCTCCACTGTAACCTCCACTATGGCCTCCATAGTTTCCACCGCCGTAGCTTCCTGTAAAATACCCAATAGGTAATATTTTATCTTTGTATGTTTATCATAATTATAGGTCCCTAACAACGGAACCGGCTGCTTTCCGTGCTCTCCAAAGCGCGGAGCACGAAATATAAAAAAATGTAAATGTAAAAAAAATTAAAAAATTACAAAGATACATGGAGGCAAATAATTGACTTTGAATTTGACGACTTTGTTACAGAAGCTACTTTTTTCTACCTATATCATAATAACATTACAGGTCAGTGATAAAACAGTTGTAGAGGACAAAAATACCGTATATTGAAAATAAGGTATACCTACGAATAAATTAATAATAGAATAGAAAAGCTTCTCACTGCAGCCTAACATTGCATTGCCTATATGACAGCCATAGTTATAACGTGCTACATCTCACTGGTTATAAACGGAAATAATAAAGCTGTACTAACCGTGATCTTTCACAACTTTAACGACGATGACCTTTGTCGGCACTTCGTAGCCTCCGCCGTGGCCACCGCTATAGTCGCCACCGCCGCCGTAGCCGCCACCGCCTCCGTAGCCGCCACCATAGCCGCCACCAAAACTGAATAATTTATTGTGCAGATGACGCTTCTGCCTGTTCGACCGCCCATCTTCATGGGCTTGTTCCTCGAGTGTCTGAAAATGAAGAACAACGCGATAAAGAAAAATCTAAACCAGTAAGAAAAGAACCAGTTACCAGTAAAAGCCCGTCGCTAAATCTCTATCGGGGTTTTCTGGCAGTTCTATGTCCTTGAGGGTTAGTCTCATTCTAGGCTGAGCTGGTCTTACCACAACATATTATAACCAGAGTTGAACAGATGTGTCTAAATATTTTCTCCACTAATCGACGTCTAACTTTCGCTTTATCTAGCTCAATAACAAATCAGAAGTAAAATAATTCAGGATTTAGTTAAATAACGCGAATGATAGATGTCGATTTGGCGGAACTATAAATTTTAGAAACAACTGTTTAACACAGTTTTAAACTTTGTGGTAAGACGGAACATATTTGACCATCTTCGATCACGTCGTCACGAGATCACGAGTAGTCAAAAGTCAATGCTATAAAGTTTAAAAAAAAAACTACTAAACTACCTTTATTCTAAAAAAAATAATTTAGAATAAACATTTGTCATCGTTGTAATCTACCCTGAATTTTTCAGCCGGATCAGCTAATCGGGAAGTGCTTGTTTGAATTATATAAGATTATACCCGGAACGAAAGATAAGTAGACAAACAAGGTAGGTAATAAAAAACATCAGTAGGTAGTAAAGTAGTACCTACCTATATTCCACCCGCATAGACGTACAAAAACTAATATAATTATATAACTTATAAAGTTTCCGTCCATATTATGACACTATAGAAACAACATCTTTATTTGCTACATCTGCCTCGCGGTTTCACCCGTGTATACCTACTTACCGTGTAAGTTACTCCTTATTTATAAATAGCATCAACCGTTTCGTAGCTATTCGCGGCACAACACACACATAGTTAAAAATAGGGCTTTGCTCATAAGCACAATTTCATATTACATGTATTATGTATTAAAACGTTTATTTATTTTGTCATGAGAAACAGACACAATTTTTTTAATTTGTTAGATAGATTTAACTATAAATTAATGACAGATAAACTTATAAAAACCAGCCAAGTTCGAGTCGGACTCGCTACGAAGGATTCCGTTATCCGTACCATGATTTATTGTAACGGCAAAAAAATCACGTTGTTTTATGGGAGCCCCCTCAAAATATATTGATTATATTCTGTTTTTTAATATTTTTGATTAAAGCGGCAATAGAAATATATTATCTGTGAAAATATCAATTGTCTAACTTCCACGGTTCTTGATATTATACAGCCTGGTGACAGACGGACAGACAGCAAAGTCTTAGTAATAGGGTCCCGTTTTACCCTTTCGGTACGGAACCCTAAAACGAGAAAAAGTTATAATTATAATTCTAGTATCTATGCAATTATTCTATCACTAGCTGCGCCCCGCGGTTTCACCCGCGTTACACATAATACGACACCTATAGATATTTGAAAGGTTCGTTTATATTATTGTGTCATCAATGATCATAGTTGACATCCGCGATACTGCAAAAATACTTTACGATTTATAATATTTCGGCTTACCCATAAGATATAGATAATAGTATATACAGTTACTGTGGGGGGCTTTTTTGTTGGACTATTTAAGATAAACATTTCCATCATACATTACATATGTGTAACTCTAGCGGTTTTGGCAGCGCACACCAGAATAGCTCGCAAATGGTATTTTTTTTCCTACGTACTTGACTCTTATCGTCATATTTTGGACAATTCACAGATAAATCATAAAGATATTTTATAAATTGTAGCCTATGTGTTATTCTGATGTATAAGCTATATTATTGTAAAGTTTAATTAAAATCCATTTAGTAGTTTTTACGTGAAAGAGTAACAAACATCCATCCATCCATCCTTACAAACTTTCGCGTTTATAATATTAGTAGGATTGTATAATGCGCAGGCTAATAAATTTATAGGTACCTAGTCTAAGTTGGAATTTATTAGCGAGACGATACTCGTATAATTAAATATGGAAATTTCCGCACAAGTTAACAACATTATAAGTGCTCACTGCTCGGGTTTTCGAACAAATGAGGCGGCGTATCTCTACGTTGTTCTAAAACAACAACTTTTTTTGCAAAGAACCCGTTTGTCTTTACACACTTAAAAAGATGAGATGGTTACAATTTGCCCAACGTTCATGATATTTTAGTATTCCATTTTGATTTTGCATGCTATGTTATCTCTGTATATTATACATAACATGCATTAGATTTGACATCTTATCCTACTAATATTATAAACGCGAAAGTATGGATGGATGAATGGATGTTTGTTACTCTTTCAAGTAAAAACTGCTGAATGGATTTTAACGAAACTTTACAATAATATAGCTTATACATCAGAATAACATATAGGCTACAATTTACTTCTGATATTATGTAAGACCAGTCCAGAAAGTAGCCGTTAAATGATCGTTTATATCACTTACACTGTTGTATTGCACCGCTTCGCAGTAATGTTCAAACATAACGTATTCACCATCCTCAATCCATGGCGGAACCAGACGACCCCTTGACTGCCAATCTTGACATTTTACCGACAGTCTGGTGGTCTGGCAGTGACATTTAACAAAATAACTCGTATACAGATATTGTGTGAATTGTGCAAAATATGACGATAAGTGTCAAGTAAGTAGGAAAAAATCTACCATCTGCGAGCTGTTCTGCGATATGCTGCCAAAACCGCTAGACTTACACAATTATGTAATGTATGATGGAAATGTTTATCTCAAATAGTTATACTAAAAAGCCCGCCACAATATATATTTTATCTTGTGTGTAAGCTGTTATAGCCAAAATAGTGAACCATAAAAATGTGTGATAATTTTAATGTCATAATGCTTGTTCTTTTCTACGCCACGCTAATAAATAATAAGCTGCTCAATATACTAATCCTTCGCAGACGAAGTCGCGGGCACCAACTAGTGTACAAATAACACACAATCTACATAACTATAATTAAGATTAACAGTATTCAGACTTAAATGTAACACCCGACGATGTCAAATTTTGTCTTTCAATGATTGCCACAGTTTCAGTGATAAAAGCTCTAGGTAATTGAGCAATTTTAGATAGGTACCTACGTATAATTATATTTTAAAAATTAGATCACGATAAAAAAAACTGTTTACAAAACAAATAATTTTACCTTCACATAGATGGGGCTTCCATCGAGCGACTTGCCCGAAGCTTCGGGCCTCACATAGGCCGAGGGGTTCTGCTGCGAGAGAAGGATGAGGATGGGAAACTGTCGCGATCTATCCGTGGCGTGGGTTTTAGTGTCCCGGGGCGGAGCCAGCACTGGCTCTACTGAAACAATGCGATCCCTGCCGTCCAAAGAGTTGTCTCCGATAGAGGCCGACGCCAACGCCGCTAGCGCCACCACTAGCACCACTGTAACTCCCATCGTATCACTGCTCAGCTCGGTCACTGGCGCAGGACTCGCCGCAGAAACCTATTTATACAAGGCGATTTTCCTGACGTCACCGCCGCTATGACGCTCTGGCACATCTTCGTAGAAAATCCTATTTCCCACAATGACGATATCAATTAAATCATGTTGATACAATGATTGCTGGCTATTAGTTTCGGTCATTGATTTGGTGATTATTTTTGAAAATTTGTGGCGGAATGTTTGGTCCGAATGCGAATTTATAATCGTGACGGTGCACGCCTGGTGATTTGTAAAATCGGATCACGTATAAACCTGGTTATTCCCATAAACCGGATGCTGGCGGCATGCCTGCTGGATACTTCTAGCGATTACCTGATGTGATACGAGGCCGTTTTGCGAGCTTACGAAGATAGTTATTGTAGGAATAAGGTTAAGAATTTGGTTTGTTTTATGTTTCAGAACCTGTTTGTAGCACTTGTTGAGATGCTGGGAGCCGGTTTCGTTTGTTTTGTTTAAGAACACGCAAGAGGCTGTTTTTATGGAATGCGTGCATCATTTAGTACTTGCCTGATATACTTACTCGTATACTTATACTCATGCATTTTGATAACTCAACTAGTATATTATGTGTAATTTCCTAAAATGAAATACTTGTCTACGTAAAATTTTTTTTCATTTCCTCATATTTACAAAACGTACTGGCTCGAAATTTGCTCAGTTAGAAGATGCGAGACGTCTCGAATATTGTAGAAGCTATAAGAATGATTTCATTCAATCTCTAGGTACTAGACTAGGAAATATGGTTTCTCAGTAAAGTAGTTAATTTATTTTATAGGTAGGGTATTTGTAATGTTATCGTGGTTTATCTATAAAGATGTCAGTACTTACAAGATACAGTTTATTTCCATAACTAAATTACATAACAATTAAACTACTACTTCAAACTAATCTACCATTATAAAAACCTAACCTTCCAAGATTGTTACAAGATTGGTTTGTAACATTAGCTATAGTAGGTAAGTGTACCTATTATACTGCTGCGCTGAGGTCGATGTACTTACCTACATTTCAAATATTTTTTTTTTTGTTTTAGTTATGGCTTCGCACGGTTTGTGCATATAGCCAGTGTCAAGTATTTATTTCAAATATTGTTTAAACTCTTTTTCATAGTTTTACCACAGATTATGGATGCATTGTGATTTCTAGCACAATAATTATTTGCATACAAAAATACGCGATTCTCCATAGCTTGTGAATACGAGGCAGTGGACATGAAATCAACTCGGTACAGGCCGATGGCTTTACCATTAGACATGTAATTACCATCTGTAGATATCTTGTCATTGTCCGAGGTATCAATTATGTATCTATCATACACAGAATGATAAGTTACCCTTTATGAAGGCGCGGATACACAGGCGTAGACATACGTATAAATAACGTAAGTAGATTTGGTACTTGTCTACTATTGTAGGTGCCTGACCTTAATTTCACATTACGGAAGTCACAGCAATATAGCAATCGTGGTCAAGTAGTCAAGTCAATTATTTACATCGTCAAAGTCACGATTCAGTAAAGTAGTGGATGCTTTACTGAAACTTCCTGGGAGTTTTGGGTAAAATGCAGAATTGACACGTTTTTTGAGTTTAAATATCATTCGCCTACACTCGTGCACGTTAACGAACACTTAATGATTAATATTCCACCAATATTGCACATTAACACTCGAAGAATCACAAGTTTGAGCTAATAATACAAAACCAACAACGTCTCACTATCGGATTCCCGCCAAAACTCTGTGCCTGACCTGTTTATCACATTTTTTTTTTTTTTTGTTTTAGTTATGGCTTCGCACGGTTTGTGCATATAGCCAGTGTCAAGTGTTTTATTTTAAGTATTTCTTAATTTCACATTAAGAAAGTCACAGCAATGTTATAGCAATCGTGGTCAAGTCGTCAAGTCAATTATTTACATCGTCAGTCATGATTCAGTAAAGTAGTGGATGCTTTACTGAAACTTCTTGGGAGTTTTGGAAAAAATGCGAAATGACACTTTTTTTGAGTTTATATCATTCGCCTACACTCGTGCACGTTAACGAACACTTAATGGTTAATATTCCACCAATATTACACATTAACACTCGAAGAAACACAAGTTTGAGCTAATAATACAAAACCAACAACGTCTCACTATCGGATTCCCGCCAAAACTCCTTTTATCACATTACTACTGTGTGTACGAAAATATGGTGAAGGAGTTTTACTGAAAGAGGTTTTAACAACTCTTAAAAAGATTTTTTTTATTTAGGAAAATAAAGGGTGTTGTGCGGCTAAAGTTTTCTCAGGACCTAGTTCGTAATTCGTGAGGAGGATTAGAATTGGTGGATATCATGCTTGCAAAATAATCCTCGGGCTTGCGGTCTTCGCGATATTTTCCTTTATCGATGAGCGAGTGATAATTACGCACATAATAATGTGCAGATATTTATCAGCGTCATATCCTAGTTTTTTTTAGTGTAGTGCAAGGTTTGTTTAATTATATTTGATTGTAGGTATCGATCTCCATTGTCAGCTTGATAATTATTATTATGCGAATTTTTTATCTACGTATTCGTATATCAATTAAAAACACAAGCCGATGTACTTTCGGAAAAGTCTATGAATTAACATACAAACATGCACCTCTACAAAGTTTTGTACATAGGTAGGTACATTTGTTTGGAAGCTCTATTAGATTAACATAATTATGTGACTAATTGCAGTTCCAATAATGTTTCATACTTACATCCTACGTGTCGAATTGATAACCTCCTTGGTTTGAAGCCAGCCGTAAAAATAAGGGTAAATTATAGTAAAATAAAATATTCAAAGGCATAAAAAGATTTATTGTTCATTTACTTAGACAACGATTTAACTAAAAGCATTTACTGCCACTTCCCTATCAGTAAAATATGTATCAAAGACTTTTAACTACTTATACTTAAGGTTAAGGTTAGACCATAGGTATAGGTAAGTAAAAGTAAAGTTTTTACAGAATTTACTTACACTACCTTGGGTAGGTACTCTAAGTAAGTAGGTCAATACATATTTACAGTTTTTAGGCTAGTATAATACATAGTTTAAGAAAAACATTAATGAAGTGTAATTAAATAATCTTTTGGAGTGATCATTACTGAATTTAGATTTTTGTTTTTTTTTATTGTCAACCAATAATTATAGTGTAGAGAAGAAAACACGTTAAATAAAGAACTTTTAATAAAACGAGTTGGTTCGTTGAGGTAATTCGTAGATTTGTAGAGTTTTACCACAGTTCAAAATTGTATATTGACATAATTTTATATTGAATAACTATTTATTTTTTGCCACCCGCGGTCGCTATAGCAATGTTCGTGCCACCACCATGTCCGCCACCGCCACCGCAGCCACAACCGCCACCCTTTCCGCCGCCCGACTTGTAGCCCTTCTTAAATGTACGCTTCTGCCTGTTCAACTGCCCTTCTTCCCCGGTTTCACCCTCAAGTGACTGAAATGGAGAAAACAGCCGAAATTAAATATTATCAGCACCCTATTTCATTAGTCTATTTCATTGTTTTTAAAATATGTAGTACTAGTTGGTGCCCGCGACTTCGTCTGCGCAGGATTAATATTTCGAGTATCTATTTTGGCTATAATGGCTTATACACATAAGATATAGACACATACTGTGGCGGGATTTTTTGTAGGACTATTTAAGATAAACATTTCCATCATACATCACATAATTATGTGTAACTCTAGCGGTTTTGACAGCGCACGCCTGACTCGTAACTCGCAGATGGTAGATTTTTTCCCTCTTACTTGACATTTATGGTAATATTTTAGACAAAACACACAATATCTTTATAAATTGGTTGCGATTGGGTACTCGCAACCACATTGGATGCTTGATAGCTTGATTTCCATCAAGTAAAAAATATTTTATTTGCTTGTCGCATCTGTAAATAAAAAATACTTACTGGTTTTTATTCCAATTATTAATCATTAAACTTTCAATATACCTACCTACCGGCAGAAAGTACTACTCGTATAGTACTACTATGTTTTATTTAATAAAAAGTACAAAAACTTTCTTCTAATCAAATAAACATAGCACGTGTCTTTCGTACAACGGGTAGGTACGTATGTGGAAACTTTTTACGTTACTTACATACAATTTATTATGTTACATACTATTCACAAATCGTCGTTTAAACCTTAAGATACCTTGGAATATTCAAATACAAGGGGACATAAAAAAAATATGCAATGCGAGAGGTTATACAAAATAAATTTACCTTTACAGAGACAGGGCTTTCTTCCAGCGATTTGCCTGAAGGATCTGGTTTCTGATAAGCTGCAGGATTCAGCTGTGAGAGTAGGGAGGCGATAGGGGGCTGCTGTGATCCCTCCGTGGCGTGGGTTTCGGTGTCCCGGGGCGCAGCAGGCTCGGGCTCCGCGGAGTCTGTGCGATTCTTGACGTCCGAAGAGTTGTCTCCGATAGCAGCTGACGCCGCCAGCGCCACCAGCGTTAACACAAGCACCACTGTAACTCCCATCGTATCACTGCTCAGGTTGGTAACTGCCGCAGGACTCGCCACAGAAACCTATTTATATATCGCGATTTTCCTGACGTCACCACCGCTGTGATGCCCTGGTCACCTTTGCAGAAAAGCGAGGATATCAATTAAATACTGTTGATGTATGTTTGCTTGTATATAATTAGTTTCGGCCATTGATTTCGTAATTATTTCCAAAAACTGTGATGGAAGTTTTTAAGTGTACCTCTATATTATGATTTAGTGGTAGCCTAGTGGGCGAACTTCCGCCTGCCAAAGCAGGAGATGGAGGTTTCAAATCACAGTGCACGGGCACGTACCAAGGTTTCTTGTAAAACATTATGTGGGAAATTATCACTCGCTTTTCAGTGAAGGAAAATTTCGTGAGGAAACCAACATGCCCGAAACATATTTCGAAGGCATGTTATCCACCAATCCGGACTAGGCCCCCGTGGTGGATTATGGTCTAACCCTCCTCACGAAAGTGAGGGGAGGCTTTTGCCCAACAGTGAAGCAGTACAGGCAGGTAGGTGCAGTAGTAGGTACTGAATTATTATAATATTATTATTATATTATACTAGCTTTTGCCCGCGACTTCGTCCGCGCGGACTATATTTTTTACCAAAATTTCAACGAACTAAAAATAATCCATGACCTTGGCATCCAATATCCGACATCCACCATCTTATACAAAAAACTACCATTAATTCAAAACTACCATTTCTTAAAAAATCTACCAGTTTCTACCATAATACCATTTCTACCAAAATCTACCATTCCTACCAAAATATACAATTTTCTACAACAATCTACCATTCCTACCAAAATGTAAAATATTCTTCAACAATCTATCATTTTCTTTCTAAATCTATTATTTTCTTTCTAAATGTTTTATTTTCTGCCAATAGCTACCATTTCCTAACAGTCTACTATTTCCTACAAAAATCTACTATTTCCTACAAAAATCTACTATTTCCTACCTAACTCTACCATTTCCTTTCTAAATCTTCTCTTTTCTACGAAAATCTACCATTTCCTACTAAAATCTACAGTTTTTGGTCCCTTTGGTACCCTTTTCACCAACTTAAGGGTTAAATCTTCAAAAAAAATTTGTGCAAACCTGCGTCAACGAATATTTGTGCAAAATTTCAGTTTCAAACTAAATCTGATGAAATAGAATTTTCACCCCCTATATTATTTTAGGGGTTGAATATTAAAAAACGATGACACATGTGTTTAATTGATCTTGATCTTGATCTTAATCTCGATCTCGATCTCGATATCGATCTCGATCTCGGTCTCGTACTTGTGTACTTTTTTACTTTTGTAACTTTGTAATTTTGTAATTTTTTACTTGTGTACGTTTGTACGTTTGTAAGTTTTTACGTTTATACGTTTAAATGCCATGTTTGAAGCTGATCAGACAAAGAAAACACATTATTTCACACATTATCACACACAAACTTTATAACCCCATTTCACCCCCTTAGGGTATGAATTTTCTAAAATCCTTTTTTAGAGCACACCTATGCCACTTGAGGAATAATTGGACGGCGTTATGAAATAACGAATTACACGAACAAACCAAAAAAAAAAAGTTAATGATGCAGTTCGATTGTAGAGACTTTAAACTATATTCCTAGTCGTTTTTTTGTTCAAAAATCAACTCTCCTACCTTAATATAGAGGGGTGAATCAAGCGACATGTCTTAAAATGTTAGGTTCTGTGCATTTTATCGTTTTGTAATACCAAACTAAGTGCCTAAGTCGCTATTCCAAAATACAATAAATAAGGTTTTATTAAACATAAACGAATTAAATCCTGAGACATTCGACTTAATTCGTTGTTTCATTATTAAACAACTATAAATCTAAAATGAAAATCAAATTACCCACCAAAAATAGGCGCATAGTTCGTTATTGAGTATCCATTGGTTCATCTATTTCATTGATTGATAATCAAACAATCATTATAGCCCAGTGGAATTAGATATAAAATAGGGCTAAAATCGCAATGCTTGATGTGGTACTGCATTTTTGGTAGGTTGTATGGACTAGTAAAGATATGGTATACCTAAATCCATATTAGCAACTTTGGAAAACTTGTGCTAGCTGGGCAACACGAAAAAAACTTTGAAGTTTTGAGACTTTTCTCACTTTTTTGCTCTATAAGTCATATACTATGCGTTTTGGACAAGTGCACTTCTGGACTTTTATAAGGTTAATAAAATTTGCAACAATTGAAACCCAAACGCAGCTCTATAAACCCTATAACGATCAAACTGTGACCCTTCAAATACAGTAAGTTTTTCGGGAATCATTACAATTTTAAGTTTTGCTTCCGTTCGAAGCAGAATATTGGTAAAATCCCTGGTCCTATGAAAAAATTCACTGAACCAATGATGTAGTACGATTAACTAGCGTTAAGTATAGCAAGGTGGCCACAAATTAAAACGTATTTCTATCCGTTATATATGATTTAATGCATTTTGCGCCAATTTTTCAAACCCCATTTTTACCTTCAAGATTGTAAGTGAACTATTAGTATCACAGACTACGTCTTGTACTTAAATGAAAGTTGATTAAACGTACAAAAACATTGTATTAGTGACCTTTTTCAAAGGACGAGGGATTTCACCAATATTTAGCTTCGGACGGGAGCAAAACTTAAAAGTGTCATTTTGCCGGACCACATTATTGAAGGGTCATAGCTTGGTCCTTATAGTTTCATTTGGTATTAAATTGGTGCAAATTTAATTGACTTTATAAAAGGACTTAAGTATGTTTGTCTAAAACGCATCGTTTACGACTTTTAGGTTGCATGTTTGGATTTATACTAGGTACACTAACATAACTGTTCTACAACACACCAAAAATGCAGTACAACAAGCTTCGCGATTTTAATATTTAAATCCACTGGGCTATTGTGTAAAATTGCTTTACGTTTTCGATTTTTTAGTAAGTAGGTATACTTATTTTCATTTATTCAACCGTTTTTCCGATTGTTTTGTTGTCAAAAAACAAGCTTTTGTTTATTTTTGGTAATATATAACTATTTTGCCTTTGGATATAATCTCTTTATACCCTTCATTACCCCCAAAACTAAATTGTATAAACGTATTAAATGACAAAATGGCGCCTGATTCCATACTGCAATTTTAAAATCGTACAAATAATGCAAAACGTAATATGGAATTAAGCGGAAAAATTACAATATTATCTTCTATACTATGCATCATACAAAAATATGTTCTTTTATGAAATAAAATATACATAACAATATAACACATAAGTAAAAATCACACCAATAACATAAATATTGTGCTCTCAGCAACATATTTAAATTTCAAAACTTTGAAGCTCTTTTTCTCAGTTTTACTGATTTGTCGCTTCTTCCGTTATTTCATAACGCCGTCCAATTGTGCAAAATTTCAATTATGAACGAAATCTGATGAAAATATTTCGCAACCACTTTTTATTACTTTAGGGGATGAATATTAGAAAACGATGAAACACGTGTTTAATGAAATGTTTTAAAGAATATAAATGCCTAGTTTGAAGTTGATCAGACCAAGAAAACACGTTGCTCTATACAAACTTTGCAACCTCTTTTCATCCCTTTAGGGGTTGAATTTTCGAAAATCCATTCTTATTGCACGCTTCCGTCACATAAAGAGTATTTGTGCAAAATTTCATGGTTCTAGACCCAGCGGTTTCAGCTGTGCGTTGATCGATCAGTCAGTCAGTCAGTTTTGGCTTTTACATAATATATAGATTATGTGGATTTAAAATCGTTATGGTTATGGTAAGTATATAAACTTTGTTAGTCTCATTAACCGGACGCTGCTGGGCCTGATGCATCATCATACGAGACAGTTCTTAAACTTTAGATACTATAGACAGACATTACGGTATGATCACTATGGCACCCTGGTGGTATGAATTTTAAAATTCCGTAATTAGTCCGTCATTCGTTTATTTTTCTTACTTAATAACGTCTAGTGGTCTATTAGTGGCAAACATGCTCAACGTAGAACGAGAAGGCTGTCGAACCTGTCGAAAGACCGGAACACCCCGATAGAGGTTTCCCAACAGATTTGCTAGTTGAGTTGCGAAGTTTGCCTTTATTGAAGAGCGAGTGCTAATTACGTAGAGGTACATTACATAATAATGTTATTATTATTAACAATAAACTTTTATACTCGTTATTATTGAGAATACTAGGTAATAACGACCTTGTGATAACTAGAATTACCCACGTCAATAATATAATCTATCGCCCCATCTGCGTCAGATCCCAGTTTTTTTTTGTGTAAATCGAGGTTTTTTATGTTATATTTGATCATAGATATCGATCTACATGTCCAGCTTGATAATTATTAGTACGATCAACAAAGAACTTTTGTCAACATTATGCGTGATAATATTTATTTGTATCATCATCATCATCAGCCTGAAGACGTCCACTGCTGAATATAGGCCTCCCCTTTAGACCGCCACACTGAACGACAATTTCCCACTTACGAGGTTGCCTGCGACTCTTTTGGGGGCGTCCATAAATTACGTGAGGTGTTTTTTTTAATTTTCTGCCTCTCCCTCCCCCCCTGGTGAGATGTCGTGAGATTTTATTCAACCCCCTCCCCCATCCCCCAATCTCACGTGAGATTTTTGGAAATGTGAGTTTCTTACGTAAACACGTTGGATTGTTATTGTAAAAAAAAACAAATTTGCTTCGTGCTTTTATTTACGTGTAGTTAAGACTAGTAATCAATATTGCTGAGAGTTTAATTATAAGTGTAATAAAAATTTAACAATTTACGCTTAAGAATCTGGATTAAATGGACCAAAATAGTATAATTTTTTTTTGTTTCAATCAGAAAAAAAATTGCGTGATATTTGCCGAGACCCCCCCTCTCTCCAACGTAAGATTAGATGAGATTTGACTCGACCCCCTCCCCCCCTTAAACACCTCACGTAATTTATGGACGCCCCCTTTAATGTCGTCGGCCCATCAAGTGTGGTAGGTCTATCATTATTTATTATCTATTAATATTAGCAGTCACTAAATGTTATTTTAGTTACCTGAATTAAATAGTATTATTATTATTCTCTTCATTTATTAACATTCTTAGATAGTAAACTTTTCACAATATTTTTATACAAACCTAAAAACATTTTTATAATGATTTTATTTATTTAACTAATATTCTCAAGATGTATGGCTGTGTCTGTAATTTTCAGTGAAATGTACACACGTGGTTATTACGCCAGGCGTCAGGGAGTTCGGCATCGTCAATGGCATCGGTAGGTAATAAATAACATTTTACAGCTGGCATTTTTATTCGTTGAAAGAAAACTTAAGTTATATTAAGTTATAATAATTAATTAAACTAAAAATAAATGTAAAACTAGCTAAATCTAAACCATAATGCTGGAATAGGTTACTTTAAATAACGCGCTAAGGCGCTATGTTTATATATTATATCGTTAGTTAGTCAGTAAGGTGTATATTATGTTTTGATCCACAGAATAATGTTAGTTTACTAATGATATTCTTATGTTACCAGAATGGAGAGTTATTATTTCTATTAACTATTATTCTATTATGCCTCCTTCTAACATACTACGTAGGTATAGATATGTTCTGAGGCATAATATTTTATAAAGGTTAAGAATTTAATTAAAGATAATAAAATTACTTATTGAAATTAGCCAATAGCTTTTTATAGAACCGTTTTGAAGTTTTGAAGCCGGTAAACTTGACTTTATTGCTTATTTACAAGAAGTTAATAATTTTACATTGGCTTTGAATGAAAATGAGGGCAATTATTGTAATAAAAAATATAAAAAGTCGTAATAAGATTTATTATTCATTTTCATAAAAGACAACAATTTACTATCAAATTTTGATAGTTGCTTATGTGAATGACTACCTATCATTTACTTTTTACCATAACCACCTGCAGTCGCTATAGCGATGTTCGTGCCGCCGCCACCATATCCGCCACCACCGCCGCCACCGCCGCAGCCACAACCGCCGCCATGTCCTCCGGACTGGTAATACTGCGGGTAGTGATAGCCGCCACCGCCGCCGCCGAACTTGCTCTTCTTAAAAGTACGCTTCTGTCTGTTCAACTGCCCTTCTGCGCCTGCTCCATCCTCAAGTGACTGAAATGGAGAAAACAGCCTAAATTAAATATCAGCAATACCCACTACCCGGTATCAGCCACCGCTACATACTTTAAAACTCATACGTTTCATACTTTCACACTTGGTCAATACTTCTGACCAAGTGTCAGAAGTACTGGACACAAAAATTTCTATGGCGATCCACAATGCCCGAGACCGTCATAGATGGCGACGGATCGTGCAAGAAAAAGTTGTACGGGTACATCACGACGCTCAGCAGTGAGCAAATAAATGAAGGAAGAGGAGGACATACTTTAAAACAAGTGACAAAGTTAAAAAAAAATATTATAATACCCCAGACGGTTTAAAGAGTAATCGAAGATTAAAAACAAAGAAAAAGGATAACAAACTGCATCACAACCGGAATAGTAGTTTTGGTTTTTATGCACAAACTTACTGCAGCATCCCCTGGTGAGTTGTCACCGTTAACACCTAGGTAAGACAGCGTAACATTTAGGATCATGCACAAATCAAACCCAAATCCGTCACCCAAAACTGCAACAAAATCGGGCTACTCTAGTTTTGGAGAAAAATGGCAACATGGACGTCTCATTTGGCGTAGTGGCTGAGCAATCGGACTGCTGCGCTAGGGGTTGCGGGTTCGATTCCCGTCTGGGACAAATATTTGTGCGATCCACAAAATAATATTTGTTTCTGGTCTGGGTGTGATGTGTATGTGAAATTATATGTCTGTAAGCACACCCACCCACCCACTGTATAAGTATACCCACGATACAGGAGCAATCATAGTATAGGCTACGTTAAAAAAAAAACGATAACTTTATTTGCTCGTCGCATCTGTAACACAGGCTGGTTAAAAAAAAAGAACCTATGTTTTTTTTTAATAAAATGGTACAAATACTTTCTTCTAAGTATTTCTAATACAGGTAGCGCGTGTCTTTCGTGCGCAGGTAGGTAAGTATATTCAAATATTTTACGACACCTCTACCTAACTATGCAATTTATTCTGTCACTATTCTCAATACAATTAATCTACTTTCGATACCTATCGGTTGTTGATTATAGTCTAACGGCCGAAATTTATAATCAATCCAATCCAAATTTTGCTATCTGGGATTGATATCACAATCCACTTTTAGGGTCAAACGTGCCAATAACCGATCCGTGGATTGGTTTATAAAGGCACGCAGATTGGAAATCGATCGAACGATAGGCAGCAATCCAAGATCGATTTCAATCTTGGATAGGAGATACAATATTAATTTCGGCTGTAAATTAACTGGTGTTTGTAGTACCTACAGGTAGTAGTGAGGAGGTCATTTGAGATTGGACACTAGATGGGAGAGTAATCTAGTCGTTTACTGCAAATGGTGTTTACTAAACACCATTCGAAGAAGATTTTTAATTTTTTCATTGTTATTCATCCAAGACATCCAAGCCATCAAATGTTTTGTTTTAAGAATACTTCCGACTATATACTTTTTTTGCTGTGAACCCGTTTTTTGTTATTGTAAGCTCGAGGAATGGTATGCAATTTAAGTTTTTTTTATTACAAATCTGATCGTGGCCATTTTATCAAAAATGAATAGGTACTTACCTATAAATACTTTTTGACTTGACAATAAAATAAATGATTACGCCCATAGTCTTTACCTAAGACTGTAGGTATTTGTCCATCGAGGAAGTAGGTACTAGAATCGTTGCATTGATTGAAATAAATATTTTAATACCTACCTACCTAAACAAACTCACAATAATACAAAAAGCATTTTACAACACACGAATTAAAGAAATTCACCTTCACAGAGACGGGGCTTTCTTCCAGCGCTTTGCCCGAAGAATCTGGCTTCTTATGAGTGGCAGGATTCAGCTGTGAGAGTAGGGTGGCGATAGGGGGCTGCTGTGATCCCTCCGTGGCGTGGGGCTTGGTGTCCCGGGGCGGAGCAGGCTCGGGCTCCGCGGAGTCTGTGTGATTCTTGACGTCCGAAGAGTTTTCTCCGATAGCAGCTGAGGCTGCTAGCGCTACCAGAGTTAACACAAGCACCACTGTAACTCCCATCGTATCACTGCTCAGGTGTGTAACTGCCGCAGGACTCGCCGCAGAAACCTATTTATACAACGCGATTTTTCTGACGTCACGCCACTGTGCTGCTCTGGTCACCTTTGCAGTAAAGCGAGGATATCAATTAAATATTATTGATGAATGATTGCTTTTGATTAGTTTCGGTCATTGATTTCTTAATTATTTCCAAAACTACTTATGTGATGATTATTTCCAAATAAAAAACAGGGAACAAAAAAACGTGTCTATTCGTCGAACTTCCCACGAAATGCAGTGCCGCGCAAGATTTTCAATACTAAGTACAGTGGCATTGCAACTGTTATACGCAGGTGTGGTACTAACGACCTACTAGTTGAACGTCTTTTTCCTATTTAGTATAGTTGAAGTTTTGCGTGGAACCATGCAATGAATCTACTTACAAAAAAGAGTAATTGTCAAAACGAATACGATCTTACTACAAAAGATTTAAACAAGACTTGAACAGATGTGTCTAAATATTTTCCACAATCCACAAACCGACATATAACCCTCGCTTTTTCTAACTCTAACAAATTCACAAGTAAAATAATTAGGAAGGCCAGGATTCAGTAAGAAAACGCGAGTGGTACACGTCGATTTTGTGGAACGAAATTACAGAAACACCTGTTTAACTCTTTTGTGGTAAGACGGTATGATTTATGATCAATCTAGCCATAAAAACATTTAATGAGCGCGAGGTAGATTCCCTAATTGATATACATATCTCAGTGAGAACATTTAAAACACAAAAAAAAACCTGAGTTCATATGAAATTAACGGACGCGCATTGTTTGGAGACTCCATCTATCATCATATTCTTGGTACTTACGAACGTGTTAGAAAGTATGGTATATTTATTGTCAAGTCAGGCTGTTACGACTGAATGGATTTATTTTTGCCATGATAGTAAGCTACAAGTACCTAAGTAGTAGTAAGTAGCAGCTTACAGCGTCAGACCTTGCCATGCGTTTCTATTCTATATAGAAAGCATCATGACGCGGATGCTGTAATCGGCGGATGGCGTTTATAGGAACACAGCCTAAAATAACATGTCCGTAAGGATTGAGGAGCCACTTTTGAAAAAATACAAATTCTAAATGGAATATCACGCAGTTTAAATGTAGGTGTGTCAATAAAATTTGTAGCCTAAAGCAGATTTTAGTAGATTTTATGCATACAAAGTTCTGTTACTATAAAGGTGGCACCTCAATTCAGCTGCTATGCTACTGCTATGAACTTAGCGTTGTTCAAAACAAGGCATACTCGTATTATTATGGCGGCCATTTTGGAGTGGCGGCGATCGGGGATCTACCCTATATTTCATCGTATGAACATCTATTTAGGAAAACCTTCGTTTTATGTTCGCGAGTAGATCACGCGAGCGAAACCGTAGTTCAGAACTATAGGTAACATAATAATAAAGTAATTAAAATATTATATTATTGTTGAAAACTGACACTTAAGCTTTTTGTGTGATGGGGTAAACCTATTTGAGGTTGTATGATGAATGATCATGAATCCACTTCAAAGAATAGTCAAGAATACAGACTGACTGGATGCAAACTCTCTGAACCAAGATGGCGGAAACTAAGATGTAACAATATCTCGCGTTGCACCAATAGGTAATTATACTTAAGTACTTAGCAACTATGTTAACTTATCGCACCGATGTCTATAGACATCATGGTCTATAATACCTACTGTATGGTATGAGACTGTATGGTGTACCATACACTGGACCTGAGTTTGGAAAACATTGTGGTGTGAATTTCGAAATACCCTAGTTTTTCCGTTGTTCGTTGTTAGGGTTTCGTGCCCAAAGGGTAAACGGGAACCCTATTACTAAGGCTCGGCTGTCTGTCTGTCGTATTTCATGAACCGTGATAGTTAGACGGTTGAAATTTTCACAGATGATGTATTTCTGTTGCCGCTATATACAGATACTAAAAAACCAGAATAAAATGTATATTTAAGGGGGCTCCCATACAACAAACGTGTGCCGTTTTTATAGATAATGGTACGGAACCCTTCATACCCGACTCCAACTCGTACTTGGCCGGGTTCTTACTTACTACCGTATATAGAGCGTTTGACGACTATAGGAAGGACGGTGGAAGCAGTAGCTTGCCAATTGAACACTATTTAGTGCCCTACCACAAAGATTTTCGTTCATTGGAAGCTCACGCTCAGTTTTTGCGCTCCGATGTTTCTTATTTGATATGGATCATGTTGTGTTATTGTAGTGACACGATGTTATCACAACTCTTAGTTAAGACACGAAACACATTTTTTTTATTTAGGAAAAAAGCGGTGGTCGCCTAGTAGGCGAACGTCCGCCTTCCAAAGCGGAGGTGGCGAGTTCAAATCCCAGTGCGGGCCCGTACAAATGTGTTTCTTTTTAATCATAATATGTACCTACGTAATTATCACTCGCTTTTCGGTGAAGGAAAACATCGTGAGGAAACCAACATGCCCGAGAAATATTTCGGAGGTATGTTATCCACCACCCGGACTATACTTTGTAATAAACGGCGCATTTAATTACCTACGTGAATATTTATCGCCCCATTAGCGTCTATCCTAGGTGGTTTAAGTGTAGAGCATTTTATTTTTATTTTGACATTTGATTATAAGTATAATATCGATCTCAATTTTGAGCTTGATAATTATTATTAGTACCTGCGATGAAATATAACTTTTCTGTGATAACCATTCAACCATTACTAGTAACAGGAATATCATTTTACAGAACTGTTTCTTCTTATAACTATTCTACCTGTTTTTCATATACTAAGTAGGTATAAGTATAAAAATATACTGAGACAAAATGGCGGACAAAAAATAGTTTACCTGCGCTCTGATCTGAGCATTAAAAATTGGTCGAAACTTTTTATATGGGCAATATTTTTGAAATTACAGCCAAATAAAGCCTGCTCGTCTCTTTTTTCTCCCATATAATGTAATTCAATACTAAGAAACATAATTCGATGAATGTAGTTCGGAGAAATTCGTGGACAAACATACAAACAAGCCACCTGCGAAGGCTTGTAGATTTATTTTAAAGCCCTGTTAGATTATCATGATAATACCTAAGTAAATTATTGCAATAATGTACCAACTTACATACTTTTTTTTTTGGTTCAGTTATAGCTGTATGACATACTTACATTGTATACTTAAGTACATATCGAATTGAGAACCTCCTTGTATTAAAGCCGGATATAAAAATAAGGATAGGTATATTATAGTAAAACAAGATATTTTATAAAAATCGAAAAGAGATTTATTAGGTACCTACTTATTTGCTCAGACAACAATTTACTATAAAGTATTTACTGGCTGTTACAATATATCTTAACATTTCCAATAAAAAAATAATCAAAAGACAAAATACTGAAACCGTCATTTGTTGCATAACCTACTTACCTTTCTAAAATTAGTAACTTATGGGTACAGTTTAGTACCCAACTTATATGGCGCGTCGTGAATCTTCGTTCGCGCAGAAAAGAAAGTATAGTCCGAAGATTAACGAAAGAATGCTTAAAACTTACAATCAACCTAAGATCACTATTATAAGGTTCATAATACATTGCAGCTGTTAGTTTCATCTCACTCATGCCACGCGGCGATCGCTAAGATGGCGACGCGGCTGCCGACCAATAGCGGTCAATAGCATTTCCCGCGCTTTGAATATTCATCTTCTGCGCAGGTACATCGGTAAGCCATATAAGTTGGGTACTACTGAACCTACTTTATTACCTACCTATAAGGTTGTCTGACTTTAGGTAAGTATAGGTACCTACCTAAGCAAAAGTAAAAGAGAAGTAAGTACCTTTTTACTGTATTGACCTGCATAACTGTAAGTTGGGTTACCTGGGGTAAGTAGGTATCTAAGTATTTACAGTTTTTCGGAGTTATAAAATAAGCAATAATGAAGTTACATAAATAAGTTAGAATAAGTTAGGTACATAAACATTAGACTTTTGTTTTTTTGTTGTGTACCAACCATCAATTAGAGTATTATTATATAGAGGTACCAACAAAGAAGAAGTTTACGAGAGATTAACAACATAACCCTTCGGCAGTCGGGTAAAAATGAATATTAGATTGTAATACTTGTATTTTTTCGCACTACCATTTTCATATCAATATATTATATTCAGGAAGTCTTCATAAAACGAGTAGGTTCGTAGTGTTACCTTCCTATATACTTTTTATCTTAACCGCCCGCGGTCGCTATAGCGATGTTCGTGCCGCCGCCACCATGTCCACCATATCCCCCACCGCCGCCACCGCAGCGGTCACAGCCACCGCCTCCGGACGGGTACTGTTGGTATTGATATCCGCCACCATACCCGTAGCCCTTCTTATGACGCTTCTGCCTGTTCAACTGCCCTTCTGCATCAGCGTGATTCTCATGTGACTGAAATAGAGAAAACAGCCTAAATAAGAGGTGGATCATATACTAGGAGACTCTGTGATCGTGACTTTCGGCTACCGGGGACAAACATCTGTGATGAGATACTATAATCTCTAGTATTTTCTACCTCTTTCGAATCGTGGAACTGTGATGACGGCGGCCGGTGTGCCTGAAATGATTGACACTGCGCCTGGACTGGCCCGTACGGACCATGTATTAACAATTAAAAATCTACTCGTATTGTGTCTGGCATTGATTATACTCAGTTTAAAATACTAGCTTTCATCCCTTTCTCACTTATTTGAAGTAGGTACTTATTGAGCTGGTAAATAGAGACAACGTCGAATCAAAGTCATTGGTTTGTTAGTTAATTTCTCGCTTTGAAATTCTGAGACAATGTAGGTAACAATGATTTTTACCGATGAAGAATGAAATATCAGCAGTATCCACACTATCCACTACCCCCCACAAACACTTGGGCTACATATTTTAAAATAACAAGGTTTCCGTCAAATATTAATCTACAATCAACAAGTTAATTTGCTTTAATCACACGCTCGTCGTATCTGTAAAACAGTCTGTTTTTCTAATCCAATTATTTACGGCGCTTGTAAAGTACCCATCGACAAAAAATAGCCAGTATTACTCGTATTAGGTTTGAGTACAGAAACTGTTCTGCTAATTTAATAAAGGTACCTAGAACGTCTTTCGTGCAGCAGGTAAGTATGCTTAATTATTTTACTTTATATACGTTTACATAAATATTTATACCTTACTACTCGATTTATTCTGTAAGTATTCTCAATAAAATGAATTTTCGGTGTGTTGATTAAAGTCCAAATTACCTAGGGGTTGTAATATTATCGGTAAGTACTACTAGACTAAACTACTAGATTCCAGGTACCGGGAATACCATAAACAAGGAAATTTGGTACCCTATACCATTCTATGAATGTTCGTTCACTAACCAATATTCATAGAACAATTCTTATTATTCTAACCCACAAAGTCTTTACTTGATCTATACGTTATTTTAAAAATATTTCCATCTACTTTTTTGTTGAAGAGAACTCGTTTTTTGTTGTTGTAAACTCTTAAAATGTTATCCGTTTTAACCAGTGCTACGTTTTTTTCTATACCTGAACATGGCCATTTTGATATATCTATCTAATAATAATATGCATTACATGAATAAATTCATAAAAAACATTTTACTACATACGAATCATGGAAATTTACCTTTACATAGACGGGGCTTTCTTCCAGCGATTTGACCGAAGAATCTGGCTTCTGATGAGTGGCAGGATTCAGCTGTGAGAGTACAGTGGCGATAGGGGGCTGCTGTGATCCCTCCGTGGCGTGGAGCTTGGTGTCCTGGGGGGCAGCAGGCTCGGGCTCCGCGGAGTCTGTGTGATTTTTGACGTCCGAAGAGTTGTCTCCGATAGCAGCTGACGCCGCCAGCGCCACCAGCGTTAACACAAGCACCACTGTAACTCCCATCGTATCACTGCTCTGATAGGACACTGCCGCAGGACTCGCCACAAAAACCTATTTATACAAATCGTTTTTTCTGACGTCACCGCCGCTGTAATGCCCTGGTCACCTTTGCAGAAAAGCGACGATATTAATTAAATATTGTTTATGAATGCTTATGATTTGTGGGGGTTTTATGGTACGTATAAACCAGGTCATTCCCATTAATAGGACGCTGCTGACATACCTGCTCTGGGCCCGATATATTATAGTAGACAGTTTAACAAGTTTAGTTAGTGTAAAGAGTAAGAGTAGGTTTTGCGGTTTTGTAAAAGGTCGAGATGATTCTTTGCAGATTTGTCGCAGAATTGGTTGTATACTTCTGTAGATGCTTGGTAATGCTTTAGTACTCGTAGTTTGTTAACAAAACGCAGAAGGCAATTACAAACAGTGTCGACAATTTACAACTATTGTAGCACTGTTACGCTACTGTCGCTAGTTTGCATCATCAAAAACTTTAGGGTTTTATCAATACAATGTTTATTTCAACGAGTCTAGATGGAGTCCAACTTTCACGTGACACATAAATTGAGGATATCGCCATGCCTCGTTGTGTGTGAGAGATAACAACACATAAAATCAACTAGGTATCTGTCCGATAGATTCACCAATCGTCCATACTGTCAATACTATAGGCTAGGTTATTATTAAGTATTCTTTGCTATAGGTAGGTACCTATCTAAGATTGTCCGAGGTATCAATCATACAAAAAATTGTAAGTTACATCGCTGAAGGTACACACATAGGTCACATTCAAATACATAAACAAGGTTCTTACTGGTACCTGACATGTTGATAGGTTACAAGAAAATATGGTGACTTCAGGTCAAATGAGGTTGACGTAGAGGTCAGGTCTCCGACGTGATCAACAATCTGCTATCAATCGATAACAATCGGGACCTATGTTGGACGTGCCCTCCGAAGTACCTTTAAAAAATCGGAGGAAGTGTTGAAGAGGTTCAGCAAAAATCACGAAATAATACATTTTGGTGTAGTAACATATCAAGTGTATATTTATTTTGCAAGTCAAAAACAACCTTAAAATGCTGAAAAAACATCACATCACGTGGTCAATGGACGGCCCCTAATGAAGAGTTCTTACGGGCAAAAGGGAATTACGCAGGTGAAACAGCAGGTATATTTACTATACAATAAAGACTTAATATATGAAATAAAGTCATACGAGTACTACCAAATACTGCAACGTTAACACGTTAGCTGCGGCACCAATTTTTGCAAACTTTCCGTTCCCGCGGCACGAGGTATTATCGGCCCGCACCGTGACCAGACCTTAGGGCGACACGCGGTCTATTAGACCCCACCTCCTGTAACAGACTAAAATCCATTTTCTGGCGCGAAATCAAAGATAAATGAAAATTTTGGTCCTTATCGATATAGACAGTGAATTGATGAACCCTAATGTACCGGTCCCCGGGATCTGATAGCTAGTTTATTAATTATTGGCAAAACAAAATATGGGATCTTATACACCTCGTAACGCACTGAAATAGGGTAAATTTTCGCTAAGATTAGTGATGAAAAAAATAATATCGACGCAACGACGTTTATCTATTTTTGTGTGAAAGTCTTAAAGCGGTTACCAGAATAGAAAAAAAAGAAAACCAGAAGTAGAAAAGAAACTAGGTATATCCTATTTATTCTGCCTCGGGCTTTAAAAAGGTGACAGACAAACGGACAGACAGCGAAGTCTTAGTAATAGAGGGTCCTGTTTTTATCTTTCGATACGGTCCCCTAAAAATTATTTACTTTCAAAACCTAGACAAAGAACTACTGAATTATTAATTAATTACTTACCTGTTTTGTCAACAGCTGCTTTGCGTTTTTTGTGGTGCTTTTACTACCTACAAAAATATCAATTAAAAAACCTACCTGTTTTGGTTCTGTTTCTGAGTTTTTTTAAATTAACTTTTTCCGACATCGTTTAGACATATTCGGCGATGTAAAAGGATGTGCCCTCCAATCGACGTGATGGAGACACTAGTCGCGGGAAGCTCGCGTTGGGTGCGGTACGAGGTCCAGGGGGATATGGGACGTTTTAGCCTCGTTCCGCACTGCATTAAAATTATATTAATTCAGTGCGGTACGAGGCTTAAGACATCCGGTACCAAGGTAGGTATACCACCGAGTCCGGGACCACTAGCGCGTCTCAAATATACATTTATCTCTTTTCTATACTGGACCAAACCAAAGCTATGCCCTTCGCACGACAGAGATGTTCACGGTTTCCTTGCCGCACCACAAGGAAGTTACATGAGGGGTGATTTAGGCCTCGTTTCGCACTTAACGTGAAAAACGTTTAAAGTATTTAAAAATATATAATTATGTTTGATAATCCGTAGGTACTTAGTAGATCAATATTACTAGGCTAGATATTGCTCAACACAAAACATGGTGTCTATGCTTTAACAGGAAAAATATGCTTTAAAATCAGGATAGGTATCAAATGATTGCCTGAGATGCTTCATTATATTATCGAGTCTACAATCTTGTATATCTATGGAGTGAGTAATTAGATGTGACTTGTGTATCCAGATGCGTGGAAAAGGTAATTTACATAGACGTAACTTTTCTCATGCATAAAAGAGGAAATAATAATAAGTATAAAAAACAGGATGCAAAAATGTATAGTAGGTAACTTTATCAACTAACCATAATAATATGCTTCTCTACTCTGAGTTCAAATTAAACGTCCTATGTAGTATTCAGGTTTCAGGGTAGCTCTTACGATACTTGGATTCCATATTACATTTCTTGTTACTCGAAATTTTGGCACACCGAGAGATATTTGTCAATAATATTATGAAATTGTACCCTTTATACATGTCATCTGCTAATTGGCATCAACCACTCACCACCCACCACTGGTACCACTGGATAATAAAACGAAGGTTGGTTACCAGGTGCGTATAAACCTCTCTTGCACACAATTGCAGTTGCAACCACCAATAAGTGCAAAGCATTTTTATTTCATTTCATTCAAAATTACATGTGACTAAAATGCTTTGTCTTCGTCTTTGTTTCTTAATAATATAAATTCTTAATACTAGACATATTATGCTACAGCTTTGGCATCATCGCTGCTTCCCATCGGGAGATCGTGGTCATTAGTGGTTAACAACTGGCCTTGTGGTAATATATCAGATATGATGATGGTCTTTTGTCTATTCGTCAAATAAAACAGTATAGGTAGATAATGACGATGTTTATTGCACGCTACTGTCCAGTTTGAATACAAATAAGGTAGGATACGGAAGCTTTTTAGAGCTAAGTATATGTTTTGTTAGAGTTCTTGATGTAACGGCGGCTAACACCATTGGAGTATTTATTTTCACCTGAAATGAAGCAAACATTGATTTGGTATAAAGGAGTTGTAGGCATTTGGCAGGGAACTACGTTAAATGTGACGTTCTAGACTTTTGATTTTTTTAACTATTTCTTCTTTGCGTTTTATTGGTGGATTGTTAACGAAACGAAAAAACGTATAATTTCGTCGAACCTACCCACGGAGTGCAGTGCCGCGCAAGATTTTGCAATGCAAGTTTTGGTTGGCACTGCCACTGTTATACGCAGGCGTGGCATTGACTACCAGTTGAAAGACCTTTTCGTCTTTTTGCCCTGTAGTATAGTGGCCGGTAGTAATTGCTCATAATTGTTTATCTATTATAGTTTTGCGTCGAACCAAGCAGATAATCTTCAACAAAGAAAAAGCATTAAAGATGCCAAAATTAAAACGGTTCTATGATCAGTCTAGCCGTAAAAACAGTTAACGATCGCGAGGTAATTCCCCTACATTAATAATAATACAATATTTCGGTGAGAACGTTTAAATCACTAAAAATTCTGAGTTCATAAGAAATTAAACGATGTACCTATCGTATTGTTTGAAGGCTTCATTATACCTATGAATGGATTTTTGGTTATTACTAGCATTATAAGTTGGTAAGTAAGTATGTATATTTATTGTCAAATCAGGCTGTAACGGCTGAATGCATTTACCTTTGCCGTGGTAGTAATATAATGGTATGAACATCTATTTCGGAAAACCTGAGTTTTATGATCACGCGAGCGAAACCATAGTTCAGAACTAGTAATTAGAATATGTAATTTTATTACAGTTAAAAACCAACACTTAAGCTTTTTATGTGATGGGGAAACCTGTTTGAGGTTGTATGATGAATGATCAGAATAGTCATTAGAATACAGACTGACTGGATGCAAACTCTCTGAACCAAAATGGCGGAAGCAGAAACAACAGAATTGTTTCGCATTGATTATACCAACCATGTCCAGAAGGTATACCTACCTACACTGGATCTCGGTAGTTTAGAGTAGGTACTTTGCAATATGGTTTTCTAAGTTCCCTAGTTTCTTCGTTTTTAGTTTTTTACATAGTCTAACGGTCTTATCACAAAAAAATTAAACCAGAGTTCAACAGATGAGTCTAAATATTTTCTCCACAAATCCATGTCTAACCCTCGCTTTTTCTAACTCAATAATAAATTTAAAAGTAGAATAAGTAAGAAAAGCGAGTGATAGACGTCGATTTTGTCGAAAGAAATTTTAGAAACTTCTCTGGTCTAATCTTTTGTGATCTTTCCACCATGTTACTTATAATAATATATCGATGTACCTATAGATTCAGCGATGGTATCATGATATTATGATAACGTTCTGAAACTAATGGTTTAGTCCTAAGGTTCATGTTCAACTTTTATGAACTACACATTTATGATACTCACAAATAAAAATTATATAGATTGTATAGTCTACCTGGCACACTAACGATCACGGTTGGGGCTCGATTACTGCTGTAGGTTGGGACTCCTCGGTATGGCAAATTGGACGCTGAAAACGAGAAACACTGTAACATCGAAAACTGAAATAGGACCGAATATCTGTATATGCGTGAATCGGCCTGCAAATAATTTCCATAATTTTTAAACACGAACACACAAGTTAGAATAATAGGTAATATAGTAATGTGCTAACTTATGCTAGTAGTCACAGAGAGACACAAAATTATTTAAAATTTTGAAAGACTAGATGTAAAAAACATGCATTTCTGTTTTATGAACTATGTGTATGACTTATTAGCATATTTTTTCTATGCCGCACCGGTTCCACCACTCATAATAATTATGTTGTTGTTGGTGTTTTTCCAGGTTGGGTTGTGTGTCGTTTCCAAATACATATATTTTTATCGCTATACCTATAATAGCAGAACGGGTTAATAAGGACCACTAATCTCTAATTGGCGTTTATAATTGAATACCCACTGAATTGGAATCTATAAATTAAGTTGTTTTTGCGATATCAACCCATCAGCTAGCAAAAAAACTTTTTACTGGTTAGTCGACAATGTTTATAAATTTTCCTTATTTTTATTATACCTATTGATAAACATATGTTATTACGTCGTGTAACTATGCAATGATTTATAAAATATTATATATATCACTACCTGCGCCCCGCGGTTTTGATAATTTTGGATAATATACAATAATATATCTTTATAAATTGTAGCCTATGTGTTATTCTGATATGTAAGCTATATTATTGTGAACTTTCATCAAAATCCATTCAGTAGTTTTTGCGTGAAAGAGTAACAAACATCCATCCATCCATCCATCCATTCTCACAAACTTTCGCGTTTATAATATTACTAGGATACTTGCAGACACGGCCACGCGTTGCTGCGGCCAAGGTGTTTGTTATTGCGACTAAAAATTGGGGTGTAAGCTACCCTATCTGGTAAGTTAGACCAAACTGCACATGGTGTGCAAATTTTATTAAAATCGGTTCTGTAGTTTAAGAGTCCATCGCAGACAAACAACGTGACGCGTAATTTATATTGTTAATGTTATATTAAGATAGAACTTGTTCTGAATCTGAATATTGAGTCTATGGTCTTCGTGCTTCTTTATTACCTAGATAAAGATAGATACTCAATATGCCAATAAACTTTCGTAGAAAACAAATCAAACAGAATCACGTATGCCACGAAACATGTCGAGATCAAGAATTATATACGTTCGCTATGATTTGAAAATAACGGTACACATACCACTGTTGGGCACAACGATGATCGTCTGGTCTCCAGACTGAACTGATGATGGATACCCTGTGAAACAGTACCTCTATATTATTATCATAAAAGTAATGGACAATTTACTATCCAGTGATCCACACATGTCAGACAAACATTGCGAGCGAAAGTAAATAATATAATAATATAATATGTCGACGTTTAACCACCAATACCTCCTAACTGACATTTTTGTCAATTTTTTTTTTTTTATGAAATCGTATACATAAGCTTCATATCTACCGCCCACTAAAACTCCTATATGATTTTGTGCTCCTAACGGGTGTTATTGTAATCCTGCCAATACCTCTTATAAGTCAGAGACAGATTTTTGGCGCCAATTGCTGCTAACTTCCGTGAACTCATAGCGCTCGCATGCAATAGACACGGATTCGCGCGCCGGTAACCTAAATGTAAGTTTTCTGTTAATATAACTGTTTATTTTAGTGTTTAACGTTTGTTACTACCTAAAACGAATACTATAATGTTATTCTGGTGTCCTTATGGTGGTTTAAATTGACATTTTAGTCATAATCCGCCTCTAAAGTTATCAAAAAGAGATAGGAGTTATTGGTCGAATATATTTTTTGCATTTGGGTTTGTTTTTGTTTCGATCGTATAACACTTAGGAGGTATTTCCACTACCATTTTAGTCTTTTTACAAGAAAAAATAGGCACGGGGGTAAGGCATTTACGTAATTCTTTATGATAGAGTTTAATGCATTTTTTGGCGAAAATAATGACACATTTTTAATAAATAAAATATCCCGTAGGTTCTTATATTTCCACCATGTCAATCCGACTACAGGACGAGAGCACGAAACCTATCCCATTGCAGAAAGGCGTGAGACAGGGAGATGTTATTTCTCCAAAACTGTTCACGAACGCATTGGAGGACGTTTTCAAGCTCTTGGACTGGAACGGATTCGGCTTCAACATCAATGGCGAATACATCACTCACCTTCATTTTGCCGATGATGTAGTCATCATAGCAGAGTCGCTGGAGGATCTCAATACTATGCTCTGCGACCTCACTAGCGTTTTCCAACTGGTGGGTCTTAAAATGAACAGTCATGTCCAATGGCCATGTTGTACCCGTGCCGGTAATCGTTGGGGATGATACCCTCGAAGTTGTTGACCAGTACCTTGGCCAGATCGTCCAGGTAGGTAGGTCCAACTTCGCCAAAGAGGTCGCCTGAAGAATCCAATTCGGATGGGCAGCGTTCGGAAAGTTGCGTGACATTTTCTAGTCCAAAATTCCACAGACAAGGGTCTTTAACCAGTGTGTGTTAACACAGCGGGCAATGGAGAGAGCTATGCTCGGAGTTTCTTCAGGATATTCGCCAAAGAGCTAAAGTTTACGACATAGGTCTCAGGGTTTGCAAGCTGAAGTGGCAATGGGCAGGCCACATCGCTCGTAGAACTGACAACCAACGGGGAAAAAAGGTTCTATAGTGGCGACCATGGACTGGAAGACGCAGTGTAGGTAGCGCCCACTAGATGGGCCGACGACATCAAAAGAGTCGCAGCAACCGGTGGATGCAAGTGGCAAACTGTCGTTCCGTGTGGCGGTCTAAGGGGGAGGCCTATGTTCAGAGTGGACGACGTCTTCAGGGTGATGATGTACTTATATTTTGTTTCGCAGAATGAATTCTAATCGTTCAAGACGATAAGTTGAGCTGTCATTGAACACAACTGAGCACAATGATGTGGACTCCGACAAAAATGAGAGACCCATCAACCACTCAACCATCAATGTTACTTCCATAACCGATCCTGTTGAAGATTTGCCACAGGTTTTTAGGGTTCCGTAGCCAAAGGCAAAAAACGAAACCCTTATAGATTCGTCATGTCTGTCTGCTTGTCCGTCCGTCCTAATGCACAGCCACTTTTTTCCGAAACTATAAAAGCTATACTGTTGAAACTTGGTAAATAGATGTATTCTGTGCACCGCATTAAGATTTTCACACAAAAAAAAGCAAAAAAAAAAATGGGGGTTCCCCTTAGCTACTTAGAACTGAAACTCAAAATATTTTTTTTCATCAAACCCTACGTCTATGGATAGGTCTTCAAACCCAGAGTTATTTTACTTACTTTATTTACTCTTAACTAACAGAATACCGACAAATTCATTTACAATTTAGCGAGCATTATCTCCTAAATGAAGAAGAAATAAATCCTATCTACCAAATTGGTATAAAAAGTTATATCAATTTCTCCTAACATACCTACCTCTTTATCAGAGTAACATAGACAAATATTTTTGACTTCACCTTAAAAATACCTATATTTGTAACCAAGTATATTTTTGTTTTAGCAATATTCGGTATATATTCAGAAATATAACGTTTTTTGTGTCTCCTGTAAAATTTGGTCTATGTGGGTTAGGAGGTATTGGTGGTTAAGCGTCGATGTATAAAATATTATACTATTTATTTTTACGACACATTCATTTCCAGCATTGGTTTCATGAATAAGGAGGAGCTTCTCAATTTATTTGTAGTATATTTTGTTTGTACCTATGTCACGATTCTTTTTTGTGTCAATATATTAAAATTTTTTGATAGGTACTCAAAACATATTACCTACTAATTAAATGGTAAAAACTTTATCTATCTGTATGTGACAATAGTGATATTTGCAGCATTTGCTTGTAATGTTTATAAATAAACATTATATTATAATGTTTATTTTGGTGAAAATACTCAGAATTTTTTATCTGTTATCAATCTGGTATGCTTTAGCTGACTGCTGCATAGGTACCGGATTGATTAATTAAAAATAAGCAAAGTAATACAATTAATACAAACCTAACGTTTGCCGAATTATCCTCACACTGTGTTGATTCCAGCTACCCACTGTGTCTGTCTGTAAGAAGCAAATAACACTCCACATTATCGACATCCAATGCACAAGTATGCAATAATAATATGGAAATAAACCGATATTTACCTGGAGTTTGGGTAGCAAAGCACGATCGTGGTTGAAACAATTTGACATGGTAGATATAACTATAATTATGCCGATTGTATTAACAAACATTTTTGTTTATTTAAAATCTTTTAAAATAATGTGTTGAAAATATGGACTCGTTTTGAACATAGGAAAGAAAGATAAAGTCAATATATATATATATATATATATATATATATATATATATATATTTTTATAATCAGTGGAAGAATGGTCAACTGTTTCCTATTTGTTTTTGCCAACTGTAAATTAAAACAAGTTCTTTTATAGTGTTGTATTGTCATCTAGATCATATCGGCAGCACCATATTTTAATTATTTTAATTACAGCGAGTTACCCATAATAATAAACTTTACAAAGAACTAGAAGCGCCTTGCGTTTTAATTACTATCCCGCGGGAACCGTTAATATTTATGGGATAAAAATTAGCCTATATCACCCTGGGATAGTGTAGCTTCCCAAGGATGAAAGAATGTTTCAAATCAGTTCAGTAGTTTCGGAGCCTATTCAATGCAAACAAACAAATAAACAAACAATTAAATCTTTCCTCTTTGTAATATTATTAGTTAATAACTTATTTATTAATATTAATGTTAGTATAGATGACCGCATTACAAATAAAATAATGTTCTAGAATTTGCTACGGCTGCGTTTTAGAGTAGTAGTAATAATAAAATATAGGTACTCATATGTATAACAGCTACCTACGCATACGTAATACATATTACATACCTACTATTTAATATTGTTAATATAAGATAAATACAAAATGTGTGATCTTCAATCAATGTATTATAAACACAGGCATTTGAGACGGTAACCTATCTAATAATGGTGCCTATATTCTAGCTAGACTAATTCATATCGTAGTATGAAGAACGCTAAGCATACAAATTTAGACTCTTCACGATTAAAACGGTTTCATTTATACATTTGAATCCTTCCTTATGGGTCACAAATATAAGAGATGCAAAGCGATACCTTTGGCATTTAAATGAACAGGTGTATTAGGTCATGAATAAATCATTGTCTTTTATCAAAGGTATCGGTTAAATCAAGGCCGATTGACTAGTACGTGCGCTGGGCTTGTCTTTCGGCGTCTTGTAAGCAGGTTTTGCTCTTCCAGTTTCTGAAATAATGATACAATTAGGGTAAGTCCAGGATAGTTGCCATACTTTTTGAAAACGCTTTATATTTCCCATTTTAATTAATGGATCTGAAATTTTGTCACACATGTTAATAGATTGGTCTTTCGACTACCACATTGAAGGAAAAAGAAAACATCACTGTTGATATTTACTAATCTATATCGATTTTCCCAGACCTCTATTTTTGAAAGTATAGATGCCCTATGGCGGATAATTGCCCTATGCGTCAAAACCAGTTATGGGATACATGCCTCATTGATAAAAAAACACTTTTTCAGTTTGAAATTAGGTATTCGTGATGGGAAGTAAAATCTAAACACAGACATTAATTAAAAATTTTCGTAAAAAATGTATTTTCATTATAATCATATTAGGGTATAGATGCCTCACGAAAGAAGTTTCCTTTCTGAGGCATCTATACCCTAATGTAGTTACATCGTTTTAAAATAATGGGAATTATTTGTTTTGTATGGTTAAACATAGGCGAAAATAAATCGAGGCGTCTATCCTTTTCGTGGAGGATACACGCCTTTTATATTCAGGAATGTGTATTCAATAAATATTCTAAATAAACTGATTTTAGTGTTAGTACACAGTCCACTGTAACATTTGGATACAAAATATAAATTATTTAGTCACCATTTAAAAAGTTCCAGCTCCTCAAAAATGCTGTAGAAAAAGAATTAGCAATTTTTTCGTCGCACCAAATCTTTCATTGAGTATAGATGGAATGCACGACGGGTCAGGGGCTACCTCGCGGCGGGTACCGGGTAGGTACGGGGATGTCTCTCGTTTGGCAATATCAACGACAGCAAAAACAAGCCGGGAAATCATAGTTTTTGAATTTGAGGCATCTATCCCAGCCGGGCATCTATCCTGGAATTACCCTATGTAGTATTATGGTTTTACAAGATGTATAATTTATTAGGTTCATAATAATGTTAGTCAAGCTGAAACAACCGTAAGGATAAAGGGAGAATAGTACGCACGCACTCACGGTTCGGCGCATGAATCGCGCTCGCGTTTATTTCGTGATCTGATATTTAGAATTAAGTACAGGTTTTACTAAGTTGGTTTTATACTGGTGGTACTTTACGCGAGCGCTAACTGCTTGTTTTTGTCTGTTTTTATTTATTGGTAAAAATTGATAACGAAATGAGAAAATCTAAGTTCCCAATCGCTTTCTACATAACACCCCCATTTATTGGTATAACTTTCACGTGGTTTCATGATGAAATGTCTTAGTGGCATCTTTGTGATGTTTGTTTAAAAAACATTTTATATTTTAATTGGCTTCCTGAGCTTAAACAACTTCGAAATTGAGTATAACCTCGCCATAAGGTTGCGATGGAAATTCAAATCGTTTTCATTGGGAAAATGGTAAATTAAAGTCATGGTTAGCAGCGTAAACATCACACCATGGTTTAAAATACTAAAAAGTTACTTACCCTAACATAATAGATAGGTTGAATTTCATCAGATTTCTGCGCCTGCTTTACTTCTGTGATATCTTCGTCATTTTGGTTCAACACTGCATCTGTTGCTATGACCATTAAGGATGGGAAGTCTTTGGCTGTTTGTGTTTGTACCCTTGAGTCTTTTGGAGGAGCTAGCACGGGTGCTACAAGGATTACTTTATCAGCTACCTTTGCGTCATTGGTGTTAATACTTCTTGATATTTCTTTGTCATTAGCAAAAACACTTACAATACTTAAAACAAAAATAAAATAACAAGTACCACTCATCGTGTTAGCGGATGAATGTTAAAGGAAGTATTTAGGAAGCTTTATTTATATGATCCTTGTTCTTCGTGAGATCACGACTTGGGATATGTGTGATGGACATTTTGTTCATTATAAATGCCTTGCAGTCACGGTGTTGTTGCAATTATACCTTCATCGGTAATTAATTAATATTAGACATTGTTTATTTTATTTTTAAACAGCCCGACAGCACTATTTAGGTACAGACGTGTATTCATCCTACTTATACATTATCAAGCTTCGTCCCTTCTGTGTTTTATTACTTCTTTGGAGGCAATAAAGTGTCATCTAAGAGTCAGTATATTATAATACTAGCAGACACGGCCACGCGTTGCTGTGGCTAAGGTTTTTGTAATTGCGACTATAAATTGAGATGTAAGCTATCTTTTAAGTTAGATCAAACTGTAGGTACATGGTGTGCAAATTTGATTAAAATCGGTCAGTTAGTTTATGAGTCCATCGCGGACAAACAACGTGACGTGACGCGTAATTTATATATACATACTAGCAGACACGGCCACGCGTTGCTGTGGCTAAGGTTTTTGTTATTGCGACTATAAATTGAGATGTAAGCTACCCTATCTTTCAAGTTAGATCAAACTGCACGCGCTGTGCAAATTTGATTAAAATCGGTCAAGTAGTTTAGGAGTCCATTGAGGACAAACATTGTGACACGAGATTTATATATATTAAGATTAAGATTATCTAGCTACATTATTGATGTGTATATTTCAATTCGTAGCTCGAAGGCCTCGAAGACTGCGTGCCCCCTAATGTAGCATACATATACTAGATACATTCAATGTACATAATATGTACATTTAATGTATGTATACTCGTATTATATATTATATAAAACTGAATCATTAGATAAAAGAAAAAGACAAAATAAGGAACCAATGCGTTTAATAACGTATTAATAAGAATTAACGGGCCTAATTCGCGCACACACTTATATCAAAATATATATTTTTTACATACCTAAGTAAGTAGCTAACTAGTGTTCAATACGTATAATTTAAACATGTTAGAACGTAATGTTCTTTATATTATGAGTAGATTCATAGATATCTTGATTTAAAATGACCCGTGTGGCTTCATAAATGTATTCTAATTCTGAAGCGTCATTACTCGTAAGTTGGTATATTAATTGTATGTAAACATCTTATTTTTTGTTACAATGATAGGTAGGTGCACTACCTATTAATTACAACATGCTATATAGTGTAATTAAAATAGGTAAGTATTACGGTAGTCGGTAGTAGTTCGTATTCCTTGTTATTGTTTTATCTGAAACCAATATTTGTATTTAGCATTTCAAAGATATTAATTCATCAGTCCCCTTAATTAGTCAGCAGCGACTTGTGAACGATTTGGCTAATTGAGGTCATATTTTCACAATCATATTGTTTTTGGATAGGTGTGGTTCATAGATATGCTCGGACTCGATAGGTGGAAAAGGGCAAAACAACATTATTTAAATTCAGTAATATTAATAAGATAACATGGGGCGTATGTTTGCCAAGTTTATTACTTAATATCTGGATGACCAATCTTTGCTCGGTATTTTTTTTTTTATAAATTGTGTTTTTCGAAATTATATTTAATTACGAATTACTAATAAAATGATGAAATATGAAAATACTTTTCGATCTTACCGATAGAATAATAAAAATATATGAACTGGTTATTTAAAGAAAAAATCATAAAAAAACACGAATAAAATGACATTTTCTAAAAATGATTCCTAGCTAGATCGATTTATCGCCCCCGAAACCCCCTATATACTGAATTTCATGAAAATCGTTGGAGCCGATTCCGAGATTCCAATTATGTATTATATATATACAAGAATTGCTCATTTAAAGATATAAGATAATCTGTACTTATCAATTTTTGTCAAATTAACAACATACACTGAAACATTATGATTCCTAATTTATATTTACCTGGTATCTACTTCCAACTGATCATCTGGCACGAAGTATATTCCGTCCGGTAGATTGGTGTTATTCCTTCCGACATTTTTTAACTCGATATTATTTTTAGGTACCTTCCCTCGTATCAAGTCGATCAGCTGTACCCCTTCCACTACATAAACAGTATCTTCCTTACACGAACTTAGGACTACCAGAGCGGAAACTAACATTGCGACAAAATACTTCATTTTATTGCTAAGTATATATTATTTGATAGAAGATTACAAAGTGTCACACACAGTAGAAGGATAATACAAAGGCGAATGCTTTTATTAATTCATCCGCTTGTATTTATAAGCTCGAATTAGTATATGTTGGTATGAGCGTTTTCCAAATAAAGTGTACCCCCCACTTTTGGGCTGTCCTCTGTGTTTGAAGTCTAATAACAAAAAATAATTATATGTGGCTAATTATTTGAATGCTTGGAGATTATTAAGCATATCCTAAACTAGTTAAATGCAAACGTTGATTCAACTATTACTGCGTAATATTTAAGTAATGACCATTTTAAAACACTAAAAGATCAATTTTTGGCGTGTCCCACCCTCAAAATTCTCGGTGTTAGAAGAGATTCTGAATACTTTTTGTACTAGGGTAGCATGAGTTTTTGATATATTTAGAACAACTGTTGAATCCCCTATCGTCACCGGTAGTTTTTAAATTAAATCCTATGCCCATTAAAATACGATTGGGTTTTCAAAAATATGATAAAAAGTGGAACCGACCGGACATGTCGGGTTTGTCACGGCTAAAACTACCTTATGAAGATATTTATTTGACAATATTAAAATTTCTATATTGCAACATCACTCATATCATACCAACAGCTATATTTAAAAAACCAGCTGTCTAATAGATTTTGAGAAATAGACTTAATTTGTGTGAGTAGCGCGACCGTCAACATTTCGTCTGTCGGGTTTGAGACACATTATCTACTGATCCAGGTCACTTTCCGGCATATGACTGTATTCAAAAGATGAACAATATATTAATGTAACGTTATTTGTACTTGATTACGAACGTAGTTTAACAATTACGTCTGAATAAAATTTTGAATATATAATGGGAAGAAAACGACACGTCGGTTTTGCGACATTTTGCCCCGTGACCTACAGGCTGACTAGCAAAATCGTAAAACCGACACCATAAAGCTGAGACTACACAATATAATGCAAGGGTTTTACATTTTAAGATTTCACAAAGCCACTTACTAGCGCAGAAATATTATGGAGGCATTATAATAGATAAAAAATGAAATGAGAGAACCCTGAACAGTTACAGACTCAATGACGGCAAAATAATTCAAATAAAAAGAGAAAATATCGCAAACGATACAAGAAAAAGCCTAGAGAATAAGAAGAGCTTGGCGCAAAGAAAAAACAAGCCTGCAATTAATAGGATAACCTTTATAATTTAACGAATTCATAATAGTTTTGAGTTTATAGTACCTACGACTAAAAGGCAGTTTTCATTAATGATCGGTAATTATTTTACTTAACAATAAGAGTTTCAATATCTTTAATTACATTCTTCGTTCGACATTAAACAAGTATACATAACTTCTGGGTTTGGTTTCCTCATATAATGTGTCCCCAGCTTTAGTGAAATTGGCCTTTCGGTTTTGCGACTGTCCCCTTTTTTGCAACGATGAAATTCTTCGTTTTTAGCATTTTTTTATATTAAAGGGCGCACGTATTTAAAAAGCATTATTTAGAATGGATTAAATGTTTGGGAACGCAATAATTTATTTTCCGATGAAGACCTATATTCATCATTAAATTGTAAAAGTAACGGTGGCTTTGGCATCAGCTGTGACAAAACCGAACTTAAAAGTGCCGTATAATTCGCATTTTAAAGAGTAGGTGACTATATTGTCAAATATTACAAATTAAATTGACAATAATATCTTCGTAATCAAATAAATCATTTGGATCATTCTTCATAGCTTGTAAATAAAATAACTTAGATGGTCGCAAAACTGACACTTTTTTCTACAGTGTCAGTTTAATTTGATGATTCCTCGTAAAATAGACTTAACTGCCAGTAATATTATATTTTTTAATAAACTAGAATGTATCTTTATAATACTTACATCAAAAAAACATCAAAAATGTGATAATTCAAAAACTACCATACATTTTGGCATGGTACACTTATTTTGGAAAACGCTCGTATACCTGTTTTCGTTTGTACTAATTTAAAAGAACCTAGTTAGATCACTGCGAGACGTTGATGAGGCAAAAAAAGTGTACCTACCTACAAGAAGTTAGAATACTTCGTGAATATATGGGAGTCGTAGATTCTTGTAGTTTCTGACTCCATGATACACTGAGGTCAGGGTTGGCATATAAATCAGGGATAATAGAGAAGGGAAGGAGGGAGATAAATCACGATTAAATGACTCGCTACAACCAGAGTAATGATAACCAAAATAAAACTTATGAAAAGATTGTATGTGCTGTTCTGACTGTGCTTGCATTCACAAATGCATGAAGCGTGCAAACGATATTTCCACTAAATGCTCTAGACACTTTATACTACGCGTGCATATCAGCATAATATATTGGCTGCAATAGCTCTCATTACATATTAATATCTGGATGACCAAACTTAGCGTTTTTTTTTATAAATTGTATTTTTTGGTAATTATATTTAAGTACGAATTACTAATAAAATGATGAAATATGCAAAATATTTTTTTATCTTACCGATAGAATAATAAAAAAATATGAACGGGTTATTTAAAGAAAAAAATCATAAAAAACACGAATAAAATTTTCTAAAAATGATTCCTAGTTAAATCGATTTATCGCCCCCGAAACCCTCTATGTACTGAATTTCATGAAAATCGTTGGACCCGATTCCGAGATTCCAATTAGTATATACCTATATATATTATACAAGAATTGCTCATTTAAAGATATAAGATTAAAGATATAAGATTTGAATCATGTTCCGGCAGTCTGCGGCCAAAACGATTACATATTATTCCAGTTTGGTAATTCACTACACAAGTAAACGATTAACTTGTCTTTGTTCTAGCAAAAGCCTGTGTTGTGGTTAAGATGGCGTATGCGGAGGAGTGGTCAAGCGAGTCCACTGGCGGGGAATCTCCACGATCATGCAAAACAGACCTACAAGTCTTTTGTTACATACGTAATAAAACCGCCGCATGAATTTGAAGCGATCATCTTAGAACATTGTCATATCACCATGGATCATAGTTGTTTGTGATTTATGCAAGAATTAACATGAACGGTTTATTTTGAAGTGGCTTCTTAGTGTAATAAGTACCTAGAGGTATTTTACTAATGCGTAGTTGGTACCATATGAGGTATAATTTCATTCTGTCTTTGCAAGAAGTAACTATGTCTTCAACATGGGATCGGTAAATAACCGTCAAAGTATGATTACGGCAAAAACAGCATAATTTTGTCTTTTATTAATATTAATTGATTGAATTACGAGACTTGTACCGAAGATTGTTAAAGAAGGGGTTTTCCGCTGGAAATATTGTTATGTAGATACAAAATAATTATGTAGATACAGGTTGATCCGCTTAATTATTTGTTCGGTACAAAGGTTAGGTACAAAAGTACCTAATTATCTATGATTATTCTGACTCAGAGCCACGATATTATGATAACCTATTGAAACGTAGAAGAAACTTGATATTTATAGTTATAATTTGAATCGTGTGTGATATTTACCAAGATAACGAGTTATAAAATGGTGTTAGTATCAATTCTATTGCACAAAAGAAACTAGATCTTATTCTGGCAAATCTAAGGTGATTAACATCTTTTTTATGTTCATAAGGTTGAAAAGTGACGGTAAATCATTTGACAAGACTAAACTTACACGGTCTTACCACAAAATATTTAAACCAGAGTTGAACAGATGAGTCTAAATATTATGTTTAACTCTGGTCTAATCTTTTATGGTGAGACCAACTAAGACTAGTATAAAATGAAACTCGAGTTAAAATAAGTAGTATTTAAGTGTAGGTTATTCAGGCTTTGGAGAAATGAGGTGGCGAGGTATAATTATCTCTAGGTATAAGTATTTCTTCATAAGTAAGTGGCACTGTCTTCCAGTCATCATATCTGGGGTCGAAATCGTATTTTCGGAGTTCAGTCTGAAAAATTAAGAAATTCACGTTAAGGCTAGACACATAAAAGAAAATAGATAATGATTAATACATATCAAGAAAAATGTAATAATGTTTCCTTATCCTATTGATTGATTGACCCTTTTACTTTATAACGTTGGCGAAATTTAATATACCTACTTACCCAACCATATTTACTACCCATGGCTTATATACAGGGTGAATTTTTGAGACGGGCCAGTGAGGGCAAGTAACTTAACCGTTATAGTTACGGAAAAACCTAAGTAAGTAAGTCACAAGAAATTAGTCATTTTACACAAAAATCTTTTTTTGATAATCGATGCTGTTTTTAATAAGGATCAAGAGTCTCTACCGGACCGACTGAGGTTTGAGAATTAGAAATGTCAAAAATCGTGAAAGCTTTTCCATACACTTGTACGGAAATACAGGGGGTTTTGAACCCCACGTAAAATTAAATATGTGCGTGTATTCATGGTGCCCAAAAATGTGAACAAGGATAATAACGTAATTTACCAATACTGGGGGTTTAAGGACTCTTGGCATGCGTGCCATGTTTTATTTATCGGACACCCTGTTAATAGTTTAGTATAATAAAAGTTTGTTGCATACTAACAAACATGTTTTACAAGTAGGTGCACATTATTATTTTGAAAAGTTTACCTACTAATACGAGGTCATTCTTTTAATATGCGAAAACTATAAAATATTCTAGCATAATGTAGGTGTTTACCTTGGGTGGTAATAAATCATTTGACAGTACCAATTCTGGTACTGGTGACGATGATAGAGTCGGTTTTAATGTACTGGTCGATGTCACCGCATCTTGCGTGGAGTTAACTTCAGTCGGTGAAGCGATAGTGGACGTTTGCGATGCGTTTGATGAGATTCCAGGTGTGTTCGTTGAATCAGTTGACGTCGAGAATTCAGAGTAGATGGTAGTATCTTCAGGTACGTCTGCCACGATTATAGGAGCGCTAGCTGTATCTTCAGGCACAACTACCGCTATAGTAGGAGCACTGCTAGGTATAACTTCAGGAACATTTGTCGCAACTATAGGAGCTCTAATGCTTGTAACTTCGGGCACATTGTTCGAAATTTTAGTAGAGCTATTTGTATCTTCAGGTACCTCTGTCCCGATTATAGGACCACTCGCTGTTACTTCAGGAACACTTGTCGCAACTATAGGAGATCTACTACTTGTAACTTCAGGTACATTTGCTGAAAATTCAGGTGCACTATTATTAACTTCAGGTAAGTTTGTCGCAATTATAGGAGCACGAGCTGTAACTTCAGGTATATCTGCCGCAATGGTAGGAGCACTAGCAGTAATTTCAGGCGCATCTGTCGCAATTACAGGAGCTCTAGCGGTAACTTCAGAGACATCTGCCGCAATGATAGGATCACTAGCTGTAACTTTAGGCACATCTTCCGCAATAATAGGAGCACTAGCTGGAACTTCACGCACATCTGCCTCAATTATAGGCGCACTAGCTGTAACTTCAGGCACATCTACCGCATTTATAGGAGCATTAGCTGTAACTTCAGACACATCTGCCGTAATGATGGGAGCACTAGCTATAACTTCAGGCACATCTGCCCCAATTATAGGAGCACTACTACTTATAACTTCTAGAACTTTTGTTGTAACTATAGGAGCTCTGCTAGTTATAACTTCAGGTACACTAGTCGAAATTTCAGGTTCACTGTTTGTAACTTCAGGTACGGTTAACGAAATTACAGGTACAGTGGTTACAATTTCAGGTACGTCTGTTAAAATTGTGGGGAATTTGCTTCTATTTTCCGGAACATCAATTGTACTTTTTTGTTCACTGGTTATAATTTCAGATGCGTTTGCCAGATTTTCAGGTGCAATGGTTGTAATTTCAGGTTCATCAGCAACAATCACAGGAGGATTAGTAAAAATTACATTAAGTTCTGTGGAAATTTCAACAGCATCCGTTGAGACTTCTGGCGGAGTTGTTGATATGTCAGCCTCGATTGTTGATAATGTTTCTGTCTGACTTTTTATTATTTCATACGAAACTGTTGACACCTCAGAATTGGTCACATTTTCCGACACAGCAGCAGATAAAGTGGTCTCATCACTGTCAGAGGAAGTTTCAATACTTTCCTGAATCACATAAAATGGCTTTGTAGCAGCCACCGGGAATATTTTCCAGCTTTTAACAGTACACAGAGCAACTAACAAAACTAGTATACACAAATAAATCTTCATCTTGTTCCTTGAACGAGATTTCTAATCGACTGATCAAGAACGAATGCTTTGATTATTCATTAAAGATAAGTCTGTGACTTTGTGGTAGTAGGCCATTTACATAAATCTTAATCTTATGACTAGTTCACCCTGACGGTGGATCCGTGAATTTAGAAGCTTGGGCAATATGTATGTAAGTATATAGACTCGATCGACGACTTTAATTTTTTTTGATCGATTGCATCCATTAATCGTTGGCTGTACTCTTGGTGCTGTTGGTTTTTGGTCTGTTAATATGTTCCTTATTATTATTTTATAATTATGATATTATTTTACTTCGACAATTCTGTGCGCTATGTAAACAAACATTGGCTAATCATGGGCCCCGCACTAATAGCTTAATTTCCAAGCCATATGCATTTTTTATCGCGCCGTCCATTCTGGTTGTTTTCGATGATAGCAGCCATTAAGCCACGACCAACAAACGGTTTATTAAACGTTTCCGCTGGTTGTCAAACATTTCCACTGACTTTTAACATTGTTTCTACTACTATTATACGAGTAAGTCAACACTTTAAAGTAACCAAATCTATTAATAAATGCTTAGGTAATTCAGCAATAAATGTACTCAAATAGGTGCACTGTTATGTCGATCATAAGCAGAAATATTCTTACATATAGGTAGGTACCTATTATTATTTTATTATGTAGGTACTCGTACCTATCTATGCACTTTACCCCATTACTATTAATACAATCAGCATATAAACTCATTCGCCCTTACTCCGAAACATCGCAGATTACTTGCAACGACATGGTGCGAAGATGTTCAATAGAGGCAAAGTAGAATGTTGCTATCATACGCGCAGGATAAACCAATGACTCATAATCATGTTCTTGTATTCAGACATGATTACAAACGACACTCAAACGGCTTGTGGTTGGATTGAAACGTGACCTTGTTGCAAATGTATGTAAACTGAAATGTGAAGTGAATATCTACTCGTATCATAACCGATATTTATTCGGACTGCATGTCGGACCGTAGGTTTTGCCCATTCAACCTATACACGCTCCTATATAGTTTTACTTAGGGTTCCGGTTCTAAATGACTTCAACAGAACCTTCTGCAACTCTAACCAGACATCTTTTGGAAACTATTGCTTGGGCAGATACTTAATAGAACTCCCTATTTGATGATTATAAGGTAGGTATATACCGACTACGAACGTGTGATCGGCATGTTTTGCCATCACGGGAACGACCTAACTGTAGTATACAGAAAAGGTTGCGTAGGCAATTATGTACCTATACACATTTAATAGATATTTTTGCCTTTTTCATTCGATTTACACTAAACGTTATATAAAATATACAACAATTGATTTAACAAATTGAACCTCAGCAACCTGCCAACTACTTTACTAGTCTAGCAGGCTAAATAACCTACCCCTACGATCTTTCAACCAAAACACCTCGATTTACAGTGCAAGCAATACTTGAAACATCAATTAAGTAAAATATACACATCAAAAAAGTCTAAGCAACATGCATGCATAACATGGACCCAGGAACAATGGGATAAAATTATGTTTTCCGATGAGTCGCGATTCGGGTTTAAGCCTGATACAAGAAGGGTGCGAGTGTACCGTCGCGTCGGCCCGGAAATACTGAAAGGCTCAGGTGCGTTCAGGAAGTTCATCCATACAGCGGCTCAACAGTTATGACTTATGATATGGGCGGGTATTATGAAAACATGAACGCTGAAAATTACGTTGTGGAGATTCTCAGACCTTATGTCCATCCCTTTGCACAAACCTTTGGCTCCGATTTTACGTTAATGCATGACAATGCGCGTCCACATACAGCTCGGCGAACCAGAAAAGAACCAGAAATTAGTACATGTTGCTTAGACTTTTTTGATGCGTGTTATTAAGTTTTACTTGTATACATTATTGTGTTATATATGGGGTATATAGATTATTTGTATGGTATCGCGTTATAAATAAACCGCACAAAGTTTGGCATTTGGTACTAGCAAAGCCTCGCGCTTTTTGCCATGTAAAACTTTGACAAACCTTTGCACTCTCTGGCCGTTGGTTTTTGGAATAAAAAGCCGTTAAAACTCCAAAAAACCCCGTTTTTTTTCAGCACAAAATTTCATTTGCGTGGTTAAGTAACTACCAATAGAATATGTATAATATAATAATAGATTATATAGAATATATGAAATCTCTTACATTTATTTAGTTAAATAGGAAGGATTGGAAGGAAGGTTTCCGCGCTAGTCCTTAGCCTGACCTAGAATAACAATCAGAGGCGGCGAATTGAGAATACAAGACGATACTTGAGTAATGTTAACCATAGACCAGTCTTGGACCGGTTCGAAGGATCTTCAAACCGTACCTACCGGTTTCGTGAACTACAATACTTATTGCAAATTATAATTATAAAGGTACCTACCTACCTGTGACAATCGAAAACAGGATCAAATAGTGAACGTTCCAATTAAACTAATTTTGAAATTAATGGCGAACGCAACCAGTTATTTTATGACTACTAAAGTTATCAAAATGTATTTTCTAAGTAGTAATTTTCTATACACCCTTCTAAGGAAATAAATATTGAAATACCTTCATCAAAGTATTGCGCATGATCGTTATGACCGAAGATAAATTATCTAGATTGTAGTTGTTTTATTAGGGTGTTTACTCAACTGATGAAGAAATGGTTGAAATATTTACAAATATAGTAGGCACCTGATTATCACTTTACATTACCCACTACGTATCGATATTGATTACTTAACGCCTGGTGAAATTATTTTAGCAAAGGTCTTGTTTGATAATATAACGCCTGTTAAAAATTGTACAGCACTACTAGTGTGACTATTATTGTCAGGCGTTATAAATTGATTTTCGATGACAGCCATCCCCGTCAGCTTGGGCGTATGAAGAATTGTAAATAAGAAAATATTAGGTAGGTATGTATTTGTTTATTAATTTACTGCCTAAGTAGATACATAACATATCTTATTACTTATCTAAATAAATAAATAAATTACAGTCGTCTCTCAGAATAATTGTTTAAATTATATTGCAAATTGAGTAAATTGATTGTATCCAGATATTTACTCTATGTATCTTAACGCTAGTTATTTGGAACAATTACTGCTTAATTTAAGTATATAGTATAGATATCATTATTATTTTACGCCTCTTAATAAAAACTATCGAAAGGCCATGACCAAGTAAATTTTGTTATAATTACTCATAATATTGCATTTTATAATTAAGTATCTAATATTTCGGACACTCCAATTTGCAAATCTAGCACCAAGCAAAGACTCATATGTAGGTTCTGACATAAACCTCTGTACATATTATGTACTTGTCCTAATTGCGATACATAAATATATACCTATATATTTAAGAACGCAAAAAGTATAATGGATATACTAATGAGTGATTGGGCTTTTGCAGGTTTAAAGAAAAAAAATATGATTATGATAAAACTTCGCCGACACGATGCACAAATTGTGCGTAGCCAAAAACATTTTTAAACAATCTAGACATAATGCCATCATGGCATCAATACCAGCGTTTCGACCTATAACTAAATAGACATGGCAATGCAATGTCTATCTAGTTCAAAACGCTGGTATTGATTTTACTAGCGGTGTTAAAAGCACTGGAATAACGACGTTAATAATTATTGTAGATAGATCATTATAATGAATGATTGTGAGTATTCCATTAGAAAACGTATATAACAAAGGTTGTAATAATAAGTTAACAGCACATTATGTAATACCGGAGAAATAAAGTAGTTAGATACGAAAGAACCCACTTACTTGCTATCAATAGGAGAATCATAAAAAATATCAAGGCTTAAAGTTCATCGCGGAAGCATTTTAAATCATGATTACTGATCAATATACATTGCCAAAGTGAACCAATTTGGTTGCCTAAATGAATCGATTTTATATCGAGAAAGTACCTTGCTAAGTCTTCGAAACCATTGTTTGATCCGCTAATATTTTATGTAAACATGATCGTTATCAAATTCATAACAGCCTTTTGAAATACATCGTTATTTAAGATATTACACAAGAATGAAACAAGCGTGTCATTGTTCCAGATAAATCTATGAAACGCAGAATCGAAAATAAATCCTTTGCCGTTTGCGGACGTAGGCTACCAATGTATATCTATATATTAATATCGTATCGTATCCTATTCTATATATTTTCATTTAGCTACGAGTATATATTACAGAGTATTTTTTGTTTATAACGTTAGGGCATGACTGTTGCTTTCTGCGGGCTTACCATAACGTCTTATTGCGATCCAATTGAGGACCAAAACAGAATCGTTTTACTACTTATTCGTACCATGACGTCTTGTTGTGACATCTCGACGCTCCATTTAGGTTGATTTTAAATCGAATGGGTATGACATCTACTTAAATGATATCGAAAACCATGTATCTAGTACCCAACTTATAAGGCGCGTCGTGAATCTTCGTTCGCGCAGAAAAGAAAGTATGGTCCGAAGACTAACGAAAGAATGCTTAAAACTTACAATCAACCTAAAGTCACTATTATAAGGTTCATAATACACTGCAGCTGTTCGTTCCATCTCACTCATGCCACGCGGCGATCGCTAAGATGGCGGCGCGGCTGCCGACCAATAGCGGTCAATAGCATTGCCCGCGCTTTGAAAATTCATCTTCTGCGCAGGTACATCGGTAAGCCATATCAGTTGGGTACTACTATACCTATTACTACTATTTAAACTGAAACGATTCTGTTTAGGTCCTCAATTGGATCGTAATAAGACGTCATGGTAGGCCTCAAATGGGAAGTAGGACTGTGGTAAATTACAACAAAAATTGAGTCAAGTTTGTCTGTTCTGTGTTTTGTGCATTATGATGTCAATAAAGAGTTATCTATCCATCTATCTATCGAGTTCGATCCCCTATTTGAACAAGGGTTCGTTCTGCATGGCAACAAATCATTGTCCATTATGACTAGCATTTAAAGGCAGAATTTGAAATCAGTGCCAATGGAGCATTAATGGACAATAAGTTGAAGTCGCATACACCGTCACCTTTTAGACTTTGGAAGTGTCTCAAGTAGAACAAATCTCACATGGCACCGTTGCGTCGCTTCGCGCGGAGACCCGGAGGCTTACCATGACGTCTTATTGCGATCCAATTGTGGACCTAAACAGAATCGTTTCACTTTAAATAATAGTAATACATGGCATTTAGATTTAAAATCAACCTAAATTGAGCGTCAAGATGTCACAAGAAGACGTTATGGTACGAATAAGTAGTAAAACGATTCCGTTTAGGTCCTCAATTGGATCCCAAAAAGACGTCATGGTAAGGCCCCAGTACTTTTGTACAATAACTATACCTAAATTAATACTAAAGTAACACATTGTCTGTTTGTATGTCAGACTTGTCAGTTCGTTGAGGCACAGATATAGCTAGTTCAGTGTGTCGTCCCACGCGCCCCTTTGGTCCGAAATTCTGCATGTGCGGACCGTGCGATGTGAGCTGTGTGAGATAGTCCCAATAGTTAACTGGCTACTCTGATTCACGAAAGTTCAAGAAGAGAACACTTCTAGTCGTATTAGTCTGAAACTACAAAAGTGACTATGCCATCCCGACTCCTAGGACTCGAGTTCCCACTTCTGAAGGCTGCAGCGCCGACGCCTTTGCTTCTGCCAGTCCTGCCCAGGAAGTTTGGGAATGGGAAGTTGGGGCCTCCTCGGTGCCTGATGTCTAGCAGACCTTCGCCGAAGGTGGCCTGGAATGTGACAAAGAGATGGTTACTGTCAGAGTTAATTAAAACTGGTTTTAACTGGAGTCCTAAATAGTTGACCGCGTCTTTTCCAGTGAGGTTATATTGCGGTCCCTAGCGGTGCTAACCCGCTACATTACAGGTTTCTGTTACGACGACACTTTGGACCATATGAGTCATTATTGAAAAAGCTGATTCATGATACAAAAAATGTGTACAATCACTCACAAAAATTAATAAAAACAGATTGCTAATATTTTCCAATTAAACTTTACGCACGGAAAATACACGATCAAAAGCATGGAGTTTTGAGAAGATTTGAGACATTCATCTGCTTTTCTCGCTGCCTGTGCTATACCTAAATACTAACCACCATTATTCAATACCTAACTCGGAACTGCCCAAATCGTAATCGAATTATGTGAAAGGGAAATGTAGGTATAAGTACTTGATTGTATCATAAATTATATCAACCCATCGATTATAAAAGCTGTTGAGTGGAGACTGGTAGTTGTAGTTGTACTTACATTCATCTATGAAGGTCGTCTATTTATCCGTCCCATGTTTGAAGAATGCGTTGCAGATATCTTTGTATCTTCGTAATATTATATATTAATATTATATAATATTAGACCCGCTCTGCGCTTTGTCTTGATGTGGTAGAGCATATAGTACCCACCTAGTTAGCTACCCTCAAGTAGATGTAGGAAATCTGTCGCCAAACCCTTATCAGGGCCTTCCGTCAGCGGATCATGAAAGCCAGTCCCATTCTTGGCTGATCATGTTTTCTACCTCTGACCTACCTCGTCACATAGTAGTTGCTCGCTTATACGATATTATAAAATTAATATTTGGACAGTCAAAGCCCACTAAAGTCGAACGCATTCTTCCAGTAACTAGTCCACTTTGACGGCACGTTTGGCGTATCGGCCGAGCAATCGGACTGCTGCGCTTGGTGTTGCGTGTTCGATTTCCGCCCGGAACAAATATTTGTGCGATCCACAAATATTTGTGTCTGTTCTGGGTGTGATGTGCATGTGAAATTATATGTCTGTAAGCGGTACCCACGATACAAGAGACATCCTAGTGTGGGACTACGTTTAAGAAAACTTACATCAGGCGGTTGGAAGCCATTGAGGGTGTTAAAACCGAAGGCTTGCGAGGCGCTCTGACTACCGCCAAAGCCTCCGCCCCCGAGACTTGCAGCCGACGACGCCGCCCCTGATACAGAGTTACCAGCGCCGGCGAAAGAAGCTGCCTGGCTGCTAGCCTGGCTGCCGCTAAAGCCACTGAAACAACATAATACAGTTTTATAACCACCGGAAATAATAATACAAATGTTTTGGTCATTAGTTGAAAAAATGAAGTGGTCGATGTGGATTCAACTTCACGAAACATAAGCATGTTTACCTATATATTAGCTTCGATCACATCGCCACCTATGACCAGGTGAGATAGTGAGCCAATGCTAGCCTATACCTATACTACAGTGTAAATACAAAAGTTACTATAAAGACCTTAAATTGTACGTTATTGTCGTTTATCTCAATGGAGAACAAATTAGAACTATTCTAGCTGTGCCCGCGACTTCGTCCGCGTGGAATAGTGATAAAATTCACCTTTTAAACCTTCCCTGGACTTCCACAAATAATTCAAGACCAAAATTGACTAAAAAATCTAGCCGTTCTCGAGTTTTAGCGAGACACACGAACAGCATTTGATTTTTATATATATAGATAGATAGTTCTTCTGTCTATTTTAATGTAAGTTAATGAACTCGTGCCCCTGTATTGTTCAGAAACGTGAAAACCTGTGTTGTATTTCAGATTTGCTTATCAATAGGATGTGCATAGTCTTGACCTGAAGGTTAACTTTGCATATGAGTAAGCGGAGAGAAATCGACAAAACATTGTGAAACAAGGACTAAGTTAACCTGTGTGATGTATTTTTTCGTAGATATAAGGTTCATCAGTTTTTATTATGATATGCGAGGTCAGTAGATAAGACGCTGAACGTGCTATGTTTTTTATCATGCAAGTTGTATTTCAATAATTTATTTATATGGTCGAATTGTTGACTTCCAGGTCAGTCAGGTAGCCAGTTTTTTTTGCACCTTCCTAGTAACATTGTACAGTCTTACAAGGATTTTCATGAACTTGAAGCCAGAAGCCACCGTCAAAATACTAAGAAAATCGCTTCAGGTGATATTTAGTCTGAATTTTGATCACGTTTAAAAACACCCTTCTATGAATTAAAATATGAGTAACAGAGCGCGCGTTGAAGTCTTTTCTTTGGAGGTTTCGATTTTTGTTGTAACGTAATTATTCCGCCTTTATTAATCTTTCATACTTTTTGTACAACTTAAACATCCTGTTAGCTTTTATATAACACCAACACGTAAAAATACAAGTACACGTTTTTTTGTGTTTCTCGTCAGTTGCGAAAAAACGACACGGATATTTTCGCTTCGAAGTTACATCACATCAGTGGCATAGCCCTACTAACAAGGATCTTGTGTCACTAACCCGACCGACAAAACATTATGTGGGCGTCATAACCTGACCATAAAGTGTCACTGACCTTCCGAAGCCGTTGAACGACGACGCCTGGCTGGCGGAGTGAGACGAGCTGAATCCTTGGTTGAACCCGAAAGAGAATGACTGGGAGGCAGAGTGACTCAGGCCGGCGCCGGACGCGCTGCTGCTGACACTCGCAGTGAGACCGCCGTTCCCAGAAGGAGCCACATTGAACCCGCCTCCAAAGTGTCGAGGGTTCGTCCCTTGACCAGCGCGCCTCTCATGCGGCAGCAACGTGCTCGGATCGCGCTCCAGATGCTCCAACACAGGCAGAACGGGCGGCGTTATCACTGGCTCCAATTTCTTCTGTCTCCGCTCTTCCGGAAACGCGAACCCGTTCGCGGGCGCCGGCACGGCCCGCCGCACCACCGCCGCCAGACACAAAAACGCGCAGATGAACCTCATGCTTGGGAATATTGGTGACACTATGCCGGTCCGGCGAGGTATCTTGTTTTAATAGGGCCGGGCGAGGTCATCCGCGGTGTTGGCATGCGGCTCGCGACGCAGCCTTCAGAAAACCCACTGCGCTTCGCCCGAGACGACATCCTGCCAGTCAGCGATCCCCCCACCCGACCCGTCCATAACACTATCCTTTTAGATTTTATGACGTTATTGTCTGACTAGTTTGGTGGCATCGGGAAATTAGCTAGGCAAATCGTTGGGAAACCCGACGTCCTACTTAGCTACTTACTACTCATGAGAGGTGTTGTGGAATTTAAACACGTTTACATGGTTACGGAAACAGAAGGGCTAAAGCGTTGAGCGCAAGGCTTTTGTAATCGGACGAGTACTAGCGTTTTGATCATCTGTGGTGAGTGGCTGCGCTATTTTGGTTAATGTATTTAAAAAACTTGCTTAATTTTAACGCGCGAATATATGAATATACATTGTGTAAAATGAACATTGCATGATCGTTTAATTTACAATATCAATTTGTGATAGCACTACCGGTAAATGTTGGAAATGTCGCGGTTCACCCTGCACTCGCTCTTGCCCTTGAGTACGCTCCCAGTAACAAGCATCATCAGAGCTATCATCAAGTTGCCATTATGATACAAATTTACTTATTATGTTGTAGGGCTGTCGTACAATATGTTGGTGGCAACATTACGCCATTTCGAGTTAGTGAAAGCGTAAAGTGCATTTGCAAAATATATCAAATAAACATTATAATATACAAAGAAGATTTCAGAGAATTTATGTGGAGACAATGTAGGTACCAATGTAATTGAACCATGCCATAAAGAGCCCAAACAAAGCCCAAAGAGATAGCAATCCAAATACCTTGGGATTTCTTAACATGACCGTTTTCCGTCCTAATGCCGTCAATTCAACAGGTGAAACTGCAGCAGCCCCCTATTCCTCACTATCTCCATAGCGATTTCACCGAGGTTACGCGTCCGTGCCACGGCCAAGGCTTCACATACCTAACTACACTCACGTATACAACTGAGAATCATATGACCGAGCTACTCGTTGAACAGAAGTGACCCATGACCCTGACATTTGAGTGGTAATCAGGTGCAGCAACCCACTTTGAGTGTTACACCATAAAAATTCGTCGATCAGGAAAGAACAGCGGGATCGCTAACGAAATTAAAACTCGATTGGTATTGGAATTGCGACGGTTCGTGCTGAATCAGAGTAAGAAACTTATTGAAGTAAGCCCGAAGGTCGAGATTTGAAACCCTCTTCCTTCCTGATATCTTCCCTTCCTTGACATGCGTAAGATGCCGCGAAATGGCACGACACGTAGCAGGTGAGTTAGACAAATGCGGGCCAATCTTCAAAGGAACAGACGTGACCAGCTTATCCCCGAAGTCACGAAGATCCACCAGCCCTATTCCCCACTTGTTCCCCCGAGGCTGCACGTTCGTGTCACGGTCAATGCGTCACTGCGGCGCACGTAAGTACGCCCATTCCATCGGCAGTCGATGAGCGTGCGGTAAGCCATTGCTTAAGTGTCATTACTCTGGCTGTGGTAATACACTGTTTGTTTGTGCCACATGTGGTCAAAGTCTGCAATACTCTGCAAAATATTCGAGAGCTGTCTCTAATAAAAGTATTTGCTTTGCTGAAATGTTCTTTCTGGTTATAGGTACATGTAGAAGCTTCTGTTTTCTTGTAAAATATTTTGGCAGTGGGAATATAGGCGCAATGAATGGAGTACGAAACTATGAAGATTATTTATACAGATATTAAAAAACAAAAGGAAAAAAAACCGGCCAAGTTCAAGTCGGTGTCGCGAACGAAGGGTTTCGTACCATTATCGATAAAAACCGCAAAAAAATCACGTTTGTTGTATGGGAGTCTCCTTAAATATTTATTTTATTCTGTTTTTTAGTATTTATTGTTATAGCGGCAACATAAATGCATCATCTGTGAAAATTTCAACTGTCTACCTATCACGGTTCATGGGATACAGCGTGGTAACAGACGGACAGACAGACAGACGGACGGACGGACAGCGGACCCTTTTTTGTGTACGGAACCCTAAAAACGGAGCCAAACATTTTTTTCCGGTGAAATGCTTCGGTACCATTGTCAGAGTATGGCACTATTCTTTCGAACCGGATATTTGCGGCTGCAGTGTGGTAAGTCGTGATGCACCTTATTCGGGAATTCGGACGATGTCCTTTAACAATGCAATGCGGATGCAGACTACCAACCTATCAGCTGTAGGTATTCATCGTTTTTATCACTGATCTATATCGATATTACAAAATGCTGTCCGCATTGCCACGTCGTATGAAAGGCCAACATTTTAATTACGTGTTGCTTCGACCAAAAGATAGATAGTTCTATAAAAAATTCAAGAACTCCCGATCTCCATAATCAAAAATGATATCGGATAATACATTTACTAACAAATTGTTTCTGAGTCACCGATGTCAAGTGCGATATTGCTAAGATCTTTATACAGTTCGTTTCATTGTTCTGTATTCATGCCGACATGACGTCACGTTTTTCTTCTGAAAACCTGCGTGTTGTTTCGTGATTATGAATGGTGAACAACCTTCAGTCGGAGGACGTCTGTCTCATGTTTTGTCATTAAAATTTCCTATTTCAGGTTGCAGACTGTGTTTATTGTATTGCATAATAAAATAGTCTGAAACAATCAATTAATAAAAATATAGACGGAAAAGTATAATGTGGAGGTAACCGAAATATCTCAAAGGATTAGAGAGCTAAAGGGACATCATCATCATCAGCCTGAAGACGTCCACTGCTGAACATAGGCCCTGCCCCTTAAACCGTCACACCGAATGACAATTTGCCACTTGCATCCACCGGCTCTTTTGATGTCGTCGGCCCATCCGATTTCTATTCGATTCGATGTCGATTTGAGGCCAGTGGGGTAGCGAAAAAGCTTGTCACATATCTCTAGACTAGACTAGAAGAACGGATAACCGATGGGGTAGACAGTAGACGAGTATTAGAGTAGAGACAGCGTTGACAGGTGAAGTGATGTCTAGTGGAAAATGTATAGGAGAGACTGGAGGAGAAGACTCCAAAGTCAGAATCAGGCATTCTCTAGGAGAGGATCCAGCAGTGGACTTAAATGGGCTAATGGTGGTACGTAATTTTGTATATGCCTACGGACTAAGCTTGTAATCCTTAAATTGATAAAGTACACCATCGATAGTATAGTATATACTAATATATAGATCGATACTAACAATGATACAATGGCCCATTAAGATGATAAAAGAAGAAGAGGTGATTGTCAATATGATTGACTCGTTGCTCGCTCCAAATCAATACCAGGAATGAATACTAATGCAAAACCTACTAGAGAACTACCGTATTGACGAAAATACACAAACCGGTTCTTATCAATAGACATTAAATCTCGTATCTACAGATTTGAATAGCAGATGTTAAACTTGTCTTTTGATTAAATTAGTTGTAACTCGTGTCGTGACTAATAATAATTGTCAGTTGTAAAATGGTAATTATGAATAATATGTTCGACATTTTCGTAGTAAATCTATGCCAACATTATAATGAAGTAAGTTTGTTTGTTGCAACTCATATCTAAAACTACTGACCCATATAATATGGAATTTCATTCGTTGTTAGAAAACTAGGTATATTATTTCAGCGTGACATAGGCTGTTTTAGGGTCCCAAAGGGTAGAACGGGACCTTATTACTCAGTCGCCGCTGTCTGGCCGTCTGTTCGTCTATCACCATCAGGCTGTATCTCGTGAGCCGTGGTAGGAAGACAGTTGAAATTTTCACAGATGATATAGTTCTTTTGCCGTTATAACAACAAATATACTAAAAAAAAGATATTTAACGAATGTGATTTTTGCCGTTCTTATACCTAGATTACTTACGGAACCCTTCGTGCGGGAGTCCGACGTGCACTTGACCGAAGTTTATTATTTTACCGAGAAATACATAGTCTCTTCGGGATAACGAGAATTCTACGATGAAAACCGCTGGGCGCAGTATGTCAGCAAATAATAAAAAAAAAAATGTACTTCTCAACAATTTCGTGTAAAAAGTTTACGACATTGCGGCCATAAATAATTTTAATTGCAACTAACGACACTGTTTTTTATCTATCAATTATTATGTGATGGCACTGACCCAATTTAAGTTTTTATATTTTTATGCTATAATATGAATCTTTGTTGCTTTTAAACAACAAAATCATTTTAGACTGACTATAATTATAAGCCCTATGTTCTTCTTTCGATGCCCGATTCATAGCATCCCGTTTTTTTCTAAATCATAATACACTAGCTGCGCCCCGCGGTTTCACCCGCGTTTGGGTAATATACAATAATATATCTTAATGAATGCCTATGTGCTATTCTGATGTATAAGCTACATTATTGTAAAGTTTCATTAAAATCCATATAGTCGTTTTTACGTGAAAGAGTAACAAACATTCATCCATCCATCCATCCATACTCACAAACTTTCGCGTTTATAATATTAGTAGGATATATAAAATATACCTTTAAAGACGCAAAATCAGGCAACACTAGATTCACGATATATAGAATCACATAGTAAATGTTACGTAGGTAGGTACATTTTTATTGAGCACAAACCAAATATTATGTGATATCATGTAACCATGTAGAGAACAGTGAGAAATCCAAGTTACGACACTTTTACGCAACTTTGTGTTGTTTTTTATAAAATTAAAACTACGTCCGCTTTGCCTTATAAACACCGAGTTCTAGATAAAATTAATCTGAAAACAAATTATACAAAGTGTGTAAATTAATCTTTACAAACGTTTCGCTTGTGTGTATGACTTTTTATTTAATTATCAATTTACAAACCTGCATTAGTTAACAACATAGTTATTATTACATTATAATAATCTAGTATTATGAAAGCCTATTTTTACAAATGAAAAGTATTATTATTTGATAATAATGTATTCTTGTCTCTCATTCTGAGGTATTAATAGTTAAATAATTTTAGTTGCTTTACGTAAATGGCCCAGATAAAATATTGATCTGAAGGAATCGGTAATCGAACCCGCAGCCTTACGCTTTGCTGTTTGCTCCTCACCAACAGGCATCAGAATGTATTACCTATTCAGTTATAACATGACCCTCACTGGTTCCACACGGATGTTGCATGCTCCTAGCTATTCGAATAAACTACATTAGAGATACTGCAAAATTGAAGCGTGATTTTCGGTACGTAAGGTAATCTAACTGTCAACGGACTGAAATTAGTACATTGAACATTGTGTTTTAGACAGTGCCTAGATGGAAAGAAATAAAAATAAAATGTCATGTTTTGGAAGTTTTAATTTCTTCTTGAGATTATTTAATGTCAAGTTTAAGCAGTTTTAGTTCCCTCTTGAGATTATTGGTAGAACATAAGTAAAGGGCCAAATCCAAACATAAGTAATTTGTAGTGTTCTCTCCAAAACTGTCGCGGAAGTTATAGCATCTACCACGATGTATAATCGTGGTGTTATTATGGACCGGCCACACGTATCGTGACATGATATTGAATCATTGAATATCCCGTAAATACCGTTGTTTGACGATCGCTGTAAGTGTAGCCACGTAATTGGGATATGGCATTGGTTATGCCGTTGAATATCCCGTTTTTTTATTTTTTTTGGATTTGGCTATTGACGATGCCGATAGTGTGGCCAGTAAAATTTATGGCGATAAGTCATCGTAACAATTTCCGCGTTGTCTCAGCCGTAATTAATATTGTATCTCTTATCCAAGACTGAAATCGATCTTGGATTGATGCCTATCGTTCGATCGATTTCCAATCTGCGTGCCTTTATAAATCAACCCACGGATCGGTTATTGGCACTTTTGACCCTAAAATGGATTGTGATATCAATCCCAGATAGCAAAATTTGGATTAGGTCGGCCGTAAAGCGATGTCGGCTGTTGACGATAAGGATAGTGTTAGAGAATTGACTAGACTACTGACTACATACTGACTGGGACTCAATATTTTAACTGTTGCGACACTGGCTAAATGCACTAATGATGCGGAGCCAAATACTAAAAGAAAAAAAAGAACAAACTGTTATAACACAATTTTTTTTTTAAACAACATTCTTGCCAGTTAGGTCTTTACTCGACCGCATTTTTGTGGTGTGCCATGCAGTAATATTAAATCGACCTTTTTATTCAGTTGTTATAGCGAGAGATCATTGTATCGTTTCCTTAGTAGGTATTTTATCAGACAACGTGTAAGCTACGGATTCGGCAAAGGATGATGCAGCTAAATACATAATTATACTTACATGCGCATTTGATAAATAATGTAAGTTACCACTTACAGAACACACATACGTGTTTTGTATGTAATATGTAAATACAGACTTGTTTACGGATCCACGTGGTACATGACTATTGTTCATGTACATCGGTGTCCATTTCAATGCTAAATAATAAGTTACGAAGATGAATCGTAAATTTTGTTTCTTTGTTTGCTAGTTCTCTAACCTGATCGTGAACTGAAATTTCACACGTAATCTCATGTCGGGCTTCTTGACATTTTGAAAACGATGTCGAACCTATTTTTCAAAACAACGAAATATAATAGAGACATTTCGATGTTATATTACGTAGCCGTCTTAATAAAGCTCTTTAGCTTATACCAGTGGACAAGTTGAAATGTAAATCGATCGCTATTTAGGATCGGAAATGTACAAATCGAATAGAATCGAATTTGTAATTCGACTTTTCAGTTGCACTTTCTACAGAAAGAATAGTATCGAGTCCGTCCTGCAGTCGTACTTCTAAATGAGACAACTTTAAAATTTTGAAAATTTTGAGGTATCTACAGGTGGAGCCACTGTGCGTAAAGCAAGTTAATTATTTTTCAGACTTCAAATTTTACAATTCACAGTTTCCGAGAACGAGGTGTTGACTGTATGGATTTGTCATGCCAGTTTGTTCAGCTTGAGACGCTTTAAATAACAACATTATGAATAATACTTAAATGAACATTTGAATTCATGGGTTCCAGTGTTACTCCGACAGTTGGTTTAAGCGAGCACTTAGATATTTTACAGTGCTAAAGCATTCTTCAGATAATGGGATACACGACGACGATTGTTGCAGTTTGTCTGCTTGCGGTTGTAGCTGAAGGTATTATGATATAATTGTTTTATAATACCTGTCTAATTATTCATTATAAGTCAGTGCTTATTTTTTCTCAAAACCAAATCACCCAACTAAAAGCGATAATTTTCTTTTGAAAAATATATTCTCCGGAGAAGCTTTTAATTCGTAAGTAAGTGAATAAGCTACTCAAAATGAGCACAAACACCGTCATCATCATCATCATCATCATCATAATTATTCTGAATAATAACCCAACGCGGTAAATGTAGTTTAAATATACTTTAGTAATAAATATAATCCACAAATTAATCTTCAGCATAAAAGTGAACACGAAAATCCGAGTTTTAAATTTTGTATTGTGTGTAGTATATATCATTTGACCACACTCCAAAAACATTTCCACACAGATTCTACACAACGCCTTCTCATTGGTTTCAAAAGCGTTTGTTAACATTACACGAAATTTAATATTTCTGCTATTGTTCAAAACAAAGTCAATACCATATCAACATTATTTGCAATTTCTAGTTTTAATTTCGTGCGCACGTACCTACTCGTAAAACATTTGTTCAAATAATGATTTCAATGATGACGTGACCAAGGTGTTCTAGATTTTACTGAAATTGAATGATATTTGGACATTTTTTACGGGATAATTATTAATATCCTACGTAAGGTATGTAGGTATTATTCCGGGAAAGTTAGCTTTAGTTTTTCTTCTGACAGGATAGGCAAGTTTACATAATCTATTTTTTTTTACTATTTGTTCATGATATAATCTTATGAAATATCTTGTGTTATAAGTTCTAGTCAGGGTATTATTATAAAAATATAATTTTTTTTTAAACATGCAATACCTACATACATCCAATCGCATATAATATTAGTGCACAATGTACACACCGACCAACATTGGCTATAATTTGTTTAATATATTCCTAGGTGATTATGACCTTGTTGTTTGATAACATTTTGTTGTTCTCGTTCCACAGGTTACATAGGACAGTTTAATAACTACGGATTCCGAGGGTATGTTTTATTTATTATAATATTCCGTAAGATAAGCAAAATTAAATAATCTGTCTTTTTTTATCTCACTTTTACAAAAAGGAGGAGACTATCATTTTGGTTGTATTTTTTTGTGTTTGTGTTATCTCATAACTCTGTTATTTATAAACCGAATGGAAATAATATTAATGGGTACTACAAAAATGACATCTAAATTGAGTATTTTGGTTTTCAAAAAAACTAGAAAAAAAAAGTCATTAAAGTAAAAAAAAATATTTTTTAAATTATTCTTAATAATTGTATTATTTTGTTACAGATTTCCGCAGGTACGATAGCAATAGACGTATCAATAGTATACAATACATGCCACAAACAAACACACACACCCACAATTAGTTCGTCTTTGCAAATTAGGCTTACGTTTATTTCAGATGCAATTTCCACTCCTACCTCAACCTCCACGCCTTCCCGGTTTCCCCCAATTTCCGTTTGTTGGAAATAACGGATTTTTCAATTTTCCTACTATCGACGTGGCGAACGCAAGGCCTCCGCCAGGTGGCAATTTCCACGGCATTGCAGTATCTTCCACAAGCGACAACAAGGGAGGCTCTACCGTGATATTGACTAACAACAATGGAGTAACGGAAACATGTATGTACCCACCTACCTTTATTTTAAACTACATAGTCACTAACGGCCGAAATTAATATTGTATCTCCTATCCAAGATTTAAATCGATCTTGGATTGCTGCTTATCGTTCGATCTATTTCCAATCTGCGTGCCTTTATAAACCAATCCACGGATCGGTTTTGGCACGTTTGACCCTAAAAATGGATTGTGATAGCAATCCCAGATAGCAAAATTTGGATTGGATTGATTATTAATTTCAGCCGTAAGTGGTCAAAGTAACAAATGAAAAAAAAACTAGCTCTTCCGACATTCGTGGTCCTGTTAAAAAAGAATTAAGATTTAAATGTTTGATGTTGTAAAATGGCTATATACGAGTACATTATGGTAGGTACCTAATAGTTCCCAATAATTGCGTTAAGAATTTTGATCCGTTCTTTCATTTGTCTCTGAACAGTTTATACTCGAATTGCTTGAAATATTGTTTTTTAAGATATGAATTATAGTTATAAATGTATAAATAATACAATTTGTAAATTGTGTTTCTTTCTAGTTTCGACTGAGCCGCAACGGGGTATTGTGTATGTATTTTTTAATATTATATAATATTGTCAATTAATTCATATTAGCCCGGTTCACACTCGTAACAACTATTTTCAATCTGACTTTGTTTATTTATATATTTTATTCATACTTATTACAATAATGACCAAAGAACACAAGTCTTAACATTCAAGATAATTATATGAGAAATGTTTTAAGAGGCACAGAATGAGATAATGCAACAAGAATATATTTTTTTATATTTATATATTTATCTTCACAATATGTGGCGTCCCTGTATGTGTAACAATATGTATAGTATATGTGTTTGCTTTCAGTGTGTCGTCGCCGCCGGTAAGCAACGCGTAAAGGACAACACAACAATAATCAAACATGCAACACAACAACATACATTTAAATACGAAAATAGGAAAATAAATAAATTACTTATAGTAAAATGTTTCATATCTTAAGGTAAACTGAATTTAATTTTATGAATACAAAGACGAACTAGTTTGTAAGGACACCAAACACTCTACAATACATGACTAAACGTGTTTAGTAAACTAATCAACGGTAAATAAAAGTTACATATAATACGTAAATGTACGTATATAGTGCGACAATCTTTGTAAATTGTAATGAATTACGAGTATAATAGTATATAGTATGTTCCATAGTTTATGTCATTTTTACAAGTGTTATGCCTTCTTATGTGTTATGCATATTTTTTTATTTGTATTTTTTCATATCGCTATAAATTTACATTTTTCTAAATTTCAATGTCAGATCATAATAAGAAAGTAAATGGAATAAATAAACCTCATAGACGTGTACACTTATACTTATTTATTTTGTAGGTATAAATTTGATCAAAGGTATAAAATACACATGATAATGAAAATGAAACTCGTAACTCGCTCGCTCAGTGAGCATTTTAAATTATAAATTTAGGCTTATAAATTTGTGATTATTTTTAGACGATTGACTTGCTAACATTTTGAAGGTAAATACTTTTGTATGTAACAATTGAAATTTCGGGTAAGTATATATATGTATTCAATTTTCCGTCGTCTTCCGTCTGCTTTGCCAATAGCCCGCCCATCCACACTTCAGTTTTCCCACATCTACGGCTTTTATCTTTTACGTCCCTATTTACTCCCTACACTAACTCTTTCTTAGGTTCACCTTACCCTTACCCTTTGCCTTGCCTGTGCCTTTTAGCCTTTTACCTTTTACTATTAGAACAATAATGATCCTGTGTCACTTTGTTGCAAGGATTTAAATTGCTTCAATACACAATTTATCCCTCGGTCACCTCGACATTAATTAAACCATAATAGTCAAGTTTATGACAGTTATAAATAAATTCAATTATTTACACCAATATGGTTTACATTAATGTGGCAATGTTTGGAACGCCTATGAACAGTAAACCATCCGATACTTTTTGGTAATCAAATTGAATTTTGCTTTTAATTACCTACTTAATCGATTATATATGTTTCATTACAGCATTCTTTTCAGTTTCCTGAAATAATAGTACCCAAAATTCAAGTTCCAGAATTCAAAATTCCCGAGGTAATGGATCTGTTTAATATGTGTTTAACTTCTATTTCGTTTAAAATATAATAAGTATGTATATTTCCTCAATATATTTCTAAATATATTAGTTTTTGCTGAATCCACAGATTTGTTTTCGTCATTTCGAATATTAAAATAATACTGAATCACCATCAAGTAGAACTTTGAATTAAAAGAAAGTTAAGTTAATAAAAAGAAGATTACGTGTATTGGATGGATTACGAGAGAAATTGCTCAAAATAATCCAATTGTGTATCAAACTAATTTTTAAGAAAACAGAATCCAGAATTAATATAAAAAAAAGGAAAGCTAAAATGCATAAGACTCTTCTAAAAATCTAAAAGACTTTGTAGAGCGAAAAGCGACTAGAATGCTGGCAGTACTGATACGCTGAATACCACTCAGTTTGTTGACTTGAAATAGTGGGAAACTTAATTTCATTAGTCGACACGTCAACAACACAAATATCAACTCCAAATAATCGACAGTTGAATTTATCAATGAGTCAAACCGGGAGCCGGCATTCTGGTCACATGTCGCCTCCACCAAGCGTTGATTAATGATCTGTTTTTCTAGTTCCCCAAGATGAAGCCGGTGGATGCCGGAGCGGGGCCAACATACACCAGCAATTACCAAGGTTTTGGTGTTAGCAGTTCACGTCAAGAATCCAGCGTCAACGGAGGACCCCCGAAGGTATTCGCGCAACTGTCCGCCATGACGAACGATAATGGGAACGTCAAAGCAGAAACCTACAAGTTTTCCAATGTTGATGACGAATAATTTTAATCGTAGTCAAAACTTTACCCCTTTATTCATATAAAAATACAACGTGTTGCATTGTTTTGAAACTTGTTTTGGTCTTATAATTTTTTGTTCATATTCGCCATGCCTAAATAATTATAATGTAAACAGCCATGAAAGGGGATTAAATATTGCATCTAAAATCGTTACTATTATAATCAGATTTATCAAAAGTATAATAATATAATAATAATATATAATAATAAATAATATTTTTTCATTTTTATTATTACCTATATAAAGTTAAAATTATTATATAAAAAGTATTATTAAACCTAAAAACATTATAAAAATAAGTTTTTTATAATGTTTCTAGGTTTAATAATAAGTTTTATATAATAATTTTAACTTTATAATATTAAGTTGAAATTTTTTGCAATATTTTTATAAAAACCTAAAAACATTATAAAAAATAAGTTTTTTATAATAAAAACATTATAAAAAATAATGTTTTTAAGTTTTTATAAAAATATTGTAAAAACTTTAAACTTAAGATTGTAAAATAAATGATGAGAAAAATAAAAATAATTAATATTATTATGTAGTCGACACTACAAAAGTAAAATCTTGCCTGCTATAGGCTACTTTTTTTTAAATAACACATTATTAATTTGTTTCTAGCCTAGTTTTGAAAAGCTAATTTCTGTAACTTAATCTTGAATTTAATCTGACTCGTTGGGAATCCCCTTGAAAAAATAGTTGCAACAAGTAAAAGTGTAACTCATTGGGAAAAAATCCCAACGAGTCACTGTGACTTAATTTGGTGTGACTCGTTGGGAACCCATCCATTTTATTCGAGATATTTATATGGTACAGATGTGTCCAACTAGAGTCTCCTCTACAAGACGAAGTCATAGGGAATTTTATATTATAAATATTATAATTAATTTTAACTGTAATATAATCTTTGACAATGTGCAAAATAACATTTTTTATAATACTTCTACTAAAGTAAACAACCGACTAAAACATAGATTAAACAATTTACCATCTACTAATTTGCATTATATTAAATATTTTATGACTGACTTTTATTGTATTGTTTTATTTATACGATTCCTTAGGTTTCCTTCCTGTACTTATCGTTAAAGCAGTAAAGTAGGTACCACAATCAAAGTAAAATAAATAGTCTAATAGTTTTTTTTTATAAACGTAGGTCCACATTAGTATTTATCTTGTATCGTGGGTACCGTTTACAGACATATCATTTCACATACACATCACACCCAGACCAGAAACAAATGTTTGTAGATTACACAAATATTTGTTCCGGGCGGGAATCGAACCCGCAACACCAAGCGCAGCAATCCGATTGCTCAGCCACTACGCCAAAAGCGTCGTGATGATAGTATTTTTGTAGTCGCATCACGTACAAACTGCTGAACCGATTACTATGTGTATTCACTGTACCCTAAACCTATCTAAATCCATCAAGTAGAAACCGAACTATTGATAAAAAATCTCTTTAAAAGCATGATAAGTTATCGATAATTCTTCGAGCTAGCATCGCGATGTTCTTGCTCAAATTAAATAAGAAGGCGCTAACAATAAAATAGCTTTACGAATAAATGTACAACAATCAATCACAATCACAGTTACGATTTCTCTTTAACATTTCTTTATTGTAATTTACTACTTATTAATTGATTCACAAGTACATGAAACCATTAAAATACAATCCACATTAGGTTCTACTAACATGGTCATTGTACCTACTCATAGACGTAGTACTTACAAATAATACCCGATATGAAAACGCCGCACAGTACCTCCAAAATCTGGTAGAGAACTGACACTAAATTTGAATAAACAAGTAGCAAAGTAAAGATTCATTTATGGATTGATTCGTTAACACTGCCGACAGCTAACTAATTGATTTAGGCATTGTAAAATTTTACGAAAACTAAAAAAATACATGATACTTTGTTCGTGTTCCTTAATCATCAATTAACATTTTCTACACAATATCCTGTACACGTACGTCATCGCAGATGTCTGTTCTACATTGTTTTTCATACCACTTCATCGGTAATGAATGCAGTTAAATTCCATATAACGAAATCATTGCCTTGTTAGTTTAACAAAAAATCAGTGAAGTTTTAAAGACCGTTTCAAATCAGCCTCATTTTGCATAGGTTTCAAAGAAACTGTCACGTTGCAAAACTAGAGCAGATTTGGGCATTGGGGTAAAATGGTCCTCTGAAAAAAAAATATATAATAATAATTATTTACTGTCCTACTTTATTGTCCTACTGCTGGGCAAAGGTGTCCCCTCATTTTCGGTTGGAGGATTAGGCCCGGTCCGGATTGGCCAACGTGCCCAAAAAAAACTAAGCAAATTGCTACCAACGACTGTAATCTGAGAGTATATAAATACGAGTAAACAACGAGATCTTCTAAGGAAGTATGCACCATCCCATCCTATAAAATAGAGCATGCTACGATGATGACTGATAGGGCATTAACACTTAGACAACTAATGATAACGCCTTTTTATCTGCACCTTTCCATCCCTCACTTTAATAAAGCTTGTATACAATACCTATCCCTAAATAATGTAACGAACAGAATAGAGAAGCAAGAATATACCTATCCCTAATTATATTTTACATTTGTTTTTTTTTGTAAACTGCACATAAATACAGTTCGTATTGTGTTGCAATTTACCCCAACCTCCTCATTAATATTTCTCCAAGACAAGCGCCTTTGTCCTCTGAAACTTCATGTTAGGCAGGTACTTATAACCACGAGGCTGTTTCTTCTCGTCTATATATAAAGTGAGAAACTGATTTCAAACTCAGAGTCTCGCTGATTTTCAAAGTTTTATACGACTCAGAATCTCAGATTAATCTTATTTATAGTGATGTCTAAAGCAGCAGTTCTCTTTGTTGTCGTCGCAATGGTGTATTTTGCTGGAGGTAAATGTGGCATTTTATTACCACTTTTGTAGTATATTTTGTGTACTTGGTTACCTGTTCCTTAGCCACAGATAAGAGGTTGGATTGGAACCTTTCATTGAATACTTAGTAGATTAATGCTGTTTGGATTCATTTCGTTCAATGCAGCCCCGTATATTAATTTGTTTCATTTATAAATAGTCCTGGGAAATTTAAAATCAACAAAAATATTCCTACATATAAACTGATAATCGGCTCTGTCACTAAAGTAGATATATGTCAAGATGTGGCTATACTTACTCGTAGTAAGTTGTGGTCACCATGACATCCTAGAATGCAATATACATATTGTACACGAGTATAGTCAAAGACTTTTAATTAAGAAAGCTACCCTTTACATAGCTTATAATGTTGGTTTTTATTATTCGAGAAGGTGCTGATTTATTTTTTCTTTTTTAGCGGTACCCGTGCCCGAACCAGAGGGGTAAGATAAATTTGATACGAGTAAACTATAAATAAAACCTTTAGAAAAATATATAATGTATATTTAATTTTAAGTAGGATCATTGTAGTTAGCGTAGTATAACTTGATCTACTCGTAGATCCTCAATATGCCATGATTAAACTGAATTACTTCGACGTCATCAAAAGAGTCGCAGGCAACCGGTGGCGGGTGGACGCAAGTGGCAAATTGTCGTTCGGTGTGGCGGTCTAAGGGGGAGGCCTATGTTCAACAGTGGACTTCTTCAAGCTGATGATGAAACTGACTTAATTTTTACTTGATTATTTTATATCTTTAATAATAATATGTACTGACAAAACATCTTATTTGCAGAGGTTTTCAGAACACATGGAACTTAATGAATGTAAGTATCATTTTTACTGTCTCTTGTGACCTCTTGCAAAATATTATAAACTTTAAACAATAAATAATTATTTAATTTGAAAAAAAAAGGATTTGCTGATAGCCAGTTAGTAAATGCTGGCAAACTGTTACAAAACGTTGCTTCACGCGTGCCCAGATAACGGTTAACTTGGGAGTCTTCAAGCCACTAATGAGTTATGAGAGTGAGTGGAGCGTGATAGCGTACGCCGCCGTAGACCGTGAGATAAATACCGCGAAAAAAACAACCTTACCTAATAACTTGAGCTAGCTACTATTTATTTTCCGGCTTTATTAGATAAGATAACGGTGGTAGCCTAGTGGGTGAACGTCCGCCTGCCAAAACGGAGGTGGCGAGTTCAAATCCCAGTGCGGGCACATACCAATGTGTTTCTTGTTAACATATGTACGTAATTATCACTCGCTTTTCGGTAAAGGAGAACATCGTGAGGAAACCAACATGCCCGAGAATTATTTCAGAGGCATGTTAGCCTCAATCCGGACCGGGCCCCCGTGGTGGAATATGGCCTAATCCTCCTCACGAAAGTGAGGGGAAGCCTTAGCCCAGCAGTGGGACAGTGCAGGATGAACTATACTAGTTACATTATTATTTGATTTACATATGCATTGTTTTCTTCAGCAAATGTTCAAGACGGTCGGCACTGGCTCTGCGGGCGGCAACCCAGCAGGTGAGGGCCAGGAAGGGGGTTACCAGAAGGTAGCCTTGTTCAGTAGCCAACAAGACGGCGGGAAAACCTATAACCATATATGGACTGACGTTAATGGAAAAGTCGATGAGAAATATTTTGTCACACCCTAAATATTGCGAGACGCTGCCTTATGAAGTAGATAGGAAGAAGCTTATAATTAAATAACGTCATTCATTTAAAAATATGGATACATTTAACTTAATAATAAACACGGGATGTACGAAATGAATGTGTAAACTTTACACACATATTACTAAATAGTTGCTTCCATTCTGCCTAATTAAACATTGAGTTGCCGGTGTTAGTATAAAATGTTGAAAAGTTTTCAAAATGTTGTCTTCTTATTGTAACACATAATTTTCGTTCATTTCTATGTTTATCTTGAATAAATAAATGTATTACATTATTGTTGTTTTTTATTGTGTAATCTCCTATACCTACTGTGTAATTAAAAGATTTTTAAGGTTAGGTTAGGTTAATTAATTTACTAGTTAGGTACTGTTGGACTATCTACAGGATGTACGATAATACTCTAAGATTATCTACGTATAACAGAGTTATTAGTTGCAACATACTCCTGTCACATTCCTCCGAAATGCCTAAATCCATACTAATATTATAAATCTGAAAGTAACTCTGTTTGTCTGTTTGTTTGTTACCTTTTCACGGCTAAACGGCTGAACCGATTTCGATGAAATTTGGTATAGGGGTAGATTGGACCTATGAGACGGACATAAGCTATCTTTTGTCTCAAAAAATAATCTTTAAGGGGATGAAATAGGGGTTGAAAGTTTGTATGGGGAATCCATAATTCCTCAAGTTAGGGATCTGAAAATTCTTATTTAGGCTTTTGGTAAGAAATAAATAAATACGGGTTTCAGCTTTTTTGCAAAATCATCCCTAAAGGGGGAAAAGCAAGGGGGTTGAAATTATGAGGTATTCTTTAGATGCACCCCCTACGGACCACAAATAAACGGCTGAACGGATCGTAATTTAAATTGGAAAGTAATTAAAGGGGGAGAGTGCGATGGGAGGTGAGTGGAGAGAAAGAGATGGAAGAGTGGGGGAGAAAGAGGGGAGAGTGGGGGGATAAAAGGGGAGAGTGGGGGGGAGAAAGAAGGGAGAGTGGGGGAGAAAGAGGGTAGAGTGGAGGGAGAAAGAGTGGAGAGTGGGAGTGAAAGAGGGGAGAGTGGGGCTAGAAAGAGGGGAGAGTGGGGGTAAATAGGTGAGAGACATTGAGTGCGCAATATAATATAGAAATAGAGGGAGAGGGAGTGAGCGAAGGAGGGAAAGGAAGAGATATAGACGGAGAGGGTGAGGGAAATAAATATAATGGATGAGATGGACAGGGAGAGGGAACGCAAGAGATTGAGAGTGGAGAGGGATATTAATGATAGAAAGATAGGGAAAGATATAGAGATATAGGGAGAGGGAAAGAGATAGAGGTAGAGGAAGAGAGATAGAAAGAGCGAAAGAGGGAGAAAGATAGAAAGAGAGCTAGAGAGGGAGAAAGATAGAGGAAAAGGGAGAGAGAAAGAGACAGATATATTCTTACCTAACTGTTCCCCGCGACATCAATTGATTTTATAAACAGTTTACATTTATATAAAAATGCGAACGAAGTTGCGGGTATCAGCTAGTACATAATAAATAAATTCTATTAAACTGGACTTATTCCAAAATTATTAGATTTATACCCGCAACGATGTTCAGTGCTTAAAGCTTTCTTGCTCACATTAAAACAGAAGGCGCGAACTCGACAAACTGCTGTACCTACCTACTCAGAAGTTAGTCACGTCAATTACTTACACAGTAATAGCAAAGATCAGTGGGCTCCCAACGAGTCACATCAGATCCGGTCACAGTGTGACTCATTGGGACTTTTTTCCCATCGAGTTACACTGTTACACAAGTGTAACACGTTGGGAACTCTTCTATAAAAAAAGGTTGCAACGAGTAACAGTGTGACTCAACGGGAGAAATAAATAAGACCGCCCACCCCGACAAAGATAGGTTAAGTTGTTAGGTTTTTTTTAATAACTACCTAGTAATCGCTATATAAATTAAAAGATTATATATAATCTGAGATGACCGAAGCAGTTTTTTGAGTCACATGTTCCTCATTGCAACTTTTTTTTTAAAAGTGTTTCCAGCGTGTAACAGTGTAACTCGATGGGAAAAAACTCCCTACAAGTCACTCTGCCACCGGATCTGGTGTGACTCGTTGGGAACCCACCCAAAGATCTAATATTTGAGAAATCGTTAAAAACGTTACCAAAAGATCCATCGTTGTGTAGATAAGTTATTGGCCATTTTCCACATTATATTCCTCATAGTTTTGCGGATTACTGACATAATTACTATCGACGGTATAACCATAGCTAATTTTTACAAAAGAAGAAACACATTTATCATTTTTCTTATCATAAGTCTTTGTTAGAACATTAATTTACATAATTACATCATTCGGTAATAATTTACGAACAATTTATATTTATAATAATTATTTTTTCAGACTGTCACTAATTATAGCCACCTTTAGAAAAATATGTTTCAGAAGTTGTCAATGCACAACACAGCATCATAAATAGGGTAAATTGAGGTTAAATATTTTATACAAAAAAACTAAATAACAAAATCGAATGAATGAAATGCTCTCAAACATATTATCCTAACCCATGAACATGATGATTCATGAACTTTACAAAAGTGTGATTTGGTTTCTGGAATGGATGAAAAATAAATTCTGGCTAGTTGGGCTTGTCGGTTAGTCCTAATCATAATTAATTTGTATAAATCAAAAATTGCTCATCTGGTTCCATCCATAGAAAACCAAAGCCTATTTCATGGGGATAATAAACCTTTTGTTATTTGGTAATTTAAGCTTTTTTTAATAATACAATTTATTTTATTTACTACAATAAAATAAAACTAGTTTCGATTTACCCGAAACTCCTCGATGCTATGCTGTGACGTCATAAACCTGCAGCTGAGGAAAACATTTTCTTTGTCAATATATACCAGCTGAAACGTTTTTCAGGCTCAGTGTCTCGCTATAAGTTAAAGTTTTACACGTAGTGGTGATTCTTTTATACATTTTAAATCATGTCTAAAATAGCAGTAATTGCTGTTGTCGTCTTGATGGTGTCTTGTGCTGTGGGTAGGTCTCGTTCTGATTTTATTAGTGCGGTAGTTAGTTTTAATTAGAATTAGTGGACGAGAAATCAGCTGTTTATCCGTAATACTGAATATACTCGTACTACCCAATACTGCTATACTGAAACTTCCTGGGAGTTTTGGGAAACATGCGAAGTGACATGCTTTTTGGGCTTATATAATTTGCCCACATTCGTGCACGTTACCGAACACTCAATGAATTAATATCCCACCAAAATTATACATTAACACTTGAAGAAACACAAGTTTGGGAAAAAAAAAACAACAACGGCTCACTATCGGATTCCCTCCAAAACCCTATGGCTGAATTTATCCTTCTTACCCAAGTTACAAAACAAGTAGGTTACTAACTTAATGGTAAGCGTTAACAGTTTTTTGCTAATCTCTAAACACTAGTCTGTTAATCAAAAATACAGTAACTACCTAGTATTTTTATACATAAACCAAGTTAGTAGGAATTTCACTAGGTATACCTACCTACTCCCTTAACTACTCAAGTGGCTACAAATAGATTTTTAGAAAAAAATTCTACCGATATGTATATTGGAAGAAACCTTCTACAATTTAGCCATTTGCAGCCAAACTATCTACAAAAACGCGCTCTGCATTTTATAAACTTTATTTATTACGTTTAAAGTGCGTTTTAAGTTTAAGATGACGAAATTACGTAACTGTATTTATAAGAACGGCGAAGGCTTCCCGGATAATAATAATTGTATAACCATCAAACTATTGGAACTTACCTACTAATAGTTACGTTTTCTATTACAGGGGCACCAGTTCCCGATCAAGCGTAAGAAAAATAAACAACCATCTTTCTATTAAGTTTTCTTGTCAGACTGTTCATCTTGTTCTGTATTCCTTTCAAATTTTCTATTTGTAGTGTACCAACAATATTGTTAACAGGAAATTGTGACATTTATCCTCGTATAAGATTTTCATAGTGATTCGTAGTATTCCACAGATAGACCATTATATATTTTTATCAATTCAACACAATACATGATTACAAAATTTGCACAGTAATAATCAACAGTATTTTTCTTATGTATTTTACAAGGATAAATCGTTAAATACTACCTCATAATATATCCGCTATTGCTGTATTTGGATGATATTATTTTATTTGGTAAGAAGACTTCCACAGAAATATAAATACAATTCAGTTACTTTTTAATGCATTCATCTAATTCGGCATTTCAAGAATTCTATTTTTACCTTTAAACTCGTAATGTCCCACAACTGGACAGAGGTTTCCACCAATCCCTTCAAACTTTCTCTCTTTCTCTCAATGCCCGAGGATCTCGACTCTTTTGACCGTCTTGGAACACTGAATTGGATATTAAGATCGTGTTCTATTAACTGGAGATTTTTTGCCCATATTTTCGGGTGCATTCGGACGCGCTTAATATCACTTGAACCTGGCAGTCTTGATTACAATCTACCATATTTGTCAAAGGAAAGGTATAATTACAACAAATGTAAATGTAGTTGTTTGTTCGTATGCTTGAGAGAAATAAAGTCATCGATAAACTGTACAGTACCTGATAAAATTCTCAATGTTTTTTTACAGATTCGATATATTTAATCCGTGGCCAAACTATGGGGTGAGCATTGATTTAATAACTACTTAAATATACTGTTATACTAGCTTTTATCGCATGTTACTCACTAAGGTTCAACATAATTAATTCTTTACCAAGTAGCCAGCCTAAAGATTTATTAGTGTTAGACTCCAATGCTATTTTAACCATTCAAACCTTAAAAAAGTCGTAAATGAAAATAATGTCAGGTTACTTATCAAAATTAATTTTCTGCTTATTTTTTTTTTCAGAACCTTTTCAGCTCCATTAACTCGGGCATCGGCTCGTCGATCTTCAGCGCATCGTCATCATCAATCAGCAGTGATCAGCCTGGAGAAAACGTCATGATAATGTCCAGCTACACGAACGTTGACGGAAAGCCCCACTCCAATGTAGTGGTCGGCAAAAACGGAGTCTTTAATACTTACACCGACTAAGTATTTAGGGAGAGGCTGCAACACCGCCAATACACATCCGAATGGTAAACGTAATCGATGTGATATTTTGACTTAAGGCCTTTCTCTCATTAAGATACGCACACACTACTCTAGTGTCAAAGACTAGTCGCCGCGGAGTATTTCACATACATTTAAATGGAGACTCGCACACTACGATACCGGCAAATTACGCGTTCGCGACTAGTCTCCCGATACGTCAGATGCTGGTCGCGCGCCTGTCAAGTCTCCTACTCCGTCACTTGGCACTTGACACTTTCTTTTCCGATCCATTTTACTTTTTGAAATGAGGTCTTACCTTAATAAACAAATAATCAGTGTTTTTTTGCCATTCATCATCATCATCATCAGCCTGAAGACGTCCACTGCTGAACATAGGCCTCCCCCTTAGACCGCCACACCGAAGGACAATATGCCACTTGCATCCACCGGCAGCCTGCGACTCTTTTGATGTCGTCGGCGCATCGGCTATTAGAACGTTGAAATTCATAAATTATCTCCTTTGTGGACAATTTGAATTGTCATTTATGGCCATGGCCTCGAAATGATGAAAATCGACGCAATTTTCAGTACCTAGGTAGTTACCGTAAAGAGCGGACTATGACTCGCGTACACTTTAGGTATTTGACTAATGTATTGGATTTTGGGAGTATCGTAATGAGAGAATGGCCGACTCATTTCAAATGAAGACGTTAATTAAGATTTGTATCGGTTACATAGGCAGCCCACGACTGAGATCTGACGTCCCTAAAACTTCTACAAAGAACCATAATAAAATTTTATGTAATGTAATATTATTATGAGTTATATATACCTATTTATTTCAACAAATCATTCGGTAATATAAAAATGTATTATTGTATACATACTCGTAAATGTTTAGTTTTTGTGAATTTGTAGTTATTAAGAACCTAGAGAGTTATTTTTGTCAATGTCACTCGCAATCTATAAATTATTAATGTCAAGAGTTTTTATTGTACCTATAATGTTATAGTATTTCCATTATGTATTGTGTTCGTTGTTTTGATTTCCATGTTTCAAGCAAACAAATGATCTTTGACCGTTGAAATTTTTGCACTTGTAAGATGCCGTTCTATATTAATAAATTATATTATTGCATACAATCACTTTTGGTTTTATTTGAGTATATAATATGTCTCTTAGATATTTCACCTTGATAGGTTTGGTAGGGAATTACACACAAAGATTTTCAATAATTGTCACATAAGCTGAATTAGGTACATATTATTATATGCAAAAAAACAATAGGTACATCATTAGAAAGATAAGATTCATACCTTCTATATTAATAAAAGAAAGTCGTGTTAGTTACACTTTTTATAACTCAAGAACGGCTGAACCGATTTAGCTGAAAATTGGTAGAAAGGTAGGTGAGAACTAGGAGAAAGATATAGGATACTATTTACCCGGTTACCAAGGGCAAAAATTGAAACTGGTAAAAATATACTTATATGATAAAATCGGGTTGTACGTACAGTTGACAGCTGTCACTCAGTTTAACAGCTGGGGCAGGGAGAGAGGGAGAGGGAGAGGAAGAGAGATAGAGTGCGAGGGAAAGAGATATAGAAGGAGAGAAAGCTTTTTCCCTTAGAGACAACGACAGGACAACGTCTGTCGGGTCAGCTAGTCTTATACAAGGTGTAACAGCAAGGTGTAGTAATACTGAAACTATGCATACACATACTTATTTCGAAGTAGTCTGGAGGTACTATAAATCTGTAAGTAGGTAGGGTAATGAATTAAGACACGTCAAAGTTTACTGCAAAACTAACCATCGTTCAACCCTAGTTATCAGCTGGGCAATGTCAGTGAACGTCAAATCCGTCAAGACAAATTCATAAAAGTACTTAGGGTTCCGTTTGTTTTTTAAATAATGATTTTTACCGATTTGTACCGACCCGGACAGATGCAACCGGACAAAAGTATTCCTTGGCGGCTGATTGATATCTGGTCCGTGTAATGTACATACCAAAATTCTATTCTAAGGCGGTAAGTATCTGAAATAAATTTTAGAGGCTTTCAACTTTGTAACAATACTGAACCCTAAAATATTGTCGGCAAATTCAAAGACCGCGCGGTGCACCGCGGTCTCTTTGCGGCAGAAATAATTCAATGCCAGAAAATATTGTCGGCAAAATTCAAAGACCGCGGTGCACCGCGGTCTATTTGCGACAAAAATAATTCAATGCCAGTGACCCGCGTAACGTGACGTCATCCGTATCATGTTAGGGTTGTAATATTTAGTTATTTTGTGAATTTTAGTGAAAAAATCGATTATCGATTTCAGGTTTTAGTACCCTGGCAAATGATTCATCACCAGGTACACATACCCACATTTCAATATTACTACACCTTGCCGATACACCTTGTATAAGTAGGTATGTTAGTTTATTAAGTGTCGTTACTCGGGTAAGCTTACTTTTAATAAATAAACTTAATAATCACAATACTTACAATAATGTTGTCTCAAAAACTTCTTAAATTATTTTCAAATTTCAAGTTTTTCGTCAAATAGTCTGGAATCCCAGTCAATATGAAGTGTCTTGTCTACTCAAGTCACACGAAGAGAAAAGGTTGGTAAAAGAGACTCAAATACTCGTTTCTATGAAAGTACAAACTCATTAGCGCAAATAAAACAAGTTAACATAATCTTATCTTAATCTTAATCCCATCAAAAACATTACATGTACAAAAATGCACAAGTCTCGCAACGCAGTTTATCTGCCGTAAAAAGTTGTGAGATCGAATGTAAACCAAGTCGATTAATTTCAATACCTACCTATAACTATCTATGGGAGCAGTTATATCTTTATTTCTTTAGTAAATAGAGTGACTTGGCAATTGCACACGGCAACATAAAGCGCTTTGTGCTTGTATGTATTAGTTTGAAAGTACACCTATACGGAAGACTATATTTAGATTGAATAGTAGATTATGCTGATCTGCGCACTTTCACTTCCACCAAAAGTCTTTCAGGTTTGTAAGGGTTTTTATAAAGGTGTTTTATTTAAGGCTTGTTTTCGTAGGTATATATGTTTTTAGTGTAGAAACCTTTTTGTAATAATTGATTATATCTGAATTTAATTTTTTTCCATTAACATAAATCTACCTTTTAACAACTTTATTATCTCTACATAAATCATGTTTAACAATTTATTCAAACAATAAATATTTGATTTACACACAGAATAATAGCTAGCTACCAAAATCAACCGTCGCTAATAAATTGGCAAATAATCCGAAAAACCAAAACAAAATGGAAATGTCTTTGGCCGCAAGATTAAAAAAAATGCATAATGCACCTCTACGCAAGGACTTAGGTCACAGAGGAGAGATTTAATCGAATTAAGACCACTCAAATATTCCATCAATAATATATTATTAAGTACTAATAATTATATTATATTATTATATTATACGTAATAATTATTAAGTAGCTTTTAACATTACGAAAGTCAGTCATTTTCGTTTTTATTACATATTTTTTTTACCTCTACTTCTCTTTTTGTTTTTTTCCCCGAGTTGCGTTAGGTATATTATTGTAATTATTGTCTTGGTCCTTAGTATCGGTTCCACTGCTGTAAAATAGTGGTATTAGATGAAATACTTCAAATTCAGGTTCCTATTTTTGGGTGTCTAAAATTGGCTTTATAAATTCAGTTTTCTGTTACACACGTTCGACATTTCGGATGTAAAGATAGAGGTAATATTTCATAGTTATTTTGGGCATTATTTTGGGACTCTTTTGAGCAGGCACATAGGTAAGTTACCACTAAAATTAAATAAATAGAACCTCGCCTTAAACTTAAATCACGCAAATAAACAATGCGCCCATAAAGTACATAATTATGTGACAAAATGTTCAAAATAAACCGATCAAACACGCCCCTGACCGTTTACCTGATAATGGGCCGGTATCCCATGAGGTATTCGAAGCATTTGACATCGATGTTTATGCGAATTCTAGGTGAAACCGAGAGCGATATAAGCATTGATTTAATGCTCGCGACGGCATTAGGACGTGGTGACTTGATCCTGTCGGACTGGATTTGGACTGAAACCTTGTCTATTTCGTGCAAATCGAAAATGACTAAAATCTCCTTTATCGTGTTGATGCTGGCCGTTTCCATCTCTGTTCAAGGTAAGCATTTATTTTTAATTTAGACAATTTGATTTAAAAAAGTGCATGACCATTACGCCTCACCGATTGACTATGGTAAACATGTTTACTCTAGACTGGCTCTAATCACCCGACCACCCTAATTAGACCCACAGATTTACAAAATAACATAGGACATCCCAATATTTGGATTTGTTGGATTATGGTCCTCATAATACCTGGTTCCTTAGGTCCAGCACTTTGTGATGGATATATACTATGTTACCACAGATCTGTGAATATTACGTTCAAACTGTAGTTTGCGTCAAATGTGATGTCATTATCATATGAAACTCCGCAGTGATTAGTGGCTTAATGTTGTATTATCGCGTTCTCTGATGATATTTGGGAAACCTGTATATGCGCATATCATTTGGTTTTATATCTTGTAATATATTTTGACGATTGTTATAAATTGACCTTAAATATTTTTCATCGAATCGACGATTCTCTTAGCGTCTCGAAAACTGCAATTTATTCATAATGTGTTTATATTATTGTTACGTCACTAACGAGAATTCTTCACTACAGTGATGTCTCCGGCACAGATTATGAAATTAAACCTACCGAATGTTATGGATATTTCCATTAGAAACCTTTATTTGAGTTTCTAAATAACAAATAGCAAACGACAGAACGTAAAAAAATAAAAATAAAACGCGTATTATGTTCGCGTAGAGAACGTTTGTGATTATATTAGTTATTACAACCAAGTGTCATTAAATAACTATCAATGTAAAATAATAAACCAATCGTCCCAGCACGAATGTAAAGTTGAAGAAATGTACCATATCCTGGTTCTGTTACTGGTAGGTTGATTCAAAGGTCCAGAGATTCACAAAAAAAAACAAATGTATACGCTATGGTTTTTCACATCTTTTGACGGCTAAATGCCTTTATTAATCAAAAACTGACATAATATTATACAATGGGGTACCTATAGTAATAGGTATTAATAGTAATAGGTATTCTGTGACAATAGTTGAACAACCTACCCCCATACACCTAGTAACCATTATAGGCTTATGTATGTATACTATTTATAAGTAACCTATCCAAACGTCATTTAAGTATAACGCTTATTTTTTCATGTCAAATATCGAGTGTGAACTACTTGTCAAAGATCTCAAATGGTATATTTTTGAAATTCAAGCGTTTACTTGTAAAGTCATTAGATTAATATAAATGGATGCAAAATTTCAGCTCTATCGGTAATCGGGAAGTGGGTCATATTTAACTTTGATTAGATTTGATTACAAGCACCGGTACAGGTAAGCTTGTAATTACCCTCCAATAAAAAAAAAGCATAAAAAAAACATAATTTTCTTTATTTTTTTAAACGTAGCCCCACACTAGGATACTAGTAGAATACTAGTAGGTTCAGCATTATTGTCCCAAAACAACGTCAACGTACATAGTAAGATGTCGCAGTAATTCGAGTTAACAAACATTGCACAAAGCACTAGACATAGCAATGGGCCTAATAATGTCGCGTGCAAGCCGCTTCACGGCCAACTGTGGAGAGGTGACCTCTTCTTCAAAAGTTCAATTAACATAAAGCGAAGACAACTTGAGCAGGGCAAGGTTTGTTAACTGCTGTTCAAAGGAGTTTATACGTGAACGTGAAAAAGCGGAGTCGATATTAAACTTGGTACATTACTGTGATACATTACTTTACGTTCATAGGTAAGGTAAGGTCAAATAAATAGTTGAACCCAACACGGGTCAAAACTATATTGGAAATGTCAATTACATTTTCAATTCACTGCGTTGCTGATAACGTAAAATATTACAATGTATCTGCGTAAATCAAATTCGAAAGAAGTTTTACGATCAAAAATCTTGTGTCAATATTTTGTTACTAAAATACCAATCTAGACTTGGAAGTGATGTAAATTGGCAAACAATCAACGCTGAAATGCGTTGTTTGCTTATATTAGATCCGTTTCTATTGATTTCCAATATAAGATTTTTCCAATATAAGATTTTTTAGATCCTTTTCTATAAGACAAATCGAAAGCAAATATCCTGGATCGCCCAAAAGTTGTCCGCCCTGGATAAAGTAGCCCTGGACTACATAATACGAGCCTACATAGTACCTACTACAAAGGAATACAATATCTCGAAAGCAACTAAATTTCTAGAACAATTTCAATTTGTTTTTCAATAGTAGGTAGTTATACTAAGTTACGCAAAGCTGCACTTTATAGTGTTTACATTATGACATTGATAAAGCAACGTTATGAAATGATATGAAACAGCGTGGGTTAGGTATCACCTTATCAAACCAACGGACGTCAACCATTTGCTAACTCAATGGGTAAGATAATAACTAATGGGTAATGCTTGCTCCCTAGGGCATTGTGGACTCCACTTCTACCCCTCTTCTATACGTATATATTATAATGTTAATAAAGCAGTAAAAGCAATAAACTCAACATTATTATCACATGATTTCGATGGTGTGCTAGTGTTGTTTTAGCATCAACACATGGCATTACGTAAAAACGACTATGATTTACTACTACAACTGATTGCAATGTATTAAAAAAACCGTCCAAGTGCGAGTCCGACTCGCGCACGAAGGGTTCCGTACCATTATCTATAAAATCGGCAAAAAAACACGTTAGTTGTATGAGAGCCCCCCTTAAATGTTATATTTATTTCATTCTGTTTTTTAGTATTTGTTGTTATAGCGACAACACATAATATGCACCATCTGTGAAAATATCAACTGTTTAGCTATCACGTTACATGTGATACAGCCTGGTGACAGACGGACAGACAGACAGACAGACAGTAAGGCGGTTAGAGAGTAGGTATGACTAAAAACTGATAACACAGTTGTATTAATATAATAAAACACACGCTCGTAAAATGTTAATGAGTTCTAGGATACAACACGCTTGCCTGAATATTCTCGAACATTTTTCCAACAACTACAGTGTTCTCACTTAGTCTTGTTTATTCAGTTCTCTGAAACAGAAGTACTTATGAATATGAATAATGCTGAAGTATAAAGTAAGAACGAAGAAATACACACAAAAGCAACGGCCACATAATAATATAAACAGACAATACACACTTAGCCAAAAATTTGTTACTTGTCATTTATCTATTAGACAACGCATAAAACGCGTGACAAGGCGTTTTTCACTTATTGTAAACTAATTATGCCCCACGGCCTCACCCGCGATTGTCGAAATACAATGTCATCTTTGTTTTAATCCAGCGCCTTAACTATCTATCTGCCTACAGAACTACATAATCCGGATAGCCGTTTCAACATGACTGAATAACACACATCCAAACATACAAAATAACATGATTTGCTACACGATTTGCTTTCGCATTTATTTGTGACATTCAAGTAACACCGTACGTAATTGGCTACTTTCGGTTCGCTGTTCTTTAACGAAGCCTATATTACTAAACTGACCAAATATCTTTGTAACATTTCAGGAGCTCCTCTGTCTCCATACGATGACATCGCAGAAGCTGCAGCGGCGGGGGAATGGGACAAGGTTCAAAGCCTGTAAGTACTTAGAATATTCGTTGGTATCTCTATTTATAGACTGTGCTTAGAGTTGAGGTGTAGGTACAGTGCAGCAGGTAACTGTCAAATAAGTCCAAGGGTCTTGACAGTGATTTGCCTGGTGACTATATTTAAAAAAGACGTGGTTCCTACGTACCTATCACTATAAATACACGCGAAATGCAATGGGAAAAAAAGAAAAAAAAAGGATCTGTTGTTTGTTTCCTAATTAAAGTTACTAATAGTAATTATTTGAATGGTGAACACAATAAAAAATACAAAAAAATATCATAGCATTTTGACATTTTTTTAGTTTTTAAAAATTATGTTTTACACAACTGATTTAATTATTAAATGAACCAAACGGCCATTAGTATAAATTACAAGAGGAATTAGTTAATTTACGTAGCTACGTAACACGCACCACGCACCACCACCACGCGGCACGCACTAACAGCAATCTCTTTAATATAGGTATATGTAGAATGATGGAACTGTATCCCTAGTATGAGTTTTTACTAGCTCGACATAGTACGCGTCAACTAGCGCTTTTGTATGAATATCCTGTACACCGAATATCCCCTACCGGCGCGTTTATGAACGAAAAATCTTCACACAAAGAGCTAGTTGACGCGTACTATGTCGAGCTAGTAAAAACTCATATACAGATTAAGAATCGGTAGACTGATAAAACAGATGACCAATGAAACTTTCATCTTTCTGGCTGACGAGTTCAGCACCGTTACAATCCGAAAGCATTTGCTATTGTCATTTCATTAGCTTATCATTAATGTCCAATGATAGCCTACCTGTTTGAATTTCCGCGGAACAAGCGGTGCCAACCTCTGATTGTGGTGCCAAATTTAACAAAGCGTATTCTAAAATAGCTTTTCGGAGAGTGACATTGGATTGTACAATGATAACGCCGTTTATCATTTTATTTATGTTCATTTATTTATGAGTTATGGCGTCGCTGTAGTTTTGCATATAGTCCGTATTATGTTTATTTTTGTATATGTATAATGATGATTATGTATAATTATGAACCTACCTATCATATTAACCAAAACTATCACTTAATTTTAAGAAACATACAAGTAAATTTTCAAATGACACATCCTTAAACAATACCAAAAGTATTAAGATCATCATGACCGTATTATATTGAGAAACATAAATAAGGTTGCCAAGAGTCTCGCTGTAAGTTGCATATTTATAAAAGTAGGTATATTATAAAGAAAAACAGATGTTTCATATTCAAAAGGTTGCAGAACAAACACACGATTCGATTGTAGATATTTATCGTTATAACATTCAATTAAAATGAAGATTCGAGCTGCATATAATCTAGAAGAACAAAAATAAGAACACATTACATAGGGATTGTTTTCTTGTTACGTGTCCATTGCGCGCTGAATAGTAAAACAGTAATGTTTTAGTTCATACAAGGTGTTCGCAGCGTCAATCTTACTACTACTCTAATATCTACTACTGTGTGATGTCTCTAACTGCTGGATAGGGCGTATGGAAGCGTAAGGATTAAATTCGCCTAATATCTTGTGAACTTATTAGGTCAAAAGCTGTAAATAATTGCTACTAACTAACTTGCATTTTCATTTTCCTTTACAGAATTACCAAGAACTTTGCAAAGGTTGGCTGGAAAGTAAGTACAAGACGTTCATACCATTATAATTTAAATGTTTCCTGTAATCTCTATTCAAATCCATATAGTGTATGTAAGTAACAGTGTTTACGTCTGTTATGGTATTATTTAGACGTAAAAGATGCTTTCAATCTCGTCGTCACTCGTCATATTCGGTATGAATCATGCCGCAGCCTACTCAATTCACTCGCAGTTACATACTATTGCACAGTTTTCATGTAAAGTCTTTGGATGTTTTTACACGAGCTACCAGAGTTATATTAATATAGATTGAATCGATGTCGAATGCCCAATCATGCCCAATCTAAACGATGCCCAAAGGATTATGTTTTGTAGTTATAAAGAATTAAGCGTACCTACTAGTCAAATGAGAAATAAAAAGAACTTAAAATCTTCTAGAGGGGATGGATGAAGGTAGATTTACGAAACAGATGTATGGATCTGGTGTGAACGGACCAGCCGGTAGGGGTCGACTTAGACGGACGTACCGCAATCAAATCTAGGACGTCTTAAGGAAAGGCCAAGTCAAGAGTACCCATAACTAGAGAGCATGCATGAAGCAGGTCATGAAGGTGGAAGAAGCGGAGGAGGTGTGTCAGGATCGTAGCATGTGGAAAGATGTAGTCTCTGCCTAACCCAACGGGAAAATGGCGTGACTGCATGTATGCATGTAAAATCTTTCTTAATCGGACCGTGATACCGTACTCTTATTAAGGATTTATCAGTGTAGAAGTGTTAAGTTCGTATGTAATAAAAAAAATATGATTTGCAGGACCTCTCCCTTGGCGGGGTGAAGGAGCTCAGAGCCCCTAAAGGGGGCCACGTCTACGGCGAGTCGGAATACACCTTCCACTCCGCATCCGACATCAACGGACAGAAATCGGAACAGAGCGGAGGGCACAAAGTCATCAATGACGACGGAAAAGTCGAAGAGTTCGACTTCAAACCTGACTTAAGAGCACAAGAAGAATTTTTCAAAATGTTTGGGCTTAAGCCCATTGAACAAAGTTAGTTTTCTTAGAGAAAGCTGATGACATTTCCATTCATCTGGCCGGTTTCACGATGCTGAAATATAGTTTTAAATTATTATCGATGCAACTCCACCTATTAAGTTATTTGCACCTACATTTAATTTTCAGTCTGCAATTATACGAGTAGTGTATAACACAAATAACATGAGATCGAATATATACGAGTATATAAGTACATACTAGCTATGATTATATTGATCTGCAATTGATTGCGTCTTTGGTTACCACGCCATAGGGTTTGAAACTGCTAAAGCTATATACAAATATAGGCCTTAAGCTTCTGACGCAGTAAAACATCGGTTTTATTGTAGTAGGGTACTATACAGTGACCACACTTGATCAGTAAATCTGTACATCTTACAGCAGCAGGACATGTAACAGAGTCCCATTTCAGGCTTAACATTAGATAATAGTAGACAAAAGCTAGCCTGTAATGTATAAAGCCCCCTCTAAAAGACTTCGACGCGCTCAAAAATGTCCTTACTTAGTGTAAGGTTCAATAGGAGATTCTGTGATTATTGTTATACTTTGGATAAGTAGGTTAAGCTTAATTAATATAAATAATGTGTTACTTTCGTCTAATATTCGAGTTATTTTATTTTCCCTATCCAAATCCCGAATAAACTAGGCGTCAGTGGTAGCGTCTATGCCGCCGGCGTAGGCATCTGCGTAGGAGTCTGCGTAAGCATCTGCGTAGGCATCTGCGTAGGCATGTGCGTGCGTAGGCATCTGCGTAGGCCTCAGCATTGGCATCTGCGTTAATGTTAGCTTCGGTCATCGCGTCGCAGACTAAAGGCAGCAAGTATTTAATATAAGCTTTGCTAAGATGCTTGTGTTTTCGAAATTTTCTTTTTAATTATTTTAACTTAAGACGTTTCATGATATGTTAATAGTTGGTAAGCGACTGGGCGATATCTCAAAAATAAAAATCAGTTTATTAACCGAAATCAAATACTACGATACTACTATAGTACTATACTGCTAACGAATTATACGAGTATGCCTACTTGCGCCTGCTCAAATCTACAAGCAATATTTGTTTTTATTAAATCGTTTTCTAAAGGCAAAATCTTTGGAGAACTTTGCAGTTGCAAAAGTTATTAGTCAGTATTTTAACTACAGCCATGGTTTATGGTTTATAATACAGCTACATGGTTTTAAATACAGCTTAAGTTATATGCATTTGACACTACACTTGAAAGTTTGCATTGCAAATTATTTGTTTTCCAAAAAAATACTTGTCGATTTTATGGCATAGGTATAGTTATTGAATACCTATATAAAGTAACCTAGAATATATATTTAATTTTATGGATAACTGGGTTGTAAAAACACGGCATAGTTATTTCACAAAAAGAGGAAGTTTTGGAAAGATACCTAATATCTTCATAATTTGCTTGCTTCATACAATCATTGGCTAAGCCTTAAGCAGACAATTATCTGAGCCAAATTAGTTTTGTTACCTGTTCATTAGCTCAATAGGATTTAAGCTTAATATTGGTGGAACAAAAAATGTCCTACGCAGAAAGGAATAATATGACTTGTACCGAATAAAAAAATAAAGATCCACCGTCTTGATACGTAGCAGGAAAATCACCGACTAAGCGTTACTAGATTAGGTCATCCTATTAAATTTAATGAAGCAATATAATAAAAAAGTTAACTGGTATGTTTAAAACTACTACTCCCACATTAATAATTTGTTTTGTTTAGGCACTTTTTTTGTTTTGGCTTCGCACGATTTGTGCATTTAGCCAATGTCAAGGTTATATAGTTATATTATGAATTCAAGTTATTTGTTAAAGGATGTACCTACATAGTTATTAGTTTAGTCAAGACGCAGTCAGTTTTTAGAAGTCCACTTTTGATTCAAACGCACTATTTGGTCTATCCAATGCTTCATCATTTCAGTGATGTATGTCAAATGCCGTTGCGCCGAAATATCAGAGACCAGAGTTTGTTAGGCCACCCAAATACCCCTGACATGGCTTAACGACTACTATATAACGAGTACAACTGAAATCTACGCGACGACGGTCCTTCGAAGTACAGAAGGATGGAAATCCGCACATTACATTATGGAATTAAGTCATCGGTGCGGGCTAAGACTTCGAACCCGGCGTCTACGCGTTGAAAAGCGCACAGGTCACCACTCGACCACAGCCGTTTATTTCGTTAGGTAAACAAACATGGTTGCCCCTTAACATCGTAATTAGAGGCCCTGAGAGGAGCAAGAACGTGATGCACGATTAAATTAATTTTATTAATAGAAATAGAGATTAATAGAAATAGAATAATAATAATAATAATAGAAACAGACATTAAGTTCCCATTTTTATTAATAGAGAGCCGTGGCAGCCTAGGACTGATGTCTAATTATTATGCCTTATCGTAGTAAGAAACGGGGTTAATTACCCTGGCTAATTAGTTACTTCCTAATAAAATACATATTATGCCTGGTCTACGGCATTAATTAAAACAATGGAAAATCATTCATCATTGGAAATAATCATTGGAAGAAAGTCTGGTACGGATCCAAGACTACACAGCTCGGTCTTAATACTTTGACATATTATTTCTAACTATCTGTGTAATTATACGTGGGGGAAAAAGCGTGACTGTATAGGTATATGTGAATATGCCTTTTTAGTGAGACAGTTACGATAATGAGATTAACATGTATTACTGCCAGCCAATGAACTAGTTATGATTGTATACATAATATGAGTATTTGCTTATCAAAAATTAACAATTAATGTAACATAATCATTTAGCCTTCGCCTTAACCTTAACCGCTGATACTTCTCTCATGCACTTCACAGATAAAATCTTCTTGAATAATATGAACTGTCTCACTAACATCATTGTTATCTATATTAAGCTCTATTTTCTTAAAAACAGGGTTAATATTCCATAGAATTAAATAACTGGATACAGACTTACTGATTATACTTTAGGTATGTACTACACAGTCAATCTTTCATTACGTCGTGCCTACGTTCTTATTAATTAATACCTACTTGTTTCAGTAATTTCATTTATTTTGTTGTTAACTTTAAACGTTGGGTTTGGAATAATATTTTTTGCTAAAGAAGCTCGTGACCAGTCATGACCTTTTTAATCATAGGTAATAATATCTTGATTATCTTTTAAAACTCTTGCGAGTACAAAAAGATGGAAATTTTGCTAGATCTATGGCATGAATCTCACTTAATTCGATGATTTTAATAGAACTGGGTGTCTACCACAAAAACAATGCTACGTTATTGTTGGCGTTTCAAATGTTTCGTCCGTATGTTTGTTATATCGTGTTTATACTCAAGTAAGTATATCAATGGGCGTTTAAGAAATGACAACCCAGTAATATAAATTATATCAGTCGTCGAATCTTGTGGTAGCCCTCTTGAGAGAGTAGTTTAGTCAATCATCATGCTCTCTATAAGAGGTCCATAAAAAACTTGGGTACCTTGAAAATTATCAAAGAAGTTCCCTCGATTGTTTACCATCTAGCGCATCTTCATTAAAAATTAACAATTTCCACTTAAAAATACCAAACCAAACCGAACCTTAATGCAATGCCATAGGAACGTCAAGAATGTGCGTGATAAGCGTCGTGAGAAATACATTTATTAGTCCGCGAGGATCCTAAGGCACCACAACACGGCAACCATTCGTCGAGCATACTCGTGCTTCCAATATCGATAAGTTGTATTAGAACTAACTGAGTTGCATTAGTCACTAACTGGTTGGATAGCCTTAATTAGGCTAGTACAGGTACAAGTCAGTGGACAAGTGCTGCCAATATGAAGAGCGTTTTTTTGGTGTGTGCTGTTTATATGCACTTGAGCGGGAGCTACGGTTCAGGTGAGTTATATCTTTGGGGGATCTATATATATTTTTAATATATAACATTATAACCATCGGCGTGAAGCGTCAATGCCATTTTTTTGTCAACTTTTACATTTGTTATTATCTTTCAGATTTATTTACTCGCTGTCACATGCAATGCCTAAAATTAAGAGTTCTAGGTTTCTAAACTAAAGTAATCGTAAGTCCGCCGCATTTCGCTTACATTATCTTTGGGGGATCGGGAATACTTTAATACTGTAGAGTAATTAGCTCTGAAATATAAATTTAGGTTATTGGACTAAACAATACAATTTTTCAATGGAGATTTTTTTCAAAATAAAGAAGTTAAGTACTTAATTATCTTCTTGCGGCAAATATACATCCCATACATTATTTAATACGATTTACTGCATTTTAAAAGAATTAGTTAAGTAAGCATAATAGTCGTAATTGTGTAAAACAAAGCGCTCGTGACTGTACTTATCTACCAAGGTTGGTGTGGTAGTAACCATGATGGTGATAACTTCAGTGAACATTTATTAGGATCAGTTATCTTAAAAAAATACAACTAAGTGTTACATATAAGGTAAAATGAATGATCAATTGATCACTGATCAAACAGACCGATTCATTCGTTAGGGTGAGGGTTAATAATGTACATTTATACGTACTGTCTTCTTTATTATGTCAGATTATTAATGATCGGTTTATTGAGAATGTCCAACATACACCGAAAGATACTAGATTACCTCTAATAAATGAACAACCTTCACATAAAAAACAAAATGCACTTATTTGATAGTAGTACCAAACAATAACGAATAACAACACGAAGTTACTAAAAATCTAAAATCAGTTTACATTACTAATATTATGTAGACTCCACTCGAGGAAGAGTGGTCTCTTGCAAATCAGTAAGCACAGAGGACCTCGTGTCTCCAGAAGCTCTTATGTTGGACCAGAGGAAGCTTTTAGTTTGCGCCTCAAAAGGATCAACACACTACAAGCACATAAATGCGTTGGTGAAATACGTAATAAAAAAATTGATAGTTAAAGAGAGAATGAGACGCAGTAGCATTTATATTAAATTTCGAGTAGTAATAAAATGACCTGGTGGTTCCATATGAACTAACTTTCTATTTTAACCTACATCAAATAAAACGACACAATAGAATTCAGTAAAGTCTCGCTCGCTACTATTCGATCATAGAAAACCGAAAACGAAAATTTCCCCATCAGGGTTTTTTCCCATAGTTGTATAGAACACCGTTTAGCACCTCGTTACAAATTGTTCACCTATCGATACTCGTCAGCACCTCTCCTTTAATGTTGATTTAATCGAGACGAGTGCCCTTGCGTCACTCAATTTGTTTGTTGTGGTCGAAGCCCGAACCGGTTTAGGATAGCATTAGCGTTTACCAATTGTTGTAAAAAAGATAAATGATGACTCATTCATAAACGTGAGTACATAGACATGACTGATCAAGAATACCACAGACAGGATCGTCCTAAGATCGCATTCCTACATCCCTAGCTTTTCCCGCGACTTCGTTCTCGTAGAAAGAGTATTAGGTGCCCACAGGGCTTCAATTGTTTCCATGGCTAATGAGGTCAAAATCATCTTCCGTTAAGCCATGAAAAGGGAGCAAACACAAAGAGTTGCTATCCCTTTAAAATGTTCATTACTTATCATCACAACATTCACAACCCATATTGGCCCACTGCAGAGGTTGGGTCTCGTCACTCCCGTCAACTTCGTGAGAAATCATCGATGTCTATCGACGTGAATCGATCATCAATCGATCATAATTATGTGAAAACATCGGTTTGGATTTGTGACATGTTTTGTTTTCTTTTGTTGAAACTATGTGCGTGGAGAGCAAAAACGTGACAATAGTTTTTAGGCATTATAATATAGGTAGGTACTTACTTATTCAAAGGATGTTTTAGTTAAAATGGAGCAAAGTGACGGCATGGGTTTTTCTATTTTTCTGTTTATTGTTTTAGTGCCTATTCTCGACATCAATTTTGTAGTCAAGTTTTGTAGTTTGGACACTAACCTAATGAGTGCTCGTCGAGTACATCAATTATTGTTTAGTGGTTCTCTAATACACCACGCTTGGTGTGACTTACCTTACCTGCCTACGACTACGAGAAAGTCATAATTATTAAACACAAGCTGTCCCGCGACTTCGTCCGCGTGGGATAGTGATAAAATTCACCTTTTAAACCTTCCCTGGACTTCCACAAATCATTCAAGACCAAAATCAGCCAAATCGGTCCAGCCGTTCTCGAGTTTTAGCGAGACACACGAACAGCATTTGATTTTTATATAGTTAATATGTATATAGATTATTATTATTCTGAGTTTTGTTATAAAGTACTTAGTCAAAATGTAGAGTCACTGTCAGATAATCAGTAGGTAGTCTACTGAAGTCGCAGTCACTGTCAAGATTTTAAAAAGTGGTGGATGTTTAAGAATCTTTCTGGTTAGTTATAGCGAGAACACAGAATTACAAGTTTTTGTGTTACATTTTAAATCTCCCGCCAAATCGCCGTTAGGTATGAATTATACTTATCTCTTATATAATATATTCTATTTATCTATATCTTATATTAATTACTAGTGTCAGATGGGTGTGAAATATCACAAAGGTTAAATTATCAGTGTGTAATGCGTAGATCAGCGTGTCATTGCCAACGATATGAAGATTTATTGATAGAAACTGGACCGACTTGTAAGAATAGTAGTATCTCTAACTAGGCGCTTAGGTCAAGATACTAGGGAGTTAGGGAGACTTCATTTACATTTTTACTTAACTTTATGTAATTATATTGTGTATTAGTGGAATACTAATCATCACTTTTTCCTCAATGAGCTCAAGTATGGGAAAATCATACAGTGAACGTAACGTAACCATAATATGGTGGTCTCACCAAAACTCCCCAGGAGGTTTCAGGTCAGCATCCACGACTTTACTAAATCATGCGTGACATTACTTGCAACTTGACTATGTACGGCTCCTTTGGCGTAGTGGCTGAGCAATCGGACTGCTGCGCTAGGGGTTGCGGGCTCGACTCCCGCCTGGGACAAATATTTGTGCGATCCACAAATATTTGTTTCTGGTCTGGGTGTGATGTGTATGTGAAATTATATGTCTGTAAGCGGTACCCACGATACAGGAGCAATCCTAGTGTGGGGCTACGTTAAAAAAAAACTACTGACTGCTAGACAGACTAGTAATCGACTTTTCAATACTTGAAACATAGTAATACTTCCAAAAAACAAGGTGTGATAGGTGGTAACTACTACCACAGTGCTAGAAAGAAGACTCCACCGCACGGCGAGACAGCTTCTATCTGCGCGTAAATTGAACAAGCGGTGTCGCTAACGATTCGAAGTTGTTTTACCTTCTTTTTATGCTAGCAACCGTTAGGTACCTACATAATAAAATGACGTGTGACTAATTTGATCCTGATACAGTTAACTCGGAACGATTGTACCCAAAATTGACTTTTAATAGTTACTAATGTCCAAAAAAGATTGAGAACAAAGGAATTGCCATTATTAGATTCATCGCTTAGAAATGTGAGGACGCTATCTTAATAATGCTAGTTAATAAATCACGAGGTAATCTAACAAAGAAAGTCTTCAGTTAGGCATTGGCAAAAAAAGGACCGACTTCAAAAAAAGGAGGTTCTCAATTCAACTGTATTTATTTTTTATCTTTGTTACCTAATAATTTTCGACTGGGTGAACCGATTTTGATGATTATTTTTTTATTTAAAAGGGTATACTTCCCATGTGATCATTTTATCAAAATCAACTCCGTAGTTTGATCAACAATATCTGATTGTTAAAATTTTACTTGTTTATTGTGAATGATTATTTTATACTCAAGAGTAACTAGACTACTACATCGTACATCAAGCAGTAAAACTTGCAAAGTTGATTAAAAAATTGATGATCCTGTATAATGATTATATATCTATCTATATCAGCCTAAATGCCTTTGCTGCTTTTTCTGAGGGGCTTTGTTGTCACCATCTATATCGGCCATAATATGCATGCACGCCAATTTAATATAGTTTTCATTAAAAATGCGTGAAGATGGATTTGTTATGGTAAAATATGATTTAGTTTTATGACCTCCTGATGATTATTTTATAACTTTTTCATTTAAGTTAATACATTTTAGTTTTGTTGATTTACTTCTTACAAAGCTGTAAAGTCGACCACCATTCACCAACCCGGACTGGGCCCCCGTGGTGGATTATGGCCTAATCCTCCTCACGAAAGTGAGGGGAGGCCTTTGCCCAGCAGTGGGACAGTTACAGGCTGTGTTACTATTATTATTTAAAGCTGTAAAGTGCTGAGCAAGCGGTATCACAGATTTAGCACTACTTACCCCCAGTTTCTGGAACATTCGTTGGCTTTGACAGTAGATCAAAACTATCGTTGTCTCTATCTGACCCTAAACAAATGACAAGGACGGCAATAGAATTAATCTGTAGTCAAAGTTGACTGACGTTTCAGAAACTGGCAGTTAGTTTAGTAATATTTTGTTTCTAGTCCTAAATTCTAGGTCCTTCATCGAGTCTGCGAACTCTAACCAATACCTACTTGAGGATTCAACTGAGCGTGGTAATTTTCCCACAAATCTAACTTACAGTCTCAAACCAAGGATGGCAATGAACTTATTTGACTAGAGTCTAGCTAGACCAGCGGTTCTCAAACTTTTTTGGTCACGGAACCCTTTTGACAAGCAAAATACTTGACAGAACCCTACAATAAAACAATAGTTTTTAAAAGTGTATTCTTTATTATATAAGCATAATAAAAGTACAATGTAACAGTTACTAATTATTACTTACTTTACCATATGGCAAGTACAATAATAGAAGATATTAAAAATGAAAAAATCTTAACTAATGGGAGGTATGAAACTGTTTTTTTATTGTTCATCAATTGGTTGATATCAGTTTTGATTTATTTTCTAAATTCTTGCGGAACCCCTACAGGGGTAGCGCGGAACCCTAGGGTTCCGCGGAACACACTTAGAGTACCGCTGAGCTAGACCATGTTGGTATTTGGTATTCCCAAATAAGAATATTTGCTCAAACAAAGTCGGCTTTTTAGTTCAAAAGATGTTACCGATTTTACGTACCATACAAGAAACAGTTTAAAAAAAACAGTCACACTTAGATTTAGGTAAAAAATAAAACCGTTTCAAAATTGGCTTGAAGCTATGAATGGAACTTAGTTAATGTACGAGCCAAAAATGCCGTGATTAGTCCACGATTAAATTAATGACTTTGAAATACTTTGATTGCATAAAAGATAGATGTGCCAAAATAGTGCCAAATACAAAACACTTGAACTGTTGTATTGAAACAAAAAAAAATGCAATGAAGTACTTATTTGTAAGTTATTTGTGATTCTTCTATAAATATTATGAATATAAAGATTTAAAGTTAGCACTATATTATTCTACAAAACAACAAACACACGGTTATTAGACTTTTCAAGATGTTAACAATATTTAATTTACATAGGTTTGCGTTCATATACAAAGTGATTTCTGGGCCAAGATTTAGCATCATAAAAAAAAAGAAAAATATGTATGTAAGAACTTACGTACATCAATTCGGACAAGTCCTTATTTTTGACTTTCTATCAAAGCAGTAGGCTGTGGCTGTTACAGTTATGACATCATCCAAGATGTACTAAGAACACAAAAAACACTGTAAAGTAGGCGCTGAAATTAGTCACTTAGACTTAGCAGCTGTATTCATTCGGCGTAGGAAGCCTTCAGTGCGTTTCCCGCAGCAGTTGTGTTCAGTTCTCAGGTAAGGTTTTTTTTATGTTTTCAATGTACGTGCCTCTGATCAAGGCCTCTGGTGTCAGGGGTTTCTCATCCCGTCTTACGGCTTCCGACACGGGAACGAAATCATCTCAAACATACCTTGTTTCGCCTTTAAGTTAATAAGGTTTTTAATCGTAGGTATTTCTTTTAGCCTTCACCAATGTAGAACAATTTGCAAATTTTCATGTATTATTTCTCGGCTTGGACTAATAATAATTCATGTAATATTTAAAATCGCTGTAGTGTTTTTTCGGAGCTACATGACCGTGGTACACAGGCAAAGCGTAGCAACATAAATAGAGTTCCGTTTGGTATATTTATGTACTAAACCATAAAAGTGTAAAAAGTAGTTATACAAGTTATATACAGAAGCGTACATAATACGTGTAGTTGTAATAGCCAGTAATAGCCCAAAAAGCTCGTAAAGAAGCAAACAGCAATGCGTATTTACCACAACTACAGTAATTACCTACATAATTATAAATGATATGTAATTATAATTACCCTTTCGTATCGCATACTGCATCAGGAAAACGGGCGCGTTATCACACAACGGTACAAAAAATAATAAACTTGCTTACAAAAAGTAGGATCCCGACTATATAAAAGTTACCAACTGGTAATTACTTGATCAAATGGAAAACGCGCAATGAATGAGTTGCATTTGCATATACATAATTTGCATTTTCACCGAAACAGTTCGAAGTCGTAGGTACCTATTTCACGATGCTGGTGTATGACTCACGTTTATTTTAAAGACAAAAGAATTACATACGTACCCGGCATTGTTTGTTGCATGGAGTCTAGAAAGACGTTAATTACGGCACCTACTACCTACATACTTTTTACTTGCGTGTAGACGGCCATAAAATCCATATTTTGTATCTTGAATCTAACTACAATAATAAGGATGACTTTTACGCATACAAATATCTGTCTTTAACCTCCTACATCGACGAGACTGCATGCAGGTAGAATCCACTCTCATCTACGAAGAACACTGTTACAGAAGTTGCACTAAGCTAGTCTCTACTGCCTTCTTGCAGCCATGATGATGTCAGAACATCGACACTAAAGTGCACACAAAAAATAAAAGAAATAACAAAAAATATATTGTGTTACTTTGAAATATAGAGACGTTTCATTCAGAACAGTGGAAAAATCGGAAGGTAAATAGTGCTAATTTCGCCGTATAGTTCAGAAATTCTGCGCCAGTAAACAACATATTTTTTACAAACGATAATAATAATAATTGTTTGAGGACGGTCCTAATTACCCACTGGCACAGATTAAATATGTAGTAGGTTCTACTAGTCAGGTTTTCCCCATCATCAACAATGACCTCAGATGTGCATTATGTCGTTTTTTTAATCCACCACACACCACAAATCACATATACAGGTACTTATTTTAATTGACGGTTGATGTTTTAATCGTTTTGACGCGATCTCCTGTTAATTGTAAGGCATGTTACTGATTATTATAAGTGTTGATGTGTATTTATAGTTTTATCTAGATTTCATCCATCACTACATAATAATTACGTATGGTGGTATGTAAAAACAGGTGCTAAAAGAAAAACATTACGCCGCAGAATAATCGCACAAAGTAATGATAGACTCATTAAATTTGTGCGTTGTTATTGAATACAATGGTAACGATGGGAGCATTGACACTTCGAAGGCTCTAGGACGAACCGAGCCAACTATATGCAAACAGATAAGGAGGCGACTACTGCCTGAAATGGAGTTAGGTTTACCACGAGACTTGATTAAAAGTTTAGACCAGAGTTAAACAGGTGTTTCTAGAATTTCATTCCACAAAATCGACGTCTATCACTCTCGTTTTTTTACTCAATCCTCGCATACGCAATTATTTTACTTGTGAATTTGTAATTAAGTTAGAAAAAGCGAGGGTTAGACGTCGATTTGTGGAGAAAACATTTAGACACTTATGTTCAACTCTGGTCTAAACTTTTGTGGTAAGCCTGTATGAGGTTGGTGCTCAGTGTTCTGCCGGATAAATATCTAAGAATGCTGTGACATATACCTAAGTATTTGCCGCAACTTAGCGATAACAGGACTGCAACATCGCAGTTTAGCTGACCAGGGTATAGGGACCGGGACCTGTCTAGAAACCAGTCTACAACGAATCCGTCTTTTTCAGATGACACCGACGGCGTAGGAGCGTTCGCTTACCAAGACTCCACTGGGAATAGGTACGGTGGAACCTACGGCTTGCGAAACGGACAGGTGGTCAACCAGGAAGGGAACTTACCCCCGAACTTCTCGCCGCCTACCTTTCCGGATTTAGACGATTTCTTTCCAGAATACTTATACAACTTCGACAACATACTACGAGAGTAAGGACACAAAACATACTTTGATGGAGCTTCGATGCTTCCGGTGGAGGTAAACTGGAGGAGCATGGCCTTGACTGCCTATGATAATCTGGTAGTGGTTCTGGTAAAGCTGATCTGCTCGCTGTTGTAGTATTTCGTGCCTTATTCTTCTTTCGTGTCGATGCTTTGACCATTGTGCCCTGAATGGGTGTATCGGTTGAACTGTCATGATGATAGGATACCGGCTGGACTGGGATGATTAAGTGTAACTACCCAGGCACCAATGGTGTTGCAGGCGTTTTTATAATCATAAGGATCGATTCCAGCCTCTCTCGTATGATATCCAATAAGAATCATCTTTTTCTTCTTGCTGCTAGAAGTGCCTCTACTGGAGGTCGTTAATCAGTAAACAACCCCATATGAATCTAAGTCGCGCCTCTCGTAAGCAACTATACGATGACTTATTTTTATGTTGCACTAGTAACAGGTATAAGTAGTATACAGATAATTACTTATTTATACTGTTGACCATGATAACATGTTACTGCTGCTTAGTGGAAGTAAAGTGACGTCATTTTTTATTTATCCAAAGGTGATAAAGTTCCGTACCTACCTTTACATAAACTGGTACAAATTCATTCTTGACTATTTTATGTGGGTTCCAGGCAAGGTTGAGGGTGTATCACTGTTCAACGTCTTTATAACTGTAAGGTGATGGAGCAATCTTCTATTAAAGCTGCAATCGCAACTAATCCTGCAAATAGACAATAGCTATTACTTGACATACCTGGCATAATAACGCTTACATGAAGCCAGGTTATCGTAGCTGTGACATAAAACCTTACATCCTGGATCTAAATTGATAATTTTTTCAGAGCAAGTCCATTCATTCCACCACTGCCATTCATTCGACCAACACCATTTCGCAGATTGTTTGCCAAACCATTTTTCCAAAGGTAAAATTGTAACTGCACGGTATGTGTCGATTCTAACAAAGTGTCTAACTGGTAAATCGTCGTTTACTTACTTTTATACTAATTTGTCTGCTAACCTGTGTCTATCTTCATAATAGCTGCTTCTGTCTCGTTTTTGTTCCGTCTGAGTGCTATGCCCATCTATAATTCCAGGACATTCGGATCTAGTGAAGAAAATCAAAAGCTAGCGTCTGACGCAGCAAGAAAGGCTTTCGCCCAGACTTCGAATCGGGCCGGCTACAATCCGAATTTTACCCCCTCCAGGTATCAATTCGGTGACAATAACCAAGGATTTGGTGGATTTCCGGGACCGCAAGGATTCCCAGGAGCGGGATTTCAAGGAGGCCAAGGCTTTCCAGGAGCAGGCTTTCAAGGAGGCCAAGGCTTTCCAGGAGCAGACTTTCAAGGAGGCCAAGGGTTTCCAGCATTCTCCGGCTTCCCGAGCTTCCCAGGCTTCTCGATGCCGAACTTCGGGCGCGGCGATAATGAGAACAGCGCGTTTGCGGGCGCCGCTATAGCGCCAGGCTATAGCCGTCAAGTGGCGCAGATCAGCCCTGCCAATCCGGTAATTACTTGTTTCACTTACCTTTTTCCAAACTTTTTTTTTTACCTTTTGAAATTTGTTATCACGCAACGGTTTTTACTCTAATACTGCAACCCTCATACAAATCAGTTAAGTCAGTATAGCGTTGTTAAGCATTAAGCTCGCAAACCTCGGTTTCGCCAAAAAAGATTTAAACCAGAGTTGAACAGATAGATGTGTCTAAATATTTTCTGCACAAATCGACGTTGTTTTTTCTAACTCAATAACAAAGTTACAAGTAAAATAATTAGGAATGCCAGGATTGAGTAAGAAAACGCGAGTGATAGACGTCGATATTGTGGAACGAAATTTTAGAAACATAATAATTATGTTTAAGTCTTGTTCAAACTTTTGTGGTAAGACGGTGTATTTGTTATACTTATAGCAGTAAATATTTAATATCTGTGATATATAGCTTATATTATAACCCGTTTTTCTTATCAAGTATAATTAGGTATGTAGGTACTTATGTTAAAATGAACAGGTAGCGCGATATTTATAGTTGTAACGCTCACAAACAGAAACTAGCTAGTCATGCGACCTGAATCCGGCCCTGTTACTTTTGCTGTTCGCGCTTAGTCAGCGCATATGGGTGGTATTCAGAGAAATGGTCGATAAGACGCGACTCGGGATGTTTTGTCTAACGAATAGATTTAATTAAATATTAAGTTAGTCTTTAGCGATCCGTCGAATAAACGACACTTATAAATTAAATAATTTGTATTTTTAAAAAGTCGTCCTTAGGCCGTCGAAATTTGACTGGCGCAGCCGGTAGGATACCGTTAAGTCCTACTGTCGTGCTTGCTGCCTTTACAAAGCCCCAAAATCGGTTTTGTGGTGTGAAAAGTGCGTAAAATAGTAGTGCGGGTATCCATACGAACCAAATAAATTAGTCTCTCACGACGCGCAATACAAAGGACGAAGGATCTGCTGCTGACTCATTCAAGGAGGATAATGGCTGGCTTGTGAGTAGTCCAAATTCACTATTCCCTGTTTCCATCATCTATTCCATTTCAAAAATTGTTAAAAATTATTTGAGGTCAAACTTTACCTTGTCTAATTGGTTAACTGATTTTCGGTATAATTACACCAAACATCGGTAATTATACTATTTTAGCTATAAGAATTATAATTATAGGTAACTTACGGTACTATTATATTTCGATCTTGAAATTTTGTGCTTAGGATTTGATTGTTGAATTTATAAAACTTTACTGTGTTTTAACTGTGTATTATACTTATATCTGTGTGTGTTTTAAATTGTGTGTATAAAATGGCTCACTCTGCGGTAGAGGCCATTCCTAGGGAGATTTCCTCCATTATACCGAAATTTGACGGTGACGAAAAACTTTTAAACTTGTATATCAAAAAATGTGAATACGTTATAAAGTGTTACAGAAGGGAAAATAATCCGGCACAAGATGTTTACGTGTTTCATGTAGTGACAAGTAAATTAGTCGGCAAAGCCGCTCACCTTATAAGTGAAAGACCAGACATAGAATCTTGGGCCGAATTAAAATCTGTTTTGACTCAGCACTTCGGAGATCCGCGTTCCGAAGAATGCATTGCCATTCAATTGGAAACATTGAAAATTAACCAAAGTGAATCGTATCTCGATTTTTGCAACCGAATCCAACAAGTGAAAAGTACATTGTTGTCGAAAGTCAATCTTATACAGGATGATCATGTTAGGCGCAGTAAAATTACAATTTACGATAACATGGCCATGAACGTGTTCCTATATAATCTTCCAGAGGAACTTATTCGTATAGTTAGATTGAAGGGCAGTAACACATTGGAGCAAGCGCTTAGTATAGTACTAGAAGAGGTCAATTTCCAATTCCAGTACAATTCGCGTAATAAAATGTTGCGATCACAACCGGGATTGACTAACAGAGTACAAGCTCCAGCTTCACACAATCCTTATGTCGAAAAGTTCGGGTTAAAACCATTTTTCACTGCTACTAACCCACCAAATCAGGGAGGTTTTCGATTTGGCGCCCCGAACCAATTTCGACCAAATGTGCCTCATAATTCTAATTTTGGTAACCAGCAGGCACCACAATTTAAATTTGGTATTCCGCATACAAACGGCTTTAGGCCTCAGCAGCCTCAACAAAACTACAAATTTGGAATTCCAAATAACCAGGGTCATAGATTCGGCTCAGCCCAAGCTCCACAAGGTTACAGGCCTTCATTCGGTCAAATAGCCCCTAGACCGGCTTTTAACCAACCGCAAACAAATCAATTTAAATTCGGCATTCCTCAATCAAACCAAAATAAAATTGGTGGATTACAGCAGTCAGACGTAACTATGCGCACGGCGTTACCGATGCGCCCTAATCAAGCTCATCACAATGAGATTCAGGTATATTCTTCAGAAAATAACGATTATCAAAGTTACGGCGATTATGATTACGGTAACGAAGTGACCTATAACAATAACGTCTATTGCGACGAACAAATTGACATGCAGGACTGTACTGAAATGTATGACGAGACAATTAACCATGACCAAAATTTTCACGAACTAGCCTCGAACATGAACCCACCGAGTTAATTAACTTAAATTGTGATAACTTTGCGAAATTACCGTACATATGTTTGCCAGAAATAAATGCAAAATTTATGATCGACACTGGCAGCTCGCGATCTTTTATCAGCCCACGCAAAGCAGACGAGTACTTCCATCAATATAAATATTCTGTTCCATTTGAGGTTATCAGTACTCATGGCAGAAGTTCTCACGGTGAAGCAATTCATATCCCCCTGCTAGAATCATTTAGATGTAGAGATTCGCACACATTCTACATATATGACGTAGACAAAGATTACGACGGGTTGATAGGTTCAGACCTTTTGTCGCAGCTTGGTGCAAATATAGATATGAGAAACCAAGTACTACGAACTCACGATACTGAAATTCCATTTGTATATAACCCACAAATAAACATCCGACTTGAACCACGATCTGAAACCCGAGTGGTTTTACCAACCAACTTACACGACGGTACAGGTATTATAGAATACCAAGAATTCGATTATGGGGTTCGAATGCCTTCCGCCCTTGTTAATTGCGTCAATGGGCAGGCACATACGGTTGTTCAAAATACACAACAAAAACCAGTGACATTGAAAATAAATCGACTCATCAACGTTACTCAATATGAACCACAAGTTTGTGAGGTAAATGCGATATCTGACAATGATCTTGACATTGACGACTATTTGATCGACAATTTGGAAAAATTAAGACTCGACCACATGAACACAGAGGAAAGAAACGTTATCAGTGCTTTGTGCTATGAATTTAGAGACATCTTTTACTGTGACAAGTTGCCATTGACCTTCACAAATAAAGTCAAACATCAAATTCGGACCCAGAACGAAGACCCTATCTATATAAAACCATACAGACAACCACAAGTAGTGAATGACGAAATAAATCGACAAGTTGACAAATTACTTAAAGACAGAGTAATACAAGAATCTTTTTCTCCTTGGAACTTCCCAGTACATCTTGTACCAAAGAAACTGGACGCTTCCGGAGAAAAGAAATATAGGATGGTTATCGACTACCGACGTTTAAATGACACTACGACCGACGATAAGTATCCGCTGCCTAACATATCCGATTTATTTGATAAATTGGGTAAATGCAATTACTTTTCGACCTTGGACTTAGCCAGCGGATATCACCAAATTGAGATTGACAAAGCAGACCGACAGAAGACGGCATTTAGTTCACAGGCAGGCCATTTTGAATTTTTACGTATGCCATTTGGTCTAAAGACGGCTCCAGCCACTTTTCAGCGAGCCATGGATAGTATCCTGCGTGGCTTACAAGGAATACACTGCCTTGTATATTTAGATGATATTATTATCTATTCATCTAGTCTCCAGGAGCATGTCGAAAAACTTCGCAAAATCTTTGAAAGACTGAGACAGACCAATCTAAAAGTCCAGCTGGATAAGTCCGAATTCCTTCGTAAGGAAGTACTTTATCTAGGCCACTCTATAACAAAAAACGGATTAAAACCCAATAACGACAAAATCGATGCAGTTCTAAAGTTTCCCCTACCAAGGTCACAAACCGAAATTAAGAGCTTCCTCGGCTTAGTAGGTTACTACCGGAAGTTCATAAAGGACTTTGCAAAATTGACAAGACCGTTGACAATATGCCTTAAGAAAAATCATAAGGTTGTAATTGACAAAGACTTTATTGAAGCGTTCGAAAAATGCAAGGAGTTGCTAACAAATGCACCCTTATTGCAATTCCCGGATTTTGAAAAGCCCTTTATTTTGACCACAGATGCCTCAGATTATGCAATAGGCGCTGTCTTGTCTCAGGGCACGGTAGGTAGCGATCGTCCCATTGCATATGCCTCTAGAACACTCAACGATCCCGAAAGTAGGTACAGCACTATAGAAAAGGAGGCACTGGCTATTATTTGGGCCATTAAACACTTCCGACCTTATCTGTACGGCAAAAAGTTTACGATTTACACCGATCATAGGCCGTTGTCGTGGCTACATTCTTTCGAAGAACCAAGCAGTAAAATCACGCGCTGGCGTTTGAGACTTGCCGAATATGACTATGACGTAATTTATAAAAACGGACGTCAAAATACAAACGCCGACGCTCTGTCCAGAGTAAAAGTGAACGCGATAGGTAAAAATGACAAAGACAGTAGTTCGATGGAGGTAAATTTAGATGAAAGAGAATTTGAGCTACAAAGACATTGTGACAATATTACGAATGAAATAGTTAATCTTCAAAATAAAAAGACCCCGACCTCTCCAGACTCAGAAAAAACTATCTCAATACATTCCGAAAGTACACTCAGCATTAATGAAGATGAAAACCAACAGCGTTCACCATATCCAATACCAGAACCATCCAGCGGAACTATCACGCTATCGGGTACGGAAACAAATTTAGGATCTGAAACCGTACACTCAGCACGTAACACTGATTCTGCAGGTATCCCCATTTTAAATGAAGCGGTCGACACAAAGCCTAACCAAATATTGGTATATACGTGGTTTAGAGATGAAACCGCCATTAAAGACATATCCAATAAAAAGCAAAAAATATTAGAAGTTCATATGCCCCTAAATAGACCTGACCTAATAAAAGATTTTCTAAAACGATACATACGTACTAAAATTAAATACTTTATATACTTTGAAGATCAAAACCATAGAGTCGGTTTTACAGAAGCAGTAATATCGCTATTTAAAAAGGGAACTGTGAATATTTTGGAGTGTACAGAACGGGTAATTTATGTAGAAGACGAGGATGAGCAAAAAGCTATCATTAGCAAATATCACGTTGGTAAAAATTGCCATCGTGGCATCAAAGAAACCGTGGCACACATAAAACGCACTTATTTTTGGCACAATTTAGATATTACAGCAGCCGCCATAATTAACGCGTGCGAAGCATGCAAAAAATTAAAATATGACAGAAAGCCCCTGAAACCTTCATTACAGTTAACGCAGACGCAAAATAAGCCTTTTGAAGAGCTTTTCATAGATTTATTTAAAATAGAAGGGAAATCCTATTTGACGGTTATCGATGCATTTAGTAAGCTCGGTCAAGCGTTTGAAGTTTCCAACCAATCAGCACCTGAGGTAGTAAGAGCGCTGATTAAATACTTCTCCTTTTATGGAACACCAAAGAAAATTAGCTCAGATTCTGGTTCGGAATTCAATAACTCCCTAATTAAGGAATTATTGGATTTTTACAAAATTGAACTTCATTTAGGTACGCCGAATAATCCAAATTCAATGGGTCTGATAGAGAGATTTCACTCCACGCTCTTAGAGACTTACAGATTAGCCAAATTTGAACGTAAACTAACTGATGCCTCAACAGTAATGACCTTCGCCATTATGGCCTACAACCATAGCATTCATACAGTAACAGGATTAACCCCTTTTGAAGTAGTTTTCGGTCACACGGAATCGAAAAATACATTTGATGTCAACTCAGATAAAGAATACATGCAGGTGCTAATGCGTGACCACAAGAAACGAACCAAATTTTTGTATAAATATCTAACTGATAAAATGATTAAAATAAAGGAAGTTGCTAAAGACAAAAGAGGAGGTGAAACAGAATTTGATATAAATCCAGATGACACTGTGTTCTTTAAAGGAACTAACGTTAGGCGAAGCAAAGATAAGCCCCGGTATGATAAAGGTGTAGTAGTAGGAGAGACAGATAAAAATGTTGTTACTGTAACAACAAAGAATCGCGACGTTCGAATTCCCATTAAAGACATCAAACGTCCTCCACAGAGACGCCCTAATCATGGTGCTGGTCCTGATGGCAGCGACCCAACTCCAGGCCCTTCAACTGCAACCACTTGAGGGTATTCCAGGAGTCTTACCTTTAAAAGAAGGAACAGCGGTTATCAGTATTGAAAAATGGACACTACTCAAGAGATTAGACCTTAATTTGATATCTGAAGACTTAACATTAAATGTTATTAAATTTGGTGACCTTAATAGCATTGTAGACGCTAATTATAATGATACGTATAAAGACTTAGTTTTCTCCCACTTTAGAATTCAAGTTGAATATGCTATGAATTTAACTATAAGTAAGTATAGACAGTTAGTTCCTAAGTATAGAGTAAAAAGAGGCCTTGTTAATCCCTTAGGTTCTATCATTAAGATAATTACGGGAAATTTAGACAGCGAAGATGCCTATAGATACGATAAACTAATCGAAACACTTCAGTTGAAACAGGCAGACACAAATGAAAAGGTAACTCTGATCTCCGAAGTCATAGAAGGTTTTTATAATGTGACACAGTCTATCAAAAATAATGTATTACATCTCTCTGATAAACTTAACGACTTTCAAAACAATTTAGCACATGTAGAGCAGTCAGAAAATGAACACTACGCAAGCAATATGATAATTAATGTATATTCTATGATTTTACACAATTTTCAAAGTACTTCTGTTAAATTGAACGAAGTTGAAACTGCGATAGCTTTTAGTAAGTTAAACACTCTGCATCAATCAATAATTGATTCCGACAGCTTGTTAATTGTACTTGAAAGTATTGAACAAACTGAGAAATTAGTTTTTCCAGCCAATCAAGATAATCTTGTGAAGATTGAAGAGAGTATTAGTATTAAGTCATTCTTTAAAGAAAATCAGTTAACATTTGTATTAGAAATTCCACTTATTGGTAAAGAGACCTACATATACTATAAATTGTACCCTCTCCCTGTTCTCCATGATCATATGACATATATCATCCTACCTAAATATCCTTACCTGATAGTGAAAGGACTGACCTCTGAGCCGTTAGCCCAGCCGTGCAAAGCGACAGGCGAATCCAGCTTTGTCTGCTTCGAGGACAATACCGCCCAATTCATCGAAGATCCATGTATTTCGGATTTGATGAAATATTCTAAAAACATGAGTTCCTGCACCTTGATTCCAGTAAAACTTGGAAACGTCGTTGTCCAGCGTATCCGATCAAATCGATGGATATTATTTTCCAGAGAAAATACACTCATGCAAAGGATTTGTACGAGCGAAGTGCAGCAGGAAAATATCCAGGGAACATACATTATCACCCTGGAAGATACAGAGTGTGAAATAAAAATAGATAGATTTGTACTGAAACTTCGGCCACACCAGCTAGATAAACTAAATTACGCCAGACTGCCAATTATCAGCTTGCCGCATATAAGTCGCATCAAGATTGAAGAAAGAGAACCTATAGAATTAGAAGACATAGATTTGAAAAACGTCCAATTAAGTGTAAATGCATTAAAATCAAAAAGTTATAGTGAAAATGATATGAGTGAAGTGAAAATCTATAGTGTCAGTATTTGGACAATTGTGTTATACTTCATTATTGTAATCTGCGGACTGATACTTTTATATGTTAGATTAATAAAATTAGGATATAAATGTAATTTTCGAAACTCTCCGAATCCTTCGGATAATTTCGAATCTCAGGAGGGAGAAGTCATGCGACCTGAATCCGGCCCTGTTACTTTTGCTGTTCGCGCTTAGTCAGCGCATATGGGTGGTATTCAGAGAAATGGTCGATAAGACGCGACTCGGGATGTTTTGTCTAACGAATAGATTTAATTAAATATTAAGTTAGTCTTTAGCGATCCGTCGAATAAACGACACTTATAAATTAAATAATTTGTATTTTTAAAAAGTCGTCCTTAGGCCGTCGAAATTTGACTAGCTATACACCAAAGTTAGGGTATCAATAGGTATTCTATACCAAAGTAAAGATGACACCATATTGCATCAATATTTACATAGATGTGCGGTGACGTGCGCACCGTCAGTCCTTGTAATCGTGACTGATACGATCGCAATGCAAAGCCTTTGTTGTGAGCATGCATGATAAATTCTGAATTTATTGATTTCGTCTGATATTATTATTATTTGCTACATGTTGGCTCTAAGCATTATTCAGAAATAAATGCAAACCACCCACCCTACTTGCCACTGTGAATCTTCCTTCCATACAATAACGTAATGCTTGTTTGTTTTCTTCAATCCAGTATTGATGTTTTTTTATTTGCTACTCAATCACGTCAAAACAGCTGAACAGATTGCATAATTCAATTTAGTTCAAAGATACACTAGGCATATACTATACAGGGCCCCGGGTAACATAATTTGGATTCCAAAAATCAACCACGAATAGGGACAAACGAAAATCCCTTAAGTGTTCCAAAAGTACCTAATGAAAAAAAATATTTTTTCCCCCCACTTCAAGAAGGTATATCGATTCGTATAAGAATGTTTCAATGAAGTATCATAATAAGACCTGCATCTCTCACAGGGCCAGCCTAACATCGACAAGTTCTCCAGCAGCGCTGGTGGACCTGGAATGCATAGCGTCTCTACTTCATCTTTTGCTTCATCATCAAACATAAATGGGAAGGAAACATCCAGCAGAGGAGCTGAGACTATAGTTAACGATAACGGAAAAACAACCATATATAAAGTAAAGAGCTAAACTTCTAAAATCTTATTCGACGTTCTACGAGACAACATGCGAACTTTTGGTAGAAATTTCTTTCAATTTATTGATACAATCTATAATTCTATACGTTTACAATATTTTTTTGTTTTGTTAATATAATTACTATGTAAATTGGATGTTATTCTTTGTAAACACTTGTCTATAATATATTGTATTTAAGTAGATATTGCATCTTATAATATCCTCGGTGCTCCAATGCAAGAAAAATAAAGTAATCACACGAATTGAAAGATTTATTTTATCTATCTTGTTTTATTGTTCTTATTTTTATTACAATGATGTATTATATGATATATTTAAGCACATGAAGCTTAAATACAATTCCTGTCAATTAATTAGTTCACAGACACAGTTTTCTAACATAAAAAAATGTAGTACTTAGGTACCTACCTACAGAAGTCTGGGGCTGCCAATATCAATCAGCTAAAGTGTCGATAGGCGCGGAATCCAGAGCGATCTGTCGACATCCTGAAGCCGTTTAAATACAAGGCAATAATTGAGACCGACATAATATCACAAGCAGAAACCTAAACCAGTTGAGGCATAAGATTATTTATTTTATTATGTAGGTAGGTAGGGGAAAACAGGGTGGCTCCGTACAGAGGGAGCCTTCGTACAGTACATATATCTCCACTATTAGTTATTTAGGCGCGTTCATCTTTTTATGCCTGATTGCCACTCGTATGCAGCTACTAATTAGCGGGACAAAACATCAGTATGGCTGCCGGGTCCGTTGAAATAAATTCAAATGTGTTTTCGCGCCGCGAGAGTAATATTTGGACTTGAATTCAAACTCATGTAGCTCTAGTAAGTTTTACTGAAATTGTGTAAGTAATTCATTGTAATTGAGGAACATATCCATTACTTTATTATGTATTCGTAAATTTTGGGTTGCAGCTTAATGCATATTTATTTTTATTAGAATTGTGTAATTATTTTGGTTGGGGTACCTTCGTACACATGTGTGTGGGGTACATTCGTACTATATAAATGCTTCGTGAAAATATTTTTCAGCCTGCAATGTCCATATTAGTATTTGATTACCACGATTATGTCATGTTATCGTTATTATTTATGTTGATTCTTACTAAGTAGACTATTTTAAGTGACTTTTTATTCTGAAAGAATATTTTTCTGTGAAATACTGCTGCATTAGTATTACTACATCTAAAGACTGATAATTACTCAATTTTATGTAATTTGAAAATCAAACTGTTGAATGTTTATAGTTATTTAATGATAAACGTATTTAGTTTTATTTTAAATAACTTTTATTATTGTGTTAGCTGTGTACGAAGGTACCCCACGTCTGGGGTGCCTTCGTACGTTTTTCATTATTCAGTAAATCCGTCATTACTCAGTCAATTATGCTGTATCGATACTAATCCATACTACATTTTATAGCCAGATATGTGTGTAACATACCAGCATTGAAATGAGGTTGAAATAGCTGTTAAATTTTTTTTTACAAGGCCTAATGTAAAAACTGTACGAAGCCACCCTGTTTTCCCCTACTTATGTATAAAAAACCCACAAAACTCGCGAAAACGTGCACACAATCATGATCATCTCATTACTCCTCTCGACCCGAGATCCAAGGTCAGACAGCACGGCCATTTTTTCTGCCCATCATTACGGTCGCAGGATGAACAAAAACAATGGAATGCGCCCATTAGTTTAATTTCGCCAATTTTCCATCTATTTTCATCTTAGCCGTTGTGGTTTCGAGCCACGAACGTTGTTGATTCTGAGCACATCCTCTAACGCCGTTTAGTTCTCCACATTTTCTGCAATAGAACTCTTTCATTCCGTCGTCTGCTACTTTCCTGTGTATCTTGCCAGGTTCCTGGTAAGGTCTACCGATTCTTCTCACGAAGTTGGAATCTCTCACGTGGTCCTGGTTCCAGTAGTTGATATTGTTGAAGAAGCTTGAAGGCTTCCACTGAGTAGGGTTGATTGCCAGATTGGGGTAAATATCGTAATCGTCGCGTATATTTCGGCTTATGAAGACTGAATCGGGGTATGCTGGAGCTGGTGGCTTAAACCTGGTATCAGGAGTTCTGATTTGCGTAGTCTCTACAGCTTTGTAGCCCTGTACAATGGGAACTTCTCCGCTATCATCTCTCATAGGGGTTTGTTTTCGGCCAACGTTGTATGATATTATTCCTGAGTCTCCTAAAACAGTAATTTATGCTTGTACAATCAAATTTTCTCAGTACGAAATTCAATATTTATAAAGGTTTACCTAACAAGGGAAAACAACTAAATTAAATAATTATTATTATGTTTTAAATTCTCAGTAGCTCTCCGATTCAATAATACGTGATGATGCTTTCAAATTTTACGTTAGGTATCATTTTATAAAAGAGTTCTATTGACGTGGGCGTAAGCTGAGTTTCAGCTATTAGAAAGCTGTATTTTTGGCCATGGCCTATTTTATATAATTAACATAATATATTTACTTATGTGGTTCTTTCTACTATTATGTGTGATACTAGTAGGAGTATACTAACTAGAAAATAATGCGCTAGAGTAACTAGGTCATTGGATCTGCGTAGGTCTTTCAATAATTTTTTCGACCGTTTAGTTACGTAAGTAGACAATGATTGTTCTCAAAAATACTCCTTTATTGTGGTTGTGGTTGATACTACATAAGGAATAGTGCGACTAATATTAGTGCTTTAGACGTTTAAAATTTATCTTATTCAAAATTTTTCGAATTTAATCTAGTCGTCTAATATACGAGTAGATAGACAGAGTACCAACATTTCCTAAGACTTACCATCACTCCCATGTAGACCTCTTCTGTTACCATTACTGTTCTTCAGTTTAGTCGACACCACGATGGTATGCTTGACTTCTACATCGTCGTCCTCCACATTACTGGAATTAGTCACTGTAGTTGTCGCAGATTCATCATCAAAGTCTACCATCGTGGAGATGCCTCGAGCCGAATGCAGGATAGCTAAAATACAACAAAAATGTAGACTTTTAAGTGGCACAAGATCTAGTTTACTATTTCTTTCTTGGATTTAGAAAAGGAAGAAAGTGCCTTAATACATAGGACGAAGATACGAACAACAGTACATAATTATGTCTAAAATGGACAAACAAGCTTCTCCCAGATTTCATAAATAATTATTCAGGTCTATTATCTGTTCACTCTATCTTTACCCGCTTTACCTACCTTTTCACGGTCGAAATTGTTATAAATAAGTTTATCCTAGAAGTGACCATAAAGTGTGAGAATTAGAGAATAAGTATTTAGGGCTCTGATAACTATAAAGAGACATACAATTTTAAATTAAGCCAATGTAAGTTGGAACATTCTAGAAAGATACTGTGCCCTAAACCTTTTACCCTATCAAGTTGTTCTTCCTCGCATGAGGTTAGGGACTGATGTTAGAGTTTCTTCAGGTCTTGTGATGATGTATAAGTTGAAGGTAGTAAGAATGCGCAGGCTAGATAACCCCGATTGGGGCTAGGCGACAGATTTTCTACTTGTGACAGCTAACCAGGCTGGTACAGACCCTACCGCCAAGGAAAACGGAAGCTGATGCGTGTAAAGGCATGCACTTATGTGAGTGTGCGTAGGTAAGTGCAAAAACTACTTTTTGTAAGTAAAATAATAATGCTTCTTACCACATATCGTCAGACAAGACAGCAAATTCGTCATCACAGCAACAAGATGTCACAGATATTAAACCACGGTTGCGTGTGCAATGTTTTATATAAACTACACAAAATTACACTAAACGATGTCGCAAAGGAAGTATAGCAATTACCTTATGTGTTATAAAAACACGTAAGGCATTGGTTAGCAAGATGATCTTGGAACAAAGATGGTTATCTGTTTTGTTGAACTATGCTGCTGTTTTTGCGCTAGCTACCTAGACTGAGATAAGTTAATTAGACACACCAAAGTTCCAACCAACTTTGGCACCAATATATATTATAAATATTATGTTAGGTCATACACGACATTTACCTAAGTATAAATATTAAACTGGATGAAAAAAGAGGTGACATCTCTTTTGGTCTTATGCTACCCTGGTACTTTTCTCCTGGTACCTAGTCCAAAACACTGGATGTCACAATAGGTGGCCGACCTTGCGTTCTATGCTACCTTAGTACTTTTGTTATTATAACGATAATCACTACCTATTTCCCATAGGAACACTCCAAACTTATATTTGCGGTGTGAAACGACCAATTATTCTGAGTCAGTAGGTAAAATAGGCCGATTCGTGCCTTGGTGCGAAAAGGTCCTTTGCCCATTCCATAATAAGTACCTTTGTTTAACTATGTTTAATCTAGAAATAGAATTCCAACTCAATTTTACGAAGGTACAATAGTGAAAAAACAAACTACTTATAATAAATTTACACCAAGTACTTGACACCGCAAGAGGCCATACACGATCCAGTTCATAGTAGGACAAGTGCTGCCATCTTTGTATAATCACAAAAAATATTTCAGTATTTTACTATCTTCGTACCTACCTACATCAAACGTTCGACAACAAATTCAATTTGGACAGTCTAAACAATCTATCGACAAACCGCTAGATGGCGCTTATAAATAAAAAACAAACAGTTCAGTTTAATCGCGCTAGGTGGCATTATTTAAAATAAGAGGATACAATAAAAACATTTTACTGCATAAAAAGATTGCGCCCAACGTGGGGCTCGAACCCACGACCCTGAGATTAAGAGTCTCATGCTCTACCGACTGAGCTAGCCGGGCAGTTCCTTGTGCGTACAAAATAGTTGTATACTTCTTTGCACAGCACCATCAAAATGACAAAATCGCTCGTAAATAAAAAGTTTATTCTAAACATTGAACATCCACTTTTGTGGTCAAAAATAAACTATACTTCGCGCTAGCTAGGATCAAGATATATAAACTACATAATTACTAGGTTAATTTTATTTAGGTAGGTATAGGTACGTCATACATGTAATACCTACCTACTTAATAATTGTAATTATAATTAGGTACTTTTATGAATCTAAGCTTACAACGTTACAGTTTAAACGATATGTAAATACATTCGCTAAGAAGTAAATAAGTATTTCATTTATTCCGCTTCCGTCGGCTAAAGCCACAAACACACAAAGAGCGGTAACTCCGCGGAGATAAGGCAGTGTTTACACGCGCATATTGCGGTGCGGAGCCGCTGCGGTCTCAAAGAGTCTCAAAGCGGTCCTGCGGGGATACGAGCAAACGTCCCGCGGATTATTTGAGAATAACTACTGACTGACAGAGATGTACCTAGACCCAGACCACACAAGTTAGAGAACCTACTAGGAGCTAGTTTCGTTTGTAACTACCCCACGAATAAACACTACTGACATTTGACACTGATATTTCTATTTCACGAAGTCTGTTTGGCCATTGTAGTAGTGACTAGGTATGTACATTTTCCGGTCGAAATTAATAATCAATCCAATCCAAATTTTGCTATCTGGGATTGATATCACAATCCATTTTTAGGGTCAACCGTGCCAATAACCGATCCGTGGATTGGTTTATAAAGGCACGCAGATTGGAAATCGATCGAACGATAGGCAGCAATCCAAGATCGATTTCAATCTTGGATAGGAGATACAATATTAATATCGACTGTTAGTCTGCGAAGCTGTCGATCTCACTGTCATGTCACGACACGCACGCAAACAGACACGCTTTTCTATCAGCACACGGCACTACTACATCCTTTTTGTAGGGGGGGAAATGCAATTGCACTTCCCTTCCGCTACGGGGGTGGTGAAAGGGGGTGTGTGGGACGCGAGCCCACTAACCCCCCCCCCCCCCCCCCCCTGTGAGCCGTCGATCCGCCTGGAGTGGGGCGAGATGGGGTCGTGTTGGCATTCACCATCTCGCTTCAGCAGGCACTACTACATCCTAGGGCAAAGACTTCGTGAAATTAAATATCTGTATCACAGTATGACGTAGTGTCACTCCAGCGATCTTGACATTTTAGAATGTCGCACGAATGATTGGAGCTACACCTAAATATTTATCCCTTCCGGGTATGCGCTTTTGTCAAGTCTTTAGATACTACGTCTAAGCTATCGTAATAAATGTATTGGATATACCAAGAGTTACCCCTTACCTTATTGGCTAGTATCGTCTTTACCAATGCGTGCACGGGTTCTAAAACTAACCTTAATCCGTTCCTGGTGTGTGAGAAGCGAATGGCGCAATTGTCAAAACAGCGATCATGCCGTAAAGGACAGCACAGAATCAGTCAGTGGAATCAGTCTGGAGAGGCAAGAAGCACCAAACCAAGATGAATGCATCATGGTAAAAGTAACTCATGGAACGGATGATAGTAGGTCCCTATATTCTTTGGAGAAAATACCTGAAAAATACCTACCTATTATCTATGATTATAGTTAAATATCTCATGGAAGAAAGGATCTAGAGTGGCGACCACAGACAGGAAGATGCAGTGTAGGTAGGCCTCCCACTAGATGGGCCGACGACATCAAAAAAGTCGCAGGTAACCGGTGGCTGCAATTGGCAAGTTGTCGTTCGGTGTGGCGGTATAAGGGGGAGGCCTATGGTCAACAGTGGACGTCTTCAGGCTGATGATGATGATGATGAGTCAAATATGATATGAAGTTCCCCCCGTACCCCCTCCCCTTTTATCGTCCCGGATAGGGCAAATATTTGTGTGTACCACGGATATTATCAGGTTGTTTGTGGTAACTGCTCGCAACTGATTCTGTATAATATGCAGGTAATCCTGGGAGTCTAGCAGGCACGATTCATAATTATGTTAGGTATATGTATTTATTATTCATAATTACTATAACGGGCATAACGATTGAAACATCGTTTCTATGCTTCCAGCATAAAGGATTGTAAACTGTAAAATATGAAAGTGCAAGTGAAATCCTAAGCAATAAGGGTGGAGGGGGTGGGAGTCTTGCGAAGGTGCAGGGTGCAGCGACGACGCTTTCATAATACCAAGACGGTATGCCAGTTCGAAAATCGGTGGCCTAGTTAGGTACAGTCGGCTGAAGATAATGCTGGTGCAAACATTCTCGTGCAGCTATGACTTCTGTCAATCATACTTTACCATGGTAGATTAGGTACGTCTACTCTAGGTGATTGAACCTCTAGCGAGATTTTGCTTTAAAAAATATGTATTAACCAGCGAAGTGCGAGTTGGACTCGCGAACGAAGGGTTCTGTACCATATATATTAAAACGGCTAAAAAAACACATCTGTTGTCTGATTTTATTCTGCTTTTAGTAGGTAATTGTTGTTATAGCGGCCACTGAAATACATCATATGTGAAAATTTCCACTGTCTAACTATCACTGTTCATGAGATACAGACTGGTGACAGGCGGATAGACCGACAGACAGCCAGACGGACAGACAGCAAAGTCTTAGTAATAGGGTCTCATTTTATCCTTTGGGTGCGGAACCCTAAAACCGAGTTAAAGTTGAAGTAGTCACGGCTGAAATTAATAGCAATTTAGTTATAGAGTTCCAAAAATAAGCACTGCTTAGTTTACAATGAGGGTTGATGAAGATGATAACATACTCCCATAGAAACACCAGAAGACTCCAAGGAAAACCTATAGCGAAAACCTTGTGTCTAATCAGTAGCTAATACGAATACAGGTGAACCTTATATACACAATGCAAACTTGATCTAAGTTTCTCTTCTTTGGTTTGCTGTAGTCGGGTAAAAGTGAGAAGTTTTTGCCCCCGACTGTAGTCTTAATGCTGCTCATGGAAATGGCACAGCATTTCCAATCAAGAGAGTGCAGCGTGTGCCAATACCGAGTGAATGCACTGCTCGAAATATTTATGGATTGTTTTACGAAATAGTGAAGACGAAATTTTCTATCTCAAATGATAAGGAAGCACGACGTAAAACAGAAGTTTGTAATGTGCGTTTTGATGAGGAATATTTATTAATTTACCCCAAAAACTTTCTTGGTGCTAGTGGAAGTAGTGTTATAGTAAGTATATAAAGCATGGATGAAATGAAATGAAATGAAATGAAATTTGTTTATTGCATGAAACATGGTACATCAATGCTGTTATAAATTTAGATAGAGATCAGCATGTCTCACCAGCGTGCTGGCATACAAAATTTATATTGTTATTAGTAGATAATTATACAATATTATTAATATAACAATTACGTTTATTCATATTATTTACAATAAAATGTCCAAATTTTTCGTCAAAGTAGTCAAATTTGTTAATTGGATTATTCATGTCAAAAATAAATTTAATTCATACATTATAATAAGCATGATAAAGGAAAAATTAATTAATGTCATCAAAATAAGTGCATCATTCCTATGAACAATTCAAGTGAATTATAATACATAATAATAAGGTATGTTCACATTCGCATTTTATTTACACAATTTAAAATCGAAGAATTCCTTTATATCATAAAAGCATTTGTCAGTTAACCAACTATGCAACTTATATTTGAACTGTTTAGTCGAGAGCTCCCTTATAGCCATTGGAATTTTATTATATATTTTGATGGTCATTATACTACAATTTCTTTGGTACAAAGTGGTCTTGCATGTTGACATTTTTAACCTGGTAGGGTCTCTACTGCTTAACTGAAAATGCCCATGAGTTTCAAATTTTTCAAATAAATTTGGATTTTCTTTAACAAAAACCCCTGCCTGCATAATATACAAGCCAGTCATGGTCAAGATCTGTAGTTTTTTAAAGAGTGGTTTACAGGAGTCTAAAGGACCCACGCCGCATATAGCTCGTACACATTTTTTCTGCACTATAAATGCTTTGATAACGTTAGTAGAATTTCCCCACAGTAAAAGACTATACCTCAGAACTGAAGCGACATAACCATGGTAGGCAGTGATGGCAGCACTTTCATTTACCGTACGCCGTAATTGTCTTAACGCAAAAACAAATCGGTTCAGTTTGGAGCAAACATACTCAATATGGGCCTTCCAGTTACAATGTTCGTCGACCCATATGCCAAGAAATTTGTACACTTCCGTGGTTGCTATGGGTTTGCCCCTACATAATACTTCAAAATCATTATTTATAAAACTATTGTAATTACGAAAATGTACATATTTTGTTTTTGAGATGTTGGCACGTAAATTATTACAGTCTAACCAATTCACTACTGATTCTGCAGCTAAATTTATTGAGTTGCTATGGTCATTTAATGTAATTTTATTATTTTCGGTCACAACGACCGATACATCATCTGCAAAGAGTATACATTTGTGGTCAATGGCTAATGGTAAATCATTGATGTATAACAGGAACAATAAGGGACCTAAAATGCTTCCCTGTGGTACCCCACTACTATTTGTTCGATAAACTGATCGATAAGGCGTGGAAACATGTTTTGCGTTTAGTGAAGCTATTTCAACACATTGCTTGCGATCAGAAAGATAAGTAAGCAGCCAACTTAGAACTGGACCTCTGATTCCGTAGTTTTCGCATTTATCAATAAGCATTGCATGATTTACGAAATCAAAAGCTTTGCTCATGTCAAAGAAAAGCACTGAAACAGGGACACGTTTATCAATCCGTTCCACTACTTTACTTAAAAGAGAATAAGCAGCCAGGGTTGTCGACTTTCCCTTTTGAAAACCATTTTGTTCTTCCTTGATAATGTCGAATTTTTTCAAGTAATCATTTATACGTCGGTGCATGGCCTTTTCAAATATTTTTGAGAAGATGGGGATTAAAGTAATTGGTCTGTAGTTACTCATGTTCATCTTATCATCCTTTTTATAAAGAGGCCGAACAATAGACTGCTTCAGCCTCTCGGGAAACAAACCCTTGGCAAAGGACAAATTTATTAGTTGTTGTAAGATTGGAGAAATTATCATCACACATTTTTTAATCACACGTGTGCATACAGAGTCAAATCCGACGGCTCGTGTATTTTTTAGTGACATGATAATTCTCGTGATTTCGTCAATGCCACAGGGTTTGAGGAACATGCTATGGTTTAATATTGGCACTTTGTACTTATTTACAATTTTTTTTGGATGATTGGTACTGTTACTAGTGGTTTCAATATAGAATTTATTGAAAGCTTCAGCAATTTTCATTGGATCACTTAATATACCACTATCAGTACATATAGATTCAATGCCAGTGTAATTTTTTATCGAATCGGCTTTATTTTTTATAACTTGCCAAGTTGCTTTGCATTTATTTTTTGCGTTTTTTATGTGTTCGTAATTCTTTTTTTGCTTAGAGCTATTGACACATCTCCTAAGTAAAGAACTATATTTCTGTAGCTCTAACTTTCTTTCTAAAGTTTTATTTATGTAATAAGTATATCTTAGTTTTCTTTTGTGTTTGCTAGATTTACGTATACCAGTGGTAATCCAAGATGGAGCTGGATTACTCGTATTTATTTTCCTTCTTTCAGTTGGAAAGCAGAGGTCATAAAACAAACAAAACGTATCATGGAAACTGTTAAATGCATCATTCAAGTTATCGGTATCCAGAAACTGAGTCCAATTTAGGGAATATAGACAATCAAAAAACTTATCAATATTCTCCTCACAATAATTTCTTGCCTCAACATACCAATATTGTTGTTGCTTTGGTTTTTTTGACACAGGAATTGACAAAGTCTGACCAGTGTTGTGGTCTGACAGACACAGTTCATGGATTTGTCCTTTAGCTTCTGGGATGTTACTTATAAGATGATCAATACACGATTTATGACGAGTAGGAGCAGTTATATGGAAAATAAGATCATAATTAAGAGCTACGTCACGTAACCGATTGCTAATATTATTAATTTTAATAGTATCTATGTTTAGATCACCTGTGATAACTATCTTTTTTTTATTACACGTCTTAAAAATAGAATGCAAAAGTATCTCTAAATTGACAAAAAATATATTTATATCGCTGTTTGGAGTTCTGTATATACATACTATTATGCAATTCAATGTCGGTATTGTAATGCCACAACATTCGAACTTTTTCTCTATGGAGGTTTGTCTACATAAGGGCAAATCTACATAGTCTAGGTCGTTTCGTAAAAGAATACAAACGCCTCCACGTTTTTCATTTTTCCGCGAAAATGAGGTGACTAATTTAAAACTTTTAAGGGCTATATTGTTCTCATTTCCAGCTTTGACGAATGTCTCCGAGAGACAAATCATATCAAGGTATATTTTTTTTTGCCGAAAGCTATCGACACACAGTTCTAATGTGTCAAGTTTATTTAACAGTCCAGCTATGTTTTGATGGAAAATTGTTAAAATACGGTTATTATTATTTTGAGGGACGAAAAAATGGGGGGTTTTCTTTGATACTACTTTTATTGTACGTAACGTTTTTTTTTCACTTAGTCCGTCTGTTCGTTTAGTAATTGTCAAAGAAAAATAGTCCAACAAGGTTTTTTTCTGTGGCTGATCCTTTATCTTGGTACATGAGACACTCTTGACCACGGTTAGAGTTGGTTTTTTAAAATAATTAGTCAAGGTGGCTTGAACAAGCCTTTTAGATCTTGAAGGCCCGTTTATTTTGTTTACATTATGTTTTTCACTATGTAGACGATTTCTAATTTTTTTTACATCCAAATAATTTTTGTCGTAGTATCTGCAGTCAACAATAAAACTTATTTTTTTACAAAGTTCAAGCAGATAATGATAGTTAGACAAATACCGCCTTCCAACGGTCACAAAATTACAATTTGGAACATATTTACACAATAATTTTATTTTGCTGTTCAATTTGATTTCATCCAAATATTTATTATTAATTACATTTATCACAACAATGTTGCATTTTTTCAGGTGCATAAACGCTCCTGATAATTCATACAGTAATTTACCAGGGTTCTTATCATTTTCGCCTACACAAAAGACAATTTGATCCTTTTCAGTATTTAAGTTTAGGTTATAACATTCCTTTAGAACTTCTTCCGCCGTTGCAAAAGGTTTTGTAGATGCAAAAATGTCGTAATCTTCGTATTTGCTACAAAAATCGTGCCTAAAACTGGTTAACTCAGATGATAAGCCTATGCATTGTTGGGTGCTGTAGATAAGTAATTTAGGCCGTGTTTCGGGTATATTCGCTGAACGGATATGAGCTGTACTGGTGTCTCCATCTATCGGTGAGAGGTTGGGCTGACTCAGGCGGTCGGGGTTTTCCAATATTGTGGTCTTGGTGGCTCCCTCTGTGATCTTCCCTGGTGGGGAGTTGTGGGGCTCGGGCACATCATTTGGCACGTTATTTATTTTTTGGGCACTGTGTGTGTGTAGATCCTCAGATAGTCCTAGGTCTATGGAACTAGAGTTCATCACTTGGTGAGATGAGCGGCGGATCTTTTTATCTCTTTTTAAGCTACTTAATGGTGCCGTACAAAGTTTTACTAATTTATCAATTTTGCTTTGTTTTTCATCATTTTCCTTCTGCAATGATCGGACTTTGTGTGATAATTGTTCAATCTCATTATGTGCACTTTCTAGTTGCAATTTTAGATTGCTATTCTCCGTATGCAACTCGTCTAAATCAGTTACGTCTGCGGACGACAAGTCCGGCAGACTTCTAGCTCGTATATCTGATTGTGAAGATATGAAGGAAACATTAACCGAGTCATCAGATATTCTCCTTTGATACTTTCTCATTGTGACATAATTATTTCTTTCCTCCATTGCTTATTATCAATGACATAAAAATTTGTCAATAATAAATGAAGCTCTTAGATGAGTATGTCTAAGCTTACTTCATGAACAACGCCATCTAGTGACAGTTAGCTTCTTGATAACAATTTTATTAATTTTCTGTGTCGGTAAAGATGTATAAACAGCTGATGAAAGACGTTGAATGTTTTGAAATGTTTGTATCGTATGTAAACAAATGCGCGCAGAACTTGTGCTCTTACTTGTGTATAGCTGTCGTAGAATTATGGCGTGAACATTATAACCGTTACTCCGTCTACAATCCGCTCAATGTACTAATGTTTTACCGGTCAAATGGTGTGATTTTGTGTTCAGTGATGTAACATTGTTAACAAGGCGCTTGTTAACAATGTGTTGGTTGTTTATTAGTTCACCAATTACTGCTCCAGAGGTCCCACAAACAGCTGTGCACGGTATTTACACCTTTTGTATCACTGTATAGCACTAGTTGACGTTAACACTTTAATATATTTCCAGTATTGAAATGAAAATTACAGAGCTGATGTTTACCAGACGGCAGCTTTTTTTTTTTTTTTTTTTTTTTTGATGCCATGGAACATGAAACAATGGCATGGAATGATGGAACCAACTATACTGTAAGTATACATAAATAAAATACGACTCGGCACTATTAGATAATACGAGTACCTAGGTCTCAATTTGATACCAAATTAAATTATTCAGATGTATTTAAATGCCAAAAAATTTGCATTATAATATACAAAATTTAATCATTTTGAGAATCTTGATATTAAGTACCGTACTACTTTTTACAAGGATTTAGTAGGTCTGTACGGATGTAGGTAGGTAATACATCATATTATAATCATCTAATTCAAATTCCAATCATCAAAGATCAAAGAACAATAAATTGCTTCTAGTTAGGTACCGGCTCCATAATCACATGTCGTTATTCAAACTTTATAAAGAGGTGTTAAAAAAGCGGCGGTACATTTCAAAGCATGCCGAAGCGGCAGAAAATTTATTGCATTATAAAAATACTAGCTATGAAACTTGTTAGCCTCTATCAGATAGAAGGGGCCAGTCACGAATGTTTAGCGACTAAAAAATCTTACAATGCAAATTCAATTCGGTACCCAATACCCATACCTACATATTGCCAATAAACAATTTTGGGGATCAAATAACATGGTAAGTATTTTGCTGTAAATAAATGTTATTTGCTCCGCTACATTTGAAGAAAACCAATAAACGATTCGTATAGCCTTTAGCGATTTATCTTTGCTTATATACCACAGTCACAGTTTGCAATAATAACGCGTGTGAATATGAATGCAAATATGACTTTTTTGCATCGGTGCGGCATGAAATATTCCGTATTTGCAAATCCAATTTCTGTATCACGAAATGTCACGTATGGAATTGGGATCGTATGAACGATGAACGATGTTTATTTTTTCCTGGTGTTCGTGTTATTGTCTTGGCCGTTTAGGAAATCAGCCATAATGCTACGAGGAAGATGAAAAGCTTTATTGAAATAACTACTTACGAGAAAATGAAATAATTTGAGGATTATCATTATTATCTAATATTTAGTTGTTTTGTTTTCTTCAGTCCTCGTTTTTTAGTGTTGTTCAACGGTCACTAAAACTTCCGCATCTTGTAGATTATTCTAGTTTCTATATATTATTATGATAACTATACCTACAGTGAGCCACTTGAGACTTTCTTTTATTGCAAGAAAGCTTCGGTGATACTGACCGCGTAAGACCTTTCTACCTTTCTGGAATCTAACTGAATTTCGTAGTTTCGTAAATAAAATTTTTATACCATTTTATCAGCAAATGGGACCAAATGGGTTAATGAGTTGAAAAGTATAAACATAGAGTTATGCAGTGGGTCATGTCAGAGGTTCTACGGCAGTCTAACAAATTCTAATACCAGAGGACCTCATTCGAGATCGATCAACTTTCATGTTTCAGCTCAGTAATTCATCAAAGGTTATTCTAATTAAAACTTTCGCAATTTCCAGTGAGTCAGTATATGAGTAATTCGAGCATTCCGCCCTGCCCCGTCCGAGTGAGTGGCAGCCAGCGAGCGGGTCAAACGTTACTCACTCGGGCTTCGGTTATTTGTCTGTCATGTACTTGTCAAACGCTGTTGGATATTTCGAGGAATGATAAGTACATGCGCTGTTGTTGTTGCTGTGTAGTTACTGGTTACTTCTAAGGTTGGTAACCTACGTTGTTTTTGTGAGAAACACAAACAGGAGAGCGAAATAAAAATACGTGTGCTCGGGAAATTTTATAATTTTAAAGTCAATCTGTCATATCTGTACATTCTTAATACAAACAACATTTTCTTTTATAAAATAAATACCTAAAAAGACCCCAATCCAACAGTTTTCACACATATCTATTGTAATACAATACTTGTATTCCATCTATTATTCTAAAGAGTGAGAGAGTATTATAAAGAGTTGTTTGTTTATTTGTAAGAATAGTTTGCTCGCAACTTCTCACGGTGTCCCAAAAAGTCCCATTCGCAAAATGTCTCATCTCAAAACGTCTCATTTGTAGAAATTAAGGAAACAACGGAACCGATTCATGCTCCAGTTCCATTCTTCACATTTTCTGTATTCCGTGATTCGCATGTTCCATTTAGGACATATTTTGATTATGTAACTTAATAATTAAAAGCACCAAATACATTGTTAATGTTGAACATCTCTAGGTATTAAGTATATTATGTCGCAAGATAACTTTTGTTCTCTAAATTCTAAAAAAGAACAAGCAAGTTCATTTCACAATACAAGTCACCAACTCAGCTACAATCTCTGCACACAATTATGATAAAAAAACAATCTCAATTATGTAATCAAAAATTTATTTCAATTAATATCAAACAGGGCCGCAACGAGAGGTCACCGCGGTCCTAAGTGGATGCAGTCAAAAGAAACTAAAAGCACACAAGAAATAAATAAAAAAGAAAACTGACAGGCCGAGACTTCAAAAGCACTCGGCTCGATAATCACGATCGTGTTTAGATAAAAAACCAATAATAACAAAATAAACATGGCGCGTAATCACCTCATGTCAGGGCGAGTAGAGTCAGGTGCAGCCAGCATTATTGTGTATTGGAAATTAAATTGAATTCCACTTGAAGCTGCAATATAATATTTACGGTACAGTATTTAGGGGTAACATAATAATTTTCGAAAATGTTGTCTCAATAGGGATAAAGACCAGTGCCCTGAGTATGAGTTTTTACTAGCTCGACATAGTACGCGTTGTACTATGTCGTTACAGGTGCTGTATGTGTAACGCGAGGGAAACCGCGGGGCGCAGCTATTAGCATTATAATTTTATCGCTGTTATTGAAAATACTACTCTATTTTATAGGAATTAAAATTGGTAATATTAATCTACAACAACTTCCAAATAGCAGCTGAAGCATAAATAATTAAGTTGCAAGTTGAACCTCCATTTATTCAGATCCGGGGAGTAAGTCTAAGGGGAGAACCGCCACCTGTGCCAAATGCATCCTCTGAAACCACTACCAACTGCGTTATTCACATCCACCCCCAAAATAACCGTTTATGAAACCTTAACGATACAGACATACGTATCAATATTCGTTAAAGATAGGTTTTGGAACTGTCAAGTTAAGTTTGTTCTGAAGACAAGCTTCAAAAGACGGTGGTTTGTAGCCGATGCAACCGTGAAGAGGTTTATAGATTATGGGCTTATCCATTGGATTAACTGACAGACATCTGGTGCCAGTCGCATTTGTCGGAGTTAACCTACAGTTAACTCACGGTTAAGTACGCGACGCGACGTGCGCTTTATGAAATTGACTTTGAGGTTGATGGTTTTTGGAGGTGTCAGAGTTTAGAAGCGTGTAGTTTTTACTCTCAAGAATTTTAATATTGGTATAAAATTAAACAAAAAAATAATCTCAGTGAATATTGTACTGTATTGATACTGATCTACACTACATAAGATAGCCATATTATATAATGTGTAACTAGCTGCGCCCCTCGGTGTTACCCGATGTTTTCAGATTTAAAAGTAATTGGCTACTTTTAATTTGTTAATCTTTGTTAATCTAGGGTGTAAGCTACCTCCATACCAAAATTCATTAAAATTAGCTCAGCCGTTTGAGCGTGAAGAAGTAACGAACAAACAAACTTTCGCCTTTATAATATTAGTAGGATTTATCAGCATTTAAATTAGTGTGAAATAGCTGTTAGTAATTTTTTACAACGCCTCATATTAAAACTGTTCGAATAGCCACCCTGTTTTCACGTACAATGTAAATGTGACTCTGGTATACTCTGCTGCTAAAACGCACTGCTAAAAAACTAATTATGTGAAATTTAGTACTTTTTCGTGGTAAAATCAAACAGACATACAGAGATAATTATTATGTCATTCATACCAAATGTTACATTCTTAGTCCATAGTTCATTGGCTTAAATGATTTTTATTTATTGGTATACTATTTGAGATAATATATCTACCAATATAATTTATCTACCAATACGTTATGTACCTGTAATGTGCAGTATTTTTGTCGTAACCGCTTTTTTATAGACTAAACGGGTGGTCATGTCAATCATTCACAACAGAATTTTACAAACTAGTCGGTCATTACTCGTCTCAATTGTAAATTGTTTTTCGACCATGATTGCCGCTCATCTCTCGGGTAAGTACTTATTGTGATTACATTGAACATCGTATGTTTGTTTTACGGTATTCAGGCACGTGTATTTAAGAAATTACACCCTCCGCTCTCTCAATCTACGAAGTTGTGAGAGGTTAGATGGCCATAGAACAGACTGCGTGCTGTAGACAGGCTAACGTGAGGTATTTCGATTTTAAGTTTGCAAAGGGAACATTCGTTGCTATGTAAATTGTTCACTTTATGAATGAAGAATAATTATTATTTAAGCTTCATGCAATCACACGGTACACCTACAATATATTATAATATCTGCTGGTTTCTGAAACGTCAGTCAACTTTGACTACAGATTAATTATATTGCCATCCTTGTCATTTATTTAGTGTCAGATAAAGACAACGATAGTTTTAATCTACTGTCAAAGCCAACTAACGTTTCAGAAACTGGGGGTGTGATAATAATAATATAATGTTTCATCTACAAAATAATTCATAGCATAATGTAGGTAGTAAACCTACTCCAAAATCTTATTCAGTTCATAGTTCTTATCACCCTTGGCAGTTCTGAGCAAATAATAATGATAAGTCCTTTCTATGTCGCTCTGTTTCACTGCGGTCCACTTATTGATTATCTGGCTTGTCAGTCCTTGTCTACAATTACGATAATTTTACGTTTACAAGCCAATTCGTTCGTGTTTTATATTTATTTTCATGGTTGTAAATTACCAGTTGCATATCCGAGCGTTGCGTGTTGTAAACTTGGTAATTTTATTATTTGCAGCAAAAAATATCAAAGTATTGGCAAATATATATAAGTGTTAAAAATTATTGTTTGTTTTTCTTTTGATAATTTTCTGTCGTTTTTAGTTTGAGTTAATACTACATTATTTAATTTTCTGTTCTGCAAATAAAAGCAGGTAGTCAAATTAGGATCAAATTCACCTACTCATCAAAGAGAGAAGGTTGATCTACCTAATCAAAGAAACTCCTCAACATAAAAATATTGTAAAAGTCAATTCGAAAAACTTCTCTATTCTCTTCGATTCCAATTTTTTTTAAATACCATAGAGTGCGATTCATTCTGCAAATTCGTTCCTACCACCAGTAAAAACACTTTCCAAATAATGAGTCATTTGGTCGCGTGTCGCCCCAGGGGTGTACCGAAACTGCAGACGGGGCGTCAAACCATCCCCAAAAATAATATGACGATAAATAAAATAAATATTAGTCTAAATAAAAAATAAAGTGCGCATGCGACACGTCGCGTGGCGTGGGAATGGCACATGTCAAGGATGACACACAGTGTCACATAAATTAGTATCATACATTAATTTACTCTAATTAAGATATGAATTTGGGGTAATTCACGGTTAGAAATCTTTTGAAGCAATAATTTAAAATTATAATCCTACACACATAGAGGTAACAACAGATACTTACTAATTGCAATACATACCCCTCGACTCGCGTGTGACGGTATGAATTTGAGGTAATTTCACGGTTAGAAATCTTTTGAAACAATAATTTAAAATTATAATTCTACACACACACAGAGGTAACAAGAAATACTTACTAGTAATAGTACCTACCCCTCGCGTGTATTGTTACTTAAGAGGAATGATTTCTTTCAACTGTACGTGTGACACATGAGAAGTTATGAATAAAAGCCCACACTACGGCCACGCTATATTCTCCAATTGAATAAAAATATCTTATAACAATAACAATTGCTACGCAGGTCCTAAATTACCAGTAGAAGCACGCGTAATTTTTGTAAAAATTCACTTATCATCCCACTTATTGCATAAAATCGGTCATCGCACACACGGTACACTGCACACTCCTACCACACGACATAAAAACGACATTACTCATCCTTTCTCCTCCCATGACGTAGCATTTGTACACAAATCCGTTAAAAAGCCATGTCTAACAAATGCCCGGCTTGTCACCCTATGCCTATGCCCACCGTGACGTGACAGTTTCTGCGACAAAAATCAGGTTTTTTACCCTAGTTTCGAATGTTCATGATGCATTCGTATAAACAGTAGCAAAACTAAGGCCGTATTGGCCGTGTTTAGCCATTGTCCCGACGGTCATTACTGATGTCGGTCTTCCGTAGCAATCGCTACGAGTATGAATCCCGTGCGGACGCGGTCACTGCGTTGACGTTGCATTGCTATTTGCTAATTGCTCGCATTCTTCTTGTAGCGAAGCGCTCTCGAAGCTTGCTTGCTATTAGAACATACCGTTACATTTCATGAACATTTTCTTTCGTATCACTGTTTCAACCATTTTGGGAAGGTAGTACAAACAATGTGTATAAAGAAAACTACATACTATGCAGAAGTGCTCTTACTGGTTGCACTGTATCCACGATGAAACGATAGCAAAGTCCTATAGGTAAGTGGTCGTGCGTGAAAATTTTGAAATTAAACACGTGTTAACCATTTCCCTCTTACTGATAACAATGTAGAAAGCTTTGTAAATTAGTGGTAATTAAATACTAGTGGTTGGGGTGAAATAAGGGGTGCGTTTATTAAGACATTAGGTAATATAAAGTTTATATTTACCTGCTTCTTATCAACTTTTTCAAAATTAATGTTAATTTTGTTAATGGATTATTCTTTAACGATAATTAATACACCTATTGGAAAATAGTTTTCTATTAGTAATTCCATCGAATCATTTCGTACAGTTCCGAGTTCCCAAAAAAGGCAATAGAATTCATTCAACCGTTTTATTTTAAATCAGCAAGATGGCCGACACCCGCGCTGGCGGCAACTGAACAAATAAAGAGATTCCAAAACAAACAAACATGCGGGCAGACATGGCATGTTTAGACTGGCCTGTCAGTGTCCACACCCGACAAATAAATAATCGATTCTCCCGGGATGTGACAAATATCGATTTTGACTCGGATAAATTTGTTTATATAACAAGAGCGGGAATAACGTGTAATGGTCTGATTTTCATGATTTTTTCATTTAAAGATAACTGACTTTAGGTACCGAAGAAGCTATTTATTTGATACGTACGAAGAAAATCAGGTTTAGGCCGGAAAAATATATACTAGGTTACAGTGAGACGCCTTCAACAACTACATACAAATAATTCGATAAATACAAACTGATATCCATTGCTATCTTCAAATTATGTTTAGTAAACATGATAAAGCATTATTGCCTTGTACCAATATTCAAATGGCGATCAATTTAGGCATCGTGCAGACGGTCCGGCTTGATATAGACACGAAAACAAACACGGAATACAATCCGAAATATTACAATAACCGCGCGATCCATAAAAAAAACATATTTTTAAATTTATGTTAGTAAATAGTATTGTGTATCTACTAAACCCTTTAATATCGATATGATAAACCTTTTCTGAATTGCGTTGCTATAAATCAATAGATTTTCTCAGAAACTTACCTACCTTGTAGCTGCTGGAATATTAAGATCTCGTCTACTGTTTCAGTTCATAAACTACCAACTTAAGTACATACCTATCAGCTTTTACCGCAAGCAATACCATAACTAGCTTTACATACTAGCTCCATCCGGATCTAATATTGAAATGAGCGGCAATTTGTGTCGCGCCGATACCGGAACGATCAATCTCCCGGGTTGAAAACACCCTGTTTATGCGTAGCCTAAAATTGTGGAGACGACTTAATTTCAATTGTCTACTGCATTTAAAATTTATTAATTGTATACTTACTTACAATTGTGTGTTGTGTAGTATTCTCTATAAACAATTGAAAAGTATAGCAATACTATCTACTATAGTTATTTTATTGAAAAAATAAAATACTAACTGTAGCACCCGAACTGGGTCAACAAAATATCTACATAATTTCACTATAAGCTACACTTATTTGTTCATAAATAAGTGCTTGCTCACTATGACATTGTCCTGCATCATATTTTGCTAATCATAAGATATGAGACGACTTCATTTTCTGTTATTATATGTATATTATTTTCATTTAGACCATTAGCGACTCTATTCCACTCTTGTCCAGAGGGCGTTATTCAAATAAGAAACGCTGCGTATCGCAGACGACTTGTCGCTTGATTGATAGCTCCAGACCATTTTTAATCATCCCTTAATATCCATAACAACAGCCTTTAACACCATGCTATCATAAACAATTTTTAGCTTAACTGTGAACGTAATAAGGATCAGATTCCTATCTAAACAAAATGTGCTTTGCAGCTTTTTATTTCTCAGACAGTTAACAAGGCATGTTTAATTTTTAATACAAGTTCCGTTGTCATAACGTTCCTGCGTATCAATTTCCTAAGTAAAGGTAGGCGGTACAGTACGTATAGGATTGCTAGCTCCCTTCGCTTGCTTTGCTAGTAACAATATACGGCGATGAATGTAATTTGAAAGTTTAGGCATTTTTAGATCCTTTTGTAGCTCTCTTACTACTCAGGCGCCACATTTGCGACGGGTAGGTACGTAAGCAATTGAAATAAATAAAGAAGAAGTTTACATACATAATATCTACACGCGGTTTGGTTACAGTGTAGCAATTTTTTGATGAGCCTTAGATAACAAAAATTCTGGGGCTTTAGTCTTACTGAGTGTTCGCTTATATCCAGAGCAGCTGGTTGAAACCCAATCCGCGTACAGTAGTCATTACCCGCCTGAAAGCATGACTGATTACCTCGCCGAAGACAATACCTTCCCGTTCATTATTCCGACTCGAGCTTTTACAAACCGCCGTGGATCGCGACAAAACGCACTCCATTAGGCAAAGCTCTAGACTCTATTGTACCTCCATTGTGCCTCTCAATACATGATTAATGATCGAGAAACATATTCGGTCGACGTATTTGTTCGTGAGAGCGCGCCGATCAACAATGCGTTCGATATTTTCCGCGAGACGCGAAAAATGGCGTGTTTACGTTCGCTCGATTAGGCCAGAGTATAGGCTTTTGAAAAATAGTCGAACGTTATACGATAGCGACGCGTGCCATAGGCATACAAGAGATACACATTGCTACGTAAGCTTGAACTTTATCTCGTTGAGGTTAAAGTTCTAATCGCTATGTTTGTTTGAGTGTGTAGTTTACAAAGCGTAGCGAGGATGCTGCTTTTATTGGAATCGGATAATTTATTTTGTGTATTTATTTTGTTGCGGCATGTCGGATTCAATAATGTGGGAGCGCTTGGCGATGATGCACGTCATTATTGTTATTAGGGTCTTCTGTATCTCTTATTTATGTTCTGAGATATATTAAGATGAGGCTTATTAAGGGTCGGCCATACTAAGGCGACGACGTTGGCGATCCATACCAAATCATAATATTTAATTGTTATTGCTTTATTTACTTTGTTTTTGTATCTGTAGCAATGAGTGCTACGCCGCAAGTGTGCACAATCATACAAAATACTACTGTAGGAAAAATAATATATTCTACAGCTTAATTGATACCATCTTGCATGTTGCCAAACACTAGCCTTGATCCAACTATGAAGTAATAGAACAAAAATCGGAATTTTAAGAGGAAAACGGTAAAGCCGCAAAATGCTTACAAAAATTATACCTAAAATAAATATAGCCCTACACCTAGTTTTAGCTACACACTAATGAGCGCCCAAATTCCAAAGCAGATGTAATCAAAGGAACACCAATAAACATCAATTCAAGAGCCAATTCCAAACAAACATCGACGCGACGACCGACGTCGGACCGAAACTTGAGACGTGGTTATTTTCCGTGACATCCCAGTTGTATTTACGGGATTAGTGGATAAACTCCATTAGTGTCCCGGGATCTCGGAATCCCGCAGTCCCGGAAGTTAACGGAAATTACAAACCCGCGTCAGATGTCGGTACAGCACAATGTCTCCGAACTATTCAAATGCAGCGATAGGATCCTATAGAGATCTCTACAAAATGATATTTACATACAATGGTAACTCGCTTCCCGTAGATATTGAATATCAATAAGAACGAAGATAAAAACAATCGTGTATTATGACAAATTAAGTTTTTCATTTCAATTATTATTTTTCATAGGTACCATTTGCTTGACAATGACAAGCAAGCGATTCCATCCCCGGGTCAGCAATAATATTGCGTAAAACTTCCAAGGGTAGTAACGTGATTAGTATTGGGAACAAAAAACTATGTATGCAAACTAGCATAATACAAAGGCGCATTGCAAAAAGCCGGTAAGTAAGGCAGTGTTTTCCCTCCTTGGTGCATAATCTACTATTATTTACCTACCTCCCACTAAATCATAACTGACTTACACTATAATTCAAACGTGCTAGCTTACACTATTTCCCTCAGAAACACTATTGTACTTGTACTAACTATAACAAAAACGAGCTCAAATAAACGCCAATGAAAATAATGCAACCAAACCCAACGTAACTGAAATAACTTTGAACAAGTTTTATTCATCATTCAGCGTTTTACTAGCTAATTGTTATGTTGGAATCTGAATAAACGAGAAATAAATGTTAACGAGCAAAGTTCACGTCTTACCCGACCCTTGTGTAAACAGGAGGCACTACTGGGCCCAGCTTGTAGGAAATACAAGTTTACAAGTTAATCTACTCAATGTTGTTCATGGCTGCAGTATTGTACTGGCTATGGGGGCCATAGCAAGGGTGAAGCCTCGACTTAGCGGTATTTGAATCCTTGATGTCAGAATTTGTCCTCAGCTCGCCGTACCCTTGGGCTAAAAGCTCGAGAAGATCACAGCTGTGGTTCAAGCATAGAAGCATATGCAGAATATAGGAAGAGAAGCAGCGAGAAAGAAGCACTGTTGTTCAAGGGCCAAGTTTATTCCAGAAATCTCCTGCGATTTCTGGACATGCGTACAAGTTTTAGTAACTATTAAAATTCAGACCACTATTAGTTGCTTCTTTCTTGAACGGTTGTGCCTTTTCCCGAATCTGGTGGTAGAGATGTAAACAAAGATTAATGATTTTGGAACTAGTCATCTGGGAAGTCCTAAAAACATTTTCACCATACCATTTTTGATACTGCACTTAACGTAGTTTCAAACAAACAATTATGTTTAACTAGCCCCAAGGTTTAATTGAAAATGTGTCGCTTCATAACAAATTGACAAATAAATAGTCGAGGAAAGTTCGGCAATTTGTACCCTCCACTGCGACCATCTACTAGCTGAACATAGGTTTTAAAAATTCTGCCAGTTCATTTGCCGAACGTTTTAATGAGTTACGTTTTCCGTACCCACGTATTTAATGTTAGCTCCATTAGTCTAAAGAATCCTAGTTTGAGAATAAGGAATTCCTCGAACACTGATCTACATAAATTTTGAGGGCCGTGCATGGGCAAAAATGATAACGTCATTGAAAGACAACCAACAGACACGTCCGCTTTAGAAAAACAGAGGGTTCAAGATTCTAAGCGTAACATTTTGCTTGTACCTACTTTGGCCTCCTGATCTGCGGCTTGATTACAGATTATCCCGATTCAGCCTTCAGTCGGGGTGATTGCGCCCGTTACAACTTTGCTGCCACACGACCGATACAATTTCAACTGCGGATCCACCGAGCCGAGCCTATCGCAGTTAACATGGAAATCTATAGAAAGGAAATTATGTTTTGTTTGTTTATATAATTTTATTTAAGGCCAGTGATGCATTTTGCAAATGTAGCTGTATCTACCTTCTCCTTAACAACGGGCAATGAACTCGTATAGCATAATAAATATTACTACGTAAACTATAACATCATCAACATGCTGTTTCATAATTTTAAGTTAAGTATCTGGAAATATGGATAATTGTCTAATGAAATTTATGAAATTCATGCTCTACAAGTAAATATTCTTCCATCGCGTCAAAAAATCAAATGGAAATATTTTATTCTGCTTTTTCTAGCGGTACTATTGTTCTAGTACGTATTGTCCACTCATTCCATGTTCGTGAGTAGTAGCCCGAGGAACGATCGTAGCTAATCTCTAGGGCGTTCAGACGCTTACGCAAATGTCACTCACTCGTCCCCTTCACGCCTTTCCTGTCCAGTTTCAGAAGAGCTTCCCTGCTCCCCGCTCTTCCAGTATGCTGGTTGAAAAAGGAGCGAATCAAGCGACGACGAGAGGTCAAAGTGTGGTCAACTCTTGTCGAACCACTGGATTGAGCAAAATAGGATTAGGATAGGATTGCGCCCTGGTTCTATTTTCTGCGGTTCCGTTTCATTTCAAATCCTTTGTGATTCGTCGCTGTTCAATGGCCACTGTTCTTTTCAGAGGGGACCCTAAAATTGATTACACGCAAAAAATAATACAATGAATTCAGTATAATACCTACACGGGATAAAATCTCATCATTTGAATACACCTCCATTATTTAGTACCTCTTTACAAATAAAATCGAATAAAAAAACGGAATATGAAAATCATAACTTGGGTAATAATTAAGTTGGCTGTACTTTTCCTCAATTGCTGACATACAGATACAATAAATTGTTTATCCTAATTTACCATTTTTTTTAATATGTGTTTAGTTATGTGATGTTTTTCAATAGCAACGTCATCATTGGACTGTCTTTGTTGTACCTATCGGTCTTGTAGTTAATGTGGGTATCGAATACATTAGCTCGCCCCATCCATGTCTTAAACCTTTTATAATAAATCAATCTCGTTATTATAACATTCTGTTCCATTTCCATTAACTAATTCAATCGCATCACATGAAATATCTCGAACAACAGTCGCTACGGCCACTGAAATGTTTAGTTTACGGATTTATTTCTGCAAATCTGATCCGGCGCTCGTATAGCATTATGAAATGAGTAAAATGTTATAATTTATCGCCCATACATCCGCGTTGTAAGTTTGACTTGGAAAATAAATGTGAACCAGATACCGTTATATATACAGTACCTGCCTTCCTACCTATGATAGATGAAGTAGAGAATCAGTGTCTTTTTTCTGACGCTATCTACTCGAAAACGGAAGGCGATGACGCGTTAGGAAATGAACCACGCCTGAAAAATGAATATTTGGTAACTTCATCTTAAAAAATGTATCAGCAATATAAAGAGATGTTCATTTACTTGTAAGGATAGCTACATGATTTTCAAATAGTCAATCCAAATAGTCGTTGTATGAGTCACACGATGGTACAGTCAAAAATCCTATTGAGTTGCTCTGTAATAAGGTTGTTTAACTCGTAGAGTATCTTGTCTAAGTTTAATAAAGTATAATTATGTAGTGTGCTTGTAGTACGAGTATATGATACAGTATAATACCCCATGTCCCTGAAGACAAATTACATTCAAACTTCTTGCGGCTTCACGGATGCAGTTCACTTGATCCAACACAGAAAATTACTCCGAACTTCCAAATTCCATCGCAAGTCCATTAGGATCGAATTAATCAAAGGGAGATATCCCCAAATCTAAGACGCACCCTCCATTCCCTTAAATTGTATTGTCGAACCAACACATTGTCGTTAGCTGAATTGCCATTGTTAATACATCCCTGCCTACTTATTCTGCATAGAGTAACAACACTCCTTCATTCTGACACTCTGTAAGAACAGAGTTGACATTTCTACAGTGGAATGTGGCCAGTCTGTGGCAGCTCTAAAATAGCACACGTGCGAAACACTTAGTAGGGTTGCCACTAAAACGGACTGCTATCACGTAATTAAGCACCCAGACCCGATGTTCATCGGACCGAAAGGACACTGTCCTGTACGAATTAAAATAACAAACATTCCACACGCTAACCTCAACTGTAAGGTTTGAGGAGTATGGTCGTAAGTTGGGTGTCTCGGTGCCAAGTGTAAGGTACAGTGGGCAATTGGGGTAATGCGTTAGGTATAAATTACCAGTTTTCTTCAGTTAAGTACGGATGAGGGCAGTTAGTAGTTAGTGTCCAGTTTATTGCTGCGGAAAGCCGTGCGAAGGGGTAGTAATGGATTTCGGTAGACCCTAATTTAAATTATTTAATCGTGCCAGCGTGATACTGGTCATGAACATTTGCCGTCTTACTGCAAAAGTTTAAACTAGAGTTGAACAAATTAGTCTAAAATTTCGCTCCAACGAAAAACGGCGTCGTCTAACGCTCGCGTTGTCAAACTCAATCCTGTATTATCTGTTAATTTTACTTGTGAATCTGTGATTGAGTTGAAAACGTGTTTAACGTCGCTTTGTGGAACGAAATGTCGGACGCTTCTGTTAAACTCTCGATTAAATATTTTGTAGTAAGGCCCTTAATGTGGTATGGAAACTATGAAATATCACGACGGACCCCAAATTCTTACCAACTCTCCTAATGGGGCTCGACTACCATTTGGTAAAAAGTTGCGTGTTCACTAAACGTTGGTAGGAATTCTTAAACTTTCGCGAACAGGAAACATATTAACTAGCTAAAAACGGGTCTAATTCGCGCACAAACAAATATCAAAGTATATAATTTTGACATACCTCGACGTTTCGATCGAGTTACATCGGCCGTGGTCACGAGAAGACTTCTCGTGACCACGGCCGATGTAACTCGGTCGAAACGTCAACGCAAACGAACACGCAACTTTTTACCAAATGGTAGTCGATCCCCATTAGGAGAGTTAATATTCGTCTCGGGGGCCGTATGTAAACAACCGATGTACTTTGATTGAATGTGTTACGTGCTTCGATTTGAATATAAGCATTCCTTTCACGATACACACAGTTTGAGGAAGAAATATATAGTTTTGATCCTCAGAATTGAGTGTGCCTTTACATAGAAAAGTATATTTTGGTATTGAAGCTGAACAGATTTGCTGGCACTGGACATTAAATTTAATCAAATTTAAGAAGAAAGACAATTGGAACAGAATTACCGTTCTAAAAACTAAAAAATTGCTGAACGTCATAAAAATTCTGTCAACGAGGAAGTTTTTTTGTAATCGAAGAAGGCTCTAACTTTTTTCATTATATTCCGCTCTTCGATCTTGACATTAGAGACACCCGAGGCGACAAGGCCTACAACCCTTACCGAATGTAAATGCTGACAATAGCTTATTTGACTAACAAACAGTATCGAACCCGATTATCCCTTCTGGCGGAGTTGCATTATGCATGAGACGTTTCCGTTTCGCCTACGATTGACGCATGTTCGACGCATGCTGCCCACGCTGCAGACGCGTGAAGATGGACCATTGATTTTTATCAAATTGTTATTAGTAGGTATATGTACTGAATTTGCTCTCAAACTTTGAAGTAAAACGTCGATTCGTATGGTAATGGGCATTTAATTTACGGACACTTAATACACTCGGTCAGACCGTGGTGTTGATGGATAGCAGCTCGTAATATATTATATCTCCTTCAAAAGTCATAATAGATGAAATTCAAAAAGCCTTTTTTTCTTCCATCTTCTCACTGTTTGTTAAACCTTTAGATTACAGAACTGTTCTATAATCTGGAGGTTAAGCCCTACTTCTTTACTCCACTGTTTATCAACTGGTGTAACAGTTTTACTACCGATTAGGTACTATTATAATACTGTTATTTATTAAAGTTAGTAGGCATCTTTAGAAATAAATAAAAGTCTCCATTATTTACCTTAATCCAGATCAAACACTAACCGTCTTAAGACAAAAGTTTAGAGGTTTTCTAAAATTTCACAAAATCGACAGCTATCACTCGCGTTTTCTTACTCAATCCTGGCATTTCTAATTATTACACTTGTGAAATTGTAATTTAGTTAAAAAAACCGAGGGTTAGAATCGATTTATGGAGAAAACATTTAGACTCATTTGTTATTTAAACATTTAAACCCTGGTTTAAATGTTTTGAGGTAAGACCAGAAGAGTTATATGAAACGCATTGTTGGCGACCGTCCTGGCCATTTTGTCACCTATTTTTGAATTATTTTACTTTTATATTTTATACTGTTTTTGAATTATTTGCTTATCTTCGATTAACCAATGTGCAAGTAACATATTGTGTTTCATTGAAGTCCTCAACACACATAATTTTGGTGCGAAAAAACAGAGGCACAATAATTCTGTTGATTTTGTTCACATAAGGTAAGGTTGTGTTTTATGATATCGGCTTATGCGTGCATACGATAGGGTCAGTAACTCAGTACGCACTCTTGCTGATAAGGTTTTATGAGAGACGGCCCATAATGGTAAGTCCATTATTAGAACAGAATTGGGGCGCAGATGCATGATAAGGGGGCGTCCATAAATTACGTGAGGTGTTTTTTTTAATTTTCTGCCTCTCCCTCCCCCCCTGGTGAGATGTCGTGAGATTTTATTCAACCCCCTCCCCCATCCCCCAATCTCACGTGAGATTTTTCAAAATGTGAGTTTCTTACGTAAACGCGTTGGATTGTTATTGTAAAAAGAAAAAAACAAATTTGCTGGTTTGACAGTCAGTAAATGTATAACGTCGAAGTATGAATGAAATTATTTTCTTTCGAACGAATTAGTACATGATCTTAATCGTATTACGATTACGCTTAAGATTAAATCTTAAGCATGTACAATCTGGATTAAATGGACCAAAATAGTATAATTTTTTTTTGTTTCAATCAGAAAAAAAATTGCGTGATATTTGCCGAGACCCCCCCTCTCTCCAACGTAAGATTAGATGAGATTTGACTCGACCCCCTCCCCCCCTTAAACACCTCACGTAATTTATGGACGCCCCCTAAGCTTTATGATGTGATTGCAATTGATTTATAGGGAACATTCTGCTCTTTATAAAGTAATTAGAAATCAATTATTTGGTATTAGCTGCAACAGTGGCTTTCGTACGCAGTTTCCGCTATATATAATATACCACGATAAATGGCACGTGGTATAATTTGAGTCGGCACTTATAATTTCTACAAAAACTCGTTTTTGTAGAAATTAAATCCTAAGTAGGGCATGCAATTATCCGCCAATATTTACTATTCGGATATTTCGGATACTTCTAGAACACTATCCGGATAAATCCGGGTAATATGGATATTTTGGATATTACTAACTAGAAGATAAATCAAACGAATATCAGTCTCAAATCAACATTTTTATTACAAACAATTCAACAATTATGTAATTATACTTATGTAACGGCGAATTATAAAATTAACACATTTTGTAACAGAATAATTTTCAAAGAGATCCTTTATAAAACTTACAAAATAATACCTAATAATATAAACGATGCAACAGAATTGTATTATATCTATATACTTACAGTATCGACAATCAGTAATATTTATACAATATACATACATTGTACATACAGTAGAGATAAAATAAAACTTCTCCAAATTATCCAATTTAGTACAAAGCGCTCTCGGCTTTATAACTATAGTCAGTATGCGCAGTAAAGTTTAAGTATGTAGGCATTGGATTGGTTAAAATAGTTAATTATTTATTTATTAGTTTATAGACGAGCAGCATAGACTTGCTGATATGTCTACATCACACAGCGTTGAAAAACACTTCACAAAATTGACACAAAATTGTTCACATCTATTGTAAAAATGACTTAAGTATTAGTTCGTAGCCAATTATCGAGTTTGTTTTTAAATGAGTATTAAAATTTGTTTTAAATGAGTAGTAAGTATATGTTTTTAGTCTTTATTTTGTGTTTGTGTAAGTTGGAAATAAAATTAAGTAAGTAAGTAGTTAGGTAGGTAGATACTTACCACGCATGACGACGCCGTCAAAATAAAACCAATAGGGCCACATCGCTCGTAGAACTGATAACCGATGGGGAAGAAAGGTTATAGAGTGGACGTCTTCAGGCTGATGATGATGATGAGTAATTTTATAACAATATCATTAAAAAATAACGTAGTTTTGATAAAATAAGTAAGTATCCGTAAAATTCGTATTATCCGAATAGTAATAGTATTTATATTCGGATATTATATTCGTCGGATATCCGGATAATGCGGATATCCGGATATCCGGATAGCATGCCCTAATCCTAAGTAAACAAAAAACTCAACTCATTTATTATACCTAGGCAATTTAGAGAACAGATAGAATCTCGTGAACAAAGTGAAGATACAAATATAAATTATGATACAATACATTAATAATGTAACTAAGTAATTATAAGATAATGTTAAATGCCCCTTTCATGTCTGACTTTGAGCTCTGTGAACTTAGCGCCCGACTTTAAAAAAAAAAAATTTAGTATTTTATTCTTGTAGATAAAGGTAAGTAGTTAATTGTAGTAAAAGTTTTTTCGTTAGTAGTAACACCAAAAAAAAAAAAATTTACTTTGAAAAAACTTCATCTCCCGGTTTTGCCGAAAGTCAAGTTTAGTAGTTGATTCGTAAATAGAATCGTATGTAGTTGATTGTAGTGAAAATAATTTCGTTTGTAGTTGCATAGCAACAATTTTTTTTTTTTTTTAAGTTTATCTGACATTTACATATCTTTATTTCTTTGAAATTCTTATGGATATAGGTAAGTAGTTGATTGTTGTAGAATAAAAAATAAAGAAAGTCATTCCGCAAAAAAACTAGAGGACTTAGAAAAAAACCCAATCCTCAGGTTACTGAACAAATTGTAAAACAAACGAAATCGCGATAAATCTTTGTACAATATTTTTTTTCATATTTTATTCTAACAGATATATGTAAGTACGTAGAGGTAGGTAGTGAACTCTGTTTCGTTTGTAGTAGCACCAAAAAAAATTTGGAGACTTAGAAAAAAACCGCATCCCTCAGGTTACTGAACAAATTGTAAAAACAACGAAATCGAGATAAATCTTTATACAATCATTTTTTTCATATTTTATTCTAACAGATATATGTACGCAAAGGTAGGTAGTGAACTCTGTTTCGTTTGTAGTAGCACCAAAAAAAATTTGGAGACTTAGAAAAAACCGCAACCCTCAGGTTACTGAACAAATTGTAAAAACAACGAAATGGAGATAAATGTTTGATTTATCATTTATTTTATATTTTATTCTAACAGATATATGTACGTAGAGGTAGGTAGTGAACTCTGTTTCGTTTGTAGTAGCACCAAAAAAAATTTGGAGACTTAGAAAAAAACCGCAACTCTCAGGTTACTGAACAAATTGTAAAAACAACGAAATGGCGATAAATGTTTGATTTATCATTTATTTTATATTTTATTCTAAGAGATATATGTACGTAGAGGTAGGTAGTGAACTCTGTTTCGTTTGTAGTAGCACCAAAAAAAATTTGGAGACTTAGAAAAAACCACAACCCTCAGGTTACTGAACAAATTGTAAAAACAACGAAATGGCGATAAATGTTTGATTTATCATTTATTTTACATTTTATTCTAACAGATATATGTACGTAGAGGTAGGTAGTGAACTCTGTTTCGTTTGTAGTAGCACCAAAAAAAATTTGGAGACTTAGAAAAAACCACAACCCTCAGGTTACTGAACAAATTGTAAAAACAACGAAATGGCGATAAATGTTTGATTTATCATTTATTTTATATTTTATTCTAAGAGATATATGTACGTACGAGGGTGAATCAAAAAATTCTTGGAATCAATATTAAAAAATGCAAAGATTTAAATAATAATATTTTATTTTTCTACATAATCTCCCTCCAATGCAATGCATTTAGAATAACGCGTTTCTAACTTCCTTATTCCTTGTGAAAAAAAATTATTTTCTTGACTCTCGAAAAAGTCCTCTACGGCAGCTATAACCGCGTCATTATCGTGAAATTTTGTTCCACGAATTTCCTCTTTTAATTTTGGAAATAAGTGAAAATCACTTGGGGCTAAGTCCGGAGAATATGGTGGGTGGTCAAGGAGATTGAAGCCAGCACAGCGGATTGCGTTGAGCGCAACTTCCGATCGATGAGCAGGAGCGTTATCTTGAAGGAACAACACGCCCAACGACAGTTTTCCACGACGTTTTTCTTTAATCGCTTCACGCACTTTCGGGATTAAATTTGCATAATAGGGTCCAGTAATCGTCTGGCCTTTTGGCATGTAATCAATAAAAAGGATTCCTTCACTATCCCAGAACACAGAGGCCATAACTTTGCCAGCGGTAGGAGCAACTCGAAATTTCTTAATGGATGGAGAGGATGGTCGTTTCCAAGACATGCTTTGTCTTTTAGTTTCAGGATCAAAATGGTGGACCCACGTTTCATCCATGGTGACAAGACGACGGCAAAAATTATCCGAATCACGCTGGAACATTTCGAGATTACGCTTGGAAATTTCCAAACGTCGCTTTTTGTTTTCGTCGGTTAACATTCGTGGCACCCATCTTGCAGACACTTTTTTGAACCCCAGTGAATCAATTAAAATGGATTGAACGCTACCAAAAGATATCTTTAGGATCTCAGCTATATGTTTTATAGTCATTCTTCTGTCTTCCAAAACCAGATTCTCAACCTTTTTGACATTTTCTTCTGTAACGGAGGTTGAAGGCCGCCCAGAACGCGGGTCATCTTTACAGCTTGATCTACCTCTTTTAAATTCAGCCACCCAGTACGCAACCGTAGAATAGGGTACAGCATCACCCCCTAATGTCTGCTGAATGTCCAAAAAAATTTCCTTCGTAGACATTTTTTTCAAACTGAGATATTTTATCACCGCACGTAACTCACTTTTATCCATAATTTTGACTTTTTAGCAACTCGTTGCACAAAAAAATTTATTACATGTGAACGAACTGACAAAAACAAGTGACAGTCTGCATAAATATAGTGTGATAGACACTCTTTAATTTGAATATCGAACTTGATCCAAAAAGGTTTCATATATATGCACTTCTAAGAACTTTTTGATTCACCCTCGTAGAGGTAGGTAGTGAACTCTGTTTCGTTTGTAGTAGCACCAAAAAAAATTTGGAGACTTAGAAAAAAACCGCAACCCTCAGGTTACTGAACAAATTGTAAAAACAACGAAATGGCGATAAATGTTTGATTTATCATTTATTTTACATTTTATTCTAACAGATATATGTACGTAGAGGTAGGTAGTGAACTCTGTTTCGTTTGTAGTAGCACCAAAAAAAATTTGGAGACTTAGAAAAAACCACAACCCTCAGGTTACTGAACAAATTGTAAAAACAACGAAATGGCGATAAATGTTTGATTTATCATTTATTTTACATTTTATTCTAACAGATATATGTACGTAGAGGTAGGTAGTGAACTCTGTTTCGTTTGTAGTAGCACCAAAAAAAATTTGGAGACTTAGAAAAAAACCGCAACCCTCAGGTTACTGAACAAATTGTAAAAACAACGAAATCGAGATAAATCTTTATACAATCATTTTTTTCATATTTTATTCTAACAGATATATATACGCAAAGGTAGGTAGTGAACTCTGTTTCGTTTGTAGTAGCACCAAAAAAAATTTGGAGACTTAGAAAAAACCGCAACCCTCAGGTTACTGAACAAATTGTAAAAACAACGAAATGGCGATAAATGTTTGATTTATCATTTATTTTATATTTTATTCTAACAGATATATGTACGTAGAGGTAGGTAGTGAACTCTGTTTCGTTTGAAGTAGCACCAAAAAAAATTTGGAGACTTAGAAAAAAAGCGCAACTCTCAGGTTACTGAACAAATTGTAAAACAAACGAAATCGCGATAAATCTTTGTACAATATTTTTTTTCATATTTTATTCTAACAGATATATGTAAGTACGTAGAGGTAGGTAGTGAACTCTGTTTCGTTTGTAGTAGCACCAAAAAAAATTTGGAGACTTAGAAAAAAACCGCATCCCTCAGGTTACTGAACAAATTGTAAAAACAACGAAATCGAGATAAATCTTTATACAATCATTTTTTTCATATTTTATTCTAACAGATATATGTACGCAAAGGTAGGTAGTGAACTCTGTTTCGTTTGTAGTAGCACCAAAAAAAATTTGGAGACTTAGAAAAAAACCGCAACCCTCAGGTTACTGAACAAATTGTAAAAACAACGAAATGGCGATAAATGTTTGATTTATCATTTATTTTATATTTTATTCTAACAGATATATGTACGTAGAGGTAGGTAGTGAACTCTGTTTCGTTTGTAGTAGCACCAAAAAAAATTTGGAGACTTAGAAAAAAACCGCAACTCTCAGGTTACTGAACAATTTGTAAAACAAACGAAATCGCGATAAATGTTTGATTTATCATTTATTTTATATTTTATTCTAACAGATATATGTACGTAGAGGTAGGTAGAAAAATCCACCTTAGGTGGACAGTTCTCCATAGTGACCGACTCCAAAAGTTCTATTTACATTGTCGTGTAGCATACCATTAAACGCGTATTCGCGAGCCCTACACATAGATACTATTGTCGAAGTCGAAAAACTACCCCTGAGCCGAAATTTTGGCAATTACTCGGAATTTACTTGCATACATTTAATTAAAATCACATCTATGTTAAGCGCTTGTTGCTTGTATTTGTTTGAAAGTACACCTATACGGAAGACTATATTATTTAGATTGCCTAGTAGATTATGCTGCCGTGTACAATCGCCAAGACACTCTATTTACTAAAGAAATAAAGATATAACTGCTCCCATAGATAGGTATAGGTAGGTATTGAAATTAACCGACTTGGTTTACATTCGATATCACAACTTTTTACGGCAGATAAACTGCGTTGCGAGACTTGTGCATTTTTGTACATGTAATGTTTTTGATGGGATCTCATTTCTTTTTGTACGTTTTCTTTCTTTATTTCGTTTTTTTTGCGAAACACGCAATAACGCGCACCCCGCGCCTGTGCGGCCGGGGACCCTTGCGACATAGGTCATGCTCATAGATTATCATGAACGAGTGTCTTTGCGTCTCCACAGATGCGTATTAGGTATAAGGTAAACAACCTATAAAAGTGTAGGTAGGTATAGTACTTATAGGGATTTGTATCTCTCTATCTGCGGTAGGTATACCTATCGTGGAAGTAATTAAAAGGCGCTTAACTGTCGAATTTCTCAAAGCCATTTCTCATTTTTAACCCCTGTAACCCATTTCATTCATATTCAATGAAGTCTAATTATGAACTGTAAAAGTAACTTTGTAATCACATACAATTTAATGGGATTTATATGGGAATACAAAGTTATTTATGCAGATTATATATCTAGAAAACGGGATGAAAATTATGGAATGTCTGAATTTTTCCATGGTTTATAGGCTAAACAATAGCTATATTCAAAATTTGAAACTTGTGGGACGCCTAGAAGTACCTTAGAATTTTGATGATCGGTGAGTCAGTCAGTCACCTTTTTCACAGGCACTTTGGCACAGTCACATTTTTTCTAAGTCCCCAAATTTTTTTTGGTGCTACTTCAAACGAAACAGAGCTCACTACCTACCTCTACGTACATATATCTGTTAGAATGAAATATAAAATAAATGATAAATCAAACATTTCTCGCCATTTCGATGTTTTTACAATTTGTTCAGTAACCTGAGGGTTGCGGTTTTTTCTAAGTCTCCAAATTTTTTTTGGTGCTACTACAAACGAAACAGAGTTCACTACCTACCTCTACGTACATATATCGGTTAGAATAAAATGTAAAATAAATGATAAATCAAACATTTATCGCCATTTCGTTGTTTTTACAATTTGTTCAGTAACCTGAGGGTTGCGGTTTTTTCTAAGTCTCCAAATTTTTTTTGGTGCTACTACAAACGAAACAGAGTTCACTACCTACCTTTGCGTGCATAGATCTGTTAGAATAAAATATAAAATAAATGATAAATCAAACATTTATCGCGATTTCGTTTGTTTTACAATTTGTTCAGTAACCTGAGAGTTGCGGTTTTTTTCTATGTCTCTAAATCTTTTTTGGTGCTACTACAAACGAAACAGAGTTCACTACCTACCTTTACGTACATATATCTGTTAGAATAAAATGTGAAATATATGATAAATCAAACATTTATCGCCATTTCGTTGTTTTTACAATTTGTTCAGTAACCTGAGGGTTGCGGTTTTTTTCTAAGTCTCCAAATTTTTTTTGGTGCTACTACAAACGAAACAGAGTTCACTGCCTACCTCTACGTACATATATCTCTTAGAATAAAATATAAAATAAATGATAAATCAAACATTTATCGCCATTTCGTTTGTTTTACAATTTGTTCAGTAACCTGAGAGTTGCGGTTTTTTTCTATGTCTCCAAATCTTTTTTGGTGCTACTACAAACGAAACAGAGTTCACTACCTACCTTTGCGTACATATATCTGTTAGAATAAAATATAAAATAAATGATAAATCAAACATTTATCGCCATTTCGTTGTTTTTACAATTTGTTCAGTAACCTGAGGGTTGCGGTTTTGTTCTAAGTCTCCAAATTTTTTTTGGTGCTACTACAAACGAAACAGAGTTCACTACCTACCTCTACGTACATATATCTGTTAGAATAAAATATAAAATAAATGATAAATCAAACATTTATCGCCATTTCGATGTTTTTACAATTTGTTCAGTAACCTGAGGGTTGCGGTTTTTTCTAAGTCTCCAAATTTTTTTTGGTGCTACTACAAACGAAACAGAGTTCACTACCTACCTTTACGTACATATATCTGTTAGAATAAAATGTAAAATAAATGATAAATCAAACATTTATCGCCATTTCGTTGTTTTTACAATTTGTTCAGTAACCTGAGGGTTGCGGTTTTTTTCTAAGTCTCCAAATTTTTTTTGGTGCTACTACAAACGAAACAGAGTTCACTACCTACCTCTACGTACATATATCTCTTAGAATAAAATATAAAATAAATGATAAATCAAACATTTATCGCCATTTCGTTGTTTTTACAATTTGTTCAGTAACCTGAGGGTTGCGGTTTTTTTCTAAGTCTCCAAATTTTTTTTGGTGCTACTACAAACGAAACAGAGTTCACTACCTACCTCTACGTACATATATCTGTTAGAATAAAATATAAAATAAATGATAAATCAAACATTTATCGCCATTTCGTTTGTTTTACAATTTGTTCAGTAACCTGAGGGTTGCGGTTTTTTTCTATGTCTCCAAATCTTTTTTGGTGCTACTACAAACGAAACAGAGTTCACTACCTACCTTTGCGTACATATATCTGTTAGAATAAAATATAAAATAAATGATAAATCAAACATTTATCGCCATTTCGTTGTTTTTACAATTTGTTCAGTAACCTGAGGGTTGCGGTTTTTTCTAAGTCTCCAAATTTTTTTTGGTGCTACTACAAACGAAACAGAGTTCACTACCTACCTTTGCGTGCATATATCTGTTAGAATAAAATATAAAATAAATGATAAATCAAACATTTATCGCGATTTCGTTTGTTTTACAATTTGTTCAGTAACCTGAGAGTTGCGGTTTTTTTCTATGTCTCTAAATCTTTTTTGGTGCTACTACAAACGAAACAGAGTTCACTACCTACCTTTACGTACATATATCTGTTAGAATAAAATGTGAAATATATGATAAATCAAACATTTATCGCCATTTCGTTGTTTTTACAATTTGTTCAGTAACCTGAGGGTTGCGGTTTTTTTCTAAGTCTCCAAATTTTTTTTGGTGCTACTACAAACGAAACAGAGTTCACTACCTACCTCTACGTACATATATCTCTTAGAATAAAATATAAAATAAATGATAAATCAAACATTTATCGCCATTTCGTTTGTTTTACAATTTGTTCAGTAACCTGAGAGTTGCGGTTTTTTTCTATGTCTCCAAATCTTTTTTGGTGCTACTACAAACGAAACAGAGTTCACTACCTACCTTTGCGTACATATATCTGTTAGAATAAAATATAAAATAAATGATAAATCAAACATTTATCGCCATTTCGTTGTTTTTACAATTTGTTCAGTAACCTGAGGGTTGCGGTTTTGTTCTAAGTCTCCAAATTTTTTTTGGTGCTACTACAAACGAAACAGAGTTCACTACCTACCTCTACGTACATATATCTGTTAGAATAAAATATAAAATAAATGATAAATCAAACATTTATCGCGATTTCGTTTGTTTTACAATTTGTTCAGTAACCTGAGAGTTGCGGTTTTTTTCTATGTCTCTAAATCTTTTTTGGTGCTACTACAAACGAAACAGAGTTCACTACCTACCTTTACGTACATATATCTGTTAGAATAAAATGTAAAATAAATGATAAATCAAACATTTATCGCCATTTCGTTGTTTTTACAATTTGTTCAGTAACCTGAGGGTTGCGGTTTTTTTCTAAGTCTCCAAATTTTTTTTGGTGCTACTACAAACGAAACAGAGTTCACTACCTACCTCTACGTACATATATCTCTTAGAATAAAATATAAAATAAATGATAAATCAAACATTTATCGCCATTTCGTTGTTTTTACAATTTGTTCAGTAACCTGAGGGTTGCGGTTTTTTTCTAAGTCTCCAAATTTTTTTTGGTGCTACTACAAACGAAACAGAGTTCACTACCTACCTCTACGTACATATATCTGTTAGAATAAAATATAAAATAAATGATAAATCAAACATTTATCGCCATTTCGTTTGTTTTACAATTTGTTCAGTAACCTGAGAGTTGCGGTTTTTTTCTATGTCTCCAAATCTTTTTTGGTGCTACTACAAACGAAACAGAGTTCACTACCTACCTTTGCGTACATATATCTGTTAGAATAAAATATAAAATAAATGATAAATCAAACATTTATCGCCATTTCGTTGTTTTTACAATTTGTTCAGTAACCTGAGGGTTGCGGTTTTTTTCTAAGTCTCCAAATTTTTTTTGGTGCTACTACAAACGAAACAGAGTTCACTACCTACCTCTACGTACATATATCTGTTAGAATAAAATATAAAATAAATGATAAATCAAACATTTATCTCCATTTCGTTGTTTTTACAATTTGTTCAGTAACCTGAGGGTTGCGGTTTTTTCTAAGTCTCCAAATTTTTTTTGGTGCTACTACAAACGAAACAGAGTTCACTACCTACCTTTGCGTACATATATCTGTTAGAATAAAATATGAAAAAAATGATTGTATAAAGATTTATCTCGATTTCGTTGTTTTTACAATTTGTTCAGTAACCTGAGGGATGCGGTTTTTTTCTAAGTCTCCAAATTTTTTTTGGTGCTACTACAAACGAAACAGAGTTCACTACCTACCTCTACGTACTTACATATATCTGTTAGAATAAAATATGAAAAAAAATATTGTACAAAGATTTATCGCGATTTCGTTTGTTTTACAATTTGTTCAGTAACCTGAGGATTGGGTTTTTTTCTAAGTTCTCTAGTTTTTTTGCGGAATGACTTTCTTTATTTTTTATTTTACAACAATCAACTACTTACCTATATCCATAAGAATTTCAAAGAAATAAAGATATGTAAACGTCAGATAAACTTAAAAAAAAAAAAAAAATTGTTGCTATGCAACTACAAACGAAATTATTTTCACTACAATCAACTACATACGATTCTATTTACGAATCAACTACTAAACTTGACTTTCGGCAAAACCGGGAGATGAAGTTTTTTCAAAGTAAATTTTTTTTTTTTTGGTGTTACTACTAACGAAAAAACTTTTACTACAATTAACTACTTACCTTTATCTACAAGAATAAAATACTAAATTATTTTTTTTTCAAAGTCGGGCGCTAAGTTCACAGAGCTCTGACTTTGGCATAAATAGGAAACACCTGTTACTACGTATAATATATCAGTGCAGTGGAAAGAGCTTGCCAAATATTTTTGTATCTACCTACATATGTATAATCAGTGCCCTAACTAGCCTTTTCTGCGCCCTGTGCGAGCTTCTATAACTGCGCCCTTGTTTTTTTTAGATATTATAGGTAAGGTACCCTAGATCACTGCTATGTACAGGCATAGTATAATGAAATATAATTGAATTATAAATACGCGAGTATAGAGAGCGCTTATAACTTTTTGGGGGTTTATCAGTATAAATGTATATGTATATAATGTCTGCCTGGTCTAGCCATTTAATTTTTGCGCCCCTCAGAGTCTACGCCCTGTGCCTAGGCATCGGTGGCACCGCCCTATTTACGGCACTGGGTATAATACTCCCTATTTATTCTTACGTCGATGAGTATAGGCCACGAGCAAGCCGAAAGGCTGTCAATACTCTCAACATGACTATATGACTACAATCCATACACCTTATTTAAACTCATAAACATCATAATAACTCTGCATCGAGTTGTTTGTTTTCCATTGTCTTGTAAGCCTCGTGTCTAGTTGCCCCACTCAGTTACTCTGCATACAATGCGGTGCACCCACTCACTCGTTTCAATATTTATCAGCTTAGCTTATTGGATTTGTGTTTTCAATGATAGTTATGACACTTTATTGGTGGGGACTAGTGGGGAGATAGTTTTAGGAGAATAGAGAAATAGAAAACATTATTAACTTGCTAGAAACGGGTCTATTTCGCGCACAAACTCATATCAAAATATATAATTTTGACATACCTCGACGTTTCGGCCGAGTTACATCGACCGTGGTCACGAGAACACAGTCAGTCGAAACGTCGAGGTATGTAAAAAATATATATTTTGATATTAGTTTATGCTAATTTTACTTATTATCTAAACCTACAGGTTTTTTATTCATCGAAATCTGGGCCATGTGGAAAGATACATTGAATACTTTCCCATTTTTTAAATTTACTATACCTACTAGACATTGTTGGAATAACTCCGTAGCGTAGGGTTTGGAGCGTTGTGTTGTGGCGAATTGACTGTTTTATATACAGTGAGTAATTCTTATATTTATTACCAGAGACGTTTTAATTTATTCGGCTCACAGTGACACATAGTAACAAGTGCAACGTCTGTGTAAGCACGCGGGAGGGGACGAGTAAATCAACTATTTGCATTTTGCTGCGCTCGCGCACGCGAAATACGTCTTGGGCTTGGGCATGTATGTATACGGCATGCTTGCTTATATTAGCCATTTATGAACTGTAGTACGCCAACTTTGCGAGTGCCATTGGAGAGAACGGTAATTATTACAATGTAAACTATACCCTCAGTACCTACGCACAGTTGGATTTAGTAGATCAGTAATGGGGTAACCTCGGGCGTATTACATGGGCTTACATCATCGATTTGAGCATAATTTTTCAATTAAGTATTTTGTTTCTTCGACTGGTTTTTCCTTTTGACTGGTCTTTCGTAATGTGAAAATAATGTGTTCTAAATTACTTAGTATAAAATTCTACTATTCATACTTACATTAGAAAATAGTTCAGAACATCCTATATATATCGCCATTTCGCCATTGCTGCGCGTGCGCCGATATCGTTAGCGACTCGGACGCCCCCGTGCGGCGCCAGCGCGAGACCTGTCACGTCGTAATTTACACCTACGACCCATTAAAAACAGAGTTTGTCTGAAAACGTCGCTCTAACTGGGAAGTTTTCTTTTACAGAGACACATTGGAAACGTCTGTGGCGATTTCGTTTGAAAATGAGACAAATTCTTTTAGACAAGCTGTTTGTAGAGTTGTTTGAGATGTTAATTTAGTGTAATTATTTCAATAAATCTTTTTTATTTATTAGTCCTTTTTGAGAGGCCAAGATATGTTGATTTTGTATGCTGATATTTTGAGGATATCAGATTCAAATATACCTACAAATTGAAGGAAGTCCCATGCAAACGCTCGATTATTTCATGGTAAAAAGTTTATTGATCAACACTACCACTGTTTGCCTCTTTTTTGAGCTAATTCGACTGTCATTTGTTTTTGCATAATATCTCGGAGTAGTGAATCACCAAGATCACCAACATTGCTATGAAAACCGTTCTTTTATCAAAACGGAGACTATTTGCCGTGGCTATTATAAGCACTATTAAATGAATTGCCCAAGACTGGTTTATGTCACCATAAATTATGAGCATTCACTGGCCGTTAACGAGTGTAAACGTAGCTTTATTTCACTTTTTGTAATTTAACTTCGACCGTGTGGAGTTTCAAGTGTTTCAGTCGTAAGTTCTGTTTTACTGTGTGAAAATAATTGGATAATTACATGGGGAAGATTAAACCAAATATAGTATGTACCCGTATTTTATTTCAGTTTAATATTTATTTATTGACTTTTTTGTCTTGTTGCAAAAGCACATGTGAAGTGTTTGACGGACATTTAAATTGTGACGTTGACGTTGTAAGTATGTTTATTTATTCATTTTATCAATAGCTACTAGTAACTTGGCAAACTTCGGGCTGAAATCTTTCTTTGCCGTCAGTATGTTCTTAACTTTACCGAACAAAAACCAACCAGATACCACAACTAACGAGTCCATAACGTACGAGTATAAGTCCAGTCGTTAAAAGATAATTTATAGATACACAAATGTGCGCCCTCGATTAAAACTGAGTAGTGGGAACGGATTTAAATTAAACGTGCAATCAAATTTTACGCAGCTTCGGCCCTCGCGAAAGGACAGCCATAATTTAAAAAATGATCATTGTCTAATTTTATTTTAAAATGAATTATAATTAAGTATATTATTTGCACGAAACATAGAACACGGAACGTGACATCTTCACGAATTCCTGCATTATCCACCAGAAACTGGCAAAAATTGTTGCAAACATTATATTTTATGGAATGGAACGAAATCTTGAATGGTTTATAATATGAACTATTTTAATAAAATATTTTTTTCTCATAATTAAGAATTACTTTTCCATATTTTTTTCATACAATATGTAAATAATTTACAACCGGCGATCTCAATACAAAAGTGTGAATATTATTTATTTATACTAATAATAAATAGGTCATAAAAATGAAAATCAATATAATCTTCCAACTCAATACAATTATACCAAAAGCAATAAGTACCAAACGAATGGGCATGTATAACGAACCGTGGTATAACTAATCACAACTAAATGTTCGCTATTTTTACAATACAAATCCTTTATCCCATAATATTCCACGAGCGACCCCATCGTAAATTCTATCTCCTTATCTCGCAATGGTATCTGGTAACTTGAGAGCTGTGCGTTTGATCGATGACTGCTGCCCTTACAACCGTGGTTAAGAAAAATGTTATGAATTTGTAACCGGTAGCTTGAAAGCTGATACTCTGTTTTAAAAGGGCTAACGATGTTCATGTATACCACTCGTATGAAGGGTTGGTTTCATGTTTACATAATATTATGTTGGACTACACTGGATAGATAGCGATGATCCTTCTGCACGGTTTTATGACCGTTCGCAATAAAAAAAACTGCTATATACCTATTGACAAATCTTCAAATCACATACCATAAACTAAATGCTGGTCTTTGACTTTGATGATTGAATTGGTCGCGACTATAAGGAGATTTCAGACCATGGCTTAATCATTACTTCCAATATTCCTAAATAACAAATTCACAACAAAATCTAATCACACCACAAGCGAGTACTTTATTCTACGAGAAATACAAATATGAAAAGAAAGACAACGACGAAGTCCTGTAAGTCCTGCAACATCGTGCAGTCTGCAAGATAAATGTCCTTGCAAGCCGATCGCGACGCTGGCGATGAGATGAGTAATTGTTCTCGTGAATATATTGTTTGCTCTCACGGCAACGACTCACTGAAGATATACATGTATACGTCTACACTGAAGTGTACATTACCATCCATTTACATTAGGAAAGACAGGCAATTTGACCGTGTGAGTTGTTGTTTTGTCTTTTATCTTTTTGTTTGACGATTTTGCCTGTTATACAAATTGTAAGTAGGTTTCTCAGAGCTTTTTATTATTATGTTTTAGCTTTGGTTATCATGAAATATGGCCTATTACCAAGTTTGGACAAAGATATCTATGACATATTTAAAAAAAAAATTGCTTCTAATGATTTGAACGGTTGTCCAACTATTGTATTACTCTGTGTAGTCATTAGTTAGTGTTACGTTGTAGTATTTTATAAACGGTACATATACATGACATATTTTTAAAAATTTTTGTTCGACTTCAAATCAAATGCATATTTTTACAACTCTGACTGAGATTTATATTTCGCTGGTCATCCACCTCAATATTAAAATTTGTTCGTGAGACTTTCAGTAGGTATAGTAAATCTATTCCTATAGCTGTCTTGTTTCAAAGAATTGTAGTATCACCAGCGGCTCCTATGTAGGTTAGGTCTACATAAGTCTTACATAGTCTATAGTCTTACAAAAGTCGTCCCCGCCACCATTATCCTATAAATGCACCTATTTATTGGCATCGCGTGCTCGCTAATCTGTACAAAACGGTACGCTCGCGTCCTACAAGTTCCTAATGAAGTGGTTTGTAAACAAAATAGTTTGGTTCGCTTCTGTTGTATACATCTCTATCACCAGTATACCATGTTGCCACATTTTCCTGCAATGGCGCGCGTGACTCTACGATGATACACACGGCATGCTTAATTCACATCGTACCTAGTTTTTATGTAATACATTACACTATGCTGCGATGATGCCAAAGTTGCATTCTGTCCGCACAGTTACTTACGAGTAGGTCTGATCAACTATGGCATACGTTATAGCTGTAAGGTAATAAATGCTCTTGTTAGATAAGCAGAGTTCTATATTTCACTATTAGTAGTCTGTAAAAGCAGTTCTAGAACCACCCATTCGACATTTATGTGTAGTGATACAAGACACCATACTCTGCCTACATATTATAGTTCATAGTTCATTAATCATAGTCATAGTTCAGCGTCTGAAAGCTGAACAACCTGCGGCTACCCGAGTTAGCGTAAGTCGCGTAGCCGCAGCTTGTTTCCTTACTGCTTATACAACATCAACTTTCGATGAAGTTATTTCTGAAGTTGCGTGATACTGATTAATTACTGACTGGTGCGTGTAATTGACTGGGTCGTCGCTTCCGAGGCAGGAATGTGACGACAAAAGAAAGCTTTTAACTAGTGTTAAGAATGGAGGCGCTAGAGATCCTAATTACAGCAGGGAAAACAACAACTGTGGCTATACACAGAGACAATTAATTGTAATATGCCCAGATAAAGCGTCACTGTCTGTACTTGTTGCTAGACAATTTAATTTATAATTTATTAATTTAATAATTTCAAAGTACCCGTCCCAGGAAGTACCTACGTCCAAAAATATCAACAGGTACATACCAAAGCTTCTTATTAGTTCTAGGGTGCACGCATAATAAAGATATCGGTCTTTAGCGGATAAAGATTGTGTTAGTATTTTCACTCGTCTAAAAATACGGCCAAAGTGATTCGCTGAAAAATAGACGAAAGATAATTTGTTACAAACTCACTAAAGTCACTAACTAAAACCAGAACCATACAATGATCAATATAGAACTATAGAATATAATACTTATATTAACATCAGAAGAAAACAATACTCAGTGTAAATAAACCAATATTGATCAATATTCATTTAAATAAAGCTTTAGAGTCCTTGAGATACGTTCCAAACTTGCCTAAAGTTTGACTCAACTGACTCATATTTACGTCCTTCCCGGTTGACTCAAAACAAACAACACTGATTGCAATCAGCCTGCTACGAATCAAACGGTTGCAGCGGACGAATTCACTACACTACACTTGTTAGCGAATTCGCGAAATCAGTAGCAAATTCCATTGCAGCGTAACGGCCACTAATGGTAGGCCCCTTCATTATGTGGATATGAACAGTTGGGAACTCAATAAACGTAAGAATTCTTCAGTCACAATGAGGTATATTGAAGAAATTATGTTTCAGTATATACTAGTGGTCGTTACGAGCGAAGCCGCGGGTAATTCCTAGCTCTATATATAAATTGGGATCAAAATCGGCAATGCGCCATCACGCGCCCTTAATATCAGCTGCCCCTCATTATGGTAGGACATTATTGGCATCGCATCGATTGGTCTATGTTGTTATATTGCTCTCCGAGGATTACGATAGATTTGGAAGCTGATTGTGTAGGCATAACAATGATTGGGATACTGTTTTAATTGGATGTATTCGCTGTGCCAATCTAATCATAGATCCTATCCCACTTCTGATGTAGGTGCATCTGTCCAGTTTTTCAAAAGTCCTACGTAATTATGATCTACCAAATTAAATTACCGGCTGAAACTTTTTTTTAATTATAATAGTTTACCGTGTCATTGTCACTGATATTGATTCTGACCCTTAAGGATTATCTGTATCTGAGAAATCAAGAACTACACGGACCATGGTTCCACCAAGCACTTAGATCCAGGGCAAATCACTATGGTTCAAATCTTGACCTTGTACGAGAACACGTTGCAGTAACCTCACGTTTCGTTGTTGGCTCATCTCATCCCAATTACGTCACGGAAACCAACGAATCGCTTCATAATAGGACGAACTACGAACATCAATATCTAGCTAGAGGATTCATACAATGGCAAAACCAGTCGATACATTATAGGTACCTACTATACATTGTGCACCACCTAAACAACGCGAGCTTTTGTGAAAATACCCTCGCTGCGAATCGCCCTGCGCCTTCCAAATCCATAACGAGCTCCTGCCAGCCACCCGTCGTCTTCGTCCGAAACAATATTCGAACCCCTAACACCCTCATTATCGACTGTCGATACAATTTATCACTACAATTCCGATTGTCAATTTGACTCAGACCCTGGTTAACTAAATTCTAAATTGCACCTTACCAAGGAAATTTTCTTCCTGGTAATCTTTTAATGCAATAAATAAGGTTAGTAAGTAACTGAAAGTGGGTTGAATAGAACTTTAGAAATGGTTGAAAATGTGTGGAAACTCTACGGAATAAATAAGCGAGCACTGAGGTACAGTTCAACCACTATAATTGTATTTCTTCCACTATCAGGGTCTAACAATATATATCTTGCATTGTGTCACTATTGTGTATCGGTAGATATTGGCGGGGAAACGTAATAAGGGCCTGATTGAGACGTTCTGAGTCATTGGGTCAGGGGCGTTAATCCGCCCCTGTACTTACTGCCCCCGGATTCTGACACCGTAGCTAAAATGTAGCTCTGGAAACATTTCACATTTGAGGAGAAGAAAAATAACATTTTTGACTTGAAAGCAGAATAATCTTTTATAGCACAATTCTACAAATCTACACATTTTCTGGCGTCCTGATGATAATTAATTGTATATCTTTAAAAAGGCTTAAAAAATCCACCAACTTTGCCTTTCAAGTATGAAACAATCGTGTAATAAGAATTGTAGTTCAACCACTATAATTGTATTTCTTCCACTATCAGGGTCTAACAATATATATCTTGCATTGTGTCACTATTGTGTATCGGTAGATATTGGCGGGGAAACGTAATAAGGGCCTGATTGAGACGTTCTGAGTCATTGGGTCAGGGGCGTTAATCCGCCCCTGTACTTACTGCCCCCGGATTCTGACACCGTAGCTAAAATGTAGCTCTGGAAACATTTCACATTTGAGGAGAAGAAAAATAACATTTTTGACTTGAAAGCAGAATAATCTTTTATAGCACAATTCTACAAATCTACACATTTTCTGGCGTCCTGATGATAATTAATTGTATATCTTTAAAAAAGGCTTAAAAAATCCACCAACTTTGCCTTTCAAGTATGAAACAATCGTGTAATAAGAATTGTATAAAAATAGGCAAACATGACTTTCGTACTAAAAAGTATCTTTGCAACATCTTAGGTGCCTATTAAAGCACGGGTTTATTTTCATGCCGAATACGTGACCGTGCATCGCCGATTCTCTCCGAATATCGCTGAAGGGAGGCCAAGGGATTATCGCAGAACCCGATATTTGCTTTGGTAATGCGCTGATACGACGATAATGTGCTAGGTGTGTACTGACACTCGAAAATATGATATCGCATTTGAGCGAACATAATAGTTACATTAGAGCACCCTCACGTCAGCTATATTCGGAATTTTATTAGTATGGGGATTTATACATTCTACAGCGTATTAGGTATGTGAAAACACCGACAACACTTTACTGAATTGCAACTGTAGACCTAAAGTAACTGAAAGATCTACTGCAAGTTCTAATCTTGCCACTTCCGCTTCAAAAAGCTTTTTAAGTCAGCGTAAACTTCGACAAACTTATTAGTATTTCACCAGAACTCGCAGTTCGCTTCAAAATAAATTGCAAAATAAAACTTCTTGATGGAAGTAGAGTGGTCCCAGGAAAATATCGCGGGCTCAGTTATGAATGCCGAGATGTAATCCAACTTGGGAACTGGTGATTACTCTCGGAGGCGGAACTCTTGTTTTATGGAGTTTTATAAGCGCGTAAAGTTTTCTTCTGAAGCGGACACATTTACATGTTTTTAGAAGTAATATTATCCGATTACTTTTTGCTACACTACATTGTATAGGTACTAGATTTCATTTCCAAATTAAATATTCCAAAGTAATAGGAAATGGAAAACAATCGACAAAATTATATGCTATTTTTGTTCTTTATGTTCTTGTCTAGCACAAAGACATTATAATCCGTTTTTTTTAATTAGTTGTTTAAATTTTCGTCTAGACACAAATTGCTATGAAATGTTATAATAATGTTTAGAACTCGTATAATGTTTTAAAAATATTACCTTATACACATTATTCTAATCAGTTTCATACATTTGCAAAACATATTTACCGTTCCAATCTAAAGCCAAATCATTTGAATACATAGAGTAACAATAGTTTGATTTTCCTTTGTGTCAACGTCAAATAAAAGTTATTGCCACTCGAGAACTTGCTCAACAACCGTTGCCAAAGTATATAGGTACGTAGCTTTTTCAATATTACCAGGCAATATCATGTTGCAAAGGCAATTTTTCCACAAATCCTGTTCAAAGTGTCTCAGCGTCGACGCCACAACTCAATAAATACTATTTGCCCACAACTGCAACTGCAGCTGCCGTATGGACAAGTCATCGGCGATTATATAGTGAAATCGATTAAATCCATCGATCATAGTATAATCGATGGATGCGATATGTTTGCGCATGTCAATGATAAAGGATGATGAGTCGTGATAATATGAAAGTTAGGTTTGTCAATAATAATTCAAAAGATATCGGGTCGTTTGCCCTTAGATTCGAACGTAGAAATAGAAAAATAATACTAAAACTAGCGACATACATTTAGTATTCCACATTCCACGCATGAAAATCATTGAAACATCCTTTTTCAAACTCAAACCATAATAAATTACTTTTTAATTTAATTTACCATACCTACTGCATGTTGTATGATTCTCTTTGTTAACGAAAATTAGCCGTTTGATTTGTAAAAGTGCGATTTTATTGCATATTTACAATAAATGCTTTGACTTTGACTTTATGTTTTGATCTATACTTGAAAATATTTGCACACCATTTGTAATGGTATAATTTAATCGGTTTTCTTTACTTTATTCCATCGCTATTTGTATTACCTACATTCTGGCAAATAAATATTTTCATTTCATTACGGTATTAAAGTTAATAAAACTTCAGCGATCTAATCTTCCAAGACAGCTAACAAATTACATTCGTGAAGAGATAGCATCCAATCCGCTAGGCACTGCATCTTGCACCCCCGCGACTATCCATCCAGTCTCAGCCATTTCCCGACTCAATAATTCCCTTTGTGGCAGCTCCCCATCACTTCCAACTTCATTGATTAAAACCGAGTGTAAATGCTGCGCTCCATCGCCTCAAGTGGGAACCCTTTGTTCCTGGCGGCAAACTTTTTCTCCGTCTGCCACGATTGAAAATTGAACAATGCTCTTTAAATTCTGATACCCGACCGATCTTGTGGTCCTAAAAGATGATTGCGGGTCTTATTGTCCGTCTGTAAATGTTGATTGGAAGCAAAGCCGTTCGCTGAAGGTTCTTGCTGTGTCGGCTTGTCTTGGCAGGTTTCGAGTAGAAACTAATTAGTTTTTGGTGATAATTTAGTTTTTAGGGTTCCCTAGGTACCCAAAGAGTAGGTAAAACGGGACCCTATTACTAGACTTCACTGTCTGTCCGGCCGTCTGTCTGTTTGTCCGCCTGTCGCCAGGCTGTCAAACAGACAGAACCTCATAAACCGTGATCGTGATGGTTAACCAGTTGAAATTTTCACAGATGATGTATTTCTGTTGCCTCTTTAACAACAAATAATTTAATAACAGCATAAAATAAATATTTACGTGGGCTCTCGTACAACAAACGTGATTTCTGCAGTTTTTGTAGATAATGGTACGGAACCTTTCATGCGCGAGGCCGACTAGCACTTGACCGGTTTTTTTAATATCTGCTGCTAGCAAATATAACGCACGTTATAGCAAAGAAAATATAAGAACAGTTTCCTCTAACAAGTTTATTCAGAATTTAAACAAAAAATAATAAAATCGTGCACAAGAAGCCGTGCTAGAACGTTAAAAGCGAAAGAAATCCCGTAATACACAAAATAAGCAAAGTTCTACAACAAGCAAACCCACGAGAGACGTATTAGCGTACGTAACATTCTTTGAAACTGTTGAAAGTTATAAGCGGCACGACGCAAGTTGAATAAGAATGAGTTTCGTATACTACTCGGCTTTCTTTGCAGAAGTTATGTCGTGATTCCCTGGAGCAAAGACATGCATATATTAAATTATGTATGTGTATAGTATATCATACGCTTACATACATAATAATGTATGTAAGCGTATGATAACAATTGTACGTAGATAGTATATCTGTCTACAATTGATACATTTCACGAGACAAGCATGTTTCAGACTTAATAATAGAGTTCCAAATAATATTCTCTTTCTCTCGCTCTCTCTCTCTCTCTCTCTCTCTGTCTCTCTTTCTCTCTCTCCATCACTAGAGAAATTACAGAGTTACGGATGTTATACAGAGTTAGTATACTTTGATCAACGCAAATAAAAAAATCGCATCAATTTGCGCAAATAAGAATTTTGAAAAATGACACTGCGTTTCACGTTCGATATTCTGCTCTACAGTCTACAATACATCATTCCAAAGCAACTAACTGCAGTAGACCGGTCATTTATCATCACACCCTGCGATTGTTCAGTCAATAGAGGGAGTTTAAACTTTTAACTGTATTATGCATTATTTACTATTTGCCGAGCTCCCCTTGACAATTGTTCAATTCAGATGTGTAGTGTCCCCAACTGTGCGGGAATCTCAAGACAGGTTTCTACGACGATAACGTTGAAAAAGGAGATGTATGCGACAGTGATGAGACTTTTCTATTTTCCTAATAGGTACAGAAAAAGGTTGTTCAATAACAATGTTACGACACCACGACACGACGTTTCGTATACCGGTTTACTTGATAAACTACACAACAGCCTGCTGCAACTAAACAACGGAAACTACGTCGAAGTTGAGTTGCAAGATGTGACTTAAAACCATTAAAGTTTGTCCAGTTGTATCTTGTATCCCAATTTATTTAAATATTTGACAGTGTCACTAGTTACAAGTTACCGTTTTTTGCCCGCACAAAGGTGCGGCACCCCACTGCGGGCCTGAACTTCTTGATAACTTCATTGCGAATGGTAGAGTGCGGGACGGCGTTCCACTGAATGAAGCATGATTTGCTGTTTTGGCTTGGGAACTACTTAGACAGTTGTGAGTAGCTTTTTAGGTATTTGAGATAACGGTTTGATGTGGTATGGTATAGATACTTTACGATCTTATTCAAGTCAAGATAGTGGCGGCTTTACCACAAGGTTAAGTGGGTTAAGCCTAGGCGGCAAATTAGAAAACCGACTTATTTATTTTTAGCCATATTTAGATTTCTGTAGAAGGATTTCGGATGTGTAGATATATTTCTTAGATAATATCTTACCGATGACTTTTCCTTCTTGCCTTGCATTGTACTTACATGCAACGGTACCGGCCGCACCGGTATTGTAGAGGGAGGGCGGCAAAAATTCGACAGCCTATACCTACTTGAAAACTGTGTAAATCCGCAACTGAGGCAAGACTTACACCCGAAATTAATATTGTATCTCCTATCCAAGACTGAAATCGATCTTAGATTGCTGCATATCGTTCGAACGATTTCCAATCTGCGTGCCTTTATAAACCAATCCACGGATCGGTTATTGGCACGTTTGACTCTAAAAATGAATTGTGATATCAATCCCAGATAGCAAAATTTGGATTGAAATGAGTATTAATTTCGGCCGTAAGTATGTCTATACAACGTGGCCATGCTACCAACTAGTAGCGATTGTGACATAACCCTAAGATAGGTATATGTAATAGTTTCTTTTTTGTAATTTGTTTGATCAGCGGAGCCTGCTACACTATTATTCGTTTTTTGTAGGAGGTACAATATATTTGAAGATTTGAAGTAACTGTGGAGATATCACATTATGATGGGATTTAAGCCCGCCAATAAAAAAAAGCTAATGAAGGCTCACTCTTATTTCTATAATACGGGTAACTATATTTTATAGGTAGGTATTTGCTTGGTATTTTTCCTTGGTTACGTACGGTATGCCGCTGTCCCGTGTACAATGCACATATGCAGGTCGGATGCAGTTAGCCCCCTGGGGTCTAATTTTCCTAACCCTGCCCTGAGGGGACTTTTCTATTTCCAAGGATAAATCTAGAGCTGTTAATACCTCTTAAACAATACCAGTACACAGGAAACAATATATTTATCATGTAAAAATAAGCACGTTCACTGATTGAAGGATTGGAGATTTAAAAAAATAATACATAACCAATACAATTTATTTATTTATTATCTTATATTGTGCAAGCTTCCGATTTATCGATAGCAAACCGAGTGTTCCGATACACCTCCTGTGCTGTAATGTTTAATACTAACTATTGAAAAACATTATTTTATTCTGTCTGAATTGTTGTCTGTTACGAATGAAAACTGTCTTTTTATATTTTTGGAGCTTTTGCTATTTTCCCCTTCACAAACATTAACAACACGTCAATAGAATACACTCGATTAAACTTCCGTAAAGTGTGGCAAAATCTATTGCAACCACAGTGATTAATAAACTTCTCTACGCAAACAACTCTCTATAGATCCCACCTCACTCGCCTCCCATAAAAAACGCGTAGAGGTCCCGCGTTAATCTGGGAGATGTTGTCAGAGAATTGGATGCCCCTGGGCCCGCGGGCTCGGCCATATTTCAAGTACAGGATTAAAACGTCTATAGGAAAGTGTGAACGCGATGTTTGTCCGTGACACATTGCCATTGATCTACGTTTAAAATTTAAGGGCGCCGTTTATGACCGTGCCCTTTGAAAATCTTTTTAATCTTACGTTCGATCCATTTAGCAGGGCCAAGTCGGGTGCAGATGTTAATGTGACAGATCGGCTTTTGTGTTCGGATTAGAGAGATTACGTAATAAAAAGAATTAGGTAAATAACAATCCTGGCATAATAAACGCATTTGAAAAATAATTTGATGCATAAAAATATATATGCATCAAATTCTACGCGGTGTAGATGCTTTGAATAAATTATACCTATGTTAACTGGTTTTCACAAACGTATAGGTGCAAAACTTATTCTCCGAATAACTCTTTAATTAATTCACATAAACATAAATCTTGTTCAAATTCTTCGTAAAACTTTTCAATCAAATATTTTTATGAATAACTAGCTGATGCCCGCGACTTCGTCTGCGCAGGATTACGAGTAGTATTTCGTGCATTTGAAATAAATTATATTTTTTTATTGTAGTTATGGTTCACTATGTTAGCTATAATGGTTTACACATAAGATATAGATATATATTATGTACTGTGATGGGCTTTTTGCAGGACTATTTGAGATAAACATTTCCATCATACATTACATAATCATGTGTAACTCTAGCGGTTTTGACAGCGCACACCAGAATAGCTCGTAGATGGTAGATATTTTTATTCTGATGTTTAAGCTATATTATTGTAAAGTTTCATTAAAATTCATTCAGTACTTTTTACGTGAAAGAGTAACAACATACATCCACCCATCCATACATACTCACAAACTTTCGAGTTTATAATACTAGTAGGATATACTTATGCAATATACCTAATTCTCAGTAATCTGCAAATTTGTAAGACCTCTACTTCTCTTTATTTCATTACGTTTTCTCTGTAGTACTTAAAGATTAATATCTCTCATAAAGTCAAGTAGGTACTTAACATAAATAAATCTGCTAACAGGTAGGTATGTATGTAACATATATAAAATTTAACAAGGCATAAAGAACAAAGTCTTGTTACCTCTAACAGCTCTACCTCTAGCTCAACTTGAATATGAGCGCGGTAAAAATATCCATCTATCAGTAATTTCTATATGATTTACGGCCGAAATTAATAATCAATCCAATCCAAATTTTGCTATCTGGGATTGATTTCACAATCCATTTTTAGGGTCAAACGTACCAATAACCGATCCGTGGATTGGTTTATAAAGGCACGCAGATTGGAAATCGATCGAACGATAGGCAGCAATCCAAGATGGATTTCAATCTTGGATAGGAGATACAATATTAATTTCGGCTGTTAGTGGACATTAGACGGACAGGCGGGCGTACTAGTATGACGAAACCACAGATTATAAAATTCATGATGTAAAAACTAAAATAGATATATATCTGCGTAAACGATCTCGTAATTCGTTCGTTCTCATTCGTACCCTAATTGGTTATAAAATAAAATGTAAATATTTACTGGACACTCGGACAACAAGCCAATGATTAACCCTACTAAAAGCGTGTTAAAATAGATCAAAGTTATGATCAAATATTTTAACATGACACACTCGGGCTTTAGTCATGGGGAAAGTTCCCCCATTAACTTAATTACAGCTTAAACTGTGTAATAGCTTCAAACTATGTTGTAATTCGGTGAGCAACTATTTCGAATACGTCAAGCTACTAGTTAACGAAAACATGGGAACCTGTCTACGAGAAAGGTTAAATTAAGATAGCGAAGTAGTTATTATTGGGGTTGTTCTTTTCTTTTTACCTAATTATCTGAGACTGAAATAGTTTTAGCGTCACTACCTATAGCTACAGTTAAATGTTAAATTCTAGATTTGATACCGATGTGAGCGATGACAAAAACGCAACTTAATACTTATTAAATCCCATTTAAAATGTTGTGGCTCGTTAGTCAAAAAAACTACATTTATATAGGCCTTTCAGACCTTAATCATCACCTATTAAATAAAGTTGAATCAGAATTGAAAGTCGCGTGTTAGCGGGTCCAATAAAGCAATTAGAACCGGTTAAGTTTATATTAACCATCGGTTAACTCCTTCACTTTACAATGCAGGACGGTGAGAGGCGACTGAATAGTCGCTGACGATTTAAATTATCGTTTATCATCTTATCGGACCGTCATCATCGGTCAATAAAACGTTGCGTGAACTATAATGCAGGGGATTGGATGTGGTGTGTTAAGCTAGTTTGTAAAAAGTTTCAAGAAAAATATTAATTTCTTGCACTGGCATATAGTTTTAAAAGCAAACAAAAGTTTATATTTCTATACTGGGTTCAGTTTTTCGTAGTACTTATAGTTTAATGAAATTCAATACTTACCTAATTAAATTTTAACATGGTTGATGGAGTGACGTTTATTGACCAAATCCATTAGCATGAATATATGAAATACAAATACAGTCGTGAAGAAATACCACATCCAAAACGTATTAAAATATCTCCACAGATGCTTTGTTTCCATCCGTCCTACGAACACTGGTCAATTCCAATTATTATCCGTAAACACGCCCCATCTCTTTCTTCCTAATTCAATTGGAGTGAGACAGTTATAACGATACATCATAGTTACAGAAATTGGTGTCATAGATTTCATAGAGTCGAATTCTCTCACGATGATCAACAGCGATCATAAGTTAGATGTGATCATAGTTGCAATGTTGTTAAAACGGAAGGGTTTCCGACTCCGATAGGAAAGCGGAAGCGGACGCTTCGGGAGATTTATGTGTTTGTTTATAAAAGTGTTGGGTGATGTTGTTGGGTTAACTTACCTACGGAAAGTTCAGGCTTTTAGTGTAGTTTTGTCTAGCTATTTATGGGGGTATGGTAACTTTTGTTATTTTAGCAGACCTAACACTGATTTTACCATGTTAGATAAGTTCTTATGTTAAGGTAGGTATACTTTGTATAGGAGAGAGACAGCTATTTGTACTAAGACCATAGAATACGGGTAAAAATATGATGCGACTACAAATGGGTGACAACTTCAAATAAAATGTAAGTGTTTATAATAATGTCATCCGTAAAAACGTTCATACTTCCGTATTCTACTATATTGCAGGTACTACCTAACACCAGATTTTTTACATGCAGAATATTTTCATGGAATTGAAACTAAAAGTCAGTCATAAATTATCACTTTTAAACAATAATTTATTGGATAAAAAGCAGATTAAATTAATTAAAATAAAAAACTTTTTCGTCATAACCATTATGAAAATGAAGATAAGTCTATTACGAACAGTACCTACCTACCTAAATAACATTTATCTCTATCGAATTTCAGCAGTCAATTATAAACTCCCGAAGTTATCAAAGCTGAAACAAACAAGGGGCTGTATTTCATGTAAAGCTGTGCCTTTCTGATAAGGGAAGTCGAATAATACGTAATTACCGAATAAGACCAGCCTGAGACAACATCCTTAATAGGCACAGAAATAAGTAATACTATATTTACAAAATAATATTGGTCTCAAGCAAACCTAAGACGGACAATACGACTAGCAGTGAGAGAATTGTGTTATTATATTAATATGTAAGATTGCTCCACAAAAATTTAATATCGTATACCATAAATCCAAATATACGAATTGGATAGGAACATACATTTTTACAGCCAATGAGTTACGGTTAGTTCCCCATCTTGAACGACATAACTTTGCCGAATTGTTCCATAAACCCCATTCGAGTCGAGAGATAACATTATGGTAGCGATGACTCGGTAACCTAGTTTCGACTTTTCGGGATTTTCGGGTTAGGACCGAAAATGGGCGTTTATGACCGGTACCTATAAAATAATGACAGAAACGGGTTATTTTTTCATACTGATTTAATGAAATAATTCGTGTTGCCTTTCATTTTCTTTCATTACGAAATGCACAAAACATCGTTTGTGCATTAGAGTTGAACTAATATCGAAATATTACTACAACCAAAGCGGGTACCTTTACAAATAATATATTTATGAATGCTTTTGCGGAGTTAGTCAGTAACTCTTCAAATTTTACCTAAATCAATTTCGTTCAGAATTGATTCACAACTAAATCAATATGCATAAGCTGATAACAGTATACAGATCATTTGTATATGCATATTTACAGGCTGATAATGATGATGACAAAGATATAGCGTGTTAACTATAGAACTATATCCTAATATAAGTACTTACGGAATTAACCGAAATTTTTAAGTATCGCGGTCCTTTCTTTCGAGTTTTCGGAGCTTTCGGGGAAACGGGGGTTCTGCCCGAGCGAACAATAACGAAATCAGGCGGAACATTGTTCGACGAGTAATGAAATCAAGTGTGGTAATGGAGAGTGGCACACAAAGGGCCCACGTTCTTACCAGAATCTTGGTCTAATGAACGGAAAATGGAGCATTTTGACCGTAAGTAATGGATGGACTGATTGGACGAGACTACACAGTTGTATCGATGGTTGTGGTTAAAAAACTATGTAGACTCGAAGATCTAAAGCTGGAATAGTGAAATGTTCATAATATAATATCAAAACTTTAAAAAGTTAGAATTAGGTGAAAAGTTCACTTGAGTAAAACTTAACATAGGACTAATGTAGACAATTCTGTAAATCATAGTATTTAAATATGGCATGTTAATGCTGACTGATTAAAATTATGCCTCTACGATCATCTCACCACAAAATATTTATATTATGTTCGGGTGAAATAAAAACGTTAGTTCATCTATCTTTATTTTTGTTCGCCATACCAAACTCTATTACTAATTTTGGTGACAATAACACAATAATCTTCACAGGAACATAGTATTTAAAGACCAGTAGATACACGACAGTTCAAACGACATCAAACAACCGTACGGACACCACATCAAAGTCAACATAAAACAACCTAATCCAGAAGCCGAAACCACATCACATCAGATACAAAAATGTCGTGATCTACCACTTAACCCATCATCACGGCAATGCTCCACAAAACAAAGTTAAAACTTACTGTTTCCTTAGACAAATGGAGGATTAACTGTATGGAGATGATCGGAAACACTAACGGCGTTGCAGACACATTTAGAGGTCGCCAGGAAGACGGCAGCTTCTGTCTGTCTAGTACAGTCAACTTAAAAAAAAAGTGATTAATAGAGGATTCTGAACCACCAATGTGAAAAAATGAGACACCATGAGTCTGTCATGCCGGAGGTGCCAATATAATCTCCGTGGAAGTAGTGCATTTTTATACCAGCCCCTTCATGATTGATGCATTGCTACTAAGAACACCGTCAAGGATTTCAGCATATTATGATTATTAAATATAATTATAGAATCACAGCAGAACATAATTAATTATTCAAATATTTTAGTAAATTAACACCGTATCGTTATCCGCAGAAGCATGACAAACTAATCGCAGCGGTTGCTGGTTGCGTAGTTCAATGACAGAACCTCGTAACATTGTAATATTTTCGAATAGCACACTTTTTTGAAGCACAATACGACGCCATTAATTTTTATTGTCAGTGTTGTCATTACAATTATATATAAACTTACCAAGAAAATATTGCCATTCAACAATATTTCTTATTGGTAGAATGTACAAAACTGTACAAAACTGACTAGCTACCGGCTGGCACACTACCTACTTCCCTACCTTCATCCAAACCCCTAAAGTGTCACCCAAAGTGAATACTTGTTACTACAGCTGACTGTACATGGATGCTATAATTTTCAGTAGCGTGGTGGGGTGTGGTGGAGACAGACAGATGGGGTGGTGATGCGGTAAACGCACGCGCAAGTTCAAGGTATAGGTGGTAGTGACAGCATGCCTTTAAGTAAACATTTCGAGATAAAATTGTAGATGGAGAGTAGCTGCCAACAAAATAAGAACGAGCAAAAAAGAGTACCTATATACTTAATTATTCAACTTAAAAAAATAAAATATTCAAATAGCTCACCACAACGTAAGTGAAGTTTGACGAAGCGATTTGCCCTGCATTACCGTCAGGTACCTATTTATAGGTAGGTACGTAGAAAGTGGCAAGGCAAAGGAGAAAGTTCAAGCTCGATCTAATGAGGTTCGTCTAGAAAATAAACGATTAATTACCATAATAACTTCCAGCACAAGTAACAAGCCCCAATTTCCTCGTTAAGCCCTAGCGTCGCGTTGCAATATTCGTTACAGGCTACAATATTTCAGTGTCTTAATTAATCATCCTGTCGCTAAACTAGACTGAGATATACTAGACTATGGTATTATAGCCTAGACTGGGATGCCGTTGATAATCTAATAAATTATCTCGGGTAATACCGCTGTGTCGAGTACTGCTGCCATTAGCGTGGATTGGTTAGCTAAGATTATGAAAGCAGGATGAAATTCCCCTTAAAGCAATTTTTGAATCATTTTGAATATTGTTCAAACAGGGAAAGGTTGTTCGAACACGACAGATTGAGAAGGAACCTCTGCGACTATCAATACAATACCAAAACGTCAATGACTTATTTAAATTATATATATATATTAATACTAAGCGCAGACTGCAGATTCCGATAACATCGCCGCTTAGAAAAAGCGAAGACGAATCTCGTAAGAAAATCATCGAACATCCATCCGAATAATGACCAAGCTTGGTCAGCGTGGCTCCCATCTTCATTCTCGGACCTTTGCTCCAACATTGGAAACGTTATAAGGTTATGATGATGATGATAAAGCATTGTAGATACAATATACAGCGAACGCAGAAGAATAATCATGTTGTGGGAGTGGGACAATCGTGTGTTTGGATTCGGAGACATTATTCCACGTGGACTGGACATGCACGGAAGTATGTCTTCACTAAGACACTTACCCCCAGTTTCTGGAACGTTTGTTGGCTTTGACAGTAGATTAAAATTATCGTTGTCTCTATCTGACAATAAACAAATGACAAGGATGGCAATAGAATTAATCTGTAGTCAAAGTTGACTGACGTTTCAGAAACCGACAGATACTGTGATCAAAGAAAATACAATAGAAACCCTTATGAGTTTATGATTCACATAATATTATGGACACCATGATCCATAGTTACTATGTATTATTATGTAAAATCTTCGTTATGAAGCAGGTCTCTGACTTGAGTAGGAAATAAGTGGTCATTATTTTACTCTGAAATTATCTTATATCATCATATTATATCATATATATAATTGGAATCTCGGAATCGGCTCCAACGATTTTCATGAAATTCAGTATATAGGGGGTTTCGGAGGCGATAAATCGATCTAGCTAGGAATCATTTTTAGAAAATGTCATTTTATTCGTGTTTTTTTATGATTTTTTTTCATTAAATAACCAGTTCATATTTTTTTATTATTCTATCGGTAAGATCTAATAATATTATTCATATTTCATCATTTTATTAGTAATTCGTACTTAAATATAATATCCAAAAAACACAATTTATAAAAAAAAATACCGAGCAAAGCTCGGTCAACCAGATATTGTTATTAATGAGTCAAAGGAAGCAGAAATGATAGCTACACAGTTTATTCTGTAGTATTTCGGAGCTACAAGGCACCATGGCGTCAAATATACCATAACCACACATCTCACAAATAAGTGGACGCCGTATGATTTGTAACTACAAAACAGACACGTAATGTAAATAAAGAGTTACCTCTCCACGGGGTTTGGCACCATACGGTGATTTCTTACACGCATTATCCAGGTATTTTATCATGTTAAAACAAACTCTATTTCTTCTGAACTAGGGTAGAAAATAGAGGAGTTCTGGTGATCATATCTCAAGGTTAAGAACATGTAACCAGATCAGGATTTATGTAGACGCTCTGACAGTTCGCCGCTTGCATATATCAATTTCTTGTTTCTACAAGAGATGATAAATGAACCGAGATATGGTATGCGCCAGTGTTGAGTAAGAAATTATAATTTGTTTCCTTTTGTTTGTGAAATAAAACGTTATTCGATTGTTTAATGTTAATCTTATCCGCAATGGAACGTATTTTGTTATGTATTTGGGATCTTCAAATAATAGACGGGGGATTATAAACCAAGTGACCAATTGGAAGATTAATTATTTCTGGTAGGTGATGTAAGATTTTTATTACGATGATGTACGATGTAGCGTTCACCTGCTATGACCATGTGGCCCATTTTTATGGGACAGTATGGAAAAAATTAATGCGTTTGGAAAATTGGATGATATGAATATGCATTCAAATTTTCTCAATTAACCCATACACGGCTTAGAAATGGAACTTTCAATGTGTCAAACACGCGAATAGTTATTTTTACGGTGATTATGAATCACCACAAAAAAAAAACATAACCACGGGCGCATGCGGGTAACACTATGGTGTTACCCGCGCAAAAATGTTACATACCTACTTCGACGAAATTAATTAAATGAGAAGGTTACGCGGTAGACTCGTCAATCGATTGGCTGTATAACCAAAACCATAATCAAATCATGTCCCCGTTCAAACTTAGGCGGAGGCTTTCTAAAAACTTTCCAAGCCGAAACAAAGTTTCTTCATTACCAATGCAAATACCATCCAATAAATCTGTATTATCAAATCAAAACGAAATACGCACCAATTCTCCTCACGGACGAAATTTAAGTCATTTAAAGTCCGCTTAGAGAGAAGTATTATTTTTCATAATTAACGGAGTTGTTTATGATTTAGTGGGTACGTTCCAGGCCTGGACATTTTTGCGCCTCTCCCAGACATAAATAATGAAATTAGGGAGCTCCGGAAGCGCACAACGCTGGTTACGGCCTGTTGTAAGTGGAACACTCCAAGTGATGCTGCAAAACTCGCGTTAAGTATATTTTAAGGAAGTTGGGTTACATGTGTTGATTATACTTACTAAATACTCGTAATATGAAAGCTTCATCATGTGTACCTACATATTACGACGTCAAAACCATGACATATATATACTAAATAATGAAGGAGAAGAAAAATAACAGAAGATGTAATTATATCAGAACCCCAAGCTCAAGAAAACCCTACTCATAAAATCCCCTCTACTACCCCGTACCTAAGCTGCCAAAAACTCTACCGCCACAAAACTGCAGACCAATTTCAAATTAAAAATATCAAGAGTATGGTAGAGTAGAGTTGAGTCATAGTGGAGTAGAGCAGAGTTGAGTGAAAGTGGAGTAGAGAGAGTCGGGATCTACATGGTGTCCTAATTACAGCGTGGACGCAGAAGCGCGTGCCTCACGCCCGCCCTGTAAATCATGAGGCCATCATGCGCCGGACTGTACGTGCCAGAATGTACTGCAATATTTTCTTGTGCTCTATCACGCTCGTAGCTGCATAGCTGTGTTTAATAAGCCAGCGGGGTGACGAAGATTTTATTTATTTGAGCGTATGGGCCTTTCCCGTTTTTTTTTACTATGGGCACGTGCAGGTCGCGCACTTATTCAGGGGTGTTCTTCTATCAAGAAGAAATAACTAGACACTTCTTGAGTAACTATTAGATCAACATTCTTGAGTTTCTATCGACTTATGAATGAGTCGGAGCGTCTACCACATAAATGATACGAGGTTCGATAAAAATAATAGCCACATAAAAAAAAATCTCCGGCTTTTTTAAATAATGATCGAATACTTATCGTGTTTCGGAAAAGTATAATAATATTGTGTTTTAATTGCGAATGTTTTTTTTTCTTTTATGAATATTTTTGTATCTTTTTTGGGATCTGGATGAAAATCATGCTACAAAATGCCATGGCAAAGAAAAATCAGCAATAATTCCACCTACTACACAGGCGGAGTCTGTGGATCTGATAAATATGTGAGGATGTCAGGATATGTGGGCGCGGGAACGCTGAGATACGCAATACGTATGCTAAGCAGGCAGGGGTCTGATGAAATGGGTGGTAGAAGGGCTCCAAAGACCATGTAGTTATTCAGTGCAGGGCACAATTTGTAGCCGCCTTCAACTTTCCCTGGTGATAAAGAACCTGTAAACTATGTAAGTGTGACGTGTTTTGGGTTAGGTTCACCGGGCCCGTAATATATTTTTCTCATGCTTTATACATAATACATAGTACGTAAAAAAGCCAAGAGCGTAATGGCTGAATAGAAACGAAGAGGCACGAAGAAGATTTATCATTGTTTCTTCTGCTTTCATAGTTTTAATTCGACGGCACATTTGACCTTTACCACCAGCAAGGCGATTCTGTACAAAACTCACTTATACATAGTTTTGTCAGTTTTGTACAGAATCGCCTTGCAACTTACCGAGCTACTCTAGACACCTGCTACGACTAAAAATACTTATACTAGTAATCCAGACACTCAACAGTAAAAAATTATTGATTTTAGTAAATATCTGAAATAGGTTCGGTTCCAGCCGAAACAAACAGATACATAAGAATCGATTTCGGTAGAAAGTCCTGTTTTGATCGGACACTAGTTTGTATTCTAGGTACCTACCTACCCAGATTTTTTTATTTTGGACGCGCGCACATTGGATATAAATACTACGTAAGCGTCGCGTTTTTTTCACTTGAACTTGTCGTTGCTTTCATGAACATTTTGGTCTTCTTGTAACTACGTCCAATGTCTTTAACCGAAAAAATACACCCTAATATGAATGCTGTGATATTTTTCGAGCTATTTATAGTTTATCATCTTTATGGCTAACTTTATGGGATACCATTGGTCCCTTCACGAAAAACGCCGACATATAACATCAGCAATATCCAAGAAATAGTGCGGGTCTTTCGTATTTTGAGACCTCCGGTATGGCTGCACAATTTACATGGAAACTTTTTATACGCTGGCTATATTTTTGGAGCTTATTCCTGTGCTTGGTAAATCAGTAAAACTTTCTTTGTTTATGGCTTCGCATAATTTATCCTCGAGGACAAGTTTTGGAAAACAAGGCACCTTATCCTGAGAGGAATAATTTATAAATCATGCCAAAATTCCATCGTGTATGTCATTTATGCAAAAATATGGTATCTCACACCATATTTTTGCATTTTACAACAGACATGTGTGTGTGCAAATTTATTTTACCATTACGATATTCGTGTATTTTTTCTAAATTTAACTTATAAGAGGCCTTGGGCAGTCCTGGCAAATTTTGTTCCCAGAGCAGAGGACGTCATCTTCGTCATTCGAAATCGATCGATTTACATATATATAATGTAATAATCATAAGTACCTACTTATAATGTATCGTATTTGAAACTGTTGAAGTGAATGATAACTTATTTTGAATATAATATCTTTGTGCGAGTCTTTGATAAATTACTTAAACGAAATTGTGAAATAAATCGGTCCGTACTGCACTTTACTTGTTGCCATACCCTGACAGGGTCATAATGTTCACTAATGGCGTTTATAAGACCTCGATGTAAGAACATAATAATGTTGGAATAATGTATTAAGTATTGAGTTAGTCATTTACAGAAAGTAGAACTTCATAATATACTCATGACTGTATATCTAGATAAAATAATTTTCCACATTTAAAGCAACTGCGGAAAGCCTGCCCCTTTTCACCCAATTATATCTTTTGGTGGGTTCTTATTGCATGGTTGAAATTAAAAACGGAAGAGCCGTAGCCGTGTGAAATTCGGGGCCCGAATAAAAGTTATTTATGACCTGAGTCCCTTCGTGTCTTACAGTGTTGCCAGGGCTGATGATACCCCGTTAGCTTGATATCTTGGGACTTTTCATAAGCCCGTGGTAAACTTTATTAATTACAAATGACTTACATTTTCGTAACGAGTAAGTCCCAGAAATAAGTCAAAAGATTCCACATTGGCGACGCCTGTTCGGTTGATCTATGAAAATAAAAACTATTAGTCAGTCAACCTAAACTGAAATTATCTTCAAATACCTAGGTTAAAAATACTGTGTTGAGAAAATGTTGAGGACAAGCACTTAAACACCTTGGCAACACTGGCTTCCAGTCGGGCCAGATATATCGCGAAATTAGGAAAGGAAGCGCTGCGTGTGAGAGATAGCCTGGGTGAAATTTATTCGAGTAATACGTCCTTTAGTGCGCACTTGTGATAAGGGTGAGGACCTCTGGACAATAAATGTGAATTAATAGTCACATTCGTCCTCCGCTGTCGCTACTGGGAACCTTAAAAATCCTCTAAATAGAAATGCCTCCCCTTGCACGCGGCAGGACTCGCGGATATACAGCACCGTGCATCTGCCAAACAGTGGAATAGTTTCAGAATTTCAAAATAACAAAGTAATAAAATAATAACCTAGATAATTACAACGGATATAAGATACCTAGGTAGGTAGGTGTATACCTGATTGTGAAAACACACAAAACATAAGTAACTACAGGAATAAAAAGGAAACGTATCTTCAATGTATTGAAAATAATATGGAATTCTGACTACGTGTTAGATGCTATTCTTTTAGAAGCTTCTCCTCCTACGACGGAATCGTTATTAATATTTCCAAAAACCCATTCACGCATGGTGCATTAAAATACCGTATTCCTAAGCAACCTCATATTCAAACTCGGCTCATTCAAAAATTTGCATGAAATTCATGAACTTGGCACTATTTGAAGCGCACTTTGCATACAAAGTGTGCACGAGCAGTTTACGCGCTCATAAGATTTATTATCGTTTTAATTTATTGAGGAAACGAGTGCGTGACGTGTTTGGAAAGGGAGTTTGAAGTTTGGAATAGTCATACATTGTATGTATCATATGTATGCGAATACATTTGGATAGGTTTTTATAGTATTTCCAGGTCTAGACGTTATTCGTCCATAGAATACGCGCGTGTTTCAGTTTATCAACTTCATTGGCGGTACGGGGTACCGTAGCGCAAACACACAGCAACACTCGTCTTGTTACTAAGAATCATAAAAAAAAGTCGTCGAAAAATCAGATACTATCAAACCTACAGATTTATTTTTCAGTTCTTTCAAATCTTTTGAATTCATATATTGAATTTACATCTCCATCCTGTGATCTCTTTATTCGGGCAAAATCTTTCAGGCCTCTTTCAGGCTGACGGTTTCCCGGCGTTGCCGCTAGGGGCGCTTGGTACGACAATGAGTGAATTCGGAGTAGGTACCTACGTAACTTGCCTACCTATTTCAGGGAAGGTAACGCGGACGGCTTATTTCAGGAATGTTAATAATGCAGGTGTATAAAGAGAATCTTGGAGCGTCGACAAAATTTCGTGAAGATCTGATTATCTGCTTCAATGAATTTTCCTTAAATTTTCAGTTACCTATTTTCTAAAAATATCTTTTTATCAAATAATGAATGTTGTCAACGAAATAACGTTGTTGTTACTAGTATTCATATTTTACAATACAATTGGCGCGTCCTTTGTTTACGAAATAAAATTACACGCACAGCTATTACCTACCAAAATTAAATGTCTACCATAACTAAACCCAAATCATAATAAAAGCGACAGCAGTAACTACAATAATATCAATTCAACACCCATTCAACTAACAATAGTTTCTCGTTACCAATCAATCCGCGCTCACAACTTTTACACCGATTTCACACCAATTGTGTAGGAATCGCGCTTCCCCTGTGAAATCGAAAACGTCATCAAATGCTAATCCATGTATTGTGCGACAAATCTTTGGCGACAAAAAGCTTTTGTAAGACGCCATATGGTGTGGCAGGGCGGGCTTACAAAGCTGGATCAGACATGGTGAGGACGGGGCGTAGTGTGAAGTATTTGCTATGCGAAGCGAAGCGATGCTGACTTTTCATAAAAAGGAATGAAAACACGAAATATACCAGTCTATTGATTTAAATTCATTTATTTATGCTTGTTTAGTATGAGGTTTGAAGAGTAATGATACACTTGCGGTGTTTGTTTTCCCTTATCTTAACAAGGCAGTTAAAAGCGAAAGTTTGTGAGTGTGATATGTTTGTTACCTCTTTCAAATGACGAGACCAATTTTGACGAAATTTGGTATGGAGGTATCTAACACCCTTGAATTGACACATAGGCTACTTTTTATTCCGATAACATCGGGTAGCACCGCGGAGCGCAGCTAGTTATAATTAATTTGCAGTCCAGTGGCGGATTGTGCTTTTATAGCTCGCCCTCTTCGCTCACAGTGTGTCACACACCGAGTTAGGCCCCAACAACAATCGAATCTGTCTGCGTCCAGCCGGCTCTCAATACTGCCATGTGTAATTGTAATGCGAAATCCATTTGTTACTAATTGAAACATGACCCATACTCACGCCGGTCGACTCGACTGTCGGCTGTAGAAATAATTCACTAATCTGGCAGTTGATACAATCGGAGAGGGGAGAATGCGTAGACACAGTGAGGTAAGGTTAATCCAAAATAAATTTCGATATGTCTCCCGTCGTAACTTATTTGAACTAAATGCAGCTTCAAACTGTGAAAGTTTGAAATCAATGGTTAGTTTGTGTTGTTGAGATACGTAATGCTAAATCAATGTCATCTCAGAGTCTCAGAGTGTACAGTAGTAGGCCATTATTTGTTAAGTAACCACTTACTAAAATAATAATGTCCAAATTAAATCAATATAGGTAATACCATTTAGTTAGTTAGTTATGTATATTGTTATATATACTAATATAAATCAGTGTTTAGTTTTTATTTAGTTTTTGTGTGAATATGTTTTTTGTTGAATAAATTTAGTAAATTCCAAAATTTTACCGGATTAGTTAAATTCGAGTTGAATCTTCTATCTTCCAAATAAATCGATGTACCGGGATTCTGGCGAATAGCCAACGATTTGTGAAAAATCTGAAAGAAAATCAGTGCCAAATTATTTCACTTTCATGAGCGAGGAAACTCAGTCGTTCGTTATCTTTTGTGTTGAGATTCTCAGCAGGATTTCCTTAAACTTATTTTCTTATTCCAATACTTAATAAACATGGGTACAATATATTTACTGTAATATGTGTTCGTTTATTACCTACCTATTATAATACCATGACGTCTAATGAGGGTTCTTCTGATTAGTATTATCATCAACTCATTTTATGTGATGACAAAATATTATTCAAATCAAATCATTTATTTTGCGAACATAGGTAAAACGATAATGTTATAAAATCTATTTGTCCTGCTATTTTGATTACATTTTGAAATTTTATGTTCGGGTCGTCCCAATGCCAGTAAGCATCTTCACATGCAAACTCCCACTGCGTTGCGATAAATTACTCTACAATTATAATAACAGACTTGACTACAATAGTACAAATCTGAAGGGGCGTGCACAATACAGTGCGTGCTCCGAAACCATTAAAATCGCTTCAAGCAGAATGTTAGTGTCGGCATCAGATGTATCGATACCAAATACTCGTTCTATAGAATAGTATCGATATCTAGAAAAATCGAATGGAGCATTATTAGGTACTATTTCAAACTAGTTTTGTATCGGATACCTATAATACCTGTGTTTCGCGTACTTTATGATGGTAAAGTAAGACGTACCTAACTATGTTATATATACCCATGGATAAAAAACCCTTAAAACAACAGCAAGGATTACTACCCAGTACGTAAATTTATATTAGTAAGAATATAATGTGATGTAATTTATAGACTTTAAAAAATGTTATTTGAGTACTTTGGATATCGACTATATGTGGAGTACCTTTTTAGTATTAGGTATAAAATATCGATACTTAGATATACTCATGGTTCTTTCTATCACTAGTTCCAAGTTATATAATTCGCTGTTGGATGTTCGCGAATCACATTACAGCGAATACAAACAAAGACAGCTTATGCAATTATTTACAACAAATTGAGTTAGAGATGACTTTATCGAATTAAAAGTAAATTACGAGCCTCTTGTTCCCGATTTAAGGGACGCTGCGTGCAACCCAACAAGCCCTGCGAATTTGTTATTCGATTTAAATAGGAGAGTGAATTTAATTCGAATGTATAAATAAATGAATGAAACATAAACAATAGAGTTTATTTCTTACAACTAGCAGAGGACTGCAACAGCGCCGGTCACATGAAGTGAGCCGCAGTGTAAACTGGTCTATTGATAGAATTACAGGTAGTACTTAAATATATTTAATTATTACGGCAGTGAAGCGTCAATAACAAGAATTGTTGCGCGACTGGCACGCGCCATGCCCCATGCTTATCGTGTTAGCTCTAAGTGGGACACTGCTGAAATTGTGTCCATTGCCTTCCGATATCTATAAAAAATATTTCCAAGCTCTCCAGCTTTAACTTGAACTAATTTCAGGCACCTTGGCAATACTGCCAGCATTTTGGGAACGTTCTACTGATTGCAGTTGCAGTACTAGATCTTGCTATCATAATTCAGAGTAGCCTTGCAACTCAAGTATACGAAGACCACATCGTTATTTGTAACATTAAAACTCCACTGTAAAACTTCTGAATTCTTGTACAGGGGAAAAAATATTCGTTTGGTGTAAAAAATATTGATTCAGGAGCTGATATGTTTGATACTTATGTACATGTATACTACCTATTAGTATCAACCTACTTCAATGCACAGTACATAGTTTGTTTAGTAAAATTAGAAAGATTTATCCAAGGGCCGCAGAAGACAACATATTTATATCAGACGATATTCAATGACACTGCCCCTATGTACGATATAATTGGTTACCTTGAAAAATCACTGCTACAGTTGCCTTCATACCTCCTAACAATGGGACTCGTTACACTTGCCGAGTATTCCGGATTTACGATCACCAACCACCGCCAACAATAGCAGTTGTTATCGCCCATAGCAAAGAGAGAACTGTTAAATGTGGGCGGAGTTAGGAGGTGGCGAGTAGGGGCAGTTGGCCCTGTAATCAATGTTGAGTGGAATGGAATTCTAAGGAGATGATAGCCAATGTAAGTTATTAAATGATTATTGAGTAACTGATGAAAAAAACACTACTAAGTGATGACGATAACTGTTACTGGTGACGACAAAAATTAAGAGTGATCTTTAGTGACTTTAGCTGACGCAATTAATTGTCTTAGCAATTCATTTTTCATATCTACGTAATGCGTACTTAGTAATGACGCAAATTTCGATGTACCTATAAGCTGAAGTCTGAAGTCATGATTTTCGGCCAAACGAGAATTCATATGTTACCAGCAACAGTTTCACCGCCCGCCCCCATTCAAATTGTCCTAGCTCCGTCCCCGCTCGTTTAGTTTATTTTATTGTCCACTGCGAATTGCAATTTCAAGTACCTACCTACTCGGCTCGGTAACACTTGCAGAGGTGGTCCGCTTCGGGCGCAGAATAACTGAAGTCTTCAGGCTAGTCTGCCCATTTCTGGTTTACGGCAAATAAATTTTACTGTCCACATGAAAGTTTATCGGAAATGAATTTAGACTGGAGCTAGTGAGAACAGAATACCTGAAATTATCATAAAAAGATATGCTTACTCACCTCCTAACTTCAATATGGAGATTTGCTCCATGCGTTTTGTCCATACAGACAGACCTCCGTCAGATTACATCATAACCATAACGCCCGGTAAATAATCGCATTTGTGTCTACTCGCCTTCCAATTTGAATACAAAATGAAATACGATAATACGATGTGAGGTTTAATTTGTGCAAATCGTGAATATGGCATTGGTGATATTTGATACGGCCTACTGCATATCGCGATGCTGTCTGATTATTATATAGATTTACACGAATTGGAGTATTAATTATTGGAATGTTTATTTAAAAATAGATGAAGCGGTAGACGCTAAATTATAAAAGTGATTAGCCCGATAGGGTGGGATAAATATACGTAGACAAAGAAAACTAAGTAATCTGTTGTATCAAAAGTGAAAGAAGCCTTCTAAATCTCCTTTATGGTACCGAGCACTGTCTACTATGTACTCGTACTTATATAATGTGGGCACGCTCTAAGTTGGAGTATATAATTTTATAATAAGGCTTAAATATATCCATAAATAATAATAAATATATCCATAAACCCTATAACCTTCTTCACTCTAGTGCAGTTTTGCGACACTCTATAGTACCTACTTTAATTAATTTATTAAATATTCTTACTTACCTAAATATACAAAATACAACTCACCTGAAAATTCCTTCCCAAAAACTAAAACTTTTCATTTAATGATACCTTACAGCAAAAGCTTACAATATCCGAACCATTAGTATGAATTACGAACCTTATCTCTTATAGCCTTGCGCCTTCCAATAACCGTTACTTTAATAGGTAATTACAGTTTAAGTAATGTAAAAACCACGTGTCGGGGTCAGTGACCCCGCCAGTCCTCAACGAGGCTGAGGAATGGTAGATAATTAGTTTAATCACCTCACACGTCTGTTCAGCCTAGATAAACTGAGCCGGTGCTATTTGGACGAACGAGAAAACACATTTTCTGACAGACTTGTAATACACAATGTGACACGATCTATGTATCGATCTATCTACGAATGTAGCCGAAGCTTTGTTTTATGAGGCAAATAGCTGATTAATTCGACAACAAGCTTACCCACAGTCTAATAAACCCGGATACCTACACTGTGTTTACTGCGTACCAATGCTTATATTATTTACTGTCATCTCCCAAAATTGATTATAATCTTTATTAATTATTCAATTATCTGTTACACGTTTAAAAATAACAGATTGATGCTTAAAAATGTAACCGGTCCCATAGGAACGAATCGATAACTAGAAAACTCCTAAATACCGTTTCAATATCGTACGCCAAAATACCGTCCACCGCCCACAAGCCTCAGGCTATTGTTTCACCTATGAAAGAGCACTATTTGTCCCAGTCCGCGGTTTTGTTCCACTCCATACATTACCTATTACTACGAGCTCTACCACAGATTACTATATAGTTACTCTCTACTTAACACACGCTAGAGCAGCGGTACTCTAAGTGTGTTCCGCGGAACCCTAGGGTTCCGCGCTACCCCTGTAGGGGTTCCGCAAGAATTTAGAAAAAAAAACAAAACACCTCTCTCTGGTCACTGGTCCAAAGTTTTGACTCCGCCCGCCGCGCGTATACTGGTGAGCACGCAGTCCCTTTGATAAAAGCCGCCTCTGAATTAGACGCTATAGTTGTGAACAAGCGACTTTCGGCTCTATCTTCAAAAACATAAAGTCGAGATTGTTTACAACGCATTTTTTTGTTGTATTTTATATTGTATATTTTATTGTAGGGTTCTGTCAAGTATTTTGCTTGTCAAAAGGGTTCCGTGACCAAAAAAGTTTGAGAACCGTTGCGCTAGAGGAAGTAGGACGTATGTACCATAATAATGTATGAAACATGCGTCTTTTTGTTGCTCCACTTCAAGTGTAAGAAAGACTTATGTGCTGAATGAAAATGAAGAGAGATAAGTACATCGTTTATCAAATAAATATGCGATGTGACTAGCCATTGTATTCAAAACATAAAGGCCCTAAAAGGCACTCCTATCTAAAGGTGGATGATATCACATTTTTATATATTAACTGTACCTATGTCGTATAATCTATCATATCATCTAAGATATCTGTGGATCTAGTCTTGGCAGCGGGACAAAGAAGATCAACTAAGTAGATAAAAAAAGAACGCTTCATATTCCTATACATAGCAGATTATGAAGAAAGATTAATACTGAGGTAATTTTTAATGAAATACGTACGTACAGTAAGTATGAATTTATGTGCTGTAACAAAAAAATCTTTAAAAACCTTTTTATCCCCACAGCTGGCAGAGGTGTTCCCGATTTTATGTGAAAAGACACATTAAAAAAAAGTGGCTGATAAATAAACAGATCTTTCTACGTCCTCTCGTCCTAACAACGCCCGGTATCATTTCGTATGCGACTCTCGTGCCCAGTATCGACCGACCTACACCCGTGCAGATAAGCCCTTCTGCATCCGCCCTTATCGCCCGACTGCTTGTCGTGCGATTATTCCTCGCGTTAGATATTATGTCGAACACCAATGAGTTTGTTGTGGAAACTGTGAAATCTAAAGATCTAATGACAAAAAGTACCAGTTTGGATCTAGGATAGAACTTGTGTAGAGTAGGGTAGAGCTTTTAGAATTGAGGAAGAATTTTTATGTAAGGCCACCTGTTATCAACATTTGTTCAACTAGGTATACTAATCTCATCCAGTTTAGTGTCTTTGCTCAGCCAGACTTAGGGTAAAAAATGTTTAAATCGAAATGCCATAGACATATCACGGCTGCAGCCCATATTTCCTTATATTTATATTCTATGAAAATACATCAATCGATTAAGTACACTCCAACTTCCAAATTAGTCATAAAGCTAATCTAACTTACTCCGTACTTAAACCGCCAGACCAATAAAAAGAGTCCACAAATTAGCTTCAGTCGCACACCGACGCGAGAAACACTTTACCATAAAAGTTATCAGTAACGCCATAGCGGGATTAATTTAATGCAAAAGGGAAGTTGTCGACAACCAGAGATTACTTTAACTTTTAATCTCTGATATCCGGGCGAGTTTAATTTTCGTCTAATTTCCACCCCGGGGAGTTTTCGACAGTTCGCGCCAAAGGTTTTCACTCACTCGCCGCGAGCTCTGATGAGAGGCGTTTTTCCCACCTCAAAGTATATTTTCGTAAGTAATTAATCACAAGAAATTGTTACACAAAGTTCAGGCGGCTCAATGTTCACTAGAACCGTGTGTTAATAAAGTGAGGCACTACATCTTCGACAATCCTGTAAGTACAAAAATGATCCGCACAGCTGATCAATTTTTATATAGAAAGATAGAAAGCTACAATAAGGAAAATCTCTAAGCTTTTTCACTGGCTTTGTAATGGCCTGGGTATTTGTTTAGGCATTAATACGTTATTAGATCAAATCTTGCCACGAGAAAATTACAAATCTATTACCAAATACACCCGGTTTCTGAAACGTCAGCCAACTTTTTAATTAGTATTTAAACGGGTCTAATTCGCGCACAAACGAATATCAAAATATATAATTTTGACATACCTCGACGTCAGCCAACTTTGACTACAGATTAATTCTATTACCATCCTTGTCATTTGTGTAGTGTCAGATAGAGACAACGATAGTTTTAATCTACTGTCAACGCCAACCAACGTTCTAGAAAGTGGGGGTGTGTTTCTTATCCAGACTCAAAACCCCAACACAGCACCTCAAAACACACAATAATATAACATTAAGTAATTTAATGCTACTGCTAAGTTTAATTACCATAACCGCTCATCAGGTAATAGCTAAAGATGTTTAACCAAACACTCAAGGAGTGTGGCTCGTTCTTTACTCTTGTTAATTTCGTCGCAGTACGGCTTGTGTTTATTTTACCGGAAGAAAACTAATTGAGCGTGCTCCCAGACAATACCGGGAAGACTTTGATTAATTATATTTACTCTGTTTATATTATAAAAACGGTGCAATGGTTGGTAACGAGCGGAAGATAGAAGGGGAAAAAAGTACTTTAGTTATAACTATAACTTCTTATAAAATTGAATTTGTAAGATTAAGTATTTTAAGATCAATAAAACCGATAAGACCGCCCATTATGACAATAATTTATTGGTTTGTAATAGCTTTAAGTTTTCTTTATTCTGTGGTGTTTCAATAATGAGTTTATCTATTTATCTATCTATTTTTATTGCAACGCTCTGAGATTTTGCAGTGCAAAGTTATGGGCAGGCCCTAAGGCTTAAGATTAAGTAAACGACCTCTACTTTCATTGTATAAAAAAGGTAGTCTTGAGCTGAAGCTTAGGATGGAATAATACATGAAGATGAAACCAGACTAACTTTGACATTACACAATCGTAAGTCGGACTACGCTGAGCGTTTGCTTAATTTATTCTGAGCTTTTGCTTATAATAATAATAATAAGATTATGAAATAAATAATGGGAATAATAATAATATAATAATAATAATTCAGCCTGTAATTGTCCCACTGCTGAACAAAGGCCTCCCCTCACTTTCATGAGGAGGGTTCGGTCATAGTCCACCACGGGGGCCTAATCCGGATTGGTGGATAACTACATGAATGAGTAGAGCTGATGAAAATTTACGTCACAAAAGTGTCTCACATAGAATCGAATATTCAGAAAGCTGAGTCTACCGCCGATCCCGAATACGTAAAATCGAGAATCGAACCAGCACTCGCTGGCTGCTCTACAACCACACTACGGGGGCTGTTTATTTACATTATAAAAACATTTGAACGAGCTCTTTTTCAAGCCAAGTGCGGGGATAATGAGTTTGAGGGTGGAATGGAAGAAAAGTAATATACAACCTAAAGAAGTCCATAAAATTATGCGAGAGTAATTTTAACTTACGACTGAATGCGGGCGCTTGACCTCAGATTTGGATGGAAATTTTACTACTTAGAGTATCTTTCCGCTGAATTTATCTGTCTCCTACTAAAGATGTAAAACTGATGGTGTTTTTTGCGTTAATGTAGATAGATAACATTAACATAAAGAACTTCAGTCTGTCAGATTTACATGCGCAAAAAACGCTTTACAATGACCAAAATCGAAACAGAACCGACACTAAAAAATAGATATTATTGGTAGGTTACCTAATATTGCCTCCTTCACACCAGGAGTGCTCCAAGGGTTGCGGATGGCGGTAAGCAGCGGTGGTAAAAAAGTAATGCTAAATTTCCGACATACTCGTAAATGACACTAGAAAAATTTTCAAAATTATATATTATGATGTTAGTTTGTGCGCGAATTAGACCCGTTTAAATACTAATTAACACAAATGTCACTGACTGGTAAGTACTTTTACATCAGAATTATAATAAACACAAGTTATAAGTATTATAAGTATGAAAATCATTCTCCAAGTGCGCGGCCTCAATTAGGTACTTACTACTGGATATTTATAAGCATAATTCCATCAGCTCATATTATAACGTGTGCCACATAATCTATTCGCGTGATTCACATAGTACCTACTGGGAGGAGCATTTCGTGTAAAAGCCTGAAGCAAACCAAGTGTCGGCTTACGGAAACCTTTGAAAGCGTATAAAAGTCGATCGGAGGATATGGAGACCTATCGAAATTGCGAGTGGAAGGGATTCCCTTTATGGGGAGCGAACGGAAAATTACGGTTGATGGTATTGCTTTATAATGCGCTCCAAAGAAAATATTGGAAAGCGTGTACACATTAATCCTGGAGCAGAATTAATATCATTATACCAACGCTTCTATTCGAAATAAAACACGAGCTTTTCTTAGTTATATTCAGGGAGAATGCAAATGATTTTGAAATCCTATAGTTTGAACCTCACTGAAGCCAAAAACTGGACCCTTGTCATGAATTTATAGAAACTCAAAAAATTTGTTAAAGCACTGGTTTGAAACATTTCTTTTCCAGAAATAGTTAACACGTTGAAAATTACAGACTCCCCTCATATACCTAGTCATACCGCACCTAGTTGTTCCAACAAGTTTCCCCCATAGTTAGACAAAACTAACCAACGTTGTCTGAACAAGCCAACTAACTCGCGGGTCAGGTCAGGTTACAGCGTGGTGGAGGCTCAGCTTATCCGCACTGCAGCGAAGCCTAATGTACCGGAAACTTTTGCTTGATTAGAAGGAAAGCGCAGTCTACTTTAGCGAGTCTCCTTTACATTATAATGAATAACACTTTTTGTAAAGTAGAGCGTAGAGCCAGTAATATAAGGCTTCTTTTCTTTTTCATAAAAGCATCGTCTAAAAACCTACCTACCTATTGTCTGAGATTAATAACAATACAATGGGTTATTCCCAGAGTACTCCAACAAAATATCCCAATCTAAGTAGGTACTCCACGAAAAATATATCTAAAAAATATTAACCAGAGGTTTTATTTCACGTAGGCACTTTTTCAGCAGGTGAGTCTAGAGGCGAGTGGTATGATGTGATTTTCATAAAAATCAGCACTGCAAATCTTTCAATCCATTGCTATGTGGAGAACATTTCAGGAATTGTAGTGGGATAGAACACTATCGATAACAAGCCCCGTTACGTCGGTATACAATATACGAGTAGATAGTTGTCCAATTATAGCCAAACCCCAAGAGTGTTGCGGTCAAAAGTGAACAGGTATCTTCTAGGCAAGCGTGTTATATCTACAGCAACGTCGTCGCTTCTCATAAAGTGAGACTGGACAAACTCAGGCCTAAAACGTTATAATAAAAAAAAATCTGTACGTAATATATAAAATATCCAATCTGAAATATCTGTAATGTGTCATGGTTAAAAATCCCTATGGAGTGTTCCTTGGTCTTTGAGAGCCAGCCCCATTCTAGGCTAAGCATGCTTACCCCCTTCGTTCACATCGTCACTAAGACCAGGGGGCTTACCATGACGTCTTATTGCGATCCAATTGAGGGCCTAAACAGATTCGTTTAACTTTAAATAATAGTAATACATGGCTTTCGATATCGGCTTTTTCCAGAAATCCCCTATACATTTAGGTAGACGTCAATCCCTTTAGATTTAAAAATTTAAAATCAACCTTAGCGTGAAGATGTCACAACAAGACGTCATGATACGAATAAGTAGTAAAACGATTCTGTTTAGGCCCTCAATTGGATCGCAATAAGATGTCGTGGTAAGCCCCCAGGTGTGATAGGGGTCAAATGATATCTAAAAGAAATTGTTGTGTGGTCTCACATGTGTATATATAGCTATATTTGTCTGTCATACCACCAACCACACTTGAAAACTCCGTACAATATTTTTTGCTCCCCCTTTAATACCAGGAGTGAGGAGGCCGTCATCACTTTCGTTTTGGACTACATTTGGAGCGCCTCGTCGCCACCGGAGGGAATCCGTCCGCGGCTCATTTGGCTAAATGCCCGCACACGGCAGCCAACGTGGATCTGTGTATTGTATCCACTGGAAGTGGACAGTTTCTTTATATTGATAAGTAAAAGTACTTTGGTACTTGACGTTGGCGTAATTGTGAGGGGTGGTTTTACCCATCCAGTTAACCGAAGAAGCTAGATAGGAAGAGTTGGAGTTAAATTGATTAGCGTTGGGTATGGAGACCCTGTGGGATCTTGAGGGTTTAGGCTTGATTAATATTATGATGGTCGTCGATTATAAATCTTTAAAAACTAGGGTTGAGCAGTGTTTCTCAAAACGGAAAGTAAATATAGTATTTGATAAGCGAAAATAGAGTAGGGTACCTAGTAATAAAATAAACTAAGACAGCCAAGTAACTTAAAGCTTGAACTCCAATCGTACAAAAAAAGTACGAAACCTACATACCATTTTAAAAAATTGATAAAACAAGGCCTACCATCGAAACATCATTCAAAGTGGTTCAAACTCAAACCATCATAATTACGCTGAATATCTACCCCAAACTATCAGAAAATTACTCTGAAACAATACAATCGATTTGTCACCCCCAAGTCAACAACATAGGTACCAAACTTTACCGCGTGTTAACGGATATTCCGAACCTGCGGCTGTCAAGGCTTCATTATGCAAAGTAAGGAGGGCTCACACTACCTACAATGTGAAGAGCGGTGTTTACCGACCTGTCTACTTGTAGCGCGAGGTTGAAGGCTGAAAGGCTTTTTGCCATGTACAGGTTATTGAGGCGGCGAGGGCGTGATTTTGCGGTGTCACCTTACGTGAGCTTTTGAAAAGGGTTTTTATAAAATAATTAATGCTACGTTAAACGCTATAAGGTTTCCTATAAAACATTGTGCCGAAGTACTGGATTGCCTATCTGCTGACAGATGGATGTTGCTATAGAGTTGTAAGTAACTGACATGCAGTGGAATTTATAATTATGCCGAATAAAACCTATACTTCGACGACATCGTCAAGTGAAATAGTGTTCAAATACCAAGCTTATATAACTATATATGTAGTATTAAAAAAAATACCGTCCTATTCCTACCTCCTTCTGCGTTTACTTTGGTGGGACTGGGAACTGACTGGATGTAAAAATAAAATGTTACCGCAAACCGAGTCGCGGGTACGAGCTTGTTAAAAAATACCGTCCTAATCGACGATGTCCAAACTCTACACCGAAGAACGCTTGTTTGTTGACTGAAGCTCCAGCCATCGAGACCGATGATTGATGGGCGGCCAGGACTCAGGATATCAGGTGTGCGCACGTAATCAATCATCCGTGTTTTTCAACGATTCACGCGTCCATCAGTAAAATTTGCCGGGAAATTTACTGGGAATTTATTTAGTTGCTACAATAGTTACGCAATACACATTTTGGTTACATTACAGTTGTATCTCAGATGAGGTCGACACTCTTAACACAAAATTTTTTTGTTTTTGTTATAATCATTATATTTGCATGTTCAAGACAATAAATATACGTATCCTACTTTGAAATGAAAACTAGTTTGCCGACTGTATTTATTAGCCATCTATTGCCATAGCTATTATAGTGTGATAATAATAACTAATGTGAATTTTATAGCAGCTGTCGTAAAGTAATTATTATAAATAATACTTAACGTGTGAAACCAAATAACTTAATTGCTGAATTAATACCTCTAACAATAATTTAACGAATGTCCCCACCGAACCCAAAAGCGCCATAAACGTTAGTTCCCAGGGCAATAATTAACATGTGTGGAACTATACTCGTACATAGAGGCTCGGAAACATGCAATAAGAGCTGTTTCGAGTGTTCGTATTTTGCTGTTTGTTTCGTTTGTTTCGTTTCGCTTGTGCCAACCTCTAGTGTCAGAGGCTATCTGGTCACTAGGGTGGAGTGTTTTTTTATTTTTTCTTATTTCGTTTTGGGCCACTGCGGGATGGATGCTCTATGTTAATACGATATTAAGTCAATATGACATAATCAATGTATTATGAGTAGAAATACTGCCCCAAGGGACTTGAAGTTTGGAAAAAATGCCAAAAATTAACTTTAGTTCGTCGAGGAATAAAAGTACTTTCGTTAAATAAAAACGACTTTGTTAATATTATAATACATTGTTTTAAAACACAAAGTAGTAATAAAAAGCAAAATTACATAAAATAATCGGCAACAAAGAAATAACATTGAATTGAAAGATAACGAAATTTTACCCAAGTTTGTAATGGTTCTTTGACCCGAATATGGGCATTATTCGGCATGACTCCAATTTATTTGTAATGTATCCTTCACGTCGTTCTGGGCAGTAGGTAGCAGAACATGATTACGTTATCAACTTTATGCATCTTTCTGTAACTTGCGTGTGACAAGGTATGCGCCGGAAGTCCAAAAATTTCGTAGCATTTAAGCTATTGAGGTCCAAAATGGCTTTGGAAATGACGGCAGTTGGTATTTGCATGATCAGCGGTGATTCCGCAATCACTTTCCAGTCGATCAAGTCCGCCTAGTCCTTTGCTTCGAAATTAAATGTTGGCACTTGAAACACCCTACTAGGTGTGAACGCTGACCTCTCCCGAATTTTAAGAATACTTCTCAGAGCGAGTTTTTTTTTATGTGCCGTCGTTATCGTATAGCATTGCTATTATTATGTTTTCACAGTGGTCAAAATAGCCATTCCGTTGAATCACTGGGTCCACTACCTTCTTTAAGTTTTCAGGCAGATAACGAGACAGCATAATGGGCTCAAATACGCGTTGAGCTCCATTAATACACTAAGGTTGGGTCTTTATCTGAAACCACATCAGCGCGTACACCTTGATCACGAACTCTGCTAAAACAATGAGATTTTCTAATTACGACGAAGTAGAAACATATACCCTAAGAATCCTGTTGGCTATTGTCAACCAGCGTGAGTGACAGATTTTCCCATGATTGCATTTGGCTAAGTTTTGGATTGCAATGACCGTCGTTGATCGCACGACAAATCTCTAGCAAGTATAGCTGGTCGGTACTAAGGTCTACTCGAGATTTCGTTATATTTGGTAATATGTATTCGATTGCATGAAAAGTTGTGACCGGGAGAAATTCACAGTTGTTCAGACTCCGTCCCACCTTTCCGCTAAAACTTTTTGGTTCTCTTGCAGTTCCATCTAGATGCTCAAAGTGAGTTCGTTGCCATGAAGTCGACATACGAGCCATTGAAGTGGATGTTGTAGCTTGCCATAAAGTAACTGGATAATACCTGATTTATAGCCGGTATTATAGCAGATCCATCACAGCTGATTGCCATGATTTTTTTTTAAAGTTCTGTATCTTTTCTTATGAAATCTACGAAAATAGGCTCGCTCAAGTATAATATTTTGGCGCGTTATTTAGTATACTCTTAAAACTTTAGGATATTATCATGTTGAATTTATCGTTGGCTATTGTTTTAAATCAATTGAAGTTAATAATTTATATGTTGTATGATTAAAAAGTGACACGTAAAAATTATCTTTTTTTGTAATTTCTGAAATTTGTAATGGCTCGGGGGCAGTATTTCTAAAACTATAACCCTAGTCCATATTTGGTATTATTAATCAGTAGGCTTTAGAGCATCCATTCCGCAGCGGCCCGAAAGAAAATCTGGATAAAAATAATTTTCCATACAACCGCGCTCCACCCTACTGGTCACCCAAGGGCCTTTGGCGTGACTTTACGACTGCTAACAATCTATAACAACGGTAACCGGCAGACGGCAACCGGTGCACTTTGAATGTGGCAGCTTGCCCTCTGAGGCACGGAAGAAGCTAATTCGATTAGACGCGTTGTGCTATAGCTTCCATCTAGCTATTGGAATAAGTTGAATACACCCTCACTAACAAAAACTACGGTAGTTAATATATGACTATGGTGCAACGCTATTGGAAGGTAGTAATAGCCAATATACAAAAAAAGACAAATTATTCCTAAAACGTCAATCGATGAGCACGACACGTTGGTTTAGTTGCAAAACGTCCCATTAACAAATTACGTAGTCGATAAATTATTATGATTGTACGATGTCGGGTGCGATATAGGAATCGTGGGGCTACAAGTAGATAGGTAAGGTTGTCAATTCCTATACCACAGGGATCTAAGATGCCATATTTTTCCCCACCACCAAACATACTAAACCATCTTCCGCAAGATTTTAATTAGAGATTGCCTATTAGAGCTCCAGAAAGCCAGTTATCGCTTAGTTGGGGTGATAGCACGTCTCGAGAGACATAGGGCTTTCCCCGATTTTCCATTAAACATGTCATTTTGGAAGCCATCATGTTGATAAATATCGGATTAATCTCAGAGGACAGAAAAGTGATGCAGTACGAGTGAACAAACAGCACAGACCACAGACCACTTCCGCTTCTGCAGTGTCGTGATATTTAATCATTGAAATGTGTATTTTGATTTTGTTTTCCCCGCGACACTCAACTTCCACGTTACGATTGAGATAAAAACATTTTATTTCCACTGATAACCACCATAACTTCTATGAGAATAGACGTTTGATCTCGATAACCGGTTATGGCTCAATACTTGCGGAGCATCGGGACATCGGGTAAGTTTTAGTGATGTGATCAAAATAGGGGTAAGAAGTAATCAGTGATTGTGAATTTGATATGAACTGCGGGGAATTTTGGTCAAATCATTTTGGGAACTTCCAATAGAGGGTAGAAAGGGGAGATGGTAGAAAATGGCACGTATTAGCTGAATAATACTCGGAACATACAAAATAGTTACATAAATGTAAGATTTTAAAATATTCAAAAGTTTTATGACGTTTACCTTACCAAGATAAAAATAAATTCAAGTAGGTACAAGTAATAGCATTCCATTGCAATTTCAATTCTAAAGTACCTACCTATTTGATGGAAATGAACTGCTCCACACCGTCTCGTTTTATTTATTTAAAAGCTACCCTTTCGGATCAAAATGTGCTCAAACATAAAATATGTTCATGTTTCCGATTTTATTGCGGAGCTTAGCATCCGCAAATTAATTACATGGGAATTTCCGCGGCACATCCGCACGGTGCGGAAACAAAACATTATGTTGTAGAGTTTACCGGATTCTGCTTTGGCCGGAGACCTGAGCGGAAACTACTAAATCTTATATCTTTAAATGAGCAATTCTTGTATATATATATATATATAATTGGAATCTCGGAATCGGCTCCAACGATTTTCATGAAATTCAGTATACAGGAGGTTTCAGGGGCGATAAATCGATCTAGCTAGGAATCATTTTTAGAAAATGTCATTTTATTCGTGTTTTTTTATGATTTTTTTCTTTAAATAACCAGTTCATAATTTTTTATTATTCTATCGGTAAGATCGAAAAATGTTATTCATATTTCATCATTTTATCATCATATATTAGGAATTCGTACTTAAATATAATTTCAAAAAAACACAATTTATAATAAAAAAAATACCGAGCAAAACTCGGTCACCCAGATATTATATTATTATCCGGCAAGTAGAACCATCTCGGATGACGCCATCAAATTTGCAGGAAGACTGCATTCGTCTAAGTTCTAACTAATCTAACACATGAAATTATAAGGCGTCAGGAGCCCTATTATCTATTAACAGTGGCTTTCATATTGATAAGACTTACCCGTATTTACATTACGATGACAAAATATTATAATTGTTTGCTTCGTTAGGGGCTAAAGATGATCACATAAGGTTAGAGGCTTTCAAAGACTAATTTCTCAAACCGATCGCCCGAAACAGACTTTCTGCTTTGATGGTAGCTGGCCTGACGAAACAGTGCCCTACCAAGGCTTTATACCCATTTTTTCGCTACAGATTTGCCGGATAAGTCGGACACTACAACATCCGGATAAACACATCACTAATTTATTTAAATGGCGACTCGCACACAGGCCTGTTTGTTCAGTCCTAATTAATCGAAAGCAACGCCGAGTGCCGCCCTCTCGTTTTTTCTACGTCATTAGACGCCGCCGCCGCACACATTTTTTGCCAGAAAACCCTTGACGTGTCCCAGAACCCCATCTCCCATACTTTATGGGTATACAGATAACGGAGCTACGAGTATAATATACTGCACTCAAATTATTATTGCCGTTGTGCTGTTAGCAATAAAAATATACATTACGGTTGTGAATTGTTACCAATAACGGCCGCCTGATAAAATGAGTTGATTAAATGTCGATAAACTTTAAAATGTGTGATAATCTATTTACCGAAGACTGAGCGGTAACATCACATGTTGCAAAAAATTCGCAGTCGGTAGGATTCGAACCTACGCTCCCAGAGGGAATCTGATTTCTAGTCAGACGCCTTAACCGCTCGGCCACGACTGCTGCGACGTGGTGTCTCAAATACGCTTTTACAAAAATAAGACAAAAGTAAAAGTAATGAAAAGTATGAAAGATCCTATTTTTACGTGACGGACAGCAAATACGTAAAAGCAGTAATGGTCCGAGAGCCAGTAACAGATATATATGACCAAGTTCCTCTCAAGTGATAATTAGTAAAATGCATCAGAAAATCGAACCATAAAGCCTCGTGAACGTCAGCTAAGGCTCGGTGGGGGGGATGAGCGGTTGTAACCTCCCACGCTTGAAGAAAAAAAAAATACATTCACTCATTTCCTCTCGGCTAAAAATTTATCAAGTTATAGCTAACCCAATATCTCAACAAAAAAAATAATCAGCTGGCTATAACATAGTGTATTGTTCGTCAGCTGATGTCTCGATCATGGAAAAAAAAATCTTCAATTTCATTGATGTCCTCTCAAATAAAAATTTACCTGATGATAGCTTATATGTAACTATTGATAAATATATACGTCAGCTGGCTGTATCTAGGTGGAAAAATCGTCAGCTGATACTTTGAAGATCGTTACATAGAAGTTAGCCAGAAGCATTTACTGACTATTTAAAGGCATCAGCTGACCAGGTTTCCCTCGACTTACTGCTAGCTGATTTTTTTTATTTATCACAGAAGTATATTCAAAATCAGCTCACAAATTTTCATGCGGGAGGAAATGACGTCTCTTTAATTATTCGGCATAGCACTCCAATATGAGTGTTGAGGTGAAACAATTATTTCGTATCAATATTTTTTAAACTTATATGTATATAATCAAATAATTTTAAATATATTTCAATATTTAAATAATCAATTTGCTTAATATAAATTAACTAGTTACTCGATAAAAATATCTATTATAAAAAAATTATGAAAAATTACAATAAGAATGACAATGTTATTTAATCATTTTCATTTTCGCTTTGGCTTGAGTCATAATCATCTCTCTCTGATCCATTGTCCGAGTCGCTGTCAGAGCTGTCTGCTCTAATATTTTCATCGTCATCATCTGTACAAAAAAAAAATTAGAATGCGTATTTTACCATAAAATCATTAATTTGATAATAAAATGTTACCTTTTTCGGGCTGGATAGTTATTTCATCAATCGATGTTGGCAACTGACTTCCAAAGAACCAGGTGAAATTATATTTATTGTCGATTTCTTCCCAACCATAGTCTTCCGGATCATCAGAAGTTGGAACCTTCAAGTGTGCATTTGACCAAATTTGAGCAATGTAACATGCTCTTAAAAATTGCTGATATAGCTCTGATTTGCAAGGTGGTAGAGAAGAGCCATCAATACCTTTTTTGGTAACTTGAATGTCTCAGTATCCAAGAATTTATATGTTTTTTCAAACAATGCTACTCTTGCCTCATTGACCTGTTTCAGACGATTTAATCCATACATATGGCAAACAAACTCTTCTATTTTCTCAAAAATATTGTCTCTATCCTCTAATGATTTTGACATTAACAAGAATAATTAAAGAGACGTCATTCCCTCCCGCATGAAAATTTGTGAGCTGATTTTGAATATACTTCTGTGATAAATAAAAAAAATCAGCTAGCAGTAAGTCGAGGGAAACCTGGTCAGCTGATGCCTTTAAATAGTCAGTAAATGCTTCTGGCTAACTTCTATATAACGACCTTCAAAGTATCAGCTGACGATTTTTCCATCTAGATACAGCCAGCTGACGTATATATTTATCAATAGTTACATATAAGCTATCATCAGGTAAATTTTTATTTGAGAGGACATCACTGAAATTGAAGATTTTTTTTTCCATGATCGAGACATCAGCTGACGAACAATACACTATGTTATAGCCAGCTGATTATTTTTTTTTGTTGAGATATTGGGTTAGCTATAACTTGATAAATTTTTAGCCGAGAGGAAATGAGTGAATGTATTTTTTTTTCTTCAAGCGTGGGAGGTTACAACCGCTCATCCCCCCCACTGCGCCGCAGCTGACGGTCATAAGGCTTTATGATACTATTGTCTGATGCATATCACCAATTATCTATCGAGAAGAAATAATTAACCAAATTTTCACCTGGCTCTCGGACTATAAGTATAAGATTTTTTCATCGAAAAGCAGAAAAAAATATTTAAGGCAAGTGTGCTCCAGCTAAGTCAAGATAACAACCAACTGCAAAACTACTTATAGCTTTGGATACAAAATAGGGTAGGTAAATAATTAACTTACCCACTCGATGAAGATAGATGTCTGCGCCTTAGCAATATGACTGTATTGACTGAAGAATTTGAGGAGTAGGGTATGTAGAATTTCCGCGGGTAGCAGGTCAAAAAACTAAAACAAAAAGAAAATACATACAAAAAGAGAAAAAGCAGAAAATAAAACTGATTGATAGATAACCGTAAATACTTCGATATTGGTCGTGGGTGGTATCTAGTACTACCATACTATAATATTTTCTAACCGCCATAAATCTACAATATTATTATGTATGATTATTATAGTAGATAAGTAACATAACCTACTAACCAAAACCAAATATGCCAAACACCGACTCCGATACGTACAAAAACAAGTCAGGTGTGTGGATTTGTGGAAATAAGATTCCGTGTCAAAACACGCATACTTTAATTATTATTTTGACACAATCAGCAATATAACCACCGCTATTTATTTTTAGTTGGTTTCATACTCTTGTGTCTTGTACAATAATTTCAATGAGCCACATGTGAGGCGCCGTGGCTTAGTTGGTTAAAGCGCCTGTCTAGTAAACAGGAGATCACGAGTTCGAATCTCGTCGGGGCCTACCAGTGGTATCTTTTTGCATAATATTTTGCTTAATATTTATTTATTGGCATTTTAATATTGATTGTGTGATACGATTCTCTTGAAATTTCTTAATGAACGTAATCAATGATCGTACACACAATTTTTATTTGCGTTCACTGATCGCACTACCTATACTATAATAACACTATCATCGATGGATAAGTAATGACATTCTAATCTCTTCGATCACGTTTCGATCCATCACTCTGCAGATTTTTCTAATTAATTATTATCTTATAATATAAAAATGAATCGCAAAACGTGTTGGTAAGCGCATAACTCAACAACGCCTGGACCAATTTGGCCAATTCTTTATTTTAAATGTTTGTTGAAGTTCAAAGATGGTTTTTACGGTGAGAAAAATTCGAATAATCGCCGGAAACCCCCTAAAAACAGCCCTTTTCTTTTTCCTTTACAAACGTTTTCTAACTAAAACGAGGTTTATTGCTATTGTATAAAGTTCATATTGAATTCTTTTTTTGTTGTTTGTTATTGTCAGGAGAAGGTTCTTATGAAAGAAAAAAGTAATAAAATAGCGCGGAATATAAGAAAATTTTAGAATACTTAGCGACCATGTTAACTTATAGAGGGAGAGGGAGAGATATAGAGTGAGAAGGAAAGAGATTGAGAGGGAGAGAGATTAAAGGGCAGGGACAGAAATAGCGGAAGAGGCAGAGAGACAGAGACAGACAGAGAGATAATGTTAGGGGAAGAGGGAGAGGGAGAGAGAGTGAGAGCGACAGGTAAAGGGAGAGAGATAGAAGGAGAGGAAGCGTTTTCCCATAGAAACAATGACAGGACAACGTCTGTCGGGTCAGCTAGTTTGTAATAATAACAAACTGGGCGGGTAGGTATACTTATTCAAAAGGCTCAATGCGCCGGCATTCTTGCATACCACAGTATTACCCACAGATCAATGTTCTATTATTACCTGTAGCTGGAACTATAATATTATGTAATATAATAATCCTGTGTCATAATCAAGAACCAGTCTCATTCTAGACATAGCTTGATGATCATCGTCTACCACGTGGTCACCATCTAATAAGCAAATTGTCAACGCTAGCCTATATTATACTAAAGACTCAGAGGTAACTGGGCACCCTACAAAATGAAACCATTCGCTGAATATTCATCACTCGTTTATTCACATTTCCTCCGTATTATTTTATTTACACAAATTTACAAACAAACATATCGCATCAACTATCAATTATGTTTACAGTAAATGAGTAAGTAGATATATTTGTTCGTTTAAAGGTAACCGGTAAAATGTAAGTGTACCTAAAATTTACAGTTCGACCACTTTAGCATGGTGAAGTGCAACAAATGTTTACTTTACATTTTTTGATATATTATTATTTTGAACATTATATTATGACCTCATTTGGAGTAGAGTAAAAATTATATGTTACGATATGTAGTTGAATTTAAAGTAGCGCATAGCTAGAGTAGTCGCACTGTAAACTTTGTTAAATAATATAACAAAGGGTAAGAAAATAATCATCGAAAAAAATTGCAAAGTAGTGTTGGCACAATGAAAGATATTTCGTTCTAACAATTAATTACAAGAAATACTGAAAGCAAATACAATTACGCTACAAATCAATTTTCTAGCGTTTAACACGTTGACGCTTAATATCCATGTTAATTAGTAGCTTAATATCCAGTCTTAATCAATATTTTATTTTACTAGATAAAACACCTATATAAACATCTAAAACTTTCATAAAATCTGAGGCACATTCAATATACGTATAATACAGTTTGTAGAAGTATTAAAGTATTTATTTACATTTTTATTCTTATTACTAGTATGGCAGTGTTGAGGTTTTTTAAAATTAAAACATTAGAAGTTGTCACACATAATTTTACTTCGGTTATTTTTAAGATGCGTTTACACAGAGACTGTTTTAAAGGTTAGTTGTTAGCGATATTAAACAGTGAAGGAGTCGAAATAATGATGTCAAACAACGGTGATAACAGAAATAACTGGAGGTGATAATTATCTTAAAAGAAAATTGTTCAGTATGGTCTTCACAAACCATTGTTATTGTTTAGCGCCTTTCAATTACAGTCTTTGTGTAAGCCAAACTTGGAACAACAGATTTAATTTAAGATTACCTCTTGTCTTTTCAGATAGCAGTAAAAGACAAGCGGCCCTCTTAAAGTGCAATCGGAAAGGAAACCAGAAGGATTTTACATTCATATTTGTTTTAACAACGCTTAGAATTATTGCTCGAGTTAGAATTCACTACTTTTTTGTGTAATAATTGACATCTGTCCTTTATACAGAACAGTCGTTCCATTTGGTAGCCATCGATATTTAATAAGACTTAATGGTGTAATAAACATTCCACTGCTGTTATGAGATCATCATAATACTACATCTATAGTGCAGTAGGAAGTACGGGAACGACATTGGCGGCAAGATACAATTGAATTTCCATAAACAATCGACACATGAATTTGTGCGTACAGATAAAGATGAGAAATAATCAAGACATGGTTCTGGAGCGCATAGAAAAATGTGTCTTATTGTAGGTAGGTATAAAGATGAATATGGTCATTGTGAAAACCGTGAGAAATGACAATTATAACAAAAACAATAAAACTGAAACGGTCTGCAGGCAACGGATTTCGTCTGACATTAAATTTTCAGCTAACTGCAAAGTCCATTGCAAGCTAAAATGTTAGATACACGATGAAAACTATGTGGTAACAACACTTCAGAAATAATTTACAATCAATAAGCGCTTAGAAAAAATCAGTCTCTTTTAACATAATACACTATTTCACTGTTCAATTATGCAGAAAAATCGCACTTACGCACTTCAGTAAGGCCTCATTGTCCTAAAGAATTTTATTTCTACATAATTTTACTCATCACTATACAAAAGTGTTTTTTCACTTGTCACTTTGGCTTTACAATATTGCCAGTGTTCACTTGTCATTATGTCTTGTTTTAATGTAAAGTTTACACAAATCTGGTGAGTTGCGTGTGAAAGTCGCGGAGGAATATTTGCAGCTGTTGCAGCGTGGGTCGGTCGTCGGGAGACATGGCCCAGCAATACGCCATAACTGCAAACCTATAGAAATAGATACATTAATCGACAACTCCTTAGTACGTCTACTGCTTCCCAAAGACATCACTCAGAGTACGCTACTAGGTTTCATCTTGATCTTTATCCAATCTAACTGCGCAGTTTATCTAGTAGAGACTTATACGCAATGGTGTAACACATCGTAAAGAAAAACCGACCAAGTGTGAGTCGGACTCGCGCACTAGGGGTTCCGTACCATTATCTACAAAAACGGTGAAATAATGTTTTTTGTATGGAAGCCCCCTTAAATATTTATTTTATTCTTTTTAATGTTATTTGTTGTTATAGCGGCAACAGAAATACATCATCTGTCAAAATTTCAACTGTCTAAATATCACAGTTCATCATATACAGCCTGGTGACAGACTGGTAGAAGGACGGACGGACAGAGGAGCGGTAATAGAGTCCCGTTTTACCCTTTGGCTACGGATCCCTAAAAATGAAACAAACTTACAGTTCATCAGGACAGTTCGCCGGTTGCTGCAACCGATAGCCGTCCCTCAAGTAGGCGGCTACTTCGAAGGGGTCCACCTCGGCGTAAGGCTGGTGCGCCAACGTCGTCAGCTCCCACAGGAGCACCCCCAACGCCCACACGTCTGCGGCGGGGCTGAACTGTCTCTTGGACAGCGCTTCCAGAGCCAGCCACTTGATGGGCCGGTTCTCGTTGTCCCCTAGACAGTGGTAGTCAGCGGGGAACAGGTCTCGTGATAGGGCGTTGTCGGCGATCATCACTCGCAGATTTTCGTCCACTCTGTTGGCAAAGATTGTTAGGTTCAGTCACAAACATTTGGAATTGTCAACGCGTAACTTCGCTAGAACAAGGGAACTTTGACTACACAATGAACTCAATTATAGTAGCATGCAGTCAATGTTTGCAAACTTACATGCAATTTCTAGCAGCCATATCTTTGTGTAAAACGTGTTGCGAATGTAGATACGCAAGGCCGTCCAGGGCGTGTAGTGCCATACGGACTACCAGTTGCGTCGTCAACGGTGGTGGCGGCGCCGCACCGGCCGCCCCTCCAACGGTGACTCCTCGACAAGCCAGCAGAAACTGCTTGAGGTTTCTCCAGGTCCCACTCCAAGGGTACAACAAGAAAGGGGCGGTTTGATCCTCAATGCTGACCCCTAGCACGGATAGCACACGCTCGTGGTGGAGGCCGTACAGCATACAGCCTTCTTGGAGAAGGAGTGACACCTGCAAGTAAAGGTTGTGTTGATTAAACTGCCCCAAGAGTTGAAATGCTACTTGTGGTGACACTGGCTTTAGATGTTTACCTGAACTTGAGAAGCGTGCTCGGCTACAGTCTTGACGAGCACTTCCTGCTCCCTCGCCTCCTCGTCCGCGTAGGTTCCTCTGTACACTCGACCGAATGTCCCTTCCATGGCCACGGATCGTAGCCGGACGCGACACCTCTGTATTGTTAACTCGGCAATTCTCTGTTGCAGGTCTCTAGCTCTCTCTTCAGCCGCTGCGGCGGGAAGCGAGGTCGGCCGGCGGTAGCTGGTGTAACTGGCGGCAGACTTGCAAGAGGAATCCGGTAGGAATGCGTGGGCGTCTTGTTCATCGCTGCGAGCTCGCCGGAGCTTCCTCGCGCGCGCTCTGCACCCCGCGGCCGCGACGGCGGCTATCAGCAGTACGCCGCCGGCGCAGCCCGCTCCGGCATAGAAAATATCCGCCGACGTGGGCGCGTGCGGAAGACTGTCCACTCTCACGGCCGGACGAGGCGCCTCTACGAGGCAGATTTTTTTCCGGCGGAAGTGCAAAGCAGTCGACGAGGAACCGGTCGATACGTTTAAGGATATGGTGACGTCCACTTCTGCGGCGAGGGTGCGCGTACAAGGCAAGTCCACTCGCCACGTTTGCGGCTCCGTCGGCACGTAGCCCTCGCTCGATATGTTGAACGTCGGCGGGTGCATCGCCTTCTCATTCTCGGTCACCTCCACGTGCAGGGTGTACGGCAACTGAAACAAAACAGACGCTACGTGACCAAATCCGGCGTGGGTTCTTTCTTGTAATTGAATCGAGGCAATCTGAGCGGTAACGGTGCGGTCACATCGCGATGTAACTGTAACAAAACGCGCAATTGATGGACCGCCACACGCGATGACCCTAAACGGCCCGTCCGAATCCGTGACCGAGTCAACAGATCAAATGTCGAATGTGACCCGCCTGAGAGTCGAGAGCACGAACATCTCGCCTTATACGACACATAAACTACACGCATCGTTACCGCCCGCGCCGGCCTGGATGGACATCGACTTCGACACCCGTGTATTTGCATAATACACCTACTACGTATATCGTCTGATCGTTCACGTGCTTTATGTTTCCCTTATGCAGCAGACGTGGACATATTGTCACACGCCGGACGCTGCAGATGTCTCTAATAACTGCCCGCTTGAAGCAGTTTGTTTTCAGAACTGGTTAAATATTATCATCATGATACGCTTATTATTGAAGTAATCATCTACCGCCTTACATGAATAGACAAACCTCGGGCGCGGGCCCTTTGACCGGCCCATCAGACGTGCATTACGGAGGCATCGCAAGCGGTCGTAAAGCGTAGGTGCGACACCGGAGCCGCTAATTAAATATTATCACTGCAGTCGGTGCGCACAGACAATGGTGGCGCGATCGCTCATCGGCGCTAGTTAACCGGTTACCAAATATTTGGTCGGCTAGTCAAAGGCGCCGCTAAAGCAAATAAGGGAGAGAGTGTAGGGCGGGGCGCGGAGGGCTCGTGCGATCTGATAGTGGCGGTCGCACAAAGCTGGCGAGATGCTGATAAGGGCCGCCGACCGCTTGATCGCAACCGAAGCATATCCCACATTTGCTTTTTAAATGCGGCATCAAGCTTTCTCGTTTCTAAAAGCCGACAACATACGTCATTACACACACGAATCCAAATACTGTAGAAAAGTTTCTTGCTTCTTTGTTTTGTGACTTGCAAATAGCGGCCTAAATAAGTAGAAGTCCCACCGACAGGGTCAGTGAACTGAACTCGTTTGCGGGATGGATCCCTCTTCTGATGCTTTTGTTGGAGCACAGAGACTGGCTGAATATGTAAGAGTGATTGTTGAACGGCTTTTCGGATCCAAATCAGACGTTTGACGGCGTCGAGCGGTCGTCGGCTCAGTTCGCCGACAGTTGCGGATAAAATAAATAAATGCACATAATATTTGGTTAGCGATGCAGAACGCAGGATGCGATGTAAATAAATGGCGAACTGCTCCGTGAGCAGACGCCGCATTTACATGAGAGGCGGGCTCACTTGAATTAGAGACAAGCGGGAAAATCTAAATTTCGAATATTCCAATAAAGCGGCGCAGATCAATCGAAAGATGCAAAACCGTCGATACAGGATTACAGAATGTATTTATCGATAGTTCTTAAGTTCATCTAAATTCAGACGGCGACTGGCGCATTATCATAAGAATGGCTTGTTTGCAAGCGCGGGTGAACACGCCCGCGTGATCGTTAGAACTCTGAAAACTTGCCAAGCTAATAGCGAGACTGCGTCTAAAGTTCTTGTAAAGCTTTGAAAAACATCCTAAGAACTACAAATATGCTGACGTAGAAAAACGAGTCATTAATTGTGAACGTTGTGAACAAGAGTTCGTTGGCGACGCAATATCCATAGTCAATGATTGATTCGATGATTTCGCATTCAGCTCATGACGACATTACCATAATAGTGCGACTCCCAGTAAATCGATTGTTCGATTTAAGCGCCAGAGCTGGGTTCCTCTATATATATTCACCATGAGTGGGTTTTTTCAACTTTAGTAAGTGTCCCATGCTCTGCCCATAATAAATAATGACAGCGAACGAGAATGCTAAGTGTATGGTACAGGATAAGTTATACCATTGTGGAGGTTTTTACTGGACGAGATCCTATTTAAAGAATGCATTTTGCTATAAAATTTGTTGTATCATAATTAACTATTCATGATCTACCTACGGAGTGCCAACTATATTGTCGTTAAAATAAACAACAAGGATATCCACCTCAGTGCTCTTTTTTCTTTGAACATAATATCATGAGCAGCAAGCATCATTTTAGTACACAATCATTTCCACGCTTTCAATGTCATAATATTCTTCCTAAATGTGCGGATTTTGATCGCTCCGTGCTTTACGGCCGAAATTAATAATCAATCCAATCCAAATTTTGCTATCTGGGATTCAAAGTCAAAGTCAAAGTCAAATCATTTATTGTAAATAGGCAATAAAATCGCACTTTTACAAGTCAAACACTTCAATCTAATAAACAAATTAATAAAATCATAAAAGAAAACAAACTATAATTAATTGATTAGGTATGGTTTGAGTTTGAAAAAGGATGTTTCCCTTTCAAGTCCAGGATTGAATCTCAGACAGGAAAAGGAAACTCCGTTTGATTCTACCAGTGCTTCGGAATACGCCCGTTAGAGAAGACAGCACCAAGAAACTCTACGGGGATGTCATATTTTTTTCTCATAATGTATAATTTTCTTTTTTTTTTTTTTCCATCTCAATCCGATTGTTATCACAATCCATTTTTAGGGTCAAACGTGCCAATAACCGATCCGTGGATTGGTTTATAAAGGCACGCAGATTGGAAATCGATCGAACGATAGGCAGCAATCCAAGATCAATTTCAATCTTGGATAGGAGAATCAATATTAATTTCGGCTGTTGGAGAGCAAGCTCGGTTGTTATCGATTAATAACAGTAGTTAATTTAAGCCAGGTCAGAGATTTATCGGATGCTGGGGCTATACTATACACCGTCCGATACTACTCTTATCTAATGGTTTAATCATATGCAGCTCTTCGTGTCGATGATCCATTGGCTGTACAATATTGGACCTATATTGAATCAGATTAGGGACAGAAGGCACATAAAGATCAGAAAGGCACTGAGGGCACGACACCAAGTGCTGCATCGTTTGTGCAGAGGCACCCGCAGTGACTGTTTACAGCATAAACTACTAACCGGTTTCCTGGTGAGACTCTGCCAAGTGAAGTGCAACTCTCCAATGGTGGCTGGTACCGGCACCACGAAGTTTAACGCGTAGAAGTTGATCTGACCCTCTCGCACATAGAACAACTCTGCTGTTAAACCTGCGAGCAAAGAAAAGGGACGTTAAAACTGGCGATTACAAATAATAACTGTACATAGCTGTAAAAATTCACTAGCAATGCCGAAAGGCTGCGTCTATCGTGTACCTATTCATCACAAAACAGTCAGTACGATAGATATTGCGACATTCGCGTCAATCAAACTGAATCTATTGGCAATGGAACAGAAAGCTTTCAATGACTGAACTTCTGTACGCAAAAAGTTGAATGCGCACGCGCACAATGTCGGCGAGATCAGAGGGCGGCACACAAAGACGCCGCAATACGACGCCCGCGCCACCTGTCCACAAATCATGGGAACTGATTTAGAGAAAAAACCGTTGGACCGGTTTAAAAGAAACTGATACGGAGACCTGAGCGAGCTCCTTGCAATGTTTTGATACGGGGATAAAAAGATAAATAAATTCCAAGCGAATACAAATCTCTAACCGGGCAAGTTCATCTAGACGAGAGTCAGGGCAAAACCGGGTAAGTTACTTAAGTAGCAGCTCTCCTAATACAAGCTTCCTGGCATGATTCGTTTCTTGGAAGAACTATATATCGTCAAGCTCGTTAAGGTCCTATCAAGTTACATAATCAGTAAGTGGCCTGACTACCTAACAGTAGCAAGTTTCATATTAGGTGTGATATGTCCAATGACTTGGTCGCAAGACTCAGGAGTGGGAAGACCGAAGCAAAATGTAAATTGGTGGGTAACTTTGATCGGTTTTGCAATCTTCTAAACTCATAATAAAGCAGGCGGGAAAATTTCAGCAAATTGCAATTAAATATATATTTTTTAATTTGTTAGGGGAATAAACAACGACGAATTAGAAGACTTAACATGTTTTAATGGTGTCTGTCTGTCTGTTTTTGTAACACGCACGCGATAAGAAATGATTGCAAATGAGGTTATGCAATGTTCTAATGACCGGAGAACTTAAGTTTACATGAAAAAATACAAATAACAGTAGATAACACTAAAAGTGCACTGCAAGTAAAGATACGGAACGTTACTAGTAAATAAATCAAAACAAGCTAATTTTATCCGAAGCGACGGCAATTTTATAAAAAAATATTGAAAGTTGTCTTGCAGCAAACATGATGATGGTCAATATATTTTGAATATTTCAAACAAGTTTTTTTTAATATTTGTTAGCTCCTTATAAATATGTAAAGTAACAGGACACTGGTCGCTGGCCGGCCGGCAACGACGCCATTATTAACACAAGATATTATCGGTCCTCTACAAACAAGTTTTAGGAACATTACGAACATAATGGAAATAAGCTCTCATACATTGTTGATTTAATTAACAATTTTAACACCCATAATGGGCATTTGTTTATTGGCGTAGCGATAAGGGCAGTTATGGGATAACGAGCTAATATACAAAGCTGTATCATTTACATACAGTCGCACACGAGACACGCTGGCATGGCGACAAATCGGTCGTGAATTGCGCCACTGGCGACTTTTAAACTGATATTTACGTTTATTGCCGTATTTATTTTTATTTCTTTTACGACTGTGAAATCTTTTGTAGCTATTTCGAGCGTCGCTTCTATCGTATAATTAAGCACATAATCTAAAACAGCATCTTCTTAATCGCACGAAATAACTTAAATAAAACTCAACGGTTCAAGTTAAACTGATGCCACGGATAAGTTTTGAAATATTCAAGTCGTGTTGTAAAAAATCGGTGGTTATCAAAATAATTAATAAAATTAAACATAATAGATTTGACCGCATAAACACAGAACCGGCACACGATATCATAGAAACAGCATCTCACGAGGTTAATCACGGGTTATCTATGTGAGGATCTACATAAATTGCTTCTCGGAAAGGTTAAAGTCTCGAATTAGAAAACAGAAGCTCACGGTCGAAAAGTTTGAATCTTTGGATTACATAGACTGCATAGTTTTAGTGCAGTATTGCTGTCACACATTGCCAGTATTGCCACACTAAGTTTTACGAGACGGTATACGCTAATCTCAGCACACACCATAAGCCGCCAAAATTTCCCAGATAAGTGCTGTAATACATTACTGCTACCGTCGGCGGCATCTTTGTAGCGGCGGCAGACGAAAAGAGAAGACACGCACTTGATATGACAAATGAGAAGAGATAGTACTATACAGTCGCCCAAGGGCGCCCACTTTTTCTGCTTATTAAAACTAATTCCTGGGAATAGTAACGGCACCTTTGAAGTTAATGCCGTATAAGCTGTTTTGTTTTAATGGTACAGACAAATGGATAACAGTACAAAGCAATTTGATAAGAGTCCTATATGAAAAATACCGTCTAATTTTTTGTAATAAACCACTTGACAATAACAACAGGGAGTGATACTTATAGAAAAGATCGACCACGTAAACCACTTAACGCAACCTCATCGCCACCATATCACATACCATTCAACCTCTCATGCCGTTTAGGAATCCTCATTTGACAAGACGTAGAGAAAGGAAATTTAATAACTCGAATTCCTCGAAAGAATCGTTCAAATCGCGTGTCTTCTTTCAGCATTCACACCTCGAACTAAAGCAGAATAAAGCCTTCATTACATTCACAAAACCCCATTTGTGAGGATAAATAGAGCGGGGCACAATGGAAGCTGATATTTCGTATAGAAAGTTCCCTTGCGAGTTGAGAATTTAACGCGGCGCGGTGGTGTTATGGAATTATGCGGCCGAGACTTGAGGCGTGCAAGAAAATAAAACAAAGTGCACGTGTCGCTCGATGAGGAGGGAAGGGCGGTCTGGAATGGAGGGTAAGGTAGGCAGGAAAAGAGAATGCCTAACATTAAACTTCTCATTATGGACGTGCTGCTTTATCACAGCTGCAGATTAAAATTGAATCGCTGACAGTATGAGACCAATTATGAAACACCTATTCGCGAAACAAAATTTCTGTGTAGTAACTTCTCAATACTGTGAAACATAATACACCTAAATATCGAGTGACGTGATGTTACTAAAAGTACTGCTTTCGTTTTACTCAATTAATTCCTCGTTCATGTTGCGATGCAAGGGATACCAATATTAATTATCCACGTATGCGTAATACTAAAATGTGAACTGAACGCACTGGTCCAACCGGAAAACCGCTAAGTAAATAAATTGTTCTTAAAACTTTACGGCTCAAGCCACATCCTATAACACGACGAGATAAAATGTCTTATCATAAAACTGTTACAATGTGTTAAGAATAGCCGTAGGACAGTAAAGGCACAGAATAAGGTATAGATACTAGGGCAATGCAAGGGTATCCAGGCAATGTACTCGTATGTTGCAATGGTGACAGTTTTATAGGCGACTACCGGAAACGTAGTCGTAATGTTAAACGCGAGCCAGCAGCCTGCAGTAAGCGCAACGACTTTTAAAACTGGCACGTAATAAACTTCTCTACCCTAGGTTTAATGCGGATTATTTTCACATGCACATAATATGGATTTATTTAGAATCTTATTACGTTGACTTAGGGACGGCAAAAATACGTCAATCTTATAAACCTATATAGTTAAATTATGATGCTGTAGTACTTACTGGCCTTATGAAAAACTTAGTATACTAACTTATAGATCTACTTACTTATAAATATTACACAAAGTTTGCCTCGTTCACAATTTAACTGTAAATACCAAAGTATTAGCATAATTAAAACAAATTTAAGGAAGTTGGGGCGATGCGGACAGGCAGAGACTGAAACATTCGATGTTAAGATAACTTTCTGAGATGTTCCATGCTAATTTTGATAGCAAATCTCAGTACTTATTAAAATTAGAATAGCTTGTGTAATGCTGATTAATCCACTCAGTACCGAATATGTCATATTAATTGTAAACAACTATAAAACCAGACGTTAGGCGCTAAAGATAGTCCTCATTGCTCGTTAAGACACTACTAGCTGTAAAACGCATCAATACCATTTTGGAGACAGTAAAATGTGTAAAATACGGATATGTCCATCGTTTAATAGTCTAATTTACGATTAGTTTTATTACCTACTTGGCGTAATGAAGAATGTCCGCCGCAAGCTGTGAAGTTACATTCTTGGGAACTGTGGTTTATGAGTAAGCGAATTCAATAACTATTTTAACAAAAATAGATTATAATTGTATTATTATGTAACTTGATCGTAAGTATTGAGCTTGCTAAGACATGAATATTTTTTTAATTCTAAAGTAATATGAGTAAGTTATTTTTTTTAATATCTATTTTATAATCCTATAAAAATACAACTTGGTAGTATTACACTACGAAAAACTATACGTATACAAGAGCAATCAGGTGTAAAAGTTTGTGGTTTTTCAAAGTAAGTGTTCCGGAAACAGGTCAGGTAACACGATCCCAAAGTTGATCTGTCCGTACTTACTTGTGCACGCGGCTTTGTCCCTAAGTCCTTTAACAAGATTTGCTTCCACAATGACTGACAATCAAAGCTGATCTGCGGCACAAAAGCCTGCGTAAAATTGAATTCTCTAAAAGAAATACTGAGGTGCGAAAAGCTTATTTTCGTCCTTTTGCCGACAGGGAGATGCTAAAGCGCAGATTGTGGGGCGTAAATACGCGTTGGTTATCAAGATTCAATGCAAAACACTTTTTTAAACTTAAAGCAAACGAGTTCTTTTGTTTTGCTTGAAAATCATGTTCGTATTTATCGTACCATCGATATGATGAGTGATTATACGAGTGTGCCATATTTCACTTTAGTTCAAGATTTTAGATTGACTATTTGACCTTATTTTTGTTTGCAAAAATTATCTAACCTACTTACTATAATAATATAATACTTGACACTGATGATGACATTCGCCTTTACAAAACATACAGGAAAAAGCCATTCTTATGTTTTTGATGCTTCAGAAAATTTATAGACTTGACAGATGCACATTGTGTCTGCTTACATTATTTACAGTCTGCCATTGCTTACGGCTCAATACGATACGGTTCCCGTAAATCAAGCTTTCCTTTCCATTTTTCCCGTTTCTTCCAGAATACGTATAATAAAATCAAGGTGTAAGTATCGCAAGGGCCTGAGGGCACGAGGGATGGAAGGGGAGTAATGCGTGTAATAATCACAGTCATCTTTCACCGCTACTGCGTTACACATACCATTTACCCCAACCTCCCCCGCCCTGTATATTTAATTACACAATAATGTAGCAGCATTTGCATTAATTAACGAATTTGTTGAATTAATTAGAATTATACCACCTTACGCGCCCTTTGATAATGTTGGGAACACGATGGTGTGGGTTACAATTATTATTTACTTGAGCGTTTAGACTACGTTACAGTGCCTAGGTGATGGTTATGTGTGAGCAAATCTATCTTCAGCATGTACTATTTCAAGACATCAATAATCCAAACAAAAATTTGCATAAAGTAATATAAAGACGATTCCCTTTTGGAAATTTACACGTCTGATTAAAAAACTACAGTTTTATTTATAATAATCACTGACAACTCTATAAATATTCATCCAATGATCAGATAATTAGGCAAACAGACGCTAAAAGCGTTTCTAATTAATTAATTGGAATAAAAACGACATATTAATTGAGGTGTAATCACCAGTAAGTGTGATACGCCGTCGACCGTATCAGCCAAATTAGTCGCGTGGATATATTATTTATTCTTATTTTACTCGAAAACGAGTTCTCCGATCAAGTTATTCGATTCACTTTTCCCATTGCCGTGTCGAAACACGTGCGGTAAAAGCTCGCGGCCATTTAGAGCAATGTATGGAATTGTACGGATAGAGTCGTTCGGTAAAAATATCCTAAAGTGCATCGGCGCGCTGATCGATGCCCGTTTTTGCCCACGTTCTCCGCTCCGGGGTAAGCTCGGGGAATTAGTTTGACAGGCGGAATCTTTTCCCGTTTTTTTTGCGTCCACAATACCACATGTTTATTAGAACATCGAAGCGCTACCGTTAATTAAGTGTAGCGGGGCGGATACAGCAGTGATTCATTTTCTAGTTCGTCCTATCTACCTCATTAGCCACGCGGCGACATCGGTGTTATTTATTTACAGAGGCGCGAATGATCTAATAAACGCTAGTTAATTAATTCGACGTGTTATTATCGGGTGCATACTGCATAGATATGTTCACGATGCAATCAATTTAGTGTTGTTACAAAACAAACATGGCCCGGTTACGATCAGCACCGTGAGCGCTGCGACGACGGATTTATGTTCCCTAAAGTGTTCTGTTTGGAGTAAGAAGCATCCACCTGTCGTTGGATTATATTGCGAAAACGTAAACATTGACGTTAAAGTTATAACACCCATTTAGGTGGATGTATAGTGCGGGGCAAAAGAATGGAGTACTCTGGGAATAACCCAATCAAGGTATATCTTCGTAGGTACCTACTGTAACAGCCAAATACCTAAGGGGTATAATATAATATAATACACGCAGTTGAACCGAAGGGTAATTCTGTTTAAGCACTGAACATTTTCAGGATAGTTAGCTACGATTCCAACAGAAGCTATCTAGGTGGTAGAGATATGTTTCTAAGTTTGAAAGATATAATGCCTACTAACTTGGATAACTGTTACATTTGTAGCATATTATAGTACTAACTGGCCGACAGACGTTGTCCTGTAAACTATCAAGCCATTCCCAAAATTGTGAGAAAATTAATTATATTTCTCTCTTGTTCGTGATTTTTTCCCATATTTTAATAGTTATTCCGCTATTCGGAACCGAGACGAATCTAACAAAGCATTGTTAATCGGTCAAACCGTTCTTGAGCCATCCTTGAGATCACAACTAACTAATTGGACAAGTACCTACAACAACAATAACTGAGGCAAGAATCACATTTTATAGAACATTTAGTTTATGTAACACTTGTTTCTATGACTGTACAGATATAAAATAGCGGCCGAGTTGCCTACTAAAAATAATATTTAAATAAAAGGTGGTGACTCGACCACGCGGGCGAATTTAATTGCGGTCGAAATGACAACCAACTCTTGATATCATGAGCTAACATTTTGTAAGGAGAAAAGTGGAAACCTGATTTACCAAATATAACCTAAACAACGTTGTTATTCCAAAACCGTCGAACGATAAAGCTGCAAGCACAAAGTCGTGCTGATGATAGCGTGCTGCCAACACAGTTGCTAGTTGGTTCGTGGCCGCCCGGGGACCGCAAAAACCACAGGTCGAACTTAGACCGCTGTGCCTCCAGGAAACTGCGAAATTGCCCTTCCCTGGGGCGCAGCAAACACGAAGCCTGACACAAAAACGTTGCCCATTTCACTCGGCAGCTCGAGTGCCTGCGACACGGAATAATTAATACACGGCGGGTTACCTTCCACGCCACTGATATACGGTTTCACGGCATCACGTAAACTAGAAAAAATGCAGCACGAACAAATTCGTGACGCGCATCCAAATGTTGCGAGATTAATGACAACCCTACGTTGAACTGGGCTTGTATCGTTTAAATTCCTATTTGTGAGTCAGCCCACGTGCAGGCACAGACAACTAACATTTCTCCAAGTTATCAGTGAGATAAGTATGTGCCTACCTATAATCCATCGGTTGAGGTTATCGCACGGTAGCCTAGGCCGTAAAAAATCGACTCCTTATCGAACACGTCATTCCGATCGGATTTATGTACCGCTTATCTTTCTCGATAAGACGCGTGTTTAAATAATCTATGCTGCTACCGAATTTTATATGCGTTTATTTGGGAAATGGCTCACGTGGTCAGATGTACAAACAAACGGGAGAGCCGCGAGGGGGCCACCTAGTGCCGAAACTCCCATCGCTCTGTGTCACGGCAATTCAAATAGAAACTGTGTGCGGAGTGGAGGTGTCCAATAACAAAACCCACGAACACGCTTGTCAAATAACGTTCACCAAATATTATCCCACCGCCACACTGTATTGTCGTGGATTTGTACCAACATAACGAGCATAGGACAGAAGCACGACGACAGGACCGTGTTTACTTTGGAACTTAGGACGGTGTACAGTTCCAACGAAAAGGGAGGGAAACATTGTGTCCCGAATAGAATGTCGCTAGCCGGCGCTGGGGCTGTTTGGACAAGGTACAAAATAAAATAAAACGTAAGTACAGCGGTACTAGGAAGCAGGGTGTTTAAAAAGTCGTCTGTTGAGCGTGGGCTTGAAGAGAGCAGTTTGCGGAGTGCTCGCGAGGAGGGCCCTCGAAACGAGCGTCGACGCCAACCGCTCGACCCGCGTTGTTTACAGTTTACACCCGGTGATCGCACCCACGCATCACGAATAAAATAACCCTTCAGACAATAAAAAGGTAAAAGTAATAAGATCTAGTAACAGAGCCCCGCAACAATCGAAATTCATAAACGAAAGGCCCGACGCGACGCCATCCAATAAAAGCTACGGCGATCGGAAAGAATCGCGGCCGTTACAGACTCATCGAGTTGGCAACCGTTCAGAACGTAATTTACGCCACCGCCGCCGTCACTCATAATGGAAATCATAAAATTTTAAACAACGCCGTAAAGTAAACAATGGGCAAAAAGAACAAAATTATAAACGGCCGGGCGGAGTGAGTCTGCCCTCCGGTTCCCCGCAGTGCACTCGCGTTGTTTTTTAACATTTATAAAATAAAATTTTGAATATCAAAAGAATCCACGCCGTCCGTCGAGTTGCAAATTGTGGCAGAATTTTACAACGAGGTGCGGAGTAAAATTAAGCTCCATTTAAATACTTGAACTCGGTAAAATTCTGTTCTTACAGTTACAACGAAACAACGTTACCTATAAACTTTAGAAAGGCTTTCTGTGGCTTTCCGTGATGGTAACATCCTGGACGAGCGTGACAATCGCGATTAAAACTAAACCAACGAGTGGAACAGACGAGGCTGGTTAGCGATCTAATTACACGGTTTTCCATCGCTTCCGTCATGGGACCAATTTCCGGGCCAATACAATAGCCCTCGGTGGGACGGGACCGAAGGACCGCAGCCCGGCTTCCATTCGACGCGCTCTAACTAGGCGTAAATGCTCATAACCCATAACGAGGTTTTGATAATCAGCGCTGGCTATAAATGCCACGTACAAGTCTCACCTCACAGTTTACCCGCTCAATTTATAGCAGGCATGCACCTGAATACCGATACCCGTATCATGTTAGCCCTACGTGTCGTACATATCGTAATCTTCGTCATAAAACTAAATATCCAAATTCAAATGTGAGAATGTTTAAATATGCGTGTGATTCGAATCGAATAACAAACATTCAATTAATTTTCCCAGCCATAGTCGGAGGATAACATCTGTTTGGAATATAAAATACACCAACACGTACCCGCAGCGCCTCGTTCGAACCCCAATAAAAATGAGACCCACACAACTGTCAGCCAACAAAAAAACAATATATAATAAAAACTACCTACACGTAGATCTTAAATTTTGATCTAACGACTTCAGAGGATCCATTATTATTAATAACCGATGTCTAAATAAAAATAGGGACATAAAAATATTGAACAAAAAAGGTGGTTTCTTTTTCGATACAAGACATTTATTAACACGGGCGCATCGAGTCGAGATAAAACAAACATGGCGGGCGGCGCGCGCGCATAAACACGGAGTTAACGTGGGAGGCTGTCACAACACGCGTCCAATGGCCGGCGTCCGCTGACGGCCGGTGAAAGCTCCACAAGACTCCCTATAATACGACATATGAGCTGATGCTATCTCACGAAAGCATTTCAAGCCTACGCACGCCGTTGCATCTACTCATCTACTCATACTCGCTTCAGAGCTTTGAATTCCAATTTATTGATTTTCATTAAAACACTGACGATAACAGATTACTATCGTCATATAAGTTTAGAGCACACGTGGAATACTTCTCGTGAAATGATTTTGGTTTCCAAAGTCGCGTTAGCATCAATCGTTTAACTCGACGGTCAAGATAAATGTGGAGCCACTTTTCAAACTATCAACGCGAGACTCAAACCAATTAACCTTGTAAATGGGCTATTCAAATGTAACAAGGTCGTAATAAGGCGGGAAAAGCGGCGCAACGCGTTTATCAACAAGACAAAACAACAAAGGAACGAGTCGTGATCCCCATCAGAGATCCATCATAGAGCGGCGGCCGAGATGGATCGTATTATCCCAACGAGCACAGATAGCTGGCCGAGTTTCAATTGCCTACAATCTGTCCAAGTCACCTCGGCTGCGTCTCGTGCGCCATTTCCGTCCATTTCTCTATTCCCCGAAGGAATAACTAACGAGGTTCATTCGTTCCTCGAAATCATGCTTTTAAACAAACACACCATTCCTACTTATCTTCAGGAATGATCGCAATGGCAGGTTCCGTGATGTACGTTTAGTGCAGATAATGTCCCAAAAAGGACGATCGCAGAGATATGACATAAAATGGTCCGTGGCAGATTTCCGTGAATTTTAGAAACTTCGTCAACGTTTTAATAACTCATGTGGGATGCAAGAATAATACGTTCAGTCGTATTTTAATTAACATTTTTATTTTAAAGTAAGAAATATGAATGAGTTAATTGATATTATGGGTTGGGCACGTCAAGGGGAATCCGCCCGGCACGGGAGATATAACCATAATTTTATAATAACGGCGTGCGGTGTCTATAAATCAGAATTAAGGATCTAACCAGAAGAGATTCGGCTTTCGGCGTCGATTAAAGTCGAGTCGGAAAACAAACAGAGTTTCGGGCACGCCCTTCGATTTTAGGGGCCCGCGGGCGAGACTCGAGACTCCGAGAATCATTCACCTGGCCGCAATCACAATTAGTGGAACCACTTTAGAAATATGCTACCGGTTCCTAAAAGCCAAACGCACGACCAGCGCACGACACACGAATCATCCTTTTTTGCCTTTCTATTGTAATGTAAGGCGTGGTAGAGTCAAACAAAAAAGCACACGCACGAAGCGGTCGAAACTACGATCAGTTAAAACGGTAGCGTTCAAGAAACAAACGCAAATAAAAGGCGAAAACCGAAGTCGAATGAGTTCCGAACGACCGCAGCTCTAGCAAAAGGTAAAATACGATACATTGAAATAGAAAAAGAAAAATAGTGGGTCCAGAAATTGGAGCGAACGAACTAACTCGTTAATGAGGGCGCATGTAGGATCCTAATGAATTATCTGATGGTCTGAAGGGGAATGAGAAAACAGGCCGTAACTGGGAAACCGCACATTTCAACTCATACAGTTTGAACCCCGCGGACCGGTGGGCATACATAAGTGGCGAGGGAAATTAGCATACGGTCAATATTAATCTTTCGCACGGACTCACCGAGCTGCCCACTAACTGGAAAGCGGAAAATAAAAACGTATAAGGCAGTAAAGTAAACATTTCCACTCGGCACATTCCCGTAAAGATTTCAGAGTTGAAATTAAATTTGCATTTGCAAAAGGCGTGCAGAGCCAGGTGCGCCCACACCTCGCTCGCACAGCATACTTGGGTTTCTCTTTATTACCTCTACACGTCTCCAGGCCGTTTCCGCATGACGTTTTTATTAAAAAACGTTTAAATTTTTATTTTCAGGAATGAGTTGCAGTCGGAGCTGCGACGTTAAATTCTTATTGAATTTTATGGCGCGTTATTTGCATGGATTTTGCGTTATGGGTCATTCGTCCATGTAAAAACGTGGCCATAGAGCACACGAGCTTTTCTCTCGAGCACGACTGTGGGCCGGTGCAGATGCGATCAGGCCGCAGTGGGACTGTGGAATACTCTTGTATGGTAATGTGGCCACCGCAGAGATCCTTCGATACCGCCGACCGCTTACACAATTAACCTAACAACCCTGTACGCTTCGTTAGCGTTAACGTTCGTTAGATCTACTAACCGACGTTAGACAACTGGTTAGATACGTTGGTTGTTTGCGAAATGCCAACGTTTCGCGAAAACGGTTGTACCGATGCGATTACTGATAATCTTTATAAACAATTCGTTTTATTATACCCAGGTTTAACTTTTAACTTCTACTTTAATCTTTTAGAATTAGCTTTAATGTAACACGATTGTAATCATGAGTGATGAATGCATCCAAACATTTTCTCCATTCGACTTCAATCACGATAAAACTAAATTGATTTCCTAGTAAACACAATCCATCATAATTGATTAACGACTATAAGTCCGAGAGGCGACACGCTGTAGTGTGAGATGTGAGAGTAGCTAGTTATCTTATAAAAATATATAAAAATCCACATGCGGTCGTAAAGTGTCCAGTTCACTTCGGTTACGACTCGGTTAAATAACCGCAGCCTCTATTACTGGTTAACGTATGAGCCAGAAATACGAGCCAACCCAAACGTAGTCATAATGACATTACAACTCAACAAATGACTCATGTATTCAAATCTTCGGCTCTGAATAACATCAGAGTAGCATGATTCGATTTTCCGAAGTATCTATAGTAGGTATAATATAACCGTATAAGAAATCACCATACACATAATAACGGTGTAGAAGTAGAAAGTTGATAGTGACGATAATCTCCAATCTTCAATTTCAAACCTTCAATTATTTGATACAAGTTTCGTTTTACCTAAACATCTCATTTTGACAAACAGATAGATTCAATCATGATTCAATTTAATCTCATCTGATTCAGCCAAATATACAAATTAATATATAGAATTGGCATGAGAATGTCAAAAAGTACTGGCCAGCTATAAAGGTAGAGTGCAATAAAATCACATGTAGCAATTTAGCCCTAACTAGGTATGTCGAAGTCCAACACGGCATGTAATAACGACCTCCGAACACCAAATATTGATTCACGCGCACCTCCGACTGGATTCAACCAATATTTGTATTGTACTACGACTGCTTCCCCGAGTGTATTTTCTTATTCAACAACTTCCACCGTTCAACGCCCGCTGGCGTCGCGGTGTTTGCCCAAGTCTGAAGACGAACGGGAAATAACAGCTTTCTATCTGGCAGCCGCAAATAATGCACGTAATTCGAGAGGTTACAGGTCTTTCTTAGAAGGGCTCCACTTCGTTTTTAAAACAGCCACGTTTCAATGAACAACGTTGGCGAATCTTCCAAAACTGCTGACAGCGCGTCGATGGTGTCTCGCGACTGTGTTTATTTACATATTCAATAACAAACACTCAAATTTAAAATTGTTAAATAGAAAAAATCCAGTTCTGTCCCCAACGCAACGTAATTTATACGCTTATGTAAACAAACTTGCAGGACACAATAGGGACGACCCGTGTCCCCGGGGATCGCATTGACAAATTCCTGTTTATTTTATTGATTTCGAAGTGACTAGACAGTATCGAGTCGACTGCAACCCTTGTTTGGGATCAGAATGTAAATTTCGGGGCTTCGGGCCTCCGTCGGGCCGCGCGCCGCAGGAGGGCCAGACCCGAAGGATCACAAACGCCATGACTCCGTCCCTGCGCCATGCTGCGAAACATAAGACTTCACTTCCAGGCTCGGATCCCAAATCAATCTACGTCATCTCCGTGCTGTTTATAAAAAGCTGATTGTTGCTAAACAAGCGGGGCCACACAGCAAACAAAGCCCACACGTTATCCCCGCGTGGGGCGACACTCGACGGCAAAGATAGCATTTTAGCTGGTATTATTGCTATCCGGTAAGCCCCGCTGGGATTTACGATGTCATCCCTGGTGGTCTGACTATTGATAACGATGTTTTTAGTAAGAACTCAACAGTAATGATATTTCAAGCTAACGTGGAAAATAAAGATGTCCACCAAACTCCCACGCGTTACAAACAATGGCTGTTTGACAATGTAGTTAAGTTTTTCAAGGAATATTCTTCGTTTCATTAATAGCTACTTCCAACTGCATCACAATCCATTAGCAATAAACTGCAATATACCACATAAATCCTGGGACACATCACATCAGTTGGAAATAACCTATAAACGTAAGTATGCGTATGCATTCATCACATCAAACCAACCAACGCGACGCGACGGCGACCAATAAAATGTTATTATTTAGGAGCCATAACCAGCAAGATTTACTGATCATAAAACAACTCAAGATGACCGCAGCGCGATCTCAAGAATGAGATCCTTCATCCGAAGGTAATCCTAGTCTCGAGTGGCAGGAACGGTTATAGCTGACCAGAGTCTTCATTTAAAGGCATGATGGATGTGTTCGAGTGGCAGCCATATCCGGTGCAAGCAAATTTAACTCCGAATAGCCTTGTTTATTCAGGGGTGCACTGAACCATTTAAACGCAGTCGCCTCGTAACATGGGCGACCGCGTTAAATTCTTCAATACTATCATAATGCTTAATTGCTTTCTTACGAAGCCATAAAAATTGAAAGTGGCTGAGCTGCTTCTATATTTACAGCTCTCTCGATCTAAATGCGTAACGATATTGAAATTGGAACAATTACCGAATCTATAAAACGCGTTACGGTTATAACATTACCGTACTTTAGAGGCGACATTATGGGCAAAGGTATTAAATTCGTTCCCCCTTTTTAAGCATTAAACGTAATATAGTCGATCATAAACATTTATGACAAAAGATCTCGTGGCAAAAAGTGGAGTATTGTCACGGGTCTATTGATTAATTTGTTTCGCCATTAGAATTCTCTTCACGGGGCACCAAAACGTCCCGATGGATAACATCGCATTCGAAATTCGGGACATTATTTATGGTGTGCCATTCTCTTCAAAGCACTGTATGATTTACAGCCCGAGGCACAAAAGCCACTGCCTTATTATGACGTGGTGCCCTGCATTGTGCCACCATATTTATTCGTCTGATTGTCCGCTGTTTGTTTATTTTTCGTCCTTCTCCGTAAATACAGCATTGTCACAAAACTTTGACACAATTGAGTGGAGCCATATTTCACGGTGCGTAATTACAAGAAGGTCGACTATGGAAATGTTTTGCCAACAAATTGTGTATGGTCTTTGCTCCACCATATAATTGAACTACGCTCTCAAATATCGCTTTGTTAGATTCGTGATATGTAAAGTTGAGTAACTTTCTCAGTTGTAAGACAAACCAGCACGCGAGATTGGTTGAACAAACATAATAAGTGCTTTGATTCGAGAAAGTACTTTAGCATCAAGTTATCGAGTCGTTAACGAGGGAAAGAATGGTGTTTCATAATGATAGTGGTGGTGTGGTTAGAGCTTATTAACACTGAGAGGAAGCTAAGCGGGAGTGTACATACAGACAGACACGGGGAGAGGCAGGTATGGGTATGTACGCTCGGACGCCCGCCTTGTTTGCATAGGGAGGGCTACCGATGCTTGTGTGTGGTCTCTGCCTACATACGTTTTATGTTTCCAATACCCACCTATTTTATGTTTTCGATAAATAAACCCCAAAACTCTTAAAATTATTTTAGGACTCTACCACTCAAGTTTCAAATAAATGTCGGTCGTTAAACACCTTCCCTGATGAGAGCAATCGAGCAACAGACATCTTAAAAGACATACGATGTGTGAATGTGAAACTTTGCCTCTAAGTGAATTTAACAATTTAGATAATGGTAGCGAAGTGCGAATGGTTCGCACGTTTAGAACATTACTGTGTTGGTGACAGAGCACATCTTGGACGCGAGAATAACAGCGAATCGTGTAATAATGTGCGTAGAGCTCCCACAATAGTTTATTACGCACATTTATTTACACCGTTTCTGTAGAAGCATGGTGCGGTCGCGTGCCGCGGTTCCCATCCGCCTATTCAATTACGGCCTACGCCAAACACAATTGTCACGGCGGTATCCCTAATGGGACATTTTTGAGCTCTGAATAAACATGGAGGAGAGTAAAATACCGGTCGTGTGCCATCACTACAGGAGTTCTAATAATGTTTGCGTCGCGGTATGCGTCACGCGGCGAAATATTTCCTCTGTGGGCTATTAACATTGTAGTTAACTGTGGACGTCGGATAATGTGGGATCAGATGGACCGTTGACTAGGTCTACTGAGCGTTGCACACATAACAAACATTATAATTTTAAAGGGTAAACAAAACAAAAATCAGTTGTAATGCCATTAGTGACTAATATTAAGAGTCCCCGCGTTCAGCTGACGGCTGCTATTTCAGTTTGGGCACATTCCTCGCTCACACATATCATCCATCACGTTCAGAGGGCTGTCAGGTTTTAAACTGAGCTTAAACTGGGCTCCGAGCGCGCGTTATTGGTGGCAGCTGACGCGGCGTGACGGCTCATCAGGCGTCAGTTTGCCGGACAAGGGTGTAGCAGCAAATGACCATTTGACCTACGTCAAAACTTTTAATATTTGCGTCACACGCAGATTGCTATTAGAATACAGTGGGCACTGGCCCTAAAACCCACGTTCGATGATGTCTTAAGCTTCTTCAAGTCAACAGAGCAACTTTTTAATCGCCGAACCGTGTCAAACGAGCTATCAATTTGTCGTTTCGAATTGAAGAATTCTGTTTTTGTGGGACGTTCGTAAACGAGGTACCGCGCCGGGCGTTGCACCTCATCTCGAAAAGGTGCGTTTTTCCTCGAAGCCCCATTGTCCCGCGCCAGCGTCCCGAGTCCCGCGAGAATATTCCCGACGCGAGCACACTCAGAAGTGATTACGTCGGTGACACTCTTGGATATTGGATTGAGGAACTGATCCTAGATTGAATTTTGGCTTGGGATACAATATATTTAACTCCCAACAGAGGAGTTTGTTGAATTGATTTTATGATGACCATCCATGCCAATGTTTGTTTAGTGTGAACACATTAAGAAATACGTACTACATTGAATTCAATAATACCAGCATCTGTTGATCTAAATTTTTACTGTTACAAACAACAAGTTCAACATTCACAAAGCCCTACGCCACATGCGCTTGCGGCGCTGATCGATCGAAACTTTTTGTCGCGCTGACGTCTCCATCCATCCCGAGCAAATTGCCGTCACCGGGCAACCCGCGTCGAGGTGTGATCGAGTGGCCGACCCTTCAAACCTATAACCATTATTTTGAATATAACCCACTATCGATCACGACGAACGCTAAAAAAGACTTCATCTTTTTCATCCCGCGGCCGCACTTGACGTATGGCTTACATGCTAGACAAATTGGAAGCCTTACGGCTCATAAAGAACTGCTTGCGTTCGACGTCCGCGTTATGCGTCAAAATTTTTCACTGTCTCGGAGAAATTACCATACTCTCCAGCGTTGGAGATTTTCCCACGAAAAGCTCCAGCTTTGTGTAAACAAATTGGCTTTCTTGTCTCGGACTCTGGTCGCTGGCAGTTATTTATAAAAGATCTATTTATTCAGCTGCATATTGACCTGGTTATACCGCCAAGATGTCGCTGTACGGATACAAGCTGTTTGTTTGTATTGTTTAATCGATCGTACAAAGTTTCGGTACAATGTTAAACCAACCGCTGAAAGCCTTGAAGATTCCTTTAATGTTTCCTAACTGAGTTAGCACACCAGAAGTCCTAAAGGTTAAGTGAATTCGAAAGCACCACTTAACGTCATTATTACTCAACAACCCACGTGCAGTAAGTAGACAATTCAACAAAGAAAATTAAAGACACGGCTCGACATGACAATTCATTAAAGTTGCATGAGTTTGTTAGACAATGGATCGCGGAGCTTAGTGGTTCTATGCTGAGCCGCGTTCACGTAATTGAAAATAACGAGTTGCATATTCATGTAACTCTCATATGAAGCGATCCTGTCGTTTGCGGTGCACGCATTGTTAGTTTACTCATTCTATATCCGCCGTTGTCTGAAGCACCTATATTTCTGTGATCTCAAGTCGAATTAATCTACCACTGTGCTACATTTGTTATTCAGATTTAATTTCCAATTCCATATCTCATCTGCTTTCCACGCACGAGGGACGTTTAGATTTAAATACAACTCATGCGGGATTATGTATGTCATTTGCTTTCCTACGCATGAATACCAGAGAGATGATCTGAAGCGGAGCAAAATTAAAATTTAATTAACTGCTGCGATTCCACTGACGGATCATGTTTTGCCCAAGCCCCACCTGCCTGCGGGTGACACATCACACCCCGAGGATTAAAAACTCAGCTCCTTTCCATTCGCCCGTAAAATTAAATTTATTTAGGGCCGCTCCGCATCATCCCGCGTGTCAACGATATTTACATAAAGAATAGTTTCGAGAAGGACGCGAGCCTATATTTATATAGCGACGTCGCTGGCTGTTTATTGAAATATTTCATTGTTAATTCTCTAAACAACGTCTCCGTTTAGGGGGACGAAACCCGAATGGCGTTCACTGAATGCAGCATTAATAGTATTTATTAAAATAACAATGCGCCTATTCCGGGTGTGTTCATTATTCCTTATTCCATTCTCGGTTCTGTACCTGATGGAATAAAAAGTTATCAAGCGATGCAGCCCCGGATGCGTAGGATAAGCCTCGGCCCGGGACAGTTTACACGTAGGTGAGCGAGGTACTACGTGGAACAGATAATGTTGGCATAGGTCGGAAAAAAGTCAAGATCGCCCTTCAGATAACGCCAGACACGATAACGCGCCGGAAACGTGACGAACCCAAGAAAATTAAAACAAACAAGATTATTTGAAGATGCGAGAATATGCAGACGCCGTCCTAAAATATCGATAAAGAATCCTGGCATCTGTAGAGAAAGTACGTACGTAGGTGTTCTAAAGATTGTGCTGACGCAAGTTATTGCCGTGCGAGGGAATGGTTCTGGAAACCCTACACGACAATCAAATATCGAGTTACGCCAAGTTTTTGTTAGTTCTTTTTTCACCTACCGCAGCCGTAGCCGCGTAATCGAAGCCTCGGGAAGATCTTTTTACCGATGACGGATGTCGTAACTAAATAGATAAGTGGAATGTTTTGGTTGAATACCCAAAAGCGGCTAGCTAATTTCATTTTTGTAGAAAAAAGGCGAAACGTGAGGTCTCAGATCTTTGTTACCATGGAATTTAGTGACCATAATCAGTCAGGTATGATCTCACGCTGCGGTTGCGCTACTGCAAATGGTTTAAGATCGCAAACAACCAATCTTGAAGTTAGAATCAAGGAAATGCTTCTACGCTCCTCGTCCTGGCTGCCCGAACCAAAAGGATTGGTGGTATCGCTTCACGCCTTTCCTTATGACTGAACAATGGCATATTTAAAAGCGAGCAGTTTAGAGCATATAATTAATATTGCATAACTTTAAAGCCAGTTAAGCCAAATTGACAATGTATCGAAAAGGTAGAGCAAAACAAGACACTTGAAACTGAAACAAAGGGGAGTGCAACAATGAGTCAGGGGGCCTCTGCAAACCGTGCCCGCAGTCTTTGTTCATTGGACAGTGTGCTGCAGGCGATCCAAGATACCAGGTAGCCATAAAGCAATCTACAGCCTGATACTGTTGCATTTTTGCACCAGCAACACGCACTAAACAAGTAGCGCAGCAATTCGTTATCAGCACCTAGGATTTATGAAATATGATGGCACTAGATGCAGAATTATTGCCCTGCTGCCATCTTGATGAAACAACACAGAAAGCAATGTAGAAATGATTTAACGCAAAGTTACTAGTTAGTAGCCAACGTCAACGAATTACGCCTTGTGAAGCGAATGTAGGTACAGACGTATTAATAAATCAAAATGATTGGCGTGACCCTGATAATAAAATTGGTGTGAAGAATCAGTAGGTATAATGAATATTTGAGTTGCCTACGCGTGTCAAATGAAAGCTTTCGCAGCCGTGTGTTTCTACCTAATCGAATAATATTTTAATATACATACGGCGTGCCGGCCTACAAGTTAGGTGTCGGATTTATAGGTTTTGCTCCATAGAATCTCCATAAATGTCATCAGAAATAAATGACACGTAACCGCTGAGCCGATCCACCGGCTAGATGTGAGCTTTTTCGATAGAAATTTCAACAGTTAAAGTTCCGCCAGCGCCGAAACATGGCCTCATGATAATTTTTATGTCGTTTTCGATTGTCGATAAATTATATTTTTAGTGGCGTTTAAATGGTAGATAAAAACTCTCATGTGTCTGTCTGTTTGTATACAGTTTGAGCTCGACAGTTTGTTTACCTTTTAACTTGTTAACTCATTAGGGGCAACCGAAACCACAATAACTAATAATAGAAGTAGCAGACGTCTTCCTTCGTCCTTGAGACGGGCCTGTGTATAAATAATCAAGATTTGAATATATCGGGAGGAGCCAGAGTCCCGTTTGCTCCTGCGTTGTTTATTGAAATTCTAATTTTTAGGCTCGAACAACCGGCAGATGTTTCGCCGCTGACAATGATGGATTGCGCTCAATAGCTTCTGCTTTCCACAATGGGCAAAGAAAAAACGCACTTATTGTACGGAGAGTCACATCGCCAAGCCCATTAGGTATTACTACCTGCGTCGGCGCATGCCACAGATTAGTTAGCAGTTAGGACACGGCATGTGCCCTTTTAAATCTGTCACTTCGACTTATCCTCGGAGCGAAACGACGAGTGGCTTAATATGAGTTGTGACGTCTGTCTAATTAAAGCCTTGGGATTATGTTTCATGTGCTGTAATTGGTTCGAAGAAATGATTTATTATTAAGTTAATTTTCATGGTCTGTGGTTCAGGGGGCGTAGAGGTAAATACATACCTACCTGTACTAGACAGTCTACTGTACTTCCTCTGAAGATAACCACATGTAAATACAATCAATACCTATGTACCCAATAAACAAAACATACAATGCAATACAGTCAAGACTTTATTCCCATGTTTATTAAAATTCCACTATAAATTAGGTTAAAAATAAAATAGTCCTAGCTCTGAAAAGTGATATGTGTGGAATCTTACCGGGGAAGCTTTACTCTGTCATTGGAACACAATGCAATATTATAAGTTTTTTATACTGCAGTGAAACAATACAAGCTGGTTATTTCCCTGAAGTGCCACACCAGCTTCACTTCACCAGTGTCACTGCTGCCCAGCACCTTACTTTGCATTGTAAAATCTTGTCCAGCAATGCTTGTCTGTACGAGGAGTTCTTATCTTCATCTTCAGCCTAGGGTATTAATAGGTATTCTGTGCTTCAGCTATTAATAATATGATAAACATAATGATAACACCTCTAATACAAATGTAATTTACCTAATTCAGATTAACTGGTGATTTAGGGAGTTATCAAATTTGCTAAATCTTTCGTTAACCACATTTTGATCCCTAATATTAATTATTTTTCTTGGAATAACCTGCTATGCACCATAGGGGTGTACTGTTAGTTGGTATTGTCCCCATAGAATAAGATTTCCTTGAATAGGTCAGATAAAAGCTCTTTGATGGATTAACTCCATATTTATTTTGCCACTTTTTCACAATTACTGTGTACTTAATGAGATTATTGCAGCTTATGAACTCTTTATGGCTCTTTTTTGGATGTAAGTTTTGAAGTCCATATCATTGATTTATAGTTTTTTTAATAATATGTACTTTTATTTTTTAACATTGAGTTCGATTTATTTGTAAGAAAACAAGTTAACATAAATAACATCAACTAAACTAAACCTATATAATTGTCAAACTAAATCTGTTTGTTATTAAATTATTTTCAGTAACATTGTCAAGTAAGTGCTTATTAGTTAATTAAAAATGGCATTTGTATGTAACATACAGCCTTCAGTGTGCATTGCTCTTCAAATTATCCCGCTTTCTTTTAGCTTAAATAGGAAAACCTGAATGGAACTTCACTTGCTCAGGTGATTAGGTACCGTTTGAATATTAAATAATTGGTGATACCCGGTTAAAAACTTGGTGAAAAAAAAACAATTAGAGTCACACACTTGTTGTTATCTGTTATCAACACAATATCTACTGTAACAACGGATTATGTAGAGAGAGACTTTAGACTTACCCAATAGCCTCCAAACTTCCGCACTGCTGAGGTAAACATTCAGATGTGCCAAGCATGTTGGCAAAAGTAGAACGAACGCCAACCACCTCATAGTTCCAGTCTCTTCTTCACAATACCCTCAAATTATACGTCTTCAGTGAGCAAAGTTCACTAACATCACACATTTGTCTCACATTTTCTTCCACCGACAGACAAAATCAACGGTGTCGAGTCCTCGCAGATACAAGATATTACTGTCGAATAAAACTTACAAATCCACAACAAAATCCACGAAATTAGCACGATTTACTAAACTAATACATGTAAGTTCTTGATTGTATTCATGAATGTAAGTCTAGGGTCCGAATTGTTATCGAAAACTGTTTATAAACATTGATATTGTAAACGTTATTTCGTGAAACAAAGCGACACGACCTTTCCACAACACGATGCCTGTCAAACTGGTTTCTTTTTCTTTGCGCCTTTGCGCTCGCTCACCGCTCAGTCAGCTTCAGTGTTGCCACTGCTAGGTGCACCCCTCCGGCTAAATGTACGAATGGATTCATTATCAAAAAAAAAATATTGATTCAAATCATATTGATTATCAAAAAAACATGGTTGGTAGGTACGTATAATATAATAATAATTATTGGACTTAATTATTTTTATTATGGAAATGTAGACAAATCACGAAAAATTAATGCCAAAAAATAGGTAGGTACCTACCTACTTTAATTCCCTAATAAACATAATTATTATTATTTATGACTGTACCGTAACATTACCATTTTCAAACATTTGATCAAACTGAAATGATCACTATTATGCTAAGTACCTACCTATATAAAGTTTTATAATAATAATGTCAATCACTTTTATTTATACACAAATAAAGTCCATTACGGTAAGGTCTCTTTTGTGTTAAGAATCATTAATATTTTAACAACCACTGTTTTAGGAATGAAAAGTAGCCAATGTTTTAATCCTAGCTATTAGCTACCTCATATCAAATTTCATAAAAATTGGTCCAGCCGATTGAGCGTGAAAATATTGTAACAAACAAACAAACAAAATCACAAACTTTTGCTGTTATAATGTTAGTAAGATAGGATTATTAATATAATAAGTATAAACTATATTCATATTCTTTGTGTTACCTATAACAAATTACATGTATTATAGGTACTTATAATTACTTATATTATATTATAGGTACTTATATTATAATTATAGGTACCTACATTTCTGTATAACCTGTTCTTCACATTAAACTGTTTTCTGTGTAATCTGGTAAATATAATGTAGGTAGCTACTGCTAGATACAATAGAACAAAACTTATAATCTATGGAAAAATTACTGTTGTCCGCAAAACAAGATTGTAATACTTGTACCTACCTAATAAATTACTTCCTATCTAAAGCGCATTCACTGCAATAAAAAATAATTAAATAAAGGAACATGATTAAACACAATTACTTAAGTATGGTAATAAATTGCATAGCAACAACTTAATATGCTAGTAATACAGAATTGAATAAAATTAGAGTAGTCATACAAATCTATACGTTTTACAGAATACCTACGAAACGGGTAATAGAGACAAGGAATACATCATGGATTACCTGGCAACTCTCCTAGGATAAATAACTTTTGACAGCAAACTTTTCAAGAGCTGACACTGACCTAACGATGCGACCCTAGCGGCAAGTTTGTGCAACTCTGTAATAGTTATCATTGTTAAAGGTGATGCTAATATAAATAAAGTGAAACCGTGTTACATATTGTCTTTTTTGCGACGCATTTCTTGTGTCTCTTTATTCTTGAGTTTTCGATGGTTATTTTCGTAGCTTGCACCAAGCAACTGAGTAGATTAGAGATTTCTGTCGAAATTTATAATTTCATATTACGCCATCTGTTGATCTGTTCTAGCTATCTATATGCTCCATTATTATTTCAACTTTACATCATAGCAAGAGAGATGTCGCTACTCACTAGATTCAAAAACACCTAGTACGCAATCAAAACGCGGGTGAGGAGAGGAGACTGGGGTTTGATTCCCGTTGTTCCCAGAGGAGAAACTTTTCTGTTTTAGTGTTTTCTTGTAGGTACTACCTAAAATGCTTAGATAAAATACCTAGGTATATTCATATGAGATAGAAATGATGTAGGTATATATTTTAGCTTCCTATATCAGCTGATGTAGACAACAATCGACAAACATTTGTAGGTACTGTAACAAAATAAATAAGTTTTAATTAGGTACCTTTATCAGTGAAAAACATTTAATCCAACATTAGATAATAATTAGTAGTTCATACGCATTTTTCTACACCAGTCCCATAGCCTCTCGCTTTGATAAGATAAAACTTTTTATTCATCCTACGTACCTACCTACTTACCTACTATAGTCACAGAATACCTATTAATACCCTAGCTATAGTATTATGTGCCTTCGTAATAGTATTATTGAGACCTAATCTGAATAATAACCTTCACAAAAATATTATGGAGATTAACCATCTGCTGTTCTATGATAGACATTACCTATTATTTCATTTTTACTTTACATTATTATTTCATGCTATGAGTAGGTACAGGATTTATTTTTAGAATCGCTTCATGGTTTGGAAATCAAGGGAAGAATAAAAATAAAAACTCCAAAATAGACTTTTAATACAAAATTACATTAAAAAAAATCTTTATCAATTTAATAAATACGTCTCATCCTTTGGTAATAAAATTGATTAAACCGAATAATGCGATTGTTAAAACATAATAAGTACTTATTATTATTAGATAAAAAATATAATAAAAGAATATATAATTTTAAACTAAACAATACAATGGCCACGTGATAAACAGTAATAAAGTTACATAATATTCTAACATAAAGGTTACGCGGTACATAAAAGCATCATACGAAAATAAAATAGACGATAACACGGAGGCACGATTATGGCACAGAGGAACTACCTATAGGGAGCGAAGCGCGACCGCTCATTTCTCTTTGGGCTTCTTTTCCTTCTTCCGCGGGGGAGGCACGGGCGCCTCGCCGCCGACGGCTTCCTTCTTCACCACCTTCTTGACGAGCTTCTTCTTGGGCGGATCCGCCGCCGCCGCCGCCACGGAGGACTCTATCCGCGCGGCCGTCGTGGTCTTCTCCTTGGGCTTGACGCCGATCTGTGCGAGCGAGACCCCCGCCACGGGCGGGGTGGGCACCTCTGGTCCTTCCACCGTCAAGGTCTCGCTCAGCGCGGGGGTGGGGGGCGAAGCGGGGGCGGCGGGGGTGGCGGGCGAGACGGTGGGGGTGCGCAGCTCGCCGGCTATGATGGCGTGCGCCAGCGTGGCCGCGTCCTCCGCCTCGCTGTCCGGCGTGGGCAGCGCGTCGGCGCCGGCCGGCGGCCGCAGCTGCAGCTTGCCCGCCGGCTTGCGACGCTCCTCCGCTACAAAACCACACCGCGCCCTTATTCTCTCGTTCGGTTACGCTCGCCGGTTAGTATTGCGGTCACATTATAGAGCAAGCTCGGTTAGGCCCTGGAACAAAGTCGAGGGAAAACAAAACTACATGGTTAAATCGAAACGCTGCAGGCTATAGTTAGGGTGTCAGTCTAGCGGAGATGCCGAAGCGTACGTTCATTACAAGGAGAATTATTTGTATTTAGTTCTTTTTATTATAAGTTCGGGAAGATTTTGGCGGTGGGATTGAAAAGATTAAACTGTTGACAAAACTGCTTAGAAAATTCTGTATAGTATTTTATGGATTTCGTTCGAGTTCTAGTGTCTGCGTGTGCGAAAGTGACTACTATGTAGGTAGGTAAGTGCTTACGAAATGTGTCAAGCATTGAATAATGTTCCTTGCAATGTGTGAATCGAACATGGAAAGCGAACAAAACAGAACGAGCCCGAGATTTGCTGCAGTTTCAATATTACTAACTAGTCAGAGAGGAAACCAAAGCAAACTCAGCCAGGGGATGCAATCGAAGTGACTCGGCAGTGTCGCCGGCGAGCCATCTCGGAACACGGCGCTGCGCCGTCACTCATTTCGCTAATCATCGCGGCGGTATCGGCTATTACAGGGGAATCATAATTAGAGCCAAGAATAGCTCCATGAGCGCCGACGCCCCTACTCACTGCATCCACTTGGACGCAACCCAACAACACGAACTCCCCACTATTTCGGAGAACGATAAAATTACACCGAATTCCATTTATTTAAGTTTTAAATAAACATCGACACGTGACAGTTCGCACTGACTCCGCGGACATCACAAACATTTAGGCACGGACGCGAACGTTCAATCTATCCTCCACCATACTGCACCCCCATATTTACCCGGAACGAACAAAGTTGTGTTGGGCCCAAGTGTGGTAGGATTACCTGTTCTATCAAAGCCGCGTCTCTTGCGCTGCCTCCTCGGTAGCTGGGTGAAATAACAACGATTTTTGAAACGTATGTTCAGTAATTAAACATAAAAACCAAACATCACAAAACGGCACAAATGAAAAAAACATCGAGTCGTATGCGAACGTCCGCCCGCGACGTCGCTAGAATCGCCGGCGCGGCCCGCGCACAACGGACGCGGCTGTACTATGAACATATTAGTGTAACAAAACTGCAAAAATGAACTCGGTGAGAACTGACAGTGCAAAGCTGTTAGCCGCTCGTCGGCGCTATACTCACATTTGGCGGCGGGCACGGCGGGCGCCTCTTCCTTGGACGGCGTGTTGGCGAGCGGCGGGCTGTCCGTGGCCGCTTTAGGCGGAGTGCCCCCGCCGAGGCTGACGGGAGCCTCGGAGGCGGCAGCGGGCGAAGCCGGCGCGACGACCTTCGGCGCTTCTGCGACAGCCGCTTTAGGCTGTTTGGGCGCAACTTCAGTCTTTTCTTTGGGTTTGGGTTCCGCAATGGCTAGGACCTCATCCGCTACTGTGACCGGAACTTCACTCGGGTCGACCACCTCCAAGGGGGCTGGCGTGCCCACTTCTACGGTCACTGGAATCTCAGCCGGGGCCGGCGCTTTAGGTGGTGGGGTAGCTACGGGGGCTGCAGCAGCTGGTGCCGCTTTCTGGACAGGGGCCTCTTTAGGTGCAACGGACTCTTTAACAACTGGGGCTTCCACTGGTTTTGGGGCTGCCACAGGTGGAGGGGCTACAACAGGCGCCGGGGCTGCAACAGGCGCCGGGGCTACCACAGGCACCGGGGCTACCACAGGTGCCGGGGCCACCACAGGCGCTGGAGCTATCACCGGAGCCGAGGCTTCGACTGGTGTAGCCGGTGTAGTTTCCACGACCACGGCTTCTTTAGCGACCTCGACCGGTTCACTCACGGGGGCTGGTACAGCTACAGCCTGGACTGGAACCTCTTCAGATGCAGGTGGGCTGGGTTCTTTGGGCGGCGACGGCTGCTTGGGCGGGGACGCGCGAGACGCGCTCAGGGTCTGCGAGATCTTTGCCCAGATCTTGTCGAAGGAGTCCGCGCCCATGTAGTCGATGTTCCCGGCCTCCCAACCCTGGCGGCGGGTCAGGTCGTCCAGGGCTTCATAGGATGTCGCGCCGGGGACCACTCGCGCCAAGTTACCAGCAACGCCGCTCTGAAACATACATTCATACGGTTTTACACTTAATTTCAGAACTCAGTTAACCTGAAAATGATCTTTGAGAACTTTTGATGGAAGTCTTCGGATAATTAAGAACAGTTAATAAATATAAAATTACGTGCGAACACTGTCAGGGCTTTGGATAACGAGGCATGCATGCAAAGCTATTCTACAAACTGTGAGCTTATAATTCTACATTCGGCTGACAATCACTTCAGGCATTTGGGCATTAGTAAATATAATGACAAAAGTTACCTTTGGAAACTGCGACTGTAGTTTCAAACGGAGACTTACTTGGTCTTCGTCGTCACTCGGTTCGTTTTCCTCGGCCGTCTCGTAGTCCTGCGGCGCGGGTGTGGGGGAGGGGGTGGGGGGTATCTCATGCGTGCATATTTTACGTCCACGCGCATCGATCGTTGCCCTGTGCCGCAAATAGAAGCCATCGTACGGATGCCTAGGTATTACATGATCCTCGAAAGTCTCACTTTCCGTTTCAGAAATATCTCCATTCATCAAACCGTTTATCTCGTTGGCAACGTCTATGCGGAGTCTGCGAGGGCGACGATTGCGTTTCCTTTCCGGCTGCACGTGGACGTGACGTACCTCCACCTCGTGTGCGTGTGTGTGGGTGTCGGGATGTTTATATGAGTTATGCACCTGGTGGGAGTGGCCGCGGAGGTCATGCTGTTTGTTTGGTTCATCACCACGAGGATAGTGCGGCTCGTGTTGAATATTATTCCTAATGTGTTGATAGTTTTCTTGTGAATTACGATCGTCGTTGGATTGATTAGAATGGTCATGATGATCGGAATAAGACTGTTGATGGTGATGATACTGTTCGTGCTTATCTTCGTGGTGATGTTGATGAGCCTGATGAGCATGTTTCTGAGCTTCGTGATGTCGATGTTCATGATGATCGTTCGACTGACCGTGGTAACTGTGTGAGCTTGGTTGACTGTGACTGTAGTCGCTTTGAGGAACATAAGAACAGTGTTGCTCTGAGTGTTGGTAAGTTTGATTGTTGTCTGGTTGTGGTTGCTCTTTGTGGTGTTGGTGACTATCGTAATGGCTGTGGTGTTCGTGGTGGTGTGTGCTCTGCGGAGGGTGATGTTGTTCTTGATGTTGATATTGTTCGTGGACATTGAGAAGTGGTCCGTGTTCCTGTTGCTGATAATCCCATGCATATTTTCTAATTTCCTCTAGATTCTCATCTGCCGGTTCCATATATTGAGCACACAGTTCCTCAGTAACAGGCGGGATATGCCCTCTGTACATTTCCCAAGGATCGTGGACATCTGTCATGTCTATGTGCCTTTCAGGCAACTCTTCTTCTTCTTGTTGGACATTCAGTCGATGCCAGGGAAATTCTGATTCTGGGTCCAACACTGGTTGATAATGGAGATGTTGGCTGACATCGTGGGGAGCTTGCACCGGTGGCGGCTCCGGTTCGTCCACCTCAACCTATCATTGAAGTGAAACAACTCAATGGAAATGCATGCAAACAAACACTTGAACTAAGCTTTACGCACTAACAATATTTACAACATGGTGCAACGAGCTTTGTCCAAGCTAATATTAGTAGTATTCAAAGGGTTTGAGTACGATAAAGTTATAAACATACAAAAGTTTTCTGAAGTGATTAAATATTTACACGATTAAACTATTTGTATATTACAAACCTAATGTATGTTTATGAAGCTATCGCGGTGAGGTTCCACCAAAATACCAACACCATCTATGTATAAGTATAACCAAATAAAAATTTACCAAACCTTGATTTGAAGCGACTGTCAGCCAAACAGTATAAGTTTGAAAATGTTAGTATTTTGGAGAAACACAGTTTAAACGAGCATCATAATGTACAATACAGGTGCAGATATATATTATAGCGCTAGTTACGGTGCACAAGCTTAGGGAGTGCAAGCTTAGATACTGTTCAGTCACTCAAGGGAACATAGCACACAATATTAATGTACAATCGAAAACTACTTCTTCAAAAAGGTAGTAAAATACAAAAAGACAGCACGAGTCTAAATTAACGCCGCAGCATATAAATGTTTCAATAGTTCTCACCTCTGCAACTTTAGGGTCCCTTATCGAATGCTTGGAAAACATGTTGTAGTGTTCAGTTCAAATGGTGTTATAAGAATGGATCGATTTACTGTTTGGTAGTCAGTATACAACGAAGTAGGTACTTGCGGTCAGCCGAGACAAGTAACCGCAGAAGGAAGGGTTCGATTCCAACCACATACAGGTATCAAATGACTTTAACCTAAATGTAGATCACTATGATCTCGCTTTAAATAGCGTCTGCGGTTTGATCATTAATAGTTATTACAAACAGTGAAACATGAAACAATTTTATATTACATTCTGCTGCTTAAAGTTTGCTGTAATAACAATGGTATCATCAAGGTAGACCATCTACGAAATCTTGAATAAAATGTTTGTGCCATTAAACTGTTCTGAGGGATCATAAGTACAGCCCAAAACGACAAAAATATTATTGACTCACCATCGTAGTATCGAGCTGAGTGTGGACTTGGCTAGCGAAGAGGTCCCACCAGAGCTGAAGTAACCCGCGAATGTGGTCCGGCGCATCGACCGTGCGCGATTCGAAGTTAAAGTGTTGCAGCCATGGCTTAGCCGCGCCGATGAAATGAATAATCTTCAAATCTTGCCCGAACCTAAAAGATCAAACATGAACTCTAAAACCCCGTGGATTTCCCATTTTCTCAAAGTACAGAATTGGCAGGCCGCCCACCTATAGGAAGTAGCAATCATGTCCGTACCTATTCCATTTAAGAAGTTGATTGAATTACGATCCAGACCGATAAGGTGGAATGTGTACTCGATGACCTCGGCGGCGAATCTGCATTTTTACTACGAAATTGTCATAGAATGAACCTAGCTTAGAAACAAATGCAAATTTGATGGCCTCACAAAGAGGCAATGTATTCGGGGAATGTATTTTCTTACCAAATGTACCTAAACGAGATCTATTACGTTCTTATATTAAAGAGCAGAACCAATAATTGTTCCCTCTGAGATTGGAAAGCAATGGTACGAGTAGATATGAATAGAGCCTAGGCAAATAGTAAAGCATTTGTGGCCTACAAATGCTTTACTATTTGCCTAGGCTCTAGCAACGGTGCTCTTCGAAATTAAACAAAAATAACAGTACTATGAACATAAAGAAATTACTTACTGTTTCAAAGCGGGTAGGTAGGAATAGAAGGCAGCAGACGTGACATTGTACAGGAAGGGCAGATGTTTGTTGATGTCTCCACGCGCCCAATCGGAGAAGAAAGAATTCAATAGACCCTGATCGCCACCTGTTACAAAACCATTGATTGTTTTCACTTCCATTACCTCTGCGACATGTTCTTCTCCGACTTCTGGACTTATTGCATTATTATTCATTTCAAACTTTGCATTTTATCAATCCTTCTCACAGTTCTGTCTCACCAATACTTTGTGGCTGAGGTGGTTCTATAAATAGTCATTTGATTCATCTGTTATCTCTTATATATATATCAGTACCTATGTAAATAGCTCTTACCCTGAACAGTGTATAGCAAATTCAGACCATTCCAAGAATAATATGTACTAGTCCTTTAATATCAACATTATCTTGAATTATGCGTATAGATACTGCTCAGTGTACTCGTACGTGGAATCTTTGCTTACCATCAAAGCTGCCGCGCTCCTGTGCGAATGTGATCAGCCTGCTGAAGGTTTCAGCTGATGGAGTGAACACGAACACACCAGAGTTAAAGCAGTCTGGCCACCCGACATCCGGAGCAGCGGAGAGCTCTTCCCGCTCGAATAGCTCATCGCTGTTTTGGACCACCTTGGAAAAACATAACAAATTCAAAATGGTACACTGAATGAAGGCTAAAAAGTTATATAGGTATAGAACCTACAATGTATCGACTACTTCTGCTTAGCTAATATTTTCCTCATTATTATAATGGTGTGGTGACTACCTAATCAAAAATCCCGAACTGTCCTACTAATATGTTATTGCAGGAAAAGTATAAAAAAACTAAGGTAAATATAGGTAGGAAAGAAGTAAGGTTATGGTTAAATTTGCAATAAGCGTCAGCAACGCAGACTATCAATTCACTTTTAGTTTCATTTGAGATAATTACTAGATTTATTTACAAATACTGGTAGTCATTACAATCAGATAACGAATTAATGAAGAAGCTGTAGACATTTAAAATTGAAATACATTTTAAGCCAAGAATAAATTATAATACATAATAGGTATTATTTCTCGATCCATCTATCTCGATTAGATAACCAATGTGTACCTACATTTATATTGGTCTCGTACCTATTTGCCATTTGGGTATAGCGATCCGTAAAAATCATTATGGTATAATGACTTTACTATTTATGAATAGCGTGATATTATCTTACATGAGCACACACAACACGAACTTAAATATTTATCAAACATTTTGTTATCTCTCCGGATAAAACTTCATTTGACTCAATAACCTGCGATAAAAATATTGAATTTAAGTCAGTGGATCCCAACCTAACGGGACGCTATCTTGTTGTTTTGTGACGGGCGGTTATCCAATGGTAATTTCTCATCGACACGTTACCTACTGTATCTACTTTAATAAGAGGACCATCCGGTTGTCCGATTTCGTTACATATCACATCAGCTCCGAAAGAAAATTACAGAATGAAAGTGTTATATTTGGAGCTGGTCCAATATTGTCGGGAAGAAAATATTTGGGCCACGGTTATACGTTTCTCGTCATCTCGTGTTACTGCCGGCGTTCACGTCCGGTAACATTGACTTTCTTATCGCGTAAACAATTACATGTCGAAATAGATTGATGAGTTTCACAGTCGTTAATCGATAATCGGAAGGAACCAACGAACATCGGCAGACGGTCTCGTCATCTCTATTCTAACACAATTATAGAGGGTCCAGCAAATGTTTGATCTGACTTTGGTACAGAACTGCTATATTGGCTGAACAATTTAACAATTGCTGCGACGTTTTCGTACCTACTCCATGTAAGACCATTTATCAAACAATTTACCGACTGTTACTATGAGAAGGCTACGCGATGAGTTTGTAAACGGATTTTAAACTATCTTCGGCTAAGCGACATTTTGATTTTATGTAGGTACTCGTGAATCGATCTAAAATTATTGTTTCGATAGGTCCCTACCTAAATACAATGCATCGCAAACAGAAATTACAAAATTTGCATCCATCAAATCTTTACTGCAAAGATTGTTTTATTGTCATGAAATCCGAAATCCTATTTCTGCTACAAAAATCAGTTGTAAATCTTGTGATTCAGTCTTATAAGTAACTAAATTTTATTACACTAAGGAACTACAAACTACCAGTGGTACCGTGGTATTTGACATTGTATAGCAATCATCGGCTACGGTTGAAAGTAAGTCTTACCAAAGTATCAGCATCGAGGAAGACGCATTTCTCATACTGAGTAAGATTCCAACAGTGGATCTTTGTAAAGGTGATGCCCAGTTCTGGTCGCTGCAGCAACGCAAGGTGGGCGGCGTCCCGGGAGTCCAGCACGTCCACTGTTATGACTTCTGCGAAGACTGCGCGAAGGCGTTCTCTGAAAACAACATGCATTAGTGTATTTCTGTACTGTCCTTGGCAAGATAGTTTAAACATTCTCTAGACTCGTTACCCTCATAGATTTTATTTCTCTGTGGGTTTTCTTCCCACGTGAAACCCTCAAGGGAAATTGGCACAAATTCAGATTCATTGATTCAGTCAATGGTTTCAAAGTGTAATATCAAAGCAAAGTTTCTATGTAACAATTTGATTGATCAATTAGTTTGCAGCCAATGGAGAACTGCAGAACAGTTGGAAACCTAATTTTTGGCAATCGTCGTCACGGGCTAGTGTTGTCTTACCTCATGGCCTCAGTGACGGACGGTGTGATGAGCACCACGGCTGGGTAAGCCGAGCTGACTCGCCGCAGAGAGTGCGCCAGCACCAGGGCACCCAGGCCGTACGAGTCGTTCGTGGCTAGCGTCACCCATGCTCGATCTGAGGAGCGAACACTTACAGTAAACTACCCATAATCTAATACTGTAGGCTGTTGTTTTGTTTTATTATTCCGATGACTCTTGATCTAAGCCCATCAAGTGGCCCCCAGTCCTGAACAAGCCCCCCCCCCCCCCATCTTCAAACTATGATAAGTACCAACCTACTTATAATTCCAAATTATTTAACGTTTTCCGTACGGGATAAAGACAAAGACAAATGTTTTTTCTAGCTTCCACAGTAAAATGCATTTCAAAAATAATCGTTATTAAAATTTGTATTCGCATAAATAACGCTAACTAAACGTTACGGTTTAAGATGATCTCAATGTCAGTCAGGGATGTTTTGTTAAAATAATGCAATAACAACAAGAATGACTCGTCTTCAAAATAATGAATGAATTTAAAAGCTGTAGTTATAGTTGTCGTAAAGGAATATGAGAAATATGATGGTATTTAAAATTATTTTATTACATGTTTAATTTGTTAGGTGTGAATTGCGAATCTAATCACAACACGCATGTGGTGCCAAAGACGTTATATTATCTAAAATAACTGGAAATCGTGGGAAATTGCGTAGATCTATATTTTAGTATTTTAATGTTCTGTCAGTTGTGTCGTCATAAAAAGATGAGGAAATGCGCAGTTCGGTTCTCATAAAATATACGTTGTAGAATTACGGTATTATACTCGTATTATTGGCACGTGTTGAGTTGAAAGTGCTGGCGTCCGCACCGCTTTTCCTATTACTTTGCGCACTATTTATTAGCCTGTCAATAGTGAATAGTGACACGCGTTATTGGAGACAATCAACAAAATTAATAGCACGCTGTCTGTCGCCTAAAATGTCAACTCCTCCCAAACGCACACAGATCTCGTCTACGCGGTCTATGTTATTTTCATCTTGGTACGTGCACTTTTATAGGTGTGATATCGTATGTACATAGATATAAATCACACATGAACGTGTAAACTCCAGGCATCCTAAAAGCGTGGGCCACATACCGCCATGTATAATAGACAAGTGCCGCACGTTCTGCTCCGAAATAGCGCGACACAAATAAAATTCAAAATAAAACCCACTGAATAGCGTCAGATATTCGGTGGCGAGCCAGTCGCCGCCTGTGTATTCCACAATTAAACTGGTAATCCGTCTTTCTGAACGACACTATCCAGCGCTAGAGCGACAAAATGTTACTCCCTACTTACTTCAGATCTTGACGACAGATTGATAAAGACTGAAGACATTAAAAGCCATTTTGAAATCTCATTATTACCTAGTACCTACCTGTTAAGAATATTTTATTTAGCAAGCTCTGCAAATGAGATATTTAAACAATAATATTAATTATTATATATTAATTGTTAAAAAATACGAAATACTTCTCTTTCTAACAATTATTTGGACTTCTCTTGGCCTAACATAACCAAATACCTACAAGTTTGTATTCGTTGTTAAAATAAATCGTATATCTTTCACATTCACTATCGTAGTATTTGTTTCACGGAATAGGATACACAAGTCTGAAAACATCCGATTCTACACTCCACCAATCTAAAATTGTCCGAGGAAATGCCGTCAATCGCTGAGGTCATTATCTATTTGGTGGCCGAATCAGCAGCAACTACTAGATATTTGTTTATCACAAAAACAACATGCGCAAGCGCAACGAGCATCAACATCATAAAATATTTTAAGTCCAACCAGCTAGCATCATTATGGGTACCTAAATCTGATTTATGTACACGCACACACGTCAAATTAGGTAGAACAAAATATATTTGTGCTGCCAAAAGGTACCCCAACAAGGCACTTGAGAGGCGAGATGCAGGATCAGACGCGATGCGGGAGCAATGTCCCTGTGGTTTCTATTTAGGTGCGGCCGGTCCGGCGGGATGGAACCACGCGGGCAGTCGACCGTTTAACAGAATAAAGGAATGCAACGGTGACGTGTAGATTTAACTTTAACTTAGACAAGCTGAAGAAAACACAATCATTACCAAGCAAGAATATACGTTCTAATCAACTGCACACTTTCTAAGTCTTGTCTTTTGCACGCTAGGAAAACATTTCACCATGCCAATATTTAATTTTCAGTGCCTTATGTAAAGAGAAACTGTAGGAAACTGTTTAGAGAGAGGGAACGACTGGTTTCATCAGTAACTTTTCCAACTTGCCCAAGGGACATGAATAATAATTGTAGAGGCAATAAAGTGTTGTCCAACAAAACTGAATGGACTCGACGCAACGTAAACTTGTTGCTCTTAGTGTCCAGTCTAAACGACAACTTCCTGGTTTTATTCTTGTCCAGGCTGAAGAGTCTGACAAGCAAATTCACGGAGTAGTAAACATCTGGATAATAATAATGTTATAACTTTAGACATTGCAAATAGACAAAACGTGTCATGTTCACTAAAATTAACCAGTCACCTTCCTTATTTTATCCAACAGATATGGGGTCAATTTTAAATTGGCTAATGAGATGTTTTCCAATTTATATTTCTAACTTATGGGGACAATTAAATTCGGCATACCCAACCGCAAATTAATAATCACAAGGTTTCAAGCAGGTATAACCTCATACGACGGTAGAATTAGCTTCGGGAATAGCATCAATATTTGATATACCTAATACCTAGGTATTATCATGCAAAATAAAATTATGTTCGCTTGCCATTGCATCTATTATATCCAGTGCTATACCATTATCGTATTAATGTGGCGCCAGTTATGCCGCAACCAGGTCGAATGAACCTTTGTGGTTAGTCCTATTGAATATCAGACATCTTCAAGCCACAAGGCGTGAGAATCTAAAAAAATCGATACGATATGAACTACCCACCACTGGTGTTTTCAGACGGTACATATTGATCAATGACAATATACAGGTCAGTGATTTTGATTGACCCAGTGGTGTAGCTAAATATTGATTTTGCTATTAATGGTAACAAAGATTACTGAGTTACTGCTGATGGCTTTTTTGTAAGTACCTACCTACTTATACTCAATCGTAGTAATACCTACTATTATTTAGCTATTTCATAAAACAAACCATAATGATCCTTGTGATAACTATGTTTAACGTAGGCCTGAGTAGATAAGTGCTTGCTTATCCAAAAAAAAAGCCAAATAAATATTTTGTAACTAAATTACTAACAGAATGTCACGGTCAAGATTAATGTTACTGCACTCTGTTTGATAACGCATACCGTTGATAGGCGTAATGTTTATGAATGTATTTACAGATAAGCTGTCTGTTTACGATCTCGTACCAGATAATGTGAAAACTTATAATAGAACAGCAATGTGTAAACAAGTATTAGTTCACAAATCTACGAAGTGGACAGTCATAGCGTGCGATAAAAAATAGGTAAGTAAACGAAAAGATGTAGATAATATTTGGACAGTAGATGGTCCAAACGAAACACGACAAACCAGAAAAACATTCCAAGGTTGTCTTGGCTCTTAATTTTTATATATAAATTGTTTTACATAGCCCGTTTAACTCTTTTATTAATTTATGCCGGTGTAAATATAAATGTGGCGTTACACAAATACCTATTTAAATATTTAAGCAATAATGCTAATAAAGTTACCGCGACATTAAGAGTATGAATATGAATGAGGAGGTAAGTAGGTACACGTGGGTAGGTTGGTACCTATATTTTATACTAACTTTCAAAATTTACCATCTTAACTGCAAACTTATAAAACCGTAGTAATTAAAAAGAAAAAACAAATTTGGTTATATATATCATTATTTCGGACAAAGTAGGCATAGAAACAGGGTCTAATAATAGCCTAAACTAAGTTAGGAGTTATGCAAGACATGAATCTACCCTTCTTTCAAATAAAACCATAGCTAGATTTCAGTGGCAGCCACTGATCCCCTGAACAAGGAAATTTAATTAGCATGTTAATCAAAGGTGAAAATTATATTATTTTAAAGAAATTGAATAGTACCTATACAATCAACATCAAACTTACTTGACATGATGAGGCCGGGTGTAGTCTCGTGCGTGACACTTCCAGTCACCTCTAAAATCACGAACTACACGCGCTCTTCGCGCAGCACTAGCAAATGCACGCAGCGTGCGCGACCGGCAACCGCGACCCCCCCGTACCGCTACTCACACACCGTTAACGCTACAGCGTAAGCACTAACGCACACACGTATCAAAACTATCAGAGCGCTTGCGTGATCACAAGCACTGGCAATAATAAAGCAATAAGCATCATAAGCAAAAGCAACAAATTTTCAACTTGAACATGCATAGAAAAATACAAGAAAAAATATTTATCAAAGTAGAATAAGGAAAAATGTCGGTTATAAAAGCATTCACTTCATTCCCATAATTATTTTTTTATGATTAGACTGGTACTGGTAACTCCACCGTATCAGCTGTTCATAGCGATCGATAGATGTCGGTGGCAGTCGCTTTATTTTCGTTGCCGAATGTATACATACATAGCGGTATTTGTAGTAAAATCTCTTCCCTTCCCTATTCAATAGTGTCGTTTATTCGGGGCGGGCTGCGGTCTTCTTTGATATTATTTGCACGTTAATTCGGCTCGATGACGGAATTCGGCGCAAATATGTGGCATAAATTATGCAATACTAAATATTTACAGGGACCTGTATTTAATGAACTGTATTAATAGGGAGAAAGAAGATATAAAACGAAAAAATGGATTAAACTACGTGTTCGCGTGTTGTTTGTTTTCGGTGTTTCGGTGGTAACAAATGTGACTATGGCCAACTCCCCCACTAGTATAGAAACACAAATAGACAGTTTCTTGGAGCAGTTCAAGCGGAGTGCCTCAAGGGCCATGGAAGAGCGCATGGAGTGGCCTGATGGTTCCTCACCAGCTGTCGTCAAGTCTCGAAGTAGCTGCTTCGCTATAGATGCAGTGGCTGCGGCAGTCGGTAAGTTGCCAGCATAGTTATTTAGTGCCTAATTACTTATTAGGTAGGTAGGTACCTACGGATAATTTCTCTAAACGTCTTTGTTTTGCGGAAGCAAAGCTAATTCGCGGCTTCGCGCACCGCACTCCCTCAAAAACATCGTAACGGTCATAGGTAGGTACCTATACCTATACAGCATTCTGCGACAACCATTCAAAATAAAATAATAATTATTGCCTATGTATGTACCTACCTTTGATCCATTTCCATTTAATTGTAGATGTAGACTATTGTTGACTATTGTTGGAACAAACATGATCTAGGTACCTACCTACCTTTCTAATAATAATAATATAACATTTAGGTAAAATGAAATTGGTCACCAGATCTATTTACTTTACTTTAAAAAAAGCTAGCTCGTAGTTAGTATACCTACCTACTAGGTTCTTACTCGACTCACATTTACACACGTGTTTTTATAATTTCAAACATTTTAGGAGCCTTAAATTTTACTGTACAAACTCTGAAGCTTCGACTTGGTTAAAAGATGGTCAGAAGTAGGTAAGGTAACTAACTAGGTATCAAGAGCACTGACGAAATGAAATACGAAGTATAGGTATGTAGGTACGAAGTCCCGCCAATTTTATTTATATTTGGTTTGACATGTTAATGACGTTGACAAAAGTGAGTGACGTCATGCATGCCTATGATAATATTATTATGAATTAAAAAGTTAGTACCTACAACATAAAGGTCCGTGTACAATAAATTAACTGCTTTTTTATTAATTGTACGAAAACAGGTCGGCTCTACTATTTTCCTAAGATCTCGAATGGTTAAACTAGAATAGTGATAGGTATAAAAATGAATAGATAGATTTTGCTAAAGATTAACGGAGTAACTTTTATAAATTATTCTTTCTTTTAGGTCATAGGATCCGCCGAAGAAACATACAAACCTAAGAAACATTTTTTTTTTGCAGTCTGGTAAAAATAATCGCATCATTTCTAAACAGATATTTACGATAATATTACTTTTCTACCGCCGTCAATTTATATTATACATGGCATTGACACTACCCCTTAGATAAAAGCTCAATTATTTATTTCGAGTAATAAGAAACTTCGGTCATTGCTTTTATACGTCATAGAGTGACACCTATGATCTATTCCATAGTTCTACGTCACAGTAAATTCGTGATTTTCGACCCTTCCCACATATTTATCTTGCAATTTCGCATCTAGAAATCATGAAATTAAAACAGCACAACCAAAATGTCAAAGGGCGCATAAGCGACTGACGCGTGACACTAGGTAGCACAGACTACTATAATATACAATATAAGTACCTACTAGGTACTAGTCGAGCGAGTGTGAACTCGCCAACAAAACAAATTTATATAATATAACTTAGGTAGGGTACACCTTACAGAAACAGATAACGTTAGAAATATTTTTAAAATTTTTATTAATAGTTCAGTATTTTAATATTATACTACCTTACAATAGATGTTTAAGATTTTGAAATGTAACTTCACGAAACTTAGGACCCCTTGTCCCACTTCGTGGACTCCCTCCCTCTCGCTTAGCGTGTGACGTACTTTATGGATTATCCCATACACTTCGTTTTGCCCAGCAGGCTTACTTCTCGAAGACTGCGAATAAGTTATTTTTCCACAGAGATGTTTATTAACGTAATAATTATTAAAAAAGCTAATTAATAAACTAAGTACCTATAGGTATACTATCGAAGCGGAAAAAGTTGGGGCAGGCACTAACGATAAGAAAAACGATAATGTCACGTAAATTTTAAGCTATGCTTTGTACGAAGGCGTAGGTTATATATTATTTTAAGTAAAATAATAATCATTATAATAATAATACTATAGATATCAATAACCTGTCGAAGGTTATCGTCATCTCCCTTGAGCAGGAAGTTCGGATGTGTGTGAACTGTGAAGTCATTAATGGTTCCTGTCGCCCTCGTTTATTGGCTGCAATCAGGATGCTCATTGCTCATCCTCGCACATAAATGATGCCATTTAGATTTTCCTATTTGATGGAATTAGATACTGGGATAATAAAAAGGCATCTTCGTCTAGACTACCAAAGTATCGTAAGTATAAAGTAGTATCATAATAATGTACCGTCATAATAGTTTAAAGTAATACCACTGAATACGATCATAATACTACTACTAGGTACATAATATTATAATTCTTATCATAATAATTATTGTACCTAGTCATTTGTATCATTATAGTAATATTATACCTTTTACAACCGTCTTCGTTAAAACTAGGACTGCAATTATTCTGATTGGAAAGATGGCGGAGGAATCTTTCTAATAGATAAACATTTTGTTTTAAAAATTGGATTGTTTCAAAAAAAGCTTGCGAAATATTGTTCGCGCAAATCATGCTGAGCACCTGCATAAATTGTATTAAACGATTTTGTATACATATTATATAAAGTGTATTGGTTGCTTTGCTGTGTTATATTATAATGTAGTTCAACGGTCATTTTTGTTCCACATCAGTGCGGACCCTCCTGAATGCCCAGACCCTCGTGAACCAGTTATACCTTTCATAAAGAAGTCTACGAGTATGTAGGTAGGTAGGGTAGACAAGATAAAATTGGCTACGTATGTTTATTTTTTGGTGTAGGTAGATTCCTACCTATCTATACATAATTATTATTATATACTTAATGAATAAATTTTCTGCGAGTTTTGTTGCTGCTATGTCTTAAAAAATATTTATGTCACATTAATGGATAATAATTATAATAAACGTCATTTAATACGTTGGTGTAAAAGGCCCTTTAACACCTTTCTTTTTCTATAATGACGTAGGTGTAATCAATTATTTACCTTCTCAATAGTTTATAGGTGAACGTACAAGTATCCTATTTTCCTTTTTTCTTGTTTTTAAAGGTAGGTACCCAATTTAGTTAAAAGTATTATATCGATAGGTAAATGCAGTTCATTTCCCTTTCTATAAATACGCAAAATAATTGAGATTAGTTTAAATTTTTCCGCGCCCGACCCGCGTCGATACGGAAGCGCGCAGGATAGTAGCGCCGTCTGGTGGCGGCGCACTGTACTGAGTACGTGTTCTGCGGCGTCCTCCGATTTTGTTCACGGAAAGTGTATCGCCATATTGCTTCCGTGAATTTAGTGAAATATTTGTGCATTTCTCTTCAATTATGAATGCAATACCAATATGAAGTGAATCCAAGCAAACCACAAGTGCCCGTGGACTGTTGAGACACGTTTTTACACATCTCAGTTCGTGATTCGAAGCGAAAAAGGTAAGTTTCATTCTTCGTCAGCTTTGGCTATATGGCCCAATATTCCACGGGAGTTCGATCCGCTATGCGATAATGAAACTTAAAAAATGCGATTAAGGTTAATAATTGCGCGGTTTTTGTTATGTTTATTTACATGAATTTGAAAAGTTAACGCGGTTATCTAGCAATGTGGTTTCCAACAACCCCTTGTAATATAAGTTGAACATAGCGGTCGGGGCGGGTTTGGCCCTCGATGTGTACATACGTGTAGGTATGTACATGTGATTTGACATGAGCGATCGGTTGTAGCGTGGAGCGAGCTAGCGGGATGTCGTTCGAGAAGATGGAAGTGGTGAATCCGGCGGAGAAAGAGGCCAGTGAGGTGCTCCACTCACTGCTGTCGGTCGACCGCCGGAGCGTGGACAGCAAGGAGGCCATCATCGTGTCCATACCCCCGGATCAGAACGGCGGGGAGTACGGCGAAGGTGCCCAGTGGCACACACCTGTCATGGGCCAGCACTCTGTCTTCGAAATGACCAGCAACCAAAACATGCAGCAGCATAGTTATAACGGACATCAGGAACAGGTAATGTTTCATTTTACTTTTGGTAAATTTATTAATAATTGTGTTAGTATGTGTAAAGCTAGTAATAATAATTAGTCTGTAAGGGATGGTGAGTATAACCATAGAACATTTTTGTGTATACTTACCTAGTTTGCGCAGTTTACACAATCTCATTTGGCCAAATTGAACTAGACAATGGGCATTGGGTGTTTTCTGGAATTAAATCATATTGTATAGACAGTGTACGAAATTAAATAGGTATCCAATTCAGGATTGCTCATGTACACACAATAATTCTTATGTTCTTTTGATAGTAGGTATTGCATTGGCTTGTAGATATGGCATTTAAATGTACGTAATATATACATCGAAATCACATTTAGGAACAGTTCTCGATTGATTACCAACTTCAGAGTGGCAAAATCAGCAGTAATGGTTATCACAAACCCTTAAAACAGGATTTGGGGCTGGGCTATGAACCTATTACAAATGAATAGGTTTGAATTAGTAAATTATGGGAGTGTATTTTTTCTGCTAATTACTCTCATTGTTTACTTGGTAGAATTTAGACAATCGATTGAATTTAACAAATACAGAACTCAGTGTACCTACTCAGTAAGTATTATATTTCAATTGGCTCTACATTGCCGTACTTATTAGAAAAATCTATTTATTGGATTTCAGGTGCTATGGCAAGGTCATACGATCCAAGTAGAGAATGGGTCAGGACAACTCCAACTGCAACCTACCACTTACACCATGGAGTTTGGACCTCATGTCGATGGCGACACTGCCGATCTGGAAGTTGATACAAAGCCTAAGATGGAGAAGAAAGTCATCAAGAAAAAAATCAAAGCAGACTCAGGAAGTGACGAAGATGTCTTCGACAACAAGTTAGAAGACAACCCTGCACAGGTATTAATCATGTTTACCAGAATTTTTATAAATATGTACTTACTGCACAGTCCTGGCAGACCTCATCGCGTCTGAGCCTCAATTTTGAATTCTGGTAGCTATTGAACTGAGTTAACCTAAACGTTTTCAACGCTGTGTGATGTAGACATATCAGCAAATCTATGCTGCTCGTCTATAAACTAATAAATAAATAAATTAACCCACCTGCAAATCATCGTTAAAGATTTTCTATTCAAAAACTCAAATACTCTGGCTTTCACTACAGTATTCAAGTAATACCACGGTTCAATAAAAAAAATTAGGTAGTGCCTGTAAATTCAATATCAATAAATAGCCAACAGTATTGGGGCCCTGGCATTAGGTGGTAAACTATTTCAATAGTCGTAATCACACTAATTAGAATTGATTTTATTAAGAGGGCCAGTTAGGATGTGTCAGACAGATTTCATTTTGACCCGATAAAGTGTGAGGTGAGTGGCGGCTATAAATAGCATTTGGCACCCAGTAGTAAAACTGCTCTTCAAAAGACCTTGCAAATGCTATATAATATGAACAGTAATATTTTGTCTATTTCAGGTTAAAGAGAGGCTCAGGAGAGGCTGTGACTGCAAAGACAACTGTTATCGTGGACTCAACCCCGAGGCAGTATATCGCCACAGACTGAACATTGCAGAACTAACTAAGAGTGAACACGACATGTATTTAATGGGCATCACCATGGCTAGCTTGGCGAATCCAGCTGAAACATCACGCCATAAAGTCAGGAGGAGACTAAGAGCTTGTTACGTGTACCAAGGACGAAAGGTCTGCTTAGAAGCCTTTTTGTACCTCGAAAATGTGACTCATTACCAACTCAAACGCATCAGGCAGCACGTTATGACGCACGGCGTCGCGCCCAGAATACACGGCAATGTCGGAAAGAAGCCATACAACACATTCACCCTCGACATCTACAAACATGCAACTAATTTCTTGAAGGAATATCTCAAGCAGCATGCAAGCTCACCCAAAGATGCTCAACCATCTGGCGATGGCAAAAAAGCCAGCAAGACTGTTATCATACAAGGTGACTCCCGGAAGCATTTGTTCGAGGCTTACAAGGAGTACGGGGAAATCCTCGAACCCGGAGTGAAGCTAATGGGCTACTCCACTTTCCGAGCTTTCATGAAAGACCAATTCCCGCATGTCAAGTTCGCTACCAAAAAGCAGGAGTTAACGAAAGAACTGGTGCCTTTCCGCAGTGGGAAATGTATGAGCTATGATAAGAACAAAGACCCAATAAGGATACAAGCCGAGAAAGAGAAGGCGGACGCGAAAAAGGCCGCTATGGAGGCTAAGAAGAAGGAAGAACACGACAGAGAGCAGCAGGCCCAGCAACAGGCGCAACAGCAACAAGTTCAACAGCAGCAGCAGCAACAACAACAACAACAGCAGCAGCAGCAACAACAGCAACAACAACAGCAGGTGCAACAGGTGCAAGTGCAGCAGCACCAGCAGATGCAGGGGCAGCCGCACGTTGTGATCCACCAGCAGCAGCCGCAGCAGCAGCAGCAAATGCAGCAGCAGATGCTGGTGCCGCAGGTGTCGCAACACCAACAGGTGCTGACGCAGCAGGTGGGCGGCGTGCAGCAGGTGTCGCAGCAGCACTGCGTGCAGCCGCTCGGCGTGTCCGAGGAGAACGGCCAGCCCGTGGAGATGACGCAGCAAGTCATACCGCTGGCGGTGGTGCAGCAGCCGCAGCAGGCCTATATCGTCACTCCCGTCTCGCACTTCCAGACGCGTGTTCAAGGCACGTGGTACAGACATTGACGAGCGCTCGCCCCCCCGCCGGGCATCCCCCTACGCGCGCCTCCGACGCGAGCCCCTTCACGTAATTGAGATCTCGCGACGACTGAACTGTTGTAAAACGAAACCGGCGAAGGTTTCACGACAAATAATATTTGAAACGCCACACGTAACTTTGGCAATAAGTTAGCAAGGATAGTTAGGTGACCACCTTTTCAGTATTGGTTGATAAACTGAGTACCTATCTTTAAGTATAAAGTGAATTATATACACTTACACCATTTTTAGCAGTTAACTATGTAGTTTATTTTATAATTGTATACCTACCTAAGTTATTATTTAAGATGTATGTGTGATCCAGTTTCATTATACCTACGAGTATATAATTTCAAGATAAACATTGTGTTGTAGATGCTTGATGGAATCTAGATGGAAGCTTTGATCAGGAATATACATCTGATCGAAGAGTGGCAGTGAGTAATCCTAGACGCATGGAAAAGATATTGGTAAATTACTTGTCACTGTGAATTGGTCACAGTAGGTATGTATGAATTGAGTAAACAAGTAAGGCCAAGTATACATATTAGTATGGCAGAGGATATTCGGAAATATAGTTGAAATTTAATTGGATGGATACCACAGATAATAACGTTTAAACTGCCACTTTGCTATTATGCTTGGTCTAGAAGGGTGCATACGAGGTTAGGTATGGTCGTTTTTACCACCGTTTATTTTAAATTTTAATTTATCATCACAAAGTTTCATATCCAATTTCATTTATATAAAAAGCAGTGCCTTCAACTGATGTAACTTTGGTAAGCTTTGTCTATTTTATTTCTAAATTATTAGGGTATTAGAAGGGTGTTGTGGGCAGGCGCCTGTGTCTGTCTGTAAAGGAATAAAAAGTGGATTTTATTTTTAGACAGTCTATCTCTTTTACACAAAAAATCATAAATATTGTGTAGTTATAAGCTCATCTCATTATATTTTATAAATACCCGATATATTCGCTGAACCACTGAACCGAGACGCCTATTTATTTGGAACCAGTGGTACTCCCATGGAGGTCAAACATTTCAAATAAATAAAAACATTCGAAGGAGCAAAGGAGTTCCTATGTGGGTTACCTCATAATAAATTAGGTGCCCAAAAATATATGTTATAATCAATGGTTGTGTAGTAATTATTTCCTCTATGGGTTATACATATACAGTGGAATTAAAACCTCGCTTTGAAGTCTGTTATTTCATATTCCAGAAAGCAAAGACTACCCTTGAGGCTTGTTTTATTTAATTTATCAGTTTAATATATTCAAATTCAAGTATACACCTAAGTACATATCAAATAGATGTTACTGCTGTTTAAAATTAAATTTTATCCATTTTTGTGTATTTATTTGAGGGGTTTTAAATATGACTGTGCTTTATGGACACATGAGTTAGTTACGGGCAGGAGTAATATGAGTAATATGATTTGGAATTACATGAAAATTTAGTATTGTGATGACCCAAAATTGTTTGTTTATCAAATATTAATTTTGTCAATACACATACACCAAAACAGCTAACACTAACCATACCTACAGTGGTTTTAATAACACACAGACGATTATGAAAATCTCATTTTTTAAGTAAGATAGTGTTATTTTATGTAATTTATAGGAGTGTGTAATCATTTTAAATAATTTATCTAGACAGTACAGAATTGTGCCTAGAAACGTATGCTTAATTGTGTATTTTTATAGTGCAATAACATGTGAGATTCGAAGCAGATTTTATACCAAAATTTATAACGAGAGCACTTTAAGTTTTTGTTTATGTAAATAAACCTAAATTTGTATTCGATGATAAAGAGAAATTACCTACATATTTACACTAGGTGGGTACCTATTTATTTTACAACAATTTGCTTCGGATCGTAGTGATTTGCCCTAGCCTGATTTTCGGCATTCTATGTTCCAAATTACTGTAGGAAGACATGATGTGATAGAAATTAAAACTTTTTTACGCTAATCTGCTTTTAATTCGGTTCGATTGCATTGTTGAGGTTGCAAGCGAACGGTGTCGAGGCCCACGCCATCCTCCACCGGCCGGAGATTGCTCGCCGGCGGGGGTGTACGTTCGTCGCACTCGTTCTGCCTCAACTCATTGGTCTGCAGCCGGCCACTACACTCGCCAATTTAATCAATTCTCCGCGTCGTCGTTCATTTGTAAACAAAAGTCATTGTTCCGGCCTCAATCGGGCAGACGATGGTGGCTTGCCTTAGCGGGCGCGCGCGGTGTCATCTCAGTCTCGCTGACCTACGCGACAGTCGTTATGAAGTTTTGGAAGTGCAGCACTAAAGCAGAACGCCGCGCCGCCGCTCTTGGTGAGTTTTTCATAAATATTACCGAAGTACCTAGGTATATTATATAACGCAACGATCTGATCGTTTCGACATGTATAGTTATACCTGTCATTTATATATACTTCCTGGGGCCGTTACCCAAAGCAGCGGACACAGGCACTTGTTGAAATGTCTATAAGTACTTAGGTAAGTATGTAGTTACTTATTTATATTTTTATTGCAGATAAGTATAATAGATCACAATACACCTAGGCACCTACTAGGTGTATTGTGAATAATAATATATTTGGTAAAGACCGATTATGATTTTATTTGAATTCTTGATCGACGTCCGCGCAACAATTGGGAAATATAATTCCCAGTTGTCACCGTAAGCGACGGTCGAGAATCAAATTTTCCAGTTGTCAAAAATGAGGTATGGGAAAACTGCCCATTTGTCGCCGGCGGGAACTAAGCTGGTGGCGACAATTGGGTAGGTATACACCTAAAAATATATTTTGTACTATGGTAGATACCTACCTAAAATAAGGTAAGCTAAGTTATTGCCTTTAAATTTTATTGTCGATCCGATTGTTATTGAGGAAAATTCGAAGATCGATCGGAAGAACTGACTTCAGCGTAACCGTTTGCCATCTCATCACAAATAGGTAAGTACCTACTAAAAATAAAAACGGAAAACATTTGTTCAAACTACAACCGGCATGCGGCATTGGAATAAACTCCATTCGGTATATTTCGATCAATAAGCCGATATTGGATTTGTAGGTAAGTATTAGTAATTATTACAATCATTAACTATCTTCCAAAGATGTGTCAAGTTGAAAATGAGTGTTTGCTCTATAAATATAAACTGACTTAGTGAGGAAACTACTCACATGAAAAGAGTTAGTAATACAATATGAATGAAGCATTGCATTCAATCGAGCAGTTTCCTGAAACCTTTGTATGGAAGTGTTAAATCACTGGTGACGGACGAGCCGATGTTATTCAACACATAACGGCTTACCTTTTGCAGTAGGTAGTAGATAAGTAAATACTTGCCTACACAATGATTCTCAACACGGTAAAGTACTTGGGTACCTACCTACTTATATTAAGTAGTTACAAACCCCTGAGCTTGACTAATGACAGGGATACATTTACAGCGCTAGTTATGTGAACCTAACTTGGGCATAGGTATAGGTGGTATAGGATAGCTATCAACCTACCTATTAAAAATTGAGAGCAATAACTCATAGCCCAGAATTTTACTAAGCACGCGAAGATTTGATCAACTAAGTAGGTAGCTAGGTACCTTAACAAGTCGGAAAGTCGTTTATTAGAAATTGCGGTGATTGAGCCCGGCGTGGCTGCCAATCTTTATTAGTTTGTGTAGGTACCAAGGGTTACTTTTTGTTGAGTTCGTTTTATTAGGTCTGATAAAGGGTGAAGGACGGCCGAAAACTCGTATAAGCACTTAGAAGCGAGGAATCGTCTTCTTGATTTGATTGTTTTCGACCCACTTTGATACAAATATGTACGTACCTACGTACTATGTACCCTGGTACCCTGGTACCTACGTACCTAGCTCTTAAAATTTTGGTTTTTCTGTACCTAGGTGATAACCTCTTAAAACCGTGTTGCAACTGGATTAGGTGAAAGGAAGGTGACCACTGACCAGCTTAAAATATGATATTTACCTATTATACTTACGCCTAGTTAGTTACAATGGGCATTTTTTTTTAATCGTAGCCCCACACTAGGATTGCTCCTGTATCGTGGGTACCGCTTACACAGACATAATTTCACATACACATCACACCCAGACAAGAAACAAATATTTGTGGATCGCACAAATATTTGTTCCGGGCGGGAATCGAACCCGCGACACCCGAGCGTCCGATTGCTCTGCCACTACGCCTAACGTGCGCTCAAACGGCATTACTACCTAATTGGAGAGCAACCCCCCCTTTTTGACGCGCCCGCAGTTGTACCTAGTCAGGTCATAAATTCTGTCACATGTTTTATATAAAATAATTGAAACAAGTTTATTCATTATGTAACCATTTATATACCAAAATGAACTTAACAAAACATAGATTCTTATGACACTAAAGTTTATTCAAAATGACCTCCGTGATTTTGAATACAGGCCTTCAATCTGCGCGGCCAGTCGTCTATCGCAGCACGAACGAGGTCCATGTCAATATCGGCGGCTGCCTTAATCAAGGATGTCTTGAGTGACTCCAAATTGGGATGAGGCTTTGAGCACGCCTTTTCCTCCAAGTGTTGCCATATCTTGTAATCTAGCGGATTCAAATCTGGACTGGAGGAGGGCCAGTCTTCGTGCCGGATGAAGTCGATTTCACGCGCCGCCAGCCAGTCTTGTGTGCTCTTCGCTCTATGAGCTGGCGCCGAATCTTGTTGGAATACCCAGTGCCTGTTATTAAACATGGTATGAGAAACAGGTTCCACAAGGTTCGTCAGGACTGTATTTTGATACACAACTGCATTCGTTTTTACACCTTTCTCACAAAAATGTACCTCTGTTAAGCCCCAATAAGACACTCCCAACCATACCATGAGCGAGGATGGAAAATGACCTCGTTGGACACGCGGAATACGGTTGCTCGCTTCTTCACTACTGTGTGCGTACACCTTATCATTTTGTTTGTTGTAGCTCTCTTCTACGGTAAAAATTTTTTCATCCGAAAAAAGAATTTCCCGATATTTTTTTCCCGCGTACCGCTTCAACAAAGCGCGGCATCTCTTCAGTCTCAGGTCCATTAGACGAGCATTCAAATGATGTCCTGTTTTTCTTCGATATGCCCGAAGCCCTAAGTCTTCATTTAACACCCTTTTCACCGTGGTTCTGCTTAATCCCATCTGAAGGGCCAACAGTTTCTGCTTACGTTTGGGATTTCTTTGAATTCGCGCCTTCACAACTTTTATCACTACTGGAGTCCTAACAGACCGAGGGCGACCACTTCTTGACCTGTCATCTACACTAGAGTCTTCATTGTATCGTTTGATGGTACGATAAACGAATCTCTTGGTTATATTCAAATTTTTCAGTATGTCAAAAATTTGAATTGGCGCGTAACCGCAACGATGCAACGCAATAACTGCAACACGGTCTTCTTTAAGCGTCCACTCCATATTTAAAAATGAGTAAAATTCTAAAAAGTATACATTTTTATTTTCATGAACAATTCGAAATTCGAATTCAATAAACTTTTTTGTGGCCAGCATTCTAAAAGAAAAGTACTGTGTGACAATACTTATGACCTGACTAAGTATAATACTTATTTAAGTATTAGGTATACAATTTAGTTTGTATTTTGTCTTTATGTTATGTTTTTGAATGATTATAAAATAAAACGATTAATAATTAATATACCTAAGTAAAGTAAGTAAGTATCGTAGTTGTCGCCCTGTTTATTCATTATATACGAGTATAAGTAGTAAGCTAACCTAGCTATAATTATGTCAAATAAACTAATTTTCTTCCATCTTTTCTTCGTGAGAACGAAGAACGGTCCAAAACCATAATACTTATATTTCAGCCGATCCAATACGAGCAGTCATATTATGGACGCGAAACAAAATTAGGCACAAGCACCGACGCAAACGACGTGGTCATTTGGTCAATGTCTAAAGCCGTTTTTCCAATAAAATCGAATGGTCGCTGTTACTTCTAATTCGCACTTTCCCAATGTCTGCCAATTGACCATAATAGCTTGAAACGTTTACGAACGAGGTAGGAAAAGCTCTTTGTGGAACCTATAGGCAAGTACGAGTAGGTATACTAATGTTATTCCGTGGGTATTTTTTTGATTCAGTTAAGCAATAAAAAAAAGAACCTACAACTCTAGTTCCTAAAGTTACTAACGAAGCTTGGAACGTCAGTAAAAATACACAGTCCAGTGCAGAACAGATTGCTTTTTGCTGATCGAAGCTAAGAGTATGAAAAAGCTACCTATTTTACGTCCAGTAGGACCTACTCTATGTAAATTCTCAATCTCTCAAAGTTGGGCCGATATCGCAGATAGAAAGCACCTGATCCGGCTGCATGGTGATGCCCACGTATCCTGTATAGCGTGGACTCTCCCGGCTGATTGCTATGCGAGTCGCGAACGCAGCGGCCTTTGTTTGCCAAGCATTGTCCTGGTCGGCGGAATCCTTTCTGTTCCAACTTTTACTGACTCATTGTTAGGCTTCCTATGACGCCAATGGTTGTATTGTTCCATCGATTTATGTGCTTCTGCCTCTTTATTTCCATAAATATTGTAGGTACCTACATCATACGCGTTTGCCTCGCAAATCAATTGGCACAGTAGTTAAATACCTACATAAGATTTTTTATCATTTACACCGCCGCCAACCTCTGACTCTCCATTATCTCTCTCCATCAAAGGTTGACAGGAAGAGATCGCTTTTAGCGTTAAGTCCGTCCATTGTACCTTATATTTAGATAAAGCTCCTTCTGTAATGTATTGTGTATGTATGTTTATAACTGGTGTGCAATAAAGTATTTTCTATTCAATTCTATTCTCTAGTACCTACTTACCTACAATCACTAGCAGATTTTCCTGTTGGGTCAAATTATAAGTAGGCATGATTCAAAAGTGTGCCAGTAATATCCATCTACTTAATTATTATACTTACCGATCAGGGTGCTATTCTATGAGACCTTTGGGACCTTCGATCTTTGTTTCAGGCTTGGGGATAATCAGGAGTAGTGAGTAGTATTAGTTACTTAGTTTATGTGACCGGTGTTTATTTACTTTCGTTCATTCAGGTGATTCAGGTGAATTAATCGTACCTACTCTATTCCCAGTAACGCTACTGATTCTCGACTCTTCGTTAGCAGTCATTCTTAAAATCTATAGACATTCTCTTGGCTCCTCGTCAACTGTAGACACAGTTTCGAAAAACGAAAGTAAAATATCCTGTAAGTATAACTACTTACATAATTAATACCCGTTTTATGAAAATATCTTAACACCGAATTACGAAATTACATCCAAATGAGGGCAGTAATCGATAAGCTGCCTACTAGGCTGCCCTTGAGAGTGCTTTCCTTTCGCTACTTTGCGATTACATCAGAGTATAACAACATTTACGTATATTTTATTAAAAATTTTATACGATTTTTAGCATTCCCTACCCAAATAGCAAAAACAGAACCCTTAGTATTAAATTCTTCAAAATTATTACCCTATTACCTGTACTTTTACATACAGAAACGAGCATACTTACCTACTATTTATTATGTTATAATTGTAGGTAGGTACGTAGGCAAAGGATGGTACGATCGTGCCTTTAATTTTTGCTCAACTTAGCGGGAGCACTGCCGTGCCCCCAGATTGGCACTGTGCCATTTTAATCTGTAAATGATGAAAAGACCACATCGTATCATTCTACCTACGATGGTCAGTTTTCATATTTGACAAATACATAGGCAAACTTCAGAGTTATCTCGAACACTGAAAAAACTTTGTGAAAAACGGGGCATAGAAGCGAAGTTAGTTTTCTTTTGTGGCGTAGTTATTTAGATCAAGAGCTCCTCCAATTTTCTCGTTGAACTAACAAAACATTGTAAAAGTTATTGGTTTGGCAGATTTAAAACAAATATACTTATATACCACTGGTCTCGACAGAGAAAAATAATATTTGGTGATGATGAGGTAGGTAGGTGTAGTTAGTTACTCGTGATAATTATTAATGAAACGATCTTGAAAATTCACTTGCTATAAAAAAGGTAAGATTTTTAGGTAACACAAACGAATTTTATGTCTGAAGTTCATAAATGTAGTAAGATATCAAAAGCTCCAATAAATAAATACATTCCACTAACATTGATTCAAAAGCCCGTATTTTCAATTTACGTGTAATAACTAATATCCAACGCACCAGAACTTTCGTAGCTAGATGACTAGAAATCCAGAGAGAGTGAATCGCTCAATGCTCCCTAGACGATGCCTATACTGCTAGAGGTGTGTAATGATGTCTGCATGCGTGCACTATTAATAGACCCGACGAATGACGTTAACGGGCACAATGCACATTTTCTCATCAGCTGAACAAATTTGAATATCTTGAATGTTCTTATGTATTTGAGAATTTGAGAAAGTGGCTCCGGAAAGCAAGGCTGTACGCTGCGCAATAAAACATATTAAAATAAAACTCGTTAAAGAAACCTTTCAGATAAAGAAATCCCGTAAGAACAAAACAAGAAGTCGAAACAAAAAGGGCATAGAAAGGTTCCTTCACATTCCACAGTACCTACTCGTTTACCTACTTACAATCACGACCCTGGAATCCGAGTTTCCACAGACCGGTTGTTTCAGATTCCTGCCCTTATTAAACCTGCGGAACACTGGAACGACCATAAATCTAAATAAGACGGCACGAAACGGTGTGCCATAAGAAAACCCCTGTATTTGGAATTTTGGACAGACAGCATTTCTTTTGGACTGGTTTCTTTAATCGATCGAGGATCAACCACCTACGAAGACTTGATTAACAATGAAATAATTTCGCAACAGGAGTCTGGCCCTACTCTCTCCTAAGAATCCGTAGTAAACTGATCGGGGAAACGGATGTCCATTACGAAATTCTCGGGTGCGTGCTTCTAGGTTTACGAGCAAAACAGACCCTCATAAAAGCAACTGGGCCTCCAGTCGGCAACTAACAGCTGGCGTGACGTGTTATCACAATAGAGAGAACTTGTAATCTGTGCGTCGCGTCACATGCAGATTACATCACATCACATTATCTCACATGCGTCGCGTTGTGTGGATGTAAATGTAGGCCGGCGGCGCGGCGGGAGCCATCCCATCGCGTTGCGGAAGGGCCGACACTCAGTCCGTGCCGTGGTGTCACAGAAAGAACATTCGTGACGCTCCACCAGCCGTTCCGGTCCCGCGCAATCGCCTCTCAAAGTTCGTTTCGAAAATTGCGAAGTTAATAACTAGTTTGTTTCATGGTGACCGTGAAGCGAGTGATATGAGAATACGGTTCGAAGTGCCGAACAAGTTGGAGATATCGTTCGGAAGAGGTACTCCATCATTTTATGTTTATTGGTGATGTTTTTGAATCTACGGATTCGGAGAGCAGGTGAAAATTTTAGGTCTTTTATGTTATGTTGTAGAGTGTAGTGAGCACAACGTAGAGAGCATTTAGATATAGATTGTTGTTAAGTTTGTATACAAAAAATCGTTTTCTTTAAGTATTAACATTTTTTCTTATCTTTTTTTATTTTTGAGAGTACTTTGCCGTTTTTCAATTTCTGACGTGATTAACCGTAAACAAAGTTCCTAGCGTTTTCAAAGTACCTATCCTTAGATGCTAAACACAAAATTATGCTAATGTGGGCTCGTAGTTAACCTGTATTAAAGGTATTTGATACAATTTAACCCAAACCGGCCCAACTGTAAGCATAATCACAACTTCACAAGCGTTTGTTGACAGCACAAACGAGATTTTAGCAAAATAGGCTATATTCCCTAATTACATTACCCTCAAACAGCCTCGGCACATAACAACTTGAAGGGTTTAAACGGAATCTACTTATGGCTTGTAGGAGGCTTGTAAATGCGAGCTTGTTGTGGTTTTCTATAGCGATAAACGAACATTATTCGAATGGTACAGAAGCCAACAAATCTTCACGGAACCAGTTTTATTGTGTTTTTTGTGAACTAGTTCTCACAGAGGTATTTAACTGGTTAAAGGTGCGCAGTGCTTACACATTTTGGAGTAACTAATGTTATTATACACACACGTAAACTTATACAACCCTGAACTCCTGAATGAGAACATCTGAAACCAAAGGAATGGAATCAATTATGGAATGATATCTATGCTGAACTACCCACGCTCACGTTACACCTAGGCAGTTTTTTGGATTCTGAATTTTGTAACTGTAACAATCCGATAGGTCCTGGTACCTTCGATACCAGGTAAAGTATTCACATAGTTAAGCCCATTTTACACATCAGTCAGCACACACTATTATGGTCTGTATTATTCTATTTCCTGCTGTTCCTGCTCATGTATTGTGTCACTCATACTCTATGGATGTCCTATTGTGATGCAATTGAAAAGACGTACAGAAGTCGGACGCACCTACGTTTCATCTAGCATCTGAATAAGGGATATTCATGAGATTCGGGTTCGAAATAAAAAAAATAAGCTTCTGTAAAAACGAAAAACACAGGACTTTATTTGTATTCTGCACAGTTATCCAAGGTATTCTGACTTTAGGAACCTTAGCATTACGGATGGTGACTATCTGAGTCTGTTACTTGTTACTTTTAAATTTTATATTTTGTATAAACGTTTCATCACCAAGTTCCCTACGATATTTGTCGGTGACTCAGAAAATCTATATACCTAGTTGAGCCACTATAACATTTGTGGAAGACATCGCGTGTGTTTAATATTACGGTAGGTAAGTAGAGTACCTACTGAGTTAGTGACACCTAATGACAATATGCTATAATCATAGTGACATGTATTATATTTCTTTACAATCAAACCCTGTCAGCAATTTGCCACACTGCGACTACCACTATCACTTATTTCGCTTTACTCTTCTTCGCTAGGTGAAGATGATTAATCATTCCATTTCCAGTGTCAAAATAAAGGAGTTTGCTCTGGCACAATGTCGTCATGTATACTTATCTAATCGAAAATCAAACATAACATTCATGTAGATAAAATGTTATTTTCAAATCTACTTATTTAGATTGATACATACCAACATACAGAGAGTTGCCAAAAAATGGTAGACTTCACCTCCTCCGCTACTTGCGCCTTTTCTACGCATTCAGCCTCACCCAATATTTCCTCTATGTGGCCTCAAGGTTATGGAAATTTATTCCAAAATTATTCATTTATTTTACTTGGTTTCTACTAATCTATCTACATACGAGTATATTATGTACCTAGTTCGTTCTACGTGTTTATGTTTAACCGGCCTTCTCTAATTATTATTAAGTCCAATTTAATAGATGATTAAACTGATGAAGTATTTAAATCACGCAACTCGAGTGACCTTTCTGTTTTGTAGATCGTGACTTTTACCATTTCCATTACAACATGACTCGAGTTCCTGATTTTAAATTTTCATGGTTGACTTTTCATATACTTAATCAATATTTTCGCTACTTTTATCACTTGCTTGGTGAAGGATATCATCGTGAGGAAACCAACATGCCCGAGAATTATTTCTGAGGCGTGTTATCCACAAACCCGGACGGTTTGGAACAGCCCGTTAGATTCCACTTTCATCAGAAAGACTAGACCCCGTGGTGGATCCTCCTCATGGTCTAATCCTCCTCACGAAAGTGAGGGCAGGCTTTTGCCCAGCAGTGGGACAGTTAGAAGCTGAATTATTATTATTATTCTCATGTCTTCACCAATAGATTTCTACCATCGCATCCTTTCTTCACAGCCTCTTGCATTTCTTATGTACTTTTCTTCTCCCGTCTATGGTGTTTGTTTAGGTCAAACCCGAGCTGATCTGATACAAAACAGAAGATAGACCTCAGTAAAACCAATAATCCTCAACTAAGATTAGGTTTTGCCGCTTGAGTAATGGTATTTGGGCCCATTATTTCGATACATTTTGATTAGCTTACCGTGTGGAATAAGTACGTGTTTTATGAGAGTGAGCGAGGAAATATATTCTTCAACAAAAACTATGAACCAGTATAGACCAAACGATACCCACATGGTATGATACCAATTGTCAGCTACCGCGAGCTATCTAATGGCATACAATAACAAAGCCGTCTAACAGGCACCAAGCTGTGTTATCTCTTCATTGTCACAGTCATTGTGTGTCGTCCGTGACTTAGATAAGTTGTGGAACTGTATTCTATCGGCGACAACACTGTTTAGAATTAGGTTTGCAGTTTTGTTGTCGCATTCCTAACCATTATGATAATAATAGGTTAACTTCTTTCCTTGTACGAGTAAGTTCTGCATGAACGTAATACAAGATAAATATTATGCAGTGTACTATAAGCTATTCTGTACAGACCTGCAGTACCTTCATAAGAGCTAAGCAAGATATTTAGTAATATCTAAGTACCAAGTTCTGATGAATCTCAGTAGGACCTCTAGCAGTGAAAAAGCTGTTGAGCTTCTTCTGTCCATACTTCGTTCTTCTTGTTCTTCTGAAACTACCAAGTTTTGATGATTCTCAGTAATATTTTACAGTCAAGCTAATAAGTAAGTTGTTCATTTTGAGCCGAGTGCAGGGAGTTGCAGCGGGTAGGGACAAGGACAATTAAATGGTTACATATTCAAACAGGACAAACGAGTGAATACACAGGGAAACAAACAAAACAATAATTTCGATGAATTTCCAAACAAAAATGTATAACCATAACTGTTAAATTCAAACACAATATCTGTGTCGATTTTAAACTACTTACTTCTTGCAAAACAGTGGATTAGATTCGACCATTGATCCATATTCACACGTAACGAATCGATAGGTCTCCTAATGTTTTGGTTATGTTAAATATTTTGGTATCTACCTATTGTATTGTATCTATACATTACATGGAAACTTATAATCAAAAGGAAACTCAAGTAACTTATAATTTCGACAAACTTTCTTCATTATCGAGGTAAGGTATACACCTTGCCTACATGTCACTAAAATAGTTTCATCACGGTAAAGCCATTATTGCTGTTTATAACTTTTTCATAGTTATGAACGCCATGATTACACTATTTGGATACTTACATCGATCTCATCAATACACAATGACATTATTATTGCTACCACTGACTAACGTCATAAGATTTTAAAGTGTCAAAGACAGGAATCTTGCCTACACAGTGCCTACGAGCACTAGCGCAGTGATGGACTCAAAATACTATATTTTTGGTTCATCATCTCATCTGTATCGCCGAGAAGACTGGGTTTGAAATACGTAAGTAAAGTTCAATATCGTTAATATGTGCAAATAATAATAATAATAATAATAATAATGTATTTATTACCAGAAAGCATTATGTAGGTACATCAATATTACACATAAAGCACAGCTAACATTTTTGAGACAGTGTAAGTTTTCAGCGAGACCCAAACTAGGCCGGGGCCTGTGTCTTGGGGCTCTGAGATGCGATACACAAAATAGGTAATTTAACCACAAGTTGGTGCAATAGTATCAAAAATTATAAGGATTTAATTAAATACATAAACAGTGCTTAACTATGGTCTTTGAATAATTATCTGGCCGAAGTGCCTAGATAATGAAATATACTAAACATTCAGGAGTTAAAAAAACAAAAATAAACTAAGAATAAAAACCAAGTACATACAGTGTGTATTTAAAGAATATCTTACTATAGTAATTAAATGTGAATGTGAGTGTAGTGTGAGAGTTCGTGTGTGATTGTTTGAGGGTGAGGATAATAATGTATATTTTATGTGTGGGAGTGTTTGCGTGTGCATGTAAGAGAGAGGGAGAGGGTGTGTGACGGTGTGAGGGTGTGTATGTATGTGTGAGGGTGTGTGCGCGTGTGTATGTATGTCATCATATTAAGTTCATATAAGGTCTTCTGTTTCTTCATACGAGAGCTTAACGAGCCAATCCCTTACAGTCTTTTTACACAAAGCAGTCGTACAGTTTCTGATGTCACATAACTTGCTAACCTTATTGTATGTGTTGGGATGAGCAAAAGCTGGACTTCTTCGAGTTAGCAGGGATGTGGCTTGTGGGAGTGGGAGTCTGAAAGCTCGTCTAGAAGTGATCTCATCATAGTCAGAACGCTTTAAGAGGTCCTTATGAGCTTTAACTGTTGCATTTAAGACGTACAGTTGACGTACACGCAGCACCTTGAATTCCTCATAGAGGCTATCTGTCGGGTACCGGAAAGGTTTTCTTAACGTAACTTTAATAAGTGAACGCTGGGCTCTTTCTAATGTTATTAAAGTAGTTTTACCTGCGCTGCCCCATACCGAGGCACAATATTGTATGATAGACTGGCATAACGCCAGGTAGACCTGTCGTATTATATCTAAAGGTGTACAGTCCCTAAGTTTTTTCATAATAAAAATGAGTTTTCTTACTCGTCCGGATAATTGAGAAACATGGTCCTTAAAGTTTAGATTTTCATCGATTGTAATCCCCAGATACTTAATGGACGCGGAACGTTCGATAAAGTTGCATGTACAAATAGTCGGTTGCTGCGAAGTCTTATATCGTGAGCAGTTGTTGTGAATTTTTAATGATTTATCAGAAGGAGGACTCGACGCACTGGTTTTAGAAAATGCAACATACTTAGTTTTATTGATATTCAGAGTCAAAAGATTTATGTCTAGTAACTCTGCCACGAGAGCAAGACCTTCTTCTGCAAGGTGGTATACTTGGTCCCAGTTTTTATTATGGAACAGAATCACGGTGTCATCTGCGTAAGTAATAATTTCAGCGTTGTTAAGAGAGAGACTTACAATGTCGTTTATGTATAGCGTAAAAAGAGTCGGACCAAGAATACTGCCCTGTGGAACGCCAAATTCAATGGGAAGTTTACCACTAAGGTGGGATCCTATTTGTATGTACTGGCTCCGACCACTTAAATAACTTCGAAACCAATCGTGAGCGACTCCTCTTACTCCAATGGATTCCATTTTCTTCAGAAGTAGTCCAACCGAGACGGTGTCAAACGCCTTTGCCAAATCTAGGAACACCGCTATACAGTTTTCTTTATTTTCCACATATGCAGACACCAGATTGACAAGGAGTGACGTCGCGTCTTCGGTTGACCTACCTCGTTGGAAGCCAAATTGCCTCTCCGACACCAACCGGTACTTCTCTAAGAATGTAATTAAACGGTTATTCACAACTTTTTCGAGCACTTTGGAGACAATACTTAATAAGGCTATAGGCCGGTAGTTATCAGGGAGAGTTTTGGAACCGTTTTTAAAAATAGGTGATACGGCAGCAATTTTCCAACAATCGGGGAATATACCCGAAGTTAGGCTTAGGTTGACTATATATACGAGGGGTACCAATATTAATGGAAGCGATTTTTTAAGCATTGTAACTGTGATCCTGTCATGTCCTGGTGAACTATCAGATTTAAATTGAGAGATGAATTTAGAAATTTCGTATGGATCAGTCGGATTGAAAAAGAAAGAGTGTGTGAAAGAGGAACTTGGTCTATAAGACGAAATGAGGGTTTCTTGGGTAACGTTAAGTCTGTTTATTATACTGTCAGCCAAAGTTTTACCTACAGATACAAAATGCTGATTGCAGAGATTGAGCGATGCGGTGGGATTTTTATCAACGTGATTTAACAGTCCTAACGAGTCCTTACTGTGTATTGAAGTTTGGCATATGTTTTTAATCGCAGTCCAGAGTTTTTTTGTGTCGTTCTTATTCTCTTCTAACTGTCTATAGTTATACTCGTTTTTCAACTTTTTTAAACGTTTATTGCAATAATTGCGGTACCTTGTGTATATGTTGCGCTTTACCGGATCATCAGGTTGAGATCTAGAATCGAGGTGTAGTTTATCACGGTGGCGCATACATCTAACCAACCCTGGGGTTATCCAGGGTTTCACGGTGACCCATTTACGACCAATTTTTATCTTTTCAGTGTGCTTCGCTGTAATATCGGTCATAATTTGGTTAAACAGGTTAGCCGCCGAGTTTACAGATATTTCGTTCGTGACAATAGACCAATCTACTTCCTCAAGGTCAGCTACAATTGCGTCTATATCAGTTTTGTATTTAAAACGAGGTTTAGGGACAGTTCGATGCGCAAATGATAATCCTGCGATCACAATGTCATGGTCAGTTATTGATGATTTGCATACTATTCCTATTGCCTTAGTGTTAGTTTTAATAAAGATATGATCAAGACAGGTTGTACCTCTTGTTGGCTTTGAGATAGCAGGAAGGAAACCGTGAGATGCCATGAGGCACGTATATTCATTGGGCTGATTATCGGCTAGATTACAGATATCTATGTTTATGTCGCCTGCAACTATGATAAAAGGAAAGTTTTTTATGGTACTAAGGATGGAGTCCAAAGAGTCAATAAAGGGGTCAAGAAAAGAAATAGAGGGAGAACGATAGATGCCGAGAATTGCAATCTTTTGGAAAAATGGTAATTGATTTTGCGTTTAACTACACACAATGTCGCAGAGACAATAGATGCGCGGACGCTGACATCACTAAAGTTCAGAGACATACCTACAGCATAATAACATATTACGTAGGTATACCTATACATAATATAAGTATACTTATTATTACGCTTCAGGTTAGGATTGGAGAAGTTGGTAGGTAGGTACTTACCTAATTTGTTTGCGAGTCATAGATTACCTAGGCACTGCCTATATAATAATTACTCTTAATAACTTAATTTTATGAGATCACGTCTGACATTGTTACATCATTATTTTTGATATTTTTCGACCGTGCTTGTTATGCTAAGATAGGTAAGAAGTATCTCAGGCAGTCCTAAAGGCAGGCTGGTTATTATTGGATTATTTATGTTTCCACTCTCACTGTTGTATTGAAATTGGTGGTATTGTTTCCACACCGGATCGATTGTTTCGCAGACAGCACCAACACTGAATCACTTATATTTATTTTCACATGGCACGTACCTACAAAAGTCATTTTCTCACTGTCTTTTCTATCTTTCTTTATATACCTACCTACTTAGTATCTTGTGCGCAAATAAGAGAAACATAATTATCTACTATTTACTCTATTCACAAGGCCTAATGAGTATGATGGATGGATCCAGGGCGATTAGTTTTTAGGATGGATTTACCTAGCTATGTTTAAATCTTTGATAATCAGTTTTGATCCAGTATTCAATTATTTTTTTTTGCATTCCATCAAATTTCTAGTAATATTATATAACTTATGTTGACCTAGAGCTGACCTGGTTATTAAGACGGAAGGTAGACAAGGGAACACTTCAGTGAATAACACTATGTTGATGGTTTTTGGGCTCATTTTCATCGGGTGGCAGTAGCGAATTTACACGTACCTATTGTATACAATCTTGTTGCAAAAATAGACTATTACTTTTCATCAAAAGAGGATTTGTAATCTTACTAACGACTTAAAATGTTGTTAGGCTTTCTTCCGAATTCCAGTATGGTGGAAGTAGAACAGACTCGGGAAGCCAACATGGCTTCCTCATGGCAAAGGTCGCGATTAAACGTAAGTATAGTATTAGGTATACTCAGGTGCTGAATGCCTTCTTTTGTCTGGATCGATTTACTAACTTATGAATTATCACTATTCAAAAAAGACAGTTCTCAAAAGCTCGTACGAAACTGCGGACCTTCAAATGTTGTGCATTTCGAACGAAAGTCTGCTGGTCATCTCGTTGTGCAATCGCTGTTCCTACATTGCGTGGCCTAAATAATCCGAATAGTTCTCTCTGTGTCCCAGTTGATCAACTAGCCCATTGTGATTCTTATTGTTGGGAATGCTAGCTTATATTATTGTAGCTTCCATCATCGGTCGCGGTTTTATAGGTACCAAGGTACTTTGTCCAAGATTGATGCCAAGCCGCGGTTGAGCTTGTCACTACTTGCCCAGATGTACCTACAATGAAGGCGTTTATTAATAGGAATGCTTATTATATCTAATAACTTGTTTTTGCTAGATGAAATGATCTTCTACTTTTCAACCATTTTATTTGCTTTCTTCTTTCAACCATTTTTCATTTCATGGATGTGAATGTAGCTAGGTATGACTAAGAAAATGTCTCCTCTTTTGAGTTCCCAACTTTTGGTAAGTAGAGACTATTTCAGACTCGTCCAGTCTAACACAATATCTTTGAACTGAACATCTAATTAGACAATCGATAACGCTTATAATACAGGTCCAACACACTCATCATATTTCATCCAGTTTCCTTGAAAATCACTCACCCCAAGATTTCTAGTTTTCATTTCGTCTAGTGAAGACGTTCGACTCAGAGTTGCGATGTACCGATTTCGCGTAACAGTTTTGCTGATGTTCCGTTCGATATTTAGCTACTGCTAGTGTGTACTTGTCAGAAGTCCAGTAAAACATTGGTGTTCCAGTCCGTTACCCGCATTCCGTGCAATGGTGGCCCCGTTTTGTAGCCATCGGATTCGAACACTCCGAACGGTTTGGATGTTTTGCCTCCATTCCAGCTCTCTAGTGGTTTTCGAAATGGCTGGAATATTTCCGATCCAATCGTTTAAACTTCTGAAACCGATGCGGATAGGAATTTGTTTTATTATGTGTTGTTTGTTTTTCAAAACATCATCCGGGATCGAGTAACGTAAATATAGTATTGTTCAATAACGTAAACATTATCTGCAAACAATACCTCACATATTTTCCAGTTTCATATTGTTTTGGTAGAGATGTTTATCTTATATCTGGTAGATTGATATACAGTTACTCTACGCCCATCATCTGAAGTGTATCGATCCACACGATTGTGTCGTTTAACTTAATCCGATTGAAACTATCAGATACGAGATCCATCTCCGCCGATCAAAGTTTTATCTCGATGTCGAGCCGTCGATAACGCGGAACGGCTCCCAATTGCCTGATATTTCAACCGTCACTCAGTTGCGGTCCAGTGCGCGCATTGTGGCACGCTGTATTACCCGCTGTGGTCACCACGTGTACCTTGCTGCCTTGCGACAGAGGCTCGCACTACGGCCGATCTGCATGCAGTGAACAAAGGTCGTATGTCAGAGGGTGGTGCTGGTATGATGTCAGAACGCGACAACACCAGTGTGAGCGTGGTCGCCGGCGGCGCTTGTTGCCGCGTGCGCAGGAGGATGCAGTGCTTTGGATTCCGAGGTAATTACCTCTAATTACTCGCCACGAGAGACGCTAACTTCACTCGGATAAGATCTAACTGTCTTCGGTTAACTGTTTAATCCCGTGAAATATTTCGCTGTGCGCAGTTGTTTATAATTTCGGCGTCGGCTTTGTTTATCGATGCATGAAATCGAACATCCACATTTTTATGATTTGTTGTTTTCTCGGTGCGTTGATTACGCTCTCGGCCAGCGGTCTCGGTAAGTGAAGTGCTCAGAAGTCGGTCGGCGCACGTGCGAAGCACCCGCTGCCCGAGTCAGATGTGCCCCTTAAGGTTCCGCGCGTTTCTCTCACAGATGAGACTTGGACTCTTTATTATTGGAAGTGGCAAAATAGGCAAGTGGCTTTATTGTTCTTCTGTTCTGTGGAGTGTTTCAGTGTCTTCAGAGCATTCAGAGTTTAACTTCAAGTGTTTCACTACATACATTACTACGAACTCTGCTCTTCCTTATGAAATTCACTAGTGTTAAACTTGTTCGAGACAAGTTTACAATGTGGAGGATAATAAATCACAAAGGGAGATCTTCTAACTATACCTACATACCTACCAAGCTATAGCATCTATGGGTATATCAACATCTTCACAAATCTCTTCATACATTGAGATCAAAGGCAAGCCATGATAAAGGTGTTCCATGCATACCTAATGAAAGCAATTGCAAGTACAAGTAAAACGGTTTTAGAGCATACTAGACTCTACGTAGCATTATGCTACTCGTACGTAAGTAATATGAATAATAAGTGAAAAATGTTGTGTTTATACAGGTGAACCACTGAATTCGTGAAAAATATAGAAGCTAGTGTATAATTGTTATAATTGAATTATATGTAAACTTTAAATTAAACGCTAACAATGAGGTCTAAAATTATGATTATAAAAATATAATGGGCATGGTTCAAAAATACTTAAAATTCTGCTTGAAATTATGTTAACATAACATAACATAATATACATTTTCTATAACTACTAAACAGTTTTGCAATACTAATGTGACAAATTAAATACTTCTTAAAAATATTTTCAATAGGAATATGTCGACCAAAATTACACTAAACACATTATAGGTAGATAGGTACGTACGTACTATTAACCTAGTTTGTCAATAAATAATTAATTCTGTCAAACTATATTATTCACAATCACAATTTACATCACCAACAATGTTTGTTATAAAATATAGGTGCCTATTCCTATATGCAGGTAGATAACTAGGTATGTATATTCATAAAATATCAAAATCTAGAAGATGGGTACTTTCACAACAACACATAATATTATGAAAGGAGACTCCGGAACAGATTAGGCTGCGCTCCGGCATCCCAATGAGGCTGTAGAGGACCCTCCAGCCACTGCAGGTCACAATACAGGCGCGAGGCTTTGTACCTCTTGCATGCACGGGATTTAGGTCAACATTTAAGCGAAGATACTAGAATAAGAGGCAGTTGTTAGAAATATATTCTAACTAGCAGACACGGCCACGCGTTGCTGAGGTTTCTGTTATTGCGACTATAAAATTGAGATGTAAGCTATCCTATCTTTTAAGTAAGACCAAACTGCACACGGTGCGCAAATTTAATTAAAATCGGTTAAGTAGCTTAGGAATCGCGGACAAACAACGTGACGCGTATTATTAAGATTGACCTAAGTATGTGGCACCGAACAATTTGAGGACTAAAAAAATCTACTTTAGAACGCCAGCCTAAGAGGCTCTTTTATATTAACTTTCTATTTTAGATCAACCTCGCAAAATCTGTAAGAAATCAAATTAAAACCAGTTCTAGTTTTTGTCTGGTCACAATTTGAATATATTATCTACTTTCCTATATTTACTTATCACATCCTATTGCTCAGTCACAAAAACGTATTTACATACAGCCGGTCAGAATAAGTATAAAATATTATTCTTTTTAGATCTATCGACTACTTCAATGTTCACGTTTAATTTCTGGTTATTTTTAGCACGTAATATTGATTTCTTGAGGGTCTACAGCGCTAAAGGTTAACGTTTCACATTGCTCACCTTATCAATAATGGAGGTGTAAGACGGAAACCTTGGGGCAGGCCGCGTAAATACATACTTATCTGCTAAGTATTTACGTAGATAGTGTTACGCAATAAGCCTGTGTTACACGCCGTGCGGTTACAGTGTATCTGTTTACGTAGCGTCTACACTACTAAAGGCACGCGTGAAGACCACGCGTAGCCGGAGCCTTGTAAATCTTTTATTATGTACACAGTATTCGTATCAACGCACCACATTGTGTGTGAGATGAATGTGAACCGCATTATACGTTAAAAGTTTGAATATTGTATGTATAAAAATGTTAATTTGTGATCAAATTTGCAAGGGTTTATATTTACTCTTGATTGATGCCTATGGTTAGGATGTACCGTTCCTTTGCTTCGTCAGAATATATTGATCTGCTCATACTATCAAAAATATTACCTAATACCTATATACCTAATTAAAGTGCAATTTGGTCATATGCCAAAATTAATCGAAGTAATACTTTTTTTAGTATAAATTGCATGGTAATACCTAATTTTCAGTGTGTATATTATACCATTTGAAGATAAAAATGGCTGGATTGATCCAACAGGAGCTAACTAGCAGATAACACGGCAGTTACTTACCCCATAAGTAGTGCGGAGAGTGATTGGTCTATCGATCGGAATCTGTAAAAAAGCTATAGTCCAGTCAAGTCTGGTAAAATATCAATAAATATGTATTATGAAGCCTTGGATTCACATGCCGCAGGACATCGTGGATGTCTCAGGAACAAAGCCTGCCAAAGATTAGGTGCACTGACTTCGCTTTGTATGCCCACATTGTTAACAAAGGCCGCTCGCCTTTGTTTATGATCCTTATTTAGTAGGTCACAGAATAATATGCATTTTACTTACTGTCTTGTTGCAATGCCCTTATTGTCCTTGTTGCTTCGTTCATCGGTCCGCATTACTCAAGTCTTGAAGAAGTTACAATTAACTTGACCTTTGTGCGCGCGTACGTCGGTCGGCGAACCCGCACGAATAATAGCGGTTGGCAAATTCGCTTTATGAATTGCTTTATGGCAACACATAATAATATATTAAACGTTTTTAGCTTAGGTACTGCTTCTAAGGAAGCTTTTGCCGTTATAATTTTTGCCGTTGCCGGATTAATTTCCGGTAAGCTCGCTGTTACTTTACATATTATAAATGTAAGGTAGATACACAAATGGGCTTACAGTTTGTGAATAAGTCATAGTCTTCATTAAGTTATATAGCTATGATTTTGAATATCTTACTACTACGATCGACGATGATATCAGTCTTCTGATTCCGTACATCCAGATGACCCAATTCCGATTCAGCCAACGACTAGCTAATAAAGACGCATTAATTTGTCAGGAAAGCAACTGAAGCAAAGGGAAACTACCTCTATTCGCTATAAAATAAATCACAATTCTAAGCTCCACGATTCTCATGGTGGGCGGGCAATTAATGGCAAGGAAGCACGCGACGCGATGGTACCTTTTTTATACAAGCTTCAGACATTTTTTTTTACAATAATTATGTAGGTGGCATAATACTTATCATGTTCGTATTGTTTTGTAGCTAGCTATAATTATGAAGAGTTACATAGACAGACAAAAGTGCAGATCCCGATAGATGTCAATAAATGAAATTCAGGGTTATACTGTAATAGGGTAGTTACCCAAGGTAGGGAGCCACGTGTGAGCTGGCGCAACTGGGAGTCGACGAAGGAGCTTAATCCCACTTTGACTCCTCGAGGTTCCTGGTGGTGGGCACGGAAGCGAGGACCATTATTGGACCAGCACCGTCGGGGCTGCGGAAGAAACCGTAAGGTTCCCGCAGCTTCGGCATTTATGGTGCCGAGAGAGAGAATCGTGGGCTTGTTTAGTCGGTATAAGCCCGACATTACTACCTTGCTGCCCCCCCCCTCCCCCCCCCCCCCCCCCCCCCAACGGCTCGGTGGTAACGGGTATGAGATTTTTACTCACGTATAAAAAGGTGGGGTAGTAGTGCAGCCTTTGACACTAGAGACTGTCACTCAGCGACCTGAGTATTCTTCATAGCTGGCCCTACCTTATTTGGCGAAGTAAGGAAGACCCACAAGAATCGAAAATCATATTATCTTAAAGCCGTATTATAAGTAAGTTTCCACAAGTCAAATTGGAATTTTGGCACATGATCAAGAAGAAGAAACTCACTTGGACAGAAATAAAATGCAGACTTTTGATAACTGATTAAAAGTTCCTCCACAACGAACACAAAAGTTTAACTAGTTACTGCGACCGGCGGTTTCCACAAACAAAACTTATAAGAATCGCGTCGATACGGTTCAAAGTTAGGAGATAGTTTGGTTTATAATAATAATGCAAAATAATGTTTAGTTTAACTTTGATTGCGAAAGATAAAAGGGCAACTTTATTGTTAATATGCTTAAAGCTCATTTTGCTTATTTTATAATCAAAGAAATGTATCGACAAACTTTTTAACGATTATCAATGGTTTGAATTGAATTTACAGGGAAGACGTCGAATGAAATTTGGAGTCTATAGATAGTAGCAGATTTACACACTACTAGCTCGTATATATGTAGACATATATATACAGGGCTTGAAAACCGGGTTAATTTTCGAACCGGTTTCGGCCTAAGTACATAGGGAGTTTTAGATGCGGTTTCGTTCTACCTCTAACCTTCATTAATCGGTTATAGGTTAATAAAGTTCGCATTATAGGTTAATGTTCAATAAACCAATATTTACCGGTTTTTGCCTTAATTTGCCATTCTGTTGCAACAACGAATAACTATCCATTCGTAAACTTACATCTATCGGGATCACCGTGTTAAGTGGAAGGCTCGCGCCTTGTGTAATGATGGCCGATGGATAAGTAATTTTATTATTGTAATTATGTAAGTAGGTACTTAACTACCTGCCTTTATCTATTTTTCATGAATGAGAGGTGTTTTAATGTTTTAAATTAAAAATAACCGTATTCACCTTGTCATTATGGTAAAATATTATGATGCTAAAAACTAGGTCTAGGTAGGGACCAACATATCGGCAAAATATATAGATAAGTAAATTATGCAAGCTTAAAGTACCTATCTTCAGGCTCGACAGTAGCTTTTATGAAGCACGTACCTAATTAATATTTATTTAGCGTTAAAAATTTTAATGTGATTTATTTAGCGGATACTATAACTTCGTTCGCAGTTTTAACTAGCTACCTATATTAAATATCATACCTAATGTCAACTGTTAAGAAAATCGATTGATTTCACGGGTAACAGATAGGTAAGAATATCTCTCTCTATCTCTATCCTTTTCCCTCTATCTATCTCCCTCTCTAGCTCTCTTTCTATCTCTCTCCCTATTCCTCCATTTTTTCCCTCTCTCGCTCGAAAGATAGAGGAAGCTCTGTCTTTCTCCCTTTACCTCTATCTCTTTCCCTCTTATTTTATTTTTATATCTTTCCCCCTCCCTCTATCTCTATATATTTACCTCTCCACTCTCAACCTCTCTCTATATCTCTCCCTCTCCCTCTATATCTCTCCCTCTATTTCTTTATATTTTCCTCTCAATTTATCACTTTCTTCCTCGCTCTCGCTCTCTTTATCTCTCTCTTCCTTTATTTATATATATTTTCCACTCACTCTATGTCTCTCTCACTTTCTCACTCTCCATTTATCTCCTTCTTTCTTCCTTTTTTCTCTCCCTCCTTCAAAGTCAAAGTCAAAGTCAAAGCATTTATTGTAAATAGGCAATTAAATCGCACTTTTACAAGTCAAACAGCTAATTTTCGTTAACAAAGAGAATCATAAAAACATAAAGTATGATACATTAAATTAAACAGTAATTGATTATGGTTTAATTTTGAAAAAAGGATGTTTCCTTTTCAAGCACTACCAAAATTCTGGACAGGAAAAGGAAACTCCGTTGACTCTACCAGTGCTTCGGAATACGCCCGTTAGAGAAGACAGCACCAAGAAACTCTACGGGGATGTCATTTATTAACTTATTATTTTTGAAATTCTTTTTTCAGTCACATAAATTAACAAACATACAATATATAGATTAACACACACGAACAAAATAATTCATAAAATTCACGTTAATTATTATTATCATGGAGCTGGGGACATTGAGGCCATGCATTTTTATCTTTAACATAGTCATTAACAGTGTAATAGGCTTTCTTGATGAGATTAACCTTGATATAAATTTTAAACCTTTGCATGGATAATTGATCTATTCCTTCTGATAACTTAAACTTTAACTTCTTTCGATCTCTCCCTCTATTTCTATATATTTCCCTCTCAATCTATCTCTCTCCCTCTCTTGCTCTCTTTTGATCCTTCTCTTCCTCGCTCTCTCTCTCTCTCTCTCTCTCTCTCTCTCTCTCTCTCTCTCTCTCTCTCTCTACCTCGATCTCTCATCATCATCATCATCAGCCTGAAGACGTCAACTGCTGAACATAGGCTTCCCTCTTAGAGTGCCACACCGAACGACTATTTGCCACTTGCATCCACCGATTGCTTGCGACTCTTTTCATGTCGTCGGCCCATCTAGTGGGAGGCCTACCTACGCTGCGTCTTCCAGTCCGTGGTCGCCACTCTAGAAACTCTTCCCCATCGGTTGTCAGTTCTACTAGTGATGCGGACTGCCGATTGCCACTTCAGCTTGCAAACCCTGAGGAGCTATGTCGTCAACTTTAGTTCTTTGGCGAATATCCTCGGTCCGGATTTTATTGCGCAAAGAAACTCCAAGCATAGCTCTCCGTTGCTTGCTGTGTCACTCTGAGCTTCTCCAAAAGGCCAGCAGTTAAGGACCACAACTCAGTCAGTACCATAATTATGTCATCATTGGTAACATGGTTGAAGACCCTTGTCTTCAGGCACTGTGGAGTTTTGGGCGAGAAAATGTCACGTAACTTTCCGAACACTGCCCATCCGAGTTGGATTCTTCGGGCGACCTCTTTGTCGAAGTTGGAACTGCCTACCTGGACGATCTGGCCAAGGTAGGTGTACTGGTCAACAACTTTGAAAGTACCATTCTCAACGATTACCGGCACATACAACATGGCCATTGGACATGACTTTCGTCTTGTCCGTGTTCATTTTCAGACCCACCAGTTGGGAAACGCTATTGAGTTCGCTGAGCATAGTATTGAGATCCTCCAGGGACTCTGCCATGATGACTACATCATCGGAAAAACGAAGGTAAGTGATGTATTCACCATTGATGTTGATGCCGAATCCGTTTGAGTCCAAGAGCTTGAAAACGTCCTTCAATGCGTTCACGAACAGTTTCGGAGAAATAATATCTCTTTGTCTCACGCCTCTCTGCAATGGGGTATGTTTTGTGCTCTCGTCCTGTAGTCAGATTGACATGGTGGAGTTAATATACAAGCACTTCAGCACTTTGATATACCCTATACTTGATATGGCATTGCTGAAGGGACTGCAATACTGCCCAGGTCTCGATTGAATCGAAGGCTTTTTCATAGTCCACAAACGCCAAACATAACGACCGATTATACTCCTCAGTCTTCTGTATAATCTGGCGGAGCGTGTGTATGTGGTCTATGGTGCCCAAGCCTTTCCGGAAACCGGCTTGTTCGGGAGGCTGGAAGTCATCAAACCTGCGTTCGAGATGGTTCGTAAGGACTCTTGAGAACAGCTTACACACATGGCTCAGGTGTGAGATGGGTCTATAATTCTTCAATAAGGGTTTGTCACCTAAGAAGAAGAGCACTACCACACTCCTGTGTCATGCTTCTGTCGCGATACCCTCGAGAATGACGGAATTAAATAACTTCTGGAGGAATAAAAGTATCGGTTTTCCACCCGCTCTCAGAAGTTCTGTTGTGATTCTGTCATCGCCCGGCGCCTTGTTGTTCTTAAACTGTTTGAGAGCCATTTTAATCTCGTACAAGCTGATGTCTGGAATGCATTATGATCCGTTCAGCCGTTTATTGAGGTCCGTAGCGGGTGAATCTAAAGAATACCTCTTCAACCCCTTGCTTTGCCCCGTATAGGGATGATTTTGTCAAAAATCTGAAACCCTTATTTCTTTATTTCTTACCAAAAGCCAAAATATACATGTTCAGATTACTAACTCAAATAATTATTAATTACCCAATAGAATCTTTCAACCCCTATTTCATCCCCTTCTAAGATTATATTTAAGACAATAGATAGCTTATGTCCGCCTCATATATCCAATCTATTCCTATATCAAATTTCATTGAAATCGGTCCAGCCGTTTGAGCGTGAATGACCAACAAATACACACACACACCCTCACCACATGCACTTGCACATTCACAAACTTTCGGCTTATTAATATTAGTAAGATAAGGCAACTCTTTATTTTGGATGACGAGGACGTGATCAATTATATCGTCTTTGAGATACGTAATCGCTCGTTGTGTTATAAAGAAGCGTTCGTCAGGTCAGATAGTTAACAAGTTAGTGCGCGTTCGAGCCACGTGGCGCGGAGCGTACCGACCGTTCCGTACTTCACCAACGCCGCACCGTCCGAAGCCACGAGACGCGAGAGCGAGTCGGTGCCTGTCTGTTTACCCACCCGCCCTAACCTCTCCCGCACCCCGCATACACGGCTGATCTTGAACCACTGGCATCGCGGATTTTACCGGTTAATTATGGTTTCATTAACGCTCTTTTAACGTTTTCACTCGGAACGAAATAGTCCAAGAAACCGTTATTTTAACGTTTATAACCGGTATATTTCAAACCGGTTCGAGGCCCTGTATATATAGACAGTAGAATGTTCCTCGAAGAGGGAAAGGTCACCGGAAAGATATCTTGTGGACTTATCAGAGAGATAATCTACGCATCCGAAAGCCGTCTTACAGAAATATTTTCGGTGTCTGTAAGATGCCTAAAAAGTAGGTATCAAATCTGCCGCCTTAGACATAACTCTAAAAACGCAAGAAAGAGAATAATATTATTATATTTATGGAGTCAAGGGCCCTTAAAAATTAAGCTTAGACTATATAATAATACACCACTATCATGTGGTACCTACTGATATTAACTTAGGCACTTGATGAAACAAAAAAATTTCAGTGATATAGTGTCAACAAATAGTCACTCTTTACGAATAATAGGACTAACAACTTAATTATCTTGTGTATATTTACAAGATGCCTATCATGTTCATTGCGTTGCGTGACACTTGACTCGAGGAGTTAACATTAGTGTCAATTCTGTTTTAGGATTTAGTTTACCATCCAACTTGGTCCTGACAAACGATTTGATGTCACCGACAAACGCTATGAAGTCGAAGGTGCCGGCTATTACAAAGTCTAGTTGTACCTTGGCTGTACCAACAGATTTACCAATGTCGTGTTATTGTTTCCAGAAGCGGAGTGCGATGGCTGCGGCGGCGGCGAGGGGGACGACGGGCGGAACGTGGGGGAACTGCTGCTGCCGCAGTATGCGCTGGCCACCGGCGGGCTGGCCAAAGACCACCGGCCGCTCATCACCTTCCCCGACAACAACAACTTCCACGTCCTCACGGCGCCGGAGTATAGGAAACTGTTGCTCTACCTCACCTCAGTACCTTCGTAAGTATTAGCACTACCTGACTTCTAATTCACCCTTCAGCATGACTTTGAAGTGTGGCAGCCACTACTGCTCCTTACTTTGTTCATTATATACGGTAGAATTATTATCAGGAAGGTACCTAATGAAACTGTACATCCTGCATTGGCAGAGCCGTGGAGAGTTGATTTTATTAGTACAGTTTAATTTGACGGCTCGTTCGGCGTAGTGGCCGAGCAATGGGACTGCTGTGCTTGGGGTCGATTCCCGCTTGGAACAAATATTTTTGCGATCCACAAATATTTGTTACTGGTCTGGGTGTGATGTGTATATGAAATTATGTCCGTAAGCGGTGCCCACGATACAGGAGCAATCCTAGTAGAAGCAAAGAAAGAATTATTGTAGTTAACATTTTGTCATGTTTCCAAGACCTTATATTATACACTATAGGTACATATATGTATACTCCAAATAAATGTATTATTCTGATTCTGACAAACTTCCAGACTAAGTAGGCAGAAACGCGACGCGGCGTCTGGAAAAATAGACCGACCGTCGCGACGGGAAATTGATAGCCATGTCCGCCTCTTGCCAAATAAAAGTGGATCATCCGATACTTGCACAAAAAATGTCTGAAATAAAAGGAACCGTCACCAATCGACATTGCTTCCGGTTGCTTAGTCATATTTTTTTTGGATGTTGATGAAACAATAGTTTTACTAAATTAGTACCTAACTACCAAAGTCTATGCGATTGGAAATCATGTTGGCGTTTTGTCGTGCTTATTTCGCTGTTTTCTCTTTTCAGATTACTAGAAGCCGATATGGGATTTCACTTAATAATAGATAGGAGAAAGGACAGGTGGAACTCCGTCAAAACAGTATTAATTAGAGTTTCTGTAAGTATGGTCTTCGCCAATCTCCTTTACCATTTGATTTTTGAGACCCATAAAGGCTGTATTTTGTGAATCTGTCGTGTTCCACTCATTGCTGGACAAAGAATCTCCCCATTCCACCGCACCCTCGCTTATGTTAGTGAATTCGACGCCGATCAAAAATGACCTTATTGTTGGTATTTTTCAGGAATTCTTCCCTGGCATGATCCAAACAGTCTACGTGCTACGGCCTGCGAGCTTCCTCCAGAAAGCTCTGTCTGAAGTGAGCAACAAACTGTTCAAGGAGGAGTTCCGGTTTAAGGTGCTAGTCTGTTCCTCCGTCGAAGAGCTGTACGAGCACTTTGACAGATCACAGCTGACGCCCGACCTGGGCGGGGAGCTGCAGTATTCACATGCTGAGTGGATCCAGCAACGGATAGTGAGTATAAAATGTTAGATATGAATGAAATATAAAAAAAGTCTTGTGCAATACTCAAACGATCATAGGTTCTAAATCTGTGTAAATAAATCAAGTAATGATTCCACTTATCGTGTAACTGTAAATAAAATCAGCGCCATCTTGTGGATTTCGTCAGCAACAAATGCACCAAAACCTGTTGCTAACTTCAGGTGCACGTACGATTCCTGAATCGCGCAAACGAAATTCTCCTCGAATAGACAAGCGCAGAGAGCGATAACTGGATGTTGTTCGATGATGTTAATCCTTGCGCACTGAATATTGTGTGGATAAAGGGATGTTCCGTAATGTGCTGATCGCCGTTATGTAACTAACTGAGAACCGTTATAATTTATTCTGTTCTGGTGGAGTGTCATGCTATTGATAGAGCCGTTATTTTACTTCCTAAAGTTCTTAATTTGAGACGAGGTAGTCGATTTGATTGGTCTCATTCTCCGATAAGTAGTTAGGTAAGTAGTATAGATGATGTCCCTATTCCTGTTTATAGATGGGGGTTCTAACTATGGCACATGTCGAATGATAATGACCTATATATTTCTATCTCCAGGCTTTAGAGAAGTTCTCAACCCTGATGAAGGAGATCTCGAGCAAGCTGGATGACTTCATGCACGAGATCGTCGATTGCGATATGGGGAATGACCCGACACAAACCAAAGAATTATTAGACTGTCAGGAATCTAGGTCAGTATGCGAGATATTCTATCCAACTTGAAAACCAGTTGAGAGGTTCGGCTTCTAGAGATCTAACGTGTTTTATACTGTTTGTTAGATATGTTTGTCGTATAACTTAGGGAAAGTGTTCTGTTTTAATAAAAAGTTATCTGCAGATATTAAGTTTGTGTAAAATAATCATCTAATGAGTTGGTAGTGCTAAAACCAATTTAAGCAATAGATAAATGTAATGTGCGTAAAAGTGGAACAAAAACTGTGTTTTGGAATTAAAAAGCTAAGAAAATATTGATACGTAGTGGTACCAATTCTTGGACTTACTTGGGGTTTGAGTCAAATTTAACGTAGAGACGGTGCCGGCCTTATTTTCGCTGTAGACTTTACTACGATACAAATGCATGAATTTGTTTCTTCACTGCATTTTGTAGCACTATGATCGTTATTTAGGTAGGTTAATGTATCCAGTTATAAATTTAGATAAGTAAATTGCTTTCTGAAGTAAACCCTAACAACAGTTTTAATTTGTATAATGTGATATTTGTTTTCAGGTATAAAGCTTTAAAAACTGAACTGGCGGCAGCGACGTCGCAAGGCGAAGAGTTGCTGGCGCAAGTGCGGAAACCAAATCTAACTTATAATATTATTAGTCATGTTGCTGCTGTCGAAAGGTAAATAATTGTAAAAATTTAAACACCTTTTTGGCTATTTTGAACTATTTTGACTGTACCAATTATAATACTTACAGATTTTGCCGGAGTTGACAGTAGTTATCGAACACTGACAGAGTAGTTCTAGCTAAGAACTACCTACCTATTATGCTTCCGGTTTCTTTAGACTGATTTTACATTGTACTAATACTTATCAATGTACTATTTGTACAAGATTTACTCATATCTGCCATTATTAACTACCATTGAATGAATGCACAATTTACCTAAAGTCAATGTTGTGTTTACAGATTATTGGTACAATTGGAAGAGACTGAAAAACAGTTTGACAACTTTTGGCAGAAACATTCCACGAAGCTAAACCACTGGCTGAAATTTAGGACATTTTTATTAAACTTTAAACAGATGCAGGTAAACTATACTTAATTCTTAATTACATATTTATGCTTCATTTCACCTTATTCTCTATTACGTTAATCGCTTTTACAATTTCACCTCATTACGATGTTATGGGTTTAAATTGAAAATGGGGCTGTTGGTGCTGATGTTGATTTTGTCTGTGATTACGATTACGAAAATCAAACATTGGCGTCTTCGGCGAACACAATCGACGATGAGAGCCATCCATGTCCTTCATTGGCCTGAACACGAAGGCCTCTGAAGCCGCCCTCTTACCCACTAGCTCAGATATATCCATACATTTCTCCTGATTGTTGGTTACGCTTTCGAAATTGCCGCCGCTAATGTTTTTGCGCTTGTGCGATTCCAATTGGTACGTCAGTTTCTGTATTTTCCTAGACTTGTCTTCCAACCGTGCCGTCAGCTCCTCCGTTTGTTTTCTCTTCATGCTGCACTCGGTTTGTAGAGACGACACTTTACGTTTGCACGTCTCCAACTCGGCCTTCAACTTCTGCAGGTTCAATGCGTTGATTTCTTCCATGCACTGGAGTTTTTCTCTAGTGTGTTTAGCGATATTTTCTTGGTACAGCGTCTCTTGTTCCACTTGGTACGACCAGAATGACATTGCTCGCATCGCTATGTCCATTATAGTGTCTGGTCTCATGCCTGCCAGGACTATAGAACGGAACGTCTCACCAGGCTTCAGGTCTGCCTGGATCACGTCGAACTTGTCACGCAGTTCCGTCCCGCAAGCGGGACAAGTCAGGGAGTTTTCCGCGTTTCGTTTGAACTCGCTTTTCCCGTGCTCGACGCAGAACGCGTGCGAACACGTTGTCACCCATGCTTGACTCGACAAGAGTCTTCTACATTTGCGAAAATTGCACACAATGTCCATGCTTATTTTTATTATGTGACTCTATTTACAAATCCATTAATATTGGAAAATATACGTCAAATCGTAGAGGAAATATTGGGAAAATATGATAAGGCTTTGTTTTTATTGTGTCTACGCACTATTGCTTTGGTTGCGTCACATTTGTTTTTTCGTCGACACATCAGATGCACAAAAAGGAAATAAACATAGAAACTAAGGAGGTTATATTTCTATTGAAAAGGTTGTATTTAGAACTTAATAAAAGAAATAATTTACATTATTATATAGGTAGGTATCTCATCACAATCTAGCTTAGAGAATAAATCTATGCTTTAATTTAATTTGATATTTATTTTGTTTTCAGGCGACTTTAGACAATCATCTAAAGACAGCGTGCGATATGACCGAGGTTGGTGAGACCGCAATAAGGGTGGATAGTTTAATGCAAGAAGCGAATGATTTCGAGAAATTATGTAACTGTGATCTCGACACTGCCTCATCAGTTATTGACGACGGTAAACACAATAATTTATGAATATGTACAAAACATACAATTTATGTAGCTCCTTAACAGCCAATCCAATAAATTGGCAATGAGCCAGGACAATAAAATTTACAACGCGATTCATGTCGGCTTTCTCTGACTTGAAATCGACGGCTGACATTCTCCAATTTTAATTTAAAAATATACAAGTACCTTTGTAATAAGTACAAATACAAATCGTGAAATAGGAACTTCTTATTAATTTTTATTATGAAAAAAACAACACGTTTTTTGCAGTCTGTGGTTATACTGACCGTGACAAAATATGACAATGAAAAATTTGGAGTTTTGGCGGGAATCCGATAGTGAGACGTTGTTGGTTTTGTATTTTTTTCTCAAACTTGTTTGTAATATTTGTGGAATATTAGGCATTGAGTGTTCGTTAACGTGCACGAGTGTGGGCAAATGATATAAACCCAAAAAGCGTATCACTTTGCATTTTTTCTTAACTCCCAGAAAGTTTCAGTAAAGCATCGACCACTTTACTGAATCGTGACTTTGACTATGTAAATAATTGACTTGACTACTTGACCACGAGGATTGCTTTATTGCTATTACTTTCTGATTGTGAAAATAAGAAATAGGTAGGCTATAATATACTTGCTAAATACATGCACTAACTAACACTACAGGCTAAATACATGCCACTGGCTAAATGCACAAACCGTGCGAAGACATAACTAGAACGAAAAAAAAGCTATGACAAGCACGTGCCATATTAATGTGACCACTATAGAGGGAGAAAAATAAAAACCTAATTTTTTATGTAATATATAATTAACTTTTCAGTATACCTACATAAGTATGTACCTACGAAAAACTGTAAAAGCTTTATAATTTAAATTATGTAGGTACCTAAGCACCTACTTATTTTATAAATCTTTTAATGACTAAACATTGTGTTCCACAGGAGAGAAGTTAATGCAAGACCCGCTAAGTCCAGTCGACCACATAGAGTCGAAATGCGAAGAACTCAGACGAACGAGCGCACTGCTCGTTGACAAAATATTGAAACGAAATAATTTACTAACAAAAGCACGCGATCTAATGGACAGGATAGACAAAGTAAGTACCTATACTTACATGTATAAACAATACTAATTGTAATAAGTAGGTACATACTACATAGCTTTAAACATTACATGCAATACTCAATCCATTTGGGTAGTTCATCCATGAGGTATATACATATAAGTGTATGATCTATGCTCAATGCACAAACCGTGCGAATCCGTAATTAAAACAAAAAAAACTACGAAGTTCCAGTACGGCCGAAGGGAAAACCTACCAACGTTGGTTCAGCAGGTAGATCTACCAATAATGTTCTTAACTTTAGGCGAACGAATGGTGCGCCACCGGAGTTGAGATCCTGGCCGGGGAGGGAGGCCTGCTGGCAGTGGACAAACTCCTGGAGGACGCGCAGAGCTTCGACCTCACGGCGCCCGAAGAGTTCCGGGACATGCTGATGCAGTCCGCGACGCAGGAAACCAGGGCTTTGGTCACTCAGGTACTAAACTACAACTGCTAGAACTTAAACATACCTACCTAACAATATTATTGAAGTTTTCGTAGGATTTCAGCTTTATGGAGGAAGTAGCGATATCAGAACAGGGAAGTCTTTTTTGAAAGAAAGAAATATTCTTTTCGCAACATAACAAAAAAAATATGAAAAATCATTTAGTAACTGCAAGACACATACCTACTTAAGTATACATATTGCTGTATTGCAATATTCACTTATGCGTAAAACACTAACGGTTTTACCACAAAAGATTAGCCCAGAGTTAAACAGAGGTTTCTAAAATTTCGTTCAACAAAGTCGACGTCTATCACTCGCGTTGTCTTACTCAATCCTGGAATTCCTATTTATTCTACTTTTTAATTGGTTATGAGGTAGAAAAAGCGAGGGTTAGGTTTGTCTATTTGTGGAGAAAATATTTAGACTCGTTTATTCAACTGTGGTTTAAATCTTTTGTGGTAATACCGTTTAGGTTAATTGTTCACAGTGCTATTCTTTACACAATAGGACCTATATTTCGCATACACCTTATCCTACTAATATAATAAAGGCGAAAGTTTGTGTTTTACTTCTTCACGCTTAATCGGCTGGACCAATTTTGATGAAATTTGGTATGGCAGTAGCTAACACCCTAGATTAACACATAGGCTACTTTACATGCCAAAAACAGCGGGTAACACTGCGGGGCACAGCTAGTTCTTACAAAATGTTCTAAGAAGAAGAAGAAGCATATCCTAATGCCGACGCGTCCTCCAGGTGGCCCAAAGGGTGGAAGACGTGTGGCTGATGGTGTCGGTGAAGCGCGCCAGCCTGCAGCGCGCGCTGGCCAAGCCGGCGCGGCCCGTGCAGTCCGTGCCGCCGCAGGCCGCCGCCGTGCCGTCTGCGGGCACGCAGGTGAGTGCTGCAACCCCTTCTATTCCAGCACAAGGTCCTCCATGAGCCGAGAATTGGAATGCTCGCTCTGACCACTGCAATCACGGATTCTTCATAAATATACTTACAGGTGCTTTCGAAGAAAATGTGTAAAGCTCGCTCTAACTTCACGCACGATATATACCTACCTACATACGGCCGAAATTAATAATCAATCCAATCCAAATTTTGCTATCTGGAATTGATATCACAACCATTTTTAGGTTCAAACGTGCCAATAACCGATTCGTGGATTGGTTTATAAAGGCATGTAGATTGGAAATCGATCGAACGATAGGCAGCAATCCAATATCGATTTCAATCTTGGATAGGAGATATTAATCTCGAGTGTTACAGGTACTTTCGAAGAAAATGTGTAAAGCTCGCTCTAATTTCACGCGCGTGTGAGTACATGAGTGTGGATCGCTTTACGGGATTCGTGACGTCATTTTCGCGGCATCTAATTGGGGCATTTTACTTTGCGGACTTGGAGCGCAAGAAGGTGTATATAATCACTTAAATGGTGGTCTAATTCATGCACAAACGAATATCAAAATATTATATACTTTTGACATGGCCTCGTTTTTAGCTAGTTATTAATATACTTCCATAACTCTTGATATCTTTATCAAGTTTCTCAAATTTTAAAAAGTATTTAATCCAGTAATATCTCTTTCTAGTTCCTTATGCAAATATCTGCCTACCATATTTAAAACGTTTTGTCGTAACGAAATCATACATCACACTTTCAAACATACTTTCCTAACCGGACACAGTCAAAGTCACTGACGTAATTTACAATCAAAACATTCAAGTCCAACTAGTATGATAGTTGACGGTTGTCGCATGCCAGCCGCGCCACCTGCAGGGCCGCTTTCTTGCGCGCATCTGTATGCCGCGGCAGGCCTGCCTGAGACGATACTTGCATACTACAATCACGTCAACTCAATACCATAATGCCAGTAACGCATCTCGGGTTCAGCAAACATGATGGTCGTGATCTGAGCTGAAAACAGTTACAATTAAAACTACCTGTTTTTATTGGCTAAAATGGAAGTTGGAGACGTGAGCCAGATGCATGCGGAATATTGGGCAATGTACTTCTGGAAACTGATCAGAGGGGAAGACGTCTTGGCTGACCCAAGAAACGACTGATGACTGATCACTGCCCATCAGGAGGGGCCACAGCCTGAAAAGAAATCAGAGAACTTTTCGCCCAAAAATGGGACAGAATTGAAAAAATTCTAAGTGGCGCGAGGAGGTTTAATTACTTGCATAATTAGTAAAAGCAGGGGTCTAGCATTAAAATAGTAGGTATTTACAAAACTTCAGTCCGATGTTTCTCTGGCTGAGATTTCATGATTCATAAGTTTTCCTACTGGTTTAGTATTTGTATTGACACTGCTTCGTATGCAGTGCAAGCGATGAGGAACCTTTAACTTTTCAAGATAAACCTAATGTTTCTTACATGTTTTAATACCGATGTTTCCTTTAACTATGTTACATTCGCTTCAGACTTTCTCGATTAGGTAAATGTCTTGTAGTCTAGTCATTACGCTGAATGTATTAATAAAGTCAAAGTCAAATCATTTATTGTATATAGGCAATAAAATCGCACTTTTACAAATCAAACTATTAAATCTCATTACCTAAGAGAACCAAAGCAAAATTTTTAATACTTATTAAAGCCAATAAGTAAACGAATTGAAATTAATGGCTAATTAATCATAATAAAAAGTTCTACAAAACAGTTTGAACTTTCTATTCAACTTCTCAGTCAGAAACGTTTGAGAACTTTGATTTGAATTTCAAACTCACAGATTATTTTAACCTAAAATGTGATTATAAAGTCATATCCTGGAGCATCCGTAATATAATATTTATGCATATTCAATTTTGGGCAATACATAAATCACATGATTAAGATGTCGTTTCGAATTATGATTAGGTTATATCATGTAATATAATTATGCTGACGCTATTTGATACGTTTGTCTACAATACTATTATAACATTATTTATATATAAATATTATTTCAATCGCTTACTTTCTGTAATAGTTATAGTTGCTTCTAAATTTTACTTTGTGAGGGTAAGCAGAAATAATAGAACCTAACCAAGATATGTATGCGAAAATGTACGCATAAAGTATATAATACATCGGCAATCAGTACTACATACTTTCCTACTGTTATTATATAAGTTATTAGAATTATAACGATATTTGTAAGTATAAATGGTACCTAGCATTTAATTACTCCGTCTGAGTAGAAGCAATTATAACTATTCGTTCTAGCACATCATTAGGCGAGTTTCTATATCTAATTTACAATCTTGTTTCTGCTCATCTAGACTAATAACTTTAATCACTGTTTTCGTGGTAAAATTTATTTAAAATGTTTGTATTCATTATGTCAAAAGTGTTACAAAACTACCTATCACTGATTGGCTAAATAGTTTAAGTTAAATATACTTACAGTTAAGTTGGTTTGTATATAATAAACTTTACATTTTGCATAACTTTGAAAGACTAACTCAGTAGACGTACTACCTAGTTAGATGGTGATGGGATAGATGAAATAATATTTAGACATTTTACAGTAGGTAGGTACTAACGCGTAAGTAGACAGTAACTTACATTCTACTGGCAAATGCACCAGAAGTGCGATGCCCAAATCTTCGAATGAGGGGACAGAAAAAAAAACTAGCATTCTACAATGGATTGGTCCTTCGAGCCGCAAAAAACTTGAAACAGCAAGTTAAATAATAACGATTGTAATGAAGTCATGGTCCTTATCGTTTTGATTTACTGTGCTTGTTTAGTGTGCAGGCGTACAAGGCAATCATCAGATCACAATCAAAAGCATGCCATTGCACGCCTTATACGTGGCAATAAACCAGATGGTACACTTTTAAGATAGCAACTTATTACGTGATTAAAAATTAAAATAGATAATTATATTACTAAACAGTAGTTAATAACCATTATACAACATAATTTGTATAATATTTATCCAATAAAACAAACTGACACTTTGATATTAGGATATGCCATGCCAAATTCTTTCTTCTTTGATAACTCATTGCGACCACAAAAATTTAAACTAAGATTTTAGAAGACATCTTCTGAAAGGTCGCTATAATTATTGAGCAATAAAACATTATCTTTCACTTTCAAATATTGAAGTATACGAATTTTAGGGCAACCTTCGCGCGTTATGCCACTTTCTGATAACCATAATTCATGGCTGCAGTGAAAGTTAAGGTGTGCACCCAATCATACAATGTCCCTAACCATAGGGTAGCCGTGCAATATCCGTGACTATACATGACCGGTTTATGTTATGAACATGCCTCTATGGGAACGTAATTCGTCAATGAATATTCATTTTTCATAATTGGTAGAATGGACATACGGAAGAAAACGTATGATACTACTTTTGATATTTTATAACACCTTGTTTTTAACTTCCGCGATCTATTGAGTATATTTTGAGATGCAGTTCTCGTTAAAGGCATTTCTTTAAGTTGTGATATAAACACATCATCACACATCATAGGGGCGGTCGGTCTGCGTATGGCTTTTGGCTGTGTTTCTCAATAACTATAAATCATATCCGTCTCAAAGGACCAAAATAAATGAGGAAAGCATTAGGCATAGGTATGGTCAAATGGAAATAATAAACAAAAGGCATTTGTCAACGATATATAGATAGATAGATAGATATATAACTCTTTATTGACACTAAAATGTAAGAAGGACAAACTTAAAAATAAAATAGGCGGTCTTATCGCTTGAAGCGATCTCTACCAGACAACTTTTACATATAAAATAGACAGCAGGAAATTGGGTTGGGTCAGTTGACGATGTATCCCAGGAGAGTAGCAGGAAAACCGACGAATATTATTGATGTTTCTAACTACCTTTTTAAGTAAACGCGTCACATCTTAGACCTACAAATAAAGTAAAAATAGATGAGCTGAGGCATGAGGAATTACTTTACGTTTGGAAGATTACCAAAACCTTTATTACGGCCGAAATTAATAATCAATCCAATCCAAATGTTGCTATCTGGGATTGATATCACAATCCATTTTTAGGGTCAAACGTGCCAATAACCAATCCGTGGATTGGTTTATAAAGGCACGCAGATTGGAAATCGATCGAGCTATAGGAAGCAATCCAAGATCGATTTCAATCTTGGATAGGAGATACAATATTAATTTCGGTCGTTAGTAAGTTTAAACCGCCTGGCCGGTTGAGCGATGGCGCAACGTCTGACGACCACCAGCTGCTGTGTGAGGCAATCGATGGCACACCAATTTAGAAGCCCCCGGTCACCTACCCATTACCCCATTACAAGAGTTCGTGACCCTACTCAATGCACTCTGACGACTCCCGCTGTATTGACCTATTACTAACAGCGCCAGTTTACTTTTATCGTTCGGTATTGACTAATTCCTGATTACAATCAAGCTTTTAAAGTTCATAACTTTGCCGGCATTGTTGCATGAAGGCGCTTTTGTCATGGGTAGTAAGCCTGACAGTCAAAATGAGGAAAATACAATGAGTGTGTAAGGAAATGTTACTTAAATATTTAGAACTCGTTTGCAGTCTACCCAGTTTTAAAACATAGCTACTAGCCTACATAATAATTATACATGCTTCTGTTTTGAATATGAAAATTCGCAATCGGCTTTTAACATTCCACTACTGCCTCATCTTCTTTTAACTAGAGGACCTTTATAAGTTCGTTGTATTTCGGAAGAGATGTCCGACTTGAACTAAACCTCATCTATAATATTAGGTAATTTAAAATTATGCTTTCATAATACCTTTCGAGCAAAGATACTTATCATACCTCTAGTACCTATATCTGCTATAGTGACTTCCCGCTCCTAGGAATGCATCAAGGCTTTCAAGGTAAGCCGTGGCCGAAGCGAAGTAGCCGACGCCTTGTTGAAATATTGATTTGATTACAGAATCACAGCGCCTACTATGCATTCTCGAAATATAAGTACAGATTTGCATAGTAGATGCGTGGCCATGACATTTGTTCTATTATGGCGAGGAAAATGTACTATCTTAGCATTCCGCGGATAGATACAAATCGTAATGATACCCTACTCAGTAGTGACGGTCTTAGTAATTATTTTATTTCCAAAAGCACGCTTATTAAAATCACTGGCATCACCTATCTACATGATATATATTAACGTTTGCAACCTATAATTTATATGATAATAGTAACAATCATTAGAACAGAGTAGGTCGAATTTACGCCACATTTGGTTATATCAATGTAAGATCGTGTCAATATAGCGTAGGACGTTGTCACATTATCATACATTAATAATACAGTCATAACCTACTGTAAGTTTTCAATATTTTTAAAACTAGAGCAGTGTTGTAATTCGATGATCGCTAGTAATCGCTAGTCATAAAAATATGAGGCAACATCGCGTAACTCTTAATCAAAACAACTCTAACTATTCCACCTACTAAATAACGATGAAAGCTAAGATATTGTACCGTTAGTAATATCTAACCTAGCGGTTTGGTGCCATAAGTCTTATTTCAAGCTTCATAAAGCTTACATGATGGTTTTTTTAATTACCGTTTTTATTATGTAACTTCGTTAAAATTTCTCGCAAACTACGGTTCTCGTGTCTCTTGATTCAGCGCCATTAGTCCCAAGATTCTAAGCAGTACGGTGTCTAGGAATTTTAAATAACCGTTCTTCTAAGGCTTTTTGCAGCTGCTTGTAGAAAGTTTACAGCCGTTCCAGATACAGGACTCTAGCTAATTGGATTTGTCGTGCCTTTGACGTTGAGTTCATTAGGCTCTCCTGGGAATGAAGTAGCCTTTGTTTGAACCAGTATTAGTATCTGTGAACAGCCTATGGCGAGCTGAGTCGCAAATGGCTACATTCCATTCTCAAGGTTAGAGCAGAATTATATTGTATATCTAGCTCGTAAAATGTTATGTCATGCCCAACAATAGCAATAGATACCACCTACCTAATGATATTTTCAATTGGCAATGTTACCTCTGCTATAAAAACGTCAAAACTAATTAATACTTCAAAGAGTTCTCCATTCCCATGCGTATCTCATTAGCTTTTCTAACAACGACGTTTATCCTGTGTGAAGCATGAAATACTGCGTGAGAAGCTTTTGTATGCAAAAAAAAAGATGGGAAACTACACAGCCAGGATGCAAATCAATAGCTCGTCGACAAAGTTGAGTGCCCTTTGCTCTTGAGCTTCGTTGTTCTACATTCTATTACATTACGTTAGAACCCATCTTTAAAAACAGCTTTCTGTACTTAGAATAAGGACACCACCACGCACGACGATTCTGTTTTGTTTTCAGTCATGTGGTGCAATGTAAACCACAATGATTCTCGAAGCCCCACCTGTTTCCTGTGTGTAGTTAGAGCATGACAATATTGCCTTACTTTTTGTCCCTACCGCTACTTTGTTCATACTTAGCTGTTTTATTCTCCAGAGTTATCATGTTCTTACTTGCCTCTTGAACTTGAGAAAAATCTGTTCCCACGGATACTTTGTAAGTCTTCAACGGAGATATCAATATATTATGATCACACACTTTACCTTATCCTTAGTCATAACTCTAACAACCGCTTTAATAATCTCGTATCTCCATGTTTGCAAAACGAAATGCGCCACGTCGTCCGCAAAATCTCCAATTAAGAGTACCTATGTGGTATCCTAAATGCCGTTCACCCACTCTTGACCATATTTAGCGGGTTCTCTGGCCCTGGGTCAGTTTAAAACTACTTTAGAAGCCTTATTTTTTTACAAATTGTGCGTTGCTTAAGAATTGTAAGCACACGTCTACTTCACTAGATTTAATTTCGAACTTTTAATGATAGTACGATTACCTGAGTGAGTACCGAGTACTGAGCATTACATATCGTTTTGAATTACTAAATCAAGCGACACAAAGCAGCGAATAACTGTTGCCATTTTTGCAGTTAGCCTCTCTCCTTTGACACCCACAACATCTATACGTTCTCTTCCGTTGTCTCCGTGCATTAATTTACATTGTCCTAATATGTCACCGTCAAAGTATTGAGAAACTTTTACCTCCGTAGAAAAACGAACGAAGTAATATTTTACATTGAGTATTTTATAATGTGTATAATATTTTTGGCTCTAGACGAATGTGTGCTCATGTCACTTTCTATGTTCATGTGGCAATAATAAATGTATACACTGATCCTTCCGTCATGCCCAGTAATCGTACTTAGCATGACGGAAGGATCACTGATATGTATAAGTAACGTAAGTGATAGTAGAAATCATAAAAAACTCAAATTAAAAGATTACGAAATTGGGACGAGACATAAACTATAAGTACCAACTTGACTGACGCAAACTTCGACCTCAAAGATAAATTGGCCTAAATTCAAATCAAAACTTGCTGTTAATGGTTAGTTAAACTTAGGTGCGTGTGTATTAAACTAATCTATTAGAATCACAATCAACACGTGTCAATCAACTTCATCGATGACCACGGCAAAGTTCAATGTCGAGAGACGAGATAAACGATGACGCCGCACTTCGTTCAACTCTCAATGGGTTCTTCTTTTGTTGATTCTGCACTATCATCATGTAGTCAATATTGATTGATACGCAAAGAAATCGCGCGAGTCCGAGTTCCAATAACCTATTACTAAGTTTAAAACTTTTTTTTATTTGTTCTTTGACTGTTTGAAGTAATACATTACATGCCGCACATACCTGTTGTTACACAAGGTAGTCAATTAATCTGCGTAACTTGAAAAGCTTGATATTACGTCATCAGCCCTATATTATGACAAATATGGGCATAGAGTAGTCAGAAAGTGGCACTACTACCTGGTGCAATACCAGAAGCGATATATCCTGTGCACAGTACACACGGAAGCGGCGCTTCAAACGGGATAACTGACCACTTTGCTATATTTAGTTATTGACTTTCGTTGCCGCATGCTACCGCACTTTTTTTATCATAGTTCACGTTCAAAGAGAGATCAAACGAAAGTTTTACACCACTTTCATTCAAACACATCAATTGCAACGCGTCTGCTGTGGTTTCAGCAACAAAAACCAAATCACGTAGCGCCAGTGACCCGAGAATTAATGTTCGCACAAAGAATGCGCACGACCATCGCCGTTGCTGTTTTTAATGGGCACCAACTTTTTGAAGCGGATTGAACCAATAGATTTCTCCGTTCGTCGAGATAATTTCATTATATTATTGTACTTTACATTTCATGGTAATCGATTTTTATGCTAACCTGCGCTGCGGTCTAGTGATTATCTTACATCTCGTGTGTTGATGGTTGACTGATGTACAATAGGAATAGAAAATGCGTGTCATTAGCTTGCGAAACGTGAACGACAAAAACGAGCCGCACAATATGCAGCCAACACTAGTAACACTGTAACCCAAATATGTACAAATGCAATCAGATGTTTTCTCAACTGTGAATTAATTATAAAACAACACCAATATTAAAATTAATTTAACATACTTTGTTCATTTAGTCAAGGCTATACAATTTCCTCTCTACATTGTCTGTTATTTTGTACTCGTATTGCATCTGTCACGGTAAGATTTATCAAAGTTGCTCAACTGTCTGTTAATTAAGTTAACTTAAAGCTTTCGTGGGAAGCTCTCATTGCGCGTACGACTTTGCGACCTTCGCTTGTTTTGCTATCTACCATCTCTGTGAACATAATTGGTGTACTAGTTCCCGAAATTTAAGTCTTTGCTGTTGCAACAAGACTTACTTAGTTACTATTATATTATTACGCTCTTATATTATTACGCATAATATAACACAAATGTATGAACATTTGTGTTATATTATGCGTAATGATGTATGAAATTAATTATAGTGTAAGAAAATATTCAGGTGGCTTATCATGACGTCTCATTGCGATCCAATTGAGGACCTAAACAGAATCATTTCACTTTAAATAGTAGTAATACATGGCTTTCGTTATCATTTAGGTATGCGACAATCCGTTTAGATTTAAAATCAACCTGAATTGAGCGTCAAGATGTCACAACAATACGTCATGGTACAAATAAGTAATAAAACAATTCTCTTTAGGTCCTCAATTGAATCGCAATAAGACGTCATGGTAAGCCCCCTGTTCCCTAAAGATCCTTGCAAATCATCGGTGTTATTGCCCAAAAGCTATGTAACTTCAAAGTATAATAGACACAGGCTCAGGTCATAACGATACAGAAACAAAGAATGCGTGTTTGTGTCTAATATTTGTCAACAAATTAGCACAAGACGACTGCCGCTCGCAGTCATTCAGTTTTATTATGACGCGCGTGAACAAGTGGAGGACTAGTGAATTTCATTTTTAGTGATTTACGGTGAAACCACGACTCTGGTATTTGGCGTGCGCGATTTCATATTTCCTGATACCATTATTATGTTTTATTACTGATTTTATATAGTATGCATTTTGAATAGTTTAGTTGGTTTCGTTGCGCCTACACAAAACTTAACAAGTTAAATTAGTTTGATATACGTAACTCATTAGATAACCACAATTGTTGATGGTTCGCAAATTAGTTTCAGTCAATATTTCTAGCTAGTATTAATTTTTATGCCCTTCAGTGTCATGCGGTCCGTGTTTTCAGTTTTTAGATATTTTGCGTCATATTTGTGCGATATGCGATTTCTAAGAGAACGTTTTCCCTTCATTGCGTTGACGATTGTCATATTCGTTCCATTTACTTTGATTGGTTTTCATCTCTAGGTACGTATTATCCTGTGTGTCATGCAAGGAGCATCAATTGGACGCTAGTGTTGTTTGATTACTTTTTTATGAACGACTTGAGCCGGAGGTGAACGCCGACGCGCGTTGTGAGTTCGCGCCGCTCACAGTCTGCCCGATGAGCCGTAGCGTGACGGACTTGCGGCGTGCCGCCTCGCCCGCGCAACCTCTCCACGAAACATGCTCGCCTAGTACTTCTCTTTATCTCAAAACCGGATAAACTCAGGATCGACTTCTCGGTTTTCGAAAATTGAACTCCTCGCTATTTCAGTGTTACTATTGTGGAATTGGAAACTCGAAAATTCGCATTTAGTAACCACTTATCGCAGTTCAAGGTGTTAGTGACATTTAGTTTCAGTGAAGTGAAGTGTTATGGATTGCACAGTACCGCCGGCAGTGTCAAATATCGGTGATGCTGACTCTGGATGTTGTTTTAAGATAGTGACTTGAGACACTTTGTTTGTAATTGAGTGATTCGTGCGCCAGGAGGACATCCCGATGAAGCGGTCGACGTGGGTGGACGTGGAATCGGGCGGCCGTCTCGGCTGCAACGGTGAAATCTTCTGGAGCGAATGTCCTGAATGTGATTGCGCGTATTGCAATCCCAATTACGTTTGCGTCTGTAGTGATAAGGTATATAAACATATTATGAAGCTTATCGTTGGCTGAATAACTCTTATTTTTGGAACGTTGAATTAACTAAACAAAGGAAATGGCGAGACGTTTGCCTTGCTGTAAACATTTTTACCAACGACCTATTCTGAAACAAAGCGACAATAATTAATATATTAGTAGCTGATATTTCATATTTTTCCACAGTTTAGTATTCCCTTCATTTTCTTAGAGACCTTTGCGTGCGTAGGAAGGCAGGAGAAAGGATAAAGTAGATTCCGGTACGATAAGCCAACTTGTATAAACTCTGTTATCGGTAGTGGGTAACCAAAACAAATATTTGTCAGTACTTTTACATAAGTTTCAAGGTCTGTTAACCTTTACATTCGAGCGTCATCGGTAAAAATGTATGATCTACTTGAAGAAGTTTTTATGGTAAACTTTTTCCTTACAATCACAATATTATACATGTCTCACAATTAACAGCAAGCATAATTCTAAAAGTTTTCGGTAATTAACTATCTTCCAATTAAGCAAGTACCTACTGTGTTATTACATTTTATGAATATCAAAACATTACAATAAAACTAACGGAATAGTACATGTACTTGATTGGAGGCTATGATGGGTGCTTAGACACGCATCATCAGTTATTTAAACTCTATTGCAATAGAGATTTACCATAGGTACCGTACCCAATATGAAAGATAACCTACTTTCATTCGGTACTGCACGATGCGGCCGAGCCCCAGTAAAGTTATTGAGGCAAATCACCTTTGATATGAGCATGATGCGAGATTGATGGCTCCACCACGGCGAACCACCTGGCATTGCAAATTCACTTAATGACTTTTGAACCAGTTCAATGTAAACCACTTGCGGAAAATAATGCTGCATTAAGTTGTGCCAATATTAACATTGAAATCTCGTCGTTGCCACATTACTGATGTCTTCAGAACATTAGCTAAATCAGATAGATTCAGAACATTATTTAACATATGACATTTTATATTTTACCTTGAATTAAATTATGAATTTCTACCTCGTATTTGGTAGCTTCCAAATATGTCGCAAATGACCAAATCTAATTTTACGACATTGCTATGAAGCCTAAGTTGGTATTGCGCGTTCTACATAATTAAATATTATCGCCTGTATAAATCAATAAATAAGTATGTAAACTCCTACTCATATTTTCAAGAAAAGCTTGATAAAATAAACCCTAAAAAGAAAAAGAAGCTCTCCTTTAATTATTAGGCTCGAATATTGACTATATCTGACTGCAATAAAATTATACACCAAGTTTCCTGAAAGGTGCGGTCTTTAGTGACATCCCGTTGTTCTTCAGCCTGAAAATAGCCCTCTTCTCTCCTGTATATATAGTGCATGATGTATGCCCTCTACCAAGAGACGTCTATCCTCATACCCCGGCTTTATGTAGAGTCACATACAAAGGCACTTTACTAACCGTGAGGAAAGTGAAACTCAAGGGGTTTTTTTCCTACCCCACCAACCGCCTTTGTCTTAAAACCCCATAGACGAGACAGGCGTTTTACCCGTATACACCGTGAGAAAAACTTTTACAATAATATGGTTTATTGATAGAATGATATCATTCATGTAGAGAAAACTGAAATGTTTCTCCGTAGACGACGTCTTTCGCAGTAAGGCACTGGTAGTATGTTGATAAACACACTTTTGTATAATACGGAAAGTAGGTATATTCTTAATAAAAATAATGTTTATTTGCATAAAATGTTGGTAACAGAACATCGTGTTTTTAATACGTACAGTGCCAAAACATTTTTTCAGTTTGCGGCGTGCAAATTTGTCATAATTAGTTGTTACCCATGTACAATATTTCAATGGCATAATCTTTGTAATGCTTGATCTATTGTCCATTGAGACCTAGTTGGTCTGTGATTGAATCACCTACGGTTAATGCGGTGCCTTAATTTTTACGAAACTATAGTCATTTGCATATAATCAATTAAAATATTTTTCGGAACGTAATCTTGAATTAGATAGAATTAGAGTGTTCAAATTCAGCGTTCATTTAGCATTTCCGTTTATGCAACTCTTCGTTGACTTCTGTAGCGGTGATTAATGAATAAAATTAAATACAGACATACCTACTGGCTTGCTTCATTATCATACCACATAACCAGCATGCTCGTTTAAATTGGTTACTTTAATTTTCGTTACATGAGGTCCGTCCTAACGATAGAGCTCTCTTGCTAATTTACTATCTGGTAATACTTTTTCTTTGTTTATATTTTTGTCTCTTAATTTCACTTTCCTGCAATGAATTTGTAACAAAAGCTAATGCAGAAAAAATTTGCTAACATAGCGTATAGCGTGTTGTTCTAGCAAAATATTTTCGTTCGCTCAACTCTGCTAATTAATTTTGATGGTTATGACCATCACTCGTTAGCCTCATGTCTGCGACAGTGAAACCACAACTTGTGATAGCTAAAACCGTCATTACGGAGATACCTACGGAGACATTAGGTTGCTGCTGTCAGTAATTTCTTATTGTCTCATTACTCGCTACGCGTATGTAAATCTACTTATTATTTAAATGCTCGTTGAAAGTATGGACATAATGACACTCAAAGAATAATTGAACAAATGTTTGAAACTATTGCTTTTATATTAGATTCTTATAACGAGAAAACGACGCAATTCCAAGAAAATAGAGACGCGACTATGGATGGGGTAGTGCCGCATAGAGATTTAAGTTTTAAAACAGCACACACTGTATGGACATTTGTGTTTCAAACACACATTGTAAGGGAAATTACATTTCAAGGTGGAAACCGAAAGAGAAATTTTTATATGTTTTAAAAGCAGAAGTGGTTTAATAATTGTGTCATATTTCCATCTGATCAAGAAACTTGTTATACGTTAGCTCGTAGTAGGTACTTTGGTAAGCCACTTGTTCCGGTAGTCTCGTGTCGGGAACCGTCTTACGGTGCTCGGCCGTTTTCTGATTTCTAATGGAAGCATTACCATATCTTGGCCTTTCACGTTCAGAGTATTGAGTAACTCACGCGATTTTTTCATCACGCAGTATATATTTTGACGTTGCGTTACGCCCAATCTGCCGCTCTTGCACGCTTTATGCTGAAGCTTTTCCTATTAGAGATTGGATGTGTTGGCTGGTTAATTGGTTGGTGATTGATTATTCGCCGATCATAGTTATAGTTTAATGGATGGTAATGCTTTGCTCTATAAAGCACATCAGTCAGTCACTGGTTCCAAAGACGAATTTTAGGTCGTCATCCTATGTGAAGAACCCAATAGGGTTACCTGAGCCCTACCTAACAAACTCACCAACTTGTTCACTCTTCCAATACTTCGATTCCATTGAGAGAGAGACTCGCCCAATCCCGTTTGTATCCAGCTTTAAAAATATCTACTTAAATAAATATAATATGTTAAACACACGATACTTCTACAACAATAATAAGGATAAATATAAGGGAAACCTCTGACCTGACTGACAGTTTCAGGAATCTCATTAGTTTCCTCTAACCACCTTTGGTTGCCGAACGTACGTGTACTAATGTAATTCAAATGATGTGGATTAAAGTGACATAATGGCCCAGATCAAAGACTTTACTTACCGTTGTAATTATATAAAGTGATACAGTTAATGTAACAACAAAATATTCCATAAAGCGAGTGACTGTACCACGTGCTGTGCGACAAAGTGGCAATGGTGATAATGACAATAAAGTAGATGTTCTAGCTGGAATGTTCCAAACTATTTCTACACACGGGCACTGCGACTGCATTGTGAACCAAAGCACACAGCTACACCATTTAATTTCCATACATACTGACATGATTTGAAATTAATCGTTCTTATAAGAAGAATCGTATTTCCTACTCTAGAAGAATAGTAAATTTCCTACATTTTAAGGTTTTCCCATTAGCTTGTGTATATACGTACCTCAGAATTACATAAACAAAGATCAAAGTGTTTAACGTCAGCGGAGGCGTTAACTCGGTGTTTGAAGAACAAACAGGGAGCTCCATTAGTACATCGCTTTGCAAACAGCATACTCTGCCGGTGTCATTTTCAAATATCCGAGATAACAGCACTCGCTTCATTCAGTCATTTCCTATTGTCGTTACGTACTACATTATCTAGATTTTTCTCAGGCTCAAAGACCAGACCTGCACGTCGAATATACATAATTTGATCTAGTTCCATAAAGATGATGTACTCCGATAGCAATGTTACTCGTATTGGATGATGTGAATCTGTGATTGCGTCAGTCCCAGCAACAATGACTTAGCAAACACGGTTTCGCACCTATTTTTCCAAATATTTACATAGTTGTGATGTAATTCTTCGGTTGATTTATCAATGACACAATGTTCTCTTCTAATGTGTTGCACCATCTAATCTTCACGTTTCATTTGATGGCTATCTTCACCTATTTCTGTATTTAGTGGTGTTTTTGTTTACATGTAACAGGTCGTTGCCCCTTTACTTCAGACGGAGCCATTTGTGTCGTCCCGAAGTCTCCCACATCCATTTGGCTGCGGTTGAACTTGTTTCAACTGGTTACTCCTAAGGATGTGGTCGGTTGTGGTTTAAACTCTTTTTCTGCAACATCTCTTGTTTAATGGAGTTCGTCCTGAGCTTTTTTTTAAATCGATTTAACGGCTACGCTGTACACTCCTCAATCATCTAATAATTATGGATTAGGATACAATTATTATTCAGAGGTGATTTTTGGATTGGTACAATGTAAAAGTTGCATCTTTTCAGTTCCTCCTGAGGTTCCCATGTTTGTTCGAGCGGTATCGTGCTGATAATCATTTCTGCATAGCATTCCACAATTGGTTAATTTCCCGCGATTAAGTCCCGGCCAATTACATAGATTGCACGTGTGCTCAGTGCTGGTTTAATTGCGAACTTAGGTTTCTCACTGCTGCTAACGGAATCTGTACTGAGTGAAAGTAACATATTGGCCAACACAGTTCAACTTACGCTCAGCTATACTGCCATGCTCACTACTGTAACAACTTCCAAGTTTCAAACAACCAAGTTCAAGTGATCACGTTACCAAACATTTCAAAATTATATTTCCTATTCAACGTTCCCTTCATCCTACTAATGAAATGAAGCATCATTTACCGCAAACCTCACAAAAATTGCGAAACATATTTGAAGCATGACCATCAATATTTACCTTCAAAGCTAAATTGCCGAAAAGTTAATTTTACTTATATACACTAGTCATTCGGGGTATTGAAAATCATTTGATCTTTTTTCTACTTGTGACAGTAATCTGCATAATCAGTATTTCAAATCGGACATAAGCTCTTAGACAACTGTGCTTGTGGCCTTAGTTATTATCAAGTGTTATAAGTACAGCAGAGTGTGTGAAATCAATTGCATTGATGTGACAACATGAACATTGAACATAGCGGGATTTTAAGTGTCTGTTGGCAAACCACATGTTTTCAGATGCATTGTTTACCGGTACACCGGTCTCATTTTCCTTGGTGCGATGTGGATAATATGCTCGAAGTCTAACGGATACATCGACGCACTTAATGTTCCATGAAACCCTCTAATGGTAGTGTCATGTTAACGTTTAACCTAGCCAAACGAAAGCTACCTTCCCGGCCTGCTGTCTAATGACAGAACCATGTCCACAAGATACTTATTAGTAGGTGTAAAACGTACTATCTCGGAGAAAGTGCATTCGTGAGATTTTTTTTACTAAACCAAATCCACTCCGGAAATGAATTTAATCTCTGTAAGAAAAGTACTATGTCATTTCTTGTTCTGATCTGCGCACGAACGTGCTCGTAAATTATCCAATTACTTTTCCTGCCGAATATCCAAATTATGAAACGATGAACTTTTTGATTGTATCCACCGGCGTTTCTATTAGAGATGATACAACAACACTTTCCCATGAACAGGTTTCTAATAATCGCTATGACAGCTTCAGAACGACAAAAGATTATTCTCTAGCATTACTCCTTGTCAGAACTGGTAGAAGCAGTACCTGGAATAAAGTGTTAAAGTTTTTTCTAACATTATGTTCGTGTTGCAACAACACGAACATAACACGGTTAGATTTTCAGAGAATATTATTGTAAACGGGAGATTCTCATAATATATTACATTCCTAATTCCTATGTTAATATTTTGATCCATATCGAGAAGTTCATTAAACCTTGCTACGATTAAATACCAATTAGATTGTGATAATTAATAGTTGTTGATGTTGAATATTAATCAACAAAAGTTGGTCTCATCAAATGACTCCCGGCTATTGCCGCTCTTTTGCAAAACTTCCGGCGGCCAATTAACGTTTCTAATTTAATTACTCTATTCCAAGAATAAAAGTGATTGCTTCGCTTCATTGGACACATTTTATATTCCCTAATTTCTTCGCTCTTCCTTTCTCCTTATACTCGTATTTTGTGTGTTGAATGTACTTTGATATGCAATTATTATTAATCTCTCATCATAATTTTCAATTGCTTAATTTTATTATGCTGTCATTATATCAATTCATTTTATGAAAACTATAGTTAGATATAATAAGTGAAAGGGAACCTACCAGTTAGATAAGATGATATTAGGTATGTAACTTAATTGTGTGAGGTCATAGTTCAATTCTTGAAAAAATATTTCTTCACGCATTTGTTTGCCATTAATTAACACACTAATTACCTACATGGGTGAGTTTATTTTTAGCGTTTGCGTTTATAACGGCAACTGTAGCAATTTACCTTTTTTATTGCAGAACTTCCTTCCCGACATAAGGCCGTGATTTTTATTCATTAATTACCTACCTACTTAACTAAGGTATATTAAAATTGGATGCGATGTAAAGTTGTTTTTTTGCTGCTAAATAGTCTTTATAAAGTTATTATGACACATTAGCCATTTACAACGCAAAATTAATTTGCATCATACTTATTTTAGTCAAGTGTTCGTAGTGTCTTTTGTTTTTATGTACCTATCACAACGTTGATTCAACAAGACCACGTTCGACCGAGGAGCATTCGGAATTCGGTCATCAGCTTTTCATTTTATTCAAATTTGAAGGTCGTATCAGAGCCGTTGTGCATGTTAAAGTTTCGAGTTTCTACTGTGTGCGGTGCGTCCCACTTCCTTGCTCTTTTCCGCGATACCGGTTATTTTGATTGGTCGGCGGCCGGGCGGCGCTGCCGTGATGGCCACCACTAACGAAATCTCGTCGCAAAACGGTACGATTAACGTCACCGATCATCGGGGTCAACGGAATCAATTTTCGAAACGGACTCGCCATCTTGTGTTTTTGTTGGAATATTGGCAATTGGCATTTTTATTCTTATTCCTGTTAATTGCAAAATAATTGCTCCGATGGTCTCCTATTTGGCACAATGCATGAGTTTTTGTTTATGACTTTCGAAAATTACTTCAGAGAAAACTTCGCTGGTGTTGTTCGTGGTCATAAATCATCTTTAGCAGCTTCTTATTGCCGCTCGCTTGAGAAGATATGTCATGAGGTCGTTTGTAGGATGTTTAAGAGACTTAAGTGACCATTAACTTACCAATCTGAATACCTATACCATGATAATATGTTATTGCCGGAAGAATATACCTACCCTTTGACCTCATTGAACTAACCCCATTCGCGTATCAATGAAATAACACGATTACCACTATCGTTATTTAAATGTCACTATTTATTTAGTTCCAGTTACAATCAACAATGCGCGATGTGCAGTAGACATTTAGTTTTATTATGTGACGGTTACCAAACTAACTAACATTGTGGTGGTGGTGGTGTTGTAAATGCGAGCGATGATATACGGTGATACAGGATGACTATGACCTCGTCTGTCACAATGGAGTCAGATAGTGACGGTGCTGTTAACAAAAGTGAAGTTGAATTGAGGAGGAAACGAGATTCGGGCGACATAGTGGTGCAGCATGAAAGGGTGGCGAGCTTCCAAGTGGGCTGGGTGCAGGTGTTAGAAGAACTGCAATGGAAAATGAGCTCAGTAAGTTGTGGGTGTTTGAACAAGTTTGTGACTAACTTTGTCTTGCCCGATTTCACCGTAGTAGTTATCAAAATTTTAATGGAACTTTGAAATTGGATTTTTTTCTGTATACTAGTGTTTTCCATTATGTATGTCTCGCCTTCACTTATTCAATATAGATTGTTATAGCTTCATACCCAGCCTTAGATTCGCTTATGTCCATTATAAAACCAGTAAGTATACTTATATCAACTGTACAAAATTGGTGCAACACAGTTCACTTATTTATGTACAGCAAGTAACCGATACTTAGCTACCTTATAATTAATTATTGTTTCGTTGGTAGACTGACTGTTCAATGGGGTTTGATCAAGAAATTACCTATATCTACCCTGCTTTTTATGTTTGAAACTTAATTTATTCATGTTGTAATTAAATTAATAACTCTCTGTTTCTTTAGATCTTGTAACATTTAAATTGATTAAACAATTCGGTAATATTATAATAATTATTATAAATAATATTGGCCTTCTCTTACAATTGACTGCTTCCTTCTGAGATGGTATCATTGCCCTTGCGAATGTTACAATATAATTATTTCTTGTACATAACTCTCTTAATAAATTGCTGTCAATAAATAACCAAAGATATAATATAATATACGGGCTAGTTCCCTTTTGGACTAATCGCTCTTTGCTACTTATAGTTAACACCAAATGAGAAATGCTCAAACACTAGTGAAAAAGCCGTTCTTTCAAGAGAGTTCTAGCACAAAAGACTATTGGTATGAAAGTCCTATATGAAGAAACTAGCGCTAACGCTTGCAGATCTAAAATAACCAAACGAATATATCAACCCAATATAAACTAATCATCGTCTATGTACGTTTTTTGTCGTCCAAATCGCACTAACATCACTTTAATCGTCTTCAATATCCTCGTATCCAAACGCGGAACGTACGGGATAGATTTATGGGCTCCCGTAAACTCTGACAGCAGTTCCACATAGCAGCTTATAATATAAAGCTAACGGTGGCGGTAACGGGAGCTCGTCCCAGTTGTAGGCTCAGGGTTATGAAACTGCTTCCACCACAGCTTTCGCGTAATAGCTGAATTGGATCTAGCAGGATTACTTAGTTGTTATTGATGAACTGACGTTAACTCAGATAAGTTGTTGCAGGAATAGGACTGTTCAGCGGGCTAACCATGACGTCTTATTGCGATCCAATTGAGGACATAATCAGAATTGTTTCACTATAAATAATAGTAATACATGATTTTCGAAATCTGTTAGGTACATGTGCCCTATAGATTAAAAATCAACCTAAATTGAGCGTCAAGATGTCACAACACAACATGTCGTCGTGGTACGAACTAGTAAAACATGTAGGTTTAGGTCCTCAATTGGATCGCAATAAGACGGCATGATAAGCCCCGAACGTGGTATTGGGATATCGGTCTGCATAGGTTCGTTGTCTTTAGCAAGACCTATCTATTTATCTCGCTCGTCTATATACAATAAAACATTAGGTTTCAAATTATTACAAAAATTAATTTTAATTATATTATTATGTAGATATTCATCTCTCTGAGAGACCTCTTGAAATACAACGAATTAAAAGGCTGAATATGTAAAATCTGACATTTTATAGTGCCGTTCACAATCACATTGTCCAGTCACTTATTCAACTATGGTATTAATAGGAATAGGAGCAAACAAAGACTTTCCCTCTATAACGTCAGGGTAAAGCAACGCAATGCTAGCCTGCCACCATCGGATACGTGGTTGTATTGTGACCATTGGGGGAATGAATCAAGTATAGTAGGTACCTATCAGATGTAAAAGAACAGAACTAAACGAGACGCCTTTCTAAATAGTGGGTGGGTATTTGAGAATTCGCTTAGTTAGTAGTATCTCCTAAAACTCAAAAGCGATGTTATATAGATTCATTAGGGAAAGTATTTTGTGTTTGTTTGCTTCAAATAGGAAGTTGAATGAACGATGAGTTCAGAATATATCTCATCATAATCGTTGTAGGTTTATTGCATAACCTGTTATCTTGTTCATATTGAGATATTAGGTCTGAATTTCCCAGCAGTGGGACAGTTACAGGCTGAATTATTATATTATTATTACTTATTAGGTCCAGTCTAATAGTCCCGTAATCTTAGAAGAATAACACGTAATCATAAGATCAATTAATAAATCTACTACTGTTTCATCGCCGAATCCAAACCGATGAAGTTAATTTGTTACAGTAGGTTTCTTTTGTGACATGAGAATCAACAGATACAAAAGGAATACACAATTTCTCATGTGTTAATATATTTTCGAAAGATACAAATTCCGTACAAATTGGTATATTTAGCCATTAGGGTAATACCTAAACGTTTCAGTGTTTTTTCAAAGTTTTTTTATAGTTTGTATGGAACTATACATTTGTATATACTATACTATTTGTATGAAACTGCGTCACTTTAGCTGTCGAACATGTCGACCACTCAGAGTAGTTAGGTAGGTACTCTCATACAAATATTTTCCCTAGAAAATTAAAAACTGTGGGCGGAGCCGCGTCGTATGTATCGTGTAATAGTATTTCTAACTCAAAGAAATCTCATGTTTTACAGCCCATTACAGGTTTTGCTAGATAATGGTCGCATTTTATTAGCCATCAAAGACATCTGCCGTAGAAATTGAAACTCATTTTATGATCTAGTTGTTAATTACTTTATTGACTTCTTACATAATTACTTAGAGGTTGTTAAGAGTGATAGTATAAAAAAATGCTGAATTAAAATAGAATAAAAAGATTTTGATTTTTATCTAAGTAGGTGTTTTTATTTTATTACTTACTAGCTGAGCTCCGCTGTTGCCAACTGTTTTCTGAATAAAAAGCAGAGTGATAGCTACCTACATCACAAATTTCATCAAAATTGGTCCAGCTGTTTGAGCGTAAAGAGGTAACAAACATGCAAACAAAAGATTTCGCCTTTATAATATTAGTAGGAGTAGGATTAGTAGGATTTAATAGTGAAATCACACTATTATGGTTCCAGTTCATTTATCGAGCAAATACGTTGCTGCACCTACTGTATAGGCTACTAACCAAAGACCCATTTTGCAAGCTGCGTGCAACTTGAATAACTTAAACATTTCCAAAGAGACGTTCAATAAACCCTCAATGCCCCGTAAAGTTGAGTCCAGCCCGGTTGGACCAGTTTAAGTAGACAGATGTTAAGCTAGCGATACATATTTAAATCCTACTAATTTGTTGCAAAACTAACCAGTCGCGTATGGGATTACCGACATTGTTAAAAGTGAGACGCTACCTCGTGAATCGGGATGATTCATTGCCCGATAAGAAGGATAATTCCTGGTAAACTTTTATTTATTCCGACAGGATAAAGTCGCGATTCCCTTGTTAATGTTATGGTTATAAATAACTAAGCTGACGTCGTGTATATATGAATCACATCACAGCTGCGCTTGCGCCGCTGCGCTGCTGGGGCGGCAATTGAACGCGTAACATTATGGTCAATCAGTTCAAGTGCGCACGCGGGGTCATGGATTAATATGAACGACCGTGCAGTGGGTTGTAGAGGGGTTTGACCACATGGCACGAACAAGCTATAAAAACGTAGAAGGTCAAGATAATAACAATTCACGAGTGACTAGCTGAGGGAAGCGGTGGTAGCCTAGTGGGCGAACGTCCGCCTTCGAAAACGGAGGTGGCGAGTTCAAATCCCAGTGCGGGCACGTACCAATGTGTTTCTCGTTAAAACATATGTACGTAATTATCACTCGCTTATCGGTGAAGGAAAACATCGTGAGGAAACCAACATGCCCGAGAATTATTTCGGAGGCATGTTATCCACCAACCCGGACTAGGCCCCCGTGGTGGATTATGGCCTAACCCTCCTCACGATAGTGAGGGGAGGCCTTTGCCCAGCAGTGGGACAGTTACAGGCTGAATTATTATATATTTTTATTATTATAGCTGAGGGAACTCTTATCTCTCAATGTCTTGGATATTCCTAAACAATAGCGCTGACAATTAGGTACGTAGGCGACTCACCTTAAACTAGACTGGACCATTCACTTTATGATGATGATGAATGATTTCAAAGCAAACAAGTTCCTCATTGTTTCTACGTAGGAGGAACCTTCTAAAAGCATAATACTCATAATCTCCGTCTTTGAATGGTTCAAAAAAATGTTCCCACCGTTCCGTCACGGATAATTGTACTGTTAGTTATTCTGTGCCGCGAAGCACGTGCTTTCATACCGAGGTCCGAGACGAATCCGTCTCCAAAACAAAGGAAGTCCACAGATGTTTTCTCCGAAACATGAAAAAATGAAACAAAAAGCTTCAATAGCTTTAGAATATGAAAGACCTCAGAGTTCGACGTAGTTTATTCATAGTCAGTGTGAGTGAATCGAGTTACTAAAACGCAGTTTCGCTCCATTTTGAATCTTGAAGCATCGACATAAAGACGAAAACGTGTTGGTTAGGCTACTGCACTCATTCCGAAGATTGTACTTGGGTTAAAGAAGCAAGAAGCGCCGCCGGCAGGTGTGGTGCTCTACTAACACAGGCGCAGGATGTTAGGGTATACTCACACATGCACAGGTTATCGTACAACGTGCCAGTGATCCTTGCCGTACATAACTGCACGTTGCCCTTTATACAGGACGCTCTACCATCTGATAGGAGGATGCTCTACTTTAATCAATCTAATTATTTCAAAGATTGTCCTGGAGGTAAAATTAAAAGAAAATGTAGCCTGAATTCGATTAGGAAAGACAACACAAACATTTAGAAATTTAATGATTTATAAATCACAACACAACGTCATGCTATTTAATGACTTCTAAATATGGGTTTATTAAATCATTCATTCGGAAATGGACATCAACCTGAACTAAGCCAATATTACTGTGTCCGTCTGATTTTATTTACTTTAGCCTAACATTATCAAAAGCAAACTAACAGGATTACGTACACACCTACTGGCTGACCGACATCCGGCAAGCATTAGTTTTTCAGTCCCTTGAACGCTCAATAAAATCAAGTAGAGCATCCTCTATGCCGTATCGGAGTAGAGACAACAACTTTTTACGGTCCCAACGTATTCTCGCTCCTTCACATCCCGGGCACACCAGTTCCTTATTCTCAGTTTCTTTCAACCATTCCACAGACACCATGTGCGCTGTTTCGTGTTCCAAAAACATAACCAGAAATCTGTACCAACTTTGTACGAAACGAGTTATTGGTTGGTGTTATAGATTGAGCAGTGTAGTGATTGTAAATTGTGTTTGTTTTTAAATGTATACGTGGTTTTAAGTTATAATGGATGCGATAAATGTTATGCTAAAAACGGGATACAGAATCGTTAAGGATTTGTCGGAGCAACATAAACCTGTAAGTCAAAACGAGAGGCCTAGACGTATTGTTGGGTTGGTATTGTAGGGTAACTAACCTACCTACGAAAAGGAATTGGGTAAAACTGCATTGCAAATTAATAGATCATGAAAATATAAACCAGCTGCATTTAAACTGCCAAAACTGCTTCACGGGGCAATATGAATTTTGTCTTCTCTGTTCTTACCTTTAAAACCAGGTAGAGCTGTTATCATAAAAACGTAATCTCTATTCTACATTTCTTCAGATTTTTCTTCTGTTTCATTAGTTACATAACATAATAATGTACCTAATAACGGCATCGTATAATTTTCTCGTTACTCAAATTCAATGTTTTCCACACTTAGTTTACACTAGGTCCTTAGTTACAGTGTTTAATAGTAATTACTTACCTCGTACTATATTGTTGATTCATAAACCTGATTTTCCAATTTTGTTGAGAACTTTTCTTCTAGTGGAAATGCTGTTTTTAACAAAAACGTAAGTATAATTGAAATACCGCAGGGTTATTTTAATATTAAAGAGTGTAAGGAAAGGCAGATAGTTTTCGAAAGCCGCAGACCTAAAATATTTACACAAAATCTTTATACTTGACCTTCAGTGAAATCATTCCATAACCAATCGCGTTACTTTTGGATAATTCAACTTGCAGTTATTGGCAATTGTTGCCACAAGTGTTACGATTGTAAGATCAAGGTCGAGCCTACCTACCACTCGAGGACATCCAATAAAACCTGATCATCCACGAATCATCAAAAATTACTCGGATTAGCCACTGATGTATATGTTTACTATTATTACATACCTACTGAAGATATTGTTTGTTTTTCGTTTCGAATTAGGTAACGTCCGTCATGCATTTAGAACAATGAGTAGGCAGGTATACCTACCTACCGGATCACAGTAATATGATTTTTATCTGAAAGTGCTGACAATCTGGCCCAGTGCTTTGTTTCTCTGATAATGTTAATTAATTCAGTGATGTTTTGATAGTCCAACTAATTACTGCAGTTACCGTGAATATTATCGTAGGCTCTACCGATCCAAAGCACATCCGGTTTACAAGACTTAAAAATAAAATAACAGCTCCATAAATTCATAAGTACCAGTGGGCTTATTGCTAAACAGCAATCTCATGCTACCGCTGGATGAAGAAAAGACGGTCTTCTCTCATGTCTTGTCCTAATAAAGTGTGATTGTCCTCAGATGGAGACGTCAGGCGGGTCAGAGAGCTCTGGCGGCGAGGATGCGGAGGCGCGGCGCTCGCGGCGCGGCCACGTGCTCGCAGAGCTGCTGCAGACGGAGAGGGTCTACGTGCAGGAGCTGGGCTCCATACTCAATGTAAGCTACAATGTCGACTCTTCATTAGGGGCTGACCGTGACTTCTTATTGCGATCCAATTGAAGACCTAAACAGAATCGTTCCAGTTTAAATAGTAGTAATTCATGGCTTTCGATATCATTTAGGTAGACGTCAATCACTTTACATTTAAAATCAACCTAAATTGAGAGTCAAGATGTCACAACAAGACGTCATGGTACGAATAAGTAGTAAAACGATTCTGTTTAGGTCCTCAATTGGATCGCAATAAGACGTCAAGGTAAGCCCCCTGGAAGCTCTACAGAGAAAGTATTCGATACGTTGACTGTCAAATGTGTTTTAGGTTTGATCAGCGCCTTGCAATATCGACAATATGCGACGCGAACGGTTACCTTGATCGATACGTTATTGTATCGATACGATACAAACCGTTAAAATGTTCGTGCTTGCCCTATTGTAAGAGTAATGATTCAATCTAAAAAAAAATTGCCGGTTAACGTATCGAATATATTCTCGATAGAGGTTCCTGCTCGCCCTACAGATAGTGGGGTACTTAGTTCTAACTAGAGGCTCCAATTCATAATCAAGCAAAATAAGAACACGTTTTGCTGGAGAAGCTATAACTGCTATAAGCATTTCACCGCATTTAAGGCCTACCAGAAGCATCCAAGCACTCATCAACATAATATCTCGATCCGCGTAATCTATTATCAACTTTAATTACTGAACCAAGACCACTAATTAAATGGCGTGCCATAAAACATAACATTAAGCGAAAGCAATCGTCTTTGTTAAGCATCGCTAGCGAAAGCTGCAGCGGGCTATCTACTGATAATCTTATATGGTTTAGCTATTAAATTAACATGCTACGTGGTCAGATTGAAAATAGTTCCTAATATTACATAGGGCTTTCATAACATTATGCATCGAATAAACACGTGCTCTCATCTGTGTTATCGTTTAGCTACTGGTATTATACATTTCCCTATTCACTTTCACCCTATCTCGCTATGAAATAGTAAAGGATATCTGAATGTTAAACGTGATTTTTGATTAAGATAACTAATGTAATGTATGGGTGTTTACATAAGTCTATTAAATTGTTGTCGGCATACAATTTAATTAACAACATTTCTATGTAAGTTTCACAAAACAATGTAACTTTTTAAAGAAATCGTGTCACAGCACATTTCAATGCATTATGTTAATAGTTCCAATGAAGCGCGATATCTACATCGTACCGTCGCTCCGGTCTGTAAACCATGTGTGTCACAACGTGTGAGTATAGTGGCTCCTCGGCCAGTCACGGACAAGGCGACTCCGCGTACTAGTGCACCAACTGCAGCACGCAACCACGGCAGCCCATCGAGCGGAACGCAATGCCTACTCGTGCACCGACTGCACGCCGGTGCAGACTCTCGCGCGTCTCCTGCACCTCGCTGTTCACCCCACCATGAAATATGGAAAATACGACCTCCATAAATCTTCCGCGAACGTTAGCGTCGGCACATCCTACTCCTGGTACTACAGGAAGAACGACAACTCTTCCACGCGGAAGAAGAAGCGCGTGACGCGAGCCGCTTCCGACTCCACGCTCTTCAGCGACTACGCCAACCAAATATCGCTTTTCGAGAGAGAAAAGGCTCGACGCAAGAAGTGCAAGAAGTCAGCGAGTGATGTGGGGTATACGCGCTTCAAACATGACCCGCGGACTATCAAACCGGTGCACATGGAACCGTTCGTCGGAAATTTCTTTTACGGTAAATCGCTGCCCGGCTACGAGTATTATTCGCAAAAAACTGAAGAGAAAATCACGTATTTGCCAGATTCCGATGCGATTACCGCTTCCGAGGACACCACGGCAGATTCACTCACGACTACCGCGCCCACCGTCGTTGACATGCCTGAACTGGTAAAGAATCCGCTGTATGGGTGTAGCGATTTCGATGTTCGCATTTTGACACCAGAATATTTCAGTGGTTCTATAACATCCAAAGACACTCAATTCAAATCATCAAGCTGTACCGAGATTAGAAACACCATGTGTGCCAGCAACAATTCGGACGATGTCCTAACGAAAATCCTGAAGGATTACAAAAGAATCATGAAGGAATGGGACCACACGGTCAAGGATAATAGCTCATCTGCTTCTCATTGCAGCAAAAGAGGGTCAATTGTATACGGAAGCAGTAATACTGACAGTTATGTTCGTAGTTCACATTCAACTTCGTCGTGTGAAAAACCCACAAAATGTCTCAAATCTCAGGGCACTTACAACCATTACAGCTACGCATACGGTTTACGGAACGGTCAACGAAACTACGACCTTGCTCAAAGAAAGACTCAAAGCTTGAATAGAAACCACAAATTAAATAACTGGACCTCAACGCTACAGAATTTGAAGAAGAAATCCATGTTCTGGAAGTTGAGTGAGTGCTTGACGCCATCGGAGTGTAATTGTCTGGAGTCCATATACAAGGACTATGATAGACGTCTGCAGGAGTGGTGCGACACTGTCGGCGTATACACATCTCTTCTTACCTCGGTATTATTTACATTCAGTGGTAACTTTCTATAGTTCTAGTCAATTAACCAGTGCACATCAATGTTTTGAATCGAATTAGGTACCTACTCCAATAACGATCAAACAGAAGGCTTTCTATTTCATCATCGGTCTATACTAGACTACTACTGTAAATTTGCCTGTTAGTTATTCTGGTCCTAACACCACGTTTATATGCAATACCGCCGATATCATTATGTGCCTATTGCGCTCGTGTTCTAGGTACTTACTGAATATTATTGATCTAAATTCTAATTTAGCCAATAACCTACTATGCCGCAACTTCGTAGCCGCTACTGCCCACAAATTTTCCTCCAGCATTAACAATAGTCCAGCACTTCTAAAGTGATCTAACTTGTTCTATATGTTTCAGGGTTACAAAGAAGAGATAGAAAAGCCGGAGAACCAGCACCTCCTCCCAGCCACGCTGGCCGGCCAGGCCGACGTGCTGTTCGGCAATCTTCACGAGCTGTTCACATTCCACCAAGACGTGTTCCTGAAGGATCTGGAACGATCGATCTCAGCCACTGAACTTGTTGCGCTATGTTTTGTTGAAAAGGTTGGTATACTTGATACGAGTGCGGTCTACTTTGTTATGTGACATGTTTTGTGTCTTCAAGGTATATCGCAATCTGAGTTCTTGTTAGTGTGAAGTCAATCAGTGCGGCACCGATGAATTTACCAACCTTGTCAGTTGATGAAAAGTCCACACATCATCGTTACGCATCCACTTTGCGATTAGGTTCCCATAACATTTAAATATTTTGTGAATAGACAGTCCACAACGTTGTCGATCAGTTTCTTAGACTAACTCATACAGTCACTTTTAATACTGGATCAGTATATTCGGACTTTATTGTAATGAAGCAACCTAACCAACACTAATCTGAAATTATAACAATACTGCTTAGTATGTATAATTGTACCTACCTACTGACGAAGTGCATAATTACTAATCTTGATGTTATTGACCCACTAAACGCATTCTCACCTTCAGTGTTTACTATTTATTACGACTCTATCAGCAGATGGATCATTTCCGAAATGGATTTCGTAAATAATAGTTAATGCCAAAAAAATATACCGGAATCTCGTGAGGTCTACTAAAATTATTTCGTAAATTGTTCGCAGAGAGAGACCTTCTTCAGACTGTACAGTTACTACTGCCAGAACATACCTCGCTCGGAGCGGTTGCGGGAGACGCTGGTGGACACGCACCTGTTCCTGCAAGCCTGCCAGCTGCGGCTCGGACACAAGCTGCCGCTAGCCGCGTACCTGCTCAAGCCGGTGCAGAGGATAACGAAGTACCAGCTGCTGCTGAAGGTATGCTCCGATCTGAATGTAGGTTCAGAACATTCAGACTGTAGTTACTGCCAGATCGATCCTCGATCAGAGCGGTTACAGGAAACATTTGGTCTTGCGAACCAGTTCGGATACTAAGCTGCCCTCTTTGCGCAATGTGAGAATAGTAATAGGTAAATTGGAAATATGAAATTTGAAATATTTTTAAACAGGACATTTGCTAGGTATATGGATAAAACGTGAAAAACTTTAAAAAAAAGTGCCACCTGTCCCGTTGTCCCCAGGACTTGCTCCGGTACAGCGAGTGCGGCGCGATGACGACGGGGCTGCAGCAGGCGCTGGACTGCATGCTGGTGGTGCTCAAGTGCGTCAACGACTCCATGCACCAGATCGCCATCACGGGGGTACCTGTAAGTTGACCACCTTGGGATTAGTATCGTTGGGACATCAAAAGAGTCGCAGGCAGGTGGCTGCAAGTGGCAAATTGTCGTTCGGTGTGGCGGTCTAAGGGGGAGGCCTATGTTCAGCAGTGGTCGTCATCAGGCTGATGATGATGATGATGATATGAAGTGTTGCGGCAGTTTTGGTAACTATGACAATTTGTATCACTAGCTGCGATGACGAGGTAAAATATCCCCTCGCACTCAATGTTATTCTCACGGCTCTTCCCACCGCTGCAGGTGGATCTGAGCCAGCAGGGCTCGCTGCTGCTGCAGGGCTCGTTCCTCGTGGCGTCGGAGCACAAGCGCGACCTGCGCCTGCGCCTCCGGCCGCGGCGCCGACACATCTTCCTCTACGAGAAGGCCATGCTGTTCTGCAAGCCCGCCACCAAGAACAGCCACAACAAGGCCACGTACCACTTCAAGCACGATCTGCAGGTTAGGACTGTGTTTCAGCATCATCAGCTTATTATACGGTATACGTGAAACTCCTGGATGTACTATTTTAGTGTCACCTAGAATCGGTTTTTTTTCCCATAATTTTCCCAAATTATCCTCACCAGATTATTAAATTTTCCAATAATAGGTATCCAAAAATCCCCAGTATTATGGATGGGGATTAAAGGATGCCCGTTTTCGCAGTTTGATAATCACCTCTTATGCCGTTCACTATGACTGTGCTTTGGCGGTACCGTAAATGTAGACCAGAAGCACCAGGGTAGCATAAGGCATAAAGTAAGGGTAGCATCTGAATAGGACCTCTCTTATGCCGTTCAGTATGAGTGCGCTCGGGCAGAAGTACCAGGGTAACATAGGGCAGCGAGCATCTCCCTCACGCGTCGCACGTCCGCTCCAGATGTCGCAGGTGGGGCTCACGGAGTCGGTGAAGGGCGACCCGCGCAAGTTCGAGGTGTGGCGCCAGGGCCGCAGCGAGGTGCACACGCTGACGGCGCCCACGGCCGAGGTGAAGCGCGCGTGGGTGGAGCGCGTCAAGCGCGTGCTGCTCGACCAGCTCAAGGAGCTGAAGGGCGAGCGCGTGCGCCAGTACGGCGCGCAGCACCACAGGTGAGGCGGGGGCTTTGCTGTCGGCAGGTGGGAGACACTTCAATGTGGACGTTTCTTACATTGTGACACTTCAATTTTGGTATAATACATTGTTTAATGTTTACTCTTGGAAAAAGAAATGGGATACCTACTTTTTACTGCGATAAAATGTAGTACGCGCGAATGAAGTCGCGGCCAAAAGCTACTATTAAATCTGATGTTGTGGCTGTCTTATGACATAACGACTCTTTATTGCACTTCGAAATCGACAAATAAACAAAAATATTGACAAATAAACATAAATATAGTAAAGCAAAGGTACAATGGGCGCTTTTATCTCTAACATCAAGCTCTATACCAAACCTTTCGACCTCTCGTTCTATAAAAACACCTAATAGCGGTTACACAATTTGTATTGTAATGTTCTATCTCCACTCCAGAACCCTGATCCAGGCGAGCTCTTGGGAGCTGGCGGCGGGCGCGGAGCCGCCGCACGCGCGGGCGCCGGCGGGCGCGGCGCGGGGCGCCTCCTGCGACGCGCACGACGAGCCGTGCTGGTCCACCGACCCCTCCGACGACGACGAGGAGGACCCAGACCCCGCGCCCGTGAGTACCGCGCGCAGGCGGGGCATAGTAGTACCACGGTTTTTCTTTAATAGAGGATAACATTTGACCACGACCTGACCGGACGTGATGATTCCACTTGGAACGAGCGTGGTGACCAACCTTTAAAGCTTGGTATTCTTCCGATAGCGGTCGCTTTATAGCGTCCAATTACGTTACTGAAACGTTGGCTATCCAACAAGGTATAGTTTCCTAACGAACATACTTTTGACTCCATCACATAATTTTGTAGGTTTTTTTTCTATTCGACGCAATAAAGCGACCGCTACTTCACGGCACCGCCATTAGGGGAACCCTGAGTTTTACATGTGAGCTTCTATTACTGACCAATGTTCTAATCTTACTCGGATCTGACAGTAAATTGGACGATGTCAATTAAAATAAATCTATTATCAGCCACAAGACCATCGATTGCCCGATAGTTGGTCCTGGTCTGGTCATTTTGGCGCCCTGCTCCTGGCGCCACTGGCACCGCCCTAGTTACGGCACTGCGTGCAACTGTCAATTAGGCATCTGATAGGTTTTGGCTAAATGGCATTTCACCTTTTGGGGGGTTTGATAAAATGTATTGTTTTGAATCATAATCAACTTGATTATACATTTATGTGATATGGAAAAATTCTGAACGTCCCGGTGGCGTTGCCGTAGCGCCAGAGCGAATGTACAAATGTACATGGTATAGGTACCTACTTATAAAAAAAAATTATCTTCTTTTTTTAAGACAATATGTTTAATGTTGCCATTACTAAAGTAGAGAAATGTAGATACTTATTTATTAAAAAATATGAAGTAAGAGTAAGTAGTACAAATATTACTATTAGTGCAGACTTCTCATAAATACTATAACTAATGTTAAATAATAACGAATATTATTATAAATTGATATGCTCTGGAATAAATTGTTCACTTTATGTAATTTGTAGATAAGTATACTAACAGTTAAGTGTAACAAAGTGCTTACAACTGGGGTAGCTTGACTAAAATGTGGGCCTCGAATTAATGCTGACTAATTTTGGGTTTGCAGTGAGAGATGTGACCCACTCGTATAATAAGTAAGTGTAAAAAGTATCATATGGAATGCGGGCTAACTAGTCACGGGTAGCGCATGTCCGAGCTGGTAACCCAAGCACACGACATTCCCTGAAAAAAAAAACATCGGCTCAAATGGTTATTTACCGATAGAAATTAAGCCACAAAAATTAGCAGTAGGAGCTACTAGATTTAGTAACCATGCGAGGGCAACAGTCTCGCTCGATTCAGTTACCCGCCACAACGTCCCCGGTCTGTTGGAATCACGCTGTCACGGCATACCTAATTAATTTAGCCTCCCACTCATCATCGCTTTTAGTTTGGAAATTAGCGACACGAAGCACTCGATCTATTTACCAGTTTAGTTCAGCACTGTCCACGAGGCACCTCACTATCGAACCGATGTGTAAAGAGGTGAACAATTTGACAGCTGTCAAAAAGTGACGCCATCTTGTGCGCGTGTGTACTAACAAAATGGCCGCCATGCTCTATGTTGTGTTATTCAACAGGTGACGGAAGCCGTCGGTCGCAACGGTACCATCCACAGAGTGGTACAGTTCTTTTCTGTGTCGGGCTCCACACAAGCCACGTCCACGTTTTACGTGTCGCAATATTGAACGATAGACGCTTACGGGCCGATACAGGCATTGTACATAATGAAAAGAGACTGATATTATATCCAAAGCTTAAAGTAACCAAAGAACGTGGATAATTCGGTTCTAATCGCTGAACATTTACTATCGTGTAAGTCATATGTTTTGTTTGTTATGTCATTCATTGTCAGTGTGCTTTGATTTTAGTTGAAAATGCGCTTGCTTCGATTCAATGTATATCTACCGCTGTCGATGTAACTTCGCCCTATATCTCTATACTATAAAATGCATTTGTGTAATATTTGTCAAAACATGAGTATGCCTAAAATAATAGGATAAATAACTATTGCTGATGATAGAACAAAATACCACAGTTCAGCACAAAGCTACAGCAGCTTGCATCATTCACTCACCACCGCTTTGGACGCGCTGTTTTTGCTTGATTATCTGAGTGTGAGACTCGAAGTCATAATTGTTTTTTTTAACGACTGCACAATGTGTTGCCAGTCGTTGGACTACTTATTATTTTTGATTGGCCGTTTGTTTTATGCACCTGTGTAGACTTGGACGTGTGAAATAATAACCTTATCTATCTACCGTACTAGATTATTATATTTGAGTGTGTTATATTATTGCGTCTATATATCTATCAATTTCTCGGTTTGACCGCCTTACAACACGATTAAATTAAGTAGGTATGTTTGTGTCTGTCCTCCATACTTAATAATTTATTGCAACATCGAAGTCTTATAAATGTCTCTAGTGAACATATTATGGACCCTGTCGGGTTATGGCAACAAATAGAGTAAGTCCCAAGTTTCGACTACCCTACAAAATAAATAAAAATATCTTCAATAACAGACTTCTAAAATAACTATGATATTTATTTATTATCCTACTTATATGATTACTTAATCAGAAAAATAATTGCTTATTATATTGTATGTATGTATGTATGTATGTATGTATGTATGTATGGACATATCTACTTTCTACCCCATGCATGCGTTCTAGCCAGCTGCCAAAGAACTGCAAGCTACTAACAATACAATGTGCATGTAAAATGTTCGTAAGTTATATTTAGAGGTGACACTACATTAGTTTACCGAGGGGTTTGCTTGAACAATAATTAAGAATAAGTCCCTATGTACTTATACTTTTTAATACAGATTAGGTTTTCAAATTTAAACACGGTTTGACAATCTCTGCTCTGTTTTTACTAAGACTTGCATGGTTTGATTGTTGTAATTTTTTTAATATTCTCTGTGTCGATGTTTAGGAATGACAAAATTGTAATATAATTTCTCGAGAGGTTTTCAAATAGGTCCCAGTTGAATGATTTTAAAGTTTATAAACCTATACAACCGTTTTACTCATCCGTGTGCACCATTAACTTTAACTGACCATTTGAAATTAATATTTTCGTCATAAGATTCAATTGACTACACCATCATGATAATAATAATATCATATTACACTCCTAGTCAGACTTATGGTTCTTTCTACTGTCCTTTACATTAAAAGCTCTAAACAATACGCGGTAGACCATGACGGACGGATTGGTTTGGTTGGCCACTCGTTTGCAATTGTTTCCTATAACGTATGGTCACATAAGAAAAATTTAGCCGTCACGGCCGACCATGATATAGACTCAGCATAAAGAACCACTTCAATATAATAACGCTGGGAACCTGAGACTGATTCCGGTTCCGGGAATAGATTTCGGGTGTCGTTCGTACTTATAGCATTTCCGGCCGTAGCAACCGACCGGAACCCGGAATGGAGTCGGGGCCCTATCCCACGAAGCATCTCCGCAAACTTTACGGTGCAAATGCCACTGTTCAAGGCACCTTTCGCTCCACAAAGAACCTTTCACGAGTCTTGGAGAGTGGCGCATGGCGTTGCGGAGGTGGTTCGTGCGATAGGCCGGCGCTACAGCCCCGTGCGCGCGGCAGGCGGTGGGCTGCGCGCTGGCGGCGCTGTCGGACTACACGGCGGTGGGCGCCAGCGAGGTGTCGCTGCGGGAGGGGCAGCACGCCGAGCTGCTCAAGGTGGGCTGCGCGGGCTGGTGGTACGTGCGCCTCGCAGGTCAGTACCAGAGAGATGATGGCGGCGTTTTACATATTATGGCGTCGTCATTTTCAAACTGCCTCGTAATTTTACAATCGGCGTTGATATTTTACAAACGGCGTCATCATTTTACCAAAATCTAGGCTGTCTACTTCTACTTGAGCGTGTTTCGTTAGGATTTTTCTTCTTCAATTTACGCTTTAGAAACCGGCGAGCGTTTGTAAACGCGGACGACGCAGTTTGAAAAATGCCGATTTACGCAATCCGCCAACTACAACGCCATTAAAATACATAAAATACCAGATTGCTTGGATGCTACCAAAGCTGACAAATATTTGGACATTATTGAATACTATGGGTTTGTGTCTGGGCATGATCTGCCTACTCGTGAAGGAAACTGTCTTGACCATGTTTTACTGAAGTCTAGACACAAAGCTAAAATTGCAGTATGTCATACAGACATAACTGATCATGATACTGTTATAACAACATTAGAGGGGAAATTGCATAAAACGGATAAAAATCCCACACATTCATGTATTAAAACTAACTATAAACAGATAACTCAAAGCCTTAAAGACGTAGACTGGTCCGAAGTTTATCAAATAACAGATGTAAATAAAGCTGTAAACCTCTTTATCGACACAATAACTACAGTAATTAAATCCAACCAACAACAAATAAGTATAAAAAACTCTAAGCATATCCGTAAGAAGTGGATAACGCCTAGCTTGATTAAAAGTATCAAAAAAAGAAACTCACTTTACCTAAACTATAGGAACAATCCGAATGATCAGGCTATAGAAAATAAATATAAAAAATACAGAAATACGTGCAATAACCTTCTGCAAAAATTAAAAGATGAATATGACTGTAATCTCATCAAGGAAGGGCAAGGAAACAGCAAGAAAATTTGGAATGCTGTAAAGACTGTAACTGATATAAAAACTACTAAAAACCAGAACCCAGATATACTGACATTAGCTAATACCCCAATCGATTCCTTAAACAAAGCTAATACATATCTGGCACATATTGGTGAGGACTTAGCCACCAAAATACTAAAAAATCAAGACATCACGGAAACCCAAATAGCTGATTCCATGATAAACTCTGATCGCATAGTGAGCTCACTCTTTCTTTCACCGGTAGAGGAAACCGAAATTATTTTAAAAATAAATCAACTGAATATATACTCGGCTACGGGGCCAGATGATATTAGCAATAAAATATTAAAACTAGGCAAACTGTACTTAGTAAGTCCTATCACTTACTTATTTAATCTCAGTATATGTTCAGGTATTGTTCCGGAATGCTTTAAATTAGCCAACGTCTGCCCCATACTCAAAGCAGGTGATCCCAAAGATGTCTCTAACTATAGGCCAATCTCTTTATTGAGCTCTCTGTCAAAGCTGTTGGAAAAAGTTATAAATAAACGACTGCTCAACTTTTTAGAAACAAAAGGAATCTTGGCTGATAACCAGTATGGTTTTCGAGCAGGAAGGTCCACGGAGGATGCAGTTGCAAGTCTGGTCAGCATTGTCACCGACAAGCTAGACGCTGGGCAGAAGTGCATCAGTGTCTTCCTTGACCTAGCGAAAGCCTTTGATACAGTATCTCATCCTATACTTTTAAAGAAGCTTGAGCTGTCGGGTATTCGCGGTGTTCCACTTGATTGGTTCCGATCATACCTTTCAAACCGTAAACAACGAGTTAAAATCAATGGTTTCTATAGTGACTATGTGGATGTTACTTATGGTGTACCACAGGGAAGCGTTCTGGGCCCGACTCTATTTCTGTTATACATAAACAACCTATGTAAGCTTCCTCTAGACCAAGCCAAAATCCTAACCTTTGCTGATGATACAGCCTTAATTTTTTATGCAAATTCATGGAAGGCAGTGTATAATAATACCCAAAAAGGTTTACAAAAGGTCAATGAGTGGTTAAATATGAATCTGCTGACTCTCAATGCGTCCAAAACCAAGTTTATGCGATTTAAGATATCGAACAGAGGCTCGTTTGTGCATCTAACCCAACCGCTTAAGATTCATTCGTGCGGGGATAGTAATGATTTAGCTTGCCAGTGCCCTACCATCGGAAAAGTCAACCAAATTAGATACTTGGGTGTAATTATAGACGAAAAACTATCCTGGCAAAATCATATTGATATGGTCTGCTCTCGGGCAAGAAAACTGAAGTATGTATTTCTAAGGCTTAGGAAGATTGCTGGTGCAGAAACTATCAAGCTAGTATATACTTCACTATGCCAATCTATTCTCAGCTACTGTGTGTTAGCTTGGGGTTCAGCGTGTAGTAACCATCTCCTAAGAGCAGAAAGAGCTCAAAGATCTATACTTAAAATCGCATATAATAAACCAATAAGATACTCCACTAGTAAACTGTACAGGGACTGCAAGGTTCTTACAGTTCGCCAACTGTATTTACTTAGCACTACACTGAGGTTTCACAAAGTTGCTCCAAATTTAGTATCCAGCACGGAAAGATCGCAAAGAAATCTAAAATGGGACAAACCTCTTGTCCGTACTAAGTTTGCACAAAGATCTTACTCATTCGTCGCACCATACTCGTATTCCAAACTTAACAAAATCCTTGACATCTATAACTGCACAAGATACATTTGTAAAAAGAAACTAACCAATTGGCTGCTAAATCTCGATTATCTACAAACGGAAAACTGGTTGCGCATTACTGGATGATATCCTTAACAAAATAAAATAACTCACCCCTAAGCTCATTCTACCAAATAGTTACTTCTACTAAATACCCGACACTGCGATAACTCCTCAATGATACATTAACAATACCTTGACTAATCACATATACTAATATTATACAGCAAATACTCGCAATCACATGTATGGCACACCGACCCACTCACACATTTACACACCACCTCACACAAGCCCACATATACATACACCCACCCACCCATACACATATTATACCCTCACACCCACACACATACACCCTTTCTCCCACACTACACAAGACATAAGATCACAATGACTATAGTATAAAGTTCAAGTTCAAGTCATATTTGTTTTTAATAAGCAACGCACGATTAAGCTACGTGTTTATATTATGTACAGGTACTTAATTAAAAATTGTTCCATCTGGAGAAACTGGTTCTCATAACACAGGGAATCCTACAATGAGAACCAGGGCTATATATTATGTAAACCAAGTTGTGAACGGTATGTAAATTGGAATCTCTGCTCTGTACCTACCTACACAATGTTTTTCTGTTGCTGAATAAATTATTATTATTATTATTATTATTATTATTATTATTAAAATATAGATCATACTATTTGTATCCGTAAAAAATCCTATTAGATTTTTTGTTACCTACCCACTATGAACTGACGATTGAACAATTATTAAAAACATGAGGTAAAACACTTCTATCGTCATTATTGGTTCGCCAAACTTTGTATAGGAAAGCGGGTAGCATAATTTTGTCTGTCCGCAGGTGGGAACGGCGAGGGCTGGGCGCCGGCGGCGTACCTCGACCAACGTAAGACCTCCCGCTCGTCGAGTCGGTCCCACGACCGCCTGCACGACCACTGAACACCTCACCGAGCCTTCACCGGACGCTAATTTAATGTTCCATTGAATTGTTGCCACAAAATAGTAATTCGGCGCACTCTGGCAACTTTTGTCGTAGACGACACTAGCGCCAGCACCGCCGGTGCGTAAACTGAGAACTAGGCGGGCCATCACGTGATCATCGGAGAATAAAGTTCGTTTCCCGTCATCGTCCTCAGCGCGTGCGAAAATGAAACTAAGCTCACTGGATATATTGGTAGTATTGGTCTGTGGCTCTGATAGTATATTGCTAGGTGTTTAATTACGGCAAAAGAAACGGCCGTATTACTATACATTAACTGTTATCGTATTGTTCTTTGTGTTTATAGTAATGTTACTGGCAAACAAGCATGGCGGCATTTCACATGGCGTTGCGTTTTTAGCATTTAGAAAGGGACTCAGCTATGCACACTTCATTGGTGATACACCTACTGTAGTTGGGTCCTTTTCTATTTGGCAAAAATTTTCTAAATTAGGCCATGTGATGCTAGTCAATGTTTTAAAATACTTTCAAGTAGGTGCCTCCTATATTATGTACTATTGTGGGTGGCGATATATGTCTGAAATCACGTGTGGCTTGTGAGTTACGAGTGACAGTACTTTGATCTGGATAAAATAAACTTTTGTCCCTAGGTATTTCTAAAATCGTTTCCCACTTCTCTTCTCTATCCAAAATAATTGTTTATACAACTATAATAAGCAGTACCCCTTACATCCGGAATATACCTATTCTGGAAAACATGACAATAGCAGAGTTAAAGTTAAGCGATTAAAGTTTGATGGTCAGTAGCGTGTAACTTCAGTGCCTGATCGATCTCATAACGTTCGAGATCCTTTTATCTTACTTTTTTAAGGCATTTGTAGCGTCACCCTCACTTGTTAAAATTAATGACGAACAATATAAGTTAAGTAAATGTTAACGTATGTAAATGTTGTTCTAAACAAAAGCTTTATTGTAAATTAGTGTTAGCCATAATATGTTGTCGTTGCGGTCACCCAAAGGTAATGTATAGTGGCGTAGAAAATGGTCTCACATTCTAACTTTATAATGTGGAAACTGTTAAGGCTAGAAATAGTGTTAACGCTGATATCACGTTCTGACTTCGTTTGAAGTTTAGCATTGTATATTGTGGTAGGTGCCTTCAACCTTGTAGGTGCATTGTTTTTATAAGCATTTGAAGATATTTATAAATACGCGCGAACCATCGACGATGACGTCCGCGACCGACGTCGTGCACTATTTCCAGCCTAAACGTAGACGACGCACCTTTTTACTTGTACATAATAACATTTTGTAATTTATAGCTATTTATTTTGTGCTAGTTGAGCTTTCGCGGTGTTGATTCGTGTTTTTGTAGGTTCTCCATGACAGTATACTGTAGCTAATTTTTACCTCCCCACCTTAACAAAATTGAATCATGGTAGGTACATTATACCATTATAAGTATAAGGTACATTATAATAATTAATCAGTTTCCTTTGATTTAATTGAGTTTAATTGTTCAAAGCATGTCATATCTTTTTAATTACTTCATATCAATTGGACGCTTCAGTCGTGAATGAGTAGGTCTCAAAGTCGACCCTTTATCTATAGTTGAAAAATGTAATTTTATTAAAATGATACGGTGTAAAGAATGTTTTGAAAGCGCATAGAAATCGTGGTGTTGCTAGTCGATGTGGTCTGCATCTAATATTAGGAGTTTTGAAAAAATCATTAGATTCATCGCTCCCCTTTATTCTACTATAATTAGCCGAGTGAACTCTGATTATAATTTGTACTACAGTAACTGTTTTAACATGTTATAAATTTTAGTATTTTTGTAAATAATTCACTCATTCTTGACATCACAATACATGCAATTTGATCGTTTTCTTTTGTTTTATTTATCGTCTTTTGTGAAGTTCGATTGAAGTTAATCGAATTGCAAATGTACCTATATCATCGTGGCCGTAGCTCTTTATTCGACCTACCCACCATTTTTATAAAGTAGGTAAGTATTTAGTTGTACCTGCTCTCGTATTAAATAATCCATGTAGGTACCTATTTTAATATCTACCTACACGTTAGTTGATTTTTTTATAAATACCCACATTACTAAATGCGAGGTTCTCATTGTTAGTTGCTTACTATGGAAAAGATTTGATAGCACCAATTTTATTTGGGGTAAGCATAAAAAACCATACCTAGTAAGAAGTGGTATAATATATCTATCTTACTAATATTATAAACGCGAAAGTTTGTAAGTATGGATGGATGGATGGATGTTTGTTATTCTTTCACGTAAAAACTACTGAATGGATTTTAATGAAACTTTACAATAATATAGCTTATACATCAGAATAACACATAGGCTACAATTTATACAGCTATTGTGTAAATTGTCTAAAATAGTATGACGATAAGTGTCAAGTAGAAAAAAATCTACCATCTGCGCGCTATTCAGGCGTACGCTGGCAAAACCGCTAGAGCTATACATAATATGTAATGTATGATGGAAATGTTTATCTGAAATAGGTAGTTCTACAAAAAAGCCCGCCACAGTATAATATATATATATCTATATCTTATGTGTAAGACATTATAGCCATAATAGTGAACCATAAAATTGTGTGATTTTAATGTCATAACGTTAGTTCTTTTCTACGTCATGCTAATAATTATAAGCTGCTCTAAATACTAATCCTACGCAGACTAAGTCGCGGGCACCAACTAGTCGATAATAATAGTCCTCTGCCAAGGACATACCTACCAATATTTTGGCAAGTATAGCGGTAGGTAGGTAAGTTATATGAAACTGTATGAAATGACGAATGTATTTAAATCTACCTATACCTCAACGTTTCCTAATATAAAATATTAAGGTAAGCACTTTTTACTATTATTATACCTAGTTATTTTTGTTGTTTTTAGTTCGCAGTCTCACTATCTTTGCTGTGTGACGAGCCTGAAATAAATTCTTGGCACCGATTCCAAAAGTTATGGGAATAAATCAATCAACACAAGCAATGCCATAGTTAAGGCCAAAGAGAATACAAACGCTCGTAAACAACTACGAGTATAGCTACTTCTGTGTTGTGTGCAAAAGTAAAGTTAGTAGTGTCAGTATAGGTACCTATATATTATTATATAATATGCCATGTCAATTTATACAATAAGGTTACCCGAATGGAACCAAAATTAGGCCAATTTGCTTTATTGAAGTTATACCACTGTAGTAAACTAGAAACTTAGCATTGGCGGATAAAGGGGGGGGGGTACAGAAGTCTAACACGTTGGGAACTCTTCTATAAAAAAAGTTGCAACGAGTAACAGTGTGACGCAACGGAAGATATAAAGAAGATATGTAAAAAAATAAGACCCCACCCCCATACCATATATAGGGCAGCAGATCTCTCAGAAAATTCATAAATTATTAGGTATTTAGATATGTATGTAGATATAGCAATACTTATTACTCATAGTTAAGGATAGGTAGTACAGTAGTACCCAACTGATATGGCTTACCGATGTACCTGCGCAGAAGATGAATTTTCAAAGTGCGGGAAATGCTATTGACCGCTATTGGTCGGCAGCCGCCGCCATCTTAGCGATCGCCGCGTGGCATGAGTGAGATGGAACTAACAGCTGCAGTGTATTAAGAACCTTATAATAGTGATCTTAGGTTGATTGTAAGTTCCATCTTCCATTCCATTCTTTCGTTAATCTTCGGACCATACTTTCTTTTCTGCGCGAACGAAGATTCACGACGCGCCTTATAAGTTGGGTACTAGTATACCTATATACCTACCTGTTGAAAAATGAAAATAGGTACTAAAGGCATGAAATATGGTACAACCAAAATGATTTTAGCAACTCTTGTACATATTATGTATTTTAAAGAAAATATTATTATATACCAAATCACAAAATACCTATTGGAAAATTTGGGAAGGCCAATACACAAAGCTACAACAGTTTACTAATCCGTTCCGGTTTATCAATGTGTCCTTATTAATATTGATTGCAATTGGATTGGATTGGATTATGACATGAATTGGCCTTTCTTCGAGCTTACCTAATCTACTTACCTACCTTCAAAATGAAATAAACTCAAGAACATACATAATTATTTATTTTGATCTACGTTACTCATTTCAATACATTAAACTGTAAATGTGCAGTGTTTTATTATATACCCTAAAACACATTGCAAGGTGTTGTAATTGAAAGGAAACCCATCCATTATATAGTCAATGGCTTTTTTACATAGGCTTCAAGAGCGACTCAAAATGCATCCATACACGAGGCTGGTATGCAATTACTAACATTATTTAAATATTATGTTTCTGAGCAGCAGCAAAAAAACTAAGGATTGATAATAATTTATCCTCAATTAATTGTATTACGAATTTCGGCTTATGTAGATAAATTACTATCACTGTGTTAATAAAACAAGTAGGTCCATGATTCCATTCCGTTTATACAAGAAAAAATAGTCTCTAAAATAGATAACCATAGTTTCACAATAATAGTAGCAAAACAATAGTAAATCAGTTAAATGATGTAAGAAAAATTTGTACAAAACTGTTCGCTTATGATATGTTATTATTGGGAAGCCCTGTTAAAGATCCTGCTTTTAAAGATGTTGTCGATCTTGCTGAATACCTCCTCTGCAGGCTTTGCGGCATCAACTCTCCAATGGAGGCCTCTCCTCATGTAGTAGTCGACAAGAGGAACTGTCTGATTATTATATGTAGCCAAGCGCTTCTTGAGAGCTTCTACATTATCATCGGAGCGCTTGACCAATGGCTCGCCAGTTACATCATCAGTCATGGGTTTCTTAGGAGGGTGGAATTCCTCATGATAACTCCGCCCACTGGCAGTATGGATCAGTCTTCCAGTGATTCGGCGCACGAGCAAGCTATCCTGGATTCCAAATTCGATGACAGCATCAAGGGCGGTTTTGCGCTTCGCTAACAAGTCGTCCAACTGCAACATAAGTATAGGAAAAGGGTTGGAAAAGGTCCAAATTCCAGCTGTACAAATGAAAGATAGTATTATCTTGTGATTAATAATTATTATTTGCGAGTTGAGTGCCAAATAATTTAGCTATAGGTTTAAATTATCTGCCAAAACATACCTAGTTATGTATATGCCTGTGTTGATAAGAGCTTCATGGTTATGCATACCTTCTCCGCTTGCGGCACAGTTCTAGGGAATCCATCTAGCAGAAAACCATTCTTGCAATCCGGTTGATCGAGATTCTTGTCAATCATGTCTACAACCATGTCGTCCGAGACAAGTTTGCCCTCATCCATGACTTTTTTGAGACGGCGACCAAGCTCCGAGCCGGAAGATACTTCTGCACGAAGCATGTCGCCGGTTGAGAGGTGGCATACACAATACTTTTCCTTGAGGAGGGGGGCCTGGAATTATATTGGAGGAGGAAATTAAAAGTTGTAGTAAAAATGAGAATGAGCATCACAGTTATGATGACCTCTTATCGCCGCTCATTCCTCATACACACATAATATTGTTATGTCACCAGTGACCATCGCGATAATAGATATTATCTCAATGCTAGTGACTTAAAATAGGTCATGTTATAGCTTGTGAGTATTCACTGGTAGCCTAGGTCTGTACCTTTTAAAAACTTTTAGATTAGTGATTTGTAATACAATGTAGTTATTACTTTGCCATACCAAAGTCCATTTCATTTTCAAAGATGTCATAACATGGTAGCTCGCTTTGTTCTGTATACCTACATTGTAATTTGGGTGAATAATTAGATACAAAGAGCGAAAATCGAGGTCACAGTTCAAGGCAGGTCATAATTACCTGAGTCCCTTTGCCGGAACCAGGAGGACCCAGAAGCACAGCCCTGATGCCGATGGGGTCATTATCGGCTCTGGGCTTCACTGCCGTGGCTGCGGGTGCCATGCTGGACAATTTAGAACAGAGGGTCCGTCGAACTCCGTATAACCAATAAAAATAAAAACTGAATAAAACTGGGGCCAACCGTTATCGAACGATTACTGTGTCACGTGCATTATCTACTTTATCTAAATTAATACGTAATGACTGTAATGTGTCCAACAAATTAAAAATTGTGGCAAGGAAAACGCCGACTCGCCCATATGTTGGATGACAATGTCAAAATATGACAATTGACATTTGACAACTTATTTGCCAACACAAAAAGATTGTTTTTTGTTTTAGTATGGTTTCGCACGGTTTGTGTATTTAGCTAGTTTCAAGTATGTTATTAAATTTCATAATTTCATAATAGGAAAGTGGTCAAGTCGTGGTCAAGTCGATTATTTACATAGTCAAAGTCACGATTCAGTAAAGTAGTTTTTTTGGGTGCACATCATTTATTGTTCACACTCGTACCTATACTTTAACGAACACTCAATGACTAATATTCCACCAATATTACACATTAACACGATGAAACACAAGTTTGCAAAAAAATACAACACCAACAACGGACTTCCGCCAAAACTCTGACTGCACGAGTGTGGGCAAGTGATAAAAACCTAAAAAGCGTGTCACTTCGCATTTTTTTCCCAAACTCCCAGGAAGTTTCAGTATGTAACCACGAGGATTGCTATAATGTTATGACTTTCTTGTTTTAAAAATAATACATAATATTTAGGTATTATGTACCTACCTATATAGTAACAATAAAATACTTGACACTGGCAAAATGAACAAGCCGTGCGAAGCCATAACTAAAACAAACAAATTAAAGCTGTCACTGTCAGTTAAGACTCCAGTCAATTCAGTCATCCTGCCGCCCAAAGATAATACCTACAATAGAGTTTTGGCGGGAATCCGATAGTGAGACGTTGTTGGTTTTGTATTATTAGCTCAAACTTGTGTTTCTTCGAGTGTTAATGTGTAATATTGGTGGAATATTAACCATTAAGTGTTCGTTAACGTGCACGAGTGTAGGCGAATGATATAAACTCAAAAAACGTGTCATTTCGCATTTTTTCCAAAACTCCCATGAAGTTTCAGTAAAGCATCCACTACTTTACTGAATCGTGACTGACGATGTAAATAATTGACTTGACTACTTGACCACGGTTGCTATAACATTGCTGTGACTTTCTTAATGTGAAATTAAGAAATACTTAAAATAAAATACTTGACACTGGCTATATGCACAAACCGTGCGAAGCCATAACTAAAAAAAAAAATAAAAAAAATACCTACAATATAATATAAACGCTACCTACGCTAGACTGCAGCCATCAATCTGTGAAGCCGTTATTTCACTATACAATATTGAGCCTGCGGTATTCAGCCACCGCGATGTATCGCCGGTCACCGCTCCTTATTAATCTGCGCGGCATGCCGCCTCGGTCGATGGCAGTTAGAGGTGTAAAAGTAACGAAACAAAGCGTACCCCCGTATGTATTCGTTACTTTAACAATGAGTACCCGTTACTATCGTATCGGTACTCTTTACTTCCGTATGATACCTCATAACAGTCATGCTATGATGCTTAGAGAGTCGTATCGAATCGAGTCGTATTTCGTACCCGTGCAGTATGATGACGCGGCGTCAAACATTCGTGATTTGTAGAAAATTTATAGGTTTGAAACGTGGACGACGAATTCCCAAATTATTACTTTAGGTACCTACCTACATAATAAATAAAAATCGTTATTTGTATCGCATGCTATATATATATATCCATACGACGCATACGAAACATGCGAGTAACGAAATGAATTCGTAAGTAACGTTTCGGTACTCGTTACTAGATGGCGTACCCGTTACTCAGTACCGAATACATCTATAAGAGCTACACTGTTGAAACTTGGTAAGTATATGACATTCTGTGAACCGCATCAAGATTTTCACGCAAAAATAGAAAAAAAAAAATTATAAATATTAGGGGTAACTATATAAAAATATAAATACTTAGAACTGAAACTGAAAAAAAATTGTTTTACCAAACCCTTACGTGTGTGGTATCTATGGATAGGTCTTCAAAAATGGTATTGAAGTTCTTAATATCATTTTTTTCTAAACCGAACAGTTTGTGTGAGAGACACTTCCAAAGTGGAAAAATGTCGTCCCCCCCCCCTCTAACTTCTAAAATAACAGAATGATATAACAAAAAAAATATTATGATGTACATTACTGCGCAAACTTCCAACGAAAATTGATTTGAACGAGATCTAGAAAGAAGTTTTTTGTAATACGTCATAAATTGTAAAAAATACACTATTATTACAACATCGATTGAAGTTACAACGAACTACAAGAACTTTTATATTGTGTTACTTGCTGCTTCGGAACACCTCATGGGTGAGTCCAACTCGCGATTGGCCGCTTTTTATTCAGTTAATATGTTAATGAGTGAATTAATGAATGCATGTGAATTGCTATTGCTATGTTATTTGCTAACAATATGACGATAATAATAATTGATGATAATGAATACGTTTGATTTCTGTTCACTCGGCATTCATAAAATATACGATGGCATAATTGCTTAATCTCGGTTATCGTATTACACACAACCCTGCTAATAATTTAAATTAATTAAACAATCACGCGCATTCATTCAATATACGACACGAAATACAACCAAATCAAAGATAACAAAATGATTGCTTAATGTTTGGTAGTTTGCACGACCCAGCTAATAATTTCTATGAATTAAGCAATCACCCACATTAATTCGATAAACGACCCTAAGTAGGTTCTAAGTCCTACAAGCTTATAAAGGATAATAATTGCTCAACCAAATTTTGTAGCGTCTCTTGCTAATTTGCTAAAAAACACTTGAATGAAACACAGATTTTAATTGCGGCGTATGGAGAGAGCACAAGCTCGCGGCAGGCCGCTGCATTAAATAAATTAAAAATATGATTTCGCTTCACATTATTGTCATGAAACTTCGCTACATACCTAAATTAATTCGTGAAATGCTTATTATGAATTATTATTATTCATCGTGATCAATAAATGAATGTTAATTATTTAATCTATAACCTTTCGCCCTTTCGGCTTTATTTCACTATGCGTATGCGGCGTTCAGCCAGATCAGTCAGTCAGTGAGTCCGGCCTCAGCTAATCTCACAATCTAATCAGTCTGGCTAACTTGAGTTTCCCTTATTTCACTACGCGGCGGCTTAATAACGTAGCCTCAATGTATGTACCTATAGTGAAATAAGAGTTGTCAGACTGTCAGCTGGGAGTTTTGGCGGGAATCCGATAGTGAGACGTAGTTGGTTTTATATAATTTTCTCAAGCTTGTGTTTCTTCGAGTGTTAATGTGTAATATTGGTGGAATATTAATCATTAAGTGTTCGTTAACGTGCACAAGTGTGGGCGAATGATATAAACTCAAAAAACGTGTCATTTCGCATTTTTTCCAAATCTCCCAGGAAGTTTCAGTAAAGCATCCACTACTGTACTGAATCGTGATTTTGACGATGTAAATAATTGACATGACTACTTGACCACGATTGCTATATTGCTGTGACTTTCTTAATGTGAAATTAATAAACACTTAATAATAAAATGGTACTTGACACTGGCTATATGCACAAACCGTGCGAAGCCAATACTAAACAACAAAAAAAAATAAGAGCTTTTGACTTTTGGGCTTATAACATTATAACCGAGTTTTGGCGGGAATCCGATAGTGAGACGTTGTTGGTTTTGTATTATTAGCTCAAACTTGTGTTTCTTCGAGTGTTAATGTGTAATATTGGTGGAATATTAACCATTAAGTGTTCGTTAACGTGCACGAGTGTAGGCGAATGATATAAACTCAAAAAGCGTGTCATTTCGCATTTTTTCCAAAACTCCCAGGAAGTTTCAGTAAAGCATCCACTACTTTACTGAATCGTGACTGACGATGTAAATAATTGACTCGACTACTTGACCACGATTGCTATAACATTGCTGTGACTTTCTTTATGTGAAATTAAGAAATTTAATACAATAAAATACTTGACACTGGCTATATGCACAAACCGTGCGAAGCCATAACTAAAACAAAAAAAAAAAAACATTATAACCTCAAACTTTATGACCGCGGTAAATAAACGTTATTTTATTTTGATTCCTTTGTTATTGTGAAATTGAACAATAAGTCTCGATATTTTGAATGGTTCAAACTTCAAACACTAAATGGCTGGTACAGGAGTTTGGTAAGTGTATGAAAAAATTAAATAATTCACAAACAAACAAAATGTTTTGGCTCTGGACCGTTTCACGATCGCCGATTGTTTCAAGTTCACCTATTTCGTTTTTTTACCAGCTATTGGAAGCAGCTATGGCGCTGGACTACATCTGAGAGCCTCACCAACGAGGAGCTGACCCAAGCTCTCGGCCGTAAAGATGTTGTAGATGGCCTCTGTCAAGGCCTGGCTAGTTTTAAGCCCAACAAGCCTGAGGACTTCCCCAAGCTCCAAGCTAAGCACCCTGATCAGATAAAGCTTATGAGTGTGGTCCAAACATTACAAAGCTACATAGTAAGTCATCTACATCACTAGTAAAATCGTAAGAGTATCTTCGATAATATTATTGACTGTCAGTATATTATCAAAAAAGTAAATAGAATAGGTACTTAACACGCAAATTAGTATATTCTTTGGTAGCAAGATATATACTAGTATTTTGAGAGTATAGTTGCAATATAATTGTCCAAATGTTTTCATTTACAGGATGTGGATTGCTTTCAAATATGGGAAATAATCAAGAATCACCTGTGTGATATATCGTACGGGTCCCCAGCGAATGCCTTGAAAAATGTGGCCTTTGTGGACACACGGCCATCATTCCTACTGCCTAATCTGTGGAGCTTTTACTATGCAGAAAGATTATTCCTACTCAAATTGCTGCAATACATATTTCAGTTCAAAAATGAGCCTAATCACAAGTACCACATTGAGTTTTACAAAATAATCAATGACATAGGTGTTCGGAGCATAAAGACATCTTTGTTATCTCAATTTGAGAAGATACTTAATACGGCACCTCCGCCGAGGAAGCTATTGAGTGAATTCTCAAGTGAAACAGTGAGACAGGAATGGGCGGAAAGTAACCTGCGGGAGCAGCTGGCAATACTCCAGATCCTTCTACAGATAGCGAATGAAGATCCTTTTACAGATACAGAATTCAATAAATTGTTTTCATTGTTTAGAAAACACACGTTTGGTAAAAGTCACGATTACAATGAGGTGCTCGAAGAGAGGCACAGAGAAGCGTGTTTGAGAGTTATGTATATGGAAGTGGCTATTTTTATGGTAGTTGCTGATAGTAGAAAAATGTAAGTAATAAACCTTTGTTACCAATTCCAGACTAGTATTTTGGGAATGTTACCCATTGATAGTGACTTCTTAGATTTGTTTTAGTTATAGTGTGTTATAGTTAAAATAATTTTGGGCTAAATAAATATTGTATCTCAAATTTCCTTAAAAAGAGGATGTCATTAATTATTTTGAGGGAAGGCCTTTGCCCAGCAGTGGGAGAAAACCTACAGGCTAAACTCTTATTAATTACAGGCAAAATGTGTCATCATGGATTGACCGCACAAAGGAAACAGTGGAGTATGAGCTGACAAAATTGCAAATGAATGTGGAACACAGCGCCATGCTTATGACTTGGATGATGTTGACTTTGCAGGTATACAACTGTACAAAATATTATTGCAAGTCTAAGCTGCTAGTAGCTGTGAACAAGGCAGAATTGTTCAGTTTATTTCTGCATTTTCTTCAGCTCAAAAGAATTGATAAGATCAGAGTTTGAATGAGTTTGCTGTACTACATAATATATGTTGGTGGCGTTTTTAATATAACAACCACAACATAATTTCCTTGAGTAACAGTAGGTATTGAGAATATTGTGCCCACTGACAGTGCCTCTATCTCTATTGTAGCCTAGGAGATGCATTATCTGTATGTTCGATCTTAGGTGTTTTGTTTGAAGCCTATATTTGTTTATTTTCACTCTCAGAGTCCACCACATGCTAAGCTATTTGAGAGCAAATACCAACACTATGGTGCCACAGCTCTGAAAATGCAAGTGTTTCAGTTCCTACAGCAAATGCTCAACAGTTCTGGCTTCTCTGTAAGTATCTATCAGATTAAACAAATGAAATGTAATAGCATGTAATGGGAGGCAGTACACTATAAATATTCCATTGTTCAGGACAAGTCAAAATGCGCTCTGATCGCACGGCAACGCACATTCCACCTCTTGAACGACTTGTGCGACAAATTCGACACAGATGGCACACTGAGCCACCAGCCCGGAGTCATGGACCTCTGCGCTGACCTGCTGCAGACACCGGATATAGCTTGCGAGTTCTGGAACCTCCACCAGAGAGACGAGGGGTACGGGGCGGTCTCACTGTGGAATACAGCGCTGGAATACTTCCCGTATAACTTTGGTGACCTGTCCAAATTGGCTGCAGGTCTTGCCCAGGCCGGGAAGAGTAGTGTGATAAATGTGAGGATTAATCCACCCATCCACCAACTAACTACCAATCCAAGTACTAATCTGGTAGCTTGTACTCACATATTTTTTCTTGCATTTGATAATAATGTGAACTAGGCATAAGTCACTAGCACTAAATTCAATGGTATTGTAATTTGATTCGTCTCACTTAAATAGATAATACACGCAATTCTAAACGATATTCTGACTTTACAGCTGCTAGCCGAGCTTAAAAGCTTGCCGGTCTACACTGAAATCTACAACCCCAATGCAGTTCCAATAGTAGCCATCAACGGCGACGACGCAATGATCGGCCGCGAATACTTCCCGCTCCAAGACCTATCGTACCGCATAGAAGTCGGCTCCAAAGCTACCATCATGGAACGCAAGGAGGGCACCATGATACACTATCGCACACCTTACTCCTACTGGACTGTGTTTAACAATGAAATCAGCAAAGCATTGGACAGGAAACAGCATCACCACATCGATGCAGTTCTGCAGAGGGTTTACTTGGGCACTAGAGTGTTGAAGGGAGCAATAGCAGCATTGGCACCAACAAAAGAGGTTCCCAAGAGTTTGGTTGGGCCTAGCGAGGGAGTATTTGATGTGCTGATACGGTTCATGAGAGCAGATTCGCCGCTGTTGCCTCTTCTGATGGAATGTTTGGAAGTTTGCATGGCTTTGATACCGCTGTTTCCAAAGGAGATTCATTTGCGGTATGTGTATTCGTTAATTTTAATGAAATGGTCATGATTAAAACCTATAGCCACATGCTGCTTAGTACGGCTCGCAAATGAATAAGATTAGGCCATAATCCACCACTGGCCCCCTGTCAGGATGGGTAGATCACATTCCTCCAATATAATTCGAAAGCAAGTTGGGGTTTCCTCACAATCTTTTTCTTCACTGTAGTGCGAGGGATAATCTAAATAAAAATATCTTGTTTCAGCATTGGCCGACTGGTCTCACTGACTGTCCAATGTTTAACCTTGATTTTATATCCTCCAGAATGATAAATGCTGGTCTCCTCCCACGTATTGTGAATCAGAAGCTCACGCACATAGAGTATGCCAAAGGAGCGTCCCTCGATTCGGCAGCTGTGGGTTCCTATCTGGTCACTATAGAACAACCGTCTGGCTCATATAAATTCTTGGGAGCCTATATTGACATGCTGTGTGCTTTTCATGAGGTATGTATTAACAACGTAGGTATGTACCCAACTATTAGACTAACTAACTAGTTGACTAATTAGTACCCAAGAAGAGGAATATTTTCTATTTTTAAATTAAAGTGAGATGGCAGATCGGCAGTTTGTAGGACATTTTGAGCGGGTGACCTATTGAGTTCCAACACAGTATCAACGCGCACGACGCTATAGCTTCGCATACAGTTACGCTTGTCTTTTGCCCGATTCAGCCGTTTGTATGGAGTGTCCACCCCGTGCTCAGATATCTACTATCACCAGACGAGACAATGATAAACACAAACCCACCAGGCGTCGAGCGACGAGCGGGTGACGCGGGAGGTCATCCTCCCGGGGCTGGTGTTCGTGCTGCAAGAGGTGTTCCCCAACGTGTACGGCTGGCGCTACAGCGCTGCAGCGGAGCGCCGCCGCACGCTGCAGCGCTGCGCGCGCCTGCTGGCGCTGGTGCTGCAGGACACGCGCGAGGCCGGCGCCGGCTCCAGGCTGCTGAAGCAGGTCTGCGTCTACAACCTGCTGCACACGGAGAACGCGGTTGAACTGTTGAAGATTATTTCGGTCGGTGAGTGATGGGTCCGAACTGCGTGTGCCAGTCGATTCTGGAATCTATTTTTAGTATAGTTAAAATTATATTTGGTTGGTTTTTCTTCAACTAGGAAGATGATTATGGCCACTTTTGAGGGGTTTTAACATGGAAGGGATGGAAGGGTAGGCCACCGTACCAAACACCACCATCATAACACAAAACAAAAAAAACTCCATCATCATCGTCATCGTTTATGATCAACAAAAACAGTGCCTCTGTGACGTAAAATAGCAATCACCCGACAAACCGAAAATTAGGCTCAAAATCTATATTATGTATTTGTATAATCATAACGCGTACCACACCTGTTCCTTAGGCAACGACAGACTCGAGCGCATAATAGCGAACGAGACCAACTGGATAACAGGCACCGGCTCCCAATACATATCGACGATCCAGCGCTGCGTCGCCATAGTCATGTTCGCGCTACGCATGAAGGCTCTGGTGGGCGGCGCGGACGACCTCACTCCACTAGAACATTTGATATTCACACAGAACAAACAGAAGGATTCGCTGAAAGTCGTGCCGAGGGTCGCGAGCTATATCAACCATGCGTTCAATAAGAGCTTGCCTGTGCTCGCGTGTCGGTTACTGAAGCGGTTTGCTGCTGTATGTATGAGATTTCTTTAATTAAAATATAAATACTATGAAATTAAATTTGTCAATTACTCTCGAATCGGTAGGCGCTTCAAACTGAGCCCCAACTTATCTGTTACTAGAAGCGCCTCGCGGTTTCACCCGCGTTAACTACTATCCCGCGGGAACCGTTAATTTTTATGGGATAAAAGGTAGCCTATGTCACCCGGGAAATTGTAGCTTCCCAACAGTGAAATAATTTTTCAAATCGGTTCCGTAGTTTCGGAGCCTATTCAATGCAAACAAACAATCAAATATTTCCTCTTTATAATATCAGTATAGATTTTAGTGATTTCCCCTTTTCTCAGTAATAAGTAGTTTTGTGTATTTCAGGGTTTCCAAATGTCACTCTTCGCTTCCCTAGACATGACCGGCTACCAAGTCCGCGTAATGTTTCTCGATCGATTGCGTGACGATAATGAGACTATGACGCTGAAGGTCGCCATCTTAGAATTTGTGGCGACGTGTATAGGGAAGCAGCCGGGCCTCACCGAGGCCTTCTTCATGATGAACCACGAGAAAGCCAAGGCTGATGAAAATGACAAGGACAAGACTGCCGTCCAGGAGGCCAAGACTGAACCCGTGCACGCTGATGTGTTGCACGAAGGCATCCTAGGATATATGGCAGATTACTTGCAAACTGTCAAATATGTGCGTACAGTATTAATTTGGGAGTTCCACAAGGTGTCGCCCTGGGTCTTGCATTATTCATGTTCTTTAACTTTTTTTCAGGACGCCAAGCATTTGCACAGTCCGTTACTAGGGTGCATCATGGCGCTGTTCCATGCATTATGGAAGAACAATATGCAGATATTAGTCAAGAAGCTGAGAGAGAATTCAAAGTTCTGGGAGCACATGACTAGTCCACTCTTCACTGACATCCAACCAGAACTGAGAACTTACGCTCAAATTTTCAACGTCTTGGGAATAGAACTGTTCGTTTCGCGGGACAAAATAGACGCCAACATGAAAAACGTGCTCGAATTATTCTTCGACACAAGTAAGAAGAATTTAGGCAAATGGGTCGATTACATATTCTCGTTCAATGGAAGAGACGACGTCGAAGTCGCCGACAAAGTGCCGGTCTGGTTAGGCCTGTTGACGTCTTGGAAGGACTTCGCCACAATATTCTGCAAATGCATGCCGATCAGTCTGAACATCGCGCACAAAGCCAAAATGGTGGCACCTTGCATGAACGCGCTACTCACCGAACTCGACGAACTGAAAGACGGCAGACTCGTCGTCATACTAGCCGAGCTGTACGTCATAATGTTGTCGAATTGGAAAGACGACTGCTTCGACAACAGAAAGTCGAGCGCGAAACAAATCGACTGCCTCCTCACCAACACCGCCATAGTCTACGAATGTCTGCATCCGAGAGCGATACGCGCGATACTCTCCATCTGCACCGTCGCCATCAGCAGCTTGGATTACGAGATCAAAGCCAACAGTGTAACAGCGCAAAATATCATTAGATCCGTTACGAATATAAACAGTATCGAGCTCGAGAAGCTTCTGGACGACGTAAAGGAGGCGCCGGAAAAGGCGCAAGCTACAAACGACCTTCCGACCGAAGACATACCGCCCATAGTGCTATCGCTGGCGATGCTGGAGCAGTGCCTCGACTTGTACGACGAAATGTTCTCCGGGCTGTCGCAGTGGTTCCAGTCGAGCCGGTTCGTGAACAAGCTGCTGTGCTGCCTGCACGGCTGCCTGCCGCGGCGCCGGCACTGCCCCGCGGCGCTGGCGGCGCTGCGCTGCCTCACGGCGTACGCGCGCGGCCCGTTCTCCCGGGAGCTGCTGGCGGCGGACGTGGACCGCTTCCTGTGGCTGCCGCTGCTGCCGCCGCGGCTGGACGGCTCCGCGTGGAAGCCGCACGAGTGGTGGCGGGTGTACGCGTTCAGCTTGGACTTCATATCGATGATGGTGATGAAACACGGCCAGTTCTTCGGCAACGACGCGATCACCTTCGTGGGGGTGCACTTGGAGCATCTGGTGGAGGCGATACTGTTGCCCAGACGAGTGTTCACTATGGACTCGGTGAATTTGTGCGCGTCGACTTTGAATTTGATCGTGCAGTTGGTGAAGTTCGAAGCTAGGTGGCGCATTCAGAATATTCACTCGTTGATTGCGGTGATGGTAAGTTGTGAACAGAATGTATGCTATGTTTGACGGATCTTGGCCGTTCTGAAGGCTCTACGCAGTTACACGCGTCTCTTGCGCAGCAGGTTTCGAACCTTAAAGCATATAATGCGACACTTCTAACTTCTAAGACGAACTAACTTCAACGCAATCAAGATCCGTTGCGTGTACCTTTTATCCTATATTTCCTCTTAGTGAAAGTATTAAAGAGTATTGTTTTCTAATTCAGCGCAGTATCAGCGTGTGCCTGTACCAATGCGTGATTATAATGTTCCGGTCGCGTCGCTCGTCCACGGAGCCCGCGTTGCAATCCACTGATGAGTCCATCAATCCGCCGCCGTCTATATTGCACAGGTATGGATCTGAGATCATTATTTAAATGTTTACTTATGTAGTTATAGTTTACATGTCTCTAATAATAAGGCAATCTAAAAACAAACAAATGGCATCATCTCTATATCAAGTAACTGTTTATATGATACAATAATTATATGATCGGATAGGAAATTTCATAACAAAACTATAATGTTTAGTGGTAAATGTCGCTAACTTAACTGTTTTCCCGTAATAATTAATTTTATCCGACTAATAAAAATTAGCAAACATTGCATTTTTTTGCATTTAACATTGATAAGCGGTGGTAGCCTAGTGGGTGAACGTCCGCCTTCGAAAACGGAGGTGGCGAGTTCAAATCCCAGTGCGGGCACGTACCAATGTGTTTCTTGTTAAAACATATGTACGTAATTATCACTCGCTTTTCGGTGAAGGAAAACATCGTGAGGAAACCAACATGCCCGAGAATTAATTCGGAGGCATGTTATCCACCAATCCGGACTAGGCCCCCGTGGTGGATTATGGCCTAACCCTCCTCACGATAGTGAGGGGAGGCCTTTGCCCAGCAGTGGGACAGTTTCAGGCTGAATTATTATTATTATTATGCATTTTTTTATTTCATTACTTGACACTCGAATTAGTATTTTAGTCCTCCGGCCACGCACTAGACGGGTTAAGGACTCAAAGAGAAGTAACGAGAAGTAAATCACGTGGTGGATTGTGATATCAATGACCTATTTCCAGGACTGTAGAAGTGCTCCACATGGCGACCCTCTGCCTGCTATCGTTCAGCCCCGACCTGCTGTCAGTGCTGGCTGACCCCGGGCTGGACCTGGAGCGGTGGCAGCCGCTAGTGGAACTGCACTTCGGGCCCCCCAAGATATCGTACGACCCTGTTCCGCAACTCACCTTCGGCACCCTGGTCTCGGCTATATGTTTGCTGACTAGGTCACTGAATCATGTAAGTTTTGGGGGAAGATTGAGCCAGTGAATCAAACACCTGTGAATCTTGAAACCTCTTCTTTGTTCAATTTCTGGCGATCGATTTGATTTCTTAGTCCCCTTCACTGGGACCAAGGTAGCGGTTTATTAATCGGATACGAAAACCACTCGTTTCACAGTCGGCTCATTACCAACTTACGCTACGCACGAGACTAATATTACTGAGAACTACAGGACCTTGCTCGTAGTTTGGATATTTTTGGGACTACGGCCCTCACAGCTTGTGATTCCCCAGTCACGGTCAAGATCTGTATACGCGATCTTGACGCGTCATGTGTTTGCGTACGTTCCAGTCGTACCACTCGGAGGAGGGCGGCGGGTCGCGGTCCCCGCGCGCGGGGCGGCGCCGCGCCTGCTCCTGCGGCTCCCCGGGGGATCCCCGCCGCGTCAACCGCAGCGAGTCCCTCACCAGCATCTCCTCCGCCGCCAGCGCGCTGCCGCTGCTCAACGAGCGGCTCGTGGCCGGCGCCCTGGAGGCCACCACCACGCTGCTCGCCTCGCAGGTACGAGCCGGCATTCATAACACCCACTAAAAAAATTGAACGACCGCCCAGTGACATGTCGGTCTGTTCCCAGGCCCTGCTAGCGGTTCGCGACCCGAACGTGCCGTCCCGTCACAAGCAGCTGGTGCGGCGCGAGCTCGGCTCCGAGCTCACCCCGTTCCACGACTTCGTGCGCAAGCGCATCCTGTGCGCCGCCCACTCTCGCCCGCACCTGTTCCGCAACAAACTAGGCGCGTGGCCGCTGGCACCCGACGAAGAAGAAGCCCGCAGGATCGAGGAAGCGAGAAGGGAGAAGAATCCGGGCGTCGCGAGCGAGAGGGAGAGAGACGACGGCAGGGAGCTCCCGCCGCCGCCTCCGCCTAAACGAGCGAGCACGGATTCCATGCGCGAGTACATTCTACGGAAACATTATTTGGACAAATGCGCGCAGACGCCGACCAAAGGCCCGCCGTCGCCCGTATCGCATTCCACTCCCACTTCGGATAAGAAAAAAGAAACTTCTAGAAGTTCGAAGCGTGTGTCTTGGGCTGAAACTACTACGGACAGCGATGACATCGTGGACGGTTCGTTGCAAGAGATAGAACCGGTGTATTCGAATCTAACTGATGTGCAGATCAACAACGATGAGGATTATTTCCATTTCATGTCTATTGTTTTTCTTTATATTTGTCAAACTGAATTGTGATTTGTGCTTTTGTCAACGAGAAATAAATATTTTTGCTAAGGTATCTCGTTTTATTTTGTATTATTTTACGCCCCAATGTTACTTTGTAAACACGGCCGTGTACCTATAGTACATAATATAACCTATTTACTTATTTAGGTACAATATTGCCAATTTTTTTTCAATATCCATATTTAATCAATTAATTGCAGTCAGCGTCACAAATAGTCATGATGGGAAGTGGTGGATGTAATGTACCTAAGTACTATAAATATGGATGTATTCTATAACTTCCTGAGTTTTGTAAAAATGCGATAAGGCACGTTTTTGGATACTTTTTGTTTCGTATCATTTATCGTGGTTTATTGTCATTTCATAATTCATGATCATTTGAAAGTTTGAGGGAAAAATTCATTACCAACTACCTACACAACAACATCACATTTTTGGATTCCCGCTAAAAGGCCGAGAACCTCCTGCAGTGCCCTGCATGTACGCAAGTGCAATTCGGACCTCGGCCTGCATGGGGTTTGGCTTCGCACGATTCTGATTGTTTACTTGCTGTCAAGCTTATTGTGTTTTTTTTTGTTATATCTAGGCATGGTTTGTGCATTTAGCCAGTGTCAACTACATTGCTATGACTTGTAAAAATATATAAGCAATCCTCGTGGTCAAGTACAATATAGTCATAGTTATTTACATAGTTAAAGTCACGATTTCGTAAAGTGGATACTTTACTGTTTCCTGGGAGTTTAGGAAAAAATGCGAAGTGATGTTTTTGGGTTTAAATATAATTTGCCCACACTTGTGCACGTTATCGAAAAGCACTCACTTTAACAATGAGTAATATTATGTGAAAATTAAGTTACCTTCACATTTTTGTTTTTATATATTTACCATAAAATTGGTAGAAAAAACGATAAAAATAATTGCAACATTTTTAACATGGCCGCATGTTGAACGAAACGATTTTCTTTACTGTTTGCCCAAATAAATAGAAATTGGTGTGATTCGTGAGCGGATTTATGTCGATTGCATAGCTGAAACACTATTTTGTTGGCGGGACACAATACAGGTAAGATATATTGGTGATAAACACTGCTCTGGTCGAGTGAAATTTCGATGTTTATTGTCGTGATCAGAGTTGTTTGTATCATTTGTGTCAGTGGTTCAAGATGATGCATCACCCGAACATGCATCATCAGGCGATGTCAGGGCATCCGCCGCAGCACCTGCCGGGGCACCGTGCGATATCCGCTCATCACACGCTGCCCCCTCCTCTTCATGGAGAGAACAGGCACGTAACACTCACTAGGTAACGACCGCTTTTTATTATTTTATTTGCTAGCTTTACTTTATGCTCGTCTATTGAATTAGTAAACAAAAGTCATGCTTGCGCCTTTTTTACCGAGTTACTTTGCATCAAAGTATTAGAAGAATACTTATAGGTAGGTACTTACTTAATTAGGTAGGCTGGTAGATGAATTGGAACTATTTGGTCAGACAAGGAAAACCAATAAAATTTCATGTCACATACTGGTAGAAAATGTAATGATAAAAGTTACATTTATAGGTTAAAGTAGTTGTAGTCTAAACCAAAATTATGTAGGTAGTTGAAACAAGGGAACGGATTTTTTTTTTACTATAACTTTTCTAAGAATTTAATACCTAGTTATCTTACTGTAATATAATTTTCAAAAATGGTAATATGATCCAACATAATTATCCCTTGAGTGTGGTACCTATGGACAAATTTTATACCTACACAAAAGAAAACAGTACCTCTTCGATCTTGAGACAACTGCTTAGAATGTAAATTAGTATTTAAACGGGTCTAATTTGCGCACAAACGAATATCAAAATATATAATTTTGAGAGTCAATAATATAATAAGAGTCTTCTCGTGACCACGACCGATCTAACTCGGTCGAAACGTCGAGGTATGTCAAAATGATATATTTTGATATTCGTTTGTGCGCAAATTAGACCCATTTAAATACTAATTAACATGTATTCAGTTCGCGAAAGTTTAAGAACTTCAACTACTTAGAAGTACCCACATAATAAATCCAATAATCAGAAGGTTATATTTAAATCTCTACATCCTACAGTACTGACCAAAAATTGTACACACATTATTATACTCCATAGTCCTTTGAGTATGGTCTAACTAACATGGTATGTTATGAAGTGGATTGGTAAGTAAATATGTACAGGTTATTAGGGATTACTCCAAAAATGTATAATAAGTCACTTCTTTTATGTCAATGTTTCAACCATAAAAGTTATATTATTGCATTCCGACACTGATTCGAGTTTTGGGCCTTGAGCTAGTTCACTGCACCATACATATTTACAGAGATTTATAGCCAGCAACATATATAATGATGATGATGTTTTATATATAGCCATCCTATAATAGGGGCAGATTTGTTTGTATGTAAATGAATATAACAACCCATAATTTGTTTTACTGTGGCACACATGAACCAATGACCTACATTAGCAACATAATATCTTTTGTGATGTTGGGATGTTTTCAATGCTTACAATATAGCCATTGCCAATATATTATACTTACTTTTGACAATGTTTATATTTTTAAATGTTTGGTTTGTGTTCCTATGTTATCTCCAACACAGACAAATCTGACGGCACATCTAAGCATTGAGATTTGTCATATTAAGGTAGGTACTGTTTTCTAAGGTTTGACCCTTAGAATAAGGATCCGTTGGGCGAGCACGAACCTCTATCGAGAAAAAAATCGTATCGTTAACGTAAAAAAAATTGCATGAGATTTGATCAGCGCTCTTGCTATCGACGGGATGCGTACGGGAACGGTTACCTTGATCGATACGCTAACGGTACTAACCGTTAAAATTTTCGTGCTTGCCGTATTGTAGGAGTACTGATCAAATCTATACCAGATTTTTACATTAATGTTACAAATACTTTCTCGACAAAGTTCGTGCTCTACAGTTCAATAAAACAGGGTGCTATTTTTTCCTAGCAAACATAACTGTTTCAATTACCTTATAAGTAATTTGATTTTTCTAATGTTCCAGTCTGAATTAAGCTCTAGATACTTGTAGCATGAGAGATGTTTTGGACACCTGTCTACCTACCAATCTATTATTATTACACCCAGACCAGACCAGTAGACCAGTTTAATAGACAAAGAATTGTGTGGGAAAGTGTCTGGTCTGTATTATTTTTATGTGGAATACAATTAAAATTCCTGTATCTATCCAAGAGATTGAATATGACGTTCATCGTCAGGATGCGGTAGGTATGATAGAATCGATGAAAATGCAATAAAATATTGCATAGTTCGATAAATATTAAACTTGCCACCATATTGCCATTATAATTACGAGAAAAATAGCATCAATTTCTTTCCTGTTTTCAGATCTAGCTTGTTGACTGCAGATATTAGAAAATTATTGTGAATAAAATGTGTCTCTGCATAATAATTGCATGTCAGTTTGTCCAACTAAAAACCATTTTACTGGAATCTCATAATCCTAAGGCCCTGTGCACATACTGCACCACCTTTATGTCTCATTGTAAGGAACATCAATGTGTTGGTCACCCAAACTCGGACACTGTTTTATTCGCGACCATGAAGTGGAGACTGCATTCATATGTAGATTATGTGTAATTTGTTGATACGTCGAGGGTCTTTTGCGGCAGTCTTTGTCGCAGTAACCGGTCCTGAATGGAGTTGCACAAAGGACCATATGACGACTCTATTGAAGCACTGAGACTGTGCCCTTTCTTCAGTGCCACTAATATTATTCGCACCCCTTTCATGGGGTAGCCATTGGCCAGTTGAAATAACATTGCAGTGGTGTGCACAACTAGCCTCAGAGAGAAACGCGACTGGTCCTTTCTCTCAGTTTAAGAGCCCAGCTGGTTGACAGTGCGCGTTGGAGCTTGAGTAGAACATCTGGGCCCACGTTTTGTTTCTACGAAATATTATGTGATGTGTAGTTTCGCTAAGTTCTTGCGTTCGCTTTGTACTTTTGTGTGAGGTTAAGTTAGTTAAGATAGCAGGTACGTAAATCGTAACTACGTATTTTAGTGATCAAGTACACAAATTCTAGGTAATGTTTCAATAAAATATATATTTATAATGACATTGTACAAGTAATTCATTTCCTAAGAAACGTCTACCCGAAGTCATGACAGTAATTTTAATGTCGTCTTTAAAACCGGTTTTTGCATCAAATATAAAACAATGTAAATGTACATTTAGGCAGGTTAAAAGGGTAACTAAATGTAATGTTAAGTCCCAGCCAGGTAAGTTTTCAGTTCTGTAACATTTTCCCGTACTGTTGCACGTTAACGGTCTCACCACAGTCTACACGTTAGCACACAAAGAAGAAATGAATCGACGTAATATTTTCGGTTTGACGCTAATACCATAGAATACCTATTAATACCCTAGCCAAGAAGAAGGGGCACTAGCATAATCGGGATTTTGTATGACATTGTCAGTGTGTTGTCTCTCTCATCCGTGTTGTTGAGTGCCCACCCTCGCCAATACTCCAGCGCTGCCAGATAGGTACCATCCGTGTTCATGTGCAGGGTGCCGCTGGGGCCGGGCGGCGGGGGCGCGCTGGGCGCGCACGGCCACGCTCTGGGCGCGCTGGGCGGGATGCCGGTGCGGCCGCCGCACGCCATCCGCGCCATGCCGCACCATCCGCCGCAGCAGCACCACGCCGTGCAGCCGGTAACAATGCCCCACCGATAGAGAGAAATCATCTCTTTGACGGCACTTTTGGCGTAGTGGCTGAGGAATCGGACCGCTGCGCTTGGTGTCGCGGGTTCGATTCCCGCCTGGAATATTTGTGGATCGCACAAATATTTGTTTCTGGTCTGGGTGTGATGTGCATATTGTGAAATTATAATACGTCTGTAAGCGGTACCCACGATACAGGAACAATCTTAGTGTGGGCTACGTTAAAAAAAAACATCTTTGAGAGTTATCCTATTGAAGGAACTTTTACTGTACAGTGTACGTACACTGGCGGCCGTCCCGGCTTCGAACGTGTGGACATTTATTGAGTATAGCCTATGACGCTCGCAAATAATGTGGCTTTCTGTTGGTTAAAGAATTTTCAAAATCGGTTCAGTAGATCTAAGATAATCCCCTACAAGCTCACAAACCAGATAGTGCACTACATTCCAAATAGTAAAAAACGAGCTTCTTTGATTTGGTTCAGACGAGTATAAAAATAGTACTGATCGTTTGGATAGATTTTAACTTTATTGTTTTTATATACACGGACTACATTTTTACCAACAAAACGAAAAAAATGGCCTGCGAAATTTCATGAACAACATGAACAAAACATGAACAAAACATAATATAAAAACATCGCCGATTTGTCTCAATACACTGAGACCACGCTGCGTTTGGTCAATGTTTATGATTAAAAGTTAATCAATTTATTAGTAGCACATAATAATAACTTGATATCGTTGAAGTAGTAGGACAATCTTGTTATTGCGCGGTCGAGAATCCACCTATGCTGCGACAATGTTAGCTAAGGAAGCCTCGGTAATAGTGAAACAGTCAACATTTATGATACTTGTGCTCATACATGTGAGCCTGGCTCTTGGCAGATGAAGCCGATGCGTCGCGGCTACATGGGCGGCGGCTACGGCGCGGGCGGGCCCGTGCTGCGCGCCTACGCTCCGGCGCCGCAACACTCTGCGCTCGCGCATCACACAGGTATACGCAGCATTGACTAACGCCCGAAATTAATATTGTATCTTCTATACACGATTAAAATCGATCTTGGATTGCTGCCTATCGTTCGATCGATGTCAAACCTGCGTGCCTTCATAAACCAATCCACGGATCGGTTATTGGCACGTTTGACCCTAAAATGGATTGTGATATCAATCCTAGATAGCAAAATTTGGATTAGGATTGATTATTAATTTCGGCCGTAAGTGCATGTGAAGGCTTGATGACAAGCCCTTTCCCACCATGGATTTACTCTGTGGAAATGGATGTTGGAAGGAATAATTTCAGTCTCCATTGCCTAATGTAGTGCATACATAGTAGGTATGGATTTTTTCTTATTGGTTTCTATTTATTAGAATAATAAAAGCTGTAATCTGTTTGCACGTCTGCAAGAATTAGAAAGTTGTATGATATGGTAGAAGCAATACATATAGGTTCTGAATATTTGTTAACTGCAGCAATATCGTCGCACCAAATGTATGCTGAATATTTAATAAAGAAATATTTGTATGAATGAATTGGACTCAAGCAGAGTTTAAATTATGAAGGGATGAGAATAGTACAAAGTTGCCTCTGTTGAGTTGTTAGCAACAAGAGCTTTCATTCCATCGGGTAATATTGAAAGTGGATCCCCGACGAAGTTTTTATTAGTTTCAGTGGGCAACACTCACGTATGTAGGAAATTTTATCCGACTAAATAACTAAGTTCTTTATCTCAACACAAGTGTTACCGTCTGAAAGTACAAATTCCCACTATCAACGTTACCCAGCACAATCAAAGTTACCCAGATTGTATACATTCACCACTGTATACCTGGGAGCTTGATAAAGAAATTGCTTTGTTTGCTTGACCCACCCACGTGTTTTGTCCCAGTAGTGTCACCGCCAACGCCTACCAAGGAGGCCGTCAAAGAGCCCCCCATCCCCGAGGCCTCCGCGGCGGAGGTGGAGGGGGCGGAGGGCGAGCCCCCCGCGGCGCCGGGCGACGGCGAGGCGGCGCGCCCGGCCTCCGCCTCCACGCCGGCCAACAGTAAAGAGAAGACTCCTATGTGCCTGGTTAACGAGTTGGCCAGGTACAATAAGGCGAGTGTTCTCTGTCATTATGGCTCTTGGTCTACTAGAGTATTTGCAGCTGGTATCTGGAACGTCTGCATCGGGTTTGTTGTTGTCTTTGACGGTAAGATTTAAGTCCATTGGTTATATCTGTCTCTAAACAGAAGAGTTTAGAGACAGAGCTATTGTCATAATTAACTGACCTTCCCGAAACAGGTAGTTCGGGTTTTGTTAACTTTGACAGAAGGTAAAGTATATCAATGTCTTTGCTTTCTTGGAGGATGTAATCCAGAAAAGATGGAGTCATTGGTTCTCTTATATTTTAGCAACTAGAAAATTGATACTAAATATAACAATGTCACAAGGAGATGACACATCTGACAGCATTAAATTTTTTTCATTTCATCGTAAAGTTCAATTATATAATAACATCCATGTTTAAAAAAGTCCTATATACTCGTTTGAAAAGCATTCCTCATGATAGATCTTTTCTTATTACAGATTAAGCACCAATACCGCCTCACATCAGAAACGGGACCAGCTCACAAAAAAGTATTCACAGTAACACTCCGTTTGGGTGATACTGAAGAATATACAGCTGAGGTAATGTTTATGAAAACCTGCGTGGTGTGGTAGCTGTAAATGAACGAAGGCGTGCTCACGAGCGAAGAGAACTCGGGAACACAGATTTTTATAATCCAGTGAATAACTTTAGCAATCTTGTTGCCGGAAACCAATATAGTATAGGTTGTGTGTTTCGTTTCAGGGTTCGTCAATAAAGCGAGCGCAGCACGCGGCGGCGACCGCGGCGCTGTCCACCACCAGCTTCACTGCGCCGCCGCCGCGCCTCGCCGCCTCGCACTCCCCGCCGCACGCGCCGCACAGGAACTCCGGTGAGTGTCGCGCCGCGCCGCCGGCGCCGAGGCACGGTACTATACTGAGTAAACCGACAGAGTCGTTCCCAGTGATGCCGACGGTGGAGCTGAACGCGCTCGCCATGAAGCTGTGCCAGCCGGCGGTGTACACGTCGGTGCCGCCGGTGCCGCTGGGCGCGCGGCCGCTGCGCGCGCGCTGGCCCGCCTTCCCCCGCATGGCCGGCGCCGGGCTGGTGTACCGCGTGCGCGTGGCGGTGGGCGGCCGCGCCTGGCTCGGCGAGGGCGCCACGCCGCAGGCCGCGCGCCACGACGCCGCCGCGCGCGCGCTGCAGGACCTGCGCGGGGACCACCCGCCGCACCACCGGGACCCGCCGCCCGACGCCGACGCAGGTACGGACACTAGTGGCGCCGGGCGCCGCGCCTGGCTCGGCGAGGGCGCCACGCCGCAGGCCGCGCGCTACGACGCCGCCGCGCGCGCGCTGCAGGACCTGCGCGGGGACCACCCGCCGCACCACCGGGACCCGCCGCCCGACGCCGACGCAGGTACGGACACTAGTGGCGCCGGGTGCCGCGCCTGGCTCGGCGAGGGCGCCACGCCGCAGGCCGCGCGCCACGTCCTCCGCGCCGGCTCGTTCGGTTCATTTTCAGTCGCTCATTCCAGCTTACGGGTTTCAGAGGAAAACGGCGACCCTCTGACGTCGGACGTGAAGTCTCCGGTGTCGCTGGTACACGAATTGGCGCTCAAACGGAACCTGACGGTGCAGTTCACGGTCAAGTCGGAGCGAGGACCGCCGCATATGAGGGTGAGAACCCAGTGTTGTTCTAAAATTATTTGAGATCCCCGGTACGTCACTGAGATACGGGAGAATAATAGAAGAGGCCACACACAAATGTCTCAATCTCCCCGCAGGTGTTCGTGACGATCTGCACGGTGGGCGACATGGAGACCGAGGGCGAGGGGAACGGCAAGAAGGTGTCGAAGCGTCGCGCCGCGGAGAAGATGCTGGAGGAGATGCGGCGCCGCTGGCCGCCCGCGCTGCTGCGGCCGCGGGTCACGCACGACAAGCGCCGCCATCAACCCACCAAGAAGAAACCCAGGAATCTGATCAAGGTGAGGGCGGAGAGGTACCGGGGGACGAGCGCAGTTCAGTCCGTCCCCGGAGATGTGGTCACGAGTGTCGCTCCCCCGCAGGAGGCGGCGGAGGGCGCGGGCTCGGGCGCGGGCGCGGCGGGCGGCGCGGCGGGCGGAGACAACCCCATCTCGCGGCTGGCGGTGGCGTGCCACGCGGCGCGGGCGCGCTCGCCGCAGTACCGCGTGCTGGAGGAGCGCGGCGCGGCGCGGCGCCGGGAGTTCCTGGTGCAGTGCGTGGCGCCGCCGCACGCCGCCACCGGCCTCGGCCCCAACAAGAAGACGGCCAAGCGCCGCGCCGCGCACAGTGAGTGCCGCTCCGATACTGTACATGTACATATTGTACATGCCCCACTCCGGACTAGGAGTACGCGCGTATGTTCACATCCGCTTTCTGCTTCATCGCGAAAGTCTGGTCCTTTATTGATCGAAGGCCCGAATTGATAAATCGCATTCCTTCAAAGTAATTATATTGCATAATACCTCAACTTTATTGTACACCAATATCATTGATGTCGGTGATGACTTCGCCAAAAAATGCCGGACGAGAACCGTATCACAGTTCGCATAACGGTATTAACTTATATTAAGGCTGAATAGAACATCCGTTTTATTCCATTCCTAATACACCTTGAATCATAAAACACACGGAATTCCGCTCATGATTTCATAGATTTTATATGATTGGAAGTCTTCAAAACTTTTACATGTATTTATTACTCACTGTACACTCCGAATAAGCCATCTTAGACCGACGGGACAATAAATATTGTCTGACAGGGAACACGGATCACATTACAGACGTGCTGCTGGCGATGGAGCTGACGCCGCCGGCGGCCGACGCCGGCGCCGACCCTAGCACCAACAACGATGACGCCAAACGAAAAGTAAGATAATACTATTCAACACTTCTGTTACTATTCAAATCCCAGAGTAATGGAATTCGCCAATCTCCCGAATATGCCAATTTGCCTTACGTATTTTTATATTTTTATTATTAGGTTCACTGAACTGGATATACACAGGCAAAGCTTAAAACAGGGTAGATAATATAATTATAATAATGAAATATGTGTACGCCATTGGTGGAGTGAACTTGGAGTTAAAATAAAGTTGTGTAAAAAATTTATGGATGAATAAAGTTGTGTCCTCTTTAGGTATATGATAAAATATTAAACTTAACAAAAACATATAAAACACGTTCGTAATTCGACACATTACAAGCAAGGCCCTGCGGTCATGTCCCAGCGGTACGAACAAGAGATATGATAGAACAGTGATGACGGCGAGTGCACCTGTTCCCAGGACAGTGAGAGCCAGAACGGCTCCGGCGGCGGCGACGTGCGCCAGCCCGTGCCCGGCGTGCTGCTCATGGACTACCACCAGCGGAGCGCCCAGCCGCTGCAGCCGAACGGTACACTGCTCATTCTATTACAATCTAAATTCAACTTAATTTGGTCTCGCATACGACTAATCGGCACAGCGCGGTCGATAACATAATATGCTGATTGTAATTTACTGTTGTCTGTTTGCCAAGGCCTAAGTGTGTAATCAAATGACACATCTTTATGCGACAGGTGTGAGCGAAACGAGCGCGACCGGCGGCTCCGGCGGAAACACGCCGGGCGCGAAGGACCAACTAATGTATCTCTCGCAACTGCTGGGTTTCACCGTGCAGTTCTCGGACTTCCCCAAGGTAAACTAGTTACGATCACCCATTCCTAAACATCTAATCAAAAATGCACGTAGTACTACGTACTAGAAATTTGTCGCACTAAAAATACTATTTCGACGCAGATTGGATAACCTTCCCAAGGATGGATTCCTTGCCATCCATCGAGATAGTGGTCTAAATCGAGTATATTATATTTGATGTAAAAAAAATTTAATCCTACCGACTGCGCCACTCGAAACGTTATCTCGTCTCTCCCGCAGCGCAACCACGGAGAGTACCTGTCCCTGGTGTCGCTGTCCACGGAGCCCCCGGTGATGTGCCACGGCGGCGGCCCCTCCACCGCGCACTCGCACGAGCAGTGCTCCCGCGCCGCGCTGCGGGCGCTCGCACTCATGGGGCTCGACACGTCAGTACCCGCACCCGCACCCACACCCACACCCACACCCACACCCACACCCATACACAAACGGCGGCGGCCCCTCCACCGCGCACTCGCACGAGCAGTGCTCCCGCGCCGCGCTGCGGGCGCTCGCACTCATGGGGCTCGACACGTCAGTACCCGCACCCGCACCCACACCCACACCCACACCCATACACACACGGCGGCGGCCCCTCCACCGCGCACTCGCACGAGCAATGCTCCCGCGCCGCGCTGCGGGCGCTCGCACTCATGGGGCTCGACACGTCAGTACCCGCACCCGCACCCACACCCACACCCACACCCACACCCACACCCATACACACACGGCGGCGGCCCCTCCACCGCGCACTCGCACGAGCAGTGCTCCCGCGCCGCGCTGCGGGCGCTCGCACTCATGGGGCTCGACACGTCAGTACCCGCACCCGCACCCACACCCACACCCACACCCACACCCACACCCACACCCATACACACACGGCGGCGGCCCCTCCACCGCGCACTCGCACGAGCAGTGCTCCCGCGCCGCGCTGCGGGCGCTCGCACTCATGGGGCTCGACACGTCAGTACCCGCACCCGCACCCACACCCACACCCACACCCATACACACACGGCGGCGGCCCCTCCACCGCGCACTCGCACGAGCAGTGCTCCCGCGCCGCGCTGCGGGCGCTCGCACTCATGGGGCTCGACACGTCAGTACCCGCACCCGCACCCACACCCACACCCACACCCACACCCACACCCACACCCATACACACACGGCGGCGGCCCCTCCACCGCGCACTCGCACGAGCAGTGCTCCCGCGCCGCGCTGCGGGCGCTCGCACTCATGGGGCTCGACACGTCAGTACCCGCACCCGCACCCACACCCACACCCACACCCATACACACACGGCGGCGGCCCCTCCACCGCGCACTCGCACGAGCAGTGCTCCCGCGCCGCGCTGCGGGCGCTCGCACTCATGGGGCTCGACACGTCAGTACCCGCACCCGCACCCACACCCACACCCACACCCACACCCACACCCACACCCATACACACACGGCGGCGGCCCCTCCACCGCGCACTCGCACGAGCAGTGCTCCCGCGCCGCGCTGCGGGCGCTCGCACTCATGGGGCTCGACACGTCAGTACCCGCACCCGCACCCACACCCACACCCACACCCACACCCATACACACACGGCGGCGGCCCCTCCACCGCGCACTCGCACGAGCAGTGCTCCCGCGCCGCGCTGCGGGCGCTCGCACTCATGGGGCTCGACACGTCAGTACCCGCACCCGCACCCACACCCACACCCACACCCACACCCACACCCATACACACACGGCGGCGGCCCCTCCACCGCGCACTCGCACGAGCAGTGCTCCCGCGCCGCGCTGCGGGCGCTCGCACTCATGGGGCTCGACACGTCAGTACCCGCACCCGCACCCACACCCACACCCACACCCACACCCATACACACACGGCGGCGGCCCCTCCACCGCGCACTCGCACGAGCAGTGCTCCCGCGCCGCGCTGCGGGCGCTCGCACTCATGGGGCTCGACACGTCAGTACCCGCACCCGCACCCACACCCACACCCACACCCACACCCACACCCACACCCATACACACACGGCGGCGGCCCCTCCACCGCGCACTCGCACGAGCAGTGCTCCCGCGCCGCGCTGCGGGCGCTCGCACTCATGGGGCTCGACACGTCAGTACCCGCACCCGCACCCACACCCACACCCACACCCACACCCACACCCACACCCATACACACACGGCGGCGGCCCCTCCACCGCGCACTCGCACGAGCAGTGCTCCCGCGCCGCGCTGCGGGCGCTCGCACTCATGGGGCTCGACACGTCAGTACCCGCACCCGCACCCACACCCACACCCACACCCATACACACACGGCGGCGGCCCCTCCACCGCGCACTCGCACGAGCAGTGCTCCCGCGCCGCGCTGCGGGCGCTCGCACTCATGGGGCTCGACACGTCAGTACCCGCACCCGCACCCACACCCACACCCACACCCACACCCACACCCACACCCATACACACACGGCGGCGGCCCCTCCACCGCGCACTCGCACGAGCAGTGCTCCCGCGCCGCGCTGCGGGCGCTCGCACTCATGGGGCTCGACACGTCAGTACCCGCACCCGCACCCACACCGCCACCCACACCCACACCCACACCCACACCCATACACACACGGCGGCGGCCCCTCCACCGCGCACTCGCACGAGCAGTGCTCCCGCGCCGCGCTGCGGGCGCTCGCACTCATGGGGCTCGACACGTCAGTACCCGCACCCGCACCCACACCCACACCCACACCCACACCCACACCCACACCCACACACACACGGCGGCGGCCCCTCCACCG